>JALPQD010000545.1:0-1280658 GCA_023101885.1 Typhlomys cinereus
GCATGTTAAACTACAAAGAAATTATTTCTGGAGCATTTTGAAAATAATTTGCTAACCAATAACCTTGAAATCTTTGGTTTTATGTCTTACAAATAGGATTTCCCCTTCATAACCATAGTACAATTATCAGCACTGATTTCAGGCTCAACAAATGTAAAACATGGTTGTAGTTTAATCTTCAGTACACATTCATAACATTTGATTCTACAGAGACTTTCCTCTGTATAGTCACCCTTTTGCTCTATTCTAGGTTAGAATTCATACTTAGCTTCCCACTTGCTTGAATATAATCCTCAGACTATGAGTACTTCTAAATTACTACTAACCTAAAAATTTTCCTTCAAATTATTGCTGGAATAATCTCATGCCAGGATTTCTCTACCTCATTTAGAATATGACACTCCAACTATGTTGCGCCTGTCTATCTTATTTGGGCCTAGGTGTTTACAGATCGTCTATTATCTCTTCTACATAGATTATTCCTTCTTTTTCCTTGACTTTAATATTGCCATTATAAAGCCCTCCTGTAGATAGATGTTCTGCTCTAAAACTCGGCACTAGCTACTTATTTCACAAGGAGCTCATTTCCATTCCTCTACCTTTTTCTAAGGCCCAGTCTACTTCAGTGCCCTTTTGGGTGGTTTCTTCTCATTAAGTCTTTGGACTTACATGACAAATACTGAAAAATATGTCCACTTGTTGAACTGTCTATATGTATCTTTATCGCTGAAGGGGGGGGCTTCTACAATTTTTGAAAGCAGTAGAGAAAAACAACTCCCAATGATTTAAGATTTAATGTCAGAAAATATAGGAATTTTCATTTGACAGCAATTATCTCTGAAAAAATAAGTTAAATTTGATGAGCAAAGCTTTGTTGAAAGTGTAGGTATGTAAAGTTGTTAGTGCTTAGTGGTAAATATAAGAAGTAATCTTTATAAAAGAACATGACTTAGAAGCTGGAAATATGACTTACTGATTAAAGGTACTTGCCACACCCATAAGTCCAATGTTTACAACTCCCACAAAGGCAGAAAGAGATAATTAATTCCATAACATTTTGCTTTGACCCTTTGACCTCTGCATGCACATCATGGTATGTGTTTCATTATATTCTCTCTTTCTTTCTCTCTCTCTCTCTTTCTCACAGACATACATACACACATTCTCCTAATAGCAATATGTTTTTATAATGAACAGTACTGATAGATTTTCTGGGAAAATTTTCAGATGGTTTCATACTGATGTCTATGAATGTACTCTATTGCTTCATCACAACTCACTTGAAATCAGGCTCATTCCACATCATCTCTGAACTAAATTCATTTTACTAATGCCACTTTCTACATCTACTTAATTTCTATTTTCTCTTTTAATGTTTGAACTAGACTCTGGAATATTGTTATATGCTCCATTTTCCTCCAGTCTGGACTTTAGCTATCTATTACCTTTGAGAACTTTCAGAATAAATACTGAAGAACATGTCCACTTGTTGAACTGTCTATATGTATCTTTAGCTGAAGGGAGGGGGCGCCTACAATTGTTGAAAGCAGTAGAGAAAAAGTAACAGTCTTGTTTAAGGTTTAATATGTAGAAACGAAACTCAATGTTAATGTTGATTCCAAACTTTCAGGCTTCTAAGATATTTGTGAAAGATACAGACTTGCATAATGAAAATATTAATTCTGTTAATTTGTAAGGATTACAGAGTATATATCAGGAAAATAAAGAAAAAAGACAAACATGAAATGAGGTGCTTGTAGTATAATATTTTAATGGCATGGAAAGTTTACAACAGGACCACCTGTCATTTATTGAAAAAAGAAATGAACTCTGAATGAAAGATAGTATGTGGTTCCAGGAGGACTTATTGAGTCAATATTAATAAAGTGCCACCAAGAATGTTAGAGATCTCTACACACCATTCCCTTCTTTTAATATATTAGGAAGTAGAAATCTAGCCATCTAGGAGTTAAACTGATTAGTTACAGGTCTCTTAAAAGTAAGTGGAAACATGAGGTATTATATTGTGGGTCTAGTGATAAATAACCCAATAATTCCCCTAATTTATGAGTTTCTAAGGTTCTATGAGGAGAGGCAGTCAGGTCTATGACAGTCATCGATTTCTGATGGAAATGTGGCTAAGTAATTATGACATGTTTCCTATCTGAGAATGGGCTCAGAGAATACACAAGTCTTTTTAAAATTCTAATTATGTGGAGTCAAGTGAGGGTAGATTACTGTTCAACTCTCTAAGTTTACAGTTCAAATCAGGACTGTCCAATAATAGGTATTTTGATTCTTTTTTATTGACCCCATAACTAATATAAAGAAATTAACCCCATTCAGGACTTTTTCATTCTTTAGTTGCCATAATAGTAACAATAACTAAAGAATTTTTTCCTTGAGAAAAATGTTTTGACATTTAAAATTGAAAAATTTCTCTTTACATGCACTAGTTCATAAAGTAAGCAACTTCTTTATTATACACTAGAGGTCAGTGTTGGCTTACTTAATGTAAACAAGCTATTCATTTTTATTTTCAGAGTTAATAGAAATGTGAAATAAAATGCCCAAAACTTGGTGTTATGTTAGAGATTTGTTATTATTCCATTTAGTATAATATGGATAGAAACATATATCATGAATAAATTAAGAAAAACAGAAAGGAAATAAGGTAGGAAGGAAAGACAGAAGGAAGGAGAAAAGAAGGGAATGGAAATAAAGAAAGAGTTAAGGGAAGGGAAAGTAAAAGAAGAGAGAAAATAAAAAGCTATAACAATGAAGGCAGTGTTCATTAGGAAGATACTCCATGAACAGTAATTAGCAATTTCACATTATAATTACTATGATGTATAAGACATAGTTATGAAACTAGCAATGTCATATTTTCTGAATTAGAAGATAATTGTAATGTTTACAGCCTAGGATGTAAGTATCCCTTACAAATGATATGCTTACAGTTTTTAGTGGACCAGTTTGGATTGACATAAATTACTGACAAATTGGTCCAGTGAGGTAGGAGTTCAGGAGTGGTAGCAATAAATGTGAATATCTAGTAAAGTTTCAAGATGTAATGAAAAGACAAGATGAATAGCAAGTCATTTACTGATTACATATATATTAAAGGTTTCTCACTGGGTAAGAATTCATGGTGTTTTGCATCAGTTAGCAAAGGATAAAATTATAGAGATGGAAACTGTTAATGCTGTAAGATGGAGTTAAAAACTGAAGTTGTTTCATTATTTTGTCCTCAGGGTACTAAAGAAACAGTTCCAGCTTCTGGAATAAAAATAAATTAGATGAATGGCTAAATATTTTACATTTTGAGGGTATAAGAGCATGAGATCGTGATGCCAAAGTATGTTCTCATGGATTCAAGGAGTTCCAAGACATCCTGAAGGCATATGCAATCCAGATGCTACCTGATTTAAGATGCTTGTGCAACATGCCATTAAAGGCATGATGAAACTCAATATACCACACATGTGAAAAGACATAAAAATAGGAAACGAACAGGTAAGAAGTGTTGTGAAGAGAAAAGGAACAGGGAATGGGATTAAGGTGTGAAAATTTCATAAATTCATTGTATTCATGTATATATAAAAAGGAAGCTTAAACAAGACTCTGCGATGACAGGATGTTGAAAGGCATAATCTTGGGCGAGTTATCACAGATACTGTGAATTCAAGACTGTTGCGGGCATATCATTCCTGGAAAAGAGTTCCACAACACACTGCTTCCTCTGGCTCCTGCATTCCTTTTGCTTCTCTTTTACTATGTTACTTAAGCTTTGTAGGGGTTTGGATAGGTGTTCTTTCCTTGGCTGAGCATTTAACCATTACTTTTTCTCAGTACTTTGAAGAGTACTGCTGATTCCTCCAAAACAAAGCTTCTTTCACTAAAGTTTATGCAATGCTAATCCATATGGAATTGGTACATCATGTCCATTTATCAAAATAATAGCAATGGGTTCTTTCTTAGACTTTGGAATCCACTTAGCCACAAGGGCCTATGACCTTCCAGGCATGGACTTTTGACCAGAGTTATAGTACTAGATATGAATACCATCAGAAAGTAGACATGCCGCTTTTGCGTCAGTGGACAAATCTTGCTTGGGTGGTCAGTAATGTAGCATGGAAAAGGGACGTTTAGGGATTGTATTAGCTCTCTGGTGCTGATGTAATAAAGTACCATAAAATGAGCAGCTAAAAAAAAAAAAAAAAGACTCTGCAAATCTACTGCCCAGTTTCTTCATTCTAGATAGCACTAACACTTTAACCATCTATTATGTTTAGTCATCTTTTGTACCACACTATATTTCTGTACTATTTAATTTTGCAAATTTATATCTATATGAAAAGCAAGATTCAACTTAAAAAAAATTTTTTTTGGGTGCAGTGAACTTTATTGATGGTAAGTGAGAGAGTAGGGCTCCCTAAGCTCCTCTCCTTCTGGGGGTCTGGATGGAAACTGTGAGGGGAAATACTCAGTATGTTGGGGTCTGAGTTGGGGCAGGGACTCCCCAGCAGCTGAGGCTCTCTCTTCCTCTCCTTGTTCTTGCTGGGGTGATGGGCGGGGTAGTCCAGGGCTTCTTGCTCCTTGGAGGCCATGTAGGCCATGAGGTCCACTACCCTGTTGCTGTAGCCGAATTCATTGTCATACCAGGAAATGAGTTTGACAAAGTGGTCATTGAGGGCGATGCCAGCCCCGGCATCAAAAGTAGAAGAGTGAGAGTCGCTGTTAAAGTCACAGGAGACGACCTGGTCCTCAGTGTAGCCCAGGATGCCCTTCAGGGGGCCCTCCGATGCCTGCTTCACCACTTTCTTGATGTCTTCAAGTTTGGCGGGTTTCTCCAGGCGGCAGGTCAGATCCACAACAGACACATTGGGGGGAACGCGGAAGGCCATGCCAGTGAGCTTCCCGTTCAGCTCTGGGATGACCTTGCCCACAGCCTTGGCAGTGCCGGTGGATTCGGGGATGATGTTTTGGGGAGCCCCACGGCCGTCACGCCAGAGTTTCCCAGAGGGGCCGTCCACTGTCTTCTGGGTGGCGGTGATGGCATGGACGGTGGTCCTGAGCCCCTCCACGATGCCGAAGTCGTCATGCATGACCTTGGCCAGGGGAGCTAAGCAGGAGGCGTTGCTGATAATCTTGAGCAAGTTGTCTCATGGTTCACGCCCATCACGAACATGGGGGCATCAGCAGAAGGGGCGGAGATGATGAGCTTTTGGCTCCACCCTTCAAGTGGGCCCCGGCCTTCTCCATGGTAGTGAAGACACCAGCAGACTCCACAACGTACTCCACACAGCATCACCCCATTTGATGCTGGCGGGATCTGGCTTCCCATCGATGACGAGCTTCCCGTTCTCAGCTTTGACCGTGCCTTTGAACTTGCCGTGGGTGGAATCACACTGGAACATGTAGTTGAGGTCAATGAATGAGTCACTGATGGCCACAATTTCCACTCTGTTAGTTTGGAAGGCAGCTCTGCAGACCAGGCGTCCAATATGGCCAAATCGGTTCACTCCGACCTTCACCATGGTGTCTCAGGGACGTAGATGGCACAATACGAAAAAGTGCGGCTGTCTGTAGAACCGGCAGGAGCAGAAAGCCTAAAATTTTTTTTTATTTCTTAGTTTTACCAACATGATAAGTGATTCACCTCTCTTTCCTCCCTGTTTTTCTCCCCTGTTTCTCTCCCACCCTCCCCTCACTTGGTTAATCCATCCTTCGCCCTCCCACCTTCCTGCCTGTCTGCTTGTGTGGGCCCCAGATTTCCTTCCAGGTTGTCTGCTCTAGTATGGGCTCAGACTTCTGTTGCAGATTAAGTGGCCTTTCCCTGGGAGATCCACTGATAGGGACACTCTCCTTTACCTGTCTAGCTCTAGACAAAGTCCCCCTGCATGTAATTATTTCTTCTGAGTTCCTGCTAGTCTATGTGGTAAATGTTGATATGTCAGCTATAGTGTCTTCAGTGGAATGTTCTGGCTGGGTGTGGGTCTCCCCCCCTTTAGGCTCTTGCAGTCTTACCATGTTCTCTTCCACAAGATTCCCTGAGCCTTAGAATGAGGAGAGATTTGGTTGGCTTGATTATGGCTGAGCATTTTTGGGTCATTTGTACTCTGCACTCTGGTTTTCTATTGTAATCTATTCCATTGTTCTTCCTTAGCAATAGGCGGTGTCTTGTTTGGGTGTTTATATATTTCTAAAGATTAAATGATAGGTATTTAGATGAAAGTATAGAGAGGCATCTGATCCTGACTACTGTCAGTTTTTTCCCCGACCAGTTGCTTAAATTGGTTTATGTTGCTGGGTATGTGTTCTCTGTTAATGGGAGGGGGATTAGGGGTTAGTAAATAGGTGGTTTGTCAATTCCCTATTGTGTCTTATTCATGTTCTTTCCTCCCTTTAAAGACTTTTCTTACATGAAAGTCTTTGTACAGTGTTCGTTTGCTTCTGCTCTTTTGGGGAATTCTTCCACTTCCCTGGCTTGTGTTCCTTTGCATTTGTGCAGGTTCTAAAAGTTTATGTTTGGTTGGATCAAACTGAATGCTTAGAATCCACTTATAAGGAGAACACACGGCATTTGTCTTTCTGCATCTGAGATATTTCACTCAGTGTGATTCCTTCCAGTTCTATGCATTTACTGGCAAATTTCATTAGTTCATTTTTCCTGATAACTGAATAGTATTCCACTGTATGTATGCATATATGTCTGTATATACACACACACACACTACATTTTGATTAACTATTCATCAACTGTTGAACATCTAAGTTGGTTCCATTTCTTTGCTATGAATGTTTGTACATGTGACTGTTGAGCACACAGTGTCCTTTGGGAATACTCTCAGGAGTTGTAGCTGGATCATATGGAATTTCAATTTTTAACTTTTTCAGAAACCTTCAAATTGATCTCTAAAGGGGTTGTACGAATTTATAATCCCATCAGCAATGTATGATTGTCCCCTTCTCCCTGCCTTCATGCCAGTATTTGCCGGCTTGCTGTATTCTGACTAGAGTGAGATGATATTTTAAGATGGTTTTAATTTGTATTTCTCTAATGACTAGGAAGGTAGAAAATATTTATTTTATTTTTTTATTTCCACTCATACAAACTTAACAGGTACACTGGTCCCCCCTCCCCCCAGCTCCCTATCCTCTTATGCCCCCTCCCCTCCCCCTTTCCTCCCCATCCCCCCAGTGCCTCCCCTTCCCATCCCGGGAGCATCCTTTAATGTGCATGCCAAACTCTTCTCTGGGTCCTCCTCTCCGATGAGGTGCAAGGACCCAGTAGCATTTCCCAGAACCCTTTCCTGTGTTCCCGTTAAGCATAGGAACACTACCGTGGCTGTCAATCCCTTGCCTCCCAGGATCCTAGTGCCTTTAACAAATGCTAAACTTTGTGAGGTCAATAGTGTGTTGGACATTGCTCAGGGCATGTAAAGTCCAAATATGATTGCTTCGGCCCTAACTTGTGTGGAGTATCTTGCATATCATTGCTCCTCTCATCCTCGTGCTCTTACAATCTTACCGCCCCCTCTTCCACAAATTTCTCTAAACTTCAGAATGGGGAGAGATTAGGCTGGCCTAGTTCTAGGTGATTGATATAGAGTCTCTGAAGTTTTGGATTATGGTTTATTGATTTTTTTTTTTTTTTTGCAGTTTTGATGCTCCTGCAATGCCCTTGGCTCCACCCTGATGGGTATTGGATGTCACCCCCTGGCCAGAGATAAAGACCTGTTAAATTAGAGTCTTGTTATAAGAGTGTATTCAAAGGTAGATGGAATAAAAGTAGGAAACCGCAGTGAGGGAGGGGTCAATCACCCATCTGCGAAATGGTTACTTTCTATCTGGCAGCCTATATGCCCTCCCCTTCTGGTAAGATCATACCCCATCAGTTGTAAATGATGAGGAAGGAAAGTCTGTGAACTTAACCAGATGTCTCATTACTTACTTGCAATACTTGGATGGTGGCCTATTTTCTCTGCTGTAACATGGTCTCCTCTCTCATTATTGGTGTGGCCCTCGGAAGGTAGAAAATTTTAAAAATGTTTGTCAGACATTTGAATTTTGTCTTGTAAGAAATTTCTTTGAGTTGTATAGCCCCCTTTTAATGGGACTGTTAACTTCCTTGGTATTTGATTGTTCAGGTTCTTTGTGTACTCTGGATATCAGACCTTTATTGGCTATGTGGTAAGTGCTCTCCCATTCTGTATGTTGTCTTTGTTACCCAATTAGCAGTCACTTACGCTGAGCAAAAGCTTTTTAGTTTTACATAGTCTTATTCGTTTAGTGTCTGACTCATACTCTGTGCTTTTGGAGTACTATTGAAGAAATGCTGGCCAAGGCTAATAAATTTAAAGTTACTCCCTATTTTTTCTTCTAGAAGTTTATAGTCTCTTTGCTAACATTGAGATCTTTGATCCATTTAAAGTTGATTTTCATGCAGGAAGACAAATAAGTATCCAGGTTCAATCTTCTACATGTAGATATCCAAATTTGTTTTTACAAATTTAGATCAATTTATTTGAAACAATAAAGTTAAAAATAGAAATAAATCACTTTAACTTAAAAAATCCTAGATCACAAAAGAAAAATAAATATCTTTTTTCCTTTTTTTTTTTTTAAAAGGAAATGTTTCAGCATTTGCAACTGAGGGGTCCCCAATTTGGGATTCATCCACAGAATGAATCTCAGGGGCAGGAAAATGCTCCTTACAGCCTCCCTTGTGATTAGGAAGCTATAATGTACACATGCATAAGGGGTCACCGAGGGCAGAAAAGGGAAAAGCATGGGACAAGGAATATAAAACATGCCCAACAGCTAAGCATGTGATTGGCACAGGAGAATGGGCTGCAGGCCACACTGAGCTCACACTGGAAACTCACTCTGCAAACCTGGCTGACTCTGAACTTGTAGCCTCTGCCTCTAAGGAGCTGGGGTTACAGGCTTCACAGCTTAGAATGCCAGTAATTAATTGGGAGAAAATGAGGTAAGAAGAAGGTAAGATCCTGCTGCAAAACATGGCATCTCGAGCATGAGATGATAGTGCTCTGGGTACTTCTTGCTAGCAGTACCACTAGAATGTGCGTGGGATCCCTGTCCTGAGTGGACACACCCTTCCTAATGCTTCTGATGAATTCTCTACTGCTCAATATTCCTGGTGAGTAAGTTGAAGTCAGATACACCGTTCAAATCTGGACTGGGCTGGAGCCAGCAGGTGGCCAATCCAAGATCAGTGAATGAGCACTAACTCCAGCCTGAAACTCCATGATGTCCTCGTGCTTCCTCACTGGAGAGTGCTTTGCCACTGTGAAGTTCAGAAAGTCCCAGAATGCGTGTCAGCAAATTGCATCTGTAATGGACCAGATGGTCAATATTCAGGCTTCCTGGGCCATGGGACTCCGAGGCCAGCACTCAGCCCAGCTGCTGAGGAAAGGCTATGCACTGGTCTGGCTGCAGTCCCAGGTCTCTCATATATACAGACAGGCAGGCAGGACTGGAGAGATGGTTCAGGGGTTAAAACCTTTGCTTCACAAGAAAAGGACCTGAGTTAAGATTCCTAAATCCAAAATGCTGGGTAGATGTAACAGTTACTCTTAACTATTGCTGTAAGAGAGCACCCAAAGTCAAGCAACTTAAGGGAGATTTATTCAGCTTACGGTTCCAGAGGGAAGGTACAGTCTCTCAAAGCAGAGGTGGCATGGCTGGCTGGCCAAAGCTGGAGGAGGCTAAGTCACTGCAGACATCTTGGAAGCTGAGAGCTGCAGACTCCTTGTTACAAAGGCAAACTTCTCTTGGAGGTAGGGTGGGACTAATCCACCTCAAGGCCCACCCCTTGTGACTGCCTTCTCTAGCAAGGCTCCACCTCTCAAGGTGCCAAGACCTTGCCAAACATATGAGACTGTGCGGGGACACATTTCAAACCATGACACACCACCCCTGGCCCCCACAGGCTCATTGCCATCTTATTATGCAAACCATACTCAGTCCAACTTTAAAAGTCTTCTTAGACTACTATCAGTAGTCCCAACACAGTCCAAAAGTCCAAAGTCCAAAGCCTCCAGTAAAATCAAAACACAAGTTACATACATCTAACATACAATGGCACAGAATAAACATTCCCATTCCAAAAGAAAGGAATGGGGGCATATCCAGGAAAGATCAGTCCATAACAAGACTGAAAACTAGCAGGACAAACCCCAAATCTTGTAGCTCCAAGTCCAACAGGTGAGCCTCTTGTTGAAATCATCTCAGTTCCAAAGGGCTTTGGTTCCATCCCTCCAATGCAGCTGCTGATAGAATATGTTGCTCTCTTGAGCTGACTCCTCCCAGGGTATACAGCTCTCCTTGGCAGATGTCCCATGTTGTCTCTGGAATCTCTAACATCTTTACTTCTCAATGACAAGCCAGGTTTTAACTCCACAGCACAAACTGCCCTTCTTGAGCTTCTAAACTGCAGACTTTCTGCCACATGCTGCCTGGTTCCATCATTTTTCAAAATCTTGGAAGACTCCACCATCTCCTCTCTCTTGCATCACTGATGTCTCTAAAACCAGAACCACGTGGACGACTTGCCAAGACTGGCCCCCTTGAATCACAGCTGATTCTGCTTCTCTATGCTGACCATGGGAAAAAGCTCTTTTACACCTGGATAGTTTTATAGAAGTGGATCCTTGCTTTGGAACTCCACCCTTTAGCTCATTTCTTCTAAAAGGATTTGCATTCTTATGAGTGGGAGCCTTCTCTGAGGATCTATTATCCAAATTGAGAGCAAGCTTTGATTTACAAATGGAGCTAATTTCTTTAACAGCCATTTTGTTCCCTGCTTCTTCCTGATTCAACTCTATAAGTTTGGCTTTGTATTTTTCATCATTATATCTTACAGTTTTTGCTTTTTCCAGCCTGATTCTTTGCTCTTTTTCATAATTTTGAAGGCAACTAAAAAGTAGCCATATCACATTGTCAAGACTACATTGCTTTGAAATTCCCTCCGCCAAGCACTCCAATTTAACTTCAGGCAAGCTTTCAGTGCGAGGGCAAAACTTCACTAAACTCTAGGCCAACACATGGCTCCATATGTCACTCGTCCAGTTGCAAACACAGTCTCTGTCCCCCTCTGGACCATCACAAGCTGGGCACTGCCTGTGTCTCTCTCATCATTACTCTCCTCTGAGCTCTCATGAGAAAGGCCCATTTGGCCCCCTCACCAAGATGCAAAGACTTTCCCAGCACAAAGTCCCAAAGTTCTCCATATTTCTCCCAACAAACAGTTCCAAAGGCACAGTAGCATTGGCCATACTTCTGGGCACCAACATTTCTCAGCTTCACAAACAACTTCACGTTGTGGTACCAGTTGTTCTTAATCTCACAGCAATATCCCACTACCCAGTACCAATTTCTGTAACAGTTACTCTTAATTATTGCTGTGAGAGAGCACCCAAAATCAAGAAACTTAAGGGAGAAAGGGAGATTTATTCAGCTTATAGTTCCAGAGGGAAGGTACAGTTTCTCAACTGTACATGGCTGGCTGGCCAAAGCTGGAGGAGGCTAAGTCAATGCAGACATCTTGGAAGCTGAGAGCTTCAGACTGCTTGCTGCTAGATATCCAATTTGGTAACACCATTTGTTCAAAATGTTTTTTTCCTCCATTATTTAATTGGCTATAGATGACTACATGTGGAAGTGCTTATGTTTGGGTCTTTAATTTCTAATCCATTTGTCTTTATCTCTTCTTTTTTTTGCATCCAGTACAATGATCTTTTTATTAATATGACTTTTTTATTATATTTATTTATTTTTCCACAATCATACAAGCCTAATAGGTACTCTATTTCTCTCCCTCCCTCCACCCCTCCCCAGTCTCCCTTGCACCCTCCCCCCTTTTCCCCTTCTTTTCACCCCTACCTTCCTCTTTTCCCAGTGTCTCCCCCTTCCCCCTCTCATTCCCTGGAGCATCCTTTTGTGTGAATGTCAAACTTCCCTCTGAGTCCTCCATTCCAGTGAGGTATAAAGACTCATTGGCATTGCCCAGAGCCCTTTAGTATGGGAACATTATTATGACTGTTAATCCCTTGCCTCTAAGGATCCTAATGCCTGTGATCCATGCTAGACTTTGGGAGGTGGTTGATATGTCAGTCATTTCGCAGGTCAAGCAAAGTTCGATTATGACTACTGTGGCCCAAACTTGTGTGGAGTATTTTGTGTATCATTGGTCCTCCCCATCTTTAGGCTCTTATAATCTTGCTGCCTCTTCTTCTGAAAGTTTCCCTGAGTTTTAGGATGGGGAGAGATTTGGCTGGTCTGATTCCAGGTGATTAATGTAGCATCTATGGTGTTCTGGATTATGGTTTGTTCTTGTTTTCAGTTTTGTGTTCCTGCACCACTCTTGGCTCAATCCTGATTGGTATTGGAGGTCACCTCCTAACCAAAGATAAAAGGTTGTTTAAATGAAATCTTCTATAAGAGTAGATTCAGGGGCTGGATAGATGGCTCAGAGGTTAAGCCTCTGCTTTGCAGGCGGAAGGTCCTGAGTTCGGATCCTAGACCCCACGTATAGATGCCAGGTGGAAGCGGGGGCAGCCTGCATTTCTGGTCCTGGTAGGGCAGAGCCTGTGAATCCCCAGGGCAGAGTAAACAAGAAGGAGGTGGAGGTGGTCCATGGTAGTTTCCGAATTCGTCCGTGGTTCTACACACACACCTACATACACACACGCGCACACACGCATACACACACAATGGAATAAATAATTAAAAAAATAATAAAAAGAAGTTTAAAAAAAGAGTAGATTCAAAGGTACATGGAACAGGAGTAGGACACCACAGTGAGGGGAGGTCAGTCTCCCCTTTGCAGGATGGTTACCATCTATCTGCCAGTCACTATACCTTCCCTGATTGGTAAGATCAAACCCCCTCAGTCACAAGTGACCCAGAAGGAAAGTGAGAGTGAGCTTCACCAGATGTTTCGCTACTTACTTGCAATACTTGATGGTAACCTATTTTCTCTACTGAATCATGACCACTCTCTCCTTATTTCTGGGGGAGACTCCTTCTCCTTTCTCCTGTTTATAATCTTTGCAAGTACTGTATGTATTACAGAGATTTATCTTTGAATATGTCAGTAACTGGGTTTGGTACTAGGATCCACCTATTAAGGAGTACATATGGAGCTTAATTTTCTGTGTCTGGGATACTTCACTCTATAATTTTTTCCAATTCCATTAATTTTCTGGAAAATTTCATTAATTTATCTTTTTTGATGGCTGAGTAGTATTCCATTGTATAAATGTAGCACATTTTCCTTATCCATTCGTCAACTGTTGTACATTTGGGTTGATTCCATGACTTTGCTATTGCACATGGTGCTGCTATGAACATGGTTGTGCTTGTGTTATTGAGGTGAATTTTTGCTTTATGGGGGATTATCCCCAGAAGTGGAATAACAGGGTCATATGGCATTTCAATCTTTAACTTTTTAAAAAATCATAACAGATTGCCAGAGTGGTTGTATAAGCCTGCATCCCCACCAACAATGTATGAGACTTCCCTTCTGACCACATCCTTTTCAGCATTTGGTGTTGTTTGTATTGTGGGATTTTGCCATGCCAATTGGGATGAGATGATAGGGAAGTTTTGATTTGCATTTTCCTTATGGTAAGGATGTGGTGCATCTTTTAAGATATTTGTTAGACATTTCAATTTCATCCCTGGAAAAGTTTCTTTTGAGTTCCCAAGTCTATTTGTTTTTATTTCCACTCATACAAACTTAACAGGTATAATGGTCCCCCCTCCCTCCAACCCCGCATCCCTCTGTGCCCCCCACATCTCCTTCCCTCCCCATCCCCCAATGCCTCCCCCTCCCATCCCTGGAGCCTCCTTTAATGAGCATGCCAAACTCTCCTCTGGGTCCTCATCTCCAATGAGGTGCAAGGACCCAGTAGCATTTCCCAGAACCCTTTCCTGTGTTCCCTTTAAGCATAGGAACACTACTGTTCTCTGGATTTCTTGGGTATCAGTGGTGATAACTCCATTTTCATTTCTAATTTTGTTAATTTGGGTTTCTGTCTGTTGTTTTTGGTTAATTTAGCTAGAGATATGTCAATTGTATTGAGTTTTTCAAAGAACCAACTTTTCTGATTCTTTGTATCATTTTCCTTGTCTCAATTTCAGATATTTCTCCCCTGATTTTGCTAATCTCCATTCTTCTACTGCTTTTGGAATTGGATTGCTCTTGTGTCTCTAAAGCTATAAGCTGCATTGTTAAGTTTTTTATCTGTGATGTTTGTATTTTTTGCTATAGGCATTTATAAAAGCTATCAACTTATCTCATAGGATGGCTTTCATTGTGTCCCAAAGATTTTTTCTTTTTTTTTTTTTTATGGTGGGGCTCCCTGTTTTGCATTTGTTATATTTTCTTTCTTTTTTTTTTTTTAATTTCAGCTCATACAAACTTATTAGGTACACCAGTTCCCTCCCTCCCTCCTCCTCCTCCCGTACCCCCTGCTCTCCCTCCCCACCTCTCTCCCTCCCCATCCCCCAGTGCCTCCTACCCCAATTCCCAGAGAGTCCTTTCTTGTGCATGTCTGATTTTCCTCTGGGCCCTCCTCTCCGATGACGTACAAGGACCCAGTGGCCTTTCCCTGAACCCTTTCCCGTGTTCCCCTTAGGTATAGGAACACTGCTGTGGCTGCCAATCCTTTGCCTCCAAGGATATTGGGGCCTTTAGCAGATGCTAGACTTTGTGAGGTCAACCGTGTGTTGGACAATGCGCAGGGCATGCAAAGTCCAATTATGACTGCTTCAGCCCTAACTAGTATAGAGTATCTTACATATCATTGCTCCTCCCATCCTTTTGCTCTTACACTCTTATCGCCCCCTCTTCCGCAAATTTCCCTGAGCTTCAAGATGGGGAGAGACTAAGCTGGCCTAGTTCTAGGTGGTTGATATAGAGTCTCTAAAGTTCTGGATTGTGGTTTGTTGATTTTCTTTTGCAGTTTTGCTGCTCCTGCAATGCCCTTCACTCCATCCTGGTGGGCATTGTATGTTACCCCCTGGCCAGAGACAAAAAGCTGTTAGAGTCTTGTGATAAAAGCACATTCAAAGGTAGATGTAATAAAAGTGGGAAACCACAGTAAGGGAGGGGTCTATCACCCATTTGCAAAATGGTTACTTTTTATCTGCCAGACAATATGCCCTCCTCTTCTGGTGAGATCACACTCCCTCAGTCGTAAATGATCAGGAACAAAAGTCTGTGAACTTAATCAGATGTCTCATTACTTATTTGGGTCCTTGGTAGAGGCCTATTTTCCCTGCTGTAACATGGTCCCTTCTCTCCTTGTTTCTGGTGTGGCCCTCCTACCCCATCCCTCCTGTTCATAATCCTTGCAATTACTGTCTCTAGGTGGGCTGGGTGGGTTTGGTACTAGGAGCCACCTATTAGGGAGTACATACGGCGCTTAATTTTCTGGGTCTGGGATACTTCACTTAATATAATTGTTTCTAATGACATCCATTTCCTGGCAAATTCCATTAATTCATCATTTTTGATGGCTGAGTAGTACTCCAATGTATAGATGTACCACAGTTTCCTTATCCACTCGTCAACTGTTGGACATTTGGGCTGATTCCATGACTTTGCTATTGTAAACAGTGCTGCTATGAACATGGTTGTGCTTGTGCTATCGAGGTGAACCTCTGCTGCATGGGGGGTTATTCCCAAAAGTGGATAGCAGGGTCATATGGCATTTCAATCTTTAATTTCTTTAAGAATCTCTAGACGGCTCGCCAGAGTGGCTGTATGAGCCTGCATTCCCACCAGCAATGTAGGAGAGTTCCCCTCTCTCCACATCCTCTCCAGCATTTGTTGTTGTTTGTATTGTGGATTTTTGCCATCCTGACCGGGATGAGATGATATCTCAGGGAAGTTTTGATTTGCATTTCCCTGATGGCTAAGGAAGTGGAGCATTTTTTCAGATATTTGTTAGACATTTTAATTTCATCCCTGGTAAAGTTTCTTTTAAGTTCCAGGGCCCATTTTTTAATTGGGCCATTGGTTTCCTTGGTGTTTAGTTTTCTAAGTTCTTTGTGCACTCTGGACAGCAGAGTTCTATCAGATGTGTGGTTAGTGAAGATTTTCTCCCATTCTATGGGTTGCCTTTGAGCTTGCGTTATAATCTCTTTATCTGAACAGAAGCTCTTTTTTTTTTTTCTTTTTTTTTTTATTAAAAAATTTAATTATACATTTTAAAATTTTTTACCAGTTCCCTCCATCCCCCCTCCTCCCCCTCCCCTTCCCCCAGTGCCTCCCCCCCAATTCCCAGAGAGTCCTTTATTGTATACGCCTAACTCTTCATTGGGTCCTCCTCTCCGATGACATATAAGGACCCAGTGGCATTTCCATAAGCCCTTTCTCTTTGAACAGAAGCTCTTTAATTGCACAAGATCCCAACTGTTGAGAGTTGGTAGCAGTGACTGTGCCATTGGATGTCTGTTTAGGAAGTGTTGGCCTAGCCCAATCAGCTCGAGGGAGTTCCCTATCCTTTCAACTATGGTTTTTATAGTCTCTGGCCTGATATCAAGGTCCTTGATCCATTTGGAATTAAGTCTTGTACATGGTGACAAGTACGGGTCCAGCTTTAATCTTCTGCATGTGGAGATCCAGTTTTGCCAGCACCATTTGTTGAAGATGCTGTTCTTTTTCCATTGGATTCTTTGAGCCCCTTTGTCAAAGACCAAATGGCTGTAACTTTGTGGGCTTATATCTGGGTCTTCAATCCTTATCCATTGATCTGTGTATCTATTTTGGAGCCAGTATCAGGTTGTCTTTATAATTATGGATTTGTAGTATAGACTAAGGTTTGGTATGGCAATACCTCCAGCTGTGTTTTTGTTACTCAGGATTGTTTTTTGCTATCCTGAGTCTTTTGTGCCTCCATATGAACTTTGAGATTGTTTGGTCAACTTCTTTGAAGAATTGCTTTGGGATTTTGATTGGTATAGCATTGAATCGGTATATTGCCTTTGGTAGGATGGTCATTTTTACGATGTTGATTCTGCCAATCCAGGAACAAGGGAGGTCTTTCCACCTTCTGGTGTCTTCTGCTATTTCTTTCTTTAGGGTTTTAAAGTTTTCATTGTAAAGGTCTTTTACCTCCTTGGTTAGGTTTATACCAAGGTATTTCATTTTTTTAGGGGCTATAGTAAAAGGGATTGTTTCTCTCAAGGCTTTTTCACTTCTTTCATTCTGGGCATATAGGAAGGCCTCTGATTTTTGCACATTTATTTTGTATTCTGCCACCCTGCTGAACTTCTCAATTAGTTCCAGGAGCTTCCTGGTGGAGTTTTTCGGATCACTCAGGTATAAGATCATGTCATCTGCAAATAGGGATAGCTTGACTTCTTCCTTGCCGATTTGAATCCCTCTTATGTCCCTTTCTTGTCTTATGGCTTCAGCTAAGACTTCAAGTACAATATTGAATAGAAGTGGTGAGAGTGGACAGCCTTGTCTAGTTCCTGATCGAAGTGGGAATGCTTCCAATTGTTCCCCATTGAGCATAATCCTTACTGTGGGCTTGTTGTATATAGCTTTTATTATATTGATTAAGGTTCCTTCCATTCCTACTGTCTCTAGCGTTTTGATCATAAAAGGCTGTTGGATCTTGTCAAAAGCTTTTTCTGCATCTATCGAGAGTATCATGTGGTCTTGGACTTTGGACTGGTTTACATGATGAATTACATTTATTGATTTGCGTATGTTGAACCAACCTTGTGTGCCGGGGATGAAGCCTACTTGGTCCTCGTGAATGATCTTTTTAATATGTTTTTGAATCCAATATTTGCTAAGACTTTATTGAGAATCTTTGCGTCTGTGTTCATCAGAGAGATCGGCCTATAGTTTTCTTTTTTAAGTGAATCTTTATTATGTTTTGGGATTAAAACGATATTAGCTTCATAGAAGGAATTTGGTAGTGTTCCTTCCTTTGCTATTTGATGGAACAGTTTAAGGAGTATTGGTGTTATTAACTCCTTAAATGTCTGGTAGAACTCTGTGCTGAATCCATCTGGTCCAGGACATTTTTTGGTGGGAAGATTCGAGATTACTTCCTCAATTTCCTTATATGTTACAGGACTATTTAAATAATTCACAACTTCCTGATTCAATTTAGGTAAGTTGTTTTTACTTAGAAATTCATCCATCTCTTTTGTGTTGTCAAACGTCACATAGTATAAGTTTTTGAAATATGATGTTATAATTCTCTGGATTTCTTGGGTATCAGTAGTGATAACTCCATCTTCATTTCTAATTTTGTTAATTTGGGTTTTCTCTCTCTTGCTTTTGGTTAATTTAGCTAGGGGTGTATCAATCTTATTGATTTTTTCAAATAACCAGTTTTTTGACTGGTTGATTTTCTCTATCGTTTTCTTAATCTCGATTTCAGATATTTCTCCCCTTATTTTGCTAATCTCCTCTCTTCTATTACTTTTGGGGTCAGATTGCTCTAGTTTCTCTAAAGCTTTAAGCTGCATTGTTAAGTTGTTTATTTCTGATGTTTCCATTTTTTTGATGTAGGCATTAAGAGCTATGAACTTACCTCTTAGGACAGCTTTCATTGTGTCCCAGAGATTTTGGTAAGTTTATTTTCATTATCGTTCACTTTCAGGAAATCTTGAACTTCCTTTTTAATTTCTTCCTGAATCCAGTTCTCATTCAGCATCATATTTTTAAGTTTCCAGGAGTTAGTGCATTTTCTCTTGTTTGTTGTGTTGTGGATGTCCAGCTTTAGGCCGTGGTGGTCTGATAGGGCACAGGTTAGAATTTCAACTTTTTTGTATATGTGTAGATTCGTTTTGTGGCCCAATATGTGATCTATTTTGGAGAAAGTTCCGTGTGCTGCTGAGAAAAATGTGTATTCTTTGGTGTGTGGGTGAAAAGTTCGATAGAGATTTGTAAGGTCCATTTCTCTCAGGGTTTGATTAAGTTCCAAAGTGTCTCTGTTAAGCTTTTGACCTGTTGATCTATCCCATGTTGAGAGGGCGATGTTGAAGTCCCCAAGAATTATCGTTTGGGGGTTGATTTCTTGCTTTAGACGCTGTAGGGTTTTCTTAATGAATGTGGAGGGGCATGTATTGGGTGCATATATGTTCAGTATTGTGAAGTCTTCCTGGTGAATTGTACCTGTGACTAAAATGTAGTATCCATCCGTGTCTCTTATAATTTTCTTTGGTTTGAAGTCCACTTTGTCTGATAGCATAATGGCTACCCCTGCCTGTTTTCTGCTTCCATTTGCTTGTAGAATTGTTGACCAGCCTTTTATTTTTAGAGCATGCCTATCTTTTGTGGTGAGATGGGTTTCCTGCAGGCAGCAGATTGATGGATTGTGATTTTAATCCAAGTTTGTAATCTGTGTCTCTTGATTGGTGAATTAATTCCATTAACATTTAGTGTTATAATGGAGAAACTATTGTTAATTCCAGACATTTATTATGTTTAGTAGTTTTTATAAGTATATTGCTTCACTTTTAATGGTGTTATATTTGCCTTCTGTTCTCCTGGATATGCCTGTTTTTTTCTTCATGCTTGAGTATCATTTCTAGCATTTTTTGAAGGCCTGGTTTGGTGGACATGTATCCCTTAAAGTTGTCTTTGTGCTGGAAGATTTTTCTTTCTCCCTCGATCATGACTGATAGTTTTGGAGGGTAAATCAGCCTGGGTTGACATTTTTGCTCATTCAATACTTGAAGTATGTCTCTCCAAGCTCTTCTTGCTTTTACTGTTTCGACTGAGAAGTCATTTGTTATTTTAATAGGTTTAAAAGTGACTTTTTTTTTCTCCCTTGAAGCTCTCAGCACCAGTTCTTTATCTTGAATGTGGAGTGTTTTAACTATTATTTGCCATGGCGTGCTTCTATTTTGGTTGTATCTGTTTGGGGTGCGGAATGCCTCTTGTAGATGGATGGGCCTCTCTTTTTTTAGATGAGGAAAGTTTTCCTTGATGATAGTTTGAAAAATTTCCTCAGGGGTGGTATTTTGAGATTCTTGCTCTGGTATTCCATGAATACACATGTTAGGCTTTTTCAGGGTGTCCCATATGTCTTGGATATTTCTCTCAAGTATCTTTTTGGCTTTAAGAACCTCTTCCATTGAGCTGGTTAGTACTCCCACTTTATCTTCAAGGTCTGAAATTCTGTTTTCTGCTTCGTTAGTTCTGTTGATAAGACTCTCTGTGGCGTTCTGGGTTGAAGATAACTTGTCTTTTAGCTCAGTTTTAAACTCTGCTTGAGTTTGTTTTAACTGCTCTATGCCACTTTTTGTTTCTTGCACTGTTTTTCTCAACTCCTCCAGATGTCTGTTGTGTTCCTCTTCAAAGCGATTGATTCGATTATGTAATTCCTCCCTGATTTCCTCTTTCATAGTATTGAACATGGTAATGATCATATTTTGAAAGTCTTTATCCTGGGTGAGTCTTTCTTTGGCCTTTTTCCGTGGGTTTGTTCTGGTTGGAGTCTAACATTATGGGATTAATTTCTTCAGTGGGAAATTTGTTTACTTGAGTGTTGCTTCTTATGGATTTGCACCTTGGCATTGTCATTTTAACTCTTAAGATCTCTCAATTTCGGGGCTGGAGAGGTGGCTCAGGGGTTAAGCCTCTGCCTTGCAGGCGGAAGGTCCTGAGTTCAGATCCCAGATCCCACGTATAGACGCCAGGCAGACGCGGGGGCGGCCTGCGCTTCTGGTCCTGGTAGGGCGGAGCCTGTGAATCCCAGGGCAGAAGGAGGTGGAGGCGTCCATGGTGGTTCGCGAATTCGTCCGTGGTTCTACACATACACAGATACACACACACACAGACGCACACACGCACATGCGCACAGTTGAATAAATAATAATAATAAAAAAAATTAAAAAAAAAAAGATCTCTCAATTTCACTAAACTGAATTATTTGGCCTGGGGTCCTGGTGGGCGGGCGCGGGTGGAGACTTACCTAGGGCACGGGGAGAGGCCCGGCTGGACCGGGCACGGGTCCTGACCGGCAGAGCGGGGTGGGGTGTAAAGGGAGGATGGGGGCGTTGGGGTGGGGCTATTTAACCCGAGGGCAGCTGGGGCGGGGCCGGGCGCAGGGGGAGGTCCTCCTCGTCCCTCGGCCCCGCTCGCGGCTCCGGGTGAATGGTGGGAGTCGGAGCCGCCCAAAGATTTTTTCAATGTTTGTGTATTTATTTTTCCCAATCATACAATCTTAATAGGTACCTTGTCCCCTTCCTCCCTCCCCTTCTCCATAGTCTCCCTTGCATCCTTCCCTCTTTTCCCCTTCCTTTCACCCCTTTCCTTTCCTTTCTCCCAGTGCCTTCCCCTTCCCCTTTCCCATTCCCTGGAGCATCCACACCCCAAAGAGTTTGATAAGTTGTATTTACATTATTGTTCACTTCTAGGCAATCTTGAATTTCCTTTATGATTTCTTCCTGAATCCAATTCTTATTTAGCATCATAGTGTTTAGTTTCCAGGAGTTAGGGTATTTTCTGCTGTTTGTTGTGTTGTGAATGTCAGTTTAGACCATGGTGGTCTGATAGGTACAGGCTAGAATTTCAACTTTCCTGTGTATGTGGAGATTCATTTTGTGGCCCAATATGTGATCTATTTTGGAGAAAGTTCTGTGTGCTGCTGAGAAAAATGTGTATTCTTTGGTGCATGGATGGCAAGTTTAATAGAGACTTGTCAGGTCCACTTCAGTAAGGGTTTGATTAAGTTCCAGTGTTTCTCTGTTAAGTTTTTGACCGGTTGATCCAGCCCACATTGAGAGAGCAGTATTAAAATCCCCAGGAATTATTGTTTTGGAGTTGATTTCTTGCTTTAGATGCTAAAGCGTTTGCTTAATGAATGTGGCGGAGCCTATATTAGGTACATATATGTTCAGCATTGTGAAGTCTTCTGGTGAATTGTACCTGTAACTAAAATGTAGTCTTCCTTCTGTGCCTCTTATGATTTTTTTTGGTTTGAAGTCCATTTTGTCTGATAGCATAATGGCTACCCCTGCCTGTTTCCTGGTTCCATTAGCTTGCAGAATTTTTGACTAGCCTTTTAGTTTTAAAATGTGCCTATCTTTTGTGGTGAGATGTGTTTCCTGAAGGCAGCAGATAGATGGGTTGTGATTTCTAATTTAAGTTTGTAATCTGTGTCTTTTGTTCGGTGAGTTAATTCCATTGACATTCAGTGTTATAATGGAGAAATTACTTTTAATTCCTGACACTTCTTTGTTTAGTGCCTTTCATAAGTGTATTATTTGGCTTTTAAGTTTTGGTAGTATTATACTTCCCTTCTGTCCTCCTGGATATGCTTTTTATTTTCCTCAAGCTTGAGTATCTCTTATAGCATTTTTGAAGGTCTGGTTTGGTAGACATGTAAGCCTTCAAGTTGTCTTTGTGCTGGAAAATTTTTCTTTCACCCTCAATCATAACTGGTAATTTTTCCAGGTATATCAGCATGGGTTGACATTTTTCCTCATTCAATACTTGAAGTACATCTCTCCAAGCTCTTCTTGCTTTTATTGTTTCCATTGAGAAGTCATTTGTTATTTTAATAGGTTTACCTTTAAAATAACTTGTTTTTTTCCCTTAAAGCGCTCAGCACCTTTTCTTTGTCTTGTATGTGGAGTGTTTTGATTATTATTTGTTGTGGTTTTTCTATTTGGTCACATCTTTTTGGAGTGTGGAATGCCTATTGTATTTGGATGGATCTCTTTTTAGATGAGGAAAGTTTTCCTTGATGATAATTTGAAAAATTTCCTTGGATGTGGTATTTTAGGATTCTTGTTTTGGTATTCCATGAATACACACATTAGGCTTCTTTAAGGTGTCCCATAACTCTTGAATATTCCTCTTAAGTATCTTTTTGGCTTTAACAACCTCTTCCATTGAACTGGTTAGTTCTTCCACTTTGTCTTTAAGATCTGATATTCTGTTTTGTTCTTCCTTAGTTCTGCTGATAAGACTCTTTGTGGAGTTCTGGGTTGAAGATAACTTGTCTTTTAGCTCAGTTTTTTTTTTAACATTTTTTATTATCTCTGTAGCTCAGTTTTAAACTCTGCTTGAAATTGTTTTAACTATTCTATGCCTATTTTCCTCAACTTCTCCCAGTGTCTGTTGTGTTCCTCTTCAAAGTGGTTGATGCGGTTATTTAATTCCTCCTGGATTTCCTCTTTCATAGTTTTGATCACTGTAAAGATCAGGCTTTGAATATCATTGTTTTGGGTATGGCTTTCTTGTCTATTTTCTGTGAGTTTGTTCTGGTTGGAAACTATCATTATGGGGTTAATCTTTCAGTAGGAGAATTGTTGTCTTGGTTTTTGTTTTTCATGGATGTGCTCTGTGAACTTGGCATTGTTGTTTTATCTCTTAAGACCTTCTTATAGTTTCTGCGTGTTTTTGACTGAACTGAACTAGATGGTATTACTACTCTTGAGCAGTTATTACTGGTGTTTGTCGTGGCATTGGGTATGCTTGTCTGGTATTATTAATTCCTAGATGAGGCTTTTAGACTGTCAGTGCATCAATTAAGTTGGGTTTAGTAGACAGGGAGTGAAGATTAGTATGGTAGTGTACTTTTGTGTTTACTTCCTTAGGGATATGTGAGGGTGAATGGTATAGTCCCTGAAGTTGTATACATTTTGGGGTGGCTATATGGAAAAGTTAAACTACAATGACTAATAATTGAGGTGAACAAGATAGTAAAAAGGGCGTTTACTTATCTTTGAGCTGGATGTGAATATTCTCTCTCATGTGATGGGATGATTTTAGGGGACTTCAGACTTATGATGTTTGTCCCCTCCAGCTTTGCTTGGGTTTTCTCTGGACTCTGTTATATTCTGAGGAGCAGGGAGTCTGCCCTGTTCCAGGGGCAGGAGGAGAGGGTGTTTAATGTGGCATGGAGATTATCTGGGACTTGCAGATCACCTGGACCTGGGGCGTGGTCTAGTGGCCATCCCCAGCACCAGAGAAAACTGGCTGCAGCTCGGTGGGAGCAAACTGGCTGGTGGGAAGAGCTGCTAACCTGGGGTCTGGGGCATGGTCTAGGAGCCTTTCCTGAGCAGAGAGTAGGTCTGGTCTGGTCTGGGGTCCACGGGCATGAGGAGAGGGTGTCTAGTGTAACGCAGATCCAGCATGGCTTAATAGTATAGTTTAAGGTCTGGTATGATGATACCTCCTGCAGAGATTTTGTTATTCAGGATTCTTTTTGCTATCCTGGGTCTTTTATGATTCCATAAGAAATCTGAGACTGTTTTAGCCATTTCTGTGAAGAATTTGGTTGGAATTTTGGTTGGCATTGCATTGAATCTTGTATATTGCTTTAGATGAAATGATCATTTTAACAATGTTAATTCTGCTGATCCAGGGGTATGTCTTTCCATATTCTGGTATCTTCTGTAATCTCTTTTTCATGAATTTTAAAGTTTTCATTGTATAGTACTTTCATATCCTTGGATAGGTTTAGTCCAAGTTATTTCATTTTTATGGGGTCAATGGCAAATGATATTTTTCCTCAGGTCTTTCTTATTTTTTTAATCCTTGGTTTATTAAAAAACACTGATTTTTGAATATTAATTTTATATCCTGTCACTCTATTGAACTTAATTATTAATTCAAGTAGTTTCCTGGCAGAGTCTTTGAGGTCTTTGAAGTATAGAATCATGCCATGTACAAATATGGATAAACTGACATTTTCTTTTCCATGTTGTATCTCTTTTTCCTCCTTCTTTTGTCTTATGGCTCAAGCTAAGACTTCAAGTAAAATGTTGAGTAGAAGTGGTGAGAGTGGGCAGGTTTGTCTAGTTCCTGATTTGAGTGGGAATGCTTTCAGTTTTTCATCATTTAGGATTTTTTTTGCCACCTGTTTGTTGTACATGGCTTTTATTATGCTGTTAAAATGTTCCTTCCAACCCTATTTTTTCAAGGTCTTTATCATAAAGAGGTATTATATTATTGTCAAAAGCTTTTACAACATCAATTTTGAGAACCATGTAATTTTTATATTTGCCTTTCTTTGTATCATGTATTAGATTTATAGATTTACATATATTGATCAAACCTCATATTTCTGGAATAAACCTAACTTGGTCATACTGTATTATCTTTTCGATATGTTTTTGAATCTGGTTTGCTAGAATTTTGTTGAAGATCTTTGTGTCTGTGTTCATCAATGAGGCTAGCCTATAGTTTTCTTTTTTTGTTGCATGTTTGGTTTTGGGATGAGTATAAATTGGCATCATAAAAAGAATTAGGAAGTAATCCTTTTCTATTTTGTGAAAAAATTTAGGGCTATTGGTGTTAATCGTTCCTTAAATATCTGATAGAATTTTGCGCTCCATCAATCTGGTCCTGGACTTTTCTTGGAAGGGAGATTCATTGTTACTGTTTTAACTTTGTCTCTCTTTTTTTTATACATTTTTTATTATTATTTCAGCTCATACAAACTTAATAGGTACACCAGTTCCCTCCCTCCCTCCTCCTCCCCCGAACCCCCTGCTCCCCCTCCTCTCACCCCTTCCTCCCCATCCCCCAGTGCCTCCCGCCCCAATTCCCAGAGAGTCCTTTCTTGTGCATGCCTGACTCTCCTCTGGGCCCTCCTCTCGGATGACGTATAAGGACCCAGTGGCCTTTCCCTGAACCCTTTCCCGTGTTCCCCTTCAGCATAGGAACACTGCTGTGGCTGCCAATCCGTTGCCTCCAAGGATCTTGATGCCTTTAGCAGATGCTAGACTTTGTGAGGTCAATAGTGTATTGGACATTGCGGAGGGTATGCAAAGTCCAATTATGATTGCTTCGGCCCTAACTTGTGTGGAGTATCTTGCAAATCATTGCTCCTCCCATCCTTTTGCTCTTACACTCTTACCGCCCCCTCTTCCACAAATGTCCCTGAGCTTCAGGATGGGGAAAGATTAGTCTGGCCTAGTTCTATGTGGTTGATATAGAGTCTCTGAAGTTCTGGATTGTGGTTTGTTGATTTTCTTTTGCAGTTTTGCTGCTCCTGCAATGCCCTTCACTCCATTCTGCTGGGCACTGTATGTCACCCCTGGCCAGAGACAAAAAGCTGTTAAACTGGAGTCTTATTATAAGAGCACATTCAAGGGTAGATGTAATAAAAGTAGGAAACCTCAGTGAGGGAGGGGTCAATCACCCATTTGCAAAATGATTACTTTTTATCTGCCAGACTATATGCCCTCCCCTTCTGGTGAGATCATACCCCCTTAGTTGTAAATGATCAGGAATGAACGTTTGTGAACTTAACCAGGTATCACATTGCTTACTTGCAGTCCTTGATGGAGGCCCATGTTCTCTACTGTAACATGGTCACTTCTCTCTTTGTTTTTGGTGTGGCCTTCCAACCTATCCGTCCTGTTCATAATCATTGCAATTGTAGGTAATACATAGATTTACCTATGAGTGTCTCAAGGTGGGCTGGGTGGGTTTGGTATTAGGAGCCACCTATTAGGGAGTACATACGGCGCTTAATTTTCTGGGTTTGGGATACTTCACTTAATATAATTGTTTGTAATGACATCCATTTCCTGGCAAATTCCAGTAATTCATCATTTTTGATGGCTGAGTAGTACTCCATGGTATAGATGTACCACAGTTTCCTTATCCACTTGTCAACTGTTGGACATTTGGGCTGATTCCATGACTTTGCTATTGTAAACAGGGCTGCTATGAACATGGTCGTGCTTGTGCTATCGAGGTGAACTTCTGCTGTATGGGGAGTTATTTCCAAAAGTGGAATCGCAGGGTCATATGGCATTTCAATCTTTAATTTCTTTAAGAATCTCCAGATGGCTCGTCAGAGTGGCTGTATGAGCCTGCATTCCCACCAGCAATGTAGGAGAGTTCCCCTCTCTCCACATCCTCTCCAGCATTTGTTGTTGTTTGTATTGTGGATTTTTGCCATCCTGACCTGATATCTCAGGGAAGTTTTGATTTGCATTTTCCTGATGGATAAAGAAGTGGAGCATTTTTAAAGATATTTGTTAGACATTTTAATTTCATCCTTGGTAAAATTTCTTTTAAGTTCCAGGGCCCATTTTTTAATTGGGCCGTTGGTTTCCTTGGTGTTTAGTTTTCTAAGTTCTTTGTGCACTCTGGACTGTAGAGCTCTATCAGATGTGTGGTTAGTGAAGATTTTCTCCCATTCTGTGGTTTGCCTTTGAGCTCGCGTTACAATCTCTTTATCTGAACAGAAGCTCTTTAATTGCACAAGATCCCAACTATTGAGAGTTGGTAGCAGTGACTGTGCCATTGGATATCTGTTTAGGAAATGTTGGCCTAGCCCAATCAGCTCAAGGGAGTTCCTTAACCTTTCACCTATAGTTTTTATAGTCTCTGGCCTAATATCAAGGTCCTTGATCCATTTGTAATTAAGTCTTGTACATAGTGACAAGTATGGGTCCAGCTTTAATCTTCTGCATGTGGAGATCCAGTTTTGTCAGCACATTTGTTGAAGATGCTATTCTTTTCCATTGGATTCTTTGGGCCCCTTTGTCAAAGACCAAATGGCTGTAACTTTGTGGGCTTATATCTGGGTCTTCAATCCTCATCCATTGATCTGTGTGTCTATTTTGGAGCCAGTACCAGGCTGTCTTTATAACTATGGATTTATAGTATAGACTTACGTTTGGTATGGTAATACCTCCAGCAGTGTTTTTGTTACTCAGGATTGTCTTTGCTATCCTGGGTCTTTTGTGCCTCCATATGAATTTTGAGATTGTTTGGTCAACTTCTTTGAAGAATTGCTTTGGGATTTTAATTGGTATAGCATTGAATTTGTATATATTTTTTTTTTTAATCTTTTTTTTTTTTATTAAAAATTTAATTATACATTTTAAAAATTTTTTACCAGTTCCCTCCCTCCCCCCTCTTCCCCCTCCCCTTCCCCCAGTGCCTCCCCCCCAATTCCCAGATAGTCCTTTATTGTGTGTGCCTAACTCTCCACTGTGTCCTCCTCTCCGATGACATATAAGGACCCAGTGGCATTTCCATAAGCCCTTTCTCTTGTTCCCCTTAAGCATAAGATCACTACTATGGCTGTCAATCCCTTGCCTCCAGGGGTCTCGGTGCCCTTATCAGATGCTAGACTTTATGAGGGCAACAGTGCGCTGGACATTGCGCAGGGCATGCAAAGTTCCATTATGATTGCTTTGGCCCCAACTATTGTTGAGAATCTTGCAAATCGTTGCTCCTCCCATCCTTTTGCTCTTACAATCTTACCGCCCCCTCTTCCGCAAATGTCCCTGAGCTCCAGGATGGGGAGAGATTAGGCTGTCCTAGTTCTATGTGATTGATATAGAGTCTCTGAAGTTCTGGATTGTGGTTTGTTGATTTTCTTTTGCAGTTTTGCTGCTCCTGCAATTCCCTTCACTCCATTCTGCTGGGCACTGTATGTCACCCCCTGGCCAGAGACAAAAAGCTGTTAAACTGGAGTCTTGTTGTAATAGCACATTCAAGGGTAGATGTAATAAGAGTAGGAAACCTCACTGAGAGAGGGGTCCATCACCCATTTGCAAAATGATTACTTTTTATCTGCTAGACTATATGCCCTCCCCTTCTGGTGAGATCAGGAAAGAACGTCTGTGAACTTAACCAGGTTTCTCATTACTTACTTGCAGACCTTCATGGAGGCCTATTTTCTCTGCTGTAACATGGTCTCCTCTCTCTTTGTTTCTGGTGTGGCCCTCCTAACCCATCTCTCTTGTTCATAATCCTTGCAATTACTGTGTTACATAGGTTTACTTTTGAGTGTCCCAATGTGGGCTGGGTGAGTTTGGTACTAGGAGCCACCTATTAGGGAGTACATACGGCGCTTAATTTTCTGGGTTTGGGATACTTCACTTAATATAATTCTTTCTAATGACATCCATTTCCCAGCAAATTCCAGTAATTCATCATTTTTGATGGCTGAGTAGTACTCCATTGTATAGATGTACCACAGTTTCCTTATCCACTCGTCAACTGTTGGACATTTAGGTTGATTCCATGACTTTGCTATTGTAAACAGTGCTGCTATGAACATGGTCGAGCTTGTGCTATCGAGGCGAACCTTTGCTGCTTGGGGGGTTATTCCCAAAAGTGGGATAGCAGGGTCATATGGCATTTCAATCTTTAATTTCTTTAAGAATCTCCAGACGGCTCGCCAGAGTGGCTGTATGAGCCTGCATTCCCACCAACAATGTAGGAGAGTTCCCCTCTCTCCACATCCTCTCCAGCATTTGTCGTTGTTTGTATTGTGGATTTTTGCCATCCTGACCGGGGTGAGATGATATCTCAGGGAAGTTTTGATTTGCATTTCCCTGATGGCGAAGGAAGTGGAGCATTTTTTAAGATAATTGTTAGACATTTTAATTTCATCCCTGGTAAAGTTTCTTTGAAGTTCCAGGGCCCATTTTTTAATTGGGCCAGTGTTTTCCTTGGAGTTTAATTTTCTAAGTTCTTTGTGCACTCTGGACAGTAGAGCTCTGTCAGATATGTGGTTAGTGAAGATTTTCTCCCATTCTGTGGGTTGCCTTTGAGCTCGTGTTACAATCTCTTTATCTGAACAGAAGCTCTTTAATTTCACAAGATCCCAACTGTTGAGAGTTGGTAGCAGTGACTGTGCCATTGGATGTCTGTTTAGGAACTGTTGGCCTAGCCCAACCAGCTCGAGGGAGTTCCCTATCCTTTTCAACTATGGTTTTTAAAGTCTCTGGCCTGATATCAAGGTCCTTGATCCATTTGGAATTAAGTCTTGTACATGGTGACAAGTACGGGTCCAGCTTTAATCTTCTGCATGTGGAGATCCAGTTTTGCCAGCACCATTTGTTGAAGATGCTGTTCTTTTTCCATTGGATTCTTTGGGCCCCTTTGTCAAAGACCAAATGGCTGTAACTTTGTGGGCTTATATCTGGGTCTTCAATCCTTATCCATTGATCTGTGTGTCTATTTTGGAGCCAGTACCAGGCTGTCTTTATAACTATGGATTTGTAGTATAGACTTAGGTTTGGTATGGTAATACCTCCAGCTGTGTTTTTGTTACTCAGGATTGTTTTGGCTATCCTGGGTCTTTTGTGCCTCCAAATGAACTTTGAGATTGTTTGGTCAACTTCTTTGAAGAATTGCTTTGGGATTTTGATTGGTATAGCATTGAATCTGTATATTGCCTTTGGTAGGATGGTCATTTTTACAATGTTGATTCTGCCAATCCAGGAACAAGGGAGGTCTTTCCACCTTCTGGTGTCTTCTGCAATTTCTTTCTTTAGGGTTTTAAAGTTTTCATTGTAAAGGTCTTTTACCTCCTTAGTTAGGTTTATACCAAGGTATTTCATTTTTTTAGGGGTTATAGTAAATGGCATGGTTTCTCTCAAGGCTTTTTCACTTCTTTCATTCTGGGCATATAGGAAGGCCTCTGATTTTTGCACATTTATTTTGTATCCTGCCACCCTGCTGAACTTCTCAATTAGTTCCAGGAGCTTCCTGGTGGAGTTTTTGGGATCACTCAGGTATAAGATCATGTCATCTGCAAATAGAGATAGCTTGACTTCTTCCTTGCCAATTTGAATCCCTCTTATGTCCCTTTCTTGTCTTATGGCTTCGGCTAAGACTTCAAGTACAATATTGAATAGAAGTGGTGAGAGTGGACAGCCTTGTCTTGTTCCTGATCGAAGTGGGAATGCTTCCAATTGTTCCCCATTGAGCATAATCCTTGCTGTGGGCTTGTTGTATACAGCTTTTATTATATTGATAAAGGTTCCTTCCATTCCTACTGTCTCTAGCGTTTTGATCATAAAAGGCTGTTGGATCTTGTCAAAAGCTTTTTCTGCATCTATCGAGAGTATCATGTGGTCTTGGACTTTGGACTGGTTTACATGATGAATTACATTTATTGATTTGCGTATGTTGAACCAACCTTGTGTGCCGGGGATGAAGCCTACTTGGTCCCCATGAATGATCTTTTTAATATGTTTTTGAATCCGATTTGCTAAGACTTTGTTGAGAATCTTTGCGTCTGTGTTCATCAGGGAGATCGGCCTATAGTTTTCTTTTTTAAGTGAATCTTTATTAGGTTTTGGGATTAAAACGATATTAGCTTCATAGAAGGAATTTGGTAGTGTTCCTTCCTTTGCTATTTGATGGAACAGTTTAAGGAGTATTGGTGTTATTAACTCCTTAAATGTCTTGTAGAACTCTGTGCTGAATCCATCTGGTCCAGGACATTTTTTGGTGGGAAGATTCGAGATTACTTCCTCAATTTCCTTATATGTTATAGGACTATTTAAATAATTCACAACTTCCTGATTCAATTTAGGTAAGTTGTGTTTACTTAGAAATTCATCCATCTCTTTTGTGTTGTCAAACTTCACAGAGTATAAGTTTTTGAAATATGATGTTATAATTCTCTGGATTTCTTGGGTATCCGTAGTGATAACTCCATGTTCATTTCTAATTTTGTTAATTTGGGTTTTCTCTCTCTTGCTTTTGGTTAGTTTAGCTAGGGGTGTATCAATCTTGTTGATTTTTTCAAAGAACCAGCTTTTTGATTGGTTGATTTTTTCTATCGTTTTCTTAGTCTCGATTTCAGATATTTCTCCCCTTATTTTGCTAATCTCTTCTCTTCTACTGCTTTTAGGATCAGATTGCTCTAGTTTCTCTAAAGCTTTAAGCTGCATTGTTAAGTTGTTTATTTCTGATGTTTCCATTTTTTTGACGTGGGCATTAAGAGCTATGAACTTACCTCTTAGAACAGCTTTCATTGTGTCCCAGAGATTTTGGTAAGTTGTATTTTCGTTATCATTCACTTTCAGGAAATCTTGAATTTCCTTTTTAATTTCTTCCTGAATCCAGTTCTCATTCAGCATCATAGTGTTAAGTTTCCAGGAGTTAGTGCATTTTCTCTTGTTTGATGTGTTGTGGATGTCCAGCTTTAGGCCGTGGTGGTCTGATAGGGCACAGGTTAGAATTTCAACTTTCTTGTATATGTGTAGATTCATTTTGTGGCCCAATATGTGATCTATTTTGGAGAAAGTTCCATGTGCTGCTGAGAAAAATGTGTATTCTTTGGTGCGTGGGTGAAAAGTTCGATAGAGATCTGTGAGGTCCATTTCTTTCAGGGTTTGATTAAGTTCCAAAGTGTCTCTGTTAAGCTTTTGACCTGTTGATCTATCCCATGTAGAGAGGGCGGTGTTGAAGTCCCCAAGAATTATCGTTTGGGGGTTGATTTCTTGCTTTAGACGCTGTAGGGTTTTCTTAATGAATGTGGGGGGGCCCGTATTGGGTGCATATATGTTCAGTATTGTGAAATCTTCCTGGTGAATTGTACCTCTGACTAAAATGTAGTATCCATCCGTGTCTCTTATAATTTTTTTTGGTTTGAAATCCACTTTGTCTGATAGCATAATGGCTACCCCTGCCTGTTTTCTGCTTCCATTTGCTTGTAGAATTGTTGACCAGCCTTTTATTTTTAGAGCGTGCCTATCTTTTGTGGTGAGATGGGTTTCCTGCAGGCAACAGATTGATGGATTGTGATTTTTAATCCAAGTTTGTAATCTGTGTCTCTTGATCGGTGAATTAAGTCCATTAACATTTAGTGTTATAATGGAGAAACTATTGTTAATTCCAGACATTTATTATGTTTAGTAGCTTTTATAAGTATATTGCTTCGCTTTTAATGGTGTTATATTTGCCTTCTGTTCTCCTGGATATGCCTGTTTTTTTCTTCACGCTTGAGTATCATTTCTAGCAGTTTTTGAAGGCCTGGTTTGGTGGCCATGTATCCCTTAAAGTTGTCTTTGTGCTGGAAAATTTTTCTTTCTCCCTCGATCATGACTGATAGTTTTGCAGGGTAAATCAGCCTGGGTTGACATTTTTGCTCATTCAATACTTGAAGTATGTCTCTCCAAGCTCTTCTTGCTTTTACTGTTTCGACTGAGAAGTCATTAGTTATTTTAATAGGTTTGCCTTTAAAAGTGACTTGTTTTTTCTCCCTTGAAGCTCTCATCACCAGTTCTTTATCTTGAATGTGGAGTGTTTTAACTATTATTTGCCGCGGTGTGCTTCTATTTTGGTCGTATCTGTTTGGGGTGCGGAATGCCTCTTGTATATGAATGGGCCTCTCTTTTTTTAGATGAGGAAAGTTTTCCTTGATGATCGTTTGAAAAATTTCCTCAGGGGTGGTATTTTGAGATTCTTGCTCCGGTATTCCATGAATACGCATGTTAGGCTTCTTCAGGGTGTCCCATATCTCTTGGATATTTCTCTCAAGTATCTTTTTGGCTTTAACAACCTCTTCCATTGAGCTGGTTAGTACTCCCACTTTATCTTCAAGGTCTGAAATTCTGTTTTCTGCTTCATTAGTTCTGTTGATAAGACTCTCTGTGGCGTTCTGGGTTGAAGATAACTTGTCTTTTAGCTCAGTTTTAAACTCTGCTTGAGTTTGTTTTAACTGTTCTATGCCACTTTTTGTTTCTTGCACTGTTTTTCTCAACTCCTCCAGATGTCTGTTGTGTTGCTCTTCAAAGCGATTGATTCGATTATGTAATTCCTCCCGGATTTCCTCTTTCATAGTATTGAACATGGTAATGATCATATTTTGAAAGTCTTTATCCTGGGTGGGGCTTTCTTGGCCTTTTTCCGCGGGTTTGTTCTTGTTGGAGTCTAACATTATGGGATTAATTTCTTCAGTGGGAAATTTGTTTACTTGAGTGTTGCTTCTCATGGATTTGCACTTTGACTTTGGCATTGTCATTTTAACTCTTAAGATCTCTCAATTTCACTAAACTGAATTATTTGGCCTGGGGTACTGGTGGGCAGGGCCTGAACGGGGACTTACCTAGGGCGCGGGGTGAGGCCCGGCTGGATCTCGCGCAGGCGTCCCGACCGGCGGAGCGGGGGCGGGGCGAAGAAGGGAAGGATGGGCGCGTCGGCGTGGAGCTATTTAACCCGAGGGCAGCTGGGGCGGGGCCCGGGCGCAGGGGGAGGTGCTCCTCGTCCCTCGGCCCCCCGCGCGGCTCCGGCTGGATGGTGGGAGTCGGAGCCGGGTCCCCGTGGGCTGACCTGGGGGTCCTAGAGCGCGCGTTGAGGCCCGGCTGGATCTCGCGCAGGCGTCCCGACCGGCGGAGCGGGGGCGGGGCGAAGAAGGGAAGGATGGGCGCGTCGGCGTGGAGCTATTTAACCCGAGGGCAGCTGGGGCGGGGCCCGGGCGCAGGGGGAGGTGCTCCTCGTCCCTCGGCCCCCCGCGCGGCTCCGGCTGGATGGTGGGAGTCGGAGCCGGGTCCCCGTGGGCTGACCTGGGGGTCCTAGAGCGCGCGTTGAGGCCCGGCTGGATCTCGCGCAGGCGTCCCGACCGGCGGAGCGGGGGCGGGGCGAAGAAGGGAAGGATGGGCGCGTCGGCGTGGAGCTATTTAACCCGAGGGCAGCTGGGGCGGGGCCCGGGCGCAGGGGGAGGTGCTCCTCGTCCCTCGGCCCCCCCGCGCGGCTCCGGCTGGATGGTGGGAGTCGGAGCCGGGTCCCCGTGGGCTGACCTGGGGGTCCTAGAGCGCGCGTTGAGGCCCGGCTGGATCTCGCGCAGGCGTCCCGACCGGCGGAGCGGGGGCGGGGCGAAGAAGGCTGAATTTGTATATTGCCTTTGGTAGGATGGTCATTTTTACGATGTTGATTCTGCCAATCCAGGAACATGGGAGGTCTTCCCACCTTCTGTTGTCTTCTGCTATTTCTTTCTTTAGGGTTTTAAAGTTTTCATTGTAAAGGTCTTTTACCTCCTTGGTTAGGTTTAAACCAAGGTATTTCATTTTTTTAGGGGCTATAGTAAATGGGATTGTTTTTCTCAAGGCTTTTTCACTTCTTTCATTCTGGGCATATAGTAATGCTACTGATTTTTGCACATTTATTTTGTATCCTGCCACCCTGCTGAACTGTATTAGTTCCAGAAGCTTCCTGGTGGAGTTTTTGGGATGACTCAGGTATAAGATCATGTTATCTGCAAATTGGGATAGCTTGACTTCTTCTTTGCCAATTTGAATCCCTCTTATGTCCCTTTCTTGTCTTATGGCTTCAGCTAAGACTTCAAGTACAATATTGAATAGAAGTGGCGAGAGTGGACAGCCTTGTCTAGTTCCTGATCGAAGTGGGAATGCTTCCAATTGTTCCCCATTGAGCATAATCCTTTCTGTGGGCTTGTTGTATACAGCTTTTATTATATTGATAAAGGTTCCTTCCATTCCTACTGTCTCTAGCGTTTTGATCATAAAAGGCTGTTGGATCTTGTCAAAAGCTTTTTCTGCATCTATCGAGAGTATCATGTGGTCTTGGACTTTGGACTGGTTTACATGATGAATTACATTTATTGATTTGCGTATGTTGAACCAACCTTGTGTGCCAGGGATGAAGCCTACTTGGTCCTCGTGAATGATCTTTTTAATATGTTTTTGAATCCAATTTGCTAAGACTTTATTGAGAATCTTTGCGTCTGTGTTCATCAGAGAGATCAGCCTATAGTTTTCTTTTTTAAGTGAATCTTTATTATGTTTTGGGATTAAAACGATATTAGCTTCATAGAAGGAATTTGGTAGTGTTCCTTCCTTTGCTATTTGATGGAACAGTTTAAGGAGTATTAGTGTTATTAACTCCTTAAATGTCTGGTAGAACTCTGTGCTGAATCCTGGTCCAGGACATTTTTTGGTGGGAAGATTCGAGATTACTTCCTCAATTTCCTTATATGTTACAGGACTATTTAAATAATTCACAACTTCCTGATTCAATTTAGGTAAGTTGTTTTTACTTAGAAATTCATCCATCTCTTTTGTGTTGTCAAACTTCACAGAGTATGTTTTTGAAATATGATGTTATAATTCTCTGGATTTCTTGGGTATCAGTAGTGATAACTCCATGTTCATTTCTAATTTTGTTAATTTGGGTTTTCTCTCTCTTGCTTTTGGTTAATTTAGCTAGGGGTGTATCAATCTTATTGATTTTTTCAAATAACCAGCTTTTTGACTGGTTGATGTTTTCTATCGTTTTTTAATCTTGATTTCAGATATTACTCCCCTTATTTTGCTAATCTCCTCTTTCTACTACTTTTGGGGTCAGATTGCTCTAGTTTCTCTAAAGCTTTAAGCTGCATTGTTAAGTTGTTTATTTCTGATGTTTGCATTATTTTGATGTAGGCATTAAGAGCTATAAACTTACCTCTTAGAACAGCTTTCATTGTGTCCCAGAGATTTTGGTAAGTTGTATTTTCATTGTCATTCGCTTTCAGGAAATCTTGAATTTCCTTTTTAATTTCTTCCTGAATCCAGTTCTCATTCAGCATCATATTGTTAAGTTTCCAGGAGTTAGTGTATTTTCTCTTGTTTGTTGTGTTGTGGATGTCCAGCTTTAGGCCGTGGTGGTCTGATAGGGCACAGGTTAGAATTTCAACTTTTTTGTATATGTGGAGATTCGTTTTGTGGCCCAATACGTGATCTATTTTGGAGAAAGTTCTGTGTGCTGCTGAGAAAAATGTGTATTCTTTGGTCCGTGGGTGAAAAGTTTGATAGAGATCTGTAAGGTCCATTTCTTTAAGGGTTTGATTAAAGTCCAAAGTGTCTCTGTTAAACTTTTGATCTGTTGGTCTATCCCATGTTGAGAGGGCGGTGTTGAAGTCCCCAAGAATTATCGTTTGGGGGTTGATTTCTTGCTTTAGACGCTGTAGGGTTTTCTTTCTTTCTTTCTTTTTTTTTTTTTAGAAATTTGTTCCCTAGTAGTTTTTTTTTATTTATTCAATTGTGCGCGTGTATGTGTGTGTAGAACCACGGATGAATTCGGGAACCACCATGGACCGCTTCCTCTTTGTTTACTCTGCCCTGGGATTCACAGGTTCCGCCCTACCAGGACCTGAAACGCAGGCCGCCCCCGCTTCCGTCTGGCATCTATTCATGGGGTCTAGTATCCGAACTCAGGACCTTCTGCCTGCAAGGTAGAGGCTTAACCCCTGAGCCACCTCTCCAGCCCTAGACGTTGTAGGGTTTTCTTAATGAATGTGGAGGGGCCCGTATTGGGTGCATATATGTTCAGTATTGTGAAGTCTTCCTGGTGAATTGTACCTGTGACTAAAATGTAGTATCCATCCGTGTCTCTTATGATTTTCTTTGGTTTGAAGTCCACTTTGTCTGATAACATAATGGCTACCCCTGCCTGTTTTCTGCTTCCATTAGCTTGTAGAATTGTTGACCAGCCTTTTATTTTTAGAGCGTGCCTATCTTTTGTGGTGAGATGGGTTTCCTGCAGGCAGCAGATTGATGGATTGTGATTTTTAATCCAAATTTGTAATCTGTGTCTCTTGATTGGTGAGTTAATTCCATTTAAAATTTAGTGTTATAATGGAGAAACTATTTTTAATTCCAGACATTTATTATGTTTAGTGGTTTTTATAAGTATATTGCTTCGCTGTTAATGGTGTTATATTTGCCTTCTGTTCTCCTGGATATGCCTGTTTTTTTTTTTTTTTTTTTTTTTTTCAAGCTTGAGTATCATTTCTAGCATTTTTTGAAGGCCTGGTTTGGTGGACATGTATCCCTTCAAGTTGTCTTTGTGCTGGAAGATTTTTCTTTCTCCCTCGATCATGACGGATAGTTTTGCAGGATAAATCAGCCTGGGTTGACAATTTTGCTCATTCAATACTTGAAGTATGTCTCTCCAAGCTGTTCTTGCTTTTACTGTTTCGAATGAGAAGTCATTTGTTATTTTAATAGGGTTTCCTTTCAAAGTGACTTTTTTTTTCTCCCTTGAAGGGCTCAGCACCAGTTCTTTATCTTGAATGTGGAGTGTTTTAACTATTATTTGCTGTGGCGAGCTTCTGTTTTGGTCATATCTGTTTGGGGTGCGGAATGCCTCTTGTATATGGATGGGCCTCTCTTTTTTAGATGAGGAAAGTTTTCCTTGATGATCATTTGAAAAATTTCCTCAGGGGTGGTATTTTGAGATTCTTGCTCTGGTATTCCATGAATACGCATGTTAGGCTTTTTCGGTGTGTCCCATATCTCCTGGATATTTCTCTCAAGCATCTTTTTGGCTTTAACAACCTCTTCCATTGAGCTGGTTAATACTCCCACTTTATCTTCAAGGTCTGAAATTCTGTTTTCTGTTTCGTTATTTCTGCTGATAAGACTCTGTTGAGTTCTGGGTTGAAGATAACTTGTCTTTTAGCTCAGTTTTAAACTCAATGTTTGAGTCTGTTTTAACTGCTCTATGCCAGTTTTTGTTTCTTGCACTGTTTTTCTCAACTCCTCCAGGTGTCTGTTGTGTTCCTCTTCAAAGCGATTGATTCGATTATTTAATTCCTCCCTGATTTCCTCTTTCATATTATTGAACATGGTAATGATCATATTTTGAAAGTCATTATTCTGGGTCAGGCTTTTTGGCTATTTTCTGTGGGTTTGTTCTGGTTGGAGTCTAACATTATGGGATTAATTCCTTCAGTGGGAGATTTGTTTACTTGAGTGTTGTTTCTCATGGATTTGCACTTTGACTTTGGCATTGTCGTTTTAACTCTTAAGATCTTCTTTCAATTTCTGTGCGTTTTTCACTAAACTGAATTATTTGGCCTGGGGTTCTGGGGGTGGGCAGGGACGGAGCTTACCTAGGTCGAGGTGAGTCCAGGCTGGACCACGCATGTCCACGGCGGTGGAGTTGGGGAAGGGAGAATGAGGCGATGGCGGGCGCTATTAAACCTGGGATAGCTGGGGCGGGGCTGGGAGCAGGGAGTGTCCTCCTTTCAGGCCCTACTCGGCTCCAGGGTGGGAGGAGCTGGGTCCCTTGGGCTGCCTGGGGTTCTGGGGGTGGGCGGGGGTGGAGCTTACCTAGGTTGAGGTGAGGCCCGGCTGGACCGCGCGCGGACGGGCGGAGGAGTGGGAGAAGGGCAACTTCGTCTCTTGTTATAAGATTATTTAAACAATTCATCACAATTTAACTCTATTGTCTCGTATATTTTTATAAATTTGCTCATTTCTTTGTGATTTTCAAATTTGGTGGTACATACATTTTTAAAGTGCGACTTTATGATTTTCTAAATTTTCTTGACATCTGCTGTAAGAACACCATTTTTTTCTCAATTTTATTTATTTATTTATTTTTTCTCTTTTGCTTTTGGTTAGTGTGGCTAAGGGCTTGTCAATCTGTTTAAATGTTTCAAAGAAGCAGCTTTTTTTGACTCTTTTTACTGTTTTCTTTGTTTCAATTTCAACTATTTCTACTCCTGATCTCTGCATGTCTTTTTCTTTTGGGGTTGTATTGTTCTTGTCTCTCTAAAGCTTGTTAGAATGATAACTTGTGATGTTTCCATTTTTAATGTAGACATTGAACATCATGAATTTTCCCTTTGGACTGCTTTCAACATATCCCAAAAGTTTTTATATGATATATATTCATTATCATTGAGTTCTAGGAATTTTTAAATTTCTACTTTTATGTCTGTCCAGATCCATTCCTTATTCAGTAATATATTGTCGAGCTTCTAAGACTTGTGTACTTTATGTTGTTTTCCTTGTTATGGATATCCATCTTTATTCCCTGTTGGTCAGAGTACAGATGGTGATTTTGATTCTCTTGTATTTTTAGAGGCTTGCTTTTTGATCTAGTATGTGATCTTTTTAGAGAAAATTCTATGAGCTGCTGAAAAGGATGTATATTCCTTGGGGTTAGGATGGAATGTGTGAAAGATGTCTGACAGGTCCATTTTGTTTATGGTTTGGTTTAGTTCCAATGTCCTTCTGTTGTTTTTGGCCTGTTGACCTGACTATTGGATGTAGGTTGTTGAAATCCTCTAGTTTTGGGTTGATTTGTTGGTTTACCCATTATAATATTTGTTTAATAAATGTGAGTGAGCCTATTTAGAGCATGCATGTTTAAAATTTTGAATTCTTTTTGATGTATTGTTCTTTTGATGACTTGGTATTAACCTGAATCTCTTATGATGTTTTTTGGTTTGAAATATATTTTATTGGAGATTGGAATGGCTACTCCTTCTTGATTCCTAGTTATGTTTCCATGGAATATACCCTGAAATTGTGCCTATCTTTCAACGCGAGGTATGTTTCAAGGAAACAGCATATCAATGGCTTGTGACTTTTAATCCATGATATTATCCTGTGTCTCTTGATGAGGAGTTTATCCCAATGATGTTCAAAGTTATAACTGAGAAAATTTTGTTGACTACTATCATATTTTGAGTTTATTTTTTGTGTGTTTGCAGTTATCTACCTGGTAGATGTATTTGCTTTATTTTCAACTTTTATCTGCTTGAATGCGTTGATCAATTATGTCTGCTTTGAGAATTTTTTCTAGTATCTTGTAGGCCTGGTTTGGGGACTTTATTTTTGGTGGGAAATATCTTTCTTTCACCTTCAAGTATGACTGATACTTTGACTGGATATAGCAGGTTGGGTTGGCATTTGTAATCCTTCATGACTTGAGGAATGCCTTTCCAATCTCTTCTGTTTTTTATTGTTTCTGTTGAAAAACCAACAGTTATTCTATTAGGTTTGCTTTTAATTGTGACTCTTTTTTTTTTCTCTCAGCTCTCAGAACTTTCTTTTTGTCATGTATGAGAAATGTTTTACTATTTTTTTTTTTTTCTTTTTTAATTTGTTCACAGAATTTTTTTTTTTTTTTTATTAAAAATTTAATTATACATTTTAAAATTTTTTACCAGTTCCCTCCCTCCCCCCTCCCCTTCCCCCAGTGTCTCCCCCCCAATTCCCAGAGAGTCCTTTATTGTGTGCGCCTAACTCTCCACTGGGTCCTCCTCTCCGATGACATATAAGGACCCAGTGGCATTTCCATAAGCCCTTTCTCTTGTTCCCCTTAATCATAAGATTACTACTATGGCTGTCAATCCCTTGCCTCCAGGGGTCTCGGTGCCCTTAACAGATGCTAGACTTTATGAGGGCAACAGTGCGCTGGACATTGCGCAGGGCATGCAAAGTTCCATTATGATTGCTTTGGCCCCAACTATTGTTGAGAATCTTGCAAATCGTTGCTCCTCCCATCCTTTTGCTCTTACAATCGAGAAATGTTTTACTATTATTTGCCTTGTTGTGTTTTTATTGGTCATGTCTTGATGGTTGCAATGTGTGTCTTGTACTTGGATAGGGCACTTTTTCTTCAGGTGTCGGAAGTTCTTATTTATGACTAATTGAAAAATCTTATCTGAAGTGTTTTCTTGGGTTTCTTGTTCTGGAATTATATGAATGTGCAAGTGTGGCTTCTTCATAGTATCATATAATTCTTGAATATTCTTTTCTTCTTTTTAGTCTTTTCTGCTTCTTTAATTGAATAATTATGTTCCATCAGTTTATCTTCCAGATCTGATATTCTGTCTTCTGCTTGATCCATTCTGTGGGTGAATCTTTCTTGGTGGGATTTTCAATTTCAGATAATTTACCTTTGAATTACAGCTGAATTTCACTTTGGAGTTTTTTTTTTCACATGTTCTCAATTTGTTTTTGTCTCCTCTATTTCATTTTTCTTCTCAGGTAATTTTTTACTCTTTTCCTGTTCATATAAGGTCATATGCTTACTCATTTCCTCTCTGAATTCTTCATGTTCCTTTTTTCATTTGTCACATTCCTTTTGTAGTTATTCTCTAAGCTTACTGATCATGTCAATAACATTTCCTTAGAAGATATTATCCTGAGTATTATTTCCTTGAGTGGTAGCCATAATGTTATTCTGATTGTAATCTATCATAAAGGTGTTGGTGTTTCCTGGTAGTTAGTATATTTTGTGATTTTTATGATGCAATTTGGACATTTGTGTTAAGTCTGTAATTCCTTTTCTATCATTTGCTTTTGGTTCTCCTGAATCAGATGAGGCCATCTGACTTGGCTGCCATTGGGAAAGCAATGGATTTGGATGGGATTTTCTGGTTATGTGATATGGCTCCTGGCTTTTGGGCTGTACCTAGATGGGTCTGGGGCAAGTGGGTGATCCATTCCCTGGCTCCAGGAGCTCTTTCCTGATATAGAAGTCAGTCTTGGTGACCTGGGGGATATGAGCAGTCCCTCCCTTGGCTGCTTCAGCTCTTGCCCTGTACAGGGGGCTCATTCCCAAGACCAGGGATATGTTGCGATCCACTTTTTGGGTCTGTGTGGCAACTTCTCTTACTTGGTGTAGGAGGTGGTTTTTGGGATCTCAGGGTGTGTGGGCATTCTGTTTACTGGGTATATACAGTGGGTCCAGCTCTTACATGGATGGTTCCTATGGGAAGATTCAACTTTTAAGAATATATATTCTCTAACTAGTAACAATGGAGTTAGTAGATATTCAGATATTTGTGGAATGAATTAATATATTTTTTCTTTTGCCTAAAATAGTATACGGTACCCACTTTGTTTGCTTCATTTGTCTTCTACGATTGAGCACAGAAATTTGCTTGACATTGATATTATTAATTTGAGAATGCACAACATTATTATTTCAGAGAGCATTCTTTCAGTTGTAGTCCTCTTCTAATGTTATGGTGATTAAGGACAAATTTCAAAGTTTATTCTGAAAAGGAAATTGTCCTTTCCGGTCACAAACTGTAAGTCTCTTGAAAAAAAATTTGTTCATCTGTGCTTTTGTTTATTTCTAAATAATACTGTAACATGAACATGGTTCTTTGCAGAAAATGTTGCCCTGATAGATATAATTCATAATGGAAAAAATTGCCCTTCTGTGCTTTCAGGATGAAATTGCAAACAAATGAGTTACTTTTTCATTTCTGGCAAAGTACTCATAAGACCTAGGTGGCAGCTGTTTAAGTCCATCTGGTCAAGAATTCACTAAGATCATAATATACAAGTTGCTCAAACATCTATTTGTCTACAAATGTTCCTACAAAATGGTTTCTGAAGCTAATAATCTACATTTTGAAAGTCTATTCAGTGCCTAGAAAGATGGTTACAATATATCTCAGGATGTATTTTTTCTGTTAGTCAACCAGCATTTGTTATATTCTGCCTTGATCCTATTCCAATTGTATAAGCAGTTCTTTCATTTTTAAGAAAGATTATTCCAGACAACACACTTTAATTCTTATTAACTTTTTTTTTTCAATTTCTTTTTTTTAAATTTTTTTTATTTTTTATTTTTTTATTTCAGCTCATACAAACTTATTAGGTACACCAGTTCCCTCCCTTCCTCCTCCTCCCCCCGAACCCCCTGCTCCCCCTCCCCACCCCTCTCCCTCCCCATCCCCCAGTGCCTCCCGCCCCAATTCCCAGAGAGTCCTTTCTTGTGCATGTCTGATTTTCCTCTGGACCCTCCTCTCCGATGACGTACAAGGACCCAGTGGCCTTTCCCTGAACCCTTTCCCGTGTTCCCCTTAGGTATAGGAACACTGCTGTGGCTGCCAATCCTTTACCTCCAAGGCTCTTGGTGCCTTTAGCAGATGCTAGACTTTGTGAGGTCAACAGTGTGTTGGACAATGCGCAGGGCATGCAAAGTCCAATTATGATTGCTTCAGCCCTAACTAGTATAGAGTATCTTATATATCATTGCTCCTCCCATCCTTTTGCTCTTACACTCTTACCGCCCCCTCTTCCGCAAATATTCTTATTAACTTTATTTTATTTATTTGTTATTTTCTTTTTGTTTTTGCTTTATGGGACATCACACCAACTGTATTTTTGTGCTATATAAGCAGTATCTGACCTTCATGTGTTCCCAAACAAAATTTCTTGAGTGATAAAAGTGCAAAACCAGATTTGTGAAACTCACAGTTAGTTTTCAAGTGGTATTTTAATTTCAAATAAAGTAGATATGTTAAGATAATACAAATATTTCACTGAGTGAAGGGCATTGCAGGAGCAGCAAAACTGCAAAAGAAAATCAACGAACCACAATCCAGAACTTCAGAGACTCTATATCAACCACCTAGAACTAGGCCAGACTAATCTCTCCCAATCCTGAAGCTCAGGGAAATTTGCGGAAGAGGGGGGCGGTAAGAGTGTAAGAGCACAAGGATGGGAGGAGCAATGATATGCAAGATACTCCACACAAGTTAGGGCCGAAGCAATTATAATTGGACTTTGCATAACCTGTGCAAAGTCCAACACACTATTGACCCCACAAAGTCTAGCATCTGCTAAAGGCACCAAGATCCTTGGAGGCAAGGAATTGGCAGCCAAAATAGTGTTCCTATGCTTAAGGGGAACAAAGGAAAGGTTCAGGGAAATGCCACTGGGTCTTTGTATGTCATCGGAGAGGAGGACCCAGAGGAGAGTTTGGCATGCAAATTAAAGGATTCTCTGGGGATTGGGGGAGGGGAGGGGGAGCAGGGGGAGGGGGGAGGAGGAGGGAAGGAGGGAACCGGTGTACCTATTAAGTTTGTAGGAGCAGAGATAATAAAAAATGTTAAAAAAGATAATATAAATATTTCAGTGTTTAAAGTGTTTATTTCGTTAAACAGAAAATGAGAGGTTTATGTGATGAAATTGGAATTCATAATTACCTTTATAGTATATCATACCTACATAATCCTTATAATATAGTTAGCACTTGAATATGGTTTTACTTATTAGATTAGATGATGAATATTATGAAATTGCATTTTATGTTTTGCAGAGGTTTAACCGATATTAAAATAAACTAATTTTGCATGCCTCATTATTCCTGAAGCAGAAATGGAAGTTGCCCTTATGATTATTGCTTGTATCTAGGGCTTACTACTTGAATATATCTTTGAAGTGACTTGTGTTCTTCTATACTATCCTTGTGTACTCACTGCCTTGACTTCTTAAGTTTTCAAAGCCATATATCTAATTGCTGTCTTCAGAATCCTCATATTTTGTGAAAAGTGCTAAAGAAATTATTCACAAGTTTCTTTTACAATTATCCACAGTGTGTGTCATGGGTTGTTTCCCCACAGACTCATGTTGATGTTTGGGAAGGTTGTAAACATTTTTAGAAAGAAGATCCATGCTGGACGAAGGTATGTGTAGAAGGTGGACCTTCAGGTTTAGTAGCAGGACCTTGCTCTTTCAGTTGGCTCTTGCTCTGTCTTCCTGGTGACTGTGGAAACCTAAACCAACCTTCTGCTTCTACCTCCAGCCTTGTCTTCTACTATTTGATTCTCACTAATTTGGGGTATACACCCATACTGTAATTGTAAGTTAAAAAAAATTTCCCTTTTCTCCTAAGTAGCTTGTATCAGAGAATATGCTTTTATAGCAATAAGAAAATTTCCAGAGGTAGTTTAATATTCAGAGAGTGTTACAAAGTGTTCATTAGCTCTAGAATCATCAAGACAATCATCATATTTATCTGGATTTCCTGAGGAGTTTCAAATATAACTCTCTGAGGTCTAAATATTATTCTATTAATAAAGGGTCATATAAGACTTAACAGCACAATGGAATGAATGTTCTAGAAGTTCTTGGTCAGAAGAAACAGATTCAGGGATTGGTTCCTTATTTCTTCAATGAGGAATTGAGTAGCAGAGAAAATAGGAAAATTATTTCTCATATAAACACAAAATGAAGGAAAACCTATATTCAATTTAATGTTGACACTTGGAAATTGTGTTAAATTTATCACTAGGGTTGTTACTATACCTGTCACAACACGTACTGAAGTCAGCTTAGAATTTTTTTAAACCTCTTTAGAATATCTGATTACAACAGGTTGATACTTACTTGAGAGTGTGGAAAGAAAAGTAGCTGTACTTATAACCATTCATGCTGTAGACATTAGAACCTAAAACAGGTGATCTGGGGAAGAAGCAGGTAAGAACTAGTTGCAAAGATTATCTACTTTGAAAGGTTTTTGAATTATTAGATCAGAGTTAAACATTATTATGCTAGGATGTCACAGTGAATGTGTGTATCTGAATCAGATTGTTACAAATGTCTTTTGGATCCAGAATGTATATGCAACATTTCTGGGGCATGCCAGAATAGAATGATTATTCATGGAAGGAAACTGTATACTAGTTAGATAAGTTGCCTCTATGCCCTGTTAAATCATAAGCCAAATAGTAAACATTTCCATCTTTGCTTTCTCATAGGAGTAGAAGAGTAATTGCAACAGTGGGTAAGAGGTATATAATAATAATAAAAAAAACTAAGCCTGAGCTAACATTTATCTATCTATTTATCTATCTATCTATCTATCTATTTATTTATTTATTTATTTATTTATTTATTTATTTATTTATTTATATTTCCACTCTTACAAACTTAACAGGTACACTGGTTCCCTCCCTCCCTCCAACCTCCCACCACCCTGTGCCCCCCCTCCCCCTCCCCCCCCCTCCCTCCCCATCTCCCAGTGCCTCCTCCTCCCATTCCCAGAGCATCCTTTAATGTGCATGCCAAACTTTCCTCTGGGTCCTCCTCTCCGATGAGGTGCAAGGATCCAGTGGCATTTCCCTGAACCCTTTCCTGTGTTCCCCTTAAGCATAGGAACACTACTGTGGCTGTCAATCCCTTGGCTCCAAGGATCCTAGTGCCTTTAGGAAATGCTAGACTTTGTGGGTCAATAGGGCATGCAAAGTCCAATTATGATTGCTGAGCTAACATTTATAGTGTGGTTTTGATTAGGGATATTTATTCTATTAACGACTACCAATTTAATTAACTGAAATTTATTCCAGAATGTTCTTTTTTATTTTAATTTATTTAATTTTTTCCACGGAATGATCTTAATAGATAATTTTCTTGTTAATAGAATGAACCTTGCTGTGGCAAGACCTCTCATGTTTGTGTCACTGTGCAGTATACTCCAGGCAAGCTTCTGGCTGATTCTTCTACCTACACATTCCATACCATTTAGGTGTGTTGGAATTACAGAGGCATGTCAGTACACATGTTCTCCTGTGTGGGTTCTGGGATAGAACTTTATTTTTTTATTACACATTTTATTCTTGCCTAACCATACAAGCTTAATAGGTACTCTTCTCTCCCTCTCTCCTCCCTTTCCCCATCATCCCCCATTGCCCTCTCCCCTCTTGTCCTCTCACTCTCACTCCCCTTCTCCCTGCACCTACTGCTTCCTCCCTCCCATCCCATTTATGTGGTTGCCAAACTTCCCTCTGTATCTTCTACACTAGTAAGGGTTCATGACTCAGTGGCATAACTTGGGGCCCATTCTTGGGCTGCCTGCTAGTTTCGACTATTTTACCCATTGACTTTAAGGATCCTACTGCCTGAAGCCTTCTCCCCAGGATCTGTGCTAGACTTTTGGGGGGGGGGTCTTTGACATTGGACAGCCATCGTGTAGGTCAGGCAAAGTCCAGTCACATTGTGGCTATATCTTGGCTGCTGCATCCCTGACTTGTGTGGAGTATCTCATCTCGCATATTGTTGGTTCTCCCCATCTTTTAGTCTCTTAAAATCTTGTTGTCCTCTTCTGCAAGTTTCCTTGAGCTTTATTTAGGATGGGGAGAGATTTGGCTGGTCTGGTTCCAGGAGAATAATGTAGGGTATTTGGTGTTCTGATTTATGGTTTGCTGTTGTTTTCAGTTTTGATTTTCCTGCACTGCCCTTGGCTGCATCCCAATTGATTTCAAAGGTCATCTCCTTTGAATGTATCATTAAGTGGGTTTGCAACTAGGATCCACTTATTAGGGAGTACATATGTCATCTAATTTTCTGTGTCTGTGATAATTCACACAATATAATTTCTTCTAATTTCATCCATTTCCCAGAAAATTTTATTAATTCATTTCTTTGATGGCTGACTAATATTCCATTGGATAAATGTACCAATTTTTCACTATCCACCCATCAACTGCTGGGCATTTGGTTTGATTACATGACTTTGCTATTGTAAATAGTGCTGCCACGAACATGGTTCCACTCATGTCACTGTAGTGAATTGCTGCATTTTGGGGAATTATTTCCAGTAGTGGTATAGCAGGGTCATATGGTATTTCAAATATTAATTTTTTTTAGAAACCACTATACTGATTTCCAGAGTGGTGGTATAAGCTTGAATTTCCACCAGCAATGTATGAGAGTTCCCCTTTCTCCATATCTTCTGCAGTATTTGATGTGTTTGTATTGTGGATTTTCACCATCCCAACTGGGGTGAGATAATATCTCTGCGTAATTTCTATTTGCCTTTCCCTGATGGTTAGGGATTTGGAACATCTTTTAAGATATGTGTCAGACATTTTGATTTTGTCCCTGGAAAAGTTTCTTTTGCATTCCCAGGCCCATTTTCTTTTTTTTTTTTAATTTTTAAATTTATTATTTATTCAATTGTGCGTGTATGCATGTGTGCATGTGTGTGTATGTATGTGTGTGTAGAACCACGGACGAATTCGGGAACCACCATGGACTGCCTCCACCTCCTCCTTGTTTACTCTGCCCTGGGATTCACAGGCTCCGCCCTACCAGGACCAGAAACGCAGGCTGCCCCTGTTTCAGCCCGGTGTCTATACGTGGGGTCTAGGATCCGAACTCAGGACTTTCCGCCTGCAAGGCAGAGGCTTAACCCCTGAGCCACCTCTCCACCCCCCACCCCCCACCCCCCCACCCCCTCCCCCACCCCGTCCCCAGGCCCATTTTCTAATTGAGCTATTATCTCCTTGGTGTTTAGTTTTTAAAGTTCTTTATGCACTCTGGATAATAGAGCTCTATCAGATCTGTGGTTAGTGAGGATTTTCTTCCATTCTGTGGGATGCTTTTTTGCTCGGTTTGCAATCTCTTTATCTAAACAGAAGCAATTTCATAAGATCCTATTTATTTATTTTTTTTTTTTTATTTCAGCTCATACAAACTTATTAGGTACACCAGTTCCCTCCCTCCCTCCTCCTCCCCCCGTACCCCCTGCTCCCCCTCCCCACTCCTCTCCCTCCCCATCCCCCAGTGCCTCCCACCCCAATTCCCAGAGAGTCCTTTCTTGTGCATGACTGATTTTCCTCTGGGCCCTCCTCTCCGATGACGTACAAGGACCCAGTGGCCTTTGCCGAACCCTTTCCCGTGTTCCCCTTAGGTATAGGAACACTGCTGTGGCTGCCAATTCTTTGCCTCCAAGGATCTTGGTGCCTTTAGCAGGTGCTAGACTTTGTGAGGTCAACAGTGTGTTGGACAATGCGCAGGGCATGCAAAGTCCAATTATGATTGCTTCAGCCCTAACTAGTATAGAGTATCTTACATATCATTGCTCCTCCCATCCTTATGCTCTTACACTCTTACCGCCCCCTCTTCCGCAAAGATCCTATTTATTGAGTATTGGTTCTTCTGGCTCTGCTATTGGATTTCTGTTTAGGAACTGTTGTTCTAGCCCAATCAACTTGAGGGAGTTTTTTTTAAAACCTCTGGCCTAATATTAAGGTCCTTGATCCATTTGGAATTAATTTTTGTGCATGGTGACAAGTACGGGTCCAGTTTTACTGTTCTGCATGTGGATATCCAGTTTTGACAACACCATTTACTGAAGATGCTTTTCTTTTTCCATTGAGCTTTTTTGGGCCCCTCTGTCAAAGATCAAATGGCTTAATTGTGCAGCTTATATATATGAGTCTTCAACCCTTATCCATATGTGTCTATTTTGGAGCCAGTACCAGGCTTGTATCCTTGCTGTTGGCTATGCATTTGTAGTATAGATTAAGATTTGGTATGGTGATACCTCTAGCAATGTTTTTGTTACTCAGGATCATTTTTGCTTTTCTAGGTCTTTTGTGTTTCCATATAAATTTTGAGATTGTTTGGTCAATTTCTTTAAAGAATTTCTTTGGGATTTGATTGGTATAGCATTGAAGTTGTATATTGCTTTTGGTAGGATGGCCATTTTTATGATGATGATTCTGCCAATCCAGGAGCATGGGAGGTTTACCTTCTGGTGTCTTCTGTAATTTCTTTCTTTAGGGTTTTGAAGTTTTCAGCATAAAGGTCTCTCACTTTCTTGGTTAGATTTATACCAAGGTATTTCATTTTTTAGGGACTATAGTAAATGAGATTGAGTTTCTTAGGACTTTTTCACTTTTTTCATCCTTGGTGTATAGGAAAGCCACTGATTTTTGCATGCTTATTTTGTAACCTGCCACCCTGCTGAACTTCTGTATTAGTTCCAGGAATTTTCCTGGTGGAGTTTTTAGGATCACTCAGTTATACGATAATGTCATCTGTAAATAGAGATATCTTGACTTCTTCCTTGCTGATTTGAATCCCTTTTATCTTCCTTTCTTGTCTTAATGGCTCTAGCTAAGACTTCAAGTACAATATTGAATAGAAGTGGTGTGAGTAGACAGCTTTGTCTAGTTCCTGATAGAAGCAGGAATGCTTCAAGTGTTTCTCCATTGGCTATAATCCTTGCTGTTGGCTTGTTGTATATAGTTTTTATTGTGTTGATAAAGGTTCCTTCCATTCCAGCTGTCTCTAGGGTTTTGATCATAAAAAGATGTTGGGTCTTGTCAAAAGCTTTTTCTGCATCTAGAGTATCATGTGGCCTCAGACTTTGGATTGGTTTATATGAAGGATTACATTTATAGATTTGCATATATAAACCAACCTTGTGTGCCTACTTGATCACAGTGATTGATCATTTTGATATGTTTTTGAATCTGATTTGTTAAGATTTTGTTGAGAATCTTTGTATCTGTGTTCATCAAAGAGATTGGCCTATAGTTTTGTTTTTTAAGTGTATCTTTATTAGGTTTTGGGATGAGTATGATATTAGCTTCATAGAAAGTATTTGGAAGTGTTCCTTCCTTTGCAATTTTATGGAACAGTTTAAGGAGTATTAGTGTTAGTTGTTCTTTAAATGTCTGGTAGAATTCTGTGCTGAATCCACCTGGTCCAGATATTTTTTAGTGGGATGATTCAAGATTACTTCATTGATTTCCTCATATGTTATAGGACTATTTAAATATTTCAAAACTTCCTGATTCAATTTAGGTAAGTTGTGCTTACTTAGGAATTCATCCATTGCTTTTGTGTTAGCAAATTTCATAGAGTAAAAGTTTTTGATATATGATCTTATAATTCTCTGAATGTCTTGGGTATTGGTTGTGATAACTCCATTTTCATTTCTAGTTTTGTTAATTTGGGTTTTCTCTCTCTTGATTTTGGTTAATTTAGCTAGATGCGTATCAATCATTGATTTTTTAAAAGAAGCTGCTTTACCTCTGGTTGATTCTTTGTATCATTTTACTTCTCAATTTCAGATATTTCTCCCCTGATTTTGCTAATCTTGTCTCTTCTACTGCTTTTGGGATTGGATTGCTCTTGTGTTTCTAAAGCTTTAAGCTGCGTTGTTGTTGTTTACTTGTGATATTTCTTTTTTTGATATAGACATTGAGAGCTATAAACTTACTTCTTAGGACAGTTTTCATTGTGTCCAGAGATTTTGATATTGTATTTTTATCATCACTTGCTTCTAGGAAATCTTGAATTTCCTTTTGATTTGTTCCTAGACTCATTTCTCATTTAGCATCACAGTGTTTAGTTTCCAAGAGTTAGTGTATTTTCTGCTGTTTTTTTTTGTGTTGCAGATTTCAAGCTTTATACCATAGTGGTCTGACAGGGTACAGGCTATAATTTCAATTTTCCTTTATATGTGGAAATTGGTTTTGTGGCTCTATACATGGTCTATTTTGGAGAAAGTTCCGTGGGCTGCTAAGAGAAATGTGCATTCCTTGGTGCTTGGATGAAAAGTTTGATAGAGATCTGTAAGTTTCATTTCAGTAAGGGTTTGATTTAGTTCCAATGTGTCTCTGTTAAGTTTTTGACTTGTTGATCTATCCCATGTTGAGAGTGCAGTATTAAATCTGAAGTATTACTATTTTAGATGTATCATTTGCTTAATGAAAGTGGAGGAGCCCATATTAGGTGCACATATGTTTGGTATTGTGAAATCTTCCTGGCGAATTTTTTCTGTGACTAATATGTAGTATCCTTCTGTATGTCTTATGATTTTTTTTTTTTTGGTTTGAAGACAACTTTGTCTTATAGCATAATTGCTACCCCTGCTTGTTTCCTGGTTCCATTATCTTGGAAGAATCTTTGTTCAGTATTTCACTTTTAGAATGTGCCTATGTTTTGTGGTGAGATGTTTCCTGAAGGCAGCAGATGGATGGGTTGTGATTTTTAATCCAATTTTGTAATCTGTGTCTTTTGATTGATGAGTTAATTCCATTGAAATTTAGTGTTACAATGGAGAAATTATTTTTAATTCCTGACATTTTTTATGTTTATTGGCTTTTATAAGTGTATTCTTTAGCTCGTATGTTTTGGTGGTTTTATACTTCCTTTCTGTCTTCCTGAATATGTTTGTTCTTTTCTTCAAGCTTGATTATCTTTTCTAGCATTTTTTGAAGGCCTAGTTTGGTGGTCATATAAGCCTGTAAGTTGTCTTGTGCTGGAAAATTTTTGTTTCACCCTTGATCATGACTGATAGTTTTGCTGAGTAAATCAGCCTGGGTCGACATTTGTGCTTATTGAACACTTGAAGTGTATCTTTCTATGCTCTTCTTGTTTTTACTGTTTTCATTGAAACATCATTTGTTATTTTAATAGGTTTACCTTTAAAAGTGACTTTTTTTTCTCTTGAAGCTCTCAGCACATTCTCTTTGTCTTGTATGTATAGTGTTTTGCTTATTATTTGCCTTGGCACATTTCTATTTTGGTCATATCTGCTTGGGGCACCAAATGCCTCTTGTATTTGGATGGGCCTCTCTTTCTTTAGATGAGGAAAGTTCTCCTTTATGATAATTTGAAAAATTTCCTCAGGTGTGGTATTTTGGGATTCTTGTTCTGGTATTCCATGAATGCACATATTTGGCAGCTTCTTTAAGGTGTCCCATAACTCTTGAATATTCCTCTGAAGTATCTTTTTACAAAGAGGCTTTAACAACCTTTTTGATTGAACTGGTTAGTTCTTCTACTTTGTCTTCAAGATCTGATATTCTTTTTTCTGCCTCATTAGTTCTCATCTCTGTTGAGTTCTAGGTTGAAGATAGCTTGTTTTTTAGTTTGAGTTCAAACTCACACATCCCTCAATGCTCATTATTCAAATGAATAAAAAATCTTTTCTTCCAACAAGTCTGCATTAAGTTCCACAGGTGATTTTGATCAGTTTTTGAGAGAGTGGGGGAAATGAAACCTTCTAAGTAATGGTTATTGGGATAGAATGCTGTTTTTAGCCTCATTCAATTTTTCTTAGATAAAGAAGAATATTTACTCAAACAAAAGTACACCTGTCAAACAAATATGTAATATAGGAATGTGCTGAAATTTGTTCATTTGCTCCTTTGTAACTGTTCTTTACTGTTTGCTGATTTGAGTTTGTGCTTAGAGAGTTCATATTTTGGCTGTGTTTTTGATCACTGACATGATGCTGTGCCCACAAAATATTTGCAATGCCAGGTCTATGCTGGAAGACAAGGGGACAGAGTCTGAGAATATTTGTTCTAACCCCACCTGCTAGATGTTGATATTCTTCAGAAGAGCAGTTGTAAGCCTCTCCAATATACAGTCTCCCATGTTTTGGATGGGTGAGAGCTGTCTCATCAGCTTTTATAATGGTACTCTTTAGAGGCATCCCTACACTAGACAAGCTCATTTAATTATGTCCAAACTCTAAATGGACTTTTAATTAAAAAAATCTTCCAGTTATACTTTAAAAATGATTTACTTTTTAAAGCTTTCATATGTGCATATTGTATGCTGTAAATACGTTCTCTCATTTGCAGTTACTTTTATTTATTTTTTCTGTGAGACACGACTCATATAGAAAGGGGGAAATGAGAGTTCATTATAGTTCCAGAGTGGCAAAAGTCCATTATGGCAAAAATCAATTAGGACAAGACATGACTGGAGGGAAAAAAGGAGGCTAGTTCAGGTCACCAAGACTCATCTGAAGGGAGACAAAGCAAAAGAATGAGAGGAAGGTTGACCTGGCTACCAAACCTAAAAGCCTATACACCCCTGGAACATGCCTTCTTTCATAGAGGCAATATTTCTTAAATGTGCCAAAACATTCCTCCACATTAACACCAGTGTCATAGTTTCAATATTAAATGCCCCACCAGTTTCATTTGTTTTAAAAGAAAATGAAAACTTAAATACTTTGTGTTATCTCAAATAATATAAGTTACTAGAGTCACAAACTATTGCTTGTTACCCTCTGAGCTTTTAGAACAATAATACTTGGATATCCTAACTAAACTTTATAATGCATTTTAGAAGGAAATAAGATAAAAGATGTTGTCTGCCATGACTACTTGGGCTATTCAGTTGCTTTCATTTTAGAAACGTTTATTCATTAATTTATCTGAGTGAGAGAGTAAATGTTTGGGAAAGTCATGGTGGCTTTAGGAGGTGAAGACTTGCTGGAGGAAGACATATCACAGTAGAGGTTTGGTGACACAATTGTACTCCCCCTTGTAGTTTTGGCTCTTGCTTTCTTTGCTTTCAAGGTGACAGCTGCAATGCCCTGAACCACCTTAAGCTTATTATACCTGTCATGACTTCTCTGCTGCAATGGACTATATTTACTTCTGGAACCATAAGCCAAATAAATCTCCCTTCTCCCTGAAGCTGTTTGTATGAGTATTACCTCACAGCAGCAAGAAGAAAAATAACTATGACAAAATTGGTACCAAGAAATAGAGTGTTGCTGTGAGATTAACAGAATTTTGTACTAAAAGGTGGAGTGTTTCTGTGAAACTCAGAGAGTGGCTGTTATGCCTTTAGAACTGTTTGGAACCTTAGAGAGGGGAAGATCTTTGGAAGTAGAGTTCTATTGAAAAAGTCCTTGCTTATGTTGGTATCTTGAAGTAATTTCCTAATATTTATATCTAAAGGCTTTAGAGTTTAAGGTCCTATAATAATATCCTTCATCCATATGGTGTTTTTTGTGCAATCTAAGAGGTAGGAGTCCTTTTTATTCTTCTGCATATAGCTATTAAATTTTTCCAGAACAGTTGGTTGAAGAAGCTGTCTTTTCTGCAGTGAATGCTAGAATCTTTGTGAAAAACTAGTGGTTATATATGGTTAAATGTGTATATGGACTATTTATTCTCTTCTATTGGTCTACATGTTTGTTTCTGTGCTCATACCTTGATAGGATGTGTTACTCTGGCTCTGTAATATGGTTTGCTAGAAGGAATTATTTTAATCAAGTGTGCTTTGGCTATGTAGAATATTTGTGTTTCCATTTACATTTTAGGATTTGGTCCTATAGCTGTGGAAAAAATGGCATTAGGATTTGTTTGGCAGTACATTAATTCTATAGAATTCCTTTTGGTTATTTTCATATTATTATTCATTCCACGTCATGAGTGTGTGAGTAAGGTATTCTTTAATAGTCTTCCTGAAACTTTTTTCATGAGTACTTCAAAGTTTTATTTAGAGGTCTTTCATTTACCTAGTTAGGTTTACTCTAAAGTATTTGTGTGTGTGTGTGTGTGTGTTGTAAATGGAATTACTTTTTTCCCTCTATCTTCCTAAGCATTTTTCATTTTGCATAAAGGAAAGCTATTGATTTTTATATACTACCTTGTGTCTTGATTTTTGCTGTACATATTTATCAACTCTAAGAATTTCTTCATGGACTTTTTAAGAGTCTTTTTAGGATAAAATATAATTGGCAAATAAGGACACTTTGACTTCTTCCTGTCCTAATTATATTCAGCTTCTAGTTAAGATATGTAAAATATTGAGTAAAAATGTAGACAGTAGACATTTGTGCCTTGTACCTGATCTTAGTAGAAATACTTTGAATGTTTCTCTAGTAAGCATAATGTTTGCTATCAGTTTGTTCTACACAGCCTTTGCTATTTTGAGCTATGTTGCCTCTGTGCCTTATCATGTTAGAGATTTTAACGTGAAGATATTTTATCAAAGGCTTTTTTCTAAACCTGAAACAAACAAAGAGAGAAATCCTGTATTTAGGATTGGTCCTAATCCAAGTGACTATTCTGGTTCTTTTGGTTTTCTAATTCTTTCAATAGGGAATTAAGGCCATTAGAATTATCCTTAAAAGAGGCAACGAATTGTTGTTTTCCTATGTTTTATTGGCTAGTTTTCAAAAAGTGAAGTTTAACATATTACTGTGACTTCATGATTATGTTATTTTTTCTTCTTCAGTCTGAAGAATATGTTACCGTCTTCTGTAGACTGGATTAGTGTCCATGAATTACTTTTTCATGGAATTTTTTTCTTTCTCCTTCAGTTATAAAAAGTAGTTTTGTTTTGTTATGGTAGTCTGGATTTTAAAATATTGTTTTCAAATAATTGGAATATATCATCCTAAGCCTGTCTTGTTTTTAAAGTTTCTGTTGAAAAAAACAAACAAACATTATTCTGGCCTTCCATTTTACACATCATAGAGTTTCTCACTTACAGGGTAGTTAGCATTTTAAATATAATATGATGAAACTATATTTTTCTCATTCTTTTGTTTTCTTATAAAGTTGATTTTATCTACAAGTTTCTTCTATTTGACTTTCTTAGACACTCCATAATTTCCTCCCTAAGGAGCTTTTAGAGGATGCATCCTGTGAGGTTTAAAAAATTCTTTAGTGTCTCATACATGACTTTATTGAATTTTTGATATTTTTCCACCTTAATCCCCAGATGAAACTCTGTAGGCCTCATGCAAAAAAGCATGGAAATAGAAGGGAAAGTAGTAGAGAAGAAGAGGTTTATTGAGAAAAGGGGGTGGGGGGAGATGGGTTTGGGGATTAAGATGTGAAAATATCATAAATTCATTTTATTCATGTATGAAACGCTAAAAGAATGGATGGAATTCTCATTAATACAAACAATAAATGAACATATAAACAAACCTCTTTGGCTAGAAACTAAGATCAGGTTAAGAGTTCTTTTTTCCTCTTGTGGTCAGGGCAGGCATTGCAAATCCATCAAGGAATCTTTCCCACTGATGTCAGATGTAATCTTAGAGTGCCAATAAATGTATTAATTGTAGTGACTATTAATCTATGTAGAGTTGATTCAGAAATGCAACCTATTTGCTTACTCAGCATGAGGCAAAATAGTATAGTAACTGTTTTATACCAGAATAACCACACATCCGAATACCTGTAGGGAAAGGGAAGTTCAGGATAACTCTGAGGAGAGTTGACCAGATGCTTGTAGTTCAAAAATGAATTATCAAGTCTACTTTAAAAACACTGAGACAATCTATGGCCATAACAATCAGAACATACTGGATCTTGCCTAAAAACACTAAAATGAAAAGAAAAATGAACTATGAGAAACATATCATATACACATAGCTATTTTTAGCTGTGTACCCAAGATTGGAATATAAATTTGCTAATATCAGGATTTTCTTTAAACAGGCACAGATGGTCTGGCTTTCACAGTGGTGAAGAAAACATGTTGCAAAAAAAATCAATAAACCATAATCCAGAACTTCAGAGACTCTATATCAACCACCTGGAACTAGGCCAGCCTAATCTCTCCCCATCCTGAAGTTCAGGGCGGAAGAGGGGGCGGTAAGACTGTAAGAGCACAAGGATGGGAGGAGTAATGATATGCAAGATACTCCATACAAGTTAGGGCTGAAGCAATCATAATTGGACTTTGCATGCCCTGTGCAATGTCCAACACACTATTGACCCCACAAAGTCTAGCATTTGCTAAAGGCACCAAGATCCTTGGAGACAAGGGATTGACAGCCACAGTAGTGTTCCTATGCTTAAAGGGAACACAAGAAAGGGTTCTGGGAAATGCCACTGGGTCCTTGCACCTCATTGAAGAGGAGGACCCAGAGGAAAGTTTGGCATGCACATTAAAGGATGCTCCGGGGATAGGAGGGGGAAGCACAGGGGGATAGGGAGGAAAGGGGGAGGGGAGGGAGGGCACAGGGCGGTGGGAGGTTGGAGGGAGGGAGGGGACCGGTGTACCTGTTAAGTTTGTATGAGTGGAAATAAAAAAAAAAAAAAGAAAATGCTAAACCCCCAAAAGGTTTTGCTCAGAAACATATTTGGACATCAATAAATTTACAAATAATAAAAAAAAGAGAACATGTTGCATAAAGAGAGAGGCAAGGACTGACCCCTAAAGTTATCTTTTACCTTTGCATGCATAACATGGTGTGCCCTACACATACACATAAAAAATACACAAAATTATTTTAATTATGAATGCTAAATAAACTATACTTAATTATTCCAAATCAAGTACCTGATAATTTCTAATTTATATTTTTATAAAGTTAGTAAAAAATTTGTTTCTATGAAAAAAAGGGTATAGAACCTACCCAGGGGAAAAGCTTTTTAGATTCTAAGTCTATATTCTCTCCTTTCAAGAAGTACTAAGTGTCAGTGAAGTCTAATCATTTCCAGTATTAACTGTTTTCTGATAATTTTTCCATGATTGTATTACTAATAATGATCTCTAGATAATATAAAACAAAAGTGTGTTTTCTAATTAAAGAAAGTAATTCAAAGCATGAAAAATGGTAACAGAATTAATGTAGATAGTATTTGAAACTATTGATCTGAATACCTGAGATTAAATATTTACACTATTTGTTTCTAGCTGTATAATATGGGTCTCTTCATACAATTTCTTAGTGCCTTGGTTTCAACAGTAAGGCAGGAATTATAATTCTATACTATGAATGTCTATGAAGAAGAAATGAACTAGTATGTATGAAATGTTTGATATTTTAAGTGACTTTAAGGTTTTTATTAAGGACGCATTAGCTTCTTTTGTTTGTGTGATCTAGAACCTTTTGCATATAAAACAGTACAAATTGAAAACAAGCATATCACAAACTTGATTAACACTGCCTTATCTTTCTATTAGAAAGATATCTACTTAAGAAATAATGTCTGAAATTTCAGTGACTTAACAGAAACAGAGGTTTGGTTTTCATCATGTAAATTCAATTTGCAACAAAGGTTTGGTTGTGTTAATTATCTCATCTGCTAAAGCATCACAGGCTGTTTGGCTTAAGTAGCAACACATTTATTTTGTTAAGTTCTGAAAGCTAGATGTCCTAGGTCAATGTGTCATTAGGCTTGATTTCTGGTGAAAAGCTTCTCTTTCTTATTCACATATCTCCCTTCCTTGAGGGCTGAGAAAAAAGAATGAAAGAGAGAGAAAAAGAGAGAGAGGGGGAGAGAGAGAAGTAGAGAGAGAGAGAGAGAGAGAGAGACTGATGTTCTTTCACTGTTTTAAGTTGCAGTGCAGAGTCCATAGTAATTATCTGAAGTATTTTTTAAAGCCCTTCTAAAGCCCTTTAAATCAACCATGTTAAGCCTAGCCTGTATGATTAAGGGTTTCCCTTTTCAAAATCCAGCAGCAGCAGGGAAAAGAAAGAGGACTGTACACACTTGGAAACCAGCCAAGTATAGGAAGCATTTCTGTCCAAGTCACACAGCCTAGATATTCTCAAATGTTACCCAACTGAAATAGCAACTGGAAAACATTATGTACAACAAGCCTGCTGTGTGAAACAAAGGGGATTTGGTGAACACCTATCTTATAAATTTTTTCAGGGTTATTGTCCTTCCTAGACATGTAAGGAGAAAAAAGAGATACCTTTACTAAGTTTCCTTGTTGGAAACTTTTACTTCTCTCTTTTTTTAATTGATTTGTTTTCTAGAACTTTCCATCTGTTTTTGCCTGTGAAGTTATGCAACTTAAGCAGTACATGGGCAACACATTTGTATAAACAGGAAAGATTATAAGGCTTCACAGCTTCAACTTCACATCTGGAGATGAGAGAAGAGCCAATGTACATGTGTCAACCTAAAAGTGATAGTCAATGGAAAAGGTACTAGTACACAGTAAATGTTTATGTTGACTTAGGACATTCACATTGTACACTTCGAATCACCAAATTTGTTCACAGTATCTAAATTTATTTAGTGTTTCTGTGTTTATATAAGAGGACACTTTAGTGCGTGCATCTTGGAAAGCCCAATGATGACATTGGAAATGATTCTGTACTATTCTCCCTCCTTATTTCTTTGCTCTGGGATTTCCCAGGGTTGGAATTATGGGCCACTGCCACATACATCTGCTATTTTTGCATGGGATCTTGGAATCATAATTAAGCTCCTTTTGCTTGCCAAGGATGGGCTTTAACCCCATGAGCCTCTTCTTAGCCCATACAGTACCATTAAAAAAAAAAGACCATGAGTATACTGTATGTTTTGTTGTGGTAGGCATGGATAATATGTAAGCTGGTATCATGCAGTGGAAAAAGGCAGAGGCAAAATACAATCTTCACCCAGCTCATCCCACCAGCCAGCCAGAGTAGCAGCCAGTCTGCTCTGGGCTAAGGAAGGACCCTAGGCCATGCCCCAGATCCCAGGGGATCTGCACAGACAACAAGAATCCCTGCCTTTTCCACCCTGGATGCATGGTCCAGGGAGGACCCACTGCTGGTCAAGTAAACCCCCTAGACCACGTCCCAGGTGCTAGGTCACCAGCTCATCCCACCTCCTCCCAGCTCTTCCCACCAACCAGCCCACCAGCCAGTGGAGCAGCCAGTCTGCTCTGGGCTAGGGAGGGACCCTAGGCCATGCCCCAGGATTCAGGTGATCTGCATCTACAACTAGAAGCTCTGCCCTTTCTGCCCAGGACTTCTGGTCTAAGGAAGATGCACTGCTGTTCAGAATTCAACAGTGTCCAAAGAAAACCCAAGCAAAATTCTAGGGGACAAACACCACACATCCGAAGTCCTCTAAAATCATGCTATCACATGGGAGAGATTCTTCACATCCAGCTGAAAGATAAGTAAACACTTTTTACCATCCTATTCCTTTCAATTATTAGTCACTGTAGTTTAATTTTTCTGTATAGCCACCCCAAAAACGTGTACAACTTCAGGGACCATACCATTCACTCTCACATATCACCAAGGTACTAAATCAAAAGGGCACTACCATACTAATATTCACTTCCTGTCTACTATACCTGACTTATTTGATGTAGTAACAGCCTAATACCCTCATCTAGGAAATAACAGTACCAGACAAGTGTACCCAACTCCAAGGCAAATACTAGTAATAACTGTTCAAGAGAAATAACACCAACTAATTCAGTTCAGCCAAAAAAACATAGAAACTGAAAGAAGGTCTTAAGAGGTAAAACAACAATGCCCAGGTCACAGTGCAAATCTGTGAGAAACAACCCAAGAAAACAAATCTCCCACTGAAAGAATTAACCCCATAATAATAGATTCCAATCAGAACAAATGCACAGAAAATAGCTAAGAAAGCCATACACAAGATAATGACTTGCAAAGCCTGATCATTACCATGATCAATACTATGAAAGAGGAAATCCGGGAGGAGTTAAATAACCGCATCAATCACTTTGAAGAGGAACACAACAGACACTGGGAGTAGTTGAGGAAAACAGTTCAAGAAACAAAAATAGGCATAGAGCAGTTAAAACAGACTCAAGGAGAGTTTAAAACTGAACTAAAAGACAAGTTATTTTCAACCCAGAACTCAACAGAGAGTCTTATCAGAACTAACGAAGCAGAAAATAGAATTTCAGACCTTGAAGACAAAGTCGGAGTATTAACCAGCTCAATGGAAGAGGTTGTTAAAGCCAAAAAGATACTTGAGAGAAACATTCAAGAGTTATGGGACACCCTGAAGAAGCCTAACATGCATATTCATGGAATACCAAAACAAGAATCCCAAAATACCACACCTGAGGAAAATTTTCAAACTATCATAAAGGAAAACTTTCCTCATCTAAAAAAAGAGAAGCCCATCCATATACAAGAGGCATTCTGCACCCCAAAAAGATATGACCAAAATAGAAACTCACCATGGCAAATAATAGTTAAAAACACTCCACATTCAAGATAAAGAACTGGTGCTGAGAGCTTCAAGGGAGAAAAAACAAGTCACTTTTAAGGGTAAACCTATTAAAATAACAAATGACTTCTCAATGGAAACAGTAAAAGCAAGAAGACCTTGGAGAGACGTACTTCAAGTATTGAATGAGCAAAAATGTCAACCCAAGCTGATTTACCCTGCAAAGCTATCCATCATGATCGAGGGAGAAAGAAAAGTTTTCCAGCACAAAGAGAACTTGAAGGGATACATATCCACCAAACCAGGCCTTCAAAAAAATTCTAGAAAGATAGTCAAGCTTGAAGAAAAAAACAAGCATATCCAGGAGGACAGAAGGGAAGTATAATACCAACAAAACTTAAAAGCAAAACAATACACTTACAAAAGCCACTAAACATAATAAATGCCTGGAATTAAAAATAATTTGTCCATTATAACATTAAATGTTAATGGACTTAACTCACCGATCAAGAGACACAGATTACAAACGGATTACAACCCATCAATCTGTTGCCTGCAGGAAACTCATCTCACCACAAAGATAGGCACATCCTGAAATAAAAGGCTGGTCCAAAATTCTACAAGCTAATGGAACCAGGAAACAGGCAGGGGTAGCCATTATACTATCGGACAAAGTGGACTTCAAACCAAAAAAATCATAAAAACCAAAAAAATCATAAGAGACACAGATGGATACTACATTTTAGTCACAGGTACAATTCACCAGGAAGACTTCACAATACTGAACATATATGCACCTAATATGCCCCCCCCACATTCATTAAGCAAACCCTACAATGTCTAAAGCAAGAAATCAACCCCAAAACAATAATTCTTGGGGATTTCAACACTGCCTTCTCAACATGGGATAGATCAACAAGTAAAAAACTTAACAGAGACACTTTGGAGCTTAATCAAACCCTTACTGAAATGGACCTTACAGATCTCTATTGAACTTTTCACCCACGTACCAAAGAATACACATTTTTCTCAGCAGCACACGGAACTTTCTCCAAAATAGATCACATATTGGGCCACAAAACGAATCTCCACATATACAGGAAAGTTAAAATTCTAGCCTGTACCCTATCAGACCACCACGGCCTAAAGCTTGACATTCACAACACAACAAGCAACAGAAAATACACTAACTCCTGGAAACTTAACACTATGATGCTGAAGGAGAATTGGATTCAGGAAGAAATCATAATGGAAATTCAAGATTTCCTAGAAGAGAATGATAATGAAAATACAGCATATCAAAATCTCTGGGACACAATGAAAGCCATCCTAAGAGGTAAGTTTAAAGCCCTTAATGCCTACATCAAAAAAATAGGAACATCACAAATAAATAACTTAACAATGCAGCTTAAAGGTTTAGAGAAACAAGAGCAGTCCAATCCTAAAAGCAGTAGGAGAGAGCAGATTAGCAAAATAAGGGGAGAAATATCTGAAATTGAGATAAGGAAACTAATACAGAGAATCAATCAGTCAAAAAGCTGGTTCTTTGAAAAATTCAATAAGATTGATATACCCTAGCTAAATTAACCAAAAACAAGAGAGAGAAACCCAAATCAAGAAATTTAGGAATGAAAATGGAGTTATCACTACTGATACCCAAGAAATTCAGAGAAGTATAAGGTTACATGTTAAAAATTTATACTCTGTGAAATTTAATAACATAAAAGAAATGGATGAATTCCTAAGGAAGCACAATTTACCTAAATTAAATCAGGAAGTTTTGAATTGTTTAAATTGTCCTATAACATATGAGGAAACAAATGAAGTAATCTCAAATCTTCCCACCAAAAAAATATCCTGGACCAGACTGATTCAGCATAGAGTTCTACCAGACATTTAAAGAACATAACACCAATACTCCTTAAACTGTTCCATCGAATTGTGAAGAAACAAACACTGCCAAATTCTTTCTATGAAGCTAATATAGTTTTAATCCCAAAACCTAATAAAGATATACTTAAAAAAGAAAATTATAGGCCAATCTCTTCAATGATCACAGATGCAAAGATTCTCAACAAAGTCTTAGCAAATTGGATTAAAAAACCTATCAAAAGATCATTCACTGTGGTCAAGTAGCTTTATCCCAGGCACACAAGGTTGGTTCAACATATGCAAATCAATAAATGTAGCTCACCATATAAACCTGTCCAAAGTCCAAGACCACATGATACTTTAGATAGATGCAGAAAAAAGCTTTTGTCAGGACCCAACAGCCTTTTATGATCAAAACCCTAGAGATAGTTGGAATGGAAGGAACCTATGTAACATAATAAAAGCTGTGCATAACAAGCTAACCATAAGGATTATACTCAATGGGGAAAAATTTGAAGCATTCCTGCTTCTATCAGGAACTAGAAAAGGCTGTCCACTCTCACCACTTTTATTCAATATTGTACTTGAAGTCTTAGCTGGAGCCATAATTCAATAGAGGGAGATAAAAGGGATTCAAATCGGCAAGGAAGAAGTCAAGTTATCTCTATTTGCAGATGACATGTTTGCATACCTGAGTGATCCCAAAAACTCCACTAGGAAACTCCTGGAAATAATACAGAAGTTCAACAGGGTGGCAAGATACAAAATAAACATATAAAAATGAGTGGCATTCCTATATGCCCAGGATGAAAAAGACCTAACAGAAACATTTACTATAGTCCCTAAAAAAATGAAATACATTGGTGTAAACTAACCAAGGATATAAGAGGCATTTACAATGAAAACTTTAAAACCCTAAAGAAATAAATTACAGAAGACACCAGAAGGTGGAAAGACCTCCCATGCTCTTGGATTAGCAGAATCAATATCATAAAAATGACCATCCTACCAAAAGCAATATACAGATTCAATACTATAACAATCAAAGTACCAAAGCAATTGTTTAAAGAAATTGACCAAACAATCTCAGAATTCATATAGTAGCACAAAAGGTCCAGGACACCAAAAATAATCCTGAGTAACAAAACACTGCTGGAGGTATCACCATACCAAACCGTAATCTATACTACAAATCCATAGTATTAAAAACAGCCTGGTACTGGCTCCAAAATAGACACATAGATCAATGGATAAGGGTTGAAGACCCAGATATAAACCCACACAACTACAGCTATTTGACCTTTGACAAAGGGCCACAAAAAATCCAATGGAAAAAGAACAGCATCTTCAACAAATGGTGTGGCAAAACTGGATGTCTACATCCAGAAGATTAAAACTGGACCATACTTGTCACCATGTACAAAAATTAATTCCAAATGGATCAAGCACCTCTATATAAAAACCTTAGTTGAAAGAGTAGGGATCTTCCTCAAGCTGTTGGACTAAGTCAACAGTTCCTAAATAGAAATCCAATAGCACGGTTACTGCAACCAGCACTCAACAAATGGGATCTTATGAAATTAAAGAGCTTCTGTTCAGATAAAGAGATTGTAACTCGAGCACAAGGCAACCCACAAAATGGGAGAAAATCTTCGCTAACCACATATTTGATAGAACTTAGAAAACTAAACACCAAGGAAACAAATAGCCCAATTAAAAAATGGGGCTGGGAATGCAAAAGAAACTCTTCCAGGGATAAAATTGAAATGTCTAACAAATATCTTAAAAAATGCTCCACATCCTTAGCTATCAGGGAAATGCAAATCAAAACCTCCCTGAGATATCATCTCACCCCTGTCAAGATGCCAAAAATCCACAATTCCAACAACACCAAATGCTAGAGAGTATGTGGAGAAGGGAACTTTCCCACATTGCTGGTGGGAATGCAGGCTTATACAACCACTCTGGCGATCAGTTTGGTGATTTTTAAAAAAGTTAAAGATTAAAATGCCATATGACCCTGCTCTTCTACTTCTAGGAATAATCCCCCATAAAGTAAAAATTCACCTCAATACAAGCACATCCATGTTCATAGCAGCACTATTTGCAAATGCAGTCATGGAATCAACCCAAATGCCCAACAGTTGAGTGGATAAGGAAAATGTGGTACATTTATACAATGGAATACTACTACTCAGCTATCAAGAAAGATGAATTAATGAAATTTGCTGGGAAATGGATGGAATTAGAAGAAACTATATTGAATGAAATATCCCAGACACAGAAAATTAAGTGCCACATGTATTCCCTAATAGGTGGATCCTAGTACCAAACCCAGTTACTGACATATTCAAAGATAAATCTCTGTAATACCTATAGTTAAAGATTAAAATGCCATATTTAGTAATCACAAAGATTATAAACAGGAGGGAAGAGGAAGGAGGGTATTTCCAGAAATAAGGAGAGAGGGGATCATGCTAAAACATAGAAAATAGATCACCATCAAGTTCTGCATGTAAGTAGCAAGACATCTGGTTAAGCTCACTCACTTTCCTTCCTAGTCACTTGTGACCGAGGGGGTTTGATCTCACCAATCAGGGAGGGTATAGAGTTTGACAGATAGTCTGGCAGATATGCAAAATACTCCACACAAGTTAGGGCTGCAGTAACCATAATAGGACTTTTCGTGACCTGTACAATGACTGACATATCAATGACCCCCAAAGTCTAGCATGGAACACAGGCACTAGAATCCTTAGAGGCAAGGGATTAATAGTCATAATCGTATTCTCATACCAAAGGGGAGCACAAGAAAGGGCTCTAGGCAATGCTACTGTGTCCTTACACTTCATTAGAATTCAGGATGCAGAGGGAATTTTGACATTCACACTGAAGGATGCTCCAGGGATTGGGGAGGAGGGTGGCATTGAGAGATAAAGAGGGTGGGGGGGAGAAAGGAAGGGTGAAAGGGGGAGGGAGCAAGGGGGATGGGGAAGGGTGGAAGGAGGGAGGGGACCCAGGTACCTAACAAGTTTACATGAGTGGGAAAAAATAAATTAAAAAAATAAAGTACAATCATGATAAATTTTTAATAGAAAAAATACAACAACCTTCTTTTTTCTACTTTGAGTCTCTTCTTATATTAAGATATTCATTTAAGCAGTCTTTATCTTTGGTTAGCAGATGACCTTCCATACCTTGGGATGCAGCCAAGGACAGTGCAGGAACAACAAAACTGAAAACAGTAACAAACCATAATTCAAAACACCAAAGACCCTATATTATTCACCTGGAAGCAGAACAGCCCAATCTCTTCCTATCCTAAAGCTCGGGGAACCTTGAAAAGAGGGGGCAGCAAGATTGTAGGAGCCTAAGATGGGGAGGGCCAACGATATGCAAGATACTCCACACAAGTCAGGACTGCAGCAGCCTGGATGTAGCCACAATGCGATTGGTCTTTGCCTGTCACAATGGCTGACATGTCAACAACTCTTCAAAGTCTAGTACAGATTACAGGAGAGAAGGCTGCAGTCAGTAGGATACTTAGAGGCAAGGGCTTAAACAGTCATAATAAAGTTCCTATGGTAGGGGGCAGCCCAAGAATGGGCTCCACACTATGGCACTGAGTCTTTCACCCTCTAATGTAGATGACTCAGAGCCCACATAAATGGATGCTTTGGGGAATGGGAGGAAGCAGGAGGCACCCAGAGGGGGAGGGAGGGGTATGAAAGGGAAGGAGGAAGGTGGGTAGGGTCTAATGGAGGAGGGGAGGGAGAAGAGGGGGGTACCTATTAAGCTTTCATGATTAGGCAAAAAAAGTAATAAAAATCACTAAAAAAGAAAGCTTTTGTATTCCTTGAGAACATCGTTCAGACTTTTTTTTTTTCTTTTTTCAAATCTCTCCAGTAAGATACCTCATGCTACTCCCTTAAATCCTTTGGCACTGCTGTTCCCTCTGGGAGCACCATGGATATGAGCAATTGGTTGATCAAGTACATATGGCACTCTTGTGGTTTCTGAAATACCTTGTATTCCTGGCTTCATAGTCAAGGGAGCAGACTGTTCTGGCTCATGAAGCTCGCGGGGTGTACCACTGATTCCTTTGTAGGAAATAACTAAGAATACATTTTTCATTGCCTATTGAGAGTTCTTGGAGAATTCAACTATTTGCTTTTGTCCTTTGAAGAATGCAAATGAAGACTCATTTGTTTTGTTTTTTGAACATTCTAAGTTTAATAATAATTTGAGCCATTGTACTGTTTTGTTTCCTATAAGCAGTTATGTTATGCTGTTATAGAATCCTTTAAATTTACTTTCAGAATAAGCACTTTTTTGTTATGTAGAGAATACTTTATTAGTTTCTGTAATCAAACCCATGTAGATAAGACATTACATATCTAATATAGTGCATTACCCCTGTACAAATGGGAACAAAGTTTAATATTTCTAGATCTATTTCTAGATTTTGTTTCTGGCCGTTAATCTCTGTACAATGCCAACTCCACACAGTAAACTGGGACAATTTTTTCCCCCAAAATTAATAACATAGCTAAAGTTTCCAAAAATTCAAATTATGTATGTGTGTGTGTGTATACATACATCAATAACAGCAATAACAGCAATATGTTATGCATCAATAGAGAATAAGCCTTTTTATATAGCTCAACAATATTTGACTTTAGGCTCTCTCAGTACAGATGACTTTCTTATTTCCTGTATGTCTTTATTCAAGTCAGTTTTGTTTGTTGGCATTTCATAAAGCCATACAAGAATTATTCTTAGATTCTTAGCATAAACAAATATTTAAGTTCCAGTGCACTAATCTTTTTTTTTTGTTTGTTTTTTTTGTTTCTGCTCATACAAACTTAATAGGTACACTGGTCCTCTCCCTCCCTCCACACCTCCCTGGACCCCCTTGCTCTCTCCTGCTTTTTCCCACCTCCCTGCCTATCTCCCAGTGCCTATCTTAACAATGACTTGAACTCAGTTCCTTCTTCTTGAGAGACAGAGTCTTAACCCCTGAGCCATTTCTTCAGCCCCAAGGAAATTGGCATTCTTTGCATACTTGGTCCGACCTGTTGATTTGGCAAGTGAGAATTGTCACTCTCTTATCAGTCCTGTGGATATGGTTGTAGCATGTTATTTCAGCTTCTGGTGCCACTATGAGCTCTCCTGACAACCCAGACAAGTAACAGTAACAAAGAATCATAAGAGAGAAGAAACCCCTTGTTTCCACTTAAGCTATTTGGTTGTGAATTTATAGGCCTCTTGTAGGTTAACTTTGATAAAGCATAACCTCCTATCTTCACAGTTTGGTTTCAAGACTAAAACTCTGCCAACTAATCAAATTCTAGGAAATGTCTAGTGTAACATAGTACCTTCATTAAACAAATGCATGGGTTTAGATGGGAATATAACCCAGGGAACTAACCAGATGCAATTAATTCTGAACAAGCAATAAGTACGGATTTCCCAGGGTGAGCCAATAATACATGTCATTTGAAGGACAATGGAATTAAATATTTTTTCCATTTATACCAATCTTCTTTTTCAAAAGATACTAACTACTCAAACTTTAGGCCACGACTTTGGTATCATGTTTCTCTAGAGAATTCTTGGATTCCTCTTTCACTGATGTTAGGTCACACCAAGGACTACTGTCTGTATTCTTATTAGTAAACAGCACAGTTACTGTCATAAGACGATTATATCTGAATACTGCATCTATAATTATCTTGTTTTTTGTCTATTTCCACCAATCATGGTCTTGTCGATGATTTTTTGCCAAAATCAACAGAATTACAAAAAATCATATCCATAGTTATATAAAAATGGCCAAAATATTTACAAAAATAATTGAGTGATAACAAGAGCATAGAATTCTCATCTAATTTGGATTACATTTAAGTTAAAATAGAAACTTTGTTTAACACACCTTTAGCTAAGTCACTATACTTTTTTCTCAAGTTGGAAATTAAAATATTTTGGATTGGATTTTTCCTGAATTTTCTCCATTTTTAATTATTCAGTCCATAAGGTACACACCAGGAGCTTTAGGATAAGGAATATCCTATTGATATACAGCAAAACTCAAGCAACATTGACACATGAATGATGAAAGAGAGGGAAGAGGAAAACCGTGACTCCTTGGATGATTTATTTAAGAGACCAAAGAGGCTTTATTTTATTTATTTATTTATTTATTATTATATTTCTGCTCATACAAACTTAACAGGTACACCGGTCTCCTCCCTCCCTCCACCTCCCCCCGACCCCCATGCTCTCCCTTTCCCTCTCCCTTCCCTTCCTATCCTCCAGTGCCTCCCCCCTCCCCAATCCCCAGAGCATCCTTTATTGTGCATGCCAAACTCTCCTCTGGGTCCTCTTCTCTGTGAGATGCAAGGACCCAGGGGCATTTCCCAGAACACTTTCCTGTGTTCCCCTTAAGCTTAGGAACAGTAGTGACTGTCAGTCCCTAGCCTCCAAGGATCCTAGTGCCTTTAGTCCATGCTAGACTTTGAGGGGGTCAATAATGTGTTGGACATAGTGAAGGTCATGCAAAGTCCTATTATGATTGCTTCGGCTCTAACTTGTGTAGAGTATCTTGCATATCATTACTCTTCCCATCCTTGTGCTCTTACAATCTTACCACCCCCTCTTCCGCAAATGTCCCTGAGCTTCAGGATGGGGAGAGATTAGGCTGGCCCAGTTCCAGGTGGTTGATATAGAGTGTTTGATGTTCTGAATTATGGTTTATTGATTTTTTTTTTCAGTTTTGCTGCTCCTGTAATACCCTTGGCTCCATCCTGATGGATATTGGAATTCACCCCCTGGCCAGAGATTAAAAACCTGTTAAATTAGAATCTTGTTATAAGAGTATATTCAAAGGTAGATGGAATAAAAGTAGGAGACTGCGGTGAGAGAGAGGTCAATCACCCATTTGCAAAATGGTTACTTTCTATCTGGCAGCCGATATGCCCTCCCCTTCTGGTGGGATCATACCCCATTAGTTGCATATGATCAGGAAGGAAAGTCTGTGAACTTAACCAGCTGTCTCATTACTTACTTGGAGTCCTTGATGGTGGCCTATTTTCTCTGCTGTAACATAGTCCCTGGTCTCCTTGTTTCTGGTGGGGCCCTCCTTCTCCATCCCTCCTGTTTATAATCTTTACAATTACTGTATTACAGAGATTTGTCTTTGAGTGTCTCTAAGTGGGTTTGGTACTCGGACCCACCTATTAGGGAGTACATACGGCACTTAATTTTCCATGTCTGGGATACTTCACTCAATATAATTGTTTCTAATTCCATCCATTTCCCAGCAAATTGCATTAATTCATCATTTTTGATGGCTGAGTAGTATTCCATTGTATAAATGTACCACATTTTCCTTATCTACTCATCAACTGTTGGACATTTGGGCTGATTCCATGACTTTGCTATTGTAAACAGTGCTGCTATGAACATGGTCGCACTTGTGCTATCGAGGTGAACTTTTGTTGTATGGGGGGTTATTACAAAAGTGGAATAGCAGGGTCATATGGCATTTCAATCTTTAACTTCTTTAAGAATCGCCAGAGTGGTTATATGAGCCTGCATTCCCACCAGCAATGTAGGAGAGTTCCCCTTTCTCCACATCCTCTCCAGCACTTGGTGTTGTTTGTGTTGTGGATTTTTGCCATCCTGACAGGGGTGAGATGATATCTCAGGGCTAAGGGTGTGTAGCATTTTTTAAGATATTTGTTAGACATTTTAATTTTGTCCTTGGTAAAGTTTCTTTTAATTTCCAAGGCCCATTTTTTAATTGGCCCATTTGTTTCCTTGGTGTTTGGATTTTTAAGTTCTTTGTGCACTCTGGATAAAAGAGCTTTATCAGATATGTGGTTAGTGAAGATTTTCTCCCATTCTGTGGGTTGCCTTTGTGCTCGAGTTACATCTCTTTATCTGAACAGAAGCTCTTTAATTTCACAAGATCCCATCTGTTGAGTTTTGGTTGTAGTGACTGTGCTATTGGATATCCGTTTAGGAACTGTTGGCCTAGCCCAATCAGCTCGAGGGAGTTCTCTACCCTTTCAACTATGGTTTTTATAGTCTCTGGCCTTATATCGAGGTCCTTGATCCATTTGGAATTAATTTTTGTACATGGTGACAAGTACGGGTCCAGTTTTAATCTTCTGCATGTGTAGATGCAGTTTTGCCAGCACCATTTGTTGAAGATGTTCTTTTTCCATTGGATTTTTTGGGCCCCTTTGTCAAAGATCAAATGGCTGTAGTTGTGTGGACTTATATCTGGGTCTTCAACCCTTATCCATTGATCTGTGTGTCTATTTTGGAGCCAGTACCAGGCTGTTTTTACAACTATGGATTTGTAGTATAGACTAAGGTTTGGTATGGTGATACCTCCAGCAGTGTTTTTGTTACTCAGGATTGTTTTTGCTATACTTGTTTTTGCACTATACTTTTTTCTCAAGTTGGAAATTAAAATATTTTGGATTGGATTCTTCCTGAATTTTCTCCATTTTTAATTATTCAGTCCATAAGGTACACACCAGGAACTTTGGGATAAGGAACGTCCTATTGATATACAGCAAATTCACAGCAAAACTCAAGCAACATTGACACATGAATGATGAAAGAGAGGGAAGAGGAAAACCGTGACCCCTTGGATGACTTATTTAAAAGACTAAAGAAGCTTTATTTATTTATTTATTTATTTATTTATTTATTTATTTATTATAAGAAATAATTCTGTAAGTGGCATGTGGAATGTGCCCTTTGTCCATATAAATTCTTTCAGTAAACAGAAAATCAGAATTTTTCTTGGGTATTTAAGGCAGAACTTTAAAAAATGCCAACAGAAAATCGAGGGTGCAGTTAGAATTCTAGTGCAATTTTAAGTCCTTTTTAAAATGAGAGAGGCAAAACGGAGCCTAGAGTCAACAGGCTGGTGTATCAAGCAGGAAAGTTATATGATTCATTTGTTCAAAAAGGATGAAGCATTCACTGCTGTGGGGGCTGTCAGGCCTAAAGCCTGTTCTCTGGAGAATGACACATTAGTATGGCCCTTTGTCTGTGTGAAGTTTTATAGCTTACTGGCAAGGGGAGGGGGCTTCCAACTTAGTAGTTACATGATTGGCTAACAGTCAACAGTTTTGGTTTTGTCTGTGAGTTTTGGTTTTGTCTGTGAGCAGTTTGAATTGCAACCTTACTACCCAAAACACCTGAGATTTTCTCTTCTGTTACTGACAAACGGTTGTGGCCTCCGATTGGCCTATGCCCAGGCCAGCGCTGCCCTGGGGCAGCCCATAGACTTTAATGGTATGGGGAGGAATAGGAGGTGGGCAACTCCAGTCTGCTGAAACATTCTTTTCAGGTTTCCAAACTCCCAGCCTGTCTCTAGTTAGAGCTAATGGCTGCGCTCTGACTGGGTCACATTAAGAAAGCTATATGCATGTAGAAAAACAAAAGAAACTAAAAGAAAACCAAAATCAGGTTCTAGGTCTCCTCACCTCCTGTCTGTTCTTGGATCGCTTTTGTTCTTCTCAGAACTGGTGAAGTTAAAACTTACTCTTAGAGTTCCTTCCCTATACATTTGAGATATGTTAATGCATGGACCAGGTAACTCTGCTTTGAGACATTCATTGTCCATTCCCTTTTAGTAAGTAAGTGTCATGTCTGCTTTTAACTCTACATGGAGACATCATGTTGTTAAGGTCCAAAATCTCTCAAAGACAAGCCAAGACATGTATTCAAAAGCAAGAGCATTTTATTCAATCCAGCATGCTGGGTTCCACCATTGTACAGAGAAAATGGCAACCACGAGTACAACTGAGAGGCTTTATTGGAGAGAGAGAGAGAGAGAGAGAGAGAGAGAGAGAGACCAGAGCTTATATACACAGTCAGGGTGTTGTGTGTGCAGCCCCAAATTACATCTCCACACAGTTTTTATACACAAGGGACAAAGGAAGTTGCATGCCCCACCAAAGCAGTTTAGCTGACACAGTGTTTTACAGTCTTAATTGGCAGGCAGGCTTCTTTCTGGCCTTCTGGCCAAATGGCATTCTGTTAGGGTTTGGGTGGTATTTTCTTTTTATTTATTTATTTATTTATTTATTTATTTATTTATCTATCTATTTATTTATTTATTTATTCCACTTATATAAAGTTGATAGGTACCCAATTTCCCTCCCTCCCTCCACCTCTCTCAGGATCCCCTTACTCTCTCTCTCTCTTTCTCCTTCCCTTCTCCCCTTCCTCCCTCCCTTTCTTCCAGTGCCCCCTCCCTCCCATTCCTGGAGCATCCTTTAATGTGCATGTCAAACTTTCCTCTGGGTCCTCCTCTCTGATGACGTGTAAGGACTCAGTGGCATTGCCTAGAGCTCTTTTTTGTCTTCCCCTTTAGTACAGAAACAATATTGTGGCTGTGAATCCCTTGCCTCTAAGGATCCTAGTGCCTGTGACCCATGCTAGACTTTGGATATTCAATGATATGTTGGCCATTGTGCAGGTCATGCAAAATCCTATTATGATTACTTCAGCCCTAACTTGTATGGAGTATCTTGCATATCATTGCTCCTCCCCATCTTTAGGCTCTTACAATCTTACCGCCCCCTCTTCTGCAGATTTCTCTGAGCTTTAGGATGGGGAGAGATTAGGTTGGCCTGGTGGTTGATGTAGAGTCTCTGATTTTCTGAATTACGGTTTGTTGATTTTTTTTCCAGTTTTGCTGCTCCTGCACCGCCCTTGGCTCCATCCTGGTGGGTACTGGATGTCACGCTCTGGCCAGAGATAAAAGGCTGTTAGAATAGAGTCATTATAAGAATAGATTCAAGGGTAGATGGAATAAGAATAGGAGACCACTTACTGAGGACTATTGACTGATTGATTTACCAACTGTATACAGGTGAAGAAAAAAGTATTGCAGATATTTTTTTTCTATGTTCCTGGCACAAAATTCTAAAGCCTCCTTATATTTCCAATTGGATATCTTAAAAAAAACTTCACATCTTATGCAAACAAGAGGATTTAAGACTTTATGGCCCCCATACTATCTCTGCTCTTACATCTGATCCACACTCTGTTTCTTGGTCAGGACACCAGCTGCCAGTAAGTGTAGAAGTCAGAACTCTTGCCTTATTCCATTTTCCTACTTCACAGGGCATTTCACATGGTGTTTCTACTATCCACTCTTTGCTTTCAGTCTTCTATGTATTTCTATAATGTGTCACAATTTGTTCATTTACAAACATCACTTCCTCTGCTACTCTGTTCCAAAATGCTATGACTTCTTACCTCTTGCCATTGACTTCAACTGCTCTTCCTTTTAGATCATTCTCCAGTATGATTTCCACAATGCAGTATTTTTTTTTAATAAGTCATAGCTAATCTTATTCTTTTTTTAATTTTATTTATTTATTTATTTATTTATTTTATTTCCACTCATTCAAACTTACTAGGTAGACCAGTTCCCTCCCTCCCTCCTCCTCCCCCCGTACCCCCTGCTCCCCCTCCCCTCACCCTTCCCTCCCCATCCCCCAGTGCCTTTCCCCTAGTGCCTCCCCCCCAATTCCCAGAGAGTCCTTTATTGTGTATTCCTGACTCTCCTCTGGGTCCTCCTCTCTGATGACGTACAAGGACCCAGTGGCATTTCCCTGAACCCTTTCCCGTGTTCCCCTTAAGCATAGGAACACTACTATGGCTGCCAATCCCTTGCCTCCAAGGATCTTGGTGCCTTTAGCAGATGCTAGACTTTGTGAGGTCAATAGTGTGTTGGACATTGCACCGGGCATGCAAAGTAGTATTATGATTGCTTTGGCCCCAACTAGTGTAGAGAATCTTGCAAGTTGTTATTCCTCCCATCCTTTTGCTCTTACAATCTTACCGCCCCCTCTTCCGCAAATGTCCCTGAGCTTCAGGATGGGGAGAGATTAGGCTGGCCTGGTTCTATGTGGTTGATATAGAGTCTCTGAAGTTCTGGATTGTGGTTTGTTGATTTTCTTTTGCAGTTTTGCTGCTCCTGCAATGCCCTTCACTTCATCCTGATGGGCATTGTATGTCACCCCCTGGCCAGAGACAAAAAGCTGTTAAACTGGAGTGGGTGGTATTTTCTTATCTTAACTATTGCTGTTCTGATTGGTTGGCCTTTATCCAGGATCTTTTATGACCCCCTTAAGCTAATTTTTGCAAAGTCATGTCAGAAACTGAAACTTAGGCCTAGCTTGGAGTCTGAGGCTTGTCATGGCATTAGCCTAGCTTGGTCCCTTCAAAGTAGATGTCATTCCTGCCTTTTCTTTGTTAGCCAGAATGTATACATTTTACATAATCCTATAAAGAATTTGGCTCTGCTCTTCTTTGATTTTTTTCCTCTATATACTCATGTATGTTACGATAAAATTGGCTTAGATGATGGAGGACATCTTAGGCTTCCTGTGACCTGATGCCTGATCAATTCCTACTGCTCCCACTTTTGTTTCCTGCATGTAAGTCTGGGTTTATGCTGGTTCATGGGCCTGGTTACATTGCAATGTTTGTAACCTTCTGAGGCCAGGGCATTCCCCCCAAAGCTATTTTAAATGCAACTGATGAAGACTTTATTCATGAAGCTGAGTGTTTGGCTTCCTTAGTTCTGAAATTAAATAAGAAAGTAGAAGAAATAAAGAAAATGCATGCCTTAAAAATCAAAGAAGGCAAGTAGAAACTTGAGGAACCATATCAGTATGGAACAATAGCATGATTGTTCATGTGATGCATACAGGATTTGTATCTGAGAGAGGACATTGACCCTATTTTTTTTTTTAAAGACTTTTTTTATTATTTATTCAACTGTGTGCATGTGTGTGTGTATGTGCATGCGCGCGCGTGTGTGTCTGTGTGTGCGTGTGTCTGTGTATGTGTAGAACCACGGATGAATTCGCGAACCACCATGGACTCCTCCATCTCCTTCTGCCCCGGGATTCACAGGCTCTGCCCTACCAGGACCAGAAGCGCAGGCTGCCCCCGCTTCCGCCTGGCGTCTATACGTGGGATCTGGGACTCGAACTCAGGACCTTCCGCCTGCAAGGCGGAGGCTTAACCCCTGAGCCACCTCTCCAGCCCGACATTGACCCTATTTAAAGAAGATGTATTTTGTGAGCAGTACTTGAATTTCTATAGTTTTTAAAATTTAAGACATCAAGGTCTAATAATCCCATATTATGTGAACAGAAGTAAGGAATCACAGAAAGCAAGACCTTCTCTGTCCCAAAGGAAGTTGCTTGCAGTGTAGTCAAGATTGTAGGTGTATGTAGGTGTCATGTAGTGAGCTTTTGGTTAATATTTGTATGGATTTCTATTGATAAGCTAGTTATTAGTCTTTGGAGAATAAGTTTGGGTTTTCACCAGTTGGTTGCTTGTGTCTATACACTAAGAATTGTGCCTTTAAGTCCTCATTAGCTATTGCTCTTTGAGCTCAGATGATTGTTTCAGGCATTAACTCTTATTCCCTGACCTGTTCTCTTGGTCTTGCACATATTTGTTACAATTCTAGCTACTATGTCAGTGGCATCAGTGGAAACTAATCTGTAATAGTAAAGGGAAGTTGTAGTGTATACAAGTACTGTAATGTGTGATAACTTCTGATCATAGATAATCTGTCACTCACAAACCATGCTGCCAACATGCTGCCGGGATTTTTTGTCTTTGCAAATTAGAAAGCCCTCTCAGAGCGAGCCTAGGTTCTGTTAGGCCAAGACAGTGGGTCTGCTAGAAATGGACAGTATGAACTATGGCTTGAATGGATAGAAATACATGTGTTTCTAGAAGTCCTGTATTTGTGATTGTTGACAATGTAGAATGTTGACAAGTAGAATTATGGTGGCGAAAGTTATTTCATTTTATTTTTGCTGGTGTCATAAAAGATGATAAGAACGAGTTGCACATATTAAGAATGTAGTGACATTTTCCTTGCAAGATTACTGTAAGGATTAATCACTAATTACAGAGTTTGAAAAAAATTTGACCAAACAGTTCTTGAATCAATTGTTCTTTGTCAAGAATTTTCATTTTCATTTTCAAACACAATAGGTTTATATCTTTGTGCTGATCCTCTTCTCACCCATTTCCTCTTCTCTTCCACTATTACCATCCACACATCCCTTTTTCACTCTCTCCTTTTTTTTCATCAATCTTGCCATTTCCCATATCCCCTCTCTTTTCCCTCTGCTCGTGTGTATCATATCATAGTATTAATAAAGGCATCAGATTTTTATTGTGCTATGTTATTCTTCAGGGGGCAAAGTCATAAGTAGGAAGGGTCCTCTCTCTTTGTCTAGTCCCTGTACGTGAGATACCCTCTGAGAGCAGTTGTTACCTCTAAGATACTTTTTAGTCCTTGAGGGAATATTGATATGTCAGCCATTGTGTAGATATGGTGGTAGAAGTTTCCATTGTAGTGAACACCTGGGTACAGCTGTTAATAGAAGTACCTTAATCCTATTAGGGAGTACATATGGCACTTAATTTTCTGGGTCTGGGATACTTCACTTAATATAATTGTTTCTAATGACATCCATTTCCCGGCAAATTCCAGTAATTCATCATTTTTGATGGCTGAGTAGTACTCCATTGTATAGATGTACCACAGTTTCCTTATCCACTCGTCAACTGTTGGACATTTGGGTTGATTCCATGTCTTTGCTATTGTAAACAGTGCTGCTATGAAAATGGTCGTGCTTGTGCTATTGAGGTGAACCTCTGCTGTATGGGGGTTATACCCAAAAGTGGAATCGCAGGGTCATATGGCATTTCAATCTTTAATTTCTTTAAGAATCTCCAGACGGCTCGCCAGAGTGGCTGTATGAGCCTGCATTCCCACCAGCAATGTAGGAGAGTTCCCCTCTCTCCACATCCTCGCCAGCATTTGTTGTTGTTTGTATTGTGGATTTTTGCCATCCTGACCGGGGTGAGATGATATCTCAGGGAAGTTTTGATTTGCATTTCCCTGATGGCTAAGGAAGTGGAGCATTTTTTAAGATATTTGTTAGACATTTTAATTTCATCCCTGGTAAAATTTCTTTTAAGTTCCAGGGCCCATTTTTTAATTGAGCCATTGGTTTCCTTTGTGTTTAGTTTTCTAAGTTCTTTGTGCACTCTGGACAGCAGAGTTCTATCAGATAGGTGGTTAATGAAGATTTTATCCCACTCTGTGGGTTGCCTTTGAGCTCGTGTGACAATCTCTTTATCTGAAAAGAAGCTCTTTAATTTCACAAGATCCCAACTGTTGAGAGTTGGTAGCAGTGACTGTGCCATTGGATGTCTGTTTAGGAAATGTTGGCCTAGCCCAATCAGCTCGAGGGAGTTCCCAACTTTCAACTATGGTTTTTATAGTCTCTGGCCTGATATCAAGGTCCTTGATCCATTTGGAATTAAGTCTTATACATGGTGACAAGTATGGGTCCAGCTTTAATCTTCTGCATGTGGAGATCCAGTTTTACCAGCACCATTTGTTGAAGGATTATGAACAGGAGGGATGGGGTAGGAGGGCCACACCAGAAACAAGGAGAGAAGGGACCATGTTACAGCAGAGAAAATAGGCCTCTATCAAGGACTCAAATAAGTAATGAGACATCTGATTAAGTTCACAGACTTTTGTTCCTGATCATTTACTACTAAGGTGGTATGATCTCACCAGAAGAGGAGGACATATTGTCTGGCAGATAAAAAATAACCATTTTGCAAATGGGTGATAGACCCCTCCCTCACTGTGGTTTCCCACTTTTATTACATCTACCTTTGAATGTGATTTTATCACAAGACTAGTTTAACAGCTTTTTGTCTCTGGCCAGGGAGTAACATACAATGCCCACCAGGATGGAGTGAAGGGCATTTCAGGAGCAGCAAAACTGCAAAAGAAAACCAACAAACCACAATCCAGAACTTCAGACACTCTATATCAACCCCCTAGAACTAGGCCAGCTTAATCTCTCCCCATCCTGAAGCTCAGGGAAATTTGCAGAAGAGGGGGCGGTAAGAGTGTAAGAGCAAAAGGATGGTTCCCTTTCCCCACCCCGCTCCGCCGGTGGGGACGCACGCGCGCAGATCCACCGGGGCCTTCACTCACGACCTAGGTAAGCTCTGCCCTCGCCCGCCCACCGGAACCCCAGGTCAGCCCAAAGGGACCCAGCTCCAACCCCCACCATCCAGCCGAAGCCGTGTGCAGGGCCGAGGGACGAGGAGGACCTTCCCCTGCGCCCGGGTCCCGCCCCAGCTCCCCTCGGGTTAAATAGCTGCACGTGGACGCCCCCATCCTCCCCTCCCCACCCCGCTCCGCCTGCCGGGACACGCGCATGCGGTCCAGCCGGGCCTCATCCGCGACCTAGGTAAGCTCCATCCCTGCTCATCCCCAGAACCCCAGGCCAAATAATTCAGTTTAGTGAAACTGAAAGATCTTAAGAGTTAAAACGACAATGCCAAATCAAAGTGCAAATCCATGAGAAGCAACACTCAAGTAAACAAATTTCCCACTGAAGAAATTAATCCCATAATGTTAGACTCCAACCAGAACAAACCCATGGAAAATGGTCAAGAAAGCCTGACCCAGGATAACGACTTTCAAAATATGATCATTACCATGTTCAATACTATGAAAGAGGAAATCCGGGAGGAATTATATAATCGAATCAATCGCTTTGAAGAGGAACACAACAGACACTTGGAGGAGTTGAGAAAAACAGTGCAAGAAACAAAAACTGGCATAGAGCAGTTAAAACAGACTCAAGCAGAGTTTAAAACTGAGCTACAAGACAAGTTATCTTCAACCCAGAACTCCACAGAGAGTCTTATCAACAGAACTAAGGAAGCAAAAAACAGAATTTGACCTTGAAGATAAAGTGGGAGTATTAACCAGCTCAATGGAAGAGGTTGTTAAAGCCAAAAAGATACTTGAGAGAAATATCCAAGAGATATGGGACACCCTGAAGAAGCCTAACATGCATATTCTTGGAATACCGGAGCAAGAATCTCAAAATACCACCCCTGAGGAAATTTTTCGAACTATCATCAAGGAAAACTTTCCTCATCTAAAAAAAGAGAGGCCCATCCATATACAAGAGGCATTCTGCACCCCAAACAGATACGACCAAAACAGAAGCACGCCACAGCAAATAATAGTTAAAACACTCCACATTCAAGATAAAGAACTGGTGCTGAGAGCTTCAAGGGAGAAAAAATAAGTCACTTTTAAAGGTAAACCTATTAAAATAACAAATGACTTCTCAGTCGAAGCAGTAAAAGCAAGAAGAGCTTGGAGACACATACTTCAAGTATTGAATGAGCAAAAATGTCAACCCAGGCTGATTTACCCTGCAAAACTATCAGTCATGATCGAGGGAGAAAGAAAAATCTTCCAGCACAAAGAAAACTTGAAGGGATACATGTCCACCAAACCAGGCCTTCAAAAAATGCTAGAAATGATACTCAAGCGTGAAGAAAAAAAACAGGCATATCCAGGAGTACAGCAGGCAAGTATAACACCATTAAAAGTGAAGCAATATACTTATAAAAACTACTAAACATAATAAATGTCTGGAATTAAAAATAGTTTCTCCATTATAACATTAAATGTTAATGGAATTAATTCACTGATCAAGAGACACAGATTACAAACTTGGATTAAAAATCACAATCCATCAATCTGCTGCCTGCAGGAAACCCATCTCACCACAAAAGATAGGCACGCTCTAAAAATAAAAGGCTGGTCAACAATTCTACAAGCTAATGGAAGCAGAAAACAGGCAGGGGTAGCCATTATGCTATCAGACAAAGTGGACTTCAAACCAAAGAAAATTATAAGAGACACGGATGGATACTACATTTTAATCACAGGTACAATTCACCAGGAAGACTTCACAATACTGAACATATATGCACCCAACACGGGCCCCTCCACATTCATTAAGAAAACCCTACAGCGTCTAATGCAAGAAATCAACCCCCAAATGATAATTCTTGAGGACTTCAACATCACCCTCTCAACATGGGATAGATCAACAGGTCAAAAGCTTAACAGAGACACTTTGGAACTCAATCAAACCCTGAAAGAAATGGACCTTACAGATCTCTATCGAACTTTTCACCCACGTACCAAAGAATACACATTTTTCTCAGCAGCACACGGAACTTTCTCCAAAATAGATCACATATTGGGCCACAAAACGAATCTACACATATACAAAAAAGTTGAAATTCTAACCTGTGCCCTATCAGACCACCATGGCCTAAAGCTGGACATCCACAACACATCAAACAAGAGAAAATACACTAACTCCTGGAAACTTAACACTATGGTGCTGAATGAGAACTGGATTCAGGAAGAAATTAAAAAGGAAATTCAAGATTTCCTGAAAGTGAATGATAATGAAAATACAACTTACCAAAATCTCTGGGATACAATGAAAGCTGTTCTAAGAGGTAAGTTCATAGCTCTTGATGCCTACATCAAAAAAATGGAAACATCAGAAATAAACAACTTAACAATGCAGCTTAAAGCTTTAGAGAAACTAGAGCAATCTGATCCCAAAAGTAGTTGAAGAGAGGAGATTAGCAAAATAAGGGGAGAAATATCTGAAATTGAGACTAAGAAAACGATAGAAAAAATCAACCAGTCAAAAAGCTGGTTCTTTGAAAAAATCAATAAGATTGATACACCCCTAGCTAAATTAACCAAAAGCAGGAGAGAGAAAACCCAAATTAACACAATCAGAAATGAACATGGAGTTATCACTACTGATACCCAAGAAATCCAGAGAATTATAACATCATATTTCAAAAACTTATACTATGTGACGTTTGACAACACAAAAGAGATGGATGAATTTCTAAGTAAACACAACTTACCTAAATTGAATCAGGAAGTTGTGAATTATTTAAATAGTCCTGTAACATATAAGGAAATTGAGGAAGTAATCTCAAATCTTCCCACCAAAAAATGTCCTGGACCAGATGGATTCAGCACAGAGTTCTACCAGACATTTTAGGAGTTAATAATACCAATACTCCTTAAACTGTTCCATCAAATAGCAAAGGAAGGAACACTACCAAATTCCTTCTATGAAGCTAATATCGTTTTAATCCCAAAACCTAATAAAGACTCACTTAAAAAAGAAAACTACAGGCCGATCTCTCTGATGAACACAGACGCAAAGATTCTCAACAAAGTTTTAGCAAATCGGATTCAAAAACATATTAAAAGGATTATTCACGGGGACCAAGTAGGCTACATCCCCGGCACACAAGGTTGGTTCAACATATGCAAATCAATAAGTGTAATTCGTCATGTAAACCAGTCCAAAGTCCAAGACCACATGATACTCTCGATAGATGCAGAAAAAGCTTTTGACAAGATCCAACAGCCTTTTATGATCAAAACGCTAGAGACAGTAGGAATGGAAGGAACCTTTATCAATATAATAAAAGCTGTATATGACAAGCCTACAGCAAGGATTATGCTCAATGGGAACAATTGGAATCATTCCCACTTCGATCAGGAACTAGACAAGGCTGTCCACTCTCACCACTTCTAGTCAGTATTGTACTTGAAGTCTTAGCTGAAGCCATAAGACAAGAAAGGGACATAAGATGGATTCAAATCTTCAAGGAAGAAGTCAAGCTATCCCTATTTGCAGATGACATGATCTTATACCTAAGTGATCCCAAAAACTCCACCAGAGCTCCTGGAACTACTTGAGAGGTTGAGCAGGGTGGCAGGATACAAAATAAATGTGCAAAAGTCAGAGGCCTTCCTATATACCCAGAATGAAAGAAGTGAAAAAGCCTTGAGAGAAACAATCCCATTTACTATAGCCCCTAAAGAAATGAAATATCTTGGTATAAACCTAAGCAAGGAGGTGAAAGACCTTTACAATGAAAACTTTAAACCCTAAAGAAAGAAATTGCAGAAGATACCAGAAGATGGAAAGACCTCCCTTGTTCCTGGATTGGCAGAATCAACATCGTAAAAATGACCATCCTACCAAAGGCAATATACAAATTCAATGCTATACCAATTAGAATCCCAAAGCAATTCTTTAAAGAAGTTGACCAAACAATCTCAAAATTCATATGGAGGCACAAAAGACCCAGGATAGCAAAGACAATCCTGAGTAACAAAAATACTGCTGGAGGTATTACCATACCGAACCTTAGTCTATATTACAAATCCATAGTTATAAAGACAGCCTGGTACTGGCTCCAAAATAGACACACAGATCAATGGATAAGTGTTGAAGACCCAGATATAAGCCCACAAAAATACAGCCATTTGGTCTTTGAGAAAGGGGCCCAAAAAATCCAATGGAAAAAGAACAGCATCTTCAACAAATGGTGCTGGCAAAACTGGATCTCCACATTCAGAAGATTAAAGCTGGACCCATACTTGTCACCATGTACAAGACTTTAATTCCAAATGGATCAAGGACCTTGATATCAGGCCAGAGACTATAAAAATCATAGTTGAAAGGATAGGGAACTCCCTCGAGCTGATTGGGCTAGGCCAACAGTTCCTAAACAGACATCCAATGGCACAGTCACTGCTACCAACTCTCAACAGTTGGGATCTTGTGAAATTAAAGAGCTTCTGTTCAGATAAAGAGATTGTCACGCGAGCTCAACGGCAACCCACAGAATGGGAGAAAATCTTCACTAACCACATATCTGATAGAGCTCTACTGTCCAGAGTGCACAAAGAACTTAGAAAACTAAACATCAAGGAATCCAATGGCCCAATTAAAAAATGGGCCCTGCAACTTAAAAGAAATTTTACCAGGGATGAAATTAAAATGTCTAACAAATATCTTAAAAAATGCTCCACTTCCTTAGCCATCAGGGAAATGCAAATCAAAACTTCCCTGAGATATCATCTCACCCCGGTCAGGATGGCAAAAATCCACAATACAAACAACAACAAATGCTGGCGAGGATGTGGAGAGAGGGGAACTCTCCTACATTGCTGGTGGGAATGCAGGCTCATACAGCCACTCTGGCGAGCCGTCTAGAGATTCTTAAAGAAATTAAAGATTGAAATGCCATATGACCCTGCGATTCCACTTTTGGGTATAACCCCCATACAGCAGAGGTTCACCTCAATAGCACAAGCACGACCATTTTCATAGCAGCACTGTTTACAATAGCAAAGACATGGAATCAACCCAAATGTCCAACAGTTGACGAGTGGATAAGGAAACTGTGGTACATCTATACAATGGAGTACTACTCAGCCATCAAAAATGATGAATTACTGGAATTTGCCGGGAAATGGATGTCATTAGAAACAATTATATTAAGTGAAGTATCCCAGACCCAGAAAATTAAGTGCCATATGTACTCCCTAATAGATGGCTCCTAGTACCAAACCCACCCAGCCCATCCTGAGACACTCATAGGTAAATCTATGTATTAACTACAGTAATTGCAAGGATTATGAACAGGAGGGATGGGGCTGGAGGGCCACACCAGAAATAAGGAGAGAAGTGATCATGTTACAGTAGAGAAAATAGGCCTCCATCAAGGACTGCAAGAAAGTAATGTGACACCTAGTTAAGTTCACAATTTGTTCCTGATCATTTACAACTAAGGGGGTATGAAGTCACCAGAAGGGGAGGGCATATAATCCGGTAGATTAAAAAGTAACCATTTTGCAAATGGTTGATTGACTCCTCCCATTGCCAAATGCCATATGACCCTGCGATTCTACTTTTGGGTATAAGTATTACATCTACCCTTGAGTGTGCTCTTATAATAAGACTCCAGTTTAACAGCTTTTTGTCTCTGGCCAGCGGGTGACATACAGTGCCCATCACGATGGAGTGAAGGGCATTGCAGGAGCAACGAAACTGCAAAAGAAAATCCACGAACTACTATTCAGAACTTCAGAGACTCTATATCAACCACCTAGAACTAGGCCAGCTTAATCTCTCCCCATCCTGAAGCTCAGGGACATTTGCGGAAGAGGGGGCGGTATAGTGTAAGTGCAAAAGGATGGGAGGAGCAATGATTTGCAAGATACTCCACACAAGTTAGGGCCGAAACAATCATAATTGGACATTGCATGCCCGGCGCAATGTCCAACACACTATTGACCTCACAAAGTCTAGCATCTGCTAAAGGCACCAAGATCCTTGGAGGCAAGGGATTGACAGCCACAGTAGTGTTCCTATGCTTAAGGGGAACACAGGAAAGGGTTCAAGGGAAATGCCACTGGGTCCTTGTACGTCATCAGAGAGGAGGCCCAGAGGAGAGTCAGGCATGCACAAGTCTGGGAATTGGGGCGGGAGGCACGGGGGGATGGGGCGGGAGGGGTGAGGGGAGGAAGAGCAGGGCGTTGGGGGGAGGAGGAGGGAGGGAGGGAATTGGTCTACCTATTAAGTTTGTATGAGCTGAAATAATAATAAAATGTATTAAAATAAAAAAGAAGGATGGGAGGAGCAATGATATGTAAGATACTCCATACTAGTTAGGGTTGAAGCAATCATAATTTGACTTTACATGCCCTGCGCATTGTCCAACACACTATTGACCTCACAAAGTCTAGCATCTGCTAAAGGCCCCAATATCCTTGGAGGCAAGGGATTGGCAGCTACAGCAGTGTTCCTATACCTAAGGGGAACACGGGAAAGGGTTCAGGGAAAGGCCAGTGCGTCCTTGTACGTCATTGGAGAGGAGGGCCCATAGGAAAATCAGGCATGCACAAGAAAGGACTCTCTGGGAATTGGGGCGGGAGGCGCTGGGGGATGGGGAGGGAGCGGGGTGGGGAGGGGGAGCAGGGGGTATGGGGGGAGGAGGAGGGAGGGAGGGAACTGGTGTACCTATTAAGTTTGTATGAGCTGAAATAATAATAAAAATGTATTAATAATAAGAAAAAGAAGTACCTTAATCCTTCCCTTTAGTCTCTTGTAGTCTTTTTTATTACATTTTTTTTTTGCCTAATTATACAAGCTTAATAGGTAACCCTCTTCTTTACCCTCCCCCTTGCTTTCCCTGATGGTTTCCTCATTCCGCTCTCTCTACCTTCCTACTCTCTCCCCCTCTCTCTCACCCCTTTTCTTTCCCTCTTCTTCTAATGGTGCTTCCTCCTTTCTCCCTCCTATCCTCCAGAGCATCCATTTATGTGGTCACCGAACCTCCCTCTGAGTCATCTACACTATTGATGTTTCAGGACTCAATTCCATAGCTTAGGGCCCTTCCTGGGTTGCCTATTAGTACGGGAACTGTATTATGACTGTTTAACCCCTTGTCTCTAAGGATCCTACTGCCTTAAACCTTCTCCCCTATGATCCATGCTAGACTTGGGGGGTTGTTGACATGTCAGTCATTGTGCAGGTAAGGCAAGGTTCAGTCACATTGTGGCTATATCCTGGCTGCTGCAGCCTTGATTTGTGTGAAGTATCTTGCATATCATTGGTCCTCCCCATCTTCAGGCTCTTATAATCTTGCTGTCCCCTCTTTTGCAAGTTTCCCCGAGCTTAAGGATGTGGAGAGATTTGGCTGTTCTGCTTACAGGTGAATAATGTAGGGTCTTTAGTGTTCTGAATTCTGGCTTCTTGTTATTTTCAGTTTTGTTTTTCCTGTACTTCCCTTGGCTGCATCCTGATTGGCATTGAAGGTCATCTCCTAATCAAAGATAAAAGACTGTTTAAACTAAGATATTAATAAAAGAGAGACTCAAAGATAGAGGAATAGGAGTGGGACACAACAGTGGGAGGGATCAGTCTCCCATTTCCTGGTTGGTTACGATCTAACTGCCTCTATACTCTCCCTGACTGGGAAGATCAAACTTGTTCAGTCCCAAGTGAATAGGAAGGGAAGTGAGAGTGAGTTGCATCAGATATTTCACTATTTACATGCAGTACATGATCATGGCCTAATTTCTCTATTGAAGTGTATTCTTTTGTCTCCTTTTTTTTTTGAGGTCTTCTTTCCCCTTCTCTCCTGTTTATATTCATTTGCAATTATAGTGGGTACTATAGAGATTTACCTTTCAGTATGTCATTAAGTGAGTTTGGAAGTAGGATCCACTTATTAGGGAATAAACACAGTGTCTCACTTCCTGTGTCTTGGGCACTTCACTCAATATAATTTTTTCTAATTCCATTCATTTCCTGGCAAATTTCATTAATTCTTCTTTTTTGATGGTTGAGTAGTATTCCATTGTATAAATATACCACCTTTATATTATCCATTTGTTAAATGTTGGGCATTTGAGTTGATTCTATGACTTTACTATTGGAAATAGTGCTGCAATGAACATGGTTCCACTCATGTCACTGTTGTAAAATGCTGCATTTTTATTACTAGTAGTGATATAGCAGGGTCATATGGCATTTCAATCCTTATCTTTTTTAGAAATCACCATACTGGTTTCCAGAGTGGTTGTGTAAGCCTGCATTACCTCCAGCATTGTATGAGAATTCCCTTCTCTCCATCTTTGGATGTTGTTTTTATTGTGGATTTTTGCCAACCTGACCTAGGTGAGATGATATAATATTTCAGGATAGTTTTGATTTTGCATTTCCCTGATGGCCATGGATGTGGAGCATTTTTTAATATATTGGCTAGACTTTTCAATTTTGTCCCTGAAAAAGTTTTTTTTTGAGTTCTAAGGTTTATTTTCTAATTAGACTATTCATCTTCTTAGTGTTTAATTTTTTAAGTTCTTTGTGTACTCTGGATAATAGAGCTTCTCCCATTCTGTGGGATGCCTTTTTGCTCTTTGCAATCTCTTTAGCTGAATATAAGCTCTTTAATTTCATAAGATTCCCTTGTTGAGTGATGGTTCTAGTGACTGTGCTATTGGGTTTCTGTTTAAGAAATGTTAGCCTAGCCCAATCCACTCAAGGGAGTTTTATAGAAGTTGCTGGGGGAAAGAAATAATCACAAGCCCCATCAACGGAAAAAGAAATGTAAGTTGCAATATAAATCATCATGGCAACAGGTGACCACCAAGGTAATAGTGGAGTGAGTACCGAGGAGATAACCAACAGCTTCCTGAGTGGACTCAAGACCTGCTTGTCAGAATGGTATACATCCCTATTACTGGAGACTAGAACAAGAACCTAAAAAAAGGAATGGAAATAGATTACTAGGGAAGACAGTCAGTAAACCTATAGGTAGCAAGATAGTACATCAAACAACAGTATAGGCAGCTGTTATTATATCCATTAGAATGGGAACTTGAAGTAGAAACATGTGGGTCTAAAGCTGGATGAGTGAAGGGAAATGCACATACTAGGGTGATGGCCTGAAGAGAGGTAACTGTAACACTATGGAGGCCTGAATAACCACAGGAGTAGACAAGCCCAGAGTGAACCCTGAGGTCCATAAAAGCATACAGAGGAAAGGGTGGGAGGGAATGGTGAAGAGAAGGAAGGGGATAAGAGGAAGAAGGGAGGATGGAGGAGGGAGGGAGTGAAGCTGGGATGAATACCCAATATGCTTGTAAAATGGAAAAAAATAATAATAAATTCCTGAACAACATAAAAAATGTTTAAAAGAAATTTTCACATAGACTCACTCACACACAAAAGAAACAAAAATATTTTTTAAAAAGCTTAAAAGAAATTTTGATTGTCAAATCAATTCCTACTTTAGGAAGGATAGGATGAGTTCTTCCAAAAAGAAATTAATTAATTAGAAAGGAGCCAGTTCTCTTATATAAGGGGTACATCTAGCTCTTAAAAAGATGAAGAAAGGAGCCCATCTGTGCTTCTTCCTTGTTTTGTACCGTCTAGGTATCTCAGACTTCAGAGCATTGGTTGTGATCATTCTACCCTTATCCATCCAGTATTGCAGGTATTCTGCCACTTTTTTCCAGATTTACAATTCATCTCAGGGTTAACTGACACAGATTACACATTTGAATTAATAATTTTATCATCGTCATTATAAGGGAGCTGAAAGTTGAAGGTCTATGTAACATTCTGGAAAATTTGCTCTAAGCTATTCCCCAAGGTGTTGAGTTATTTCTTATACTTCTAAAAATAATATGATACTTATTATCATTTCACAGATAAGAAAATAGGCTTCATGGAACCTCAATGATCTGCTCAGTGACCTAGTAACTGTCAAGCTTAAGGGTTATGACTTGACTTGCCTACAGATCACAGTACAGAAGTGTAGCCAACTAATTAACAGATAATAGGAGATAGTAGCACAGTGGTGAGCCACGGTCTTGAGGAAGTTCATCCTAGAGAAAGGAAAAAAGAGGCTTCTGTTACTTAATACAAGTCAGGCTGTTAAAAAAAGTTCATTGTTGCAGTTCACCTGCCAAATAATCTCCTGCAGGTTTGCTCTGGGCTTCACCCAACCACTAATTCTCCACAAATGTGCCAAGAGCTCAAAATCCTCAACTGTTAAGTTGACACCTATGTCTAACCATGACATTCATCAAGTTGTTTTGCAAATTCAGACAGGAGTAAAAACAATGGGATACTGCTAATTGTCTGGCAATCTGCTCTCTAGGGAAATAAAACAGTTGTAGTCCATTGAGTTTTCCCATTTCCAGCATGCACATATTCCTAAATTGGCTGATTTTAAGCTATGAGTGTGATTAGACCACATACAAGATCCTTGAAGTAATGTTAATTCTGTTAAATCATTAGCTCAGTATATAAAGGGAACTAATTTGTTTTCTTGGATAAAAATATACATGCTATATTACAATGCTGGAAGACAAGAGATAAAAAGAACAAGCAATAAAATAACTGATAAGGATATTGAGCAAATAGTGCTTTTAAACACTGGTGCTTCTGGACAGCTATGAAATGTTTTCACAATACTTTCCAAAGGAGAATATTTGATTATTTTATGACATAATAATTTCACTCATGCTAAAACAAGTGAGCTTCTATATTGATCAAGAATTATGCAAGAAAGATTCCTTGAGCTTTACTTATAAGAGCTCAAATAATTCAATGAACATTAAGAAATTCTTTTAAATATTTATAGTACATTGGACTATTGTAAACTAGTAACAAAAGTATAACCTGATAATATGCCAAAGAGAGGTGATTTAAAACATTTTATGTTAAGATAGGAGGTTTGATTAGCCCCATCCTGTTTCAGTCAGTTTTTGCAGATGTCTCTATGTGTGGTGATATGTACATGTGTATATGTGTTTTCACATGTATTTATGCAGAAGCCTGATGCTGATATAGTGTGTGTAATGATTTACTCTTTTCTATTGATGTGAGAGAATACATCAAGTCAAACAATTTAAGAGAGAAAGGGAGATTTATTCAGTTTATGCTTCCAGAGGGGAGATGCAGTTTTTCATGGAAGATGTGGCATGGCTGGTGGCAGAGGCTGGAGACAGGCTGCATCACTGTAAACATTTTGGAGGCCGAGAGCTACAAGACTGCTTGCTACAAAGCAGACTTCTCCAGGAGGTAAGGTGGAACTAATCCACGTCAAAGCCCACCATGTTTGACTGCCTTCCTTCAGCAATGCTTTACTCTCAAAGGTGCCATGATCTTCCAAAACGCATTGTGGGAGACACATTTCAAACCATAAAACTCCACCCTCAGCATTCATAGTCTCATTGCTATCACATGTGAGTCATACTCATTCCAACTGTAAAAGTCTACAGACTACATCAGTAGTGCAAACACAGTCCAAAATTCCAAAGTCCAAGCCCACCGTAAAATCAAATGACAAGTTACATACTTCCAACATACAATGTCAAAGAATAAACATTCCCATTCCAAAAAGGAGGAATGGGGGCATATCAAGGAAAGATCAGTCCTTAGCAAGACCAAAATCCAGCAGAAAGTACTCCAAATCCTGCAGCTTCATGTCTAACAGGTGAGACTCTTGTTAAAATCATTTCAGTTCCAAAGGGCTTTGTTTCCACCCCTCCAACACAGATGCCCATAGAGCATGTCATTCTCTTGGGATGGATCCTCCCAGGGTATACAGCTGTCCTGTTCCATATCATCTCTGGCATCTCTAACATCTTTATTTCTCAATGGCAACCCAGACTAACTCTACAGCACAAATTGCCCTTCTTGGGCCCTAAATTTCAGGCTTTTTGCCACAGACTGCCTAAATTCCAACATTCTCTGAAACCTTGGAGGAAGAATCCATGACCTCCTTTTGCATCTTTGATGCCTCTAAAACCAGAACCATGTGAATAACTGTGCCAAGTTTTTCTGTTGCCTTGGGTTAGAGATCTATTCCCTTGAATCACAGCTTGTTCAGCTTCTCTGTTGTGACTGTAGGGAAAAAAATCTCTATTCTTCTGGGCAGTTGCTTTAGGGGAGAAATAGACCCTTGCTTTGGAACTCCACCCTTTAGCTCATTCCTTCCAAAGCGTTTGCATTCTTATTGTGGAACATTCTCTGAGAATCTAGCCCTCAGGGTAGGGTCTCTCCTCTGATCCAAATGAAGAATAGGCTTTGATTTTATAATGGAATCTCTCAGTTTAACAGCAGGCATTTTTTTAAACTTTTTTTTAAAAATTCAATTGTGTGTGTGTGTGTGTGTGTGTGTGTGTGTATGTGTAGAATTTGGGAACCACCATGGACCGCCTCCACCTCCTCCTTGTTTACTCTGTCCTGGGATTCACAGGCTCCGCTCTACCAGGAATGCAGGCTCCCCGGCTTCTGCCTGGCGTCTATATATGGGGTCTAAGAACCGAACTCAGGACCTTCCGCCTGAGCTACCTCTCCAGCCCCAACAGCAGGCATTTTTATCTCTGCTTCTTCTTGGTTCAACTCTAAGTTTGTCCTGCATTTTTCCTCATCAGACCTCCCAGTTTTTGCTTCTTCATGCCTGATTCCTTGCTCTTTTTCATAACTCTGAAGAAGAGAGCTAAAAAGTAGCCATATCACATTATCAAGACTACATTACTTTGAAATTTCCTCCACCAAGTACTCCAGTTTAACTTCAGGCAAGCTTTCTGGATGAGGATGAAACTTCACTAAACTCTCCCTCAACACATGGCTCCATTTGTCACTCATCCATTTGGAAACACAGTCTCATTCCCCTCTGGACCATCACAAGCTGGGCTTCCAATGTCTGTGTCTCTCATAGCATTGCTCTTTTCAGAGCTCTCACAAGGAAGGCACATTTGGCCCCATCATCAAGCAATCTTGTACCTCTCAGTCTCCAAGGTGTTTGCAGTGATGTAGCTTGTCTCTAGCTTCTGCCACTGGCCATGTCACATCTGCCATGAAAGATTGTATCTCCTCTCTGGAACCATAAGCTGAATAAATCTCTCTGTCTCCCTTAAGTTGTTTGGCTTTGGGTTTTCTCTAACAGCAACAGAAAATAGAAAACATTATATAAATTGGTGCCAAATAATGGGGTATTGCTGTGAGATTGGAGCACCTGATATTCCAATATGAAGTGTTTTCAAGAGAAATTGGTATCAGAAAGTGTGGTCTTGCTGTGTGAGAGTAAGAGAATCTGCTATTGAAAAGTAAAGCTGTTTGTGAAGCTAAGAGAAATTGGTCCCAGCAGTATGCTAGTGCTGTGATGTGGCTAGTGTGCCTTTGGAACTTTTTTCTGGAACAAGTATGGAGAACTTTGAGACTTTGTGCTGGGAAAGTCTTTGCATCTTGACATTTGGGCCAAAAGTGCCTTTCTCATGAATGCTCAGAAAAGAACAATGCTGTGAAAGATGGAGGCATTGGAAGCCCAGGTTGTGATGACTCAAAGGGGAACAAAGACTGCATTTGGAACTGGACAGGTGGCAAATGGAGACATGTTTTGGACTAGGAGCTACGGATTTAGAGTTTGTCCTGCTGGTTTTAGGTATTGTTATGGATTGATATTACCTGGATATGCCCTCATTCCTCCCTTTTGGAATGGGAATGTTTATTCTGTGCCATTGTGTGGAGATACATAGCTTGTCTTTTGATTTTGTGGAGACTTTAGACTTTAGATTTTTGGACTGTATTGAAACTACTAATGTAGGCTGTACTGAGACTTATAGAGTTGGACTGAGTATGGCTTGCATTAAGAAGATATGCTATGTAATGTAATGTTAATTTGTGGTTATGTGGTAAAATGTCTAGGATATTTTGTTATGGGACACTAAAGACTAAGCATTTCTCAAGGGACTTTATTATTTATCTTGGGAAAAATAATGTGTGTGCAGTTTTACATGGATTAGTTATATATGTTGGGTGGAATTATGAGTCTTACTCTTTTTATGTGGAGATTAAGAGTGGCCTAAGGAAATGTGATCTGGTGTGAAGTTGACAAGGGGTGGATTGTGATAGTTAATACTGGGTGTCAACTCGACATACCTGGCATTAACTCAGATCAGCTGAGACCACTTGAAGAGATTGTCTGGATCAACACAATTACAATGCAAAGATCAGCTCTAGTTCTGATTGGAACCTCCATAGATCTCATTGGAACCTCCCAGTAGTGGGCCAGATAAAAGGAACCACAGAAGATGGAAGAAGAGAAACTCTCCAGGAATAATCAAGCTTTCAGCCATGTGCATGGTAGCCAGCTTCAGCCAGCTAGCCATGCCGCCTCTGCTATGAAAGACTGTATCTCCTCTCTGGAACCCTATGGTGAATAATTCTTCCTTTCTCCTTTATTTAACTTTGGGTGTTATCTCACAGAAAATATTTGAGAATAACCATTACAACTGCCTCACTTTTATGAGGATTCTGGGGATCCAAACTGCCATGACTTGGAATGTGAGTTGACCCCACATGTTATGTGTTTGAAATTTTAGTTGCTTGAGAAGGTCGTGGCATAATAGGAGGTGGAATAGTCACAGGGGTGGGCCTTAAGGTTGGTTAACCCTATCCTGTTTCAGTTAGTTAGTCTGTTCTTGAGTTTGTGGTTTTGCAACTCTGAGCCTTCATGAAGTATATGACTTAGACTGCCTCCAGCTTCTGCCAGCCCACTATGCCTTTTCCACCATAATGAACTGGTTCTTCTCTCTGGAACCTTAAACCAAATAAATCTTTTCTCTTTTTTTTTTTTTAACAGTATTGGGGATATTGCTTATATACCCCCATAGTTCTTAAACTTTATGTGTGTGTGTGTGTGTGTGTGTGTGTGTGTGTGTGTGTGTGATGGTACTTTGTGTCCCTATGGAGAACCAAGGATGATTTCAGGAATTGACCTATATTGCTTCTAGCTCCTTTCTGCTTTGCTATAGTATTTCCCAGGCTCTGCCCACCAGGGCTAGAAGTGCAGGCCACTACCTGCTGTTTCAACTTGGCACTTTTTACATGGGAGCTAGGATCTGAATTCAGGACCTTCTGCTTGTGGGGCAGAGGCTTAACCCTTGAGCCACCTCTCCATCCCTTCCCTTTCTCTTATAAGTTGCTTTTGTTTGAATATGTTTCACAGCAACAGATAAGAGTAACCAATATGCAATCTCTGGTCCTCAAGTTTGCAGGGCTAGTGTCTTATTTCTCAAGTTGAATAAATTATATCTTTAAAACATTAAGATATCTAAGTACAACTTCAAGGAAATTGAAAAACCATCTGGCTTATCTTGTTAACAAACTTTTTTATACAGGACACAAAGCAAATAAAGTACAGAACAGATAAATCACTTAACTAATCAGAGGTCAAGTTTATATAGCAGTTAGAGTTCTTACTTCTACACATAGGAAGCTAAATGAAATATCCTGTGGAAAATGAAACTTGTATAGATTATTATTTTTGCCTGAAATTATTATCATTGTAATCTAACTCTAAATGTTTCCTTATATTATTATTATTATTGTTTTTGTTATTATCTTACAAGGCAGTATGTTTCCTATGGGGTTTATAGACATTTAATTTTGGTTATATATAGGCTACTCTTTGTTGCTGAGAGATATCACTGAGACACAACCAACTTAAGGCAAGAAAGGGAGATATATTTAGCTAATGGTTCCAGAGGGGTGATTAAAATCCTTCATTGTGGGAAAGACATGGCAGGTGGCAGAAGATGGAGAAGGTTTATGTCACTACAGGTATCACAGAGATTGAGAGCTATTGCTGCAAACTCAGGGGCAGGCTCACTCAAGCTAGGTGTGGTTAACCAACTTCAAGGCCCATCTTCTTTGACTGCCTTCCACCAATAAAACTCCATTTCCTAAAGGTATCATTATTTTCCCAAACTACTAAAGATTCAAACACTTGAGTCAGTGGGGACAACTCACATTTCAAACATGATTGTGAACTGACCTTCCCCATTCCTGCTCTCCTATTATACCCTTGCTCCCATTTCCTACTATACCATTTGGCTCTCTCATTCCCTCTCCCTTAAAGCCTTTGTATTTTATACTCATGTAGGTTCCTTTCTAGTTTCCTGGTCTTTACTGATAAATTTATCCAATTGAATATGCATTGTTTTTGAATTACAATTCAAAGCTAGAATTTATATAGGATATGAAACATAATGGTGTTTGTCTTTTTATGTCTGGGATATATTTTTAAAATATATTTTCCAGTTCCATATATTCTCTGTGGAAATTCATAATTTCACTTTTCTTAATTTTTTATTTATATATATATATATTTTTTTTTTTTCCCAATCATACAAGCTTAATAGGTACCCTGGTTTCCCCTCCAGTACCCATTGCACTCTCCCACCCTTCTCCCCTTCCTTTCACCCCCTCCCTCCCTTTCTCCCAGTGTCCCCCACTACTCCCCCTTCCATTCCCTGGAGCATCCTTTAGTGTGAATGTCAAATGTCCCTCAATATCCTCCACTCTAGTGTGGTGTAAGGACTGAGTGGCATTGCCCAGAGCCCTTTCTTGAACTCCTTTTTAGTATGGTAACACTATTGTTGACTATTAATCCCTTGCCTCTAAGGATCCTAATGCCTGTGATCCATGCTAGACTTTGGAGGGTTATTGACATGTCAGTCATTGCACAGGTCATGCAAAGTCTGATTATGGCTACTGCAGCCCTAACTTGTGTGGAGTATCTTGCGTATCTTTGGTCCTCCCCATCTTTTGGCTCTTACAATCATACTGGCCTGTCTTCTACAAATTTCCCTGAACTTTAGGATGGGGAAAGATTTGCCTGCTCTGGTTCCAGATGATTAATGTAGGGTCTCTGATGTTGTGAATTATGGTTTGTTGTTTTTAGTTTTGTTGTTTCTGCCCTGCCCTTGCCCGCATCCTGATTGGTACTGGAGGTCACCTCCTAACCAGAGATAAAAGGCTGTTTAAATGGAGTCTTACTATAAGAGTAGATTCAAAGGGAGATGGAATAGGAGTAAGAGACTGCAGTGAGGGGGGTCAGTGTCCCATTTGAAGGATGGTTATCATCTATCTGCCAGATTCTATATCCTTCCTGATTGGTGAGATAAACCCCCTCAGTCGCAAGTGACCAGGAAGGAAAGTGAGTGAACTTAACCAGATGTCTTGCTACTTACTTGCAGAACATGATGGTGATCTATTTTCTATGTTGTAGCATGATTCCATCTGTCCTTATTTCTGGAGGTACCCTCCTTCCCCTTCCCTCCTGTTTATAATCTTTGCAATTACCATATGTATTGCAGAGATTATCTTTGAATATGTCAGTAACTGGGTTTGGTAGTAGGATCCACCTATTAGGGAGTACATACGGCACTTAATTTTCTGTGTCTGGGATACTTCACTTAATATATTTTTTTTCTAATTCTATCTATTTCCTGGCAAATTCCATTAATTCATCTTTCTTGATGGCTGAATAGTATTCCATTGTATAAATACACCACATTTTCCTTAACAACTCAACTGTTGGGCATTTGGGTTCATTCCATGACTTTGCTATTGTAGATAGTGCTGCTATAAACATGGTTGTGCTTGTGTCATTGAGGTGAAATTTTGCTTTACGGGGGATTATTCCTAGAAATGGAATAGAAGGGTCATATGGCATTTCAATCTTTAATTATTTAAAAATTGCCAAACTGATCGCCAAAGTGGTTGTGTAAGTCTGCATTCCCACCAGCAATGTAGGAGAGCTTCCTTCTCTCCACATACTCTCAAGCATTTGGTGTTGTTTGTATTGTGGATTTTTGCCATCCTGACTTGTGTGAGATGATAGCTCAAGGAGATTTCGTTTTGCATTTCCCTGATGGCTAAGGATGTGGAGCGTTTTTTAAGATATTTGTCAAACATTTCACTTTTGTCCCTGGAAGAGTTTCTTTTGCATTCCCAGGCCCATTTTCTAATTGAGCTATTTATCTCTTTGGTGTTTAATTTTCTATGCTGTTTCTATGGTGTTTAGTTTCTATGTTTAGTTTTGTGCCCTCTGGATAATAGAGTTCTATCAGGTATGTGGTTAGTGAAGATTTTCTCCTATTTTGTGGGATACTTTTACAATCTCTTTATCTGAAAAGAAGCTCTTTAATTTCATAAGATCCCATTTGTTGAGTGTTGGTTCCAATGACTATGCTATTGAATTTCTGTTTAGGAACTGTTGGCCTAGTCCAATCAGATCGGGGAAGTTCCCTATCCTTTCAACTAGGGCTTTTTATAGTCTCTGGCTTAAAATTAAGGTGCTTGAACCATTTGGAATTAATTTTCATACATTGTGACAAGTACGAGTCCAGTTTTAATCTTCTGCATGTGGACGTCCAGTTTTGCCAGCACCATTTGTTGAAGATGCTGTTCTTTTTCCATTGGATTTTTTGGGATCCTTTGTCAAAGATCAAATGGCTGTAATTGTGTAGGCTTATATCTGGGTCTTCAACCCTTATCCATTGATCTATGTGTCTATTTTGGAGCCAGTGCCAGGCTGTTTTTATTACTATGGATTTGTAGTATAGATTAAGGTTTGATATGGTGATACCTCCAGCAGTGTTTTTATTACTCAGGATTGTTTTTGCTATCCTGGGTCTTTTGTGCTTCCATAGAAATTCTGAGATTGTTTGGTCAACCTCTTTAAAGAATTGCTTTGGGATTTTGATTGGTATAGCATTGAATCTGTATACTGCTTTTGGTAAGATGGTCATTTTTATGATGTTGATTGTGCCAATCCAGAAGCATGGGAAGTCTTTCCACCTTCTGGTGTCTTCTGTAATTTCTTTCTTTAGGTTTTTAAAGTTTTCATTGTAAAGGTCTCTTACTTCCTTGGTTAGGTTTATGCCAAGGTATTTCATTTTTTTAAGGGGCTACAGTAAATGGAATTGTTTCTCTTAGGTTTTTTCACTTTTTTCATCCTGGGCATATAGGGCATAGGAAGGCCATTGATTTTTGCACCCTTATTTTGTAATCTACCACCCTGCCAAACCTCTGTATTAGTTCCAGGAATTTCCCGGTGGAGTTTTTAGGGTCACTCAAGTATATGATCATGTCATTTGCAAATAGAGATAACTTGACTTCTTCTTTGTTGACTTGAATCCCCTTTATCTCCCTTTCTTGTCTTATGGCTTCAGCTAAAACTTCAAGTATAATATTGAATAGAAGTGGTGAGAGTGGACAGCCTTGTCTACTTCCTGATAGAAGCAGGAATGCTTCAAGTTTTTCTCCATTGAGTATAATTCTTGTTGTTGTATAAGCTTTTATTATATTGATAAAGGTTCCTTCCATTCCAACTGTCTCTAGGGTTTTGATCATAAAAGGCTCTTGGGTCTTGTCAAAAGCTTTTTCTGCGTCTATCCAGAGTATCACATGGTTTTGGACTTTGGATTGGTTATATGGTGAATTATACTTATTGATTTGCATATGTTGAACCAACCTTGTGTGCCTGGGATAAAGCCTACTTGATTACAGTGAATGATCTTTTTGGTATGTTTTTGAATCCGATTTGCTAAGATTTTTTTGAGAATCTTTGCATCTGTGTTCATCAAAGAAATTGGCCTATATTTTTCTTTTTAAAGTGTGTCTTTATTGGGTGTTGGGATTAGTATGATATTAGCTTCATAGAAAGAATTTGGCAGTGTTTCTTCCTTCACAATTCGATGGAACAGTTTAAGGAGTATTGGTGTTATTTGTTCCTTAAATGTCTGGTAGAATTCTGTGCTGAATCCATGTGGTCCAGGACATTTTTTGGTGGGAAGATTTGAGATTACTTCATTGATTTCCTCATATGTTATAGGACAATTTAAATAATTCAAAACTTCCTGATTCAATTTAGGTAACTTGTGTTTACTTAGGAATTCATCCATTTCTTTTGTGTTATCAAATTTCATGGAGTATAAATTTTTGAAATATGACCTTATACTTGTCTGAATTTTTTTGGTTTCAGTTTTGATAACTGCATTTTCATTTCTAATTTTGTTAATTTGGGTTTTCTCTCTCTTGATTTTGATTTATTTAGCTAGTGGTGTGTTGCAGTTATCCTGCATGGTTGCTGATAATTGAGCATCACACAACTTAAGGGAACAAGGAGTTTGCTTTCTTATGAAAGTCCGGTTATAGTTCTCAGTCCAGTTTGACAGGAGACAGGAGACCATGCACTAACACTGGGCCAAGGGAACTGGCCACACCATCACTGCAAAATGGCTGAGAGATGGACAATCCTTACTTGCCAGACCAGCATGCCTGGTCAAGTGAACACAAGGATGCCATGTCTCTCAACCAGCTCTCTGTGCCTTATTCCAAGGCCTAGTCCCACCCACCATGGGATGGGTCTTCCCCATTAGCTAGACAATCTCCTTCAGGTTTGTTCTGGATTTAACCATCAACTCACTATAACTGTGCCCAAAGCTTAAACCCTCAACAGTCAAGTTGACACCCGTGCTTAACTATGACAAAGTGTATCAATATTACTGATTTTTTTCAAAAGATCATCTTTTTGACTGGTTGATTATCTGTATTGTTTTCCTTATCTCAATTTTGGATATTTCTCCCCTGATTTTGCTAATCTTCTCTCTTCTACTGCTTTTGGGATTGCAATTGCTCTTGTGTCTCTAAAGTTTTAAGCTGTATTGTTAAGTTATTTATTTGTGATGTTTCTATTTTTTTTGATATAGGCATTTTTACCTCTTAGGATGGCTTTCATTGTGTCCCAGAGATTTTGATATGTTGTATTTTCATTATTGTTCTTTTCTAGGAGATCTTGAATTTCCTTTATGATTTCTTCCTGAACCCAATTTTCATTCAGCGTCATAGTGTTTAGCATCTAGGAGTTAGTGTATTTTTTGCTGTTCGTTGTGTTGCGGATGTCAAGCTTTAGACCATGGTGGTCTGATAGGGTACAGGCTAGAATTTCAACTTTCCTGTATATGTGTAGATTTGTGTTAATGGCCCAATATGTGGTCTATTTTGGAGGAAGTTCTGTGTGCTGCTGAGCTTGTTCCATCACATGTATCTCTCTCTCTCTCTGTCTTTCTCTCTCTCTCTCTTTCCCCTCTGATAAAATATTTTAAAAGAATTAATCATTTAATTAAACCTGAGCAAGTCCACAAGTAATTTCAAATTGATGAGGGAAGAACCAACCCATGGTGGTTAAGAATTTTCCCTAAATAGGTGGATAACATGGAGGGAAATTGATTCAGAGAGTTGGCATGTTTGGTGTGTGGATGAAAGGTTTGATAGATGGAAGAGTTTGATAGAGATGAAAGGTTTGAAAGTCCATTTCAGTAAGGGTTTGATTAAGTTCCAATGTGTCTCTGTTAAGTTTTTGACCTATTGATCTACTCCACGTTGAGAGGGTGTTATTGAAATCCCCAAGAATTATCATTTTGGGGTTGATTTCTTGCTTTAGACACTGTAGCAATTGCTTAGTGAATGTGGAGGAGCCCATATTAGGTGCATATATATTCAGTATTGTGAAGTCTTCTTGGTGAATTGTACCTGTGACTAAAATGTATCCTTCTGTGTCTCTTATCTTTTTTTTGGTTTCCAGTCCACTTTGTCTGATTGCATAATAGCTACCCCTGCCTTTTTCCTGGCTCCATTAGCTTGCAGAATTTTTGACCAGCCTTTTACATTTAGAATGTGCCTATCTTTTGTTGTGAGATGTGCTTCCTGAAGGCAGCAAATGGATGGGTTGTGATTTCTAATCCAAGTTTGTAATCTGTGTCTTTCTCTTTTCTTTATATCCAGATAAAATTCCATTTTGTTTCATAACTATATTTTCATTGCCCATCCTCTGCTGGTTCCATTTCCTACTGTAGGAGAATAGCTATAAACATGGATGTTCAAGTTTTTGTCATATATTGTAGAGTTGTTTGGATTTAACTGGATTATATGGAAGTTCCTTAAGTAGTTTTTGGAAAAACTTCCACATGGATTTCCATAGTCTTTATGACTTTAAACAACTATCAACAGTGAATTCCTCTATTTGCACATACTCTCCAATGTTTGATTCATTTTTTTTTTCTTGATGAAAACTGTTCTGGCTGATGGTGAGATGAATTGTCAAAAGAGGTGTCTTTTCACTTTTCTAGTGTCACAGTTTGTTTGCATGTTGCCAATAAATTCATGATCAAATAGCTTAGGGGAACAAGGGATTTAATTTTGGCTTAGGATTTTCTGTTTACAGTTCTTAGTGGAATTTGGCAGAAGAGCTCATACCAACACTAGGAACTGAGGGAACTAGCCAAATCATATCTATTTGCAGAGGGAGAGACAAATATAATTTTTCAGATAGCATGTCTATCCAAACATGCCAACTCTCTGAATCAATTTCCCTCCATGTTATCTACCTATTTAGGGAAAATTCTTAACCACCATGGGTTGGTTCTTTCCTCATCAATTTGAAATTACTTGTGGACTTGCTCAGGTTTAATTAAATGATTAATTCTTTTAAAATATTTTATCAGAGGGAGAGAGAGAGAGAGAGAGAGAGAGAGAGAGAGAGAGAGATACATGTGATGGAACAAGCTCAAAGAAGGGGGAGGTCAGGAGATATCTTTTGGATGTCATTTCTTTCCTTTCACCGTGTTGGCTTCTGGTAACAAAACTCAGTTTACCAGGTTCATGAACAGGCACCACAATCATTGAGCCATTTCCCTGGCCCAATTACTAATATTTTACAAATGTGCCAAGAACTTACGTCTGTAATTGTCAAGTTGGCATCTGAAGCTTTTTACTCTCATATGTCAGTTATTGGGTTGTTTTCCTGTGTTTAACTCAGAAATTTTGCGGCCTATATATGTCCTGAAGTATTTTCCTTAAGTAATTTAACCAAGGAAATGAAAACTATAGCATAGTCTTCAAGTTGCTAAATAAAGAAATAGAAGACAGTAGATTGTGAAAAAAATTTCCATGCTCTGGATTCATAGCGCTAATATGAAATGACTACATTGCCAAAAGCAATCAATAGGTTCAATGCTGTTCCCATAAAAATTCCAATGACAGGCTGGAGAGATGGCTCAGGGGTTAAGAATGCAAAGGATCCTGAGTTCAGATCCCAGGTTCCAATAAAAATGTGTAGTGGTCTACACTTCCAGCCCTGGTGGACAGAGCCTGGGAAACCACAGAGCAAAACAAGAAGGAGCTAGAAGCAATTCAGGATGATTGCCAGTCACCCTTCGTCCCCCAAAGGGACACACCTCCCCACACCCACTCCCCCTTCACACTAAATTAATTAATTCCAATGACATTTTTCATATAACTGGAAAAAATAATACTAGAATTTTGTATGGAAGAAAAGAAGCAATCCAAAACAGAAAGAATGCCATCAGAAGCATCACAATATCTCACCTAAAATTCTACTCAGAGTCATAGTGATAAAGATTTCCTGATTAGGGGAGGGGACAAAAAAGATAATTCGACCAGTGGAATGTAATAGAAGACCCAGAGATAAATCTATATAGTATGGACACCTAATTTTTGACAAAGATATGAAAAACTTTCACTAGAAAAAGACAACCTTTTCAACAAATAGTGTAAGTAAAATTTGATATCTATTTTCAGAAGAATAAAATTATATCCTTATTTCTCACTTTGTATATTTCCCTATATTTAAAATATATTTTAAAGTGGTACATGAAGCAAAAAATCTGTATATAAGTTGGCACCATAAAAAATTTCAGCTCTCTGGGCTAGAAAGATGATACCACAGACATGCACAGTGGCCTCTTCTATACATAAATATGCACACATACACAAAAAAGATGTTTCAGCTGTCAAATTTTGCATACTATTTCAAATCTGCTTTGGGTCATGTTTGGGTCAGACTGTCTGATAAATGTCAAAGAAACTTGTGATCTGAGGAATTCGTTTTAAAATAGTTCTGTTCTGTATTTTGGTAAGGAGAAAATAAAATGGGAATCTCTAATCTCTGTTTAAGGTATGTTAATAATGTTGCTATTATCATCTAGACAGATATATAGATGTTATGCTGTTTTTAGAAGATGGTATATATAACAAAGGATGGAAAATGGAAATGTCTAAAAACATTGCTGTCAATATGAAAATTTAGGACTAATGAAGGTAAATTGAATAATTTTGTGAAAAATGAAATAAATTGTGAAGATTTTCCTCTTGCTTTTTCTGGTTTACGTTTTAGTATAGAGAAGGCAGAACAAGAGTTTTTTTTTTTTAATAGCATAAATGTTATCCTAGGAATAGCTACAGGATAAATATACATCTTTCAAAACACAGAATCCAATCTTTTTAAATTGCTGAAATTTGTATTCAATAAAATGCAAGTCACGCTGAAAGCATCAATATTTCATCTTTCAAGAAAAGAATTTTGAAGGGATTATAAAATTAAATAGACAAATTTGGGGTTGGAGAGGTGGCTCAGTAGTTAAGCCTCTGACTTGCAGGCGGAAGGTCCTGAGTTGTGATCCTAGACCCCACATATAGACGCTGGGCAGAGCTGGGGCGGCTTGCTTTTCTGGTCCTGGTAGGGCAGAGCCTGTGAATCCCAGGGCAGAGCAAACAGGAGGAGGTGAAGGCGGTCCATGGTGGTTCCCGAATTCGTCCGTGGTTCTACACACACGCACATACATACACACGCGCACACACGCACACACACACACACACACACACACACACACACACGCACGCACAATTGAATAAATAATAAAAAAATAAAAAAATAGACAAATTTCATATAGAGAAACATGTTCATTGTGAAAAGGTACAGTATAATGAATAGTACTATGGAGATTTTAAGAAAAAATGTCTTAGTTTCAAACACATACTTATTTTCTTAAGTGTCATATGATCTCATACAGCTTAGATTCTTTGAGTCCTACTTGATTAAATCAATAGAAAACTAGGAGTGTTAAATGGAATGATGGATATAAAGTACTTTTGGTGTATCTAAGTAAGAGAAGCAATAAGATGAATAGGGCAATATGGGAAGAAATCAATACAAAAATAGCTGTACACATATATTAAAAGCTACCAAAGAAATTTTAAAAAATAATACTTGGAAAAATACACATGTTATGCTTAAAGACTGATTAGTGTTGCCTATCAAAAACTTAATAAGTGATAGTTAATTGAATGGAAACTGCAATTAGGTTGAAAAATAAAGGATTTTTAAGTTCATTTCTAAAGTTTTGTAGAATTATTTATATGTGTTGAAAAAAACTTGTGAAGGATATAACAATGTTATTATCTCTGGAAAATCATGGTCAATCATAGCTGCTTTGGCTTGTTATTCCAATTTTCTTTAGGGAGGGAAAGGATGTGTCTTAAGATTTGACAATTTCAACCAAACAAATGGATGCTTCAATCCCCAGGAAAATTGCAGATGGTTTATGGATTGTGAAACACATTTTACAGGAAATAGTAAAATAAAATTGTCATTGCTGAAATTCGTACTCAATAAAATGCAAGTTATGCTGAAAGCATCAATATTTCATCTTTCCAAAAAAAGGAATTTTGGAGGGATAATAAAACTAAAGAAAAATTTCATATATATGCATACATATGTATATATGTGTAGTTTTAACATTTCAAGAGGTATGTGACTACATTTACATGAACTTTTAATGTACTAACATATTTTATGAATACTAAGAAAAAAATAAATTGAATACATCCTTTTAAAAATTATTTGACTATATAAGAGCCCAATTTCTGTAACCTGTCAAGTAAAATCTCAGAGAACTTGGAAGGGACAGAACATTTATGAAATTACAGTCTAATTCCAGTGACAGAGTCCAGCAATCAATTAGTATTCAGCATACCATATTTTATTTTCAAGTATCACTTTTTATTTCTGTGGCAGTTTTGTATATTTATATAACGTTTTTGTCACTGTCTTTCCATTCTACCCTATCTCTTATTCCTTGTCCCACTTAGAACCTTATTCTTTATAAACTTCCCTCTTACTTTTATGTTTTTGTGTGTTGTGTACACTGTGTTATGTGTGTGTGTATTGTGTGTGTAAAAGAAAGAGAGAGGGGGGGGAGAGAAATCCACTGTGTAGACTACCTGTACTTGTATGTGCCTGGTCACCTACTATAGCATGGGAAACAGTACATCCGTGGCAATACTACTAAAGCAAGTGAGTTTTCTTTCTGCAGCCAACATTAACTATGAATATTCACTAAGAGAGGGGTGGGATCACATGAACTCTTCCCTAATAATGTAATATTATGGGCCTAATCTTGCCCAGTCCTTATAGAGGTAAGCACAACTGTTTGACAATAATCCTTTCCACTCTCTGGCTCTTACATTTTTTCCATTCTCTCTTCTACAATGTTCTCTGAGTATTGGGGACTTGGGGAATATTTAGAAGCCCTGTTAAGGCTGACTATCCCACAGTCACTTATTTTCTGCACTTTGAGGAGTTGTGATTCTTTGTCTATTGATAAAGGAGACAAGTATTCAGAAGGTAGTTTGTTACCATAAGCGTTTAACAAATTAACAGTAGTGGATTATCTCCTAGGACCTGTATCTACATCCATGGTTCTTAGCCAGATTACCCATCTTAAATCAAGTAAGAAAGCAGCTGGTTACCCTAACAATGTTTGTGCCAGTGTTGAGCCAGTGGACACATTTTACATTTTACCAGACTGGTTCTTATTGTGTTTGGTTAAGAATATTATTGGATTTTCTCCATCAATCATCTTCATATTTACTTTTGATATTAAGAAAGCTTACTAGCAGGAGGAAACTTCCAGGTTACTTCTAGCTCAATTTCTTCATTCGTTGTGACTGAAGTGAATTATGTCTTCAGCAATAGGGTCTTATCATATGATTCTGGTGGTCAACAAACTGTGTTGGGGGACTCTGGGAACACACTGGCTAAGAACTAGTTTTAAGTTATCTAACATTTACTGGGAGTTTATTTATAACTTTTGGGAAAAGCATGTCAAGGACATCTAGGCTGTTAACAATTGGGTCATGATGAATATGGATGGTCAAGATTCTCTGCAGTAAGATACAGATTTTGAGGGAGAGTATGCCCAAGAATGGTAAAGCAGGGTTCCAGAATGGGTCTATTTCTAGCTTTTTTGGAACCTCCACACTGCTTTATACAATGGCAAACCCGATTCAAACGTCTAGCAATTGTGAATAAGCTTCCCCATAACCTTATCAGTATTTATGGTTTGTTTTCTTGATATTAACATTTCTGACTAGGATAAGATGGTATCTAAAAATCTGATCCTCCAGCCAGCCGGAGCCATGCAGGGCCGGGGAGGAAGACCCCCTGCGCCCCGCTCTGCCTCAGCTCCCCCAGGTTAAATAGTGCCCCGCTGACGCCCCATCCTCCCTTTCCCCTCTCCGCCACCCAGGACGTGGGCGGTCCAGCTAGGCCTCACCTTGACCTAGGTAAGCTCCATCCCCGCCCACCCCTAGAAGCCCAGGCCACCCAAGAGACCCAGCTCCTCCCACCAGCCAGCCGGACCCCCACAGGGCTGGGGAGGAGGACACCGCCTCTGCGCCCGGGCCCCACCCCAGCTACCCCCAGGTTAAATAGCGCCCCACCAACGCCCAATCCTCCCTTTCCCCACTCCGCCACCAGTGCGTGGTCCCGCCTGGACTCACCTCGACATAGGTAAGCTCCATCCCCGCCCAGCTCCAGAACCCCAGACCAAATAATTCAGTTTAGTGAAAAACGCACAGAAATTGAAAGAAGATCTTAAGAGTTAAAATGACAATGCGAAAGTCAAAGTGCAAATCCATGAGAAACAACACTCAAGTAAACAAATCTCCCACTGAAGGAATTAATCCAATAATGTTAGACTCCAACCAGAACAAACCCACAGAAAATGGCCAAGAAAGCCTGACCCAGGATAACGACTTTCAAAATATGATCATTACCATGTTCAATACTATGAAAGAGGAAATGCGGGAGGAATTAAATAACCGAATCAATCGCTTTGAAGAGGAACACAACAGACATCTGGAAGAGTTGAGAAAAACAGTGCAAGAAACAAAAACTGGCATAGAGCAGTTAAAACAGACTCAAGCAGAGTTTAAAACTGAGCTAAAAGACAAGTTATCTTCAACCCAGAACTCCACAGAGAGTCTTAACAGCAGAACTAAGGAAGCAGAAAACAGAATTTCAGACCTTGAAGATAAAGTGGGAGTATTAACCAGCTCAATGGAAAAGGTTGTTAAAGCCAAAAAGATACTTGAGAGAAATATCCAAGAGATATGGGACACCCTGAAAAAGCCTAACATGCGTATTCATGGAATACCAGAGCAAGAATCTCAGAATACCACCCCTGAGGAAATTTTTCAAATGATCATCAAGGAAAACTTCCCTCATCTAAAAAAAGAGAGGCCCATACATATACAAGAGGCATTCCGCACCCCAAACAGATATGACCAAAACAGAAGCACGCCATGGCAAATAATAGTTAAAACACTCCACATTCAAGATAAAGAAAAGGTGCTGAGAGCTTCAAGGGAGAAAAAACAAGTCACTTTTAAAGGTAAACCTATTAAAATAACAAATGACTTCTCAGTCGAAATAGTAAAAGCAAGAAGAGCTTGGAGAGACATACTTCAAGTATTGAATGAGCAAAAATGTCAACCCAGGCTGATTTACCCTGCAAAACTATCCATCATGATCCAGGGAGAAAGAAAAATCTTCCAGCATAAAGACAACTTGAAGGGATACATGTCCACCAAACCAGGCCTTCAAAAAATGCTAGAAATGATACTCAAGCGTGAAGAAAAAAACAGGCATATCCGGGAAAAACAGAAGGGACGTATAATACCATTAAAAGTGAAGCAATATACTTATAAAAACTACTAAACATGATAAATGTCTGGAATTAAAAATAGTTTCACCATTATAACACTAAATGTTAATGGAATTAACTCACCGATAAAGAGACACAGATTACAAATTTGGATTAAAAATCACAATCCATAAATCTGCTGCCTGCAGGAAACCCATCTCACCACAAAAGATAGGCACGCCCTAAAAATAAAAGGCTGGTCAACAATTCTAGAAGCTAATGGAAGCAGAAAACAGGCAAGGGTAGCCATTATGGTATTGGACAAAGTGGACTTCGAACGAAAGAAGATCATAAGAGACACGGATGGATACTACATTTTAGTCACAGGTACAATTCACCAGAAAGACTTCACAATACTGAACATATATGCACCCAACACGGCCCCTCCCACATTCATTAAGCAAACCCTACAATGTCTAAAGGGAGAAATTAATCTCAAAATGATAATTCTTGGGGATTTCAATACCGCCCTCTTAACATGGGATAGATTTACAGGTAAAAAACTTAACAGAGACACTTTGGAGCTTAACCAAACCCTTACTGAAATGGACCTTACAGATAGATCTCTATCGTACTTTTCATCCACGCACCAAAGAATACACATTTTTCTCAGCAGCACATGGAACTTTCTCCAAAATAGATCACATACTGGGCCACAAGACGAATCTCCACATATACAGGAATGTTGAAATTCTAGCCTGCACCTTATCAGACCACCATGGCTTAAAGCTTGACAGCCACAACACAACAAGCAACAGAAAATACACTAACTCCTGGAAACTTAACACTATGATGCTGAATGAGAATTGGATTCAGGAAGTATTAAAAAGGAAATTCAAGATTTCCTGAAAGTGAACAATAATGAAAATACAACTTACCAAAATCTCTGGGACACAATGAAAGCTGTCCTAAGAGGTAAGTTCATAGCTCTTAATGCCTACATCAAAAAAATGGAAACATCAGAAATAAATAAATTAACAATGCAGCTTAAAGCTTTAGAGACATTAGAGCAATCTGATCCCAAAAGCAGTAGAAGGGAGGAGATTAGCAAAATAAGGGGAGAAATATCTGAAATCGAGATTAGGAAAACGATAGAGAAAATCAACCAGTCAAAAAGCTGGTTCTTTGAAAAAATCAATAAGATTGATACACCCCTAGCTAAATTAACTAAAAGCAAGAGAGAGAAAGCCCAAATTAACAAAATTAGAAATGAAAATGGAGTTATCACTACTGATACTCAAGAAATCCAGAGAATTATTACATCATATTTCAAAAACTTATACTTGGTGAAATTTGACAACACAAAAGAGATGGATGAATTTCTAAGTAAACACAACTTACCTAAATTGAATCAGGAAGTTGTGAATTATTTGAATAGTCCTATAACATATGAGGAAATTGAGGAAGTAATCTCAAATCTTCCCTCCAAAAAATGTCCTGGACCAGATGGACACAGCACACAGTTCTACCAGACATTTAAGGAGCTAATAGCACCAATACTCCTTAAACTGTTCCACCAAATAGCAAAGGAAGGAACACTACCAAATTCCTTCTATGAAGCTAATATCGTCTTAATCCCCAAATCCAATAAAGATACACTTAAAAAAGAAAACTATAGGCCAATCTCTCTGATGAATGCAGATGCAAAGATTCTCAACAAAGTCTTAGCAAATCGGATTCAAAAACATATCAAAAAGATTATTCACAGGGACCAAGTAGGCTACATCCCAGGCACACAAGGTTGGTTCAACATATGCAAATCAATAAATGTAATTCATCATGTAAACCAGTCTAATGTTCAAGACCACATGATACTCTCGATAGATGCAGAAAAAGCTTTGACAAGATCCAACAGCTCTTTATGATCAAAACCCTAGAGAAGGTTGGAATGGAAGGAACTTTTATCAATATAATAAAAGCTATATACAACAAGCCCACAGCAAGGATTATGCTCAATGGGGAACAATTGGAAGCATTCCCACTTCGATCAGGAACTAGACAAGGCTGTCCACTCTCACCACTTCTTTTCAATATTGTACTTGAAGTCTTAGCTGAAGCCATACGACAAGAAAGGGACATAAAAGGGATTCGAATTGGCAAGGAAGAAGTCAAGTTATCTCTGTTTGCAGATGATATGATCCTATACCTGAGTGATCCCAAAAACTCCACCAGGAAGCTCCTGGAACTAATTGAGAAGTTCAGCAGGGTGGCAGGATACAAAATAAATGTACAAAAATCAGTGGCCTTCATATATGCCCAGAATGAAAAAAGTGAAAAAGCCCTGAGAGACTCAATCCCATTTACTATAGCCCCTAAAAAAATGAAATACCTTGGTATAAACCTAACCAAGGAGGTCAAAGACCTTTACAATGAAAACTTTAAAACCCTTAAAGAAAGAAATTGCAGAAGATACCAGAAGGTGGAAAGACCTCCCATGTTCCTGGATTGGCAGAATCAACATCGTAAAAATGACCATCCTACCAAAGGCAATATACAAATTCAGTGCTATACCAATTAAAATCCCAAAGCAATTCTTCAAAGAAGTTGACCAAACAATCTCAAAGTTCATATGGAGCACAAAAGACCCAGGATAGCAAAGACAATCCTGAGTAACAAAAACACTGCTGGAGGTATTACCATACCAAACCTTAGTCTATACTACACATCCATAGTTGTAAAAACAGCCTGGTACTGGCTCCAAAATAGACACACAGATCAATGGATAAGGGTTGAAGACCCAGATACAAGCCCACAAAATTACAGCCATTTGATCTTTGACAAAGGGGCCCAAAAAATCCAATGGAAAAAGAATAGCATCTTCAACAAATGGTGCTGGCAAAACTGGATCTCCATATGCAGAAGATTAAAACTGGACCTGTTCTTGTCACCATGTATAAGATTTAATTCCAAATGGATTAAGGACCTAGATATAAGGTCAGAGACTATAAACACCATAGTTGAAAGGATAGGGAACTCCCTCGAGCTGATTGGGCTAGGCCAACAATTCCTAAACAGACATCCAATGGCACATTCACTGCTACCAACTCTCAACAGTTGGGATTTGGTGAAATTAAAGAGCTTCTGTTCAGATAAAGAGATTGTAACTTGAACACAAAGTCAACCCACAGAATGGGAGAAAATCTTCACTAACCACATATCTGAGAGAGCCCTATTATCCAGAGTTCACAAAGAATTTAGAAAACTAAACACCAAGGAAACTAATGGGCTCTGGAGCTTAAAAGAAACTTTAACAGGGATGAATTGAAAATGTCCAACAAATATCTTAAAAAATGCTCCACTTCTTTAGCCATCAGGGACATGCAAATCAAAACTTCCCTGAGATACCATCTCACCCCGGTCAGGATGGCAAAAATCCACAATACAAACAACAACAAATGCTGGAGAGGATGTGGAGAGAGGGGAACTCTCCTACATTGCTGGTGGGAATGCAGGCTCATACAACCACTCTGGCGAGCCGTCTGAGATTCTTAAAGAAATTAAAGATTGAAATGCCATTTCACCCTGCTATTCCACTTTTTGAGAATAACCCCACGTACAGGAAAAATTCACTTTGATAGCAGAAGCACAATCCTGTCCATAGCAGCACTGTTTATAATAGCAAAGTCATGTAATCAACCCAAATATACAATGGAGTACTACTCAGCCATCAAAAATGATGAATTACTGGAATTTGCCAGGAAATGGATGTCATTAGAAACAATTATATTAAGTGAAGTATCCCAGACCCAGAAAATTAAGCGCCATATGTACTCCCTAATAGATGGCTCCTAGTACCAAACCCCCCAGCCCACCTAGAGACACTCAAAGATAAACCTCTGTAATACCTACAGTAATTGCAAGGATTATGAACAGGAGGGATGGGGTAGGAAGGCCACACCAGATAACAAGGATAGAGCGGACTATGTTACAGCAGAAAAAATAGGCCTCCATCAAGGACTGCAAGGGATGACTCATCAGGATGGAGTGAAGGGCATTACAGGAGCAGCAAAACTGCAAAAGAAAATCAATGAACCATAATCCAGAACTTCAGAGACTCTATATCAACCACCTAGGACTAGGCCAGCCTAATCTCTCCCCATCCTGAAACTCAGGGAAATTTGTCGAAGAGGGCGTGGCCAGATTGTAAGAGTACAAGGATGGGAGGAGCAATGATATGCGAGATATTCCACACAATTTAGGGCCGAAGCAATCATAAGTACGTCTTTGCATGCCCTGTGCAATGTCCCACACACTACTGACCCCATAAAGTCTAGCATTTGCTAAAGGCACCAAGATCCTTGGAGGCAAGGAATTGACAGCCATAGTAGTGTTCCTATGCTTAAGGGGAATACAGGAAAGTGTTCAGGGAAAAGCCACTGGGTCCTTGTATGTCATCAGAGAGGAGGGCCCAGAGGAGAGTCTGGCATGCACATTAAAGGATTCTCCGGGGATTAGGGGGAGGCATTGGGGGATGGGGAGGGAGAGGTGAGGGGAGGAGGAGCAGGGGGTTAGGGGGGAGGAAGAGGGAGGGAGGAAGGGAACCGGTGTATTTATTAAGTTTGTATGAGTGGAAATAATAATAATAAAAAAATCTGATCCTGATTTTGGGCTTGGGCTTGATTATACTTATACGGGGGCATAGGATGCTATCCTTGATACTGCAATTGAACTTCCCCATCCCTGGACTAGGCTTGTTCATACGGTGTAAATGGGACACCCTATGCTTGTGACTATTCATGGGGATTTTAAAGTATAAAAATGCACTGCACCATGGACTAGATGGATGTTAGAAAAGAAAAAACAAAAGGGGAAAGAAGGGGTTTTATACCCTCAGGGGTGGTGGGTGGGCTGAGAGTATAGGGTCTGGAGCTGACATCCAGGACCTGCCTAGGCTCAAGATGGGGATCAGTCTCTGATCTTGAACCCTCGCTAAAGAGACAAAAAACAAGCTTTTAAAAGGACCTCTAGGAAGGAGGGCAGCAGCCATCAAATTGGAGCCAGGAAAGCCAGGAATCCTAACATTCCAGCCTCTTGTTAGCAATATGGGGCAATGTATTCTTTCTTAGCTGCTTCCTCCTGGATAGGATTAGCATGGGAAAAGTTACAGTCTGAAGTGGTGGAGCCCCATTCTCTAGTTCTCACGGTAGGGGTGATGACAATTGTGGGCTGGATTCATCTGGGTTGCTGCTCTCTGGTATGAAGTAGATGGGTAAGTGGTCAGGAGCATTTGGTTGAAAGAGAATCAGGTGAGTTCTCTGATCTTGTCCTGGAAGCATCTGAAAAGGCAAGGCAGGATAAGTAGTAACAGGCAAATGGCAGTTAGGGGAGCCTGCAAGGGGAAGGACCCATTGCCAAAGGGACCATAATTATGAGTCCTACAGTGAGCCCCTGGCAGAATGGATTTAAGCTGCCAAGTTCCAGAGGTTGTTGATCCTCTCTTCCACTTTTCCTGTGCAGTTGGTGTAATAGTAGGATGACCTGAAGTCAACAAATTAAGTTGAACTTGTAGAAGTGAGGTGGCTGGGATGATGCCAACAATAACTGAAAGCTCTAGGTCTCTCCTTAAACAGTGGAATGGTGTCAAGGTACAATCTGCTGAATGGGGAGTATAGAGGATGGAGTTGCTCCTAGGAGAGACAAGACTGGCAAGAAAGTTAAATTGGGGGTTTGATTGAACTACTGCACCCAGGAAGATAGGGAAGGGGTTACAATGAGCTTGTTAATTGTCTGGTTTATCTAATAATTATCAGAATGTTAGGGACATATAGAGGATAGCAAAAGGGCTTAAGTAGGCCCAAGATTATCTTGCTCTGGATTAGCAGCATTTCAGATTTCTATACTTTATTAGATACTCCAGTTAAGTCAATCAGCCTTTCACGTGCAGCAGTATCTTCACAGAAACTTATGTTCAGTTCCCTGTTGGTAAAACATCACAGTTTTGTGAATGCAGAGGCCATATTGGCCATACATCCCACATTGTTAGGAAGGCTTATTCTTAGTGTCTGCTGAGTAGCAGGTGATGCAAATGAGGCTGAATGGGAGAGCTGTCTTCAGAAGAGAGACAGAAAGCTGATTGACAGAGCCACTAATAAAAAAACAATTGGATCATATTAAATTTACTAGCCATAATGATCCAGATCTGATACATCCATACATCCATACATATACACACACACATACACATATATATTATCCTTTGCATCTGACATAACATTTGTATGTGACCTGTGATTAGAAATAATATATGTATAAAGTTAAAGTGGACAGTTACATTGTCTGTCCCAGTGAGGTTAAGGTAATAGTGAGGGAGAGCAGACCATGGCCATTTCTGGCTGGAGTTTTTAGGTGGACCTGGTATCCAAACTCAGGACTTTCTGTTTATGAGACAGAGTCTTAACCCCTGAGCCATCTCTCCAGACTTCACCATTTTGAAAGTTTTCTCTTGATCAGCACACACACGCACTCCCCCCAACACCATGGTACAGCGTTTGCCAGGTAGTTCTTTCTCTCTTCCTCTCCTCCTCTCTCCTTTTCTTTCTCAAAAAGAAAAGAAAAGAAAAGAAAGCAATCCTTAAACTCAGTTTGAAAATTTATTCCAATACATATTAGAACCTGATAAAATGGTATTATTAGTAGTATAAGCAGTACATAGATTTACCTACTAATGAAAAAAATGAACATGTGACAATAGAGAATGCTCATGAATGAAACTATTGACTTCAATTGTTGATGCTAGTATAAGTGCATTGAGCACATTTTTAGTCATTCTAATAATTGGAAGCCTTATCACTGCTTTTGTCTCTAGGATCAATAGTCACAAAGGAGCCTGCAAGTTAAGGCAAACATTAAACCATAGATTCAGTGTTTCAAAGTTACAAGAGTCTCAGAAATTAGAAACACATGTGAAAATCTTTTGGTGGGCAATATTGAAGGCTCCCTGTTATCTTAATTTATCTTTTAGTTCTCATGCTCTTCTTAGATTCAGGAAACATTTTAAATTCCAATGGGAAAAAACAAAACAAAACAAAACAAAGCAAAGCAAAGCAAAGCAAAGCAAAACAAAACAAAACAGAATAAAATAAAACAAGACACTACAAAAACCAACCAAACAAATAAAACAGCCCTTGAAGAAATACAGCAAACAGATTTGCTTCTGGGTCTAAAGCTGAAATTGAAGGCAGGAGATTTCTGTACAAAGATCAGAGGCGGTGGATGACCTTTGTCAGTAATGTCTTCAGCTCTGACAGTGGTGTGTGTACCCATCCATGGTGGTGGTAGAGGAGCCCTGCTGCGTTTGTTTTTTCTTCTTTGTCTTTAAAAGTAATTTTCCTTCTTGTACTGGCTTGCGACAGTCCTGAACAAACAGGAATTCGAATGAAACAGCTTTTATAGATTTCCAGGACTTCAGGAGTTTTAAAACAAGTTTTGGCTTCTGATCCTGGTTTCATTGACGTAAGGGTTAAAGTAGCAGCACAAAGTCTTGTATAAATAATGACTCATCCAGCACTGCATGTCGCTTCTGTGTGAGTGTTAAATTCAAAGCAAGTGTAGCTGTTACTATTAATTTATTTTATTAACATTGTTATTGTTTTATTTATTATTATTATTTATTTTTTCGCATAGAGATTGGTAGGAGTAGGAGGAGAAGAGGGAACTGGGAAGAAGAGAGGAAGTTAAATGTCACTCCCCTTCCTGTCTTCCTTAGAAAACTCAACATGGCATCTTCCATGAGGAGCTTGTTTTCTAACCACAGCAGATATGTTGAATCTTTTCGGAGGTTTCTAAATTATTCCACGGAACACCAGTGCATTCAGGAATTCATGGACAAGAAGCTGCCAGACATAATCGCAAGGTAAAAAAAAGGGTTGCTTTTGTTGATGGGACAGGACTGCTGCCTGCCACGGATAGATTAATGGAACCCCTCCCGAGGCTGATCGCAGGGATTAGGAACAGTAAGAAACCTCAGCTTCCTCTTTTCTCCCTTAGTAAGCAGGCCTGCAGCCTTCCTGCAGCTCTTTTTTTTTAAACACATTTGCTTTAAATACTGAGAGGCTGAGATTTGTGCTGGATTGCCAGCTGTGCTGAAATATGTGTTAACCACTTAGATGCTTTCGAGTCTGAAATCCATGCTCAAAAGATATGAATTTTTAAAATTCGGCTATTTCAGATCTCCTACAAACTTTACATTGCAAAAAAAAAGTCCTAGATGGAGCCCGTTAATTTTTCCCTTATAACCATATATAAATAATTGCAAAATACTATTTTATTTTAGAGCTTTAAAAGAGTCCTTTGCACTCTCCAGAAAAGTATCTTTTCCTTTTAACTTAATAATACCAATGTAACTCTTGTAAAAACATTTTTCAATTACTGGTGTAGTTTCCATTCCTCTTGTATACTCTTTATTTTTTTATTTTTGATTAATGTGTTTGATTAAGTGAGAGTTAATAAGCACACATTCCACACACATTCCAAATACTAACAATAATCAAATAACCTGTCAGGGAAGGAACTTTGTAACTCCCTGTGCTTCAAGAAATGATGGAAAGCTAGAAGAAAGACTGTCTGTAGACATAAATAACAAAGGAATCTAATGTTTTATCTTTTACTGAACTTCTTCGCTATAGGCCTGGAATTCATTCCATATAGTAATGCTTCTGCCTGACTAGAAATGTTGTTTTGGAAACTGAATTGTCTTAAACTTTGTATTTTCTGTCTTGCATTGTTCATTTCTAGTTCCTAAAAAAATAATACAAGAGTAATGAATAATATATTAATAATAAGTGTGGAGTTATATAAAAACAATAAGTGATATAAAAATCAAAACAGTATATAGGTAACATTTATTTGGCAAAATATAATTTCTTCAAGTCTTTCTGTTATTTAAAAAAATAGGTAATAAGATCATTTCTTCATGTTTTTCTAATACTAAGAGTATTCATTCATTTCTGAACCTTATCCAGATCCTTGGTTTTTAGCAGACACAAGCTTAATCCGACGAGGTACATGAATCCTCATAATATAACTATGATAACTTCTCCACTTTCAAGATGTATCTAATCTAATAGGAATGACAAGGGCAAAAAAAAAAGTTGTAACAGATAAACATAATTAAATTAGTTTTGCAATGTTTATATATAGTTAGAAATGCAGGAATTAAAATGTTATTTAAAAAATCAATTTTCTAGGTGTGGTAGTTTATGTTTTTAATCCCAGAATTTGGGAACCATGGCTGGAGGTTCTGGGGCAGCCTGAGCTACAGTGTAAGATGTTGTATCAATAATAATAATAACAATAAGAACAACAAAAGGATAGAAAAAACTCTTGAAATTAGTTAAAAAGGCCTCTAAATGCTTTTGCTTCTAGTTATTTATAACTTATGAAATGCTAATAAGTGGTTGTGTCTGTAAGTCAATTTTTCTGAGTTGGAAGCTTTATGTGATAATTACAACATACTTAGCACCGTGTTTTATAGCATCAAATGATTCTAAAAAAGCTTATAGCAACAGTAAAAACATAAAATAGTGGTCCTTCATTCCTTTACAAAACCACTGAATCCCATTCTTCTTAGAAATGATGGAAAACAGTGAATAATGACTAAAGACATACTTTGTAAACAATATATAGTGTTTTTCTTTTACTTTATCTCTGAATATCATTATTAGACAATCATTTTTAACTATTCAAAATTTTTCACATAGCATTTTCTGTTGTAGTTCTAATGAGCATATTTCATAATTTTTAAATTTTTTCCTTACCAAAAAACTAAATAAACACATTTTGTCCATTTTTTTGTGTTAAAGTCTATTTGTTGATAATTTTAGTTAAATAATTTGTATAATTGTGTCACATTTCTTTTGTACTTTTTATATTTAGATATATCTGCACTTTATATTACTTTCATGTGTGATTTTGTTTTTTTTAGGATTCATTAGGAATTCTAGTTCATCATTCTGATTTTGGATTGTTTCCTTAGTTTTTTTTTTATTAAAAATTTAATTATACATTTTAAAATTTTTTACCAGTTCCCTCCCTCCCCCCTCCTCCCCCTCCCCTTCCCCCAGTGCCTCCCCCCCAATTCCCAGAGAGTCCTTTATTGTGTACGCCTAACTCTCCTCTGGGTCCTCCTCTCCGATGACATATAAGGACCCAGTGGCATTTCCATAAGCCCTTTCTCTTGTTCCCCTTAAGCATAAGATCACTACTATGGCTGTCAATCCCTTGCCTCCAGGGGTCTCGGTGCCCTTAACAGATGCTAGACTTTATGAGGGCAACAGTGCGCTGGACATTGCGCAGGGCATGCAAAGTCCCATTATGATTGCTTTGGCCCCAACTATTGTTGAGAATCTTGCAAATCGTTGCTCCTCCCATCCTTTTGCTCTTACAATCTTACCGCCCCCTCTTCCGCAAATGTCCCTGAGCTCCAGGATGGGGAGAGATTAGGCTGTCCTAGTTCTATGTGATTGATATAGAGTCTCTGAAGTTCTGGTTGTGGTTTGTTGATTTAATTTTGCAGTTTTGCTGCTCCTGCAATTCCCTTCACTCCATTCTTGTTTCCTTAGTTTTATATGTACTTGTCTCAAGTAAAATTTAATGCCTTTTCAGTACATGGAAACATATCAAGTAATTTTATATTTTTCTTTTTTTTTTAAATTTTATTATTTATTCAATTGTGCGTGTGTGTATGTGTGTGTGTGTGTGTGTGTGTAGAACCATGGGTGAATTCGAGAACCACCATGGACCGCCTCCACCTCCACCTTGTTTACTCTGCCCTGGGATTCACAGGCTCAGCCCTACCAGGACCAGAAACGCAGGCCACCCCGCTTCTTTTTTTTTTTTTTTTTTTTTCCAGTAATTTACAGAAATTTATTGCTACTCCATCTCTCTGAAGAGCCCTGGAGGCCGCTGGGTTCATTTTGGTGGCTTCTGCCTGTGGATGGTAGGGACAGGGTTCAGCCAACCATGCTGCCTCTGCCTACTGATCCCATAGTTTCCTGGAGGCCATTCCGCTTCTGCCCTGCGTCTATACGTGGGGTCTAGGATCCAAACTCAGGACCTTCCGCCTGCAAGGCAGAGGCTTAACCCCTGAGCCACCTCTACAGCCCCATATTTTTCATTCTCTAAATATTTTTTGGAAACTTTTGTTCTTTTTTCCATCATGTGAAGATTTGCTTTGAGCTAGCAATATAGTTTTTGGCAGATAATTTATTAATTGTAAAATAATGAATAAATGGTTCATAGTATAAAGTTGTAGAACACTGGAAATATTACAAAAGTGGGTTGGCTAGAGTTCATTATTGATCCTTATCTTTTTGTCTATTCAATTTAAATCTTGCAAGTATAAATATATGGTTCAAATTTCTCTTTTAAAAAACTGATGAAATGTGAACCTGCAGAAAATTTTCCATCTTCCAGCTTCCTTTGACCCCTCCCTTTGTATAGCCATCCTACCTGGAAACTCTGCATATGCATTTGAATGAAATCTTACTAGTGGCTTTTGCATTCCACCTATCCTGCTTTGTATGTAGTGCTAGAATCATAATTCAGAATTTTATTATTGTATTTTTCAAGTTAAAAGTGATATATTTTTCAATTTTTAACATTAATCCATAATATAGGCAAACAATAAACCTATATTCATTTATTGAAAGGAAAACAGAATTAAAAAAGGCGTGAGGCAGACATTACAGACTCAAAATGTCTTTGCCCAGGCTACAAACACTGATATCAAAAGTCTGCACATTTTGTCCTTGTACTCCAATCTCCAAAGAATTTCCTTTCTTTTAAATTTGTAGATTCATTTCCTAATATTAGAGATTTTTTTTATTCTAAGTCTCAAGATTCAAAATTATTAGTGAACAGAGTCTGTAATTTTACATAGACTTTAAAGAAAACAAATAGCAACAGAAATAATTGGGAACTTTCAAATTGCCCATTTATTGTACTTTTTAATTAATTATTAATTTTTAAAATAAATCTATTTATTGTAATTTTTTGCTTTTTTTTTCAGGATTGGAGACACAAAATCAGAAATTAAGATTCTGAGCATAGGTGGAGGTGCAGGTATGAATAATGATATAATATTTATACTTCACTACATAGAAATGCGATTTAATAGTTATATTGCTCATTCTTTAGGAAAGCTATTTTTCCTTTGTGTTGAAAAAGATCAAGGTGTTAAAACTTCCTGTATCACCTCATTTAACACTAATTTCCTAAGAGATTTGTAAACTTTTGGGACATCAACCTTCATTTACATTTGTAATGTCTTTAGGAGATACTAGTTAGATACTAGCTTGGAAGTTAAAACTGACAAGCAGTACTATTATCCATGTATATTCTACAGTTGGAGAAATATGAAATAACTTTATGTGAATTCTACAAAGAAAGAGAAATCAGAAGGAGGACAAATCAGAAATAGAAATAAGTTATTTAATTTTGTACAGTCCAAACTACAAAGTTGTCTTGTATGTATATAAGATTTTGTGTGCCTTATGAAAATAATGAGCAGCCAGGAATGCTTGCTTCAGGGTTTCTACATGTTCATATCACATAAAATTTTAACAATTGTTTCAAAGTTTTTATAGTAGATACATTGTAACTTAAATCTGATCAAATTTGCTTTTTGGTGCATTTTCAACGCTGAACTTTCCTGAAATCAAACCTCCAAATTGAGCTTTATCACTGAATTTTAAATGCTACTTGAAACAGAAAAACAAGTGATAATCTGTTGTTGGAGACAACACAATCACTGGGCCCAGCAAGAATCCAGATCTACAAACGCAGGAATCTGAAGTGGGAGAGGAGCGGTAGGAATTAAAAGTTTCAGGCTTTGGGTCAGAGGGGGCCTTGGATGTCCCTTATCATCCAAGCCAACTTTATTGTAACATACAGGGGTTTTATAATCAAGAAGTAGGGCCAAATTCTTTACAGAATTATGTAAAGCGCATACATTTTGGTTAACAAAGAAGTCAGGAGTGACACCCAATTGCCATGGGGCAGACATGCTGCCAGGTATGCTAAACAGGCATGGCGGCTGGCTAGTAGCTGAAAGAGAAAGGAATGTATGCCTCAAAACAGTTACTTGGCCCGTGCATTAACATCCCTTGAGATAAGCAGGAAAGAACTGATGGGGGGAACAGCCCAGCCAGTTTCTTAAAATGAATAAAAATGTAGCACTCATCTGATAAAAGTAATGTTTATGGAAAGCAATCCAGTAGGTCCTCATTTTTGTTAATATTTGAAAGCTTGTGATTCAGTTTTGACCATTTAGAATCTACTTGAAAGTTCATGACATGTAGTTGAATTGTAATTTTCCCTGAAGGACAGAATGGTTTCCTGCCAATTTTTGTGCCTGTCAGGGTTGCAGTCTCTTAATAATACATAAATTTCTGTTTGCCCTTTAGTATTAAACAAAACAACAGAACTTAGTTCATAAGCAGGGAGATATTGGAGGTGTTCAGTTTTTATGTTTATTTTACAATGTTAAACCTAACATATGGGGATTATTAACTCTTTAATTCTTAATTTTCTTGACCTACAGAGTTGGTATTTAATTTTTTCTAGGATTAGTGAGAGAGCTAGAGAGCTACAAAGATTGGTATCCATATACAGGGTCTTAACATATCATTGACCCCCAAAGTCTAGCATGCATCACAGGCACTAGGATCCTTAGAGGCAAGGGATTAACAGCCACAATAGTGTTCCTATACTAAAGGGGAACGCATAGAGCTCTAGGCAATGCGACTGAGTCCTTACACTTCCTCAGAGAGGAGGACCCAGAGGAAGTTTGACATGCATACTAAAGTTTGACATGCTCCAGGAATGGGGGGGAGGGGGCACTGGGAGAAATGGAGGGAGTGGGGGAAAGGAAAAGGAAAGGGGGAAGGAGCAAGGGGATTCAGGGAGGCGTGGAGGGAGGGAGGGGAATGGGGTACCCATTAAGTTTGTATGAGTAGAAAAAATAAATAAAAATAAAAAAATATACAGGGTCTTCTATAACTTTCTATAAACAAAATCAAATTTAAAGATATAATGAATAATTATTTGGTTTGTTACTTCTTGTGTATTTAACTCCAAATACACAGCAACTCTTTGAAGTAAATTCTAAATTCCATAGAGAATAATTCAAGATTCAAGCAGTTGTTATTGTAGTATGAAATCTATGACGAATAAAAGATAAACATGGAATAAAAAAATACAATTTTCTTGAAAATAATTTGGCACTTGGAAAAGAAGAGCAATTCTGATCTTTATCGAATTCACAATGACTTGGTAATGCTGTTTGTTAAAATGTTGAAATGCTTGGCACACTGTTGTTCCTCTGTTGTCCCTCTATGTTCTGATGCTGTTTCAGAATCTTCCCCTGAGGATTTTATCATGGATGTCCCCTTGTTCAGTCTTTAGCTAATGAGACCTTGGTACTCACAGTGAAGAATCTCTAATACTATTATAATTCTTTAGCTTCAAACATTCTGAGCAGAATGCACTCTTTTTCTTAGACTTGTTTTTCTCTTTTTTTTCTTTTAAATGCCACCAGATATCAAATTTCATTTTAAGCATTAATTCTACTTGGAATTAACCTAGAAAAATAAGATTTTTGCATAAAAATTCGTGCTTCATGTATTTCATAATAACTCAGTTTCTCAATGCAGTGAAATGCATGTAGTATGCTTTCAGTATATTTTGTTTTTTCTTATTGTAGTACTATTTATTGAATCCAAATCCCCCAGTCTCTTTTAACTAGCCATATATCATATAAAATAAAATATTTTATTATAGATAACTAATTATACACAAATATGCAGTACAGTTGTGCATAATATAATGGTGGAAAGATACTCTAAGATATATTAAGTGATTTCATTTTTTAGTAAGACTTTTCTTTTTTTTAAATTTTTTTATTATTTATTCAATTGTGTGTATATGCATGTGTGTGCATGTGTGAGCATGTGTTTATATGTGTGTGAGTGTAGAACCACGGATGAATTCGGAAACCACTATGGAAGCCTCCACCTCCTCCTTGTTTACTCTGCCCCGTGATTCACAGGCTCCGCCTTCCAGGACCAGAAACGCAGGCCGCCCCCGCTTCTGCCTGGCGTCTATACGTGGGGTCATAGGATCTGAACTCAGGACCTTCTGCCTGCAAGGCAGAGGCTTAACCCCTGAGCCACCGCCCCAGCCCCAGACTTTTCTTTTTATACAAACCTAATGAGTGGTTGTCCTTGCCCTCCTCCCTGTCCCCTTCTTCAGTTTCCTGTTCCTCTCCCAACCTCCACACCTTCACCAATCTATCCCTCACCCTCCCACCCTGGAGCGTATCTGCTTGTGAGGGCCATAGGGCTTCCTTATGGTTATCTGTTCTACCAAGGGATAAAGCCTCTGTGACAGTATACATGGCCATTCCTTAAGTAAAACCAATCAGATTATGTTCTCTCTAGTTGCACAGCCACAGCTCAAATGATTTTTTTCATCAAGCATCTAGACAATCTTTCTTCTTACAAAAACATTGCTACACCTGATATTTTCATAGAGGAAACAAAAGTGATAATAATTTTATTGTATTGTGTAATATTATAATGTCATTTGTTATGAGAAATGCAGCAAATAGACTGAGATCAAATGCAGGAAAGGCTACCAAGTCTTCGTTTAATCCTTCATTTTTCTAGACCTACAGATTTTCTTGTTTGGGGAATTACCAAGGCTTCTCAGGAGGAATTTTTATAGTTTAATGTGGTATCACAAACATATGGCAAACACTCTTACAAATTGTCATTTTATTATCATATTCAAAGATAAATCTCTGTAATATCTACAGTAATCACAAAGATTATAAACAGGAGAGAAGGGGAAGGAGGGCTCCTCCTCACAAATAAAGAGAGAGAGGATCATGTTTCAGTAGAGAAAATAGGTTACCATCAAGTATTGCAAGTAAGTAGTGAGACATCTGGTTAAGCTCACTCTCACTTTCCTTTCTGGTCACTTGTGACTGAGGGGGTTTGATCTCACCAATCAGTAATGGTATAGAGACTGGCAGATAGATGGTAACCATCCTGCAAATGGTAGACTGACCCCCCCACTCACTGTGGTCTCCTACTCTTATTTCATCTACCTTTGAATCTCCTCTTATAATAAGATCTTTATTTAAACAGCCTTTTATCTTTGCTTAGAAGACCTCCAATGCCAATCAGGATGGAGCCAAGGGCAGTGCAGTAATAAGCAAAACTGAAAACAACACAAACCATAACTTAGAACACCAAAGACCCTACATTAATCACCTGGAACCAGACCAGTCAAATCTCTCCCCATCCTAAGCTCAGGGAAACTTGTGGAAGAGGGGGTGGCAAGATTGTAAGAGCCTAAAGATGGGGAGGACCAACGATATGCAAGATACTCTACACAAGTTAGGGCTGCAGTAGCCATAATTGGACTTTGCATGACCTGCACAATAACTGACATCTCAATGACCCCCCCAAGTCTAGCATGGATCACAGGTACTAGAATCTTTAGAGGCAAGGGAGTAACAGTCATAATAGTCTTCCCATACTAAAGGGGAGCCCAAGAAAGGGCTCTGGGCAATGCCACTGAGTCCTTACACCTCACTAGAATGGAGGACTCAGAAGGAAGTTTGGCATTCACACAAAAGGATGCTCCAGGAAATTGTAGAGTGGAGGGGGAAGCACTGGGAGAAGGGGAGGAAAAGAGGAGAAAAGGGGGGAGGATACAGGAGGAGTGGGGAAAGATGGAGGAAGGGAGGGGACTGGGGTACCTATTGAACTTGTATGATTGGGGAAAAATGAATAGATATAAATTAAAAAATAAAGGTAAACTGCATAAAAATTGTCATTTTATTTTGGGGCTATCTACTTGGAAAGAAAATCTTTATTCCTGTCTTTCTTAGTCTCCTGCAGACTGCTTGTTAAAGTCACTTTTCCAAGATCCTTATTTGAGTACAAAATCAAAAATTACAAGGTACTTTTACCTCAGTTCAAACTCATTCTTTTTTGCCTTGGTAGAGGTTTTAGAAGCTAATATTTAGTAGGCACTCATATTTATTTAAATAATATAATGACTTCAATTTACTTAATGCTCATTACACATCATGAACTTTGGAAAGTTACCTACAAATATTGCCTGTAATTTTTATATTTACTCTGTGACATCAACTATACTTCCTCTAATTAATAAACAATATAAAGAAAGTAATGTTAACAAATATACATAAAATAATATTGGTGAATACTATATTTGGGCTCTGTTTTGTTTTTCTGTAGTCTTTTTTTTAATTTATTATTTATTCAATTGTGTGTGTGTGCATGTGTGTGTATGTGTATGTATGTGTGTGTGTGTAGAAACACGGACGAATTTGGGAACAACCATGGATGCCTCCACCTCTTCCTTGTTTACTCTCCCCAGGGATTCACAGGCTCCACCCTACCAGGACCAGAAACACAGGCCGCCCCTGCTTATGCCTGGTGTGTCTATACGTGGGGTCTAGTATCCGAACTCAGGACCTTCTGCCTGCAAGGCAGAGGCTTAACCCCTGAGCCAGCTCTCCAAGCCCCTCCTTTTTTCTTAAATATTAAACATGAAAGTAATTTTTTTATGTCAGTAAAGCACAATCTAGTTTTGTCTAATATTACTTATGTTCTTGTTACCGTTCATTTATCTACTGTTACTGATTCACCTATATTCTTTTTTATTGAATTTATTTTTCTCCCACATTTTATTTTTTTCCTCATCATACAAGCTCAGTATTTACCCCCATCCTCTCCTTTCTCCCTCCCTTCCCCAGTCATCCCCCATTGCACTCTTTCCTCCTGCCTTCCACTCCCCTCCCTCCTTCCCTCCCTCATTCCTGGTGGTGCTTCCCCCTTCCTTCCTCTCATCCCCTGGAGCATCCTTTTGTGTGAACCCCAAACCTCTCTCTGAGTCCTCCACCCTAGTGAGGGTTCAGGACTCAGTGGCATAGCCTAGAGCCTCGTATGGGAACTGTATTATGACTGTTTAATTCCTTGCCTGAAGCCTTCTACCCTGTGAGCCATGCTAGACTTTGCAGGGGGAGGGGGGTCATTGATGTGTCAGCCATTGTGCAGGTAAGGCAAAATCTAATTCTAGCTGCTGCAGCCTTAACTTTGGAATAGCTTGCACATTGTTGGTCCTCCTCATCTTTAGGTTCTTACAATCTTGTCACCCCCTCTTCTGCTAGGTTCCTTGAACTTTAAGATGGAGAGAGATTTGGCTAGTCTGGTTCCAGGTGAATAACTAGAATCTTTGGTGTTTTGAATTATGTTTTGTTGTTGTTTTCAGTTTTGCTTTTCTGCACTGACCTTGGCTGCATCCCAATTGATATAGAAGGTCACCTCCTAAGGAGCAGGAGTCTGACTGGGTCCTTGGTCTGGGAAAGAAAGAATTCACCTATATTCTTAAGTGCATTTGTGGACTCTAGCTATTACAGTATATTCAGTGTTGCTCATTTATCGAATTATCTATTTTTTTTCTAGTATATCTACAATTCTGCAAGTTAAAGCTGTGGCATCATGGACTTGCATGAGAATGTTTTGGAATATGTCTTTTTATTATATTCCAATTTAAAATAAGTTTATAAATTATAATACACTAAATTAGTTCTCAAAATGATCATAAAATCCATAATTTTCTTATTAGCTAATGAATATCAACAAAGCAGCCCTCAAAATGTTCACAACATCCATAATTTTCTCATAAGCTTTCATAACATGAAATTCAAACATGAAATTTTGAAATTTTGTGACATGAAATTTTCCATTTTAATATTCCTGCTAGCATTTTTGTAGTCCCCCACCCTCTAATGTTGTGTAAATCCAGCAAAAACAGACAGGTTTATTGTTCTTGATATTTTAATCTCCATGACTATTAATGTATTTATGGAACATTCCATGTGTCCATTAGCACATTAACATTAGTAAATTTCTCTATAAACAGTTTTGTGTATGTCTTAATGCGTGATATGTAGAGCCTTACTGTAAAATTAGAATTTGGCTTTCCATAAACAAATTTGACACTTTCCAATATCACAAAACTTAAATTATAAATAAAATTAAAGATTAAGTTTTTTGAGGTAATTAACGTATATTATAGTTGTCCCTTTATTTTTTGAATATTATAAATTTAATAGGAATATTAAACTAAAGAAATGCATAAAAATGAATTCTAAAATTCTAGTATTCTGTTTTAAGAAGTGAATGCAAACTATATTTTCATGTTTTTTTTTTATTCAATTGTGCTTATGTGCGTGTGTGAACCACGTTGTGTATCTATAGAACCAAGGGCGAATTCGGGAACCACTGTGGACCGCCTCCACCTCCTCCTTGTTTACTCTGCCCGGGGATTCGCAGGCTCCACCCACCAGGACCAGAAGTGCAGGCCGCCCCCCCTTCCGCCTGGTGTCTATATCTGGGATCTAGGATCTGAACTCAGGACCCTCCATCTGCAAGGCAGAGGCTGTACCTCTGAGCCATCTCTCCAGCCCCTATTTTCATGTTTTTGAGATGGATAAAATTAGAAAATGTTTGAATACTCTTTCGATTTTATAGTAGCACTACCAGAAAAAAATCAAAAGGATTGTGCCATTTTTCTGGGGTCACCATAACGAGTAAATTATGGTTGTTTTGAGATTAAATTGATATCCCAGCAATTATGATGTTCTATTTATTAAGCATAAAAGTTATAATTTTACAACAGAATAATTTAAGATAGAAGAAGCAGGCTAGAAAAATGCCTTTGGGATTAAAATCATTGTCTTTCAAGCAAAGGATTTGAGTTCAGATCCCAGATCCCATGGAAAAAATGCAAGGTGGAAATGGTGATAGCTTGCATTTCTATTCCTGGAAGGTAAAGCCTAGGAAACTCCAGAACAAAGTAAGAAGGAGGCAGAGCAATCCAGTATGATTCCCAAAGTCATCTTTCGGATTCCCCCAGATCACACGCTCAAGTTCTCTGTGATATACTCCTCTCACATGTATAAATACAAGATTAGGATAAAATAAACATAACATATGTGACTCTCATTCTTTATTTCCCTTCTAAAATATAGATGGACACAATGAATATAAAATCCACACTCTCATCTTAGTATATCAGTCAGAAACACATTTGGTCATTAATGATGTAAGTGAGTTATATTTAACTTAATGGCATATCCTAAGACTTGGTTATCATACAATGTGTAAGCCATGAATGGGGCTTCATTGAGGATTTCCACCCAGCTCATTTTCATCATTGAAACATTTATTTCTTCTATTTTTCCTTTATATTCTTCTAAATTACGCTGTTTTATTCTTCATATCATTCAAATAGATATTCATCAGTAGCCATGTGTCTGCCCACATATTTATAGAGTCATCTATCAGCTATATACTTACACATTTTTATGCAATAATTTTCTTTCTTTTTGGCATTCCTCACTAGTAAAGTTACTCAAAACAAAGTAAAGAGGAACCCAGAGAAGTCTCTTGAGTTATTAGGCAAAGACCATGTATGATAGATGAAATGTCCCATGTTTCATGTTCTGGCATTTATTATAATGCAACTGTACATTTTAAAATAAAATGCACATCAAGTATGTGAGAGAAAAATTGATGCAATATAATCTCTTGTTTAAAGATACTTAAGTAAAAGCTTAATAATGAAGACAGTACTAGAAGAAAATTACTGTGGAGACATAAATAATGACATTAAATTAAATGTCAAATTGTTGTTAATGTGAGTTACTTCAGGCTTGGCTTTACATTGGCATTAGGATCTTTGTATGCATATAAAACAATACCCTTAGTTAAGACTTGTGCCTGCTTTATTAAAGTTTATTTTATTTTATATATTTTCTGGTGGGATGATAAAGTAGTAAGGATTCTCTGGAATAGATATAAAATAATAATGGATATCAAATGATGATGACGATTGAGAAATCCCAAATTCTGTGGGCTGATGACACAGCTGAGTTGGAGACTCTAGGCTCCTGTCCAAAACATGCCAATCTGAAGACTCAGTAGATTTCGGTCAAGTTTTAGGCCCTGAAAGAACCAATGGTATATAGTTCAAGGTTCTCTTTTATAGCCTTAGTTTAATTGAGTGAATCTCTTCTAATTGGGGAAACCATGTATTTCACTAAATTTTCTGATGCAAATGTTAATAGCATCCAGAATTACTCTCATAACCAAATCTGCAATATTGTTTCAAGCCATCTCCATGTCCTGGTAGAGTTAATAAATAAACTAAGCCATCAAGGATAATATTAAAAACGACAAACTTAACAGAAAAATAATCATTTTTACTGAATTTTTTTACAGTGACTTTTTTATTACTTAACAGTCTCATAACTCCACTAGCTTGAGATAATCACTGGTTGTTATTTCTTGCATTATCCTTGCAAGAACTAAGAATCAAAAGGTAGGTCTCTATAACCTATTGACTCATGCTGATATATATTGGGATTTGCACACATTGATTAACAAAGTAAATCAATTGAGTCATTATAACATTCACAGACTCCAAAATCATTGTTTGACTTTGATATTCACAAAGTGGTGTGCGTGTGTGTGTGTGTGTGTGTGTGTGTGTGTGTGTGATATTTGAATATATCTCTTTATTAATTCTCCATTTGTTACCAGAAATTTTGTGGGCTTTTATTTTTAAACACAAGAAACATTATCATTTATTGAAAAGGTTTTAGCTAATGCTAACAACTTTTATAGTGTCCATGTGTTTTAAGTTTTCAGATGCCAGAAATCAGTTAAGCTAAGCGGTTGTTCATATGTGAATGAAGAGTGACTATAAACTGCATATGCATTTCCTGACTTAAAGTAGAGCCCTGTCTCTCATTTACTCCTGAAAGGACTAGAATTTCAAAATTGTTTTATGAATCAAGTCCATTTATTTTCTAACTGAGGATATTCGGGCATGTAAACAAAGGAATACCTAAAAACCATACCATTAAGTATATAAGGAACTTCAACAGTTACTTTGCTAAACCTGTTATTTTCTTGATCTTAACAGTTCTAGTTAAATCAGAGGCTGACTAAAGTCTAGGAAGGAAGTTGAGGACCAAAATTTTGTGTTCCCTCCCTTATCTATTAACAGAGGAACAAAATGGCTTCCCACTTGCATGTTAAACCTAAGCATGGTTCTCATAAGATGCTATTATCAGCCTGGCGTTTTTTGGGCTTTTGTTGGATATCAGCAGCAAACTCCTTTTTCCATCAGAGGGAAGCTAAGAGTCTCAGGCCTTGTCATTGGTCCCTAGCAGAGGGACTTGACCCCTAGGCCCTGGGGTTCAGGGAGCTAATCCTTCCTCCAATGGAGATTCCCACAGTCAGAACATGGGCCACATGGAGACTTTTTGTACTCAGGACACATTTAAAACATCTTTTTTCTTTCTCTGTCAGGGAAGGAATTTCAGGTTTGTCAGCTTGGACATGCCTGCTAGATTCTATTTATCCCCTTAGGCAAATGTTAAGTTTCCATTTCTTTGTTTCTGGGTTCTTTTTCTTTCCTTCCTTTCTATTTGAAAAATGAATTTATCTGGATCCTCAGAGGAAACTCCTTAAGTAACTTAGGCCAAAATCTTGCTAGGAAAAAGGAAACATGAACCTGAGTTGACCAAATGCACTTAGAATCTCCTGAAAGACAGACTATGCTGGGTTTGGATTACATTGATCCTATTTAGTTTCAATGGAATGGGGTCTGGCTAAGGTGGAGGCTTGAAATTCCTGTTCCACCTTAGTCTTGATGGCATCTCTATTGAGGTAAATTTTTTTCCTGAATTACTAGCTGGTGTTTTTGGTAGAGATCTCTATAGTTTCTTAATTTCCTGCCATTTGTTTGCCATTCAGCATAATAATTGTAGTTGGCCTCCTGGGAGGCCATCTCTCATAGAGGCCATGTCTGAGAAAATACTACACATTGACTCTTTTTCAGGTTATTAGGACTAAACATTCTCTAGTTAGTCCCTGGACACAGGATGGGGAAACTGCTCTTTGGCTTCAGTTTAGTGGATCTGGATTTGGGGAAAGGACACATGGCTCAGCAAAGCTGTGCCAAGCACTATAGGGTCCATGGTCTACCTCATGTCTGAAGTTTCCTGAGTTTCCTATTATTTAACAGAAGTATAGTCATTACTTCAGACATGAAACATTTTTCCTTTAGAGTGAACATTTCTAGGAATTTCCTTCATTGACTAACAAGACCTAAAGTCAAATTGATCCCCACCATACAATGCAGACAAAGGTCGGGTATCCCTCCAGGAGAGATCATCCACATGCCAGCCTGACCACATCATGGGTGATAACTTAGCCATAGTGGGTTCAGCTGTTTCATGACTTGCGATTGGATTATAACACGATCCTGCACTAGACCTTATGTTACATTCGCATGGAGTTTGAAACATTCCCTCCCCCATTTCAAAAGTTCCCTTCTCCTCCCCTCCCTGAAAAGCCTGCTTGGAAAGATGAGGAGAGATTGGCTTTGCAGAGACTCTTTAACCTTGAAATCCAAGATTTTGTAGTCTTTGCCCAGGCCTATCACCAAAATTTTTGTCTTTAAGATACATGACTATTATAATATAAATATAATAGTTTAACTCTATAAGGTCTTAAGCAGTTAGGAATTAGGAATTAGGATTTTATGAGTAACCAAATCTTGGTTTAATCAAGATAGAGACAATTGAAATACATGAAGCTCAATTCCTAATTCTAATTTCTGAGACTCAATGCCTTTTCATTTATAACATGGAAGAAGCATAACACATAACATTTCTTTTAACCATCATATCTAATTTTCAATGTTCTCGTAAATCTAACATCCCACAATCCTTGGCAACATATTTTAAATTATTTCTTTTAAGTAATCAACTCATAAACCTCCTCCACATCTACGTAACATATTTCATCCTATAAACCTTCTCCCAAACTTTCTGCATATACACCAGTTTTCTAAGGAACATACATATTTCCTACATATTTTCTATCTCCTACTTGATGGTTCCCCAATGTTTTCGCATTAGATATCTTTTAAGAAATGTCCTTTAAAGGAGGCAATAACAGTAGACCTCATCTTAAAAAATCATTATATCTGAATTAAGGTAGCAAGGTTGTATCAGAACATGGGAACATGGAATTAGAAAGCAGATTTGTCCCCAAGAAAGGGAGCTCATACATATCAGGAGAAGGAAGAAATTCCAATGAATTTCCACAGTTTTTTATTTTGAAACATAAAATACACATATTACATGAAATCTTAGGTAACCAAGCAAGCCAAAACATTTTTTTAAGTAACATTTAAAATGACTTCATCACAGACAAAACACACAGAACAACAGACAGTTCTTCTTCTGGTCCCTCCAGTACAGGGGCAGAGGCTTTCTTTTCCTTGATTGCTTTAGAAGCTAAAATAGAGGTATTACTGGGGAAATTAAATAAGAGACAGGTTAAAACACACATCTGCTGGCCAATCTACCTTAAATGAGGGCCAGTCTAGTGAGCAAAAATTTACCAGTTTTTTGATATAAACTTGTTCTCTAGATTTTTTAGAAGTCTTTAAAGTGAGATCTCATTAATTTAGGGGGATTTTCTGACTAGAGGATCCTTGTCTCATTTCTTCCCAAATTAAAAATGGTACCACCACAAAAAATACAAACAGAACAGACACAACAAGAAACACTTTTCTGGTACCAGGTGGTAATGCCCTATAAGATTTCCACTAGTTGGGAGACATTTCAGACAGGACAAGCAGTTCCCAAGGAAATGGAGAAATCTTAACTTTTGTATTAAGCAGAATTCAGCTAAACCAGACCAGCGAGGTCCAGAAATTTCTTATTGGGTTTCCCAGTGAAGCCCTGGAGTGTTCTCCAGCTGCTTCAAGCTTTGGGAACAATGCTGCATCCAGCTTCTCCCCCTTGAGCTTATCAAGTGTTTTCACACCTGAAAGTGGGGACTGCAATTCAGTGAGCCACAGATTCTTGGGGAAGACCTCATCCTCAAAGCCCTGAAATTTTTAGGTGGCACCTTTTCCAAGAGAAAGGCACCTGCCTTTTGCCCAATCAACAACGAGCCTTCCACCAAGTTTGAACAAAGACAACAAACAATGAAACAAAGACAACAAACAAAACAAAGACAAAAAATGGCTTACCTCTTCTTCAGGAGAAGTCTAAGCATTGGGAGGCTGCAGTTGAGCTCCGGGACTGAACACCTGCAGTCCCCCAAGACTGGTCAGAAAGGGGGGTGAATCAGGGTGAACCCCCATTCCAGATGAGCCCCCAGATATTTTGGGGTCTGAAAATCTACCCAATGAGGCACAGATTATGTCAAAATGAGGCACAGCTTGGTTAAAGCTCGCAGATGCCCAGCTATAGGGGAGCCTTCCCTTCAGCTCCGACTATATAGAGAAGTTTTTCCGTTGGCTCCTTGAAAAAATAGTCCAGCTTCATCTGGGGAAACCCCCAGAATATTATGGGTTGGTGGGGTCATCCAAAGAGTCACCATAGACCAAAATTTAAAATTAATAACAGAGACTTTATGACAGAGAGAGAGAGAGAGAGAGAGAGAGAGAGAGAGAGAGAGAGAGAGAGAGAGAGAGAAAGGTACCAGGGCTTACACACATGGGCAGGGTGATGTGTGTGCACCCTCAAATTACATCTTCACACAATTTTTATACACAAGGGACAAAGGAGGTTGCATGCCTCACCAAAGCAGTTTAGCAGGCAGTGTTTTACAGTCTTATTGGCATGCAGGCTTCTTTCTGGCCTCTGGCCAAACAGTGTTCCAGACTTGTAGGCCCTCTGGCCAAATGGCATTCTAGAGGGGGAATTTCAGAGAATAGTAGGGGAGTGGGCATTTTTATTGCCTGTTGGCAATCTCTCAGGCTGAAGAAATTTTATTTTAATATTTTAAGGTTTTTTTCTTTTATGCTTCCCCTCCCTCCACAGTCAAGTAAATGAAGGAATAAAGGAAAATATGCCAGGTATGGAAGAAAACATCGACAAAGTGAACCAGGAAAGAACTCAGTATTGCAGGGAAAATGGAGTGCTTGTAAGAGTTTTGAGATTCTTATAGCTAATAGTTTCAAAATATGAACTCGTGAGAAATAAGAATAAGGAAATATAGAGTGGGTTGTATTATTTAACTAAGAACTTGACTTTACCTCAGTAACTCAACATCATTAGAAGATTTTAAACAAGGAAATGTTGGATTCACTTAGCTTATTAAATTTTAAAATGGTTGCAGAGCAAAGACAAGAGAGAGGTAAACTGAACTTTTGGGATATATTTGCAATATTCTAAGAATTGGACAATTTTGACCAGCATGAGGGAATTATTAGTGGAGACAGAAAAGAGAAAAAGACACATTTACTAGGGAAACTACTGCTGATCTAGGAAGATAGATAAAAAAAGAACAACAAAGAGAGTAGGTGAAAGTTTTAAGAAAATATTTATGCAAAATGCTTTAGAATAGAGCAAATTGCAGAGGCAATCTGAACTATCTTTTCACCTTTTTGTGAGTACAGGAAGAAGAGAGATTCAAATCTAATTTTATTTTCTTATTTATTTATTCATTTATTTAGTGTGTATGTGTGTGTGTGTGTGTGTGTGTGTGTGTGTGTGTTTGTGTGTGTGTACAAGAGAGCACTTGTGTCTGTTAGCCTGTAAGTCCAATGGTAATACGTCGAGTCATCCTGGATTGTTCTACCTCCTTATTGCTTTGCTCCGGGATGACCCAGGATCAGTCTTCTAGAGCCTGCATTACAGGCTGTGACTATATCCACCTGCATTTTCAATGTGTAATCTTGGGATTAGAATTCAGATACTGAGTCATCTCCCCCAACCCCAAGTAATCTATTTTTAGGATGTTTTGTGTTAACTGTAAACATTTGACAGCAAACTATTATCTAAACACTTTTCTTTGCTTAGAAAAATTCTTTTTCTTAAAATTTAACTTTTTCTACTCTTACAAGCATGAGTAGTTGTCACTGATCTTTTCTTCCCTGCTTTCTTCTTACCTCCTTCCTCTCCCACCCTCCCCTTCCTTCACCCATCCGAATCCCTCCCTCTCGCCTGTGTATCTACTTCTGTGGCAGACCACATGGCCCTTCCCTAGGTAGACCCACTGGTGCTTACCTGAGTGAGTTTTCCAGAGTGGGATCAGTGGGAATTGAGTCAGGCTGCGTTAGAGGGGATATTGGAAAAGCTGAAACCACATTCAAATTTATTTTAAAATCCAATCCCTTATATAATATGAAGCAGGGGGATGATGTCTATACATTGTGGTAGAAAAGTGGCATCACATACATTGGGACCACCACCACCAGCACAGCCCTGCCAATCTTTAAACCTGTAAATATGCCCTAATGGTCTCATTCATAGTGAAGAAAGAACAGACTACAATTATGTACAAAGGTCAGCAACAGGGTATAATTACAACAATAAAGCTTTGTGCCCATTTTTAAAACATGCTAATATGTCTTAATGGCTTCAAGATAACAAGAAGAGATATTTAGAAAAGTCCTCCACCCTCTTGTCAGTTTCCAGATAGGATGGGAGCCACCCTGGCCCTATTCAGGGAAGTACAGCAGGAGGCAAATCTCTACTGTTAACACTGGAGATTGCCTACTACTATTGACCATTGAGATTGTCTCATCTACTACCTCAAGAAACTGAAGCCTTGGCCTTCAGTGTTCTCTACACACTGACAAGGGCACTTCCCTTCTCTTGTGTAACCGCAACCTCAAGTTTTCCATTTCATGTAACCAATTCTCTTGAGATTCTTCTTAGTCTATGGGGAAATGTGATATGCCAACCATTGTGCAAGTCTGGTGAAGACAAGTATCATTGCAGAGGGTTTCGCAACCCTGCCCTGAGTGGAATCTCTTGGCCTGCTGTGGACTTCCCCATCCATAGGCTCTATAGTCTTATCACTCCCCTCTTCTGCAAGATTTCCTGAGCCTTAGGATGGGAAGATATTTGCTTGGCCTGTTTTTGGTAAAGCATGTCAAAGTTGCTGGTACTCTGCATTCTGATTGGTTGCTGATTTTTATTTCATTGCTCTTCCATTGCACTAGACTAACTCTTATTTGGGTATTGAGATCCTCTGTTATTCAAAGAAAAAATGAGAGGTATTTGGATAAAAATTTACTCTCAGATGTTTGTGGTTAGTATTGAGGCATTTGATCTTATCAAGTGTCAATTGTCTACCCTTCCATTATTGTTTAGACCAGTTTATATCACTGGGGTTGTGCTCCCTGTCATTAAGGGGTGGAGGGAATAGTAGCTGAGTTTTGTCAAAAGCTTTTACAGCATCAATTGAGAGAATCATGTGGTTTTCCTCTTTACATTTGTTTATATGATGAATTATGTTTATAATTTACATATATTGAATCAACCTTGCGTTTTGGGAATAAACCCATCCTGGTTATAATTGATAACCATTTTGATATAGTTTTAAATTCAGTTTAATAGAATTTTTGAGAATCTTTGTGTTTATCAATGATATTGGCCTATAGTTTTTTTGTTGTCTTTATTTGGTTTTGGAATCAGTGCAATGTTAGCTTTGTTGAAGTAGTTCAGAAGTGTTCCTTTTCTATTTTGTGGAACAATTTATCTTTATTTTTTATTAATTTTGGGTTTTTGTCTTGGTTTTGGCTAATTTGGCTAAGTTTTAAAAGAACCAGGTTTTTGCATGATATATTCTTTATTGTTTTTGTTCTTTGTCTTAATTGCAGTTATTTCTCTTCTGATCCTGCTAATCTCCGCAAATTTACTTCTTTGGGGGTTGGTTGGTTCTTATTTTTCTAAAACTTTAAACTGCATTTTTCAGTTATTCATTTGTGATATTTTCATTTTTTTATGTAAGCATTGAGTGTTATGGATTTTCCACTTCTTCATGCCCCAGAGGTGTTAAATGATGTGTTTCCATTATTATTGAGTTCTAGGAATTTTTGAATTTTGAATCTGTCCTGACTCATTCCTCCTGAAGTAGCACATTGTTACATTTCCATGTATTTGTGTACTTTCTGGTGTTTTCCTTGTTATGGATGTTCCCTTTATTACCTGGCGGTCAGATAAAGTACAGATGGTGATTTCAGTTTTTATACATTTTTCAAGGCTTGCTTTGTGGCTTAGTATGTAAACTACTTTGGAGAAAGTTCCATTGGCTGCTGAAAAGAATGTATATTTCTTGATATTAGGGTGGAATTTTTGGTAAATGTCTGTCAGGTCCATTTGGTTTATGGGAAATCTTCTACTATTATGGTATTTGGGTTGATTGATTTTTTTTTTATGCTCTGTAGTGCTTGTTTAATGAATGTGGGTGAGCCTGTTTGGAGCATATATGTTTAGAATTGTGAGTTCTTCTTCATTTATTGTTCCTTTGATGAGTATGTAGTATCTTTCTGTATCTCTCATGCTTGTCTTAGTTACATTTGCTTGGAGTATCTTCAACCATCCTTTGACCCTGAGAGTGTGCTTGTGTTTCAAAGTGAGTTGTGTTTGTTGGAGGTAGCATGTTGACGGGTTATAATTTTTAATCCATGCCATTATTCTTCATCTCTTAATTGGGGAGTTGATCCCATTGATGCATAAAGTTATCTTTGAGTAGTTTTTGTTGATTCTTTTTTTTGCATTTTTTGTGTGAGCATTTTTCTGCCTTGTAGTTATATTGCTGACATACTATTCCTTTTATCTTCTTGAGCATATTGATCAATTTCATCTGTCTTCAGAAATTTTTCTTATATTTTCTCCAGGCCTAGTTTGGTAGATAAGGAGGACTTTATTTTTATTGGGAAATATTTTTCTTTCTCCTTAAAGCCTGAATGATAGTTTGAGTTTGGCTGGATATAGTAAACTGGATTGACATTTGTGATCTTTCAAGATTTAAGAATATCTTTCCAAGTTCTTCTGTTTTTTACTGTTTCCATTGAAAATCAGCTCTTATTCTAATAGGCTTGCCTTTAAATGTGACTTATTTTTTTCTCTCTTATAGCTTTCAGAATGATCTTTTTGTTCTGTATCTGAGGTTTTGGTGCTATTATTTTTTTTGTTATGGTCCTGTTCTGGCCATATCTAAATGGTGTATGATATGCATATTGTACTTGGATTTGGTGTCCTTTACTTAGGCCTAGGAAGACTCATTTATGATTGACTGAAATATCTGAGATGAAATTCTTTCTTGGGTTTCTTTTTTTTGGGATTTAGTGAATATGAAGGTTTTTGTTTTTCATTGTATCCCGTAGTTCTTGAATATTCCTTTTGTTTTTTTAAAAAGACTTTTCACCATCTTTAATTGAATTGTCCTCTTCTGTCAGCTTTTCTTCCAGATCTAATATTGTACTTTCTGCTTAATCTATTCTGCATATGATATTTTCTATTAGGTTTTCAATATCAGTTAGTTTTGTTTGGAATTCTAGCTGAATTTCAATTTGGTGTTTCTTCACCTGTTCTAAACTTGTTCTTGTTACCTCTATTTCTTTTAATCTCAGGATTTTTTATTATTCGCCTGTTCATAGAGGGTCATATTTCCACTCTGAGTTCTTTATGTTCCTTTTGTCATTGCTCATGCTACTTTTGTAGTTCTTCATGATGCTTATTGATCACATCAATGCATGTGCTTGGAAGACATTATCCTCTGAATTGCTTTTCTGATTAATATCCATTAGGTTATTCTCTTTGGATTTTTGTAGTAAACAAGTTTTCCTGGTATCTGGTGTATTTTGTGGTGTGATGGGCACTTTCTGCCAATCTGTGTCTGCTTTATTTGGTAGTTGTTTTTGGCTCTCCTGATTGAGATGGATTGTCTACCATTGGCTGTCATTGGGAAAGCTTTCTGGATTTGGATGGACTCTAGTTGTGTGATATGTCTGTTCCCTGACTTCACATGCCTCCAACATCATGATCCTTTTACCAGCATGTTGGGGCTTTACAGCAGGTGGGGTTGAACCTTGCCTGACTTGGCCCAGACCATCAGGGTCTTATTTAGTATGGTGTTCCCCTTCCTGGGACCATAGCACTTTGGGGTTGGTGGGTTGGGGTAAGACCTCACCTGTCTTCACTCACTCTGCATGGGTCTTATCTGGCATGGGAGTACCTTTCTTGGGTTGTTGGGCTTAAAGATTATTTTTAAAGCATGAACAATATGAAGACAAAGGTAGAGTTAATCCATCTAACTTTCCCTAATATCAGTATTCCCTAATAAAGTTAAACATTTGTTAAAATTCATTAGCCTTCACTATCACCATCATCCCAAGTGCATTCAAGCCAATTCTTTATATTAGGTGTAGTTTAAGTGCTAGCATTCCTTTAAAGACCATACTGAAACCTAATCATCAAAACAACAGCACTAAAATTTGAGAATTTTAAAGAGCTGGAGATGTAGCTCTGTTAGAACAGTGGTCTAGAAAACCCAAGAAAAAACAATGATTGGACATTTAGGGGATTATAAGGCTTACAAAAGAGCTCCAGAGAACTTGCTAGTCCATTCTACAACATGAAGATATCATACATGGTGTCAACTATAAGAAACTCATCAAAATCTCACTGAATAGTTTGCTGGTGTTATTCATTATCAAATATAAAATATTTTCGATAGTGAAATCGAGAAAATGTTATTGTAATTTATTGTAACTTTTGAAATCTTAATACATTACACAATTACTGAATTTTATTATTTTGGTCAATTTATGAAAGAGTCCTTTTAAAATTTTTTCTCTTACATTTTATTTTTTTCCTAACCATACAAGTTCAATACATACTCCTGTCCTCTCCTTCCCCACTCCCTTCACCCATCATCACCCATTCCACTATCCCCCCACCCCACTTACTTTCACACCCTTCCCTCCCCCTCTCCAGGTGTTTTCCCATTTTTCCCACCCATTCCTTAGAGCATCCTTTTATGTGGGCACTGAACCTCCTTATGAGTCCTCCATCTTAGTGAGGATTCAGGACTCAGTGGCATAGCCCAGAGACCCTTCTTGGGCTCTCTGTTAACATGGGGACTCTATTATGACTGTTTAATCCCTTGCCTCTAAGGATCCTACTGCCTGAAGCCTTCTGTCTTGTGATCCATGCTAGACTTTGGGGGAGGGGATTGGTGACACCTTATCCATTGCGCAGGTCAGGCAAAGTCCAATTCTAACTGCTGCAGCCCTAACTTTTGAAGAGTATCTTACATATCGTTGGTCCTCCCCATCTGTAGGCTCTTACACTGTTGCTTCCCTCTCTTCCTCAAGACTCCCTGAGCTTTAAGATGGGGAGAAATTTGGCTGGTCTAGTTCCAGGTGAGTAATGTAGGGTCTTTGGTTATGGTTTGTTGTTTTCAGTTTTGATTTTCCTGCACTGCCCTTGGCTGAATCCTGATTGGTACTGAAAGTCATATCTTAACCAAAGATAAAAGATTGTTTAAATGAAAATCTTAATATAAGAAGAGACTCAAAGATAGATGGAAGAATAGGAGTAGGACACAGAAGTAAGGGGGGGGGTGTCAGTGTTCCATTTGCCAGATGGTTACCATCTAACTGCCAGTCCCCACATCCTCCCTGATTGGGGAGATCAAACCTGTTTAGTCCCAATTTACCGACCAGGAAGGGAAGTGAGAGTGACCTGCTCCAGATGTCTTGCTACTTACATGCAATACATGACCATGGCCTATTTTCTCTACTGAAGTGTGTTCCCCTATCTCCTTTATTTTGAAGTCCTCATTCCCCTTCCCTCCTGTTTATAATCCTTTGTGATTACACTGGGTATTACAGAAATTTACCTTTGAATATGTCATTAAGTAGGTTTGGAGCTAGGATCCATTTATTAGGGAATACATATGGTGTCTAAATTTATATGTTTGGAATACTTCACTCAATATAATTTTTTCTAATTCCATGTATTTCCCAGAAAATTTCATTAATACATCATTTTTGATGGCCAAGTAGTATTCTATTGTATAAATGTGCCACATTTTTATTATCCCTTCATCAACTGTTGGACATTTGAGTTGATTCTATGACTTTGCTATTGTAAATAGTGGTGCAACAAACATGGTTGTGCTCGTGCCACAGTAGGGAATTTCTGCATTATGGGTGATTATTCCCAGTAGTGGTTTAGTAAGGCCACATAGCATTTCAATCTTTACCTTTTTAAAAAAATCTCCATGCTGATTTCTAGAGCAGTTGTATAAGTCTGCATTCCTACCACCAATGTATGAGAAGTTCCCTTCTCTCCACATCCTCTCCAGCATTTGGTGTTGTTGTATTATGGGTTTTTGCCATCCTGACTAGGGTGAGATGTTATCTCAGGGGAGTTTTTATTTGCATTTACTTGATGGCTAGGGATGTGGAACATTTTTAAGATGTTTGTAAGATATTTTAATTTCATCCCTGGAAAAGTTTCTTTTGAGTTTCAATGCCCATTTTCTAATTGGGCTATTATCTCCTTGGTGTTTAGTTTTCTAAGTTCTTTGTGTACTCTGGATAATAGAGCTCTATCAGATATGTGGTTAGTGAAGATTTTCTGTCATTCTGTGGGTTGCCTTTTTGCTTGGTTTACAATCTCCTTATCTGAACAGAACCTCTTTAATTTCTTAAGATCCCATTTGTTGAGTTTTGATTCTAGTGCCTGCACTATTGGATTCTGTTTAGGAACTGTTGGCCCGAGCCCAATCAGCTCAAGGGAGTTCCCTACACTTTCAACTAGGGTTTTTGTTGTCTCTGGCCTCATATTAAGGTACTTGATCCATATGGAATTAATTTTTGTGCATGGTGACAAGTAGGTACAGTTTTAATCTTCTGCATGTGGATATCCAGTTTTGATAGCAACATTTGTTGAAGATGCTTTTCTTTTTCCATTGAGTTTTTTGGGTCCCTTCATCAAAGATCAAATAGATGTAATCATGTGGGCCACTATCTGTGTCTTCAACCCTTCTCCATTGATCTACATGTCTATTTTGGAGCCAGTGCCAGCCTGTTTTTATTACTATAGATTCATAGTATAGATTAAGGTTTGGTATGGTGATACCTCCAGCAGTGTTTTGTTACTCAGGATTGTTTTTGCTGTCCTGGACCTTTTGTGCTACTATATAAATTCTGAGATTCTTTGATCAATTTCTTTGGAATTTTAGTTGGCATAGGATTGAATCTGTATATTGCTTTTGGTAGTATGGTCATTTTTATGATGTTGATTCTACTGATCCAGGAGTGTGGAAGGTCTTTTCATCTTCTGGTGTCTTCTGTAATTTCTTTCTTCAGGGTTTTAAGTTTTCATTGTAAAGGCCTCTCACTTCTTTGGTTAGATTTATACCAAGGTATTTCATTTTTTTAGGGGCCATAGTAAATGGGATTGTTTCTCTAGGACTTTTTCACTTTTTTCATCCTTGGTGGATAAGAAGACCACAGATTTTTGCACATTTATTTTGTAATCTGCCACTCTGCTAAACTTATGTATTAGTTCCAGGAGTTTCCTGGTGGAGTTTATAGGATTTTTCAGGTATAGGATCATGTCATCTGTAAATAGAGATATCTTTACTTCTTTTCTTATTTGAATCCCTTTTATCTCCTTCTCTTGTCTTATGGCTGTAGTGAAGATTTCAAGTACAATATGGAATAGAAGTGGTGGGAGTGGGAATGGTTCAAGTTTTTCCCTATTTACTATAATCCTTGCTATTGGCTTTTTGTATACAAGTTTTATTATATTGATATAAGTGCCTTCCATTTCTTCTGTCTCTAAGGTTTTGATCATGAAAGAATGTTGGATCTTGTCAAAAGATTTTTCTGCATCTATAGAGAGTATCATGTGATCTTGGACTGAATTGATTTATATGATGGATTACATTTATTGATTTATGTATGTTCAACCAACCTTGTGTGTCTGAGATAAAATCTATTTGATCACAGTTAATGATCTTTTTGATATGTATTTGAATCTGATTTGCTAAGATTTTGTTGAGAATTCTCTGCATCTGTGTTCATCAAAGAAATTGACCTATAGTTTTCTTTTTTAAGTATATCTTTCTTAGGTTTTCAGATTACTATGATATTAGTTTTGTAGAAAGAATTTGGAAGTGTTCCTTCCTTCACTATTTTATGGAACAGTTTAAGAAGGGTTGGTGTTAGTTGTTCTTAAATGTCTGGTAGAATTCTGTGCTGAATCTATCTGGTCCAGGACATTTTTTGGTGGGAAGATTTGAGATTACTTCATCAGTTTTCTCATTTGTTATAGGGCTACTTAAATAATACAAAACATTCTGATTCAATTTAAGTAAGTTGTGCTTACTATGGAATTCATCCATTTCTTCTGTGTTATCAAATTTCATGGAGTACAAGTTTTTGAAATATGACCTTATAATTCTCTGAATATCTTGGGTATCAGTTGTGATAAGTACATTTTCATTGCTGATTTTGTTAATTTTGGTTTTCTCTCTCTTGTTTTTGGTTAATTTAGCTAAGGGTCTAGCAATCTTACTTTTTTCAAAGAACCAGCTTTTCGTCTGGTTGATTCTTTGTATCATTTTCCTTATCTCAATTTCTGATATTTCTCTCCTGTTTTTGCTAATCTCCTGTCTTCTACTGCTTTTAGGATTGGATTGCTCTTGTGTCTCTAAAGCTTTAAGCTGCATTGTTATTTACTTGTGACATTTCCATTTGTTTAATACAGGCAAACTTATCTCTTAGCAGATTTTGTATTGTGTCCCAGAGATTTTGATATATTGTATTTTCATTATCATTTGCTTGTAGGCCTGCTATTTGTTGTGTTGTGGATGTCAAGCTTTAGACCATGGTGGTTTGACAAGGTTCAGGCTGTAATTTCAACTTTCCTGTATATGAGCAGGCTCGTTTTGTGGCCTAATATGTCATCTATTTTGGAAAAGGTACTATGGGCTGTTGAGAAGAATGTGTATTCCTTGGTGCTTGGATGGAAGATTTGGTTGAGATCTGCTAGGTCCATTTCAGTAAGGGTTTGATTTAGTTCCAATGTGTCTCTGTGAATTTTTGGCCTGTTGATCTATCCATGTTGAGAGTTAGATATTGAAATCCCCAATTATTAGCATTTCGGCATTGAGTTCTTGTTTTAGACATTGTAGTGTTTGTTTAATGAATGTGATGGAGCCCGTATTAGGTGTGTATATGCTCAGTATTGTGACTTCTTCCTGGTGAATTGTTCCTGTGACTAAAATGTAGTATTCTTTTGTATCTCTTATGAATTTCTTTGGTTTGAAGTCCACTTTTTCAGATACCACATCTTTTGTGGTGCGATATGTTTCCTGAAGGCCACAAATGGATGGGTTTTGATTTTTAATCCATGATTGTAACTGTATTATCAGGGTTCTCTGAAGAAACAGGATCTATAGAATGTAGTGTATATATAAACAAGTTTATTAAAAAGTAACTCACAATAAAAATAGTGTCCTTCAAGGTAGCCACCTGCAGCAGTTTCTTTCCTGGCTGGAATGTTCCACAAAGCCAAAAGATCCTGAGAAGATCTCAAGCCTTTGCTCCTCTGGAGGGTTGAAGACGCTGAGTTCCGTTGTTGGTGAAGAACAGTTGGGCTCTAATGTCGGAGATGAACAGCAAATAGCAGCAAGGCCTAGAGACCAGGCTCCAAAGGCAGCGGGAACAGCAACAACGTGATGGAAAAGGTGAAGCTCCAAGTCAGCCAAGAATGGCAGCAGCAGCAACAAAGAAGGCCACGATGCTCTAAAGGCGAACAATGCACACGCAGAGCGGACTACACAGCAAGTTGACACCGGATAAGGGAAGAGCAAGTTCCTCCTCCTTGCACTTCCTATTATCTGGTTCACTGTTGGAAAGTACCATCCACTATGGGCTGGGTTCTCCTGCAGGCTTGTTCAGAGGCCATTCTAACCATTAACCTTCCACAGCTGCCCCCAAACTGTCGGCAACTGTCAAGTTGACATTGAAATGCAACCATAACAGTAACCTGTGTCTTTTGGTTGGTGAGTTAATTCCATTGACATTTAGTGTTATGATGGAGAAATACGTCTCTCCAAGCTCTTCTTGCTTTTACTGTTTCCCTTCAGAAGTTATTTGTTATTTTAATAGGTTTACCTTTATTATTATTATTATTATTTTTATTTCAGCTCATACAAACTTATTAGGTACACCAGTTCCTTCCCTCCCTCCTCCCCCCCATACCCCCTGCTCCCCCTCCCCACCCCTCTCCCTCCCCATCCCCCAGTGCCTCCCACCCCAATTCCCAGAGAGTCCTTTCTTGTGCATGACTGATTTATTATTTTTTTTAACATTTTTTATTATTATTTCTGCTCATACAAACTTAATGGATACACTGGTTCCCTCCCTCCCTCTTCCTCCCCCCACCCCCCCTGCTCCCCTTCCCCTCACCCCCCCTCCCCATCCCCCAGTGCCCCCCCATCCCCGGAGAATCCTTTAATGTGCATGCCTGACTGTCCTCTGGGCCCTCCTCTCCGATGACGTACAAGGACCCAGTGGCATTTCCCTAAACCCTTTCCTGTGTTTCCCTTAAGCATAGGAACACTACTGTGGCTGTCAATCCCTTGCCTCCAAGGATCTTGGTGCTTTTAGCAAATGCTAGACTTTGTGGGGGTCAATACTGTGTTGGACATTGTGCAGGGCATGCAAAGTCCAATTATGATTGCTTCAGCCCTAATTTGTGTGGAGTATCTTGCATATCATTGCTCCTCCCATCCTTGTGCTCTTACAATCTTACCGCCCCCTCTTCGGCGAATTTCCCTGAGCTTCAGGATGGGGAGAGATTAGTCTGGCCTAGTTTTAGGTGTTTGATATAGAGTCTCTGAAGTTCTGGATTATGGTTTGTTGATTTTCTTTTGCAGTTTTGCTGCTCCTGTAATGCCCTTCACTCCATCCTGATGGGCATTGTATGTCACCCTCTGGCCAGAGACAAAAAGCTGTTAAACTAGAGTCTTGTTATAAGAGCACATTCAAAGGTAGATGTAATAAAAGTAGGAAACCACAGTGAGGAAGGGGTCAATCACCCACCAGCCAAAATGGTTACTTTTTAATCTGCCAGACTATATGCCCTCCCCTTCTGGTGAGATCATACCCCCTCAGTTGTAAATGATCAGGAATGAAAGTCTGTGAACTTAACCAGATGTCTCATTACTTACTTGCAGTCCTTGATGGAGGCCTATTTTCTCTGCTGTAACATGGTCTCCTCTTTCTTTGTTTCTGGTGTGGCCCTCCTACCCCATCCCTCCTGTTCATAATCCTTGCAATTACTGTAGGTATTACAGAGATTTATCTTTGAGTGTGTCTAGGTGGGCTGGGTGGGTTTGGTACTAGGAGCCACCTATTAGGGAGTACATACAGTGCTTAATTTTCTGGGAACTCCCTTGATCTGATTGGGCTAGGCCAACAGTTCCTAAACAGACATCCAATGGCACAGTCACTGCTACCCATTCTCAACAGTTGGGATCTTGTGAAATTAAAGAGCTTCTGTTCAGATAAAGAGATTGTAACAAGAGCACAAAGACCACCCACAGAATGGGAGAAAATCTTCACTAACCAGATATCTGATAGAGCTCTATTATCCAGAGTGTACAAAGAACTTAGAAAACTAAACAACAAGGAAACTAATGGCCCAATTAAAAAATGGGCCCTGGAACTTAAAAGAAACTTTACCAGGGATGAAATTAAAATGTCTAACAAATATCTTAAAAATTCTCCACTTCCTTAGCCATCAGGGAAATGCAAATCAAAACTTCCCTGAGATATCATCTCACCCCGGTCAGGATGGCAAAAATCCACAATACAAACAACAACAAATGCTGGAGAGGATGTGGAGAGAGGGGAACTCTCCTACATTGCTGGTGGGAATGCAGGCTCATACAGCCACTCTGGCGAGCCGTCTGGAGATTCTTAAAGAAATTAAAGATTGAAATGCCATATGACCCTGCGATTCCACTTTTGGGAATAACCCCCCATGCAGCAGAGGTTCGCCTCGATAGCACCAGCACGACTAGGTTCATAGCAGCACTGTTTACAATAGCCAAGCGATAGAATCAACCCAAATGTCCAACAGTTGACGAGTGGATAAGGAAACTGTGGAGTACTACTCAGCCATCAAAAATGATGAATCACTGGAATTTGCTGGGAAATGGATGACATTAGAAACAATTATATTAAGTGAAATATCCCAGACCTAGAAAATTAAGGTTTACCTTTAAAAGTGACTTGTTTTTTTTTTTCCTTGAAGCTCTTAGCACCTTTTCTTTGTCTTGAATGTGGAGTGTTTTGACTATTATTTGCCATGGCAAGTTTCTATTTTGGTCATTTCTATTTGGGGTGTGGAATGCTTCTTGTATCTGGATGGGACTCTCTTCCTTTAGATGAGGAAAGTTTTCCTTGATGATAATTTGAAAAATTTTCTCAGGTGTGGTATTTTGGGATTCTTGCTCTGGTATTCCATGAATGCACATGTTAGGCTTCTTCAGGGTGTGCCATAACTTTTGAATATTCCTCTGTAGTATCTCTTTGGCTTTAACAACCTCTTCCATTGAGCTGGTTAATACTTCCACTTTGTCTTCAATATCTGATTTTCTATTTTCTGCTTCATTAGTTCTGCTGATAAGACACTCTGTTGATTTCCGGGTTGAAGGTAGCTTGTCTTTTAGCATAAGTTTAATCTCTCTTTGAGATTGTTTTAACTGTTCTATGCCTTTTTTTTTTTTTTTTTGTTTCTTCAACTCCTTTTCTCATTTGTTGTGTTGGTTTTTGTTTCTCATGGATTTGTGCTGTGACCTTGGCATTTTTGTTTTACCTCTTATGACCATCTTTTTTTGTGTGTGTTTTTGTGTTTGTGTGTTTTTGGCTGAACTGAATTAGACAGTTTCCGAGCAGCTTTTGCTAGTGTTTGCCTTGGAGTTGGATATGCCTATCTGGTGGTGGTGTTTCCTAGCTTTGGCTATTCAACTGTTAGTACATCAATTAAGGTGGATTTAGTAGACAGGGATTCAATCTTAGTACAGTAATGTAATTTTTAGGTTTATTTCCTTGGAGATATGTAAGGGTGAATGGTATAGTTCCTGAAGTTGTATGGGTTTTTGGGTGGGCCATATGGAAATGTTAAACTACATTGTCTAACAATTGAGAGTAACAGGATGTTAAAAAAGGATTTGCTTATCTTAAAGCTTGATGCAAAGATTCTCTTCCATATGATGGGATGATTTTAGAAATCTCAGATGTATGGTATTTATCCCCTAGCTTGTTGCTTAGGTTTTCTCTTGACTCTGTTGCATTCTGAGGAGCAAGGAGTCCTCCAGGTTCTGGAGCATATAGGGTCCACTGGCTGAAGAGCAATGAGCCTGTGAAAGGCCAACTGGGTAGTAGGGTGCGCAGATGACCTGGGGCGTGGGTGTGGCCTAGGGGCCTGAGGAGCAGGGAGTCCATTGGTGTAGACAAGCTGAAAGAGTTCTTTTAAAGAAGGAAATTTTCAAAAAAAATTATGGTTTCTTAAAATTGAAATATTTGAAGCAAAAAAAAAGAAGAAGAAGAAGAAGAAGAAGAAAGTAGAAAACTAACCCTAGCAGGTGAGAAACTAGTATATAAAGAGTCTTTGACCCAAGGGAAGATGGCCGCCCAAATCTTCAGCCAAAGGAATATGACTGCCAATTTGTCAGCCAGAAATATGTATTATATGTCTACTGTTGAAAAAATAGTGCCATTGTATAAATTTGCTATTCATTCATTTTTTTGTGAGGGATCCAGAATGTCTGGGCACTTATTCATATATGTTTTTGCCCACCTTTCTAGTGTCCACATTATAATTACAGTTCTAGAATTGCTTCTTTCATGACATAGGAGGAAAGATAGCCTGGATATCAGTGTGTCTGGGGCTGTGATGGCATCACCTGCTATTTCAGTAGGTCTGACATATCTGGGACCTACTTGGAAAGTTTCATGAAGCTTTAGAAGTAAAAATGATTATATGTCAGCTATTTCTTTTAAAATTGCTTTATCTGAGATCTTCATAATTCATGACTTTTTTAAAAAATAAGAATATATGCAGACTGAAAGAGCCAAGAATCATACTTGGGGTAAGTTGTGATCTTTCTGTTTCTAATTGGCCTTTACTTTCTCATGTCAGCTTTTTGCTATCTTTTGACTAAAAAAAATCACTCTAGAAATGAAAAAATATTCCTTCAGTGCTATCATAGTGTTTGATATTTTCCTGTTTCTTCATATGATTCAGTTAGAAGAATAAGTACTTTGGACTTACATGGTTGTGACTGTAGCTTTAAAGCAATCAAGTGTTGAGATATTTAAATCTCCATATCTGGTTGATACTTTTACATTTAACCTTGCTTTCAGAAGAAAGTAGAAGTTTGAGATGAAGTACATATAATCTAGCATTTCACAAATAGTAAGTGGCCAATAAATGATAGTTATGATATTTAAGAAATAAATAAAAGATAACAATTTGGTAGTATCTACATTGGAGAAAAAGCAAACTCCTTTATCCCCCACTTAAGCTGTCTTACTATGAGCATGTTTCTCAAATTCTGCTTCCAGAATCCAAATCTATTAGTGCTCCTTGATGTTTTCATGTCATTGGTATGCTCTTTTCTGACTCAGAGCCTTCCAGATCTGATGCATCTTTTTTCTTTCCATAACACCTTTAAGTCTTATGACATAGTTTTGTTTCTTGGCATGTCTTTCTAACATTGGGTAGGCTATGCTTATGTCAACTGCACCAAAATGTTAAAGACCAACATAATTTTCACATGTTAATCAATTTGAGGCTATTTCAATGAAGGTCAATACTATAACCTAATGAACAAATGTATGAAGCTTGATTTTAAATCATCAGCAATGGAGAGAGAAGAAATATTTTTAAAGATTAGCTTCAATGATAACGATAATGAACAGGTAATATTTATTTAGCACCAACTCTAATTTTGACTCTACCGCTTATGCATATGCCTGTTTAACCATCACAACTAATTGTTGGGTATTGCTACTATTTTCTAATGAGGAAAATGAAATTTGTATAAGTGAAGCAAATTATACAAGGTCACATATATCTCATACATGAATAATACAGTTTGTGAACTCAAGCCTATATGACTTGCAAAATTAAGATGCAAATCCAGCTTCTCTGATGTGTCCACATTTATTCTTTTTACTCAGCAGTAGTAATTTGAAGACAAATGTCTGGTATATTTTGTATCCTTACCATCATTTGATAGATATTTTGGAGTGCCTGACATAAAGTATATAGTCAATTATTAGTTTAAAATTGAATGAATCAATAGCTATCTTTTTTGTCTATAATATCTTTATTTACTTCTAAAATCTCCTCTTATTTGTGATCATGTCTTGATGAGTATTCTAAGACTTTGAACTACTAGTTGCTTTACATATGTTCTTCTATAAGACTTAGTGCCTCTGTCACTCATGTGTCTTCTTATTTCCCTGCAGTCTCTCATGTCTGACATCTTGTTGGACCATTTAACTTTTCCTTGAGGGTCAAGACACAAGAGTGGCCTCTTTCCATGAAAATCTTCATTATTTTAGTCTCCTCTTTGTTCTGGTCCATTTTTTCATTCTCTGGCCCAACATAGCCAACATTATTTCTGTGTTGTCTATTCTGATAGGCAATGTGTGTTCAAAGAGAGCATGTGATTTGGTTTCTGAGAGACTGACATATTTTTGTATCCTATATTTATACCTAATTTATCTTTGTTTCTCTTTTAAATCTTTTAATCATTTTTTAGTATTCTCTGGACTAAGCTATTTTATCTATTCTAGGTATATTTTTCTCTCATTTTAATGTCTCTAACCATAAGTTGTATCTGTCATTTAATAAAATCTTAAAATTATATTTGATTAAAACAACACTAAGGACTGGTTTCCTTCTGCACCCAATTATAACTTTGTCTTAAATTAACGATAGATATTAAATAAAGACTGCATTAATGAAATAATGAATATTCTATTTCTCACAAATCAAATTTCTTTGTTACTAGAAACCTAGCTCTTGGACATCATAGTCATCAAGGCAATGCAGTTGTGTTGTGCTTATCTTTATATTCTTCAATGCAAATGTAAGACAAAAAAGTCAATTACAATTAATTATCAGTTTTTGTAAGAATGATGTAAATTGTTCCATTTATTTATGTTCCAGGTGAGATAGATCTTCAAATTCTATCCAAATTCCTGGCTCAGTACCCAGGAGTTTGTATCAAAAATGAAGTTGTTGAACCAAGTGCTGAACAAATTGGAAAGTATAAAGGTATGCATTTAATCCTCTCCACAAATTCTTTCTGTCTTATATTTTTGCATTTAGTGGTTAATAATCCATTTAACATTATGTTTCCATTGACTATTATGTTTTTATTAAGATTGTTGGAGAAAAACTAGAAATAAACATCTTGGGCTATGAGCAGTGAATATAATGAATACTATATTCTTCTATTGATGTTCATACATTCCTCAATCATAATCAATGCTTATTTGTTGAGAGATTCATTTAGAAGAGTTCAAACAGAATTCATGCTTAATAGGCTATAGCAGGAATTAAGTGTGTCAGACTAGAAAGTTATGTAGTATGCTATTGCTAATCAACTCTTTCATTGTGGTTAAAAAGCATTATGTAAACTGAGTATACTAGCATTCCAATAAAACTTTATTCATAAATAGAAATATTTGAATTTCAAGTTATTTATAATAATGTTATCCTTCTTTTTTATTTTTCCCCAACCATTATGCTTATAATGGCATGACATAGGAATGATAATGAAACAAACTCAAGAAGTAGAATGTGATAGGTTTCTAATTTGTGTACCATAAAATAATAGATTGTGGATTATGGTTTGCATACTTACCTATTTCACATTACTTTTTTTTAATACATTTTTTATTATTACCGCTCATACAAACTTAATAGGTAGACCAGTTCCCTTCCTTCCTCCTCCTCCCCTCCCTCCCCATTCCCCAGTGCCTCCCCCCCAATTCCCAGAGAGTCCTTTATTGTGTATGCCTAACTCTCCTCTGGGTCCTCCTCTCCGATGACGTACAAGGACCCAGTGGCATTTCCCTGAACCCTTTCTTGTGTTCCCCTTAAGCAGAGGAACACTACTGTGGCTGTCAATCCCTTGCCTCCAAGGATCTTGGTGCCTTTAGCTGATGCTAGACTTTGTGGGGTCAATAGTGTGTTGGACATTGCGCAGGGCATGCAAAGTCCAATTATGATTGCTTCGGCCCTAACTAGTGTGGAGAATCTTGCATATCATTGCTCCTCCCATCCTTTTGCTCTTAAAATCTTACCGCCCCCTCTTCCGCAAATGTCCCTCAGCTTCAGGATGGGGAGAGATTAGGCTGGCCTAGTTCTATGTGATTGATATAGAGTCTCTGAAGTTCTGGATTGTGGTTTGTTGATTTTCCTTTGCAGTTTTGCTGCTCCTGCAATGCCCTTCACTCTATCTTGCTGGGCACTGTATGTCACCCCCTGGCCAGAGACAAAAGCTGTTAAACTGGAGTCTAAAAATATGGAATGCTTTACGAATTTGCGTGTCATCCTTGCGCAGGGGCCATGCTAATCTTCTCTGTATTCACATTACTTTTGTATTAATAAATGTAATCTATATTAAAGCAGATTCTTAATTTTTATACTTATGCATTAATTTATAGTTAAATTTCTTATGCTTCTACATTTGCTTGATGCTCAAAAAAGTACAAAGAAACCTGTTTTTTACACACCAAATAAGAGAGAAATGTGCCTTGCAGCTGTTAAATAATGAAATACTGATTACATTAAACTATTGAATGAAAACTGGTTCTATTGTTTAAAAATTTTCTTCAAAACTTTATTGCTTTAAAAGATTTAAAATAGGATACTTTACAAAAGCTGCATATGAAAATAAATTTCTAAAGTATAAATAAAAATGTAACATTACAGTGTATTTTATAACATACAAAGACAGAAATATAAGAGCTGTAAACTGTCCAAGAACTTAAACAAATTTACAGTTCCGGATATGAGGACCATATGACTTTGCAAGTGTTCCAACACAGTAGGCAGCAAGTTTTGATTAACTGTGCTTCTACTAAATGTTTGGTCATCTTTGCTATAATCACATTAATATGACTAGCAATTTAGGCATAAAATAGTTGTAATAAATTAAGCATTTATAGCAATCTAAATAATCATGTCAGAGTTTAAAGCCACTTATTTCAGTCAAAACTTTAATGTTAGATCTGCATAGAAGAAAGGCCATATTGTATTTGTCTTTCTGTATTGGTGATAACTTGCTTAATATTAAATTTTCTAGCCCTATCAATTTACCAACAAATCCCATAATCACATTGTCCTTGATAGCTGAATAATATTTTATTGTGTATATGTATTGTGTATATGTATTTCATTACTTATTCCTCTGTTGATGGATAGGTTGTGGGCTCAGTTACAGCCACTTAATTTTTGACAAAGGGCCAAACACACACACATAATGAGGAAAAGACAGCATCTTCAACAAATAATATTGGGTAAATTGGATATCTAAATACAGAGGAATAAAAATTGATTGTTACTTCCCATCTTATCTTACACAAAATTTAACTTTAAATTGATAAAAAGCTTCATTGTTAAGCCCAAAATTTTGAAACTTTTAGAAGAAAGATTGTATAATTTACATTTGAATTTATAGGCCTTCATAATTTTTTTTTAACAGAACCCCAAATGACCAGGAATTAAGGTAATCATAATCAAAAGTAGGATGTCATAAATTAAAAAAGAAACTGTTCTACAAAAGAAAGTCTTAATTGTGCAAAAATAAATCCCTACATAATTGGGGAAAAATCTTTATCAGCTATGGATAGAGCAAAGGATTAATCTCCAGAGTATTTACAGAACTGAAAAAAATTAGACACAAAGAAATCAAACATCCCAATCTAAAAATGTATCCTGGAAGTACAGGGGACTTCTCACCAAAAGAAATTAAATGTCAAGCAAATATCTTAAAAAATGCTCAGTTTCCCTGATCATCAGAGAAGTGTAAACTAGAACTGTTCTGTGATCCCATCTTACACCAATCAAATTACCTAAGATAACAAACATAAACAAGGAAAGTTGGCAAAGATGTGGGGTAAAAGGAACACTTACTTCTTGCTGGTGGTTGTGTGAAGTGGTGCATCATATGACCCACCCACCTGTACCACTTCTGGAAATATTCCCAAAGGACTCTACATCTTACTTCGAAGACATTTGTTCATCTATGTTCATTACAACCATTTTTACAATACCATATTTTCAATTAAATTGATGGTATACCACCTTTTCTTGACATTTTAGAGCTTGTCTCCAAGACAGCAAACCTTGAGAACATAAAGTTTGCTTGGCATGAGGAGACTTCATCTGACTATCAAAATAGGATAATGGAAGAAAAACAGATTCAAAAATGGGACTTTATTCATATGATCCAGGTAAGGCATATTTTTACAACATTCTTTAATTTTTTAGAAACAAATGTTAAATGAAGAGTTGATATTTTATTTTTGTAAAATGAAAATCTAGTTTATAATATTTAGTGACCATTAACTGTCCAAAAGAAGTGTTGATAATGTTAAGACTCTATTTAACACTGAAAAAGTCAGTTATCTTTATTCCACAGTTATAACTTTTTAAAATCAGTATTGGCTTAAATAGTTTCCTACATTATACATTAGTATGAAGACTGCAGAATGATAGCACATCCTAGCTAGTTTTATTGACTCAATAATATAGAATATCCAGCGTCTCAGAGATTTTTCTGAATCATTCTGCTTTTTTCCTTTCAGTGGACTGCTTGATTAATCATGTATACATGTGACAGAAGAGGCATCCTTTATGATTCCTTGGATCTTTAAAGTATTTCTTGTATCAACCAGTCAGTTCAGGAGGACTTTATTTCTCTGACTCAATGAGTAGAGAGCATGAGTCTGTAGTTTCAGGTTCTGGATAGAAAAGAATATAAGCTATAGAAATTGACCAATATTTATTGCTTGATTAGCAATGAAACATTTTTTCCCTTCCTACAGTTCATCATAACTGTCGCTCCAAAGAAATCAAAAGAATAAATGACTGAAAAGTTGACAAATTTAAGATCCTCATCTCTACTTCTTGATTTGAAAACTTTTTTCTTTTTTCTTTTTTGTCAAGAAGTTCTTACATTTGTCTAGCAAACATAAAATATTTTTTCAGGTGTGTCTTCTTCACACAACTATTTCCTACTTCCCCTGTTCTCTTTCTGTGGTATAACCTGTCTCTCACCATTCACTTCTAATTAATGACTTCATTTTTTTTTGAGAAAACAGATAGAATAAAAGTGCATCTTCCTTTCTTTTTTTTTGTGAACACTGGAATTTAATGTAATCTGCCTCTTATGTGTACCTAATTGAATTTAAATATCATTTACATTACCTGACATTCACCCAAGATATAGATGAAAAACTCTCCTTAGCACTAGAAATTTTATATAGTTCTTTTTTATTATTATTATTTCTGCTTATACAAACTTAACAGGTACACTGGTTCCCTCCTTCCCTCCACCTTCCCCTTATCCCCCTGCTCTCCTCTCCCTTTTCCCTCCCTCCCCATCCCCCAGTGCCCCCCCAATCCCCGAGCATCCTTTACTGTGCATCCTACAGACACAGCTTCCTTTATACCTGATGTTTCCTTCTTCCATCTTATTATAAAAGTTCTTTATCAAAAACCACTAATACTCTGGGTCTCATTCTTTCTATTATAAAATCCTATAGCCACAGATGTATTTCTTTATCCTGTTTCTCTCAGTTTCCATATTTATTACTTCTTACAACAACACTTCTTTCAATATCACCATTTTAAAAATTTCCCTCCATCTTATTGTTAAATTTTCTGATCTGTGTCATTTCATTGCTCTTTATAGTTCAGACAGTCTCATCATATTCTTTTCAGCTTAGAATTAATTCACTGTCAACCTGGAAAGATCTCAGTGTGTTTTATAAAAAACGAGACGTATGCTGTGATTCAGTATTTTTTCTACTGGTCATGTCGTAGATTTTTTTGTCCCCCTTCCCCATGGATTTGCTGTATTTTGGTACCTATGTTCAAGACCATGAACTACCTTGATATTAAACATGGCTCCTGAAAGGACATGGACCATGTGCAGTGTCATTATATTTTGTTCATTTTTGTAGAAGAGTTGTTTGAGTTATTTAATATTTATGCAGTGAATTATGCTTTATCGTTGCATTTAATGGACTATTGAATTATAAAACTCTTGCTTAAAAGACATAAAGATGAGATATAAAAAATATCTTTAAAATAGATTGCCTAATAGCTAGAAGACACTATTTGGAAAATTTTTCCATATTTGGTGATGTGTGCAACAGGTCTAGGGATTGTTCTAGAATTATTAACAATGGATAGACTGACCCTTAGCACACTGCAAGCAAGCATCTGAATTCACATTTTATATTCCCCAGTATAGCATTTACTTTTCTCTGTTTCTGTGAGACACAATTGAGGCTCAAACAACTTAAGGGGAGAAAGGGGGATTTATTCAGCTTATGGCTCTAGAGGGGAGATGCTTTTTTTCTAGGTGAAAAAGGCATAGCTAGCAGAAATTGTAGGTGGCCTAAGTCACAGCAGATATCATAGAGTCTTAGAGCTGCTGCAAGTTCAATAGCAGACTCACTCATTGAAACAGGTAGAGCTAACTAAGCTCAAGGCCCATCCCCTGTGACTGGCTTCCTCCACCAAAGCTCCACTTCCTAAAAGTACCATGATTCTCCCTCACAATTAAAGATTCAAATACATGAATCTATGGGGAACAACTCATACTTAATACTATAACACCCAGTGCTGCAAAAACCTTTCAAAATCATTGTCATATTTTCTATGAGAAAATCGTATATAAGCATAGGGAGAAAATCATGCTTTATTTTAAAGCAACAGTCTACATAGTTTATTCTGCCATCATCATTTCCTCCTAGGAATAGTCAAACCAAAAAACAATAATCATGGAATCATTATTTCTTTATGGAATGAAGTTTAAATTTCTCTAGCAATAAATGTTTGTGATCTGTTTCACAAACCAGGAAGTAAACTTAAATCTATTATGTAAGACTAGGATGAGGCTCAGTGTTAGATAACTTGCATATCATCTGAAAGGATCTGGGTTTCATCCATAACTGAGAAAGAAAGAATAAATGAGTGAACAAACAAATGAATGAATGAAAGGATAAAAGGTGGGAAGAAAATAACAGAAAGTAGCAAAGGACAAAGTAAAAAAAGCAAAGAGAAAGAAAGAAAAATGTTGAGAAAGAGAGAGAGTGAAGGAGAGGGAAATGAGTAAGGTAGAGGAAAAAAGCTATCTACTTATAGTTGGGCAAACATCATAGCTATTTCTTCCCTAAATGTCTCCAAATCATGCTATTTCTCCATATAGCATTTTGGCCATTTAAAAATTTAAAGATTTTGTTGGGCAACAATTCATTCAATTTGAAATTAAACCTTCCAGTCTGTATGTAGTCTGAACAAACATTGGTATGTCAAGAAGTTTTTCATTTTTATTTCCTTTCTTTCTAGATGCTCTATTATGTAAAAGACATCCCGGAAACCCTGAAATTCTTCCATGGTCTCTTAGCTACCAATGCTAAGATTCTCATTATTCTTGTGTCAGGTAAACTATTTTATAAAGCCTGAATTTTGTCTTAGAATTGTGTCCATATACATGGATTCATGTTTATAGAAATCAAATGTATACTTTTTGTTTTGAAATTTTTGATTGCACATCATTTTCAATTAATTATTCACTACTAAGTGTCATTCATAGCAACTCTAAAGGTAGGGTGTCTAGTCACAGTAGTGTTCCTAAGCTTAAGGGTAACATAGAAAAGGATTCTGGGAAATGCCCCTGGGTCCTTGCACCTTATAGGAGAGGAGTACCCAGAGGAGAGGAGAGTTTGGCATGCACAGTAAAGGAAGCTCCGGGATTGGGGAGGGAGAGGCACTGGGGGATGGGGAGGAAGGAGAGAGAGGAGGAGGGAAGCAGGAAGGTCAGGGGGAGGTGGAGGGAGAGAGGGGACTGGTGTACCTGTTAAATTTTTGTATGAGCAGAAATAATAATAAAAAAATAAAGGTAGGGTGTCTAGAATATATTCATTCTATCTATGGAATAGAAAATTCAAGTGATGGTAGATTTAAGCCAAATCTCTCCCCATCCTAAAGTTCAGGGAAATTTGCAGAAGTGGAGGGTGGTAAGATTGTAAGAGCCTAAAGATGGGGAGGGACCAACAATATGCAAGACACTCCACACAAGTTAGGGCCACAGTAGCCATAATCCAACTTGCATGACCTGCACAACTACTGACATGTCAATGACCCCCCCCCCAAAGTTTAGCATGGATTACAGGCACTTGGATCCTTAGATTAACAGTCATAATAGTGTTCCCATACTAAAGGGAAGCCCAAGAAAGGGCTCTGAGCAATGCCACTGAGTCCTTACACCTCACTAGAGTGGAGGAAGCAGAGGGAAGTTTCCAGGGAATGGGGGGGGGGGAAAGAAGGGGGCACTAGCAGAAAGGGAAGGAAGGGGGTGAAAGGAAGGGGAAAAGGGTGTGTGTGTAAGGAGGACTCAAGAGGGGTGGAGGGAAGGAGGGGACTGGGGTACCTATTAAGCTTGTATGATTGGGAAAAAATAAATAAATATAATAAAATTTAAAAAAATGAAGGTAAGCACAGTGAATTGATTGTATTTATCTTTTTTATATCAGTTCAATATTCTTTCTTTCCACAAATTTATATAGAATACTTACAGGAATAATTATAATGGCCAGTGAGATGGCTCAATGGGTAAATCTGGTGTACTGAGTTTGATTCTTAAAGCCCACATTATGGAGAGAGAACCACGTTGCAAATGTTGTTGTCTGATTTTCACATGTGTTCCATGACTCTGACATGCCCTATGTCAACTTCCCCCCCCTTAATCAGTAAAAAACAAGTTGAAATATTTGGACTGTCATCGTTAATTAATTTGTATTTCTGATGCCATCAGCAGCAGCATTGTTAATTGTAGTTTTTTCTAAATTTCTATTAAAATGGTCTATTTGTTTAATTTAGTGTTACAGCTTTATTTTGCAAAGAATGCATTTAATTTTATGCTGCTACCATGGTTATAGAAAGTACCACTTAGAAAACACATGTAAGTTTAAAAAACGAAACATGAACTTGATATACTGTGTGTGTGTACCTGTGTAAGTTCAAGGGTGACATTAGAAATCATCCTGGATTGCTCTACATCTTATAGCTTTGCTCTGGGACTTCTCAGGGGTAGCACTGGAGATGATGACATTCATTTCTGACATGTGTATGTGGAATCTGGGGATCCAAATTCAATTCCTTTTGCCTTCAAGACAAAGTTTTAAATCCTGAGCCATCATCCCAATTCCTCATTATTTCTTTTTTAAAAGATTATTTATTTATTATTTATTTATTTATTATTTATTTAATGTGCTTCTGTTTTTCTCTGAGTGTCTTTGTGTATCAGAGACCACTACGTGTGCCTGTAGAGGCCCAGGGATGACTTCAGGAATCACCCTGAACTGTGCTACCCCTCTTTACTTTCCCAGGCTCTGCATTCCAGGATCAGAAGTATAGGCTGCAGCCATTTCCTCCTGGTATTCCAAGATCCAAACTCAGGACCTTCTGTTTTCCAGGCAGACAGAAGCTTGACACCCAAGCCATCTCTGTGTCTTCTCACCCCCATCCACCATTTCTTAAATATAACATCCATTTATAGTCGTTCTTTCCCTCTAAAGTGATCTTCCCTTTTTTGTCATGTTTTTCTGTCAGGTTTAAGATCAAATGTCACCTTAGTCCACAGGCTTTGTGATCACCAAGATAAAACAGAATGGCTTCAAATTCTGTGACTGTTGCCTGATTAGCTTTTTTGTTATGCTTAGCATTGTGTGATACAGATTCATTTAGTTCTGCCTATTCTCCTGTGTTCCTTGAATTAGCTCTACAAGGATGCAAATATTATTTTGTTCATTGCTCTACTCCAAATAACTGCCATATGGACTAACAGAAGGTAAATGAAAAAAAAAAAGAGAATAAATCAAACATAGTCTTTGTTCTATTGCACAGGAGCCAGTGGCTGGGACAAGTTGTGGAAAAAGTATGGCTCTCGCCTACCAAAGGATGACCTCTGCCAGTATGTTACATCAACTGACCTGACTCAGATACTAGACAACCTGGGGATTAAGTACCAGTGCTGTGACCTTTTGTCCACTATGGATATATCTGACTGTTTTATTGAGGGTAATGAAAATGGTGACTTGCTTTGGGATTTTTTGACAGAAACCTGCAACTTCAGCAGAACAGCACCACCAGATCTCAAAGTAGAAATTATGAAAGATCTTCAAGACCCTGAATTTAGTATTAAGAAAGATGGAAAAATTCTTTTTAATAATAGTCTAAGTTTCATGTTGATAGAGGCATAATCAGTGTTTTCAAAACTTATGTCCTGAGTTATTGTTGGTCATTTATTTACATTTTAAAGCTCAAAGTGCATGTCGTAATAAAGTTAATTACTATCTCTTATAAATGAAGTCTGGAAAATTCTAAGACATTTTGAGATGTCCATGTAGAATAATTTGGGCTAGTTTTTTAATCATATTCTGTCCCTGAAAACAGGCCCATAGGCTAAACATTTATCTGAACTAGAAACCAAAGACCTAAGATTCTTTGGATTATTGATAATAGAATTTGCTTTTTGTATTGGAATTAATTAGAACAACAATAGAGTGTTATAAATTCTTCAAATACTAACAAAGTGATTATTCATTGATACTTTTATAATGAACTAGATGTTTATGCTCTTGTGAAGAAGAATTTGTCTTTGTACATTCTCCTAATGTCATTTTTATCACTTTTGTTAAAAGTAAGCATTTTAACATCACTGCATATTTAAATTTTGTCATACATTGCAATTTTTCCCCACTTCCTTTTTTATTATCTGTGATTTAATCATGCTTTGTTTTTTTAACATGTTGAAAGTTTTCTTTTTTATTCAGCTCAATTTAATTTTTTTAATTTTTAGGTTTCAGATCACTTAGTCTTCCAAAATAAAAATTTAAAGGTACTATTTTATCTCACTAATTTTACAACTTCACTTTTTATAAAATAAAATCTTTCATATGTTTGGAATTTCTACAAAGTTTAAGATAGTGAAAACAAGCTGCTCTTTCCCCCAAAATACTAAATTAGGACTTATATAAGCAAAAGTTACTAAAAACTTAAAAAGTCCACTAGAGTTTACTCAGTTTCAGGAAAATCTTAAATTTATTTGCTATTTTGCAGCTTTTTATGCGGCTTTATTACATTCCTAAAGCAAGACTTATAGAGGCCAAAGACCAACACCATGATAGTCCCGTAAGAGCTGATTGTTCTTGGCAAGAGAGCTTACGCCAACACCAAAGGCTGATGGAAATGGCTATACGGTCTCAGCTTAATAGCTGAAAGACAATCCTTACTTGCCAGACTTTCATGTCTGGCCAAGTATATAGAAGGACACCAACTTTCACAACCAGATCTCTCCATTTTATTCACTTGCCCAGGGACTAATCCTACCCACCGTGGGATGAGCATGTCCATCAACTAGACAATCTTTTGAAGTTTTACTCTGAGCTTAGTTACTAAAAAAGTCTGCCAGAACTCAAATACTCAATGTCAAATTGACACTATATTCAATTATGACACCTTACTACTTGTCAACTTGATACAAGAACACATTATTTTTAACATATACCTGTCTTTGTCTCCATAATTATTAAATTTATATTATAATATGAACGCCTGTAATTTTGTTAATTCTAAAACTCTAAAAGATCTTATAGACAAATTCTAAAATGTTTTGTCATTAAACTTCAGTGCCAACATTTTAGAAGTTCAATGTCTCTTAACTATAAAAGTATATCAAGTCAAAATAAGTCAAATAACAGATAAAACATCAAAACAAAGGTATTATGGGTCTAAAGCTGGATGAATGAAGGGAAATGCATACATCAGTGGGGTGTGCATGCTAACAACTGTTACACTATGGAGGCCTGAACCCTCACAGGAATAGACAAGCCAGAGTGAACCCTGAGGTCCATTGAGGCATGTGGGCAGAAGGGTAGGAGGGAGTAGGAGGGAATAGTGAAGGGAAGGGAGGGAATAGGAGGGAGGATAAAGGGAAGGAAGCTGGATGAATACTCAATATGCTTGTAAAACTAGAAAAAATTAATAATAGAAAAAAGAATTATTCCCTTAAAAAAAAACAGAAGCATCGTGACACAATAAGAAAATATCAAATGAGAACCAAAGTCCAGCAAGTCAAATACCCTATCTCTTCAAAATTGCAGTGACTCAAAGATTCTGAAAAATCAAGGTCTCTCTCCATGACTCAAAGTTTTATAAGCAGCATTTCTCTGAACCAAGTCAAATCTGCATTTTCAACTAACAGTACACATTCCATGGCCTTGGGATCTACGACAACACTCTGTTCTACTCTGCAGCTGTAAGCTTCACCTTCCTTTCCAAGAACACAAAACCTGGCACTTGATGACAAGTTTTAGCTGTTCTCCATGAACCACTCAATTTTGCATCAAAACCAATACTATCCAGAAGTTGTTGCAAGATTCTGCAGTGAGTTTGAAATGCATTTTTTGCCACAGCTATACCAACTTCTTTATGCTGTCTTTGAAAAAAGTCATTTGTAGGCAGCCAAAACTTGCACCACCTATCCCCATTATCCTTATACCACCAATCTAGTTATGTCCTTCTTATCTTCCTGCCCATCTGTATGTGTATCAAAGGGCTCCTTTTCAGGACACCAGGTCTTCATGGTAGAATAAGTGGCCCTTCAGTTGGTAAATTCACAAGAAGGATGCTTCCCTTCTTTTTTGTAGCACCTTTCCCCAGGGATTCATTCTGAGCATAGAGTGTAGTTCTTTCTTCTGAGATCTACACTGGTTCATGGGAAAATGGCAATTATGTCAGTCACTTTGTAATTCTGGTGGTATTAGATCTCTTTGCAGTAAGCTCCTGAATGCATCAGCCCTGTCCTGACTATGATGTCCTGGCCAACAATATATCTCTTTATCTTTAGGTTCTTAAAATCTTACCACCACACTCTTCTTTCTTTTTATTATTTATTCAATTATGTGTGTGTGTGCGTGCGTGCGTGTGTGTGTATGTAGAACCACGGGCGAATTCGGGAACCACCATGGACGCCTCCACTTCCTCCTTGTTTACTCTTCCCCAGGATTCACAGGCTCCGCCCTACCAGTACCAAAAACGCAGGCTGCCCCCGCTTCCGCCCGGCTTCTATAAGTGGGGTCTAGGACCTTCTGCTTGCAAGGCAGAGGCTTAACCCCTGAGCCACCTCTTCAACCCCACCACCACGCTCTTCTGCAAGGTTCACTGAGTGTTAGAGTGGTGAGAATTCTTATGGTCTGATTAGGGCTGAGCATTAGAAGATCACCAATACTCTACCCTCAGGCCAGCTGTGGCTTTCTGCCTCATTATTCTTTCATCACATTATGGTGCTTCTTGGTTGAGTGCTGAGAAGTTTTCTTATGTAAGAGTATAATAAAAAAGTGTTTAGATAGTGTTTTATTTTCAGGTATTAATAGTTAATATTAAGATATTTGTTCTTGTCTAGTGTCTGTTTTCTCCACTCCCATGTTTTTTGGACAAGCTTATAGTAGTACCAGGCTTGTGCTTCTTGGCAGTAGGGATGGACTTAGAACCTGTTCAGAGAGTAAATGGTTCCCCATATGCCTTACATACCACTGCTGCTCCACTGGACTCTTCTTTTCAGAGTTGTTGTAGCTTGCAATGTTTATAGCTGGGTGAGGTTATTGATAACTCCCTCACTCTTAAGTCACTAGTCTTTTTTCCTTTTCTTTGCTTCCCTAACATTTACTAAGTCAAATCTTATTTTTTCCCTTCCAAGATTTTTCTTCCTTGATGTCCATATTCATTTATTTCCCTACTTTTTGACTCTTTTAGAATCTTCCTCCCTCCCCTTGACTTAGGTTTCCTTATAGTCTGTGGATATTATAGATGTTTCCTTTTAAGTATATTATTTTGAAGGTTCAATGCTAGGATCTAGTTATAAAGAAAAACATGGCATCTCTCTTTTTGCATATGAAATACATTGCTCAATATAATTTATTCCAACTCCATTTGTTTACCAGCAGATTTCATTAATTTATTTTTTCTTACAGCTGAATAGCATTTTATCATGTATATATACCACGTTTTCCTTATCTGATCATCTTCTATTAGACATCTAATTGGGTTCCATTTCTTTGCTTTTGTAAACAGAGGTGCAATGAACATGGGTGCACATGAGTCTAGGTAGTAAGACACAGCATTCTTTGGGAATATTTACAGGAGTGGCATAATGGGGTCATATAGGTTGTTCAATTTTTAAATTATTTTAGGAACCTCCATACTGATTTCCAAAGGGGTTGTAAGGTTTCATTCCTACCAAAAATAAATGAAGATTCCCTTCTGCCTGCATCCTCCCTACATTTATTATTGTTTGTGTTTTGTGTTTTACCCATTCTGACAGGGGTGAGATGTTATGTCAGTGTGGTTTTAATTTCCATTTCCCTAAAGACTGGAGAGGTAGAATGGTTTTTCAAGATATTTGCTAGACATTTGAATTTATTCCTATAAAAAGTTTCTTTTTAGTTCTAAAACCAGTTTTAATTGGATTGTTGCTTCATTGACATTTAATATTTAGAGTTCTTTGTATACTCTGGATATCAATCTTTGTTAAATACGTTATTAGCAAAATTTTTCTTCCATTCTGTGGGCTGCATTTTGCCTGATTAACATTATCTTTTGCCAAAGGGAGACCTTTTAATTTCATTAAATTCTACTTGTTGAGTATTGGTCTTATTTCCTGTGTGTTTGGGGTTCTATTTAGGAAATGATGGCATTCATCACTCAGCTCAAGTGTAAATCCTGTTTTTTCTTCTAGAAGTTCATAATCTCTGGGTTACCATTAGAGATCTTTGATTCATTTTAAGTTAATTTTCAGAGTCGATAGGTGTCTTTTTTCATTTTTTTGCACAGAGATATCCAATTTTCCTAGCACCATTTGTTGAAAGTTCTGCCCTTTTTCTAATTTTTTTGGTACCTATAAAAACAATCAGTTGACTGTAGATGTATGAGAATTTTTAAGCCATTGTTCTGTGTATCTCTGCTTTGTAATCAGAAGTATGCTGTTTTTATTACTATAGCTTTGTAGTATAATTTAAGTTTTGAAATGAAATATCTTTGTGCAATAGTTATTTTTCTCTGTTGCTGAGAACATCACTGAGTCTTAAACAAATTAAGGGGAGAAAGAGGATTAATTAAGCTTATGGTTCCAGATGGGAGATACAGTCATTCATGGCAGAAAAGGCATGGCTGGTTGCCAAAAGTTATAGGCCGTCTAAGTCACTAAAACATCACAGAAGCTGAGAGATGGTGTAAGATCAAGAACAGACAACCTAACTGAAGCAAGGGTAGAGCTAACCAAATTCAAGAACAACTCTCTGTGACTGTCTTCCTCCAGCAAGGCTTCAACTTCTAAAGGGGCCATGACCTTTCCAAACAACTAAAGATTCAAACATATGAGCCTGAGGTGGACAACTCACATTTCATGCCATGACACTCTACCTCTGGGTACTACAGGCTCATTGCCATCTCACTATGCAAACCATACTCAGTACAATTTTAAAAGTCCTCCTAGACTACATCAGTACTTTGAACATAGTCCAAAAGTCCAAAGTCCTCTGTAAAATCAAAAGACAGATTACATATTTCCAACATGCAATGACTTTTCTACCTGTTACGGATTTTATGGTTATTCAGAGATTTACCACATACTAAAAGTTAAAAATTAATAAGTAAGAGGGTTTATTAAAGAGAGAGATTGGTACTAGGGCTTATATACATGGGCTGGTGATGTGTGTGCAGCTGTGAGTTATGTCTCCACGCAGTTTTTATAGGCAAGGGTGTGGGAGGGCCCTGGGGATTGCAGCTCCGTCCTGCAGGCTAGTCCCTTGGGTCCTCCACAAGGGGGATCGGAGAAAGGTGAGTGCGCTCTCCACCCGCTCCCAGTCCTCCTTCCCGAGGACAATCAGATACAACAGGGAGTCTAGTCAAGCAGGAACTCATTTATTGCAAGTCCATAGCCATCTTATAAAGGTAGAAACCACAAGGGGAATTCCAGGGCAGGGAAATGGGCAAGCAACCATCTTAAAGATCAAGCCAGCATGCAGGCTGTATGTAGCGAAATTTCTTCAAAATGTCCTGAACTACGCCCTCCTGACTTCCTCCATCAAAACATCTTTGTCTAAATTTGCCAGATTATTGAGGTCACCTAGACCGAGGCCCCCACACAAGGGGAAAAGGGGTGCATATCTCCAAATTTACTCATTGGCGCCAGCAAAGTAGTTTAGTTGGCAATGTCTTAAAGTCTTATGCAAACTTCTTGCAGCCCTCTGGCTAAACAACATTCCAAAGAACCAGTTGGGAGTAGGCAATTTTACAGCCTGCCAGCAGTTTCTCTGGCTAAAGAATTCCTTTATAAGATTTTAAGATTTTCCCTTTTATATTTCTCCCCTACAGAATTTTTAAGATTTTCCCATTTATATTTCCCACCTAAATTCTCTCCTTTGGTTGTGCACATAACAGGTAAATCTTTGACTCATCATAGGCACTCCTTATTGAGATCTGATTAGCATCATCTTACTGGATCCCAGGAGGAAATTAATGTACCTGATTAAAGTGTAAAGCAAAGATCTCTATTTAGCTGAGCCTGAGAGGAAAATGGCTTTTCCACAATTATAATAGGACTCTGCATGCATGATCTGCACAATGACCAACATATCATTGACCCCTCAAAGTCTAGCATGGACTAAAGGCACTAGGATCCTTAGAAGCAAGGGATTAACAGCCACAATAGTGTTCCTATACTTAAGGGGAACACAAGAAGAGTTCTGGGAAATGCCACTGAGTCCTTACACCTCATTGGAGAGGAGGACCCAGAGGAAAGTTTGACATACACAATAAAGAATGCTCCAGGGATGGGGGGAGGGGGCACTGAGAGAAAGGGAGGGAGGGGGGAAAGGCAGGGAAAAAGGGGGAAGGGAGTAGGGAGGTTCAGGGAGGGGTGAAGTGAGGGAGGGGATCGGGGTACCTATTATGTCTGTATGAGCGGATAAATAAATAAATACATACATACATGCATTAAAAAAAAAAAGAAAATGGCTTTTCCTAAGCAAAGGGTTGGAGAAGTCAGGGTGTGCTTCTACAAGGTAATCCCAGTAGTGCGGGATGACCTTCCAAGACCTTCAGATACTGTCACAGCATGGGCTGCTCTAGATCTGCCTACTTTCCCCCTTAACATTGTGAGGACCCAGACTGCTCAGGGGATGAGGAGCGATGGCCACTCTTAGTTACTTCCTGCTGAGTTGGGGTGAAGGAAGTATGAGCAATGATCCTCATCTAGGAGATGCTGGAATGGTCCAGAGGAACCGATATTTGAAGCTTTATGGATATTAATCTGGAAGAGACAAAGCAGGTAAGTTAAGTCTATAAGATCTAAACATAAGGATTAAACCATCGTAATTGGGAAGGCAGATGGGATAAGCTAAAGGAGCTTAGCAGTCTTACTATAGGTATAGGCAAGAGTTAGTAAAGAAAACCTGTTATTTTGCCTGGAATAGTCACTACCTTTGTCTGGTGTGAAAACAAAGAGCAACAGGTAATCTATACTAGAGGAGACCTTTTTCCCATTGGAGAGAAGGTAAGAACTTCAGGCCTTGACATTGGTCTCCAGCAGAGGGGCTTGACCCCTGAGCCCTGGAGATTCCTACAGTCAGGACATGGGCCACATGGAGGCTTTTTTGCATTCAGGACAGTTTCTTTGGTGCTGTGCAGCCTGGTTACATTTAAAGCATTTTTTTCCTTTTCTTGTCAGGAAGGGAATTTCAGGTTTATTAGCTTGGGCATTCTTACTAGCATTCTATCTCCTTAGACAAATATCAAGCTTTGATTTTTTTGTTTCCTGGTTCTTTCTCCCTTTAGTTTGAAAAATATCTATGAATTTATCTGACTCCTTAATTTCTTTTTGTTTTTGAACTTAGGCCAGATCTTGTAAGGAAAAAGGAAACATGAACTCAAGTTGACCCAAATGCATTTAGAATCTCTTGAAGACAGACTAATGCTGGGTCCAGATTACATTGATCCTGTTTAGTTTCAAGGGAAGGGAGTCTGGCTGAGGTGAAAGCTTGAAATTCCTGTCCCATCTTAGTTTTAAGGGCATCTCTACTGGGAGACAAAAGTTTTCCCCCCAGAACTATTACCTGGTATTTTTGGCAGAGATCTCCATGGTTTCCTAACTTGTTCTAAGATGTACTGAGGCCTTGTCTGAGAACAGACCAGGTTGGCTGTTTTTCATGTTAGTAGGTCTTTAGTTAGTCCCTGGATAAAGGACTTAGTTAGAGTCTAGAGGGGTTTGGATTTGCAGATAGGATCCACCTGAATGAAGCTTCCTGAGTTCCCTACTTTGTTTAGACGGATTATGGCTATCATCCCAGACATGAAACAATTATCCTTTAGAGCAAAGGTCACTAGGAATTTCCCTCCTTTAATTAACAAGACCCGAAGCCAAATTGGTTCTCACTGTCCAACATCCAACATAGACAAAGGCTGGATATCCCTCCAAGAGAGATCATATACATGCCAGTTCTGGCCAAGCCCTTGGTAGAGCTTTTTAGGTATGACTTGGCCATAGTGGTTCCAACTGTTAAGTGACTAAGATCATATTCTAATCTGATCCCACCCTAGACCATATGTCATTACTATGGAACTGCAGAAGTGGCCATTCAAACTCCATGGCTAGGAAGAGATCTTAAAGACCTCATCATGGGGCTATAGATTCAAGCACTGAGGTTTTTGCAGATCTCCTACTTCAGGCTGGCACTCACATGTTCACATAGAGTTTAAACATTCTCTCCCCCATTTCAAAAGTGCCTTTCTCTTCCTCCTCCTCAAGATGCCTGTTCAGAAAGAGGAGCAGATATAGACTTAGCAGAGTCTCTTCTACCTTGAAATCCAAGGTTTTGTAGTTTTTATCCAGGCCTATCACAAATTTCTTTTCTTTAAAATACATGATACATAAATATAATAGTTAAGCTCTATAAGATCTTAAGCAATTAGACCCTTTATGAATCTCTGTTGATTCAAGACAGAGACAGTTGAAAAACACTTGAATACATTGTCAATTCCTAACAGTTATGTTTCTGAGGTTCAGTGCTTTTTCTTCTATAACATGGAAGTAGCATAACATAAAATTTTCTTTACCAATCATGTCTAATTTTCTATCTTCTCATAAACTTAATATCCCACAGACCTTTGCAATATACTTTAAAACATTTCTTTTAAGTAACAACTCATAACCACCTGTACATACTCCAACTTTCCCATAACATATCTCATCCCACAAGCCTTTTCCCAAACCTCTTGCACATACTCTAACTTTCTAAGTAAAATACATATTTCCTTCATATCTTCTTCCCTCTCTTGGTGGCTCCCTACTGTTTTCATATTTGTTACCCCACCAAAATGTCTTTTACAAGGAGGCAATAACAGTAGACTTCATTAAAATCAAGATCAAACAAGACAGAGTACTTAAGTCAGTATGTAGTTAGGCCATTCAATGTTACCAAAGTGGTTTATTTTTAAATGTGCACATGTATTTTAGTTGAGCATGACAAATAATAAAAAGTAAAAAACCAAAATAAGAATATGAGCATGTAATATGAATAAAAATAAAGTAGGCTACAGCTTTGTTATTTTGAAACATAAAACACACATATTACAAGGTAATCCAGGTAATCAAGTTAGCCAAAATACTTCTTAAGATGAAATCATCACAGACAAAACACAAAGAACAACAGAAAGTTCCTTCCTAGCCAGACATTAGTGCTCTGTAGGTCTCCCTAAGTTCAGCGGAATATGCAGATCATGACCAAAAAGATAAATCTTTGGATTATACAAATTTGAGCTAAACAAAACAAGTGGGGATCAGGCTGGTTTTTCCTGACCTAAAGAATCATATAGGTTCTGGTCAAGTAAATACCTCCCGAATCCCCCAGTAGGGACCAGGAACATCTTCCTGGACTTACTGCATCTATGGCACATCCAGCTCTCCCTCTTCGAGTCCTTCCAACTGTGTGCCCACCCAACTGTGAGGGCTGCAATTTGGAGTGCCACAGGTTCTTAAGGAAGACCTCAGCCTTGGAGCCTTGAAATTTTCAGGTGGTACCTATCCCAAGGGTGAGTTCATCTCTTCGCCTGCCTTTTGGCCCAATCAACAAGCCTCCCACCAAGTTTGAGCAAAGACAAAAAATGAGACAAAGACAACAAATGACTTACCTCCTCCTCATGAGAAGTCTAAGCATTGGAAGGCTGCAATTGAGCTCCGGGACTGAATGTCTGCAGTCCCCCAAGGCTGATCAGAAAGTAAAGTGAGTTGGGTTGAACCCTCTCATCCCAGATGAGCCCCCAGAATGTTTTGGATTTTGGGGTCATTCAGTGATTAACTGCATTCTAAAAGTTAAAAATTAATAACTGAGAGACTTTATGAGAGAGAAGAGAGAGAGAGACAGAGACAGAGAGACAGAGAGAGACAGAGGGACAGAGATACAGAAAGAGAGGAGAGAGAGAGACTTATACACAGGGGTTGGGCGATGTGTGTACAGCCATGAGTTACATCTTGTCATGGTTGGGCACAGGTGTCAAATTGACAGTTGAAGGTTTGAGCTCTGGGCACATCTGTGAAGAATTAGTAGTTGAGTTAAGCTCAGAGTGAACCTGAAGGAGATTGTCTAGTTGATGGGGCAGACCCAGCCCATGGTGGTTGGGACTAGGCCCTGAACAGGTGAATAAAATACAGATAACTGGTTGAGGCATCCTTCTGTACACTTGGCCAAACATGCTGGTCTGACAAGTAAGGATTGTCTGTCTCTCAGCCATTATGTGGTAATAGTGTGGCCAGTTCCCTCAGCCCTGGTATTGGTACATGCTCTTCCATCGAGCTGGACTATGAACTGTAACCAGTAACTGTAAGAGAATAAATCCCTTGTTCCTTTAAGTCATATGATGGTCATTTATCAGCAATCATGCAGGCGAACTGCAGAACATCTAATTTAACTTAGGCGATAAAAAGCAGCCATGTCACACTGTAAAGACTACATTGCCTTGAAACTTCCTCTAATTTAACTTCAGGTGAGCTTTCAGGATGAGGGCAAAATTTGATCCAGCACTGCATCAATACATCACTTTATTTGGCACTTTTCCAGTTGCTGCCATGGTCTCTGATCCCCTTTGGACCATTACAAGCTGAGCTTCAATTTCCATGTTTTTAAACAACATTGCTTTCTTCTATGCTTTCACATCTCTACACAGTTTTTATGGACAAGGGACAAAGGGGATTGCAAGCCTCCCTTTGGGTGCAGGTCCACTAGTTGACTCATTGGCACCAGGACAGCATTTTAGCTGGCAGTGTTTTACACTCTTATCAGCATGCAGGCTTCTTATAGGCCCTCTGGCCAAAAGACATTTCAGAGTGGAATTCTGGAGAACCAGTAGGAGAGTAGGCATTTTTACTGTCTGCCAGCAATTTTCTGGTGGAAGAATTCCTTTTTAAGATTTTCCCTTTTATATTGCTCCTTACATTAATTTTAAGATTTTTCTTTTTATATTTTCCTCCTGCACACCAAATAAACATTGCCATTCCAAAAGGGAGGAATGCAGGCATATGCAAGAAAGATCAATCCAAAACAAACCCAAAAATCAATAGTACAAACTCTGAATCCTGCAGTTCTATGTCCAACAAATGAACCTGTTGAAATTATCTCAGATTCAAAGGGCTTCTGTTTCAGTCCGCCTTCATGGTTGCTGATAATTGACCATCAGACAACTTAAGGGAACAAGAGGTTTATTTTCTTACTGATAGTTTGGTTACAATCTGTAGTCCAGGCTGACAGGACAACAGGCAACAACACCAGAGCCAAGGGAACTGGCCACACCATCTCTATATAATAGCCGAGAGATGGACAATCCTTACATGCCAGACCAGCATGTTTAGCCAAGTGTACAGAAGGTGCCAACTCTCTCAACCAGCTGTCTGTATTTTATTCCAGGGCCTAATCCTGCTCACCATGGGCTGGGCCCTCCCCATCAGCTGGACGATCTTTTAAATGTCTGCTCTGGGCCTAACTCAACCACTAATTCTTTACAAATGTACCCAGGGCTCAAACCCTCAACTGTCAAATAGACACCTATACCTAACTATGACAGCTTCCATTCTACCTCTCCAGTACAGCTTCAGGTAGAACATATCATTCTCTTGTGCTAGATCCTTCCATGGTTTGTAACTCTTCTTGGAAAATGTCCCACATTTACTTTGAAATTTTTAACATTTTCTCTTCTCTATGAAAAACTATGCTTTAGCTTCTTTCTGGGTCTCAGAAGTGTACACTTCCCTTTATATCCTGCCTGGCTTCTTCCATTCTCTGAAACTTTGGAGGAGAGATCCAGAACCTCTTCCCTTTTGTATCAATGAAGCCTCTAAAACCATGACAAAATGGATGACTTTACCAAATTCTGCTATAATCTTCAGGTGGAGATTGGCCCTCTTGAACAGTTGATTCAGGTTCTGGGTACTGATTATAGGTGAAATTTCTCCCTAGCAGTTGCTTGCAGAAGCAGGCAATTTGCATTCTTATGGGTGGAATCCTTCCCTGAGGAATTTGTCCTCAGGGTAGGGCCTCTTCTAGTACACAAATCCTAAACAGGCTTTGACTCACTAATTGAGCTAATCTCTTTAACAATAGCCACTTTTGCTGTCTGCCCCCTCCTAATTTAACTCTTCAAGTTTGTCACTGCATCTTTTATCATCAAACCTCACAGTGTTTACTTCTTTCTCCTCAATCCTTGCTCCTTTTCTATAAATCTGAAAAGGAGCGATAAAAAGCAGCCAAGTCACACTGTAAAGACTACATTGCCTTGAAACTTCCTCTGCCAAACACTCTAATTTAACTTCAGGCGAGCTTTCAGGATGAGGGCAAAATTTGATCAAGTACTCCATCAATACATCACTTTATTTGGCATTTGCTGCCATGGTCTCTGATCCCTTTGTGCCATTACAAGATGGGCTTCAATTTCCATGTTTTTAACAGCATTGCTCTCTTTCATGCTTTCTCTAGAATGGTCATTTTAGATCCATCTCCAGACACAAAGGCTTTCTCAGTGCAAAGACCTGAAGTCTATATATGTCTCATAACAGACAGTTCCAGAGGCACACTAGCCAAATCACAGCAAGTGGTGATACTACTGGGTACCAATTTCTCTCAATTTCACAAACAACAACTTTACCTTTTGGTACTGGATTCTCAATCTCACATAGCAACACCCTAATTCTCTGATGCCAAGTTCTTTACTGGTTAATCTTTTTTTGTTGCTGTGAGACATCACTGAGGCTCAAATAATTTAAGGGGAGAAAAAAGAAGATTTATTCTGCTTATGCTTGCAGAGGGGAAATACAGTGCATTGTTGCATAAAAGTCATGGCTGCAACATCCATAGCGGAGGCTGAGAGCACAAAAGTGCCAACTGCAAAAGTAGAACCGTTCTGGAAGTAAGGTGGAACTACTCAAGTTCAAGGCCCACTTACTGAGTCTGATCCACCTGTAGCAAGGTTCCACCTCCTAAAAGTGCAATGACCTTCCCAAACAACTATAGATTAAAAAATGTGACCCTGTGGGGACAGCTCACATTTCAAACCATGACACTCCAACACTACCTTTATTACTGAGGATTTTTTTTTTTGCTATTCCTAGGCCTTTTGTACTTCCATATGAATTTTGAGATTTTTTAAATCAATTTTGATTGATAACACAATCTATACATTACTTTAAGTAGGAAGGTCATTTTTGTAGTGTTAATTCTACTGATCCAAGAATATGGGAAATCTTTCCTTTTTCTAATGTTTTCTTTGATCTGTTTCTTTAGTACTTTAAGGTTTTCATTGCACATGTCATTCATAACTTTATTTAGATTACTTTTTTTGGAGTTCCAGTAAATGGAATTATTTATCTTGGGACTGTATCACTTTGTTGAAACTTCTGTATAGGAAAATCCACTGATTTTTAGGCATGAAATTTTTAGCCTGTGACTCTACTGAGTGTATTTATTAGGTCTAGGAGTATTCTGATGGAATCATTGGGGTCTCTCTTTAAAAAAGGATAGCTTGATTTCTTCCTTTCCTATTGCATCCTTTTTATCTCTCTCTTCTGTCTTATAGCATTAGCTAAAACTTCAAGGTCAATACTAAACTGAAGTGGTGAAAGTGGACAATCTTGTCTATTTTGCAGAACTAAGTTGGAATAACTCAAATATTTCATCATTTAGGATGATTTTTGCTACAGGCTTATTTTATGTGGCTTTAATTTTTTGATACCATCTTCCTTCCATCTGTGTTGTCTCCAGAGCTTTTATCATAAAAGGATATTAAATTTCATTGAAAAGATTTTCTGTATCTATTTAGATGATCATGTATTTGTTGTCTTTGCATTTGTTTATATAATGAATTAAATTTATTGATTTGTGTATATTGAACCAACCTTGTGTTTCTACAATAAACCCAACTTAGTTATTGAAAGTGATCTTTCTAATATGTTTTGAATTAGTATTTTCTTGAGTATTTTTATCTGTGATCATCAATAAGATTGGTCTATTATTTTTTGTTGTGTCTTTATTTTGTTGTATTATCAGTGTAATATTTGTTATATAGAAAGAGTTTGCAAATAGTGCTTCATTTGCAAACTACTTTGAGGAGTAGTTGTATTAATTTTTCTTTAAATATCTGGTAGAATTCTACATTGAATCCATCTCACTGGGCTTTATTTGGTTGGGATATTTGTAATTATATCTCTTATTATTGAATTATTTAGATTATTCATTTCATCTTGATTCAAATTCTGTGGATTATTCTTAGAAATTCATCCATTTCTTTCTGATGGTCAAGTTTGGTGGAGTATAACTTTTATTGCTTTTTAATCAGAAAGTTTAGGTTCATGATAGAATATCTTATCTGTATTTTTTATTCCTTTAACCCATTTTTCACTTTTCTTATAAGAGACATATGGAATATAATCTTTTATTTCCAATCTTCATAATTTTTGTAGTATGTCCTTATGATTCTCTGAATTTGTTGCTGTTGGTTGTAGTAGCTCAAATTTTATTTTTGATTTTATTAATTTGTGTTTTCTTTCTTTTGTTTTTGACTAATTTGGTTAAGGGGTTATTCATCTTGTTTGCGTGCTTTCTGTTATTTGTCTTGCTATGAATGTTTATCTTTATTCCATGGTGATCAGGATATAATTTTAATTTTCCTGTATTTGTGAAGCTAGCTTTGTGGCCTGGTATATGGTCCATTTTGTTGAAATGGACTGCTAAAAATATTGTGTATTCCTTGGTTTTAGGGTCAAAAATTTAACATATGCTAATCAGGTTCATTTGGTTTATGGTTTGTTACAACATTAGTATGTTCAGGTTTTGCCTATTGACCTGCTGTTGTGATAATGGGATGTTGAAATCCTATTATCATTTTTGGGCTGATTTGTTATTTTTCATGCTGTACTGTTTGGTTAATGAATGTGGTTGAACTTTTATTTGGCATATGTACATTTAGAATTATGAATTCTTCTTGACGGATTATTCCTTTAATGAGCATGTAATCTCTTAAAGTATATTTTGATTGGAAGTATATTTTGTTAGATATTATAATAAATATTTCTGCTTGTTTCCTAGTTCTATTACCTTGGAGAATATTTTTTTAATTTTTATTTTATTTATTTATTTTTTATTTTTTCCACTCATACAAACTTGATAGGTACCCCATTCCCCTCCCTCCCTCTACCTCTCCCTGGATCCCCTTGCTCCCTCCCCCCCTTTTACTCTTCCTTTCCTCCCCTCCCTCCCTTAATCCCAGTGCCCCCTTATTCCTGGATCATCCTTTAGTGTGCATGTCAAACTTCCTCTGGGTCCCCTTCTCTGATGAGGTGTAAGGACTCAGTAGCATTGCCTAGAATTCTTTCTTGTGTTCCCCTTTAGTATGGGAACACTATTGTGGCTGTTAATCCCTTGCCTCTAAGGATCCTAGTGCCTGTGATCCATGCTATACTTTGGGGGAGTCAATGATATGTTGGTCATTGCACAGGTTATGCAAAGTCCTATTATGATTACTTTGGCCCTAACTTGTGTGGAGTATCTTGCATATCCTTACTCCTCCCATCCTTGTGCTCTTACAATCTTACCGCCCCCTCTTCCGCAAATTTCCCTGAGCTTTGGGATGGGGAGAGATTAGGCTGGCCTGGTTCCTGGTGATTAATGTAGGGTCTCTGATGTTCTGAATTATGGTTTGTTGGTTTTTTCTTTTTTTCTTTTTTCCAGTTTTGCTGTTCCTACACCACCCTTAGCTCCATCCTGATGGGTATTGGATGTCATCTCCTAGCCAAAGATAAAAGGCTGTGAAAATAGAGTCTTATTTAAGAGTAAATTCAAAGGTAGATGGAATAAGAGTAGGAGACCGCGGTGAGGGGGCGGGGTCAGTCTCCCATTTGCAGGATGGTTGCCATCTATCTTCCAGACTGTATGCCCTCCCTGCCTGGTGAGAACAAACTCCATCAGTCGCAAATGACCAGGAAGGAAAGTCTGTGAACTTAACCAGATGTCTCATTACTTACTTGCAGTTCTTGATGGTGGCTGTCGCATGATCCCTTCTCTCCTTGTTGCTGGCAGGGCCTTCCTTCCCTTTCCCTCCTGTTTATAATCTTTGCAATTACTCTAGGTATTACAGAGATTTATCTTTGAGTGTGTCACTAAGTGGGTTTGGTACTAGGACTCAACTATTAGGGAGTACATACGGTGCTTAATTTTCTGGGTCTGGAATACTTCACTCAATATAATTGTTTCTAATTCCATCCATTTCCTGGCACATTGCATTAATTCATCATTTTTGATGGCTGAATAGTATTCCATTGTATAAATGTACCACATTTTCCTTATCCACTCATGAAATGTTGGACATTTGGGTTGATTCCATAACTTAGCTACTGTAAACAGTGCTGCTATGAACATGGTCATGCTTGTGCTGTCGAGGGAAGTTTTGCTGTATGGGGGGTTATTCCCAAAAGTGGAATAGCAGGGTCATGTGGCATTTCAGTCTTTAATTTCTTTAAGAATCGCCAGACGGGCTTGCCAGAGTGCCTGTATGAGCCTGCATTCCCACCAGTAATGTAGGAGAATTCCTTTCTCACCACATCCTCTCCAGCATTTGGTGTTGTTTGTTTGTGGATTTTTGCCATCCTGATGGGGGTGAGATGATATCTCAGGGAGGTTTTCATTTGCATTTCCCTGATGGCTAAGGATGTGGAGCATTTTTAAAGATATTTGTTAGACATTTCAATTTCATCCCCAGTAAAATTTCTTTTGAGTTCCAAGGCCCATTTTTAAGTTGGTGTTCAGTTGTCTACGTTCTTTGTGCACTTTGAATAATAGAGCTCTATCAGATATGTGGTTAGTGAAGATTTTTCTTGGAGAATATTTGAACGGCCTTTTACCCTGAGGGAATGCCTATCTTTATGGTGAGGTATGTTTCTTGAAGGCAACAAATTGACAGAGTGTGGTTTTTAATCCTTGCTTTTAGTCTATATCTATTTATTAGAGTTAAATCAATTGATTTTTAAGGTTACAATTGAGAAATGTTTGCTTATTTCTCTCATTATTTGAATTTTGTGAATTTTTATATTAATGCCTCTGCTTTGTAGCTGTGTTGGCATTATTTTCCATGTTTTAATTTTGAGTATGTTTAACATTTTCTTTAGTCTAGAGTATTTTCTAGTGTCTTTTAGTTACTTGATTTAGTGGTCATGAAATCCTTTAGCCTTTTTTTAGTGGAAACTTTTTTTCAACTATGACTGATAGTGTTGTTGGATATAGCAGCCTATGTAAACATTTGTGATCAGTCATGACTTGAAGTATATTTCTCCAAACTCTTTGGCTTATGCAATTTCAATTGAAAAGTCAGCTGTTATTTTCATAGGTTTGCCTTTGGATGTGACTTTTTTTCTCTCTTGCAGTTCTCAAGCTTAGTCTTTATTTGGTATCTGCATAGTTGTCATTATTATTTGTTGCAGGGTGTTTCAGTTTTCGTCATAGCTAACTGCTGTGCAGTATGCATCTTGTATTTGATGTAAATCTCTTTCCTTAGGTGTGGAAAATATTTATTTATTTTGGTATGAAAAATATGTTCTGGAGTGTTTTCTTGGGTTTCGTTTTCTGGAATTACATTAATGTGCAGAGTTGGAGTCTTCATAGTGTCCTATCACTCTTTAATGTTTCTTTCATACAAGAAACTTCTTAATTGAACTATCTCATTCTGCCATCTTGTCTTCCAGATCTGATGTTTGGTCTTCTGCTTTATTGGTCCTACTGGTTTTACTTTGTGAGAATTTTCTGTTTCAGTTAGCTTGGATATTTATTTCAAGCTTGAGATTTTTTTCACCTGTTCTCACTTATTTTTTTTTATTTGTCTTTTTCACCTCAATTATCTGCTCTTGTATTTCCTTTTGCATGTTCATAAACATATTAAACATACATCTTTGGAATATATTATCTTCATTTTTTTGGATAGTATTCAAGAAATTATTTTTGTTAGACTCTGTCCATCAGGGGTTTCTTTTTTTTATAGTGATCATATTGTATTAGTTACTCTTATTTTTTGCTGTGAAAGAATACCCAAATCAGCAACTTAAAGGAGAATGGGAGATTTATACAGTTTAGGGTTCCAGAGGGTAGATATAGTCCATTACAGCAGGAAAGAGATGTCTGGGTGAAGAAGTTGGAGGTGGCCTAAGTTACATGGAGAGTAAAAGCTTCTGTAATATCAAGAGCAAACTCACTTAATCAAGCAGAGCAGCGCTAACTGACCTCAGTGCCCACTCTCTGTGACTGTCTTTCTCCAGCAAGGCTCTACTTCCTAAAATGGTCATGGTTTTCACAAACCAAAGATTCACACATATGAAGTGATGGGGAACAACTCATATTTAAGGCCATGATATTCCATCCCTAGCCCCTGAAGTCTCATTGCCATCTCATTATATAAACCATACTCAGTCCAACATTAAAAATCCTCATAGGTTGAATCAGCAGTTCCAGCACAGCCCACAAGTCCACAGACTAAGTCCTCCCATAAAATCAAAAGACAAATTACATATGTCTAGCATAAAATGGCACAGAATGAACATTCATATCCCAAAAGGGAGAAATGGGACAGATCTAGGAAATATTGGTTCATAACAAGACCAAAAACTGGCAGGACCGTCTCCACATCTAGCAACGGAACCTTTTCTTGAAATTATGTCAGTTTCAAAGGGCTTCCCTCCAACACAGCTGCCCAAATAGGACATCACTCTTTTGCTCTGGCTCCTCCCAGGTATACAACATTCTTTGGCAGATATCCCATGTTGACTCTGTCATCTATAACATTTTCACTTCTTAATGGCAAGCCAGACTTTAACTCCATTACACAAACTCTCCTTCTTGGTCCTCTAAACTACAATTTTCCTTCCACACACTGCCTGGCTTCTGCCACCTTCTGAAACCTTGGAGGAGGGATCCATGATGTCCTCTCTCTTGCATCTTTTATGCCTATGTAATGGACCACATGGATGATATTTCCAAGTTCTGTTATTACCTTCAGTTAGAGATTGGCACCCTTGAATCATAGCTGATTCAGCTTCTCTGGGCTGACTGTTGACAAAATATTTCTTGGACCTTTGCTCTTTCATTCCAAATGAATTTACGTTATTACAGATAGGAACCTTTCCTGAGTATCTTGCCTCAGGTTGCAACATCTTCTATTACCCAAATTGAGATCAGGCTTTCATTCACTAATGGAGCTTATCTCTGTAACAATAGCTGCCAATTTTCTCTCGTTTTTTTATGGGGGGGATTAACCTCACACTGTTCTTCAAACTTCACAGTTTTTGTCTTTTCCTGCCTGTTTCTTTGCTCTTTTTTCTCATAACTCTGAATAAGAGCACTAAGAGGTAGCCATGCCACACTGTCAAGACTACATTTTCTTAAAAGTGTCTCCACCAAGCACTCAACCTGACTTCAGGCAAGCATTCAGGACAAGGACAAAACTTGATCAAATTCTCTGCCAACACATTGCTCCATTTGACCCTCCTTAATTTCCTAGCACAGTGTCTGCTCCCCTCTTGACCATCACAAGATGGGTTTCCACTGCCTGCATCTTTTGCAAGCTCTCACTAGAATGGCTCTTTGTCTCTGTCTCTAAGATGCAAAGACTTTCACAGCTCAAAATCCCAAAGTTCTCTATATTTGCCCCCAACAAACAGTTCCAAAGGCTTACAGTCCACTTCACAGATGTGGCCATACTTCTCTTCTTGGTATCAACTTTTCTCAGATTCACAGTTCACTTTTTTGTACTAGATTCTCAGGCTCACACGGTGACATGTCTCTTCTCTTACCAATTTCTGTACCAGATACTATTCTCTGCTGCTTTGAGGATACCCAAAATCAAGCAACTTAAAGGAAAAGCAGAGATTTATTCAGCTTATGGTTCCAGAGGGGAGATACAGTCCTTAATGGCAGAAAAGGCATAACTAGAGACTGGGCTACATCACTACAGACATAAAAGAGGCAGATAGCTGCTGAAAGCTCAAGAATAGATTCATTCGAGCAGTGAATGACTAACTAACCTGAAGTTCTACCTCCTGTAATGTCCTTCTTCTAGCAAGATTCCACCTCCTAATGGTGCCATAATTTTCCCAATGATTCAAACATGCAACTCTGTGTGGAACAACTTGCATTTCAAACCATGACATTTTTCTGGGTTTGGTGTATTTTGTGGTTTTACAATATGATTTGGGAAATCTTGTGTTTGGACTTTGGTTGCTTTCCTTAGTATGTGTTTATTTTTTAAAATTTTGAGTCCGATGTGCGATGTGGCTGTCCAACTTGGACAGTTTTTGGAATTGCTTCCTTGGATTTGTATGGGATGGTATCTCTTAAGGGATAGTGTCGATGTCTAGTGCGTTGGGGACCCTGGGTAATGGTTGCGCAGAAATCAGGACACAGGGGATGCAGAGGAACAGCAAATGCAATTGCAACTGCATGCTGAGTTCATTTTTCCAGCTCTTAATATAGTAATCAGCAATAGCAACCAGCAATAGAAACCAATAATAGTAACCAGCAATAGTAACCAGCAACAGAACAAGATTTTAAAACAAAAATCTCCTAATAACCTTAAGTACACAAGTAAGATGATGTCTCTATCATGAGCTATATTTGTGTATAGAAACAGCAAATACTTCCCTAACGCACAGGGCACAATGTAGCCAGGCAATAGAACTTCCTTCATATAATTAATCAATAAGCACAATGTACTTGTTCCAATGGCTACTTCCTTGTCTAACGTCAATTCTCAAGAGACCAAGTACCGAGAATGTTGTTTATGCTGAAAGTTTTCTTTCAGTTGCACAGGGCTTTCCCAGGTGCACACTCTAACACTTGTCTCTGAATGACCCAGACAGAATCTGCACATCAGCAAGTCCCGTGCTCCCACAGGATAGTTTAAGGTTGTTTTGTAGCTTCAACACACTTGGGTATGTATGCCTAGCCATGGTTATGGGATGAAAAGAGCTTATGATCTTATTTTGGTTATGAAGTGTAAACTTGGGAATCAGGTTTTGTGTGTGGCATTCAGCTTAAGTATCAGAACATTTCACATGAGTACAGCATAGTGAGGGGACAGTAGTGGAATTACTACTGTAGAATTATAAGGTTAGAGTTGAGAGGAAAAAAAGGATGGCCAAGGAGGAAGAATTGCTGTGAGTCAGTAAAGGGGTTGTATGGTGTGTGGGTGTGGAAATATGGAGGTCTTGAGAATAAGTGACCATCACTCGAGAATAAATGGAAAATGAAATAAGTTACTTATCTTATGGTTGCATAATTGGGCTGTCCTGCTTTAATGGTGTGGTTCTCTGTCCTACTTGACTGGTGTGGTTCTAAGGTTCTCTGTTAGTAACTTCAGTTAGAAGCCTTAAGCTTCTGTATGGTCTAGTAGGTCCTGAATTTTTAATAAGTGGGTCAGGGAGGCTATGAATAAGGCTGGGCCACCAAAATATTTAAAAGGCAGTATAATAGTTTAGCTTATACCTGTATTTCTTATGGAATCAGAGTTTTCAAGGCACCAAATCTCTATATAGCTGCATTCATGTCTTCCACTATCCTAGTGCAAATCACTAGGATTTTCTTCAACAATGTTAATTTCTCCATTAGCTACAGGTGTTCTGCTGTCTGCCATTTCCTCATCCAAAGTTTCAAGATTACTAAATAGCCCTCCTCTACCAAGAAAACCAGTCTATCATCTTTAATTCAACTTTCCAAAGTTCTTATACTCTTCATTACAAACAGGGTCCAAAGAATCCACAACATCTCAGCATTTCTGTTCTCCAAATGGTCTATTAAACTCTGAAGAATATAATTTGTAATCTACAGTCCTAAAAACCTTCCAATATTTCCTTATTTCTCCAATGAAATCATTCAAAACCCACAAAATCCACATAACCAAATTTGTCAGCAATACCCTAAATCTGTCATACCAAATTTTGTTGTAGTTAATCTGTATTGTTGCCAATAAATTAAAACTCAAACACAGGTTAAGGAAGCACAGGTAAATTTTGGATTATGATTGGCTATTTGCAGTTTTTAATCCAGGTTGGCAGAATTGCTCACACCAACACCAAAGGTCAAGGAAACTGGCTACAAAAAATTCATATAGCAGCCGTGAAAGAGCCTTATTTTCCAGACCAGCATATTTGGGTAAGTTTATAGAAGGATGACAAATTTCTCAACCAATCCCTTCCATCTTATTCACCTACTTAGGGAATAGTCACCATGGGCTAGATCTTCCCCAACTGAGTAGACAATCTCCTGGGCATAGCTAATAATTCTTTACAAGTGTGCCCAGTGCTCAAATTCTCAATCTTCAAGTTGACATCTGTATCCACCCATGAAACCTGATTTCTTGTTTTTTTGCTTGTCAATGCTCTTTTTCTCTCTGTCTTCTTTTGTTAGTCCAGGAATGGACCATTTTATTATGGGTTTGGTCTTTCCAAATCAATTATTCATTTGAGACAATACCTAATAGGTTTCCTCACAGGCTTGTCCTAGCTATATATAATACATCCTTCACAGATGTATTCAGTGGCCCACATTCCAAGTATAAAGTTAATAACTTAGACTAACCATCACACATTTCTTTGCATTTGTTGTTAGAGGTATTTTGTCAAAATCTGAAGAGAAAATGTAATGTGTGATCCTGCATTTTATTTTTTCCTAGTTTTACAAACACAATGAGTAATTATCCTCTCCTTCCTTTTACACTTCCCTTTGTCTTTCTCCCCTTTTCTTCCCACCTTCATCAATCTACCCCATTCTCTACCACCCTCCTGTTTGTCTGCTTGTTTGGGTCCCTGGGTTCTCTCTGGATCATCTGTTTTAGTGGGAGTTCAGGTCTATGTGGTAGACCTCTGTGGTAGTGGCTCTTTCTTCTTTGGGCAGAAGCACTGATAGGGGCACGCCCCTTCACCTGTCTAAGCCTAGTCCCCAAGGTTCCCACTGCTTGAAATTGTTTGTCCTGAGATTCTGGCTAGTCTATGGGAACATGATCTCCGCTATTGTGCAGTTATGTTAAGGACAAGTCTCATTGCAGTGAGCTCCTAGATAAAGCAGCTTTGCCTTGAGTGGAATGTCTTGTCCAGTGGTGGACCTCCCTATCTTTAGGTTCTTAAATCTTACTTCCCTTTCTTTCACAAGGTTCCCTGACCTTAGGATTGGAAATGGATTTGGATTTACTTAGAATAAGGACCCAATATTTTAGGGCCTGATATTTACTATAAATTCTAATGGGAGCTCAGAAGACTAGAATACTCATAGGCATTTATATAGTAAAAAAAGTAGGGCTTCCTGAGATTTCAAATGATGATGAGGACTCTACTGGGAATTGTGCTATAGGCAAATAATTTACCTCCATGTTTTCATGCCTGAGACTTTGAATGCAGCTATGTATAAAGATGTCATAATTAGTCTGAAAAAATTCAAGGGATCATTATTCAGATTAATATTATTGATATTGCTTTCAGTGAACTTTACATATGTAATTATGAGCAGAAAGTAAAGTAGAAAATCTTGAAAAGATTTCAGTTTTGTCAGAAAAATCCAGGTAAAATTTAGGATAAAGATTCATGATTTCTGAATAAATTAGTTATTAAAATAATACAACTACTTCATATTGAGTAAGAGAAAAGACACTGTATTTTAGGAACTGGTCAGACTCCATTCATTGAGGATTGAAAGGTATAAAAGAGAAAAGTCATTTATGAGACTATGTTATGAGGGGCTGGAGAGGTGGCTCAGGGGTTAAGCCTCTGCTTTGCAGGTGGAAGGTCCTGAGTTCAGATCCTAGATCCCATGTATAGACCGGAAGCCGGGGCGGCCTGCGTTTCTGGTCCTGGTAGGGCGGAGCCTGTGAATCCCGGGGCAGAGTAAACAAGGAGGAGGTGGAGGCGTCCATGGTGGTTCCGGAATTCGTCTGTGGGTCTACACACACACACACACACACACACACACACACACACACACACACACTTGAATTAAAAAAAAAGACTATGTTATGAAAGGGAGTGCCTCTAAGACATCCAGCTGGCTTGTAAAGCAGACTAGTGAAGTGATTTCTGATGATTCATTTCTTAGTGACCAGTCACTGAATACTAAGAGACTACTGTAGTCATGGTTCAAATGGATGCAATTATTGCATATGCTGGTAGTAGACCTTGACATTGATCACATAGTGCTGGTTGTTCCTACACATACAATGGCAGATTTACAGGGTCATTGACACTTCTGTGTCAAAGGAAGGGCTAGGAGGACAGACACTGCATGACAGTATCCAGTATCAGGATCACTACAGATATTGTCTGCAAATTAAATTGGTAATTGGAAGCTAGACCTTGTGTCTTTTGATTCTACATTATGGTGCATTGTGACTAGGAATTTAAATTCATAATCATTTTTCATGTCATATATAGAAAATTTATAGAGCTAAATTATATTTCCTCCAAAATATCTACCTAAAACTAAAGAGGAGTTGAATATATAAAGGGGGAACTAGTAATCAGAGGATCAAAAAATCATGAAATCAATTTACAAAAGAATTTAAAAGGAAAAAAGAGACGACTTTGAATAATAACCTTTCCAAACAGCATAGTTCACTTATAAATTTCTGCTAAGTTATTCACAAAACCCTGAGTTCTCCTTTCTACTGAACTTGACTTTTGTATTTTACCTATTAGGATCCAGTCATTAGTTTCATATTTACTGATGTCTTGCAGTTCCTTTCTGATTTATGCATTGTGTGATAAACTAATATAAGATTGTTAAAATCCGTATTGTGATTTGAATGATAGATATCAACCATGGGGTCATGGCCCCAAGTGGCTGTGTGCCTTAGCAACTCATCTGTTTTTTTCTTTTTCTCTCTCTGATTTGTACATTCCTAGGTTGAAAAAGAGGTAATCCAGGAAAAAATATTTTTTCCTAAATAAATTACATTAATTACATGTGTTATTTTGATTTAAAAAATGCCTATCATAAAAAACAACTCAAGGAAAGAAGAGCTTATTTTTATTCACAGTTTCAGGATACATTCCATAATTACTGAGAAGTCCTATGGCAGGAGCTTAAAGTAGTTGATCACATTATATCCATAAAAAAAGTAGAGGAAAATGAATGTTTGCATTCAAGTAGCATTCCACTCAAGAGAATAATGCTGCCTAGATTTAAAGGGGATCTTTCCACTTCTAATAATCTACATAATTTTTCACAGAATATTTCTAGAGGTTAATTTAATCAAGCTAATCCCTTGTAGGAGTACACAGAGGCTTGTCTTTTCAATGATTTTGATTCTGGTAGTTGACAATATTAAATATCATGTACATTAATAGCAGTTAATATTCAGTGATGACATTTTAGATTCAGGCACTGTGAAATTAAATTCATTCTGTATTCTAATTCTTGTACATGCTTTTGAGTGACTTATTTTTATTCTGGTTTCAATTAGAAGAAAGCTAAAGTTTGCTATATAATATCCCAGTATTCATTATTCTTTATTATTTCAAACAAAAATCTTATAATTTACACTGCTGACACTACCTTTGGCTCCATAGTGTTAGTAATTCAGCTATTAGCTACCTTGGCTGATAACACCGCTCATGTTCTTTCTATCTGATAGAACCAAAGTTCAAACCCATAAAAACCAACTCCAGATGTCTTCATAACTACTTTATTATTTGTTTTTATGTTCATCCTGGTGAGTTCTCTGAATTTTTTTTCATTTTAAAGACTTATCTGAGAATTATTTCTGTCTACCAGACAGATCAGTCTTTTTCTAGGTGATCATCATAGCTAGGGACTTTGGTAGGAAGAAATACTCTATTTGATTTTTGTTGGAAAGCTATTGTCTTTAAAGAGTAGAGAAAGACAAGCTCAACAACTCAAATATCTTTAATAAGAGTTTGGTTTCTTTTTTCTTGTCTCTCTTCTTATTTGTTTGTTTGTTTTGAGACAAAGCCTTTCCATATATCTAAGACTAGACTTGAATTAACCATTCTCTTGTCAAAGCCTAAAAGTGCTATACTTATAGGCATGTACTAAAAATGTGTAGCAACACAACATTTTCATGACAGAAAGTAAAGCCTGTGTAGCTCTATCCAGCTGGTCAGATACATGAAGCAGTGGCAGTGATTTCTGCAGATATTTCCTTGACTTTCTATCATAAGAGAATACTTAAGTCCATGCATAGTTATCCCTATAAAATTGCATTTATTTTCTTGTGTTTTAGATATATAGTTATTTGATTAAGTTCTATTCAACAAGATTTGAGAAGAAGCCCAATATGGGAGACATTCTGACAGTAAAAAAGATACACTTCACCTTCTACATTTCCACCTAGATGACTGGAGTAGAGCTGTGTTAGCAAGCTCTCAGACCATACAAACATAGGCAGCAATGTTAAGGAAATGGAGAACAAGTAGAACCAAACAGATCTTTATACATGATGAAGAAAAAGATGTACTAAGTACTAGATGCCTGTCCTCTAAGTCTTACCTTTTTTTTTACCCTGAATACTTGAAGTAATAACTATTATAGCTCCATGATAAAACTATTATAAGTAGATATCTTTGTTCCATATTACATTGCTGTAATAAGTAAATGAATCAAGAAATTTAGGGGAATAAGGTGCTTTTGTTTGCTAACATTGTCATTTTATATCCCATTTTGTTAGGAGAACTATTCCAGTACCGTGAGCCAAGGGAAATGATGACACTACATCTACAGCAAGAGTAGAAAGCAAAGACAGTTGCAGTCAATTTTCTTTAATTGACGTGAAACCATATTTACATACAACTTAAGAGAGAAAGACAGGTGTTGCAATTTGTCTGCATGGTTGCTGATTAATGAGTATCAAATGGCTTAAGGGAACAAGGGGTTTATCCTCTTATGATTATTGGTTACAGTTCATAGTTCAACTTGATAGGAGAGCATGCACCAACACCAGGCCGAGGGAACTGGCCACACCATCTCTACATAGTGACTGAGAGAAGAATGATCCTTACTTGTCAGACCAGCATGTCTAGCCAAGTATACACAAGGATACCAACTCTCTCAACCACCTGTCTGTATTTTATTCATCTTTTCAGAGCCTAGTCCCACCCACCAGGGACTGGACCTTCTGCATCAGCTAGGCAACCTCTCAGGTTTGCTCTCAGCTTAATTCAACCACTAATTCTCCACAAATGTGTCCAGAGCTCAAACCCTCAACTGTCAAGTTGACACCTATGCCCAACTATGACAACAGGTTTATTTGACTAATGGTTCCAGAGGAGATCCAGTCCTTTATGAGTAAAATTGCATTGCAGAGTCCATGTCTGTAGGGAAGAAGTAGGAAGCCAGTTTGAATCACCACAGTCATCAGGAAGGAAGAAAGAAAAGGAAGAAGGAAAAAAGAAAGAATAAGCAGGACTAGGCTAACAAACTTCAAAGCCTACTCACTAATATGTGTCTTCCTCTAACAAGACTCTATTTCTCAAGCTGCAAAAACCTTTCTGAATATTAACAATGGCTAAGTATTCAAACACATTTGGCGGAACCGTGTAGCTCAAATTCAAATCAAATTTGTTGACAGCTCAACAAATACCAAGCTGTCTATTTTTATCTGCCTGCCCAGGGAATGATTCCAGTCACTATGGGTTGGTTCTTTCCAAATCAATCACACAGTCAAGATACTCTACTCCAGACTTTCTCAGAGATCTACTTTAACAAAATAACTTTTCACAAATGTGCCCAGGAGACCATATTTGGTGTCAATTTGGCAGCTGAAACTAATTGGCATGGCAGACTGAACTGATTAAAGTCTAAGCTATCTATCCTCTTTGGATTTATTTATTTTTTTTTTAACTTTTAATAATCTGTAAAGGAGAAAAGATAAACATTCTAAGAATGCTGTAATACAAACTTAGGAAAGCACAATACAGTTTGCATTGTTGCCAGGAATGGGAATTGGTGTTTTTTTAAGAATAATTTTTTTTTTTTCATTGAAATAGGATGAAAAACCAGGATGGGAACTGTAGTCACTTCATTAATTGTATGAATTTGAAATACTTCACAATGTCGAATATATGCTGCTCAGAAGACTTAGCCATTAATAAAAATCTTTGGTTCTTCTTTAAAGTAAAGAGACATTAGTATTAAAAGAGTCTCTATACAGTTCTTTTTAAAATGTGAGAGGGCTACTTTTAAAATATGAAGGTTGACAAAATGGATCCCTACCAGAATAAACCCTCAGCTATTGGTCAAGAATTCAGTAACAAAGACAAGGATTCTCAAAGCATGATATTTACCATGATGAAAACAATGAAAGAGGAAATCAGAGAGGAGTTAAATAACCAAATCAGACAGTATGAACAGAGCATAATAGGCACCTAGATGAAATGAAAAAGGCAGTTGAAGAAACAAAACAAGGCTTAGAGCAATTGAAAAATCTCATACAGAGAAATTAAAAAGAAGCTAGGTATAATCCAAAATTAAACAGAAAGTTTTTTTCAGCATAACTAATGAAGCATAAAGTAGAATATTAGAACTAGAAGACAAGATGGCAGAACAAATTGGTTTATTCAAAGAAGTTAAAAAAGCCAAAAAAAAAAAATGGAAAGGAATATTCAGGAGTATGGGATTTCTTTAAGAAATGAAACCTGTACATTCATGGAATAACAGAAGAAACCCATAAAGCCACTCTGGAAGAGATTTTTTTTCACACAATCATTAATGAAAAATTTCCACATCTAAGGTAAGTGATCCCCATCTAAGTACAAGAGGCATATTGTACATCATTTAGATATGATCAAAATAGAAATGTGCCAGGACAGATTATAGTCAAAATAACACAGATAATTGACAGAGAAAATACCCTGAAAGTGTCAAGAGAAAAAAAAAAACAAGTCACACTTACAGGTGAGACTACTGAAATGACAGTTGATTTTTCAATAGAAATAGTATAAGCCAGAAGAGCATGGAAAGATATACTTTAAGTCATGAAAGAGCACAAATGCCAACCAGAACTGATATACCCATCAAAACTATTGATCATAATTGAGGATGCAAGAAAAATCTTCCACTATAAGGACATGCTGAAGACTTACATGAATAACAAACCAGGACTATATAAGATGCTAGAAGAGATACTCAAGCTCAAAGAAAAGGACAAACATATCTGAGAGGACAGAAAGGGAATATAATACCAACACAACTTTTTACCAAAAAATACACACATAAAAACCTCAAAACACAGAAAATGACAGGAACCAACAAGCATTTCTCAATTATAAACCCTAAAAATTAATGGAATTAACTCAATCAAAAGACAGAGACCACAAATATGGATCAAATATCATAACCCAGAAATCTGCTGCCTTCAGAAAACACATCTCATCATGAAAGATAGGCACATTCTTAGATCAAAAGTCTGGTCAAAAGTCCTGTAAGCTGATGGAAAAGGAAACAAGCAGGAGTAGAAATTCTGCTTTCTGAAGTTTCTGAGATACTACATATTAGTCAAAGAAATAATTTATCAAGAAGCCTTCACAATACTGAACATATACATAGCTAATATAGGCTCAGCCACATTCATTAAACAAATTTCTTAAAACAACAAATGAGCCAAAACATGATAATTGTTGGGTATTTCAACGCTCTACTCTCACCACTGAGTGGGTCGACAAGCCAAAAACTGAATAGAAATACAGTGGAGATTAATCAAACCATAACTCAAATGGACCTGATTGACACCTATCTAACCTTCCATGCCAACAATAAGGAATACACTTATTTTTCAGCAGCCCATGTAACCTACTCCAAAATAGACCACATATTGGAGCACAAGCAAACTTCCACATATACAGTAAAGTTGAAATAATATCCTGTACTCTGTCTGATTACCATAGAATAAAAGTAGAAATCCACAACAAAATAAACATCAGTAAAGACACAGTCTTGGCAATTAAACACCGTGATAATGAGTGAGGAATAAGTTCAGGAAGAAGTCAATGGGAAATTAAAAAATTCCTAGAAATCAATGATAATGAAAAAAAAAATAAAAATATTTGGGATACATTGACGGCAGTCCTAAAAGGAAATTTCATAGTATTCAATGCTTATATAAAAAAATGGAAACATGACAAGTAAACAACAGTGCAACTAAATTCTTTAAAGCAGTAGATGACCAGAAATTAGACCAGATAGAGTACAGGATATTATTTCAACTTTACTGTATATGTGGAGGTTTGCTTGTGCTCCAATATGTGGTCCCCAAAGCAGTAGATGGCCAGAAATTAGTAAAATTAGGAGTTAAATACCCAAAATTCAGACAAGGAAAATGATACGAAAAAATCAATCAAACAAAGAGATGGCTCTTTGAAAAAATAAACAAGATTCACAAACCCTTAGCCAAATTAACCAAAGACAAAGGAAAGAAAACTGAAATTAATAAAATTAGATATGAAAATGGAGTCATTACAACTGAAACCATGGAAATTCAGAGAATCATAAGGTCATATTTCAAAAATTTATATTATAGAAAGTTTGAAAATCACAAAGAAATGGATGAATTTATTAATATTCATAGTTTACCAAAATGGAATCAGGATGGAATGAATTATTTAAACAGTTCTTTTTTTTTAAGTTTTTTTTAATTATTTATTCAGTTGTACATGTATGTGAGTGTGTGTGCACACATGTGTGTGTGTGTGTGTGTGTGTGTGTAGAACCACGGGTGAATTCGGGAACCACCATGGACTGCCTCCACCTCCTTGTTTACTCTGTCTTGGGGTTCACAGGCTCCGTCCTACCAGGACCAGAAACGCAGGCCACCCCCGCTTCCGCCCGGCGTCTGTATGTGGGATCTGGGATCCGAACTCAGGACTTTACGCCTGCAAGGCAGAGGCTTAACCCCTGAGCCACCTCTCCAGCCCTATTTAAACAGTTCTATACCAAGTGATGAAATTAAAGAAGTAATTAAAATCTCCCCACCAAAAAAAATTCCAGGACCAGATGGGTTCAATGGAGAATTCTACCAAAGTCATTACTTCTTAAATTATTCCATAAAATAGCAAAGGATGCAACATTCCAAAATTCTTTCTATGAAGTTAATATTACACTAATTCCAAAACCAAATAAAAATACAATAAAAAGAAATTTCCAACAAACACCTTAAAACATGTTCTATTTTCCTAGCCATCAGGGAAATGCAAATCAAAACTGCCCTGAGATAGCATCTTGTACTGGTCAGAATGATGATAATCCAAAAAACACGCTGGAGAGGATATGAGAAAATGGAACCCTCACACATTGCTGATGGGAAAGTAAACTTTGTACAACCACTATGTCACTCATTATGGAAGTTCCTTAAAATGTCAAAAATTGAAATGCATATGATCCTTCTGTACCACTGCTGGGAATATTCCCCCTGTGGTGGTGTAAGAAAAAGGAAGACCCCATTGTTTATGTGCTATGATGAAACTGTGAAAAAATTTTGACCTTAGACTAACTGCTCCTTGAATTTTATAAACTTTTACGCATGAAGATAGTCACTGCTTATACATAAAAGATAGTCAAAACTTGCTCTTGCTATCTGCTTGGCTTCAGCCTTGGGTCAGCAGGACCACCACTCTAATGTTTCCACACCTCTTCTCTCCCCTATCAGAATTCCAGCAGCAGCCACTACCTGAAACTGACAGCTGGACCACAAGTACCAACGTAGAAACTGCTATAAGAACTGCCCCCTTGCCCTTACTCGGGGCTCCAACATGAGAAACCAAACTGCGATGGAGTTTTTGAGTCCTATGGCTCCATCTAAGGTCCTGAACTTATGTGGAATATTGAGACTTCAGTTCTGTTTGACCCATTTTCAATGAACATCCTTTTCAGTCAAGCTCATTCCCCTCGCCATTCTGAGAGAGAAAAGAAAAAAATTTCGGACCAATGGCTACCCAAGTAAGAACAGTAGTGAATATAGAGCTGTTTATTATTTTTATGCAGTACCTACCATTTTAAAGACATTGTAAGCTATCTATAAGGAAGCATGAATTCAATAACAAGGAACGGAAAGAATAAAAAAGAGTTTTGAGATTTTATTCCAGTTAAAAATACAAAGGTGTGTGTGTGTGTATGATATGTTTGCACAGTATACATGTGGGTGCAAACATCATGTATAATCAAATGAGAGGTTGACATCAGTTTTCTTCCTTGTTTTCAATCTTATTTTTTTCTTTTAAAAATAATTAATTAATTAATTAATTTCCGCTCATACAAACTTAATAGGTACATCACTCCCCTCCCTTCCTCCACCCTTCCCTGGACTCCCTTGCTCCCTCCCCCCTTTTCTTCCTCCCCCCCCCCCCCCCCGGTCTCCCAGTGCCTCTTCCCCGCCATCCCTGGAGCATCCTTTAATGTGTAGTCAAACTTTCCTCTGGGTCCTCCTCTCTGATGAGGTGTAAGGAATCAGTGGCATTTCCTAGAACTCTTTCTTGTGTTCTCCTTAAGTATAGGAACACTATTGGGGCTGTTAATCCCTAGCTTGAAGGATCCTAGTGCCTGTAGTCCATGCTAGACTTTGAGGGGTCAAAAATGTGTTGGTCATTATGCAGGGCATGCAAAGTTTATTATGATTGCTTTGGTCCTAACTTGTGTGGAGTATCTTGCATATCATTACTCCTCCCATCCTTGTGCTCTTACAATCTAACCGCCCCCTCTTCCGCAAATTTCCCTGAGCTTCAGGATGGGGAGAGATTAGGCTGGCTTGGTTCCAGGTGGTTGATATAGAATCTCTGATGTTCTGAATTATAGTTTGTTGATTTTTTTCAGTTTTGCTGCTCCTGCAATGCCCTTGGCTCCATCCTGATGGATATTGGATGTCACCCCCTGGCCAAAGTTATTCAAAGGTAGATGGAATAAAAGTAGGAGACTGTGGTGTGGGGGAGGTCAGTCTCCCATTTGTAAAATGGTTAGTTTCTATCTGCCAGACTATATGCCCTCCCCTTCTGGTGAGATCATACCCCATCAGTTGTAAATGATCAAGAAGGAAAGTCTGTGAACTTAACAAATGTCTCATTACTTACTTGCAGTCCTTGATGGTGGCCTATTTTCTCTGCTGTAACATGATCCCCTCTCTCCTTGTTTCTGGTGGGGCCCTACTTTCCCTTCCCTCCTGTTTATAATCTTTGCAATTACTGTAGGTATTACAGAGATTTATCTTTGAGTGTGTCTCTAAGTGGGTTTGGTACTAGGATCAACCTATTAGGGAGTATATACGGCACTTAATTTTCTGTGTCTGGGCTACTTCACTCAATATAATTGTTTCTAATTCCATCCATTTCCTGGCAAATTCCATTAATTCATCATTTTTGATGGCTGAGTAGTATTCCATTGTATAAATGTACCACATTTTCCTTATTCACTCGTCAACTGTTGGACATTTGGGTTGATTTCATGACTTTACTATTGTAAACAGTGCTGCTATGAACATGGTCATGCTTGTGCTATCAAGGTGAATTTTTGCTGTATGTGGGGTTATTCGCAAAAGTGGAATAGCAGGGTCATATGGCATTTCAATCTTTAACTTCTTTAAGAATCGCCAGACGGGCTTGCCAGAGTGGTTATATGAGCCTGCACTCCCACCAGCAATGTTGAAGAATTCCCCTCTCTCCACATCCTGTCCAGCATTTGGTGTTGTTTGTATTGTGGATTTTTGCATCCTGATCAGGGTGAGATGATATCTCAGGGAGATTTTGATTTGCATTTCCCTGATGGCTAAAGATGCGGAGCATTTTTCAAGATATTTGTTAAACATTTTAATTTTGTCCTTGGTAAAGTTTCTTTAAAGTTCCAAGGCCCATTTTTTAAATGGCTCATTTGTTTCCTTGGTGCTAGTTTTCTAAGTTCTTTGTACACTCTGGATAATAGAGCTCTATCAGATATGTGGTTAGTGAAGATTTTCTCCCATTCTGTGGGTTGCCTTTGAGCTCGTGTTACAATCTCTTTATCTGAACAGAAGCTCTTTAATTTCACAAGATCCCATCTGTTGAGTATTGGTTGCAGTGAATGTGCTATTGGATGTCCGTTTAGGAACTGTTGGCCTAGTACAATCAGCTCGAGGGAGTTCCCTACCCTTTCAGCTATGGTTTTTATAGTCTCTGGCCTTATTTCGAGGTCCTTGATCCATTTGGAATTAAGTCTTGTACATGGTGACAAGTACGGGTCCAGTTTTAATCTTCTGCATGTGGATATCCCGTTTTGCCAGCATCATTTGTTGAAGATGCTGTTCTTTTTCCTTTGGATTTTTTGGGCCCCTTTGTCAAAGATCAAATGGCTGTAATTGTGTGGGCTTATATCTGGGTCTTCAACCCTTATCCATTGATCTGTGTGATTTTGGAGCCAGTACCAGGCTGTTTTTATAACTATGGATTTGTAGTATAGACTAAGGTTTGGTATGGTGATACCTCCAGCAGTGTTTTTGTTACTCAGTATTATTTTTGGTGTCCTAGACCTTTTGTGCTACTATATGAATTATGAGATTGTATGGTCAGCTTCTTCAAAGAATTGCTTTGGGATTTTAATTGGTATAGCATTGAATCTGTGCCAATCCAGGAACATGGGAAGTCTTTCCACCTTCTGGTGTCTTCTGCAATTTCTTTCTTTAGGGCTTTAAAGTTTTCATTGTAAAGGTCTCTTACTTCCTTGGTTAGGTTTATACCAAGGCATTTCATTTTTTTAGGCGCTATAGTAAATGGGTTGTTTATCTCAAGGATTTTTCACTTCTTTCATTCTGGGCATATAGGAAGGCCACTGATTTTTGTACACTTATTTTGTATCCTGCCACCCTGTTGAACTTCTGTATTAGTTCCAGGAGCTTCCTGGTGGAGTTTTTGGGATCACTTAGGTATATGATCATGTCATCTGCAAATAGAGATAACTTTACTTCTTTGTTGATTTGAATCCCCTTTATCTCCCTTTCTTGTCTTATGGCTTCAGCTAAAACTTCAAGTATAATATTGAATAGAAGTGGTGAGAGTAGACAGCCTTGTCTAGTTCTTGATCGAAGCGGGAATGCATCATGTTTTTCTCCATTGAGTATAATACTTGTTGTTGGGTTGTTATACACTGCTTTCATTATATTGATAAAGCTTCCTTCCATTCCAGCTGTCTAGGGTTTTGATCATAAAAGGCTGTTGGATCTTGTCAAAAGCTCTTTCTGCATCTATGGAGAGTATCACGTGGTCTTGATTTTTGGATTGGTTTTTATGGCGAATTACATTTATTGATTTGCGTATGTTGAATCGATCTTGTGTGCTTGGGATAACCCTACTTGATCACTGTGAATGATCTTTTTGATATGTTTTTGAATCCTATTTGCTAAGACTTTATTGAGAATTACATTTATTGATTTGCGTATGTTGAATCAATCTTGTGTGCTTGGGGTAAACCCTACTTGATCACTGTGAATTATCTTTTTGATATGTTTTTGAATCCGATTTGCTAAGACTTTGTTGAGAATCTTTGCATCTATGTTCATCAGAGAGATTGGCCTATAGTTTTCTTTTTTAAGTATATCTTTATTAGGTTTTGGGATTAAGACGATATTAGCTTCATAGAAGGAATTTTGTAGTGTTCCTTCCTTTGATATTTGATGGAACAGTTTAAGGAGTATTGGTGTTATTAGCTCCTTAAATGTCTGGTAGAACTCTGTGCTGAATCCATGTGGTCCAGGACATCTTTTGGTGGGAAGATTCAAGATTTCTTCCTCGATTTCCTCATATGTTATAGGACTATTTAAATAATTCACAACTTCCTGATCCAGTTTAGGTAAGTTGTGCTTACTTAGGAATTCGTCCATTTCTTTTGTGTTGTCCAGTTTTACAGAGTATAAGTTTTTGAAATGTGGCCTTGTAATTCTCTGAATTTCTTGGGTATCAGTAGTGATAGCTTCATTTTCATTTCTAATTTTGTTAATTTGGGTTTTCTTTCACTTGGTTTTGGTTAATTTAGCTTGGGGTTTATCAAGTTTATTGATTTTTTTCAAAGAACCAACTTTTTGAGTGGTTGATTCTCTGTATTTCAGATATTTCTCTCCTTATTTTGCTAATCTCCTCTCTTCTACTGCTTTTGGGATTGATTGCTTTTGTGCCTCTAAAGCTTTAGGGTGCATTGTTAGATTATTTATTTGTGGTGTTTCTATTTTTTTGTTGTAGGCATTAACAGCTATGGACTTTTCACTTAGGACAGCTTTCATTGTATCCCAAAGATTTTGATAAGTAGTATTTTCATTATCAATCACTTGTAAGAAATCATGAATTTCCTTTATAATTTCTTCTTGTATCCAATTCTCATTTAGCATCATAGTGTTTAGTTTCCAGGAGTTAGTTAATTTTCTGTTGTTTGCTGTGTTGTGGATGTCAAGCTTTTGACCATGGTTGTCTGATAGGGTACAGTCTAGAATTTCAACTTTCCTGTATGTGTGGAGATTCGTTTTGTGGCCCAATATATGGTCTATTTTGGAGAAAATTTCATGTGCTACTGAGAAAAATGGGTGTTCCTTGGTGCATGGATGAAAAGTTCAATAGAGATCAGTAAGGTCCATTTCAGTAAGAGTTTGATTAAGTTCCAATGTCTGTTAAGTTTTTGACCTGGTGATCTATCCCTGGTTGAGAGGGTGGTATTGAAATCTGCAAGAATTATCATTTTCAGGTTAATTTCTTACTTTAGACACTGTATGGTTTGCTTAATAAATGTGAAAGGGTCTGTATTAGGTGCATATATGTTCAGTATTGTGAAGTCTTCCTGGTGAATTCTACCTGTGACTAACATGTAGTATCCATCTGTATCTCTTATGATTTTTTTTTACTTGAAGTCTACTTTGTCTGATACCATGATAGCTACCTTTGCCTATTTCCTGGTTCCATTAGCTTGCAGAATTTTTGACCAGCCTTTTATTTTTAGGATGTGCCTATCTTTTGTGGTGAGATTAGTTACCTGAAGGCAGCAGATCGATGGGTTGTGATTTTTAATCCAAGTTTGTAATCTGTGTCTCTTGATTGGTGAGTTAATTCCATTGACATTTAATGCTATAATGGAAAAATTACTTTTAATTCCAGACACTTTTTATGTTTAGTGGCTTTCATAAGTGTATTATTTGGCTTTTAGCTTTGGTGGTATTATACTTCCATTCTGTCCTCCTGAATATGCTTTTTCCTCTCTTCAAGCTTGAGTATCTTTTTAGCATTTTTTGAAGGCCTGGTTTGGTAGACATGCAAGCCTTCAAGTTGTCTTTGGGTGTAAAACTTTCTCCCTCAATCATGACAGATCATTTTTCTGGGTTTACCAGCCTGGGTTGACATTTTTGCTCACTCAATACTCGAAGTATGCCTCTCCGAGCTCTTCTTTCTTTTACTGTTTCCATTGAGAAGTCATTTGTTATTTTAATAGGTTTAACTTTTTAAAGTGATTTGTTTTTTTTTCCCTTGAAGGTCTCAGCACCATTTCTTAGTCTTGAATGTGGAGTGCTTTGATTATTATTCACCAGGGCAAGTTTCTATTTTGGTCATATATGTTTGGGGGTCATATCAAGGAAAATTTTCTTGATTATAATTTGAAAAATTTCCTCAGGTGTGGTATTTTGGGTTCTTGTTCTGATATTCCATGAATGCGCATGTTAGGCTTCTTCAGGGTGTCCCATAACTCTTGAATATTTCTCTGAAGTATCTTTTTGGCTTTAACAATCTTTCTTTGAGCTCATTAATTCTTCCACTTTATCTTCAAGATCTGAAATTCTATTTTCTGCCTCGTTAGTTCTGGTAATAAGATTCTCTGTTGAGTTCTGGGTTGAAGATAACTTGTCTTTTAGTTCAATTTTAAACTCTGCTTGAGACTGTTTTAACTGCTCTATGCGTATATTTGTTTCTTGAACTGTTTTTCTCAACTCCTCCAAGTGTCTGTTGTGTTCCTTGTCAAAGTGGTTGATGTGATTATTTAACTCCTTCTGGATTTCCTCTTTCATAGTATTGATCATGGTAATGGTTATGCTTTGAAAGTTATTATCTTGGGTCTGGCTTTCTTGGCTATTTTCTTTGAATTTGTTCTGGTTGTAGTCTATCCCTATGGGGTTAATTCTTTCGGTGGGAGATTTGTTTTCTTGGGTTTTGTTTCTCATGGATTTGCACTTTGACTTGGGTATTGTTGTTTTATCTCTTAAAATCTTCTTTCAATTTCTGCCTGTTTTTGACTGAACTGAATTAGTTGGTATCACTACTCTGGAGCAATATTACTAGTGTTTTCCTTGGAGTTGAGTATGCTTTCTGCTGTTATTGTTATTTCCTAGATGAGATTATTAGACTGTTAGTACATCAATTAAGTCAGGTTTAGTGGACAGAGGGTGAATATTAATATTGTAGAGCACTTTTGCGATTTAGTACCTTGGTGATATGTGAGAGTGAGTGATATAGTTCTTGATGTTGTATATGTTTTGGGGGTGGCTATGTGGAAAAGTTACTCTACAGTAACTAATAATTGAAAGGAACAGGATGGTAAAAATGGGGGTTTACTTATCTTTGGGCTGGATGTGAAGAATCTCTCCCATGTGATGATGATTTTAGAGGATTTCAGATGTGTGGCCTTTGTCTCCTAGAGCTTTGTTTGGGTTCTCTTTGGACTCTGTTGAGTTCTGATGAACAGTGTGTTCTCCCTGGACCACAAGCGTCCTGTGTGTATGGAAAGGGCAGAAGTGCTGTTGATTGCAGCAGTTAACCTGGGGACCTAGGGTGTGGCCTAGTGGCCCTCACTAGGCTGGGTGTTGCTCTGACTGGTTGGTGGGAGAAGCTTGGATGAGTGAGTGACATGAGGCCTGAGGGTGGGCTGGCTGGGGTATTTACGTAGTGAGCAGTGTGTCCTCCCTGCACCACAAGCATCGCGGGCAGGCAGAAAGGGGCCATTTAATTTAATTTTATTGTATTTATTTATTTTTCCCCAATTGTACAAGCTTAATAGGTTCCCATTCCTCTCCCTTCCTTCACCCCTACCCAGTCCCCCTTGCACCCTCACCTTTTTTCCCCTTCCTTTCACTCCCCCACCCTCTCCTTTTTCCCAGTGTCTCTCCCTTACCCCCTCCCATTCCCTAAAGTACCCTTTTGTGTGAATGTCAAACTTCCCTCTGAATCCTCCATTCTAGTGAGGTGTAAAGACTCATTGGCATTGCCCTAAGCCCTTTCTTGGGTTCCCCTTTGGTATGGGAGCACTATTATGGTTGTTAATCCCTTGCCTTTAAGGATCCTTGTGCCTATGATCCATGCTAAACTTTAAGGGGGGGTCGTTGGCATGTCAGTTACTTCACAGGTCAAGCAAAGTTCAATTATGGCTACTGTGGCCCAAACTTGTGTGGAGTATCTTGCATATCGTTGGTCCTCCCCATCTTTAGGCTCTTACAATCTTGCCGACCCCTCTTCTGCAAGCTTCCCTGAGCTTTAGAATGGGGAGAGATTTGGCTGGTCTGGTTCCAGGTGATTAATGTAGGGTCTCTGGTGTTCTGAATCATGGTTGGTTGTTGTTTTCAGTTTTGCTGTACCTGCACCACCCTTGTTTCCATCCTGATTGGTATTGGAGGTCACTTCCTAACCAAAGATAAATGGCTATACCACCCTGGATGTGCCCAATCTCATCTGATTTTAGCTGTGTTGTGGTTTGCATTTTTCAATTTTATCAGTTATATGTGTTTTATGTGTATATATATTTTATCAATATATATATGTGGATCAACATGTCTGGGCCTAATATTTGTATGCGCCACACACACACACACACACACACACACACACACACACAGAAACCATTTATTTATGTACTTCCACATTTATATTATAGTTGTTATCTGTATTGAGTAGACCATTATGTGAATTATAAATTATTCCTTTATTTAACATGTATACTTAGTGATGTTGTTAGATTCTGTATCAGCTTGAGAATTACTGCTGTTTGGGGCATAGCTGTGAAGTATTAATGGCTGGATCAGGCCCCTGAACAAGACTTTAGGGTTTTTTTTTTAATATTGATGAAAACCCAGTCCATAGTGCATTTTGTCTTCCAGTGGTGGACTGGATAAAAGGAAATGTTCTTTCCTTATCTTGTGTCCACTTGCTGTTGAATCCACTCTTAGAACATCATTGATTTCTTTGTTGTTTTTGCCATTACTGCTTCTGTCCTCGAGTGATTCAGAGCTCAGCCCTTTAGACCTTGCCTTTGTTACCTCTGTCTTTGGAATCTGGTCTCCTTTGTCAAGACTGTATTATTCAATATAGTGAGAGGGACACCACCAAATTTGAAGGGTCTCGCCATTGTCTTTATGCCATTACTAGCAATAGGTGATGCAGCTGTTCAATTGAAGGCATTAAATCCAATGAGTTTAGGTGGATCCAGAAGCAGCAGGGGACAAATAACAACATTTATTCACCAGTGGCAAAGCAAACATACCATCTGAAGGTACTGTACTATAATGTAATGTAGAACAAATAGTATTCATAATGGCCTGATTTGCTTAGACCTTTGCCACTTGCTAATCAATGATAGTGTTCCTAAGAGTAAAGTCAACAAGAAGTCTACAAAGTATTTATTTGACCTGTATAACTGGAAACTTTGTAAAACAAAGGAAGGAATGGCTGACTTGAATCATAGTAGCAAAGAGTCACACACTGACAATTTCTAGATTTAGGTTAGTTTGCAGATCCAGAAGCCCTTGAATGAAAGTGAGACTGAGCTCCCTTAAGGAATGAGTTAAGCACAAACATAAAGATCTTTACTGTTAATCTTTCTCCTGTCCTTCCCCAAAGGGACCTACAGCTTTTTACTAGAGTTAATGTACTTAGAGTAAAGGAAATAATGAGACATTTTGCATTTACTGGACACTAATTCTGCGTTTACTTTGATTACTGGAGATCCTAAAAAGCACTGCAATCTTCCTGTAGAGGCTCATGGGGATAAGGTGTGATGGGTGGAGTTTTGATTAATGTTCAGTTTGCAGTAGATACAGTGGGTCCCAGGACTCATCCTGTGGTTATTTTTCCAGTTCCAGAATGTATAATTGGTATTGGTATCTTACAAGTTGGCAGAAACCCCACATTAGTTCCTTGATGTGTGGAGTAAGGGCTATGATGTTTGGGATGGCTAAAACATTTAGAGTTGACTAGACCAGGGAAAATAGTGAGCCAGAAACAATAACCTATCTCTGGAGGGACCACAGAAATTAATGCCACCATCAAGGACTTGGGGATGGGGTGGGAGGTTTCCTACTACCTCTCTCTTTAACTCTCCCATTTGGCCTGAAAAATAGATGCATCATGGAGAATGACAGTTCATTATCACCAGTTTTGTCAGTTGTGATTTCAAGTGCAGCTGCTGTGCCAGATGTGGTTCTTGCATGAACAGATTAACACATCTCCTGGAACTTGGTATGCAACTATTGACCGTGAAAATACTTTTTCTCCAAATCCATTCATAAGGACATCAAAAGCCATTTGCTTTCAGCTGGCAAGGCCATTAGTATATATAACTTCATGGTTGTATCTCAAGGATACATTAATTCTTTAACCCTCTGCCATAGCTTAGTTCCTAGAGACCTTGCTCACCTGTCTCTTCTATAAGATATCATACTGTTCAGTTACATTGATGATATTATGTTGATTGGAGCAGACATAGCAACAATTTTGAATGTTTTGGTGAGGCATATAAACATCAGAGGGTAGGAAATAAATCCAACCAAGACCCAAGGACCATTTACTTTAGTATAATTTCTAGAAATTCAATAGTGTGTGGGATGCAGTGATATTCCCTCCAAAGCAAAAGATAAAATGCTGCAACTAGCCCTTCTCACCACCATGAAAAAGTACAACACTTAGTGGGTCTATTTGGACTTTGGAGGCAGCACATTCCTCACTTGGATGTGTTACTCAAGCCCATATACTAAATAACTTGGAAATCTGTTGCTTTTGAGTGGGGCTGGAACAAGAGAAGGCCCTTCAACAGGTCAAAACTGAAGCACAAGTGGCTCCAGCATATCCAATGTTATTGAAGTGTCTGTCACAGGTAGGAATGCTGTTTGGAGTCTTTGGCAGGCTCTCATGGGTGAATCACAATCCATGTCTCTAGGAATTTTGGAACAAGGTCTTGAATTGGCAGACAGCTTCCCTTCCTTCGAGAGGTAGTTTTTGGTCTATTAATGGACCCTGGTGGAAACTAAACATTAAATAATGGGTCATCAAGTTAACATGAGACCTGAACTGCCCATTATGAATTGGATGTTACCTGACCCAGCAAGTCAGAAGGTATGATAGGCACAGTAGCAATATAATTTCAATGGGATATGATATATAAGAGGAAGGGCCTGAGCATATCTTGAAGACACAAGTAAGTTGCATGAAGAAGTTGCCCAAGTGGCTATGCTTCCTCAGTCTTTTGTGATGCCTTTTCCCAAAGATGCACCTATGGCTTCCTGGTGTGTTCCCTATTATCACTTGACTGAGGAAGAAAAGACTAGTGCTTGGTTCACTGATGATTCTATACACTCTTCAGGTGCCATCAAGAAGTGGAAAGCTGCAGCATTACAAACCTTTTCAGGAACAACCCTGAAGGACACTGGTGAAGGTAAATCTTCACAGTGGGCAGAGCTTGAGGCAATGCACGTGATCACACATTTTGCTTGGAAGGAGAAATATCAAGATGTGTGATTATATGTTGATTCATGGGCTCTAACCACTGCTTTTACTGAATGGTCAGGGACTCAGAAGAAACATGATAAGAAATTGGTGAGAAAGATATTTGGGGTAGAATTATGTGGATAGAACTGTCCAAATGGGGGGCTGGAGAGGTGGCTCAGGGGTTAAGCCTCCGCCTTGCAGGCGGAAGGTCCTGAGTCCCAAATGCCACGTATAGACGCCAGGCGGAAGCGGGGGCGGCCTGCGCTTCTGGTCCTGGTAGGGCGGAGCCTGTGAATCCCGGGGCAGAAGGAGGTGGAGGCGTCCATGGTGGTTTGCGAATTCGTCCGTGGTTCTACACACACACAGACACACACACACACAGACGCGCGCACATACACACGCACATGCACACAGTTGAATAAATAGTAATAATAATAAAAAAAAAGAACTGTCCAAATGGGCAAAGGACAAAAAAAATTTGTGTCCCCATGCAAATGCTCATCATAGCCAGGATTATAGCATGACTTGTTCTGTTGACAGCCAACCTCTTTTGCTAGTCATCTCCATTTTTACTCAATGGAGCCATGAACAAAATGGGCATGGTGACAGAGATGGAGGTTATGCATGAGCTCAACAACATGGACTTCCATTCACCAAGGCTGACCTGTCTTCAGTTGCTGCTGAGTTAAAAATCTGCCAGTAACAGAAACCGATACTGAGTCCCAATATGAAAACATTCCCTGGGGTGACCAACTGCAATGTGGTGAAAGACTGACTATTTTGGACCACTTCTAAGCATTTTGTCCTTACTGAGATAGATATTGGTTCTTGGCAGCATTTCATTCTTACTGAAATAGAAACCAAGTAACTCAGAAAATTGCTATTTTTGAGTGGTGCCCAGAACAGGAGAAAGCCCTTCAGCAGGTCCAAGCAACTATAATGGATGCCCTCCCAATTGGACGATAAGATCCAGCATACCTAAAGGTATTGGAAGTGTCTGTCACAGATAGTGATGCTGCTTGGAATTTTTGGCAGGTTCCCAAGGATAAGTCACAGTCAAAGACCCTAGGAATTTTGGGGCAAAGACCTGCCATCATTGGCAGAAAACTACTCTCCCTTCGAGGGACATCTATCTTTTCTTGTTAATGGGCCCTGGTAGAAATTGAACATTTGAAAATGGGTCATCCAGTTATCATGTAATCTGAGTTGGCTATTATGATTTGGGTGCTATTTGACCCAGCAACCCATAAAGTCAGATAGGCACAACAGCAAACAATTAAAAAAATGGAAGATATATATACAAGAGAGGGCCCAAGTAGCTCCTGAAGGCATAAATAAGTTGTGTGAAGAAGTTGCCAAAATGCCTATGGTTCCTCAAACTTATGAGATGCTTGTTTCCAATGATGATGCATGACTTCCTGGGATATGGCCTATAATCACTTGACCAAGGAAGACAAAATGAGGGTCTGGTTCACAAATACTTTTGCATGTTATTCAGATGCCTCCCCTTACAGACCATTTCTGGAACAACCTGAAGGACAGTGGCGAAAAGAAATCTTCACAATGGTAAAACTTCAGGCAGTGCGTGTGGTCCTGGAAGGAAAAATAGCCAGATGTGCAGTTATGTACCTATTCAGCACTGTGACCAATGTTTTGGCTGGATGACCAGGCATATGGGACGAATATGATTGAAAAATTGGTGAGAGGGCTGGAGAGATGGTTCAGAGGCTAAGACTGTGCCTTATAAGCAGAAGGTCTTGAATTCAGATCACAGGTCCCATGTAAAAACTCCAGGCAGAAAAAATGGCCCATTGAGTCCTGAACCCTCACTAGAGTGGAGGACTCAGAGAGAGATTTGGCATTCACATAAATGGATGCTTCAGGGGATAGGAGGAAGGAAGGGGGAAGCACCAGGAAAGGGGAAGGAAGGGAGGGGGTGAAAGGAGGAGAGTGAAATGGGGAACTGGGGAGGGCAGGGAGAAGGGAGAAGATGAGGGTACCTATTGAACTTGTATGATTAGGAAAAAATAAAATGTGGGAGAAGAAAAAAGAATGAAGTTATGGCTGGATCCCCCACCCCCTGAAGTAAAGAGTCAGCACCTGCTGAAGTACTTGCTGATGATGCAGAAAATATTGTAGTGGAGGAAGGTCATTCAACTAAGACATACCAAGCAAGGTCATACCAACTAAGACCCAGTAATAAATTATAGAGACATGACTATAAACGCCTTGAGCACTTCTGTTCTATTCTATAAAGTACAAATAGAGCTGCTGAGAATCTTTGGCCTATTCTGAAGATATAATTAATAATTGTGAGCTATAGATTGTGTTGATATTTCCTTATTGTGATATAATACTTGTTTTTTAATATTTATTCTGTGTTGAATTATTTTAGTTGCTGTGATATTGACTGGATTTCATGCTTAAAAACATTTGAAGCTTTATAATATTGGAATATGAGAATTTTTGAAATTGAATTTAATGTATTTTATGAATGCAATATCTATTGGAATAAGGGTTGGAAGGTTATAGTATAAAATTAAGTGTTTTTTGTCAAGTTGACAACAGGTGGAATGCTATAGTTAGATTCAGGTGTCAACTGACAGTTGCAGACTGTTTGGGGCACAATTGTGAGGAATAAATGGCTGGAGCAGACCCTTTAACAAGCTTGCAGGTGTTTGTTTAAGTGATGTGAAAAACCCAGACCATAGTGGGTGATGCTTTCCAGTGGTGGATTGGATAAAAGGAAGTGCTGGAATAATGAACTTGCTGTTCCCTGATCCTGTGTCAACTTTTTGAATCCACTCTTTGAGCATTGTTTCCTTGTTACTGCTGTAACACCCATTATAGGCATTAGTGTTGTCAAGTTGTTACTATAGCATAAAAATATGAGATACAATACTTACCTGGCAGGGGAGATACCATGATCACGAAGGTGGTTTTCCCAGGGCGAGGCTTATCCATTGCACTCCGGATGTTCTGACCCCTGCGATTTCCCCAAATGTGGGAAACTCGACTGCATAATTTGTGGTAGTGGGGGACTGCGTTCGCGCTCTCCCCTGGAAAAAAAAATATGAGATACAAATTGCTATCCAAGTATTAGTATAAATTAAGAAGGAAAAAATGCCAAGTTATACTTTGCCAGCAGTATGTATCAAACCTTAAAAGGGTTCTTAATTTCATAAGGATGGTAAACAAAGAAGTAAACAATAAAGATGATAACTTTAACTCAAATGTAATAAAGTTCATGCTTTTGCTTTAGTATAAACTTTTAACTAATCTGCTTCTATGAAGAGGGTTAAGAAATCTCCATTTTCAATAAAACCAAAAAAGTTAAAATTGAATAGATGAAAATTTAATGTTATAACTTTGAGTATATTCATGCAAAATTTTTCTAAATATGTTATAAATTAAGAGGCTTTCTATAGAATTGAGCTTGATGATAGTAGGGAATGTTAAACTAAATTATAGCATAAATAATTGTCTCACGGGATAATAGAGATCACACATAAAAACCTGTATCTCTACTGCACCCTTTAACCATAATCTCTTAGTAATTGAAGTTCATTACAAATTCTTTTAGATTTCATTGCTATCATGCTGCATGACATGCCAAACCTGTCTTGCATAACAAGAAGTCCTTCTTGGAAAATATCCTATTAACAGTGACAGTACATTTGTCATTGTGATAATAAACCAAAGAAACTCCCTGTAGCTATAAATTATCAAGGCACTTTTTGGGCTATTCTGGCTTGAAGCTTTGTCAGTGCTTCCATTATAAATCCTGGATTTTTGTGAGTTATATCTCAACTATCAGAATTTGCAGTGAATTGCAACTTTGCATCCAAGGACCCAGCTCCAAACTTTACTTAAACAACTCTTAAATATCATTTATATTTTCTGACTAGAAAGAAAAAAGGTCTGTTGGTATAAATCATACTGGAAGGAGCTGTGAGACATAATAGGGATCAGAATACTTACAGTTATTTAAAAACAGAGTTTATAATATTCTATTGTTGTGCTGTAAAAGGGAATAATTCAATTTACACAAAGAGAACTAGACATAAATGTCAGGCATTCAAGGTAGCTATATATATGCCAAGTGAATTTTTTCCTTTTATGTGAGAAATGTAATCGAAGTTCTCTTCAGGTCAATAATGTGAGAAAATGAAAGAATTTACATAGAGCCATGAAAAAATATTACTGTGAATGAAAAATGAACATTAGAGACACAGATGTACATTTGAAGCATAAATATTCACAACCGTATAAATAGATGTGCTTTTGGCTTGGAGGCAAGCTTCAGCAGGCAGTGACGAGCTGGCAGACAGCAGGACCAGAGAATGGCTGTCTACATTGCATACAAAATTATTCCCCATTCTTTTGTCTTTTTTACTTGAAAGTAAGGTTATAGATAATTACAGTTGTCTAAAAACCTCACAAATTCCAAATAATGGATGTGTATTTGTGTATACACTAAAAATTTCAGGTGTCTGAAGTAAGGTTGATTGATGAATGCTAACTTTGTTGAAAATTAGAAATAATATAAGATATTGAATATGGTGGGAACATTAAGAGCAAATAAGACTGGTTTTGATGCTCATTTATGGTTACTGTATCCAAGTAAAGATCTACTCATATAAAAGAATGCAAGATGCAATGAATATATATGCAAAATTTTGTAGAAATCATTTGAGGAAACTCAGGACAATTAATTCTTACTAAAGGAGTACAGAAACAGAGTTCATAGATACACATTTGAGCAATAAGAATTCCATTGTCCTTTTAGAAATTCCTACTTTCCCACACTCAACAATGCAAATTTCTTGTCCTGGTATACTTCACAACACAAAGAGAATAATAGACCCCTATCGTAAGAATAAACATTTGTTTGAAGCGGGATGGAGTAAATATACTAGACAATTTCTAACTGACAATTTTTTCTCTTTTTTAAATTTTTTTTCTCTCCAATAATACAAGCACAATAGGTACCCTGGTCCTCTCCCTCCTTTCATCCCTCCCCAGTCCCTTCTTGCACTCTTCTCCCTTTTCCCTTTCCTTTCACTTTCCTCCCTCCCTTTCTTCCAGTGCCTCCCCCTTTCCCCCTCCCATCCCCTGGAACATCTTTTTGTGTGAATGCCAAACCTCCCTGAGTCCTCTACTCTAGTGAGGTGTAAGGTCTCAGTGGTATAGCCAGGAGCCATTTCTTGGGCTCCCTGTTAGTATGGGAACACTATTATCACTGTTAATCCCTTGCCTCTAAGAATCCTAGTGCCTGTGATCCATCCTAGACTTTGGGAGGTTATTGATATGTCAGCCATTGTGCAGGTCAGGCAAAATCCAAACCTGGCTGGTGCAGCTCTAACTTGTATGGAATATCTTGCCTATCGTTGGTTATCTCCATTTTAGGCTCTTAGAATCTTTCTGCCCCTGTTTCTGCAAGTTTCCCCAAGCTTCAGGATGGGGAGAGATTTGGCCAGTTTGGTTCCCGGTGATTAATGTAGGGTCTTTGGTGTTCTGAATTATGGTTTGTTGTTGTTTTCTCTAACTGACGATTTTAATCAGCTAGGTGTACCAGCTACATAGGCAGTGTGATAGAGGTGGGATCAAACAATGTAAAGGGAGGAGGAATAAATCAGTTTAATTTTAAGGAAACATAAAATAAACAGATATTCGGGTCCTTCTAGCCTCCTTCTAATGAAATGCTTACCTTTTGGCTTTACTTAATCATTAATTGAGGAAATGTAGAGCAAATATGCCTTTTGATTGAATTTATTACCACATATTTTGAAAGAAAAAGCTATTGGTTTTGACAATATTAATTTGGCTATTTGTGGGAAGGACTGGGTACAAAGTCTACCATAATATTATGTTAATTAATATATTTAACTGCATCCAGCATAAAACTGGTAGACCAGTATTTTTTTAACATTTTTATTATTATTTCCGCTCATACAAATTTAATAGGTACACCGGTTCCCTCCCTCCCTCCTCCTCCCCATCCCCCAGTGCATCCCGCCCCAATTCCCACAGAGTCCTTTCTTGTGCATGCCTGACTCTCCTCTGGGTCCTCCTCTCCGATGACGTACAAGGACCCAGTGGCATTTCCCTGAACCCTTTCTTGTGTTCCCCTTAAGCAGAGGAACACTACTGTGGCTGTCAATCCCTTGCCTCCAAGGATCTTGGTGCCTTTAGCTGATGCTAGACTTTGTGAGGTCAATAGTGTGTTGGATATTGCGCAGGGCATGCAAAGTCCAATTATGATTGCTTCGGCCCTAATTTGTGTGGAGTATCTTGCAAATCATTGCTCCTCCCATCCTTTTGCTCTTACACTCTTACTGCCCCCCTCTTCCACAAATGTCCTTGAGCTTCAGGACGGGGAAAGATTAGTCTGGCTTAGTTCTAGGTGGTTGATATATAGTCTCTGAAGTTCTGGATTGTGGTTTGTTGATTTTCTTTTGCAGTTTTGCTGCTCCTGCAATGCCTTTCACTCCATCTTGATGGTCACTGTATGTCACCCCTTGCAGTCCTTGATGGAGGCCTATTTTCTCTACTGTAGCATGGTCACTTCTCTCCTTGTTTCTGGTGTGGCCCTCCAGCTCCATCCCTCCTGTTCATAATCCTTGCAATTACTGTAGGTAATACACAGATTTACCTATGTCTCAAGGTGGGCTGGGTGGGTTTGGTACTAGGAACGACCTATTAGGGAGTACATACAGCACTTAATTTTCTGGGTCTGGGATACTTCACTTAATATAATTGTTTCTAATGACATCCATTTCCTGGCAAATTCCAGTAATTCATCATTTTTTATGGCTGAGTAGTACTCCATTGTATAGATGTATCACAGTTTCCTTATCCACTCATTGACTGTTGGACATTTGGGTTGATTCCATGACTTTGCTATTGTAAACAGTGCTGCTATGAACATAGTCGTGCTTGTGCTATCGATGTGAACCTCTGCTGTATGGGGGGTTATTCCCAAAAGTGGAATAGCAGGGTCATATGGCATTTCAATCTTTAATTTCTTTAAGAATCTCCAGATGGCTCACCAGAGTGGCTGAATGAGCCTGCATTCCCACCAACAATGTAGCAGAGTTCCCCTCTCTCCACATCCTCTCCAGCATTTGGTGTTGTTTGTATTGTGGATTTTTGCCATCCTGACTGGGGTGAGATGATATCTCAGGGAAGTTTTGATTTGCATTTCCCTGATGGCTAAAGAAGTGGAGCATTTTTGAAGATATTTGTTAGACATTTTAATTTCATCCCTGGTAAAGTTTCTTTTAAGTTCCAGGGCCCATTTTTTAATTGGGCCATTGGTTTCCTTGGTGTTTAGTTTTCTAAGTTCTTTGTGCACTCTGGACAGTAGAGCTCTATCAGATATATGGTTAGTGAGGATTTTCTCCCATTCTGTGGGTTGCCTTTGAGCTCATGTGACAATCTCTTTATCTGAACAGAAGCTCTTTAATTTTACAAGATCCCAACTGTTCAGAGTTGGTAGCAGTGACTGTGCCATTGGATGTCTGTTTAGGAACTGTTGGCCTAGCCCAATCAGCTTGAGGGAGTTCCCTATCCTTTCGAGTATGGTTTTTATAGTCTCTGGCCTGATATCAAGGTCCTTGATGCATTTGGAATTAAGTCTTGTACATGGTGACAAGTACGGGTCCAGCTTTAATCTTCTGCATGTGGAGATCCAGTTTTGCCAGCACCATTTGTTGAAGATGCTGTTCTTTTTCCATTGGATTCTTTGGGCCCCTTTGTCAAAGATCAAATGGCTGTAATTTTGTGGGCTTATATCTGGGTCTTCAATCCTTATCCATTGATCTGTGTGTCTATTTTGGAGCCAGTACCAGGCTGTCTTTATAACTACGGATTTGTAGTATAGACTAAGGTTTGGTATGGTAATACCTCCAGCAGTGTTTTTGTTACTCAGGATTGTCTTTGCTATCCTGAGTCTTTTGTGCCTCCATATGAATTTTGAGATTGTTTGGTCAACTTCTTTGAAGAATTGCTTTGGGATTTTAATTGGTATAGCATTGAATCTGTATATTGCCTTTGGTAGGCTGGTCATTTTTATGATGTTGATTCTGCCAATCCAGGAACATGGGAGGTCTTTCCACCTTCTGTGTCTTCTGCAATTTCTTTCTTTAGGGTTTTAAAGTTTTCATTGTAAAGGTCTTTTACCTCCTTAGTTAGGTTTATACCAAGGTATTTCATTTTTTTAGGGGCTATAGTAAATGGGATTGTTTCTCTCAGGCTTTTTCACTTCTTTCATTCTGGGCATATAGGAAGGCCTCTCATTTTTGCACATTTATTTTATATCCTGCCACCCTGCTGAACTTCCCAATTAGTTCCAGGAGCTTCCTGGTGGAGTTTTTGGGATCACTCAGGTATAAGATCATGTCATCTGCAAATAGGGATAGCTTGACTTCTTCCTTGCCGATTTGAATCCCTCTTATGTCCCTTTCTTGGTAGACCAGTATTTTTATCTTGAAGAATAAACAAATATTATGGAGAGTTACAGAGAGTCTTACATAGGTTAAGACTTGCCTAATATCAAATAGCTATTATTATTACAGTGGAAATTCAAAAATAGGCATCTCTGCACAGATTGTTCCATAGTGTCCAACACTACCTCTTGTCTTTTAATTATTATAAAGATATAAACCAGAGTACTGAGAAAATCAGTTATATTTTCTAAAGCAATCTATGGCTCAGTTTCTTTTTTAAGCTCAAGTAAGTAGTAAATTCCCTTTTGAAACAAAATTTTGCTATATTATTCACACGGACTTCACAACACTTGGGCTCAATCAATTATCCTGAATTAATTCCTGAATAGGGATAAAATACATGTCTAAGGAATTCTATCAATCTTTAGACACATATTATTGTATTTTAATTTATTCTTAAAAGACATTCCATATTATTGTATTTTAATTTATTCTTAAAAGGCATTCCAAAGTACAATGTTATTATGTTTAAATAAAAAGAAAAATAAAGTACTAGTTACAAAGTTGAAATGTTATTTATCATAATGACTATTGGTTCTGTCAAAATTTCTTTATACTACTTGATAGTTTATATCAATAATCAAATTGTGGCAGAACTTCCTCAAGACACTTTTTTTCTGTTAAGTTTTATTTATTTACCTTTTATTTTAAAAAGCCATTGCTTGCTTGCACCATGAAAAACTTCCTACTTTTCCTGCAGAAAAGTAATTCTACTGTAAAGGAACTTGACAACATATATGTAATAGTTACTCTTAATTATTGCTGTGAGAGAGCACCCAAAGTCTATAACTGAGGGAGAAAGGGAGATTTATTCAACTTACGGTTCCAGAGGGGAGAAACAATTTTTCATGGCAGAGGCAGCATGGCTGGCTGGCCAAAGCTGGAGGCAGGCTAAGTCACTACCATCTGTGAGGCTGAGAGCTGCAAGATTGCTTGCTGCAAAGGTATATTTCTCCTGGAGTTAGGATGGGACTAATCTACTTCAGGGACCATCCTTTGTAACTGCCTTCCTCAGAAAAGCTCCACCTCTCAAAGATGCCATGCCCTTTTCAAACACATGAGACTGTTGTGGGGGGGGACACATTTCAAACCACAACAATATGAAACACTCATGGTAATAATAATTATGATACTAACAGTAGTATTAATCATCTGAAATAAAGAGGTTTTTTCCCAGATAATCCTTTGTTTTCTACTTAATAAAAAGGCAGGTAGTAGTCTAATTGTGAATAAGGTGTAGGTAAACAGGGTAAGTTTGGTGATATTGAAATGATTGGTTTGGAAAAGGGTTTTTTCTAGTCCCTGTAATGGTTAATGTTAATTTCAACTTGACAAAATCTAGAATCACTAGGTATGCCTATTGGGGATTTTCCTTATTGCATTATTTGAGGTGGCTATATCCAATCACTGTGAAATCAACATTCCTTTACTTGGATACTGGTCTTCATAACAGAGAAAGGGAACTAAGCAGCAGCATGCATTCATTTACAGACACATATTTATGACCTGTTTGCACTGTACTTCTACCTTGGCTTCCCTAGCCTGTTGAAATTTGAATTAGAAGAAAACCTTTCTTCCCTCAAGCAGCTTCTGTCAAAGTATTTTATCACAGCAACAGGAAAAATAGCTAAGACAGTACTGACAATTTGAACTTCTGCATTTTTTAAACAAATGCACATGGGGAATCAGTGGGGAACTATAAAAATCACATACTAACTAGAATTTTGAGACCTTCTATATCCCATGTAAAGGTGCAATCTAAAAAAGAAATATGTTAGGATATCACAGGATGGAGTGGGCTTTCTCTCCTTCCCTGCCTTTGAGCTTTAACTGGGATCTTAAAGCTGACAACAGTTTATATAAATCAACCTCATATCCTAAGTGCCTTAGAGCTTCTATGTTGGTTGTACCAAAAAACAAACAAACAAACAAAAAAAAAAACCACCAACTAGATAGAATCCATTTTTTTTTTTTTTAAATCTGCTGCCAGCATGCTTCCTGGCTATAAAGTATACAAATAAAGACAGGCTCAGGGGTGGAAAGATTTTTGTCAGTGTGCATCCAACTGCTCATGAGTAGATTGTATTATTCTAGGAAATTTAATCTACAATCAGACTTTGTATTATATTTAGAATCAGGTTATATTAGATTGTCTTGCATGCCTTGGCTGGAAATGTAAGATTGAATAATTTTCCTTATTGTAGATAAATTCCCTGGTGCAGGCACTTCATTATTAGGATGAAGAGACCTAGAAAACTTGTGTAAAAGGGTAGACCACAAGATGCCAGGAATTAAATGACATTAACTGTGTCATAAAATTTCACATAGGTTGTCAAGAGATTGATAAAATGTAAACACTTTGGTTTGTAATGTATGTAAACTATGAAGCCAGCATGCAATCACTCAGCTCTACCATTTTGCACCAAACTTCAGCATCGAACTGAAGAAGGTCTATGGAGCATGGGTATTTGGTGTCATCAGGAGATGAGCTGAAACTAAAAATAATCAGAAGGTCATGGCCTTGTTGTCCTGTATCGTCCTTAAAGCCAAGGAAAGATGAAGCTGGGGTGATAAAAAGCTATAAAAAAGTATTAGTGAAGTGAAAAGTATTAATTCTTTTAGTGATTTAGAAATTTTCAAAAAATTATTTTGTTTTTCTAGTTTTACAAGCATATTGATTACTTATTCTTAGTTCTCTCAATTCCCTCTCCCTCCCAATTACTCCCTTCCCCTCATCAGTCCATTCCACTCCCTCTTGCCTTCCTGCCCATCTGTTTGTATGAACCCCAGGTTTCCCTCTAGCTTGTCTGCTCTTGGGGGGTTCAGGGCCTCTTGTGGTATACCAAGTTGCCTCTTTTCAGGCCACCCCACTGATAGGGGTATTTCCCTTCATTCATCTAGGTTTAGTAACTAAGGTTTCCACTGTATGATATTCTTATCTCTCTTGAGCTCTCGATAGCCTATGGGGGCATGTTGTTATATCAATCATTATGCAGGTCTAGTAAGGAAAAATCTCACTGCATTGAGTGTCTAGGTGCAGCAGTCCTGCCTTGAATGGAATGTCTTCTCTAATGGTGGACCTTCCCATCTTTAGGTTCTTAAAATCTCATTGGCCCCTCTTCCATGAGATCGCAAAGATGGAGAGAGATTAGGTTGGCCTGATTCTGGATGAGCCTTGCTGGGTCACTGGTACTCTGCACTATGACTGGCCATTGTTGTCCACTTCATTGCTCTTCTATTGTCCTAGGCTGTTTCCTGACAGAGCTTTGAGATCTTCTTTCTCTGTTGTAGAATAAGACCTCTAGGATAGTGCTAAGTGTTCTCCAAATCTATGGGTATAATAGAAGCTATTTACAGAGCAGTTTGTTGAACTGTCTTTCTTCTTATAGGTTCATTAGATGTTTTTCCCTATTTATTTCCTTCCCTTTTTATTTTCTTGTTCTAGTTAATAGTAATGGAAATGTGTTCCATTCTTGTCAAGCGGGTCTTGAGTTCAATCAGAAAACCACTGGTTGTCTCCTTGATATTCATACCACTAGTACACTGGTGTTCATTTGTTGTCAAGGTGATTTTTATTGCAACTTTCAGATCTCATGAGTTGATGGGGCCTGTGATTATTTTTCTTCCCCGGGAGCTTCTATGGTATTCCTTGGTACCATGTAAGCAAGCAGGAAGTTCTCAGACCAGTTCCAATTGATATATTTTACCAATGCTCTGTGATCCATGTGTGTTGCATCTTCAGTAATAAGGTCTTACTGACAGTGTTTTGGAGAGCAGCTAAGAGCAATGGCAAAATCTTATAATGGTTTGGGGCCTTTGAGACCTCTATGAACATTTTATCAGGAAGTGTTATATTAATTTTCTTCATAGTATAGTTTTAATGTCACTGGGTTCAAAGTTGATCAGCTCAGGGTTTTTGTTCTCCTGTTTTCCTCATTCTGTACTCCTCTGCATAAGGACTGCCTATTCTTATCCTTTCTTTAAAAAACAGGCTTTTTTTTTGACACATTACTAGTACAGGAGGTTCCTTCCTATAATCTTTTCTATAATTACTTCTGTCCCTCCTATCTCCCATCCCCTCATTCCCCACTATGTATTTTCCCAATTATTTGCTCCCTCACCTTACCTGTCATGGTATTCTAAATCTCCCCATTAAAAGGTTTGACACTAAATCATTCCTTCCCAACTTGATTTAGTATTTTGTGGCTACTGTCTCCTTTATATATGTATACACACACACACACACACACACACACACACACACACACACACACATACATACCTACATATATAATATCATATAGAAAGATTTCATGAAATATGATTTGTTAAAAGAATTTCATCATTGCTTCATAAAAATGAATGTTTTCAGAGTCTTTGCAATTGTAGGTAAGGTTATTTCATGTTATCTGCACAATTAACTCATGTCATCAACAAAACTTTATTTTATTTAAATTAAGTTCCCAGTCCCTATAAAATGAGAATTTTCCTCATTTACTTAAGTCTTCTAATTACTTTGTAAGTTGAATTAGTAGTACTGTAAACTTTTATTTCTATTGAAATGAGTTCAAATAGAGGTCACCCATGCAAGTGAGTTTAGTTATCAAGCTGGTATTTGAGGATATCAGAAATTTCAAGGTATACTGGTTCATTTTAAGAGCAAAGAACAGATTAAAATATGAACTTCATATATCTGCTTAAGAATAGATTTTATAATGCTCATAAAATCTGTTAAGTTTTATTTCTTCCTTTCCTCTTAGTATTACATGATATAAAAATAAAAGTTGGCTTATACAGATAAAAAGAATAGATTTTAGAAAATGATAACACTCTTATTTAAATTTTCTGCACTCATCAAATAATTTATAACTGAGCAAAGTTCAAGAAAGAACTTAGAATTCCAAGGTAATGAAACAAACCAAAGATTCAAGACAAATATGAAAGATTCTTTGAGTTAAAGATGCCATGGATAGCAAAACCATCATAAAGTTTGTACCAAAGTATTTTGATGGGAGGTCATTATCATAATGAAGCTAAATTTCTCACTTCTTATGTTCTTATAATCCTTCGTTAAGTGGTATATGTGTTACTTTCTGTTGATGTGATAAAATGGTCTAATCGAAGTAAGTTAAGTGATAAGTCTTCATTTTGACCTATATTTACATAGGGTTAAAGTTCATCATCTCTATTGGGGAATACTGATACTAGCATTCAACATTCAGATTTGACCTTCTAACATGGATTTAAGACCAACTGCTGTCACTGAGAAGGCTTAAGATCCAGACTCAAGTACCTAGCAACTACCAATTCTCAGTCTCTCCCAGGTGAAAACAGTCACTATTGAACTACCTAGACTAATCTAATAAATCCCCTTATTAACTCTATCAACTCCATTTGTCTAGAGATACCTAATATGAACAAGAGACATTATAGATTTTCTGTGGATTACATAGGTTACAATACAGAAAAGATTATATTCTCAAGAAGGAACATGGCCACCTCATGATGCGAACTCTACCCAACTGTAAAAATCTCCACATTAGTCCCAACAAATTCCAAAAGTCAAACTCTCTTGTAAAAACAAAGAACAAGTTATTAACTTCAAATATACAATTGCACAGAATGAGCATGTCCATTCCAAAGGGGAGAAATAGTGGAATATCCATTAAAGAACAGCCATAAAAAGACCAGAAACCAGAAAGACAAACTCCAGATCTTGTAGTTCATCAGATGAATTTCCTGTTGAAATAATCTCATTACTTTTAATGACCTATGATGTGATAGACATTCACCTTTGCTCCAGAGATATACTGACGAATTTCCTATTCTCATCATCTAGTGAAGAAATGTATCCCCAAGTTGTAAAAATAAATATTACCTATTGTGCAAATACTATTATCAGTAAAAAATACACAATAACAAATTCAAAAATTAATTGTAACATAGCAAACAGAATTTATAGGAGGATTGAAATAGTTTTATAAGACAGTCAATAGCTATACTTATTATAAAATAATGCTTGAATTTTGGAAGTGCCATCAGTTGAAATTTTTAGTACAAGTTAAAGGTAATGATTATCCACTGAAAAGACAGAAGAGTAGTTACCAGTGTTATTGTCTTAGTTTCTTTCCCTGTTGCCATTAGAATGATACTGACAAAAGAATTAATGGAGAGAGGCTTTTTTTGGCTCAAAATTCCATGTTGCAATCCATGATGAGTTTACAGCAGCAAGAGCTTAAAGAACTAGTCATATTACATGCTTTCTTGTTAGTGCTTTTTAGTGCACTTTCCCATTTTATATATGTCAAAACCACAAACTCGGAATGGTATCACTCACTTTTAAGATTAATTGTCTTTTAGCTCAGTTTTAAACTCTGCTTGAGTTTGTTTTAACTGCTCTATGCCACTTTTTGTTTCTTACACTGTTTTTCTCAACTCCTCCAGATGTCTGTTGTGTTCCTCTTCAAAGCAATTGGTTCGATTATGTAATTCCTCCCGGATTTCCTCTTTCATAGTATTGAACATGGTAATGATCATATTTTGAAAGACTTTATCCTGGGTGAGGCTTTCTTGGCCTTTTTCCGCGGGTTTGTTCTTGTTGGAGTCTAACATTACAGAATTAATTTCTTCAGTGGGAAATTTGTTTACTTGAGTGTTGCTTCTCATGGATTTGCACTTTGACTTTGGCATTGTCATTTTAACTCTTAAGATCTCTCAATTTCACTAAACTGAATTATTTGGCCTGGGTTCCTGGTGGGTGGACGCGGGCGGAGACTTACCTAGGGCGCGGGGTCAGGCCCGGCTGGGCCGCGCGCGCCCCGACCGGTGGAGCGGGGTGGGGTGTAAAGGGAGGATGGGCGCGTCGGTGTGGAGCTATGTAACCCGAGGGCAGCTGGGGCGGGGCCCGGGCGCAGGGGGAGGTCCTCCTCGTCCCTTGGCCCCACGCGACTCGGGCTGGATGGTGGGAGTCGGAGCCCGGTCCCTGTGGGCTGACCTGGGGTCCTGGTGGGCGGGGCCCGAATAGGGACTTACCTAGGGCGTGGGGTGAGGCCCGGCTGGACCGCGGGCGTGCATCCCAACCGGCGGAGCGGGGTGGGGTGTAAAGGGCCCCGCCCCAGCTACCCCCAGTTTAAAAAGTGCTCTGTGCCGATACCCCATCCTCCCTTCCCCACCCTGCCGCCTGGGTCGTGTGCGGTGGAGCATGGGCCTCAACGTGACCTAGGTAAGCTCCGTCCCTGCCCACCCCCAGAACCCCAGATCAAATAATTCAGTTTAGTGAAAAACACACAGAAATTGAAAGATCTTAAGAGTTAAAACGACAATGCCAAAGTCAAAGTGCAAATCCATGAGAAACAACACTCAAGTAAACAAATCTCCCACTGAAGGAATTAAGCCCATAATGTTAGACTCCAACCAGAAAAAACCCATGGAAAAAGGTCAAGAAAGCCTGACCCAGGATAACGACTTTCAAAATATGATCATTACCATGTTCAATACGACGAAAAAGGAAATCCGGGAGGAATTAAATAATCGAATCAATTGCTTTGAAGAAAAACACAACAGACACTTGGAGGAGTTGAGAAAAACAATGCAAGAAACAAAAACTGGCATAGAGCAGTTAAAACAGACTCAAGCAGAGTTTAAAACTGAGCTAAAAGACAAGTTATCTTCAACCCAGAACTCCACAGAGAGTCTTAGCAGCAGAACTAAGGAAGCAGAAAACAGAATTTCAGACCTTGAAGATAAAGTGGGAGTATTAACCAGCTCAATGGAAGAGGTTGTTAAAGCCAAAAAGATACTTGAGAGAAATATCCAGGAGATATGGGACACCCTGAAGAAGCCTAACATGCGTATTCATGGAATACCAGAGCAAGAATCTCAAAATACCACCCCTGAGGAAATTTTTCAAACGATCATCAAGGAAAACTTTCCTCATCTAAAAAAAGAGAGGCCCAATCATATACAAGAGGCATTCTGCACCCCAAACAGATATGACCAAAACAGAAGCTCCCCACGGCAAATAATAGTTAAAACACTCCACAGTCAAGATAAAGAACTGGTGCTGAGAGCTTCAAGGGAGAAAAAACAAGTCACTTTTAAAGGTAAACCTATTAAAATAACAAATGATTTCTCAGTCGAAACAGTAAAAGCAAGAAGAGCTTGGAGAGACATACTTCAAGTATTGAATGAGCAAAAATGTCAACCCAGGCTGATTTACCCTGCAAAACTATCCGTCATGATCGAGGGAGAAAGAAAAATCTTCCAGCACAAAGAAAACTTGAAGGGATACATGTCCACCAAACCAGGCCTTCAAAAAATACTAGAAATGATACTCAAGCTTGAAGAAAAAACAGGCATATCCAGGAGAACAGAAGGCAAGTATAACACCATTAACAGCGAAGCAATATACTTATAAAAACCACTAAACATAATAAATGTCTGGAATTAAAAATAGTTTCTCCATTATAACACTAAATGTTAATGGAATTAATTTACCGATCAAGAGACACAGATTACAAACTTGGATTAAAAATCACAATCCATCAATCTGCTGCCTGCAGGAAACTCATCTCACCACAAAAGATAGGCATGCCCTAAAAATAAAAGGCTGGTCAACAATTCTACAAGCAAATGGAAGGAGAAAACAGGCAGGGGTAGCCATTATGCTATCAGACAAGGTGGACTTCAAACCAAAGAAAATTATAAGAGACACGGATGGATACTACATTTCAGTCACAGGTACAATTCACCAGGAAGACTTCACAATACTGAACATATATGCACCCAATACGGGCCCCTCCACATTCATTAAGAAAACCCTACAGCATCTAAAGCAAGAAATCACCCCCCAAACGATAATTCTTGGGGACTTCAACACCGCCCTCTCAACATGGGATAGATCAACAGGTCAAAAGCTTAACAGAGACACTTTGGAACTTAATCAAACCCTTAAAGAAATGGACCTTACAGATCTCTATCGAACTTTTCACCCACGCACCAAAGAATACACATTTTTCTCAGCAGCACACGGAACTTTCTCCAAAATAGATCACATATTGGGCCACAAAACGAATCTACACATATACAAAAAAGTTGAAATTCTAACCTGTGCCCTATCAGACCACCACGGCCTAAAGCTGGACATCCACAACACAACAAACAAGAGAAAATGCACTAACTCCTGGAAACTTAAAAATATGATGCTGAATGAGAACTGGATTCAGGAAGAAATTAAAAAGGAAGTTCAAGATTTCCTGAAAGTGACCGATAATGAAAATAAACTTACCAAAATCTCTGGGACACAATGAAAGCTGTTCTAAGAGGTAAGTTCATAGCTCTTAATGCCTACATCAAAAAAATGGAAACATCAGAAATAAAGAACTTAAAGTAGTAGAAGAGAGGAGATTAGCAAAATAAGGGGAGAAATATCTGAAATCGAGATTAAGAAAACGATAGAGAAAATCAACCAGTCAAAAAGCTGGTTCTTTGAAAAAATCAATAAGATTGATACACCCCTAGCTAAATTAACCAAAAGCAAGAGAGAGAAAACCCAAAGTAACAAAATTAGAAATGAACATGGAGTAATCACTACTGATACCCAAGAAATCCAGAGAATTATAACATCATATTTCAAAAACTTATACTCTGTGAAGTTTGACAACACAAAAGAGATGGATGAATTTCTAAGTAAACACAACTTACCTAAATTGAATCAGGAAGTTGTGAATTATTTAAATAGTCCTATAACATATAAGGAAATTGAAGAAGTAATCTCAAATCTTCCCACCAAAAAATATCCTCGACCAGGTGGATTCAGCACAGAGTTCTACCAGACATTTAAGGAGTTAATAACACCAATACTCCTTAAACTGTTCCATCAAATAGCAAAGGAAGGAACACTACCAAATTCCTTCTATGAAGCTAATATCTTTTTAATCCCAAAATCTAATAAAGATTCACTTAAAAAAGAAAACTATAGGCCAATCTCTCTGATGAACACAGCCGCAAAGATTCTCAACAAAGTCTTAGCAAATCGATTCAAAAACATATTAAAAAGATCATTCACGGGGACCAAGTAGGCTTCATCCTCGGCACACAAGGTTGGTTCAACATATGCAAATCAATAAATGTAATTCATCATGTAAACCAGTCCAAAGTCCAAGACCACATGATACTCTCGATAGACGCAGAAAAAGCTTTTGACAAGATCCAACAGCCTTTTATGATCAAAACGCTAGAGACAGTAGGAATGGAAGGAACCTTTATCAATATAATAAAAGCTGTATACAACAAGCCCACAGCAAGGATTTTGCTCAATGGGGAACAATTGGAAGCATTCCCACTTCGATCAGGAACTAGACAAGGCTGTCCACTCTCACCACTTCTATTCAATATTGTACTTGAAGTCTTAGCCGAAGCCATAATACAAGAAAGGGACATAAGAGGGATTCAAATCGGCAAGGAAGAAGTCAAGCTATCCCTATTTGCGGATGACATGATCTTATACCGGAATGGTCCCAAAAACTCCACCAGGAAGCTCCTGCAACTAATTGAGAAGTTCAGCAGGGTGGCAGGATACAAAATAAATGTGCAAAAATCAGAGGCCTTCCTATATGCCCAGAATGAAAGAAGTGAAAAAGCCTTGAGAGAAACAATACCATTTACTATAGCCCCTAAAAAAGTGAAATACCTTGGTATAAACCTAACCAAGGAGGTAAAAGACCTTTACAATGAAAACTTTAAAACCCTAAAGAAAGAAATTGCAGAAGACACCAGAAGGTGGAAAGACCTTCCATGTTCCTGGATTGGCAGAATCAACATCGTAAAATGACCATACTACCAAATGCAATATACAAATTCAATGCTATACCAATTAAAATCCCAAAGCAATTCTTCAAAGAAGTTGACCAAACAATCTCAAAATTCATATGGAGGCACAAAAGACCCAGGATAGCAAAGACAATCCTGAGTAACAAAAACACTGCTGGAGGTATTACCATACCAAACTTTAGTCTATACTACAAATCCATAGTTATAAAGACAGCCTGGTACTGGCTCCAAAATAGACACACAGATCAATGGATAAGGATTGAAGACCCAGATATAAGCCCACAAAATTACAGCCATTTGATCTTTGACAAAGGGGCCCAAAGAATCCAATGGAAAAAGAACAGCATCTTCAACAAATGGTGCTGGCAAAACTGGCTCTCCACATGCAGAAGATTAAAGCTGGACCCATACTTGTCACCATGTACAAGACTTAATTCCAAATGCATCAAGGACCTTGATATCAGGCCAGAGACTATAAAAACCATACTCGAAAGGATAGGGAACTCCCTCAAGCTGATTGGGCTAGGCCAACATTTCCTAAACAGACATCCAATGGCACAGTCACTGCTACCAACTCTCAACAGTTGGGATCTTGTGAAATTAAAGAGCTTCTGTTCAGATAAAGAGATTGTCACATGAGCTCAAAGGCAACCCATAGAATGGGAGAAAATCTTCACTAACCACATATCTGATAGAGCTCTACTGTCCAGAGTGCACAAAGAACTTAGAAAACTAAACACCAAGGAAACCAATGGCCCAATTAAAAAATGGGTCCTGGAACTTAAAAGAAATTTTACCAGGGCTGAAATTAAAATGTCTAACAAATATCCTAAAAAATTGCTCCACTTCCTTAGCCATCAGGGAAATGCAAATCAAAACTTCCCTGAGATATCATCTCACCCTGGTCAGGATGGCAAAAATCCACAATACAAACAATACCAAATGCTGGAGAGGATGTGGAGAGAGGAGAACTCTGCTACATTGCTGGTGGGAATGCAGGCTCATACAGCCTCTCTGGCAAGCCGTCTGGAGATTCTTAAAGAAACTAAAGATTGAAATGCCATATGACCCCACTATTCCACTTTTGGGAATAACCCCCCATACAGCAGAGGTTCACCTCGATAGCACAAGCACGACCATGTTCATAGCAGCACTGTTTACAATAGCAAAGTCATGGAATCAACCCAAATGTCCAACAGTTGACGAGTGGATAAGGAAACTGTGGTACATCTATACAATGGAGTACTACTCAGCCATCAAAAATGATGAATTACTGGAATTTGCTGGGAAATGGATGCCATTAGAAACAATTATATTAAGTGAAGCATCCCAAACCCAGAAAATTAAGCGCCATATGTACTCCCTAATAGGTGGCTCCTAGTACCAAACTCACCCTGCCCACATTGAGACATTCAAAGAGGGTGACATACAGTGGCCAGCAGGATGTAGTGAAGGGCATTGCAGGAGCAACAAAACTGCAAAAGAAAATCAACAAACCACAATCCAGAACTTCAGAGACTCTATATCAACCACATAGAACTTGGCTAGCCTAATCTCTCCCCATCCTGAAGCTCAGGGACATTTTCGGAAGAGGGAGCGGTAAGATTTTAAGAGCAAAAGGATGGGAGGAGCAATGATTTGCAAGATTCTCCACACTAGTTAGGGTCGAAGCAATCATAATAGGACTTTGCATGCCCTGCTCAATGACTAAAACACTATTTACCTCACAAAGTCTAGCATCAGCTAAAGGCACCAAGATCCTTGGAGGCAAGGGATTGACAGCCACAGTAGTGTTCCTATGCTTAAGGGGAACACGAGAAAGGGTTCAGGGAAATGCCACTGGGTCCTTGTACGTCATCGGAGAGGAGGACCCAGAGAAGAGTTAGGCATGCACAATAAAGGACTCTGTGGGAATTGGGGGGTAGGCACTAGGCATGGGGAGGGAGAAGAGGGGGAGCAGGGGGTTCAGGGAGAGGAGGGAGGGAGGGAACTGGTCTACCTATTAAGTTTGTATGAGCGGAAATAATAAAAATGTATTAAAAAAAGAAAAATGGTACTTCAACAATTTCAAAAATATTAGTTCAATGGGTTTCATACTTTATGAGGAATTAAAGTTTATTTATTTTTATAATTAGTATGCAGCAATCTTTAGTTTATTCTGTACTATTTATTATTTTAACATTCATTTTAAGTTAGAATAGAAAAATATTTTACCAAAATCAATGCTTTTTCATCTTGAAGTAATAATAATAACTCATTATTTAAGTCATATCCATGCTTCCTAGTCCAAGAGAAGTCACTTCCAATCATAAAGACTGGAATTAACGTTTATTAAGAATATAAAACTGATTACCAGTCCCAACCCAGAATTTGTGATTCAACAAGTCAGAGGTGAGCCTAAGTAATTTACATTTCTAGTTGGAATTGAGTTGGAAAAATTGTACAAATTTAACATTTTATAATACTGGCACTTGAGAAACCAAAGGAGGAGTATTGTAAAATTCTTTTTGACTTTAATTTTTGACCATTTGATACATATATACAGTATATTCTGGTCACTGTGTCAAGTACCTTCTCTACTCTCCTCCTGGTGCTCTTACTCCTCCATCTCCACTTATTGCAGTTCCTCTGCATATTGCTGATAAGTTCACCACCAAATAACTTAGGGAAGAACTAAGACTTTTATTCCATTTTATGATTGTCCAGGTACATCTTTACCATGCTTGGCAGGAGATCTCATACCAACATCAGGGACTATATCTATAGAACTGTTGAGAGATGGTCCATCCTCATTTGCTGGACAGCATGTCTCTTCAATTATGCCAAAGAATACCTACTCCCTGATTCAGATTCCTTCATCTTATCCACATGCCTAGGGACTAGTAACACCCATGATGAGCTGGGCCTTCCCCATCAATTGGACAATCTTCTGAAGGCTTGCTTAGGACTTAGCTCAACTAATTCTTTACAAATGTACCCAGAACTTGAGTCTTTAATTGTCAAGTTAACACCTGTATCTATCACAAGTTCTTTTATTACAATCATATCTTTTTATTTCAGAGTCATAGTGTTTAACCATATCATCTCTGTGACATGGTATTGAAAATTATAGCCTGATAGGCTACACTATTGTTGACCTTGATTGTCACTCCCTCAGAATCCATCAGCACTCAGTTTTATATCGATTGTCAGGGCACTATGAGGACCTAACAATCAAAATTAGATTGTGGAAAGACTGAATCTTGCTCAAGTTTATTGAAGGCAGATGTGTGATCATGATTGTATTAGCCATGCACTGAATTGAAGACAGCATTTTACTACCCTTATCCCCATCTTTTGGCTTTTGGCTCTTACATTCTTTCTACCCCTTCTTTCCTTGATGATTCCTTTACCTTAAAGAATGTGTTAATTGGGTAGATTTGGATTTGATAATTGAAGATGAAATTCTTGGTGCATATGTGAAGAATTAATACTTAATGCAGGCCCTGAGACAGTCTATGGGTGATTATCTAATTGATAATCCAGGCCCTGGGTAGGTGGGTAAGATAAAGTGAACTGGTTCAGTTGTTTTGCAGAATTTAGGCAAGGCAGACACTCAGACTCTCCTTGGTGTTTAATTTTTTTGAGTTCTTTGTATACTCTAAATATTAGTCCTCTATCAGATGTGAGGTTAGTGAAGATTTCTCCCATTCTATGGGTTGCTTGGTTGATAATATCTTTAGCCAAACAAAAGCTCTTTAATTTCATGAGATTCCCATTTGTTGAGAGTTCATTCTATTTCCTGAGCTATTGGGGTCCTGTTTAGAAAATATTGGCATAAGCCAATCAGTTTGAGGGAATTATCTACTCTTTCTTCTAGGATTTTTATAGTCTCTGATGTAATGTAAAGGTCTTTGTCCCATTTGGAGTTGGTTTTTGTGCATGGTGACAAGCAAGAGTCCAGTTTCAGTCTCCTGCATGTGGATACACAGTTCTGCCAGCACCATTTGTTGAAAATACTGTTCTTTTGCCACTGAGTTTTCTGTGCCCCATGTCAAAAACCAGATGACGGTATGTGTAGGGGCTTATTTGTGGGTCTTGGACCCGTATCTATTGATCTATGTGCCTGTTTTGGAGCCAGTACTATGCTGTCTTTATTACTATGGATTTGTAGTATAAATTAACATCTGTCATGGTGATTCCTCCAGCCTAATTTTTATTACTCTGGATTACTTTAGCTATGCACATAGTATTTATGTATGGGTATAAATATTAATTCTTAGGAGGTAATTTGGTGCCAAATCACTTCAGCTAAATGACAGTAGTATTTTCACTCCTAAGGCCTAATACTTCCTCAATTTTTGCTGTGTTTTATAGTACCAAGCATTAATTCCATCTCATAGAGCTCTTAGGCAATTTGAAAATAGTTGCTTACTTCTATGACCATCATACCACTATTGTAGCAGTGGGAAAATCTTGCTTGGAATTGATATTATAATTAATGTCTCCCCCTCCATTCCTGGAGCATCCTTTAGTGTGCATGTCAAACTTCCCTCTGGGTCCTCCTGTCTATGAGATATAAGGACTCAGTAGAATTGCCTAGAGCTCTTTTTTTGTGTTCCCCTTTAGTATAGGAACACTATTGTGGCTGTTAATCCCTTGTTTCTAAGGATCCTAGCGCCTGTGATTTGTGCTAGCCTTTGGTGGGTCAATGCTATGTTGGTCACTGCACAGGTCATGCAAAGTCCTATTATGGTTACTTTGGCCCTAACTTGTGTGGAGTATCTTGCATGTCATTGCTCGTCCCCATCTTTAGGCTCTTACAATCTTACCGCCCCCTCTTCTGCAAATTTCCCTGAGCTTTAGGATGGGGAGAGATTAGGCTGACCTGGTTCCAGGTGATTAATGTAGGGTCTCTGATGTTCTGAATTATTGTTTGTTGTTTTTTTTTTCAGTTGACAGGAGATAACTTGAAAGGCTGGATAATGCTGCTCTTAAGTGCTGTGGATTATTAAATTAAAATCCAAAGAGAAGTATAGGATACCTCCTTAGATTAGACCAATGAGTACAACTATACCATGGAAAGGGGGAAAAGCTAGACAGAACTTATTAAATATTTTTGCAGACAGTCACACAACCATGCTGGCAAGTGGGAAAGTATGTTTCTCTTGTAGCAATTCCTGAGGAAGTGTTGTGACTAGTTCCTTAGACTTTTGATGTTCGTGTGAACTCCCCTGCCATGCTTATGAAATATAGACAAGAAAAAAATAAAGAAGAACTTCTTTGGTTCCCTAAGTAGTTTGAATTATATATTCATATCAGCAACATAGTTTATAACTCTATTGCTGAAGATAACACACAATATAGCTTCATGATATAAAGAAATTAAGTTGGAGTTAATTTTTACCTCTCCCCCATGCTGACCTTTCAGGTTATTGGGAATAAAATACATCAGCACTCACCACAGAGAAGGTACCCAGAGGACATTTGACATTCACACTAAAGGATGCTCCAGGGAGAGGGGGAGGAGGGGCACTGGGAGAAAGGGAGGGAGGGGAGGAAAGGAAGAGAAAAAGGGGGAGGGAGCAAGGGAGTCCGGGGAGGGGTGGAGGGAGAAAGAGGACCGGGGTACCTATTAAGTTTGTATTAGTGGAAAAATAAATTAATTAATTTAAAAAGTTATCTCCTGTCTCTTTATCAGATTTTCCCCCATAAGTATCTACTTCAGTTGGCTTAAAAAGTTGTTTTCCCTTGGCTTTGGAGTTACAGTACATTTTTTCATTTCCCTCAACCTCAGACATTGTCCTTGTTTAAATATGATTCCTCCAATAATTATCCTGTGTTTTTCAATCATCTATGTTGTGCTGCGCCCATTAAGGAATTCTTAAGCATCCTTTTTAATTAATTTATTTTTTCCATTCATACAAACTTGATAGGTACCCCATTCCCCTCCCTCCCTCCAATCCTCACTGGATCCCCTTGCTCCCTCCCCCTTTTTTCCCTTTCTTTCCCCCCTTCCTTCTTTTCTCCCATTGTCTCCCCCTCCATTCCTGGAGCATCCTTTAGTGTGCATGTCAAACTTCCCTCTGGGTCCTCCTGTCTATGAGATATAAGGACTCAGTAGAATTGCCTAGAGCTCTTTTTTTGTGTTCCCCTTTAGTATAGGAACACTATTGTGGCTGTTAATCCCTTGCCTTTAAGGATCCTAGCGCCTGTGATCTGTGCTAGCCTTTGGTGGGTCAATGCTATCTTGGTCATTGTGCAGGTCATTCAAACATCTATTATGATTATTTCAGCCCTAACTTATGTACAGTATCTTGCATTCCCCTGAGCTTTAGGATGGGGAGAGATTAGGCTGGCCTGGTTCCAGGTGGTTGATAAAGGGTTTCTGATGTTCTGAATTATGGTTTATTGATTTTTTTTTTCAGTTTTGCTGCTCCTGTATTGCCCTTAGCTCCATCCTGATGGGTTTTGAATGTCACCCCCTGGCCAGAGATGAAAGGCTGTTAAAATAGAGTCTTATTATAAGAGTAGATTCAAAGATAGATGGAGTAAGAGTATGAGACTGTGGTGAGGGAGGTGGTCAGTCTCCCATTTGCAGGATGGTTACTTTCTATCTGCCAGACTCTATGCCCTCCTTTTATGGTGAGATCATACCCCATCAGATGCAAATGACCAGGAAGGAAAGTCTGTGAGTTTAACCAGTTGTCTCATTACTTACTTGCAGTCCTTGATGGTGGCTTGTTTTCTCTGTTGTAGCATGATCCCCTTTCTCCTTGTTGCTGGTGGGGCCCTCCTTCCCTTTCCCTCTTTGCAATTACTGTAGGTATTATAGAGATTTATCTTTGAGTGTGTCTCTAAGCGGGTTTGATACTAGGATCCACCTATTAGGGAGTGCATACAGTGCTTAATTTTCTGTGTCTGGGATACTTCACTCAATATAATTGTTTCTAATTCCATCTATTTTCTGGAAAATTTCATTAATTAATCTTTTTTGATGGCTGAGTAGTATTCCAGTGTATAAATGTACCACATTTTCTTTATCCACTTGTCAACTGTTGGTATTTGGGTTGATTCCATGACTTTGCTATTGTAAGCAGTGCTGCTATGAACAAGGTCGTGCTCGTGCTATTGAGGTGAATTTTTGCTGTATGGGGGGTTATTTCCAAAAGTGGAATAGCAGGGTCATATGGCATTTCAATCTTTAACTGCTTTAAGAATCGCCAGTCTCCTCGTAAGAGTGCTTGTATAAGCCTGCATTCCCACCAGCAATGTAGGAGAGTTTCCCTTCTCGCCACATCCTCTCCAGCATTTGGTGTTGTTTGTATTGTGGATTTTTGCCATCCTGACCAAGGTGAGATGATATCTCAGGGAGGTTTTGATTTGTATTTCCCTGATGGCTAAGGATGCAGAGCATTTTTAAAGATATTTGTTAGACATTTCAATTTCGTCCCTGGTAAAGTTTATTTTAAGTTCCAAGGCCCATTTTCTTTTATATATATATATTTTATTTCCACTAAAACAAACTTAACAGGTACACCAGTCCCTTCCCTCCCTCCATCCCCCCAACCCCCTCTGCCCCCTGTGCTCTCCCTTCCCTCCCCATCTCTCAGTGTCTCCCCCTCCCATCCCCAGAGCATCCTTTAATGAGCATGCCAAACTCTCCTCTGGGTCCTCCTCTCCGATGAGGTGCAAAGACCCAGTGGCATTTCCCAGAACCGTTTCCTGTGTTCCCTTTAAGCATAGGAACACTACTGTGCCAAGGCCCATTTTTTAATTGGGCCATTTGTTTCCTTGGTGTTTAGTTTTCTAAGTTCTTTGTGCACTCTGGATAATAGAGCTCTATCAGATATGTGGTTAGTAAATGCTGGGGCGATTCCCCCAGGCACACACTGTGACGGCTCCAGGCCGTTTGGGGGGAGAAAGGCGAATGTGCTGCAGGCCCTTTATCCCCACCCAAATCCAGGGGACTCAGGACACAGCAGGGAGTCTGTCAAGGCAACACTCTGTCACTCACTCATTCATTCACTCAGTTACATAGCTCCTGGCTGTAATGACGAAGATAAGTAAAACCTGACCACCCGCACCTCTGCCTCTGCCCTCCAGAGACTCGGCCACAGAAGGGGAGTTTGTCAGAGCAAGATCTCAGTTTATTGGGGGTAACAAATCAGCTTATATAGACAAAGACTCAAAGCGTGCAAAACAGGCAGCCAATTACCTTAATGGTTAGTAAAGCACATACTCTGCATAGGTCAAACTAAACATAAATCTATGTTGGCTCCTATAAGCCAATTAGGACTCTCTGTAATGTGAGCAGGGTTACGCTTAGGACACTAGCTCCCAGCACCATCTTTGGTCCCATGTGCTAAGCTATGCCCTGCTCACTCCCGCCCAGACTGTTATTCTTGGGCAGGCCCAACATGTAAAGATTTTCTCCCATTCTGTGTGTTGTCTTTGTGCTTTGGGCTCGAGTTACAATCTCTTTATCTGAACAGAAGCTCTTTAATTTCACAAGATCCCATCTGTTGAGTGTTGGTTGGAGTGAATGTGCTATTGAATGTCCGTTAGGAACTGTTGGCCTAGTCCAATCAGCTCGAGGGAGTTCTCTACCCTTTTAACTAAGGTTTTTATAGTCTCTGGCCTTATATCGAGGTCCTTGACCCATTTGGAATTAAGTCTTGTACATGGTGACAAATACAGGTCGAGTTTTAATCTTCTGCATGTGAACATCCAGTTTCGCCAGCACCATTTGTTGAAGATGCTGTTCTTTTTCAATTGGATTCTTTGGGCCCCTTCATCAAAGATCAAATGGCTGTAATTATGTGAGCTTATATCTGGGTCTTCAACCCTTATCCATTGATCTGTGTGTCTATTTTGGAGCCAGTACCAGGCTGTTTTTATAACTATAGATTTGTAGTATAGATTAAGGTTTGGTATGGTGATACCTCCAGCAGTGTTTTTGTTACTCTGGATTGTTTTTGCTATCCTGGGTCTTTTGTGCCTCCATATGAATTTTGAGATTGTTTGGTCAACTTCTTTAAATAATTGCTTTGGGATTTTAATTGGTATAGCATTGAATCTGTATATTGCCTTTGGTAGGATGGTCATTTTTATGATATTGATTCTGCCAATCCAGGAACATGGAAAGTCTCTCCACCTTCTGGTATCTTCTGTAATTTCTTTCTTTATTGTTTTAAAGTTTTCATTGTAAAGGTCTCTCACTTCCTTGGTTAGGTTTATACCAAGGTATTTCATTTTTTTAGGGGCTATTGTAAATGCGATTGTTTCTCTCAGGGCTTTTTCATTTCTTTCATTTTGGGTATATAGGAAGGCCACTGATTTTTGCACATTTATTTTGTATCCTGCCACCCTGCTGAACTTCTCAATTAGTTCCAGGAGTTTCCTGGTGGAGGTTTTGGGATCACTCAGGTATATGATCATGTCATCTGTAAATAGAGATAACTTGACTTCTGCTTTGCTGATTTGAATTCCTTTTATCTCCCTTTCTTTTCTTATGGCTTCAGGTGAGATTTCAAGTACAATATTGAATATAAGTGTTGAGAGTGGACAGCCTTGTCTAGTTCCTGATCGAAGTGGGAATGCTTCAAGTTTTTCCCCATTGAGTAGAATCCTTGCTGTTGGCTTGTTGTATACAGCTTTTATTATATTGATAAAGATTCCTTCCATTCCTACTGGCTGTAGCGTTTTGATCATAAAAGATTGTTGTACCTTGTCAAAAGTTTTTTCTACATCTATCAAGAGTATCATGTTAAGCATCCTTTACTAGCTTTCTTGTTTGTAAAGATAATCCATATTAAACAAGCACATCTAAATGTTTGAAGTTATGACCCACAATTTAGAGAACATGCAATTTAACTTTCTAGATCTGGGTTAATTTTTTTCAATTAATTTATTTACCTGAAAATTTTATATCTTACAACTAAATAAAAGAGTATTGTGCCATACATTAATAAAGTATGTACTTACCTGTTCATGGACATCTTGCATGATTCTATTTGTGAGATATTGTAAATAGACTAACAATGAATATGGTTGAGCAACTATATTTATAATAGGATAAAAGGGCCACTGGGTAAATGATATATCTGTGTCAAATGATAGTTTTATTTCTAAGGTTCTTAAGGAACTTCCACATTGACTGCAACAGTTTGTACTCCCAACAACAATGAATAAAGTTTCCACTTTTTCCATATTCTGACTAGATTATCATTTGACTTCTTGATGATATCTATTTTGGCAGGGGTAAAGTAGACCTTAGAACAGTTTTAAGTTATGTTTATGGGATGAGCAATGACTTTGAATATTTCTAAAAATGTTTATTGTCCTTTGTGTTTCTTCTTTTGACATTTCTCTTTGTAGATCTGTTGCAATTATTTTTTCATTTTGTTGTTAAACACAATTCACATGTAGCTTAAGAAAGAAAGTGAGATTTATTTTGCTTATATAGTTTCGGAGGGATATAGTCAGTAATTATGGAAATTGCACTAACAGAAAGTGTGGCTGAAGATAGAGGCAGGAATCCAGTTTATGTGACTGTAGCCACCTGGAGGCAGGAAGACAAAAAGCAAACTGAAAGGAAGCAGGGACAGGTTACCAAACTCCAAACCTGTCTCCCTGTGGTGTGCCCTCTTCAGAATGCTTCACCTCTCAAAGGTGCCACAACTTTCCTAAACATCAGCTCAAGTCAAAGATTTAACAGATGAATCTGTGGTAGGTAATTCACATTCAAACTATCCCATGAAACATGACCTATTTGTTCATGACGTATGTGTGTGTGTGTTTGTGTTTTGTTTTGTTTTCTGAGTTCTTTTGTACATATTGTACAAAATTTTTGTATTGTACATATTATTCTCTGTCTAGAGAGGGTATCGGGCAAAGATATTCTATGTTGTTTGGTGATTTCTTTCATATAAAGAAACATTTTGATTTCATAAGATACTGTTTGTCAATTGTTTTTCTTATTTCCTGTGTTGCTGGAATTCTATTCATAAAGTCCCTGCCTATGTGGAAGTGCACTTCATGAATTTTCTCTTTAGTGGTATTAAAGTATTTTATTTTATGTTAAAGTCTTTCTTCAACTTGGAGTCAGGTTTGTTGAAGGACAGAAGATAAGGTTTTGATTGTATTATTTTCCAAATTAATATCCAGTTTTCACAAAAAAATCAACAAACTATAATTCAGAACATCAGAGACTCTATATCAACCACCTGGAACTAGGCCATCCTAATCTCTCCCCATCCGAAGCTCAGGGAAATTTGCAGAAGAGGGGGTGGTAAGATTATAAGAGCACAAGGATGGGAAGAGTAAGGATATGCAAGATACTCCACACAAGTTAGAGCCAAAGCAATCATAATAGGACTTTGCATGCCCTGTGCTATGTCCAACACATTATTGACCCCACAGAGTCTAGCATGGACTAAAGGCACTAGGATCCTTGGAGGCTAGGGACTGACAGTCACAGTAGTGTTCCTAAGCTTAAGGGGAACACAGGAAAGGGTTCTTGGAAATGCTCCTGGGTCCTTGCACCTCATTGGAGAGGAGGACCCAGAAGAGAGTTTGGCATGCACATTAAAGGATGCTCTGGGGATTGGGGGGGAGGCACTGGGGGATGGGGAGGGAGGGAGGAGGCGAGGAGAGAGCAGGAGGTTGGGGGGAGGTGGGAGGGAGGGATGGGATCGGTGTACCTGTTAAGTTTGTATTAGTGAAAATAATAATAAAAAATACAGTTTTCACATGAAACCATATGTTGAAGATGTTTTATTTTTTTTCTTGTGTGTTTTTCCTGTGTACTTCTGTCAAGTCATGTAACTGCAGCTGTGGCAATTTATATCTGACTCTTCCATTGTTTTCCCTTGGTTTGTATTTCTGTTTTTATGCCACTGTGATACTGTTTTCATTACTATTATTCTGGAGTGCAATTGGATTGTTAGGTATGGTATTACCTTCTGCAGTATTCTTATGTTGAAGATTGTTTTGGATATCTTGAGTTTTCAGTGCTTCTATATAAATTTTAAGATTGTTGCTTCTACATCTATAAATGATGATCCAGGGAAATTGATGAAGAATTAATTTAATCTATTGGTGTTTCCATGTAAGATAATCATTTTCTCAATATTAATACTTCCATGCCTAAGGATGGAAGATTTTTCCATCTGGTAGTGTATTCTTTTTTGTTCTTCAGTGTACTAAAGTTTACACTGTAGAGTTCTTCCATTTGTTAGGTTAGATTTATTCTTAGGTATTATATTATTTTATTCCTCTTGCGAAGAGAATAATTTCTAATTTTTTTCTGTGTATTTGTCATTGATTGAGTATAAAAGCTACTGACAATTCAGTGTTAGATATTCATATTGTCATTTGCTGAAAGTGTTTTCTGCTCCAAGAGATTTTATTGGAGTCTTTAAGATGTCTTATTCATATAATTATATCATGTGAAAAGGGATTATTTGACTTATTTTCCCATTTGTATACATATTATTATCTTTTCTTATAGAATTGCTTCAGATCAACATTCATGCTGACAAGAAACAACGAAAGCTGACACCTCATCTTGTTCTTGATCTTAGAGGGAATGTTTTAAGTTTCTTCCATTTAGCAAGATATTGGCTATAGGTTTGTCATATGTATTCTTTTATTTATTTCCGCTCATACAGACTTAATAGGTACACCAGTCCTCTCCTTCCCTCCACCCTTCCTTGAACACCCTAGTCCCCCCCCCCTTTTCCCCTTCCTTTCCTTCCCTTCCCTCCCTATCTCCCAGTACCTCCTCCCCCTCACCCCTGGAGCATCCTTTAATGTGTATGTCAAACTTTCCTCTGGGCCCTCCTCTCTGTTGAGGTGTTCTTTATCATTTTGAGCTACTTTCCTCTATCACTAGTCTTTCCAAGTCTTCAGTCATGGATGGATGTTGAATTTTATCAAGGGTTCTGTGGGACCTGAACATATTTGTCTCATTTTGTACTTGTTAACTTGTCCTACTTATGAAATACCAGATGTGCTAGACATAGACTATTTGACCCAGTTTGTATATGTGACTATAACCATGACCAGTTCAGCTCCAAATTAGGAAATACTTAATGTTCCAGGAACCCCTCCCTAAAGTGGAAGAGCAGCCTTTACAGTAACATTTGGTCCTTACATAATCAACCGCCTCACCAACTGTGTCAAGGATAGAATCAATATGATAGTTTGTAAGAGCAGGTGAAACTATCCAATCAGAAGCCAGTCACTAACTGTTCAAGGAATTCCAAGGGCCATGAATAATGTAGGGGGTACTAGAAACTGCTGGTGATAGGAGCTGACCAATCCCCACATGCCAACATGGCTTTTGTCTCAATTTAACCAATCATGTATCTGCTAGGTTAGAAACCCCCTCCTCCTATAGAAATAGCCTATAAAAGTCCCTGAATTTTAATGGAATTTGGTATCTTTTCATCTCTATTTTAAAATTTTTTATCTTGTTTCTTTCAGTCAATTTAGCTAAGTTTTTTCAATAGTGTTTGTCTTTTAAAAGTATCAACTGTTCATTTGAGTTTTTCATTTTTATTTTATAATTTATGCCCTATTCTTAATTATTTTTCCATGTCTGCTCTTTTTTTGGGTTTAATTGGCTCTGTTTTATCTCCAAGGTTTTAAAGTACATTATGACATTATTTATTTGCGTTTTCTCCAATTATTCAGCATAGTCACTAAAACACATAGATTTTCCTCATAGAATTGCCTTCATTTTATTCCATAGATTTTGGTAATTTGTGGTTGTTTCCCCCTTCAATTCCTGGATTTTTTCATCAATGGGTCAGATATTATTGAATAATGTATAGTTTTTAATATCTAAGACTCTGTACTTTCTGTGATTTCATTTATTGACTCTATCTATTCTATTGTAGTCAAATAAAATACAAACTATTTTCTGGGTTTTGTTATATTTGAGGCTTGCTTTATATTTCAATTCATGCACTATTTTAGAGAAAATTCTGTGAGCTGCTGAAAGAATTCTTATTCCCTAGCTTGGGGGTGAAATATTATGTAGGTAAATATTAGATCAATATGATCTAAAATATAGTTTAGCACCCTTATTTCTCTGTTTAATTTATTTTTGAATTAAGTGGTGAAAGGAAGATATTTAAATGACCTACTATTTTTGTTTCATGGTTAATATGTATCTCAATGCTTAATAGCATTTATTTTATGAAATTGATACACCTTGAATTTTATGTCTGACACCCATATGGTAAAAAAAGAGAACTATCTCTCACAAGTTGTCCTTGGACTTCCACATATATGACATGGCATACATTTCTTTTTTTTAGCATGTGAGTTTCAGATATAAAATATTGCGCACATGACCACGTACAAGAACATGTACAGTGTATAAGTAACTGTAAAAAAAGAGAAAAGAAGAATGCAGAGATAATGTCAGATTGAAGCACAAACTAAATTATATCAATATTTCTGAATATTTTCAATGTAATATACCAGTCAAGAAGATTTTGTTAATGTTTCTTTAAAGAGGTTCATGCTCTTAATACCATTGAATATTCATTGAATATTCATGGTTTTCTCTTTTTTGTATAAAATTTTGTGGCCTATTTTATAAATTTTTGAAATACAACCCTTTCTTAACATGTGAGTCCCTAAATCTGTTCATAAAGATATTAAGGGAATGGTGTGTTGGAGTTTTACAGACCTGAATATGACTCACAGCAATACCACAGTTTGTATGATCCAGAGCAAGTCATTTAATCTTTTTGGTTTCTGTGTAATAAGAGTATCAATGCCTACATTTCTAGGTAATGATGATAGTCCAGTTATATAGTATGTGAAAATACTTTCCTGAGCATTGACACTCAACAAATGGAAACTATTTTTTATTATTATTGCCATATTTAGTGAGATTCATTTGTCAAAATGGTTTCAGTACTAGTCTATGGACATACAGATCCAGATGGCTGCTTTAGAGAAAGTCATCAATTTGATATCATAGTTTGTTGTTTTCCCCTTCCAACTCAAAATGTATTCTGACATCCTTTTAGTAGAAGTTGGAACCTTTCTGAGAGCTAGTAAAATAAGGGTAGAAAATAGCTTGGGTGAGATAAGCACAAAACATAGAAGGAAAAACAAAGAGAACCTGGAATCAATGAGGCACTTCATTTTCTTTAATTACCACATATAAGTGAAGCTTAGAAGCTGCTTCTTTCCTGAAACATTGCATTTTATTAAAAGCTGTTTAGAGCTCATAACCATTCTGCTGATTTTCTCAAAACACATTCTCCTTATAGTCTGGTGCTAAACTGTGCATATGAAATGAGCTCAGCTTAATGTTGTGTTAAAAGGATTTGGTCTCCAGAGCTGTTTCTAGTCTTAATAATATGCAATCATACTCCATCTATTTAGTTCTCTTTTAACTTGCTACATATAGGCAATGAATCCAGTTTAATTAAATGTGCTTTTAAATAGTCAAATTGTACTCATTTGTACCTAGCTAGCATGCGTTTCGTCCTATTAAGACCCTCCCTATAGGTATGTAAATCCATTAAAGAGGCCATATAAGATTGCATATGATAATGGAAAGAAAGTCTGACATATGCTCTATAATTTAGTAAAATCTGCATTAGTCATTAGGCACAACATCATAGATGAATGGAGCCAGTGTTGAGACTCTAAAGTTCTTGATCAGTCATAAACAGCCCAACTGGAGATGAAATAGTGATCCTCTGAGTTTAAGTTAGTAGTGCAGAAATTAAGACCCACTCAGAAACACCAGAAAGTTACCGAAGGAAGCTTTCAGTAGGCTTCTGAGAGAGTATGACCTATGCCTTCATTCATGTAAAGCTAGAGACACTGGGGAATATTCTAATTTCTCTTATTCCGAGTTTATGTAAGAGGGCATGGAAACCCATCATGAAAATTAAAAGCAGAAGGTGAGGAACAGTTTTCCATCAAGAAAAGATAAAGCAGTGAAGGACTGTTACAATGATCATTTCAATCACTGAACACTAAAGTTAAGGCATATGCTTTGTTCAACTTAATTATCCAGGCACCTGCACATTAGTTCCTTAGTGAGTGTAGAGTGATCACCTCGTCTAAGGGCCAGGGATAAAACAGTAAATAAAAATGTCATTGATCGCTTGAGAATATAATAATATTCTTATTAGGGGAAGCAGCAAGTAAACAAAAATAAGGGTATGTGCCTGTGGAAGCCCAAGGGAGAATTTGGAAACCATCGTGGATTGCTCTATCTTCTTATTGCTTTGTTCTAGGGATTCATAGGCCCCATCTTCCAGCTAAGAAGTGCAGCCTATATACATTTCTACATGGTATTTAACATGGAACCTGGGATCTTAACTCAGGTCCCTTTTTTTTGAAATGCAAAGGCTTAACACCTGAGTCATCTCTTCAGCCCCACCATCTACATTTTCTTTATGAATTGTAATGCCTACATGATGAGAAATTAAACACTTTATGGTGGGACATTAATCTAGTATGAATAAATGTCTATATGTATATATTATGAAAATTTCAAAAGTATAATATAATATTCAATATTTGTATTTTGGTACTTTATGCCAACACCATTATGTGGCAAAGATGTGGCATGTAACACATTTATTCATTCAAATAAATTTTATTTTAAGGCCAGGATTAATTGTCTTTGAATTCAGTTTTATCATTTACTTTCCTGTGTATGGGGGAGGGGCATGGTAGTATGTGTATGTGCATGTGCTTGGTGTTGAGAGCTTTATACACGCCAGGCAAGCACTACAGCAATAAGTTGTATATTGAGCTTGTATATGTTACTCTTTTCTGTTGCTGTGAGAGAACACCCAAAGTCAAGCCACTTAAGAGAGAAAGGGAGATTTATTCAGCTTACAGCTCTTGAGCAGAGATACAATCCATTATGGAAGAAATGAAATGGCTGGCAGTAGTATTTAGAGATGGACCAAGTCACATCCTTCATGGAGGCTGAGAGCCGTTAGACTACCGCTGCTAGAACAGACCTTTATTGGAAGTAGGGTGCCATAGTTAGGCACGAGTGTCAACTTGACAGTTGAAGGCTTGAGCTCTGGGCACATTTGTGGAGAATTAGTGGTTGGGTTAAGCCCAGATTGTCCGGCTAATGGGGAAGGCCCAGGTGGGTGGGATTAAGCCCTGGAATAAAATACAGAGAGCTGGTAGAGAGAACTGGCATCCTCGTGTACACTTGCCAGATATGCTAGTGATAGTGTGGACAGTTCCCTCAGCTATGGTGCTGGTGCATGCTCTCCCATCAAGCTGGACTATGAACTGTAACTGGACTATCATAAGAAAATAAACCCCTTGTTCTCTTAAGCCATTTGATGGTCATTTATCAGCAACCATGCAGGTGAACTGCAACATATCTGCAATTAATCTACTTCAAGGCCTGTTCCCTGTGACTGCCTTCCTCCAGCAAGGCTTCACTCTTAAAGGTGCCATGACATTCCCAAACAACTAAAGATTCAAACACATAAGCTTGTGGGGGACAATGCACATTTCAAATCAAGCAAAGCTCTTCTTTAATTTTTCTTTTGAGACAAGATCTCACTGAATTGACCAGACCGATCTTAACTCTCCTTGCAACCCAGGCTTTTGAACTTATATTTGTATCTCAGTTCATCTACCAGTTTGGATTACAGATATAATCCTGTACCAGACTTTGCATTTAAACTTTAAGAATATTAATGTTCATGCTACATGAAAGCTGAGGAAATAGTATAGCAAAATTGGTTACCTTACTAGAAAGATGCACATAAAATAATAAAAGTAAATAATTGCTATTTATGAGTACAGTAATATACGAGAAGAAGATGAGTGGAAGAGAAAATATGAAATACTATATAAAAGACATGATAGGAGGCCAGATAATGATGGACTTTATTCTTAGTGCTGTGTCCTTTGAAATGTTTCATATCTAGGAAAGGACATATTCAAGTGATCTTTGTGGATTAGATGTAGTGAAAAGACTAAAGGACAAGCAAATAAGAACATAAAGACAATTGAAGTTACTACTGCAATTACCCAGGTAAGGAATAACAGTAGTTAACAATGGAGATAAAGAGAAAACAACAGGCACAGACCAGTTTTGACAGGACTTGATATTTACTTGGACATAAGATTATTGCAAAGGGCAAAACCCACTAGTTTTCCAGCGTAAGTAATGGAAAGGGCAAAAACTGCTAGTTTTTCAAGTTAAGTAATAAGACTACCTTTCGAGGAAGATATCTTTCAAAGAGAGATATAAGCAAATGTCTTCATATATCACATTGAGTCTCTTCATGAAATTGTAAGTTCTAAAGTTCACATGATGAAGTAAAGAATAAATTAGGGATTTTTGATAATAAGTGATATTTAAAACAATGAGAATCAAGGTGAGGGTGGGATGTGCAGTGAGATTATGTCACCAAAAAAAATAAACAAAATAAAATCTCTGGAAAAGCTGATGTGGCTGCAAAGAAAATAAAGCAAGAGAAAGTGAGAAGTGTATGGAGAGGTCTTTGAATGTCCCCTGCCAGAGACTGGGCAAATGAGGAGTGACCTGCAATATATATTAAACATGGAAGATAGAATTATTGAAGAAAAAATGATTATAAATTTTTTTCAAAGAGCAGCTGAGAAATAAATAGAATCTATAAAATATATTATTAAAGAAACAGAAAATTTAGAATTTTTCTTTTGAGACAAGAATTTAGAATGCATATAGAAGGAAGATAAATTACTAGAAGATAGTTATTGAGGCCTATTACCTATTAGGTATTGCTCTAAAGGCTGGAACTTGTAAGATAAAAGCTCAAATATGCCATGCTGTAGACAAGGAATGAAAAAATTTTAATGGCCTGGGACCCTGTGCTAGGTAAGCGCTCTGTGCTGAGCCAGCCTCCACACTCACCTGCCTATCCACCCACCCCCAAGGCCCTGGGCTATGATCCACTTGTCATGTAAGTATGCTGTGCAACTGCAGAGAGCCATCCTCTGCCCCCATAGGACCACAACTTAATAGAATTCATAGAAACCACAAGACAGGGACCAGTGGTCCAACACCATTCAACCTAGGACCCATAAAAGCTTACCATGCAACAAAAGAAAATCTTTATATCTACCTGTAAGATAAGCAACCAATTTTATTTTCCCTTTAACCTCAATCACTGTCACCGTAGTTTAAGATTTCTTTTTCTTATTTATTATTATTATTATCATTTATTCAACTGTGCGCATGTGCGTGTGTATGTGCGCGCGCGTGTGTGTGTGTCTGTGTGTGTGTGTGTCTGTGTATGTGTAGAACCACGGACGAATTCGGGAACCACCATGGACGCCTCCACCTCCTTCTGCCCCGGGATTCACAGGCTCCACCCTACCAGGACCAGAAGCGCAGGCCGCCCCCGCTTCCGCCTGGCGTCTATACGTGGGATCTGGGATCCGAACTCAGGACCTTCCGCCTGCAAGGCGGAGGCTTAACCCCTGAGCCACCTTTCCAGCCCGTAGTTTAAGATTTCTATACAGCATATCCAATGCCCCATACACCTACACATTTGGGTCTTAACAATTCACCTTCACAAACCTCTAAAGATCTAAAAATTGCCATATCACACTTATTGGATATTATACCCAACTGTTTTTATAATATTAAAGCTGCTCTATGGGGCTGGAGAGGTGGCTCAGAGGTTAAGCCTCTGCCTTGCAGGCAGAAGGCCCTGAGTTCGGATCCTAGACCCCACGCATAGACGCCAGGCGGAAGCAGAAGCGGGGGCGGCCTCCATTTCTGGTCCTGGTAGGGCTGAGTCTGTGAATCCAGGGCAGAGTAAACAAGGAGGAGGTGGAGGCGATCCATGATGGTTCCCAAATTTTACACACACACACACACACACACACACACACGCACAATTGAATAAATAAAAATAAAATAAAAAAGCTGCTTTGATAATTAACCCTAACCTCATCTAACAAACATAGGTACTCAGTCTTAAACCCCTAGCTTAAAGCTAGACTAAAACTCCATCACCCCTGTAACCAGAGATTAGTTTATACACTGCAGCACTGCTATAACCCTCCCCACAAAACAGCACCAAACAACCCTAAACTGACCCCTTTAATACCAAGGCAAACAATTTTGACAACTGTCCAAATGTGGTAATTCTGTCTGAATCAAAAATACACACTTAGGAAAGACACTAAAGACCAAATATAAAATGTCCAAGTCACACCATCAATCCACGAGATACAACAAAAACCAAAACAAAAAAACTTCTACAAAAAACACTGACCTCATAATGATTAATTCCAACTAGATTAATTTCTTGGATATTAGCCAAGGATTCAGCAACCAAGATAATGATTTTCCAAGCTTGATTTTTAATATGATCAAAATATGATAAAAATATGATCAATGAATAAGGACATGTGAGAAGAGTTAAATAATCACATAGGCAAATATGAACAGGAAAATACCAGGTGTCTGGATGAGATGAAAAAGGCTCCTAGGAGAAGGAACAAAATATAAATATAAAATTCTTGAATCTTGAAAAATTCTTAGATGAAGATTGAACTTGAAATTATAAATAAGCTAATTACGATCCAAAATTCAACAGATGCTCACCAACAGAATTAACAAAGCAGAAAAAAGAATACAGAGCTAGAAGTTAAGCTAGAACAAATTTGCTCATTTTAAGAAGTTGAAAAATCTGCAAAAAATGCTTGAGAGGAATATTCAAAAGCTATGGGACAACTTATTCGTGGAATACTAGAACAAGAAATCCAAAAGGAGACACTAGAAGAGATTTTTCACACTATCATCAATGAAAATTTTCCACATCAAAGGGAAGAGGTCTCCAAGTACAAGATGCATATTGCACACAAATCAGATATAATCAAAATGGAATTTGCCTTATAAATAGTAGTCAAAGCACTACAGATACAAGAGAAAGACAATGTGCTGAGAAGTTTAGGAGAGAACAATCAGGTCATATTTAAACCTATTAGAATTGTAGCTTTTTAAATGCAATGCAATGTAGATTTTTAAATGCAAACTCTAGCGGCCAGAAAAGCTTTGAGAGATGTACTTTAAGCAATGAATGAGCATAAATGCCAAACCAGGAAGATAAACTCATCAAAACTATTCGTTATGATTGAAGGTGAAAGAAAAAAAAATCCGCCAAAATGATAAGCTGAAGGCCTACAAGACCATCAAACCAGGCCTAGAGAAGGTGTTAGTAAAGATACTCAAGCTCAAAGAAAAAGACAAACATACTCCAAGTGGAAGAAGTGGAACAATATCAAAATAATCATTAAGCAAATAAATACACATATAAAAAGTACAAAGTTCAGAAAATGACAGGAATCGACAAACATTTCTCAAAATTTTTTTTTCATTTCTCAAATTTTAAACCTGTCAAATCAAAGGTATTCTCTAATGGAACAAGGAAACAAGGAGGAGTATCAATTGTAGTGTTTTACAAAATATACTTCATATGACAAGAAATCATGACACAGAAGGATACTACATACTAGTCAAAGACACAATTCATCAGGAAGACTTCACAATACTGAACATTCACACACCTAATATAGACTCATGCTCATTCATTAAACAAATACTACAGTAACTAAAATAAAAAAGTCAATCTCAAAAATAATAGTAGGGGGTTTCAACACTACACTCTTTCCACCAGATAGGTATAACAGTCATTTTTTTCTGTTGCTGTGAGAGAACACCCAAAGTCAAACAACTTAAGGGAGAAATGGAGATTTATTCAGCTTACAGTTTCAGAGAGGAAATACTGTCATGGCAGACACAACATGGCTGGCTGGCAGATAGAAGCTGGAGTAGGCCTAGGTCACTGCCAGCATCTTGAAGATGGAGAGCTTCGACTTCTTGTTGCAAAAATAGACTCTTTCAAGAGGTAGGGTGGGACAAATCCACCCCACGGCCCACCCTCTATGACTGCCTTCCTCCAACAAGGCTCCATCTCTCAGAGGTGCCATAACCTTCCCAAACACATGAGACTGTGGGGGACACATTTCCAACCACGACACTATTGTCAACAAACTGATCAGAGACACACTGGAGCTGAATCAAGCCATAACCCAAATGGACCTGACCGACCTCTACCTAACCTTCCATCTTAATACCAAAGAGTATACATTGCTCTTAGCAGCCCGTGGAACTTTCACCAAAATAGACCACATATTGGCTCACAAAGCCAGCTTCCACATATACAGGAAAGTTGAAATTATATCCTGTACTCTATCAGACCACAAAGCAATAAACCTAGGCATCTACAATGAAAGAAACAATAGAAAAACAAATTTTTATAAATTAAATACCATGATACTGAATGAGGAATGTTCAAGAAGAAATCAAAATGTACATTTAAAAATTCCCAGAAGTGAATGATAATGAAAACACAACCTATCAATTTCTCCAGAGTATGATGAAGGCTGTCCTAAGAGGAAAGTTTATAGTGCTCATTCATATGGCAAAAAATGGAGACATCACAAGTAAATAAGAAATAAGAACAATCCATAGATGAAGAACAGAGATTAGTAAAATCGGGGAGAAATATCTGAAGTTGAGATAAAGAAAATGATACAAAGGATCAACCAAATCAAGAGCTGGTTTTGTGAAAAAAAATCAACAAGATTGATAAAACCCTAGTCAAACATAAAAGAGAAAACCCAAATTAATAAAGTTAGATATGAAAATGGAGTTATAACTGATACCAAGAAAATTTGAAGGACATATTTCAAAAACCTGTACTCCACAAAATTTGATAATCAGAAAGAAATGATGAATTTCTTAGTACACACAGCTTACCAAAATTGAATCAGAATGAGTTGAATTATTTAAATAATTCAATATCAAATGAAGTAGTTAAAAATGCACAATTTTGCCAGACATTTAAAGAATAGCTAGCACCCTTTAAACTATTGTATAAAACAACAAAGGAAGGAACATATCAAAACTCTTTCTATGAGGCTAATATTACATTGATCTCAATACCAAATAAAGATAAAATAAAAAATTAAATCTATAAGCCAATCTCATTAATGAACTGGTCCAAAGATCCTCAACAAAACTTTAGCAAACTGCATTCAGAAACTTATTAAAAAGATCATTCACCATAATCAATTAGGATTTATTCGGGAACTCAAGGCTGGTTCAGTGTATCCAAATCTATAAATGTAATCCATTATATAAATAAATCCAAGGACCCAAACCACATGATTCTTTTCATAGATGTAGAATGAGCTTTTCACAAAATTCAGCATCCTTTCATGATAAAAGGCTTAAAGAGAACAAGAATGGAAGAAATATACATCAACATAACGAAGGCCATATGCAACAAGCATATAGCAAGGATTCAAAAATAGACATGTAGATCAATGTATATGGATTGATGACTCAGACAAAACCCAGACACCTATAGTGTCAGTGTGAAATGTGTCTCCCAAAGTCTAATGTGTTTGGGAAGGTCATGGTACTTTTGAGAGGTGGAGTCTTGGAGGAAGGCAGTTACAGGGGATGGGCCTTGAAGTTGATTAGTGCCACCCTACCTCCTGGAGGAATCTGCTTTGCAGAAAAGAGTCTTGCAGCTCTCAGCTTCCAAGATGTCTACAGTGACAAGCTGCTTCCAGCTTTGGCCACCAACCATGCTGTACCTGCCATGAAAGTCTGCATCTCCCCTCTGGAACTGTAAGATGAATAAATCTCTTTCTCCCTTAAATTTTTTGACTTTGAGTGTTCTCTCACAGCAACAGATAAGAGTAACCCTTATATACAGTCATCTGATTTTTTAAATAGGTGCTCAGAAAAACATTGGGAAAAGATAGCATCTTCAACAAATGGTGCTGAAAAATTGGATATTTACATGCAGGAGATTGAAATTAGACCCTTATATATGACCATGCACAAAAATAAACTCCATATAGATCAATATTAGACCAGAGACTGTAAAAATTCTAGAAAAAAGAGCAGGGAATTCCCTAAATCTGACTGGCAATTATTTTCTAAAAAAGACCACTATTGCAAAGGAAATAGAACCAACACTCCACAATTGAGATCTTAGCAAATCATATTGCTAAATGAGCAAAAAGACAACCCACGGAATGAGAAAAAAATCTTCACTAACCACACATCTGATAGAGGACTAATATCTAGAGTTCACAAAGAAACTAAAAATAAACACCAAGTAGGTAAACAATTCAATCAGGAAATGTACATTAGAACTTAAACTTCCCAGGTTTAAATTAAAGTGTCCAACATACATCTTAAAAAAAGGTTCACCTTCCTAGCCATTAGGAAAATGCAAAGTAGAACCACCTAGAGATATCTCATAATTCACCTCAATCATAATGGTTAAAATACAAAACACATATAGTGTTTCCCCTTGCAACAAATAGTCAAGAGGAAATCTTAATATCCATTATAACCATAAAGGAATAGAACTTGGTGGGAAGTGGAAGAAAACCTCAAGTCAGTGGAGAAAAAGGAAACCAGTTAAATAGCTAAATAAGGTCACTGTTAAGAAAAGCGTGTAAGTATTGAGATATCTTATCCTCTCCATTGTCAGTTTCCTTCCTATCCACTGTCCACTATTTAGAATGGTTTACAATGCTATGCATATCTTCCTTATCATGGAAATGGGGGGAGGCAGTTAGGGGTTAGTAAGCAGGTTGTTGGTTATTTGGAGGCCAACCCCACTCTCTACTGTAGTATCCTCTTTCTGTTCTTTCCTCTTCTTTAAGCTTTTTCTCATAAAAGACTTTTTTTTAAAAAATCTGTGGATAGGAGAAAATCTCAACACCAAGACAGTGCAGCTTTATGCAGGGAAAGAAGAATAAAATAGACAACAGCCAGTGAGAATGCATAGTACCCGTGACTTGGCAATGTTCACCAGGAATAAGGCTAGCTAAATCACTTCCCATTCTAAGGCTCAGGGAACCTTATTGGAGAGAGGGCAGTAAGATTGCAACAGTCTAAACATGGGAAGATCCATCACTGGACAAAACACTCCACTCAAGGCAGGGCTGTTGTATCCAACACCAACTGTAATCAGACTGATCCTTACCAGACCTGCAATCAATATGCCCTCATAGACTAGAGAGGATCTCAGGAGAAATAATATTAAGCCCTTTAGGGAATAGTGTTAGACAGGTGAAGGTGAATCAGTGTATCTGCCCAAAAAGGGCCCCTTTGTGTGCCATAGAAACCTGAATTCCTACCAGAACAGATGATTCATAAGGAATCATGGGAATCATAGAAGCAGACAGGCAGGATAGGGGGAGGAGATGGGATGGAGTGATGAAGGGAGGAGGGAGAGGATAGAAATGGAGAGGAAAGCTGTGGGGACAGATGGAGGAGTAGAGATTATTACTCATTTTGCTTGTAAAACTAGGAAAAATAAAATTTAGAAAAGAAAACAATTTATGATTAATTGGCAAGAATATTAAGAAGGCAGCATCCACACACAAAGACAAAATATTATAATCGAGGGTTTAATCAAGGGGGCATGAACTACTGTTCCCAAGAAGGTAGGAAAGAGACTATATTGAGCTTATCAATTATGCATTTTGCTTATTTAATAGCATGCAGTAGTAATCACAATGTTAGGCATCATACAGAGGATGGCAATAAGTGGAAATTAGGGGTAAAATGGTCCCAAAGTAATTTGACTCTGGACTTGTAACATTTCAGGTATCTCCACTTCATTGGAGGCTCCAATAAAATCAGGCAACCTTAGAAGAGTAGCAGTGTTTTTCCTGGAACTTACATTTAGATCTTTATTGGCTAAACCTTATGTTTTTTGCATATAGATACCACATGCAGTCAGCATCCCACAGAACTAGAAAGGCTCATTCTTATGATGTGGATGATGCTCAGTAGCAGGCAGGGGGACAGTCTTCAGGAGAGAGAGAGAGATAGATAATTGGTGGAGCCATTAAGAAAGAAACTCCTGGATCATATGAAATCGATTAGCCATGATAATCCAGATCTGTTATATTTTATTTTTTCTGTATCTGGAATAACATATACATGTGAACTGCATTGTCTGGCCTAATAAGATGAAGGCAATGGTAAGAAATGTTTAATTTCAGGTCAGTTTGATATTATTTATAATGCATAACATCATATTAATATCATTTAGAAATACTAGATTGCCACATAAGGCAAGTGATTACACTTTAGGAATTAGGATTTTATGAGTCTTATGGGCATAATCAAATCTTTGCCTAATCAAGGCTCATTAGTTCTTAAAGTATGAACCAATATGCAAATTGTTATCTATATTACTGGATTTAATGAGGAGAAAATTTATAGAAACTGTTGAAAAACACTTGAATATGTTCTAAAATATAAAGTTTAATTTTTAGCAGGTTTATTCAATCATCAGAAGCCCAAAGAACAGGTCAAGCTATATTCATAGTGATTACTGAGAGAGGGACAAACCCCACTTGCCAGACTAAGAGTCATCAAAGTATGCTGAAGTTCCTAAGTACTAAACCAGCTTCCTTCATCTTATTCACCTGCAGTCTTTCCACATCATTTAGATGATCTCATGCAAGTTCACTCAGGACTTTTCCTAACTATTTCACAGATGTACCCAGAAGTCAACTTTCAATTGTCAAATTGACAACTATGTATCTAACTAGTTCAAATCTCAAACAAATAACTTAATAATATACCTTAGGGCCTTGGAAAAATTAGAAAAAATCAGACTGAAATCATCAACCATTTTCTTTTTTTATTTTTAATTTTTTTATTTTTTATTTCCACTCATACAAACTTAACAGGTATACCGGTCCCCCCTCCCTCCAACCCCCTATACCCCTGTGTCCCCTCCCCTCCCCTTTCTTCTCCATCCCCCAGTGCCTCCCCCTCCCATCCCCAGAGCATTCTTTAATGTGCTTGCCAAACTCTCCTCTGGGTCCTCCTCTCCGATGAAGTGCAAGGACCCAGTGGCATTTCCCAGAACCCTTTCCTGTTTTGTCAATCCCTTGCCTCCAAGGATCTTGGTGCCTTTAGCAAATGCTAGACTTTGTGGGGTCAGTAGTGTGTTGGACATTGCGCAGGGCATGCGAAGTCCAAATATGATTGTTTCGGCCCTAACTTGTGTGGAGTATCTTGCATATCATTACTCCTCTTATGCTCTTACAATCTTACTGCCCCCTCTTCCGCAAATTTCCCTGAGCTTCAGGATGGGAGAGATTAGGCTGGCCTAGTTCCAGGTGATCAACCATTTTCTTAATGAAGATTAGGACAGGTTAGTGAAATGATAACCTAAAAATATAGAGAACAAGTTCTTTGACAATATAAACAAAATTGGCAACCACTTATTCAAACTGATCAATAGAACGAAGATACAAATTAGTTACATTAGAAATAAAAATGTATCGGGGTTGGAGAGGTGGCTCAGGGGTTAAGCCTCTGCCTTACAGGCGGAAGGTCCTGAGTGGGATCCTAGACCCCTCGTATGAAATGCCAGGCGGAAGCAGGGGCGGCCTGCATTTCTGATCCTGGTAGGGCAGAGTAAACAAGGAGGAGGGGGAGACTGTCCCTGGTGGTTCCCGAATTCGTCCGTGGTTCTACACACACACACACACATACATACACACACGCGCGCACACACATACATGCACAATTGAATACATAATAAATAATAAAAAAATTTAAAAAGAAATAAAAATGTATCTAATGTGACAGATAAATTCAAGAAATCCTTACAGCATGCCTTAAAATATATTTACTAAATTTGAAACCTAAAGAAATAGATAAATTTCTTGATGCGTAAAATTTTACAGATAATTTTAAAAGACATTAAATAAGCAATAATACTGATAGTATAAATCTTTCAATTAAAAAGCAAATAAAATTATAAACTTAGTCAGATTTAGGCAGAATTATACCACATCTTTAAAGAATTTGCAACAATTCTCCTTACAGTCCTTCTCTAACAAAGCAAAAGAAAGAAGTACACAAAACTCTTTTGAAGTTAACAGTAAAGCTTCATAAAGGTACTGCCATATCGGAGAATGAAATTCCTAGTTCCTAGACCATGGTCATTCATGTTTAACTCATGTGTTGGTAATGAGGTAGAATTCTTGGACGAATTCCAGAGCACCCATGTTTAAGACCTCTCCCAATCCGAACTGTTTAATTCCTTAGTTGCCTCTTCCTGTACTACAGGAACTGTCTGATCCCCAAAATCCACTTCTTCCCTTTTCCAGGGAATTAGCTGAAATAACACCTGCAAAAAGCCTCTTCTCCTCAAGTTAGTTTGCAAGCAAAACCAAGCTTACCTGCTTTCAGGCTAAAAGCTAACACCTGCCTGGAAGAAAAAAAAATATGCTTCTGTAAGAACCCCTAGCTTGCATTCACTTTCCTGTTAATATAAAAAACTACTCGGTCTGCCAATACCAGTCACAGTCTTTTATGGGAAGACCTTAGTTGTGACTTCACTGTGAGTAAAGACTTCTCTTCCTTACCCATTTATGATCTAGAATCTGGTATTCCAGAGAAATTCTCATAACAATTTCTTTCTGGGTTATACAATAAATGATCCATTTATTGTATATGGATTTTTTTTTTATTTACTTTGAAACTTTTTTTTTTTTAAATTTCTCACTGTTTGACTCTTTAATTGGCTAGCATTGTCTTTTTCTTCTGGAAACTCCTCAAATATCTAATTGGAAGAAGGAATGTTGGGAGAGAGACAAAAACATATGTTAGTATTCCAGTGAATTTTATGTTTGATAAGTATATATTTCAATTTCATTTTCAAGTATTAAAGTAGCAAAATATCATCAAAAGCTTTATTTTCCCCTCAATGAGGAATATTTACTATTTCCAAGCTGTTTTTATTTTGTACACTTAACTAAAAGTCCTAGGCAGTAGAATAATAACAAAATCATAAACATGGAGTCTATTTTAATTGGAACATAAAGTCATCTAAAAACAATAAAATTATAGTAATAAGAACTCCAGAAACTATATTTAAATTAATGGAGATATTAAAATGAATGATAAGCTATTACAATTTTTAAAGTTTATGTAAAAGCAAAAAATAAATTCTGAGAAATATACTCTTGACCCTTAGTGTCATTTATGTTTCTCTGACCTTTCTTCTTCCTTATTTATCTCCTAACTGAACCAATTGCCAGTACCGCCTTGAACCATTTTCATATTAAAATCTACAATAAAAAAATTAAGTTGGTTTTCCTTGAAAAGGAAATAGACTTGATTATGTCTTACTTTTTTCTTGAGCAGCTTCTCCCATCACTTTATTTAAGCCTGGCTTTGTTCCTTTTTCTTCAAAAGTAGCTGCCAAAAAAAGTTTTTCCATGGACAGGACACAGAAGCTGATGCAACCATGGTGAAAGTGGGCCAGTATCTATGCTGATCTGGCAGCAGAACGTGGCAATATTGTGAAGGTGGCACTGGTTCTGAAGGCTTGAATATTGTGACAATGAAGGGGTCATGGAGTGCAAAATGATCCTAGATTGTGTGAAAGTAAAGAGAAGTTGAAAGGACAACCCCCAAAATGACATAGATGCCAGAAACATGGGCATGCGGCAAAGAAAGTTGCAACCTACAGAGATGAATACATAGGGGCTTACCAGGGTTTTGGAGCTGACCCGATTACATTGTAATTCACAGATGCCAGACATGGAGTTTCAGGATTTAGTGTTTGTCCTGCTAGATTTTTGGTCTTATTTGTTTTGGATTGTTATTGTTATGCCTTGTTTCTTCCATTTTGAAAGAATATTTTCACTGTGCTATTACAGGATAAAAATCTGTGATTTGTTTTTTATTTTATAGGCACTTGGACTTTTAAAATAGGATCTTGGACTTTTAAAATGTCAGAAATATTAACAGTCATGGCAATTCTTGAAGTTGAGCTAAGAGAATTTTATATTACAACATAGTTATGGGACCTCTGAAGACAAGAGGTAGAAGGTTATGACTTGCACATGGCAACATTTCTCTGAGCATGTTTTCCTGAAATGTATTAAGAAGAATCTGGATGCAATCAGGAATGCATTCATTCTCTGTTTTATTTTTGATTTTGACTATTTCTTACAGGAATACAGTGGATTTATGTTATTTTCTCCTCTTATTATCTGACTACACCTCTCTTCTTTTTTTCCCAGTGAAAGTCATCCTAATCAAACTTCCTTTCTTTCAGGATATGTGTGTGTGTATCCCTGCCACTGATTTTTTTTTTTATTTCTACTCATACAACTTTAACAGGTACACCGGTCCCCTCCCTCCCTCCAACCTCCCACCGCCCTATGCCCCCCTCCTTTCTCCCCTCCCTCCCTATCCCCCAGTGCCTCCCCCTCCCATCCCTGGAGCATCCTTTAATGTGCATGCCAGACTCTCCTCTGGGTCCTCCTCTCTGATGAGGTGCCATGCCATTGATTTTCATGTGTCTTGCCTACATTCACATGTTCCTGAACATTTGTGGGAGCACAGATAAAAATATCAGTGGGTATACCATTGAAAGAAATTGCTGCCTTTCCCCCTTATCCAAAATTAACCCTCAATAATCCCTAAAAGAAGTGTGGTACCTCTGGAGGTCGTTATCTTATCAGGCTGAAAAAGTGTTAGAACAAATCTTATTTGGGACTTGTGAAAGTAGCCCCAGGTATAGTAAGTCTATGGATACAGCATCTTTGTTATGTCCAGAAGATGCTTGCTATTATCAGCATAGTTGTAATCGTAGCTCACAAAATTCACACATAAGTAAGACTGTTTATTGCTGTTCTCCCCGAGGCCTGCACAGTACCCTCTGGCTACTATGAAATATAGCAAACTTCAAGATTAGTTCTAGCTGTTCTCCATGTCCTGTAATCAATGCTTGTACTGTCTTTACCAATAAAGTCTTAATATCAGGTTCTGAGGGATACCATGAACAATGGTAATAGCTTATATTGTTTTAGGAGCTTCTGACAACACACTTTCGCCTTGCAAGTGAAAGATCCTGAGTTCGGATCCTAGACCCCACAAATAGACGCTGGGCAGAAGCGGGGGCGGCCTGCGTTTCTAGTCCTGGTAGGGCGGAGCCTGTGAATCCCGGGGCAGAGTAAACAAGGAGGCAGTGGAGGCGTCCATGGTGGTTCCAGAATTCGCTCGTGGTTCTACACACATACAACGCACATGCACACGCACAATTGAATAAATTATAATAATAAAAAAAGATTTCAGTTAAAATTCACAATCATGGCAGGAGACTCTTGTACCAAACTCATGAACTGAGTGCATTGTCCACACCACATCCACTAAAAAAGCTGAGAAAAAGACAAACCTTATTTTCTAGTATACTTGTATGTTTGTATGAAAAACCACTGAACAAATATTTCTTCACCTGATCCCTTACCCAGGAAATTGTCCCACATACCTGGAGCCGTATATTCATAACTCACTACATAGCTTCCTAAAGGTGTCTCAAAATTTGATTGAATTAAATAATTATAGGAATGCGTACATGCTCATCCATCAATTTTGACCTGTATCTAGCACACACATTAGGCATATTACTCTGTGTCCCTGTGGACAACCAAGGGTGCCTTCAGGAATCATCTTGGGTTGCTTCTACCTCCATTTTTCTTTTCTCTGGGATTTCCCAGGCTCCACCCACCAAGGCTGAAAGTGCCACCATTTCTGCCTGTCTTTTATGAAGGACCTGGGATCAGAACTCAGGTTCTTCTTGTTTGCAAGGCAGTGTCTTAACCTCTGAGCTATCTCTCCAGCCCAGAACAAAGTCTAAGTCCTGCATCTACATTGCAGCATATTGAAACCATCTCAGTTTCAAAGGGTTTTGCTTCAACCCCTCCAGTTTAACAACATGCAAAAAAAAATCACTGTCTTGGTTTAGCTCTTCCCACAATATACAGCTCTCTTTGGCTGATGTCCCATATTGCAATGGCTCTGGCATCTGTAACATCTTCACATCTCAAAGGAAATCCAGGCTTCAACACCACATTCAATATCCTTTCTGGGCCTCTTTTAGAATATACAATCCTGCCACATATTACCTAGCTTCTGCTGCTTTCTGAAATCATAGAGAAAAACAATTCATATCTTCCTCACTCTTGCATCTTTAATGCCTCTAAAACCAATACCATATGAATGACTGTGCCAAGTTCTGTTATATTCTTAGAATGAAACATCACAGCTTGTTCAGCCTCCTTGTGCTGAAGCTGGGCAGAATCTTCTCTTGACTTCTGCTTTAGAGGATTAGGAACAGAACATTCCTTTGGGGTTCTTTGCTTTCCAAACAATTTATATTCTTATGTTTAGGAGTCTTCCCTGAAGATATTGCCCTGTGGGAGCAAACTCTTTGTTTTTCAAATAAAAAGCAGGTTTTGCTTCCTTGAGGCTGCTTATATCTTTAACAATAACTCATTTTACCTAATGTCCTCCTGGTTTCACTCTTCGAAATTGGCCTCATGTTTTTCATCATCAAATTTCGTAGTTTTTACTCTTTGCTGTTGTAGTTGTTGACTTTTTTCAGCAGAGCAAGAACACTAAAAACAGTCATGCCTCACTATCAAGTTCACATTGCTGTAGCAGTTACTCTTTCTGCTGCTGTGAGACAGCTCTCAAACACAAGAAAATTGACGACAGAAAGGGTGGTTTCTTTGGCTTGTGGTTTCAGAGGGGTAAATTATGGTGTGAATAGCATGTAGAGTAGCAGAAGCTTGGAGCAGCTTCAGTCACTGTAGAAGTCATGATGACTGAGTTAACTGTCACTGGGAGCAGGGCAGGGTTACACACCCTCAAGTCCAAGCCCCTATGACAAATGTCCTCCTTCAGCAAGGCTAGGCCTCCAAAAGTGCCATGACCTTCCCCAAATTAACAGCAATATATGCAAACTATGAACACTCCACCCCTAATCCCCATAAGCTCATGATATAATAAACCATACTCAGTTCAACTTTAGAAGTCCCCAAACCATTCAGAACTGGACCAGGGCAGACTCCTCAGGTAAACCCCCTAGATCACTTTTCTGGCCCTGGGGAAGGATCCTAGGCCAAGCCCTAGGCCCCAGTTCATCTGTGAGCCCCACTAGCCACTCTGCCTTTCTACTCTGGACCAGGATCAGGGCTGACTCCCCGCTCCATATGTAAGGCTCTTACACCACACCCCAGGCCCCAGGTTATCTGTGTACCCCACTAGCCATTCTGCCTTTCTGCCCTGGATCTGGACCTGGACTGGGACCAGGGCAGACTCCCTGCTCCTCAGAATTCAACAGAGGCCAAAGAAAATGAAGCAAAGGGCTAGGGAACAAACACTATTCATTTGAGGTCTTTTAAAATCATCCCATCATATGGGAGAAAATCTTCACATCCAGCTCTAATATAAGTAAACACTTTTTACCATCTTGTTCCTCTCGATTATTAGTAACTATAGTTTAACATTTCCATATAGCCATCCAAAAAACCATGCAACTTCAGGGACTATACCACTCACCCTTACATGTCACCAAGGAAGTAAACTTAAAAAGTGTACTACCATACTAATCTTCAATCCCTATCTACTAAAACTGTGTTAATTGATGTACTAACAGTCCAATAGCCTCATTTAGGAAATAGCATCAAAACAGACAGGCATAACCAACTCCAAGGAAAACACTAGAAATATAGAATATTAGAAGTATAATAATACTGTCTAATTCAGTTCAGCCAAAAACAAAAAGAAGGACATAAGAGATAAAACAAAAATGCCCAGGTCAGAGTGCAAATTGATGAGAAACAAAAGTCAGGACAACAAATCTACAAAAATGATGGAATCTAACTATAACAAACTCACAGAAAAGAGCTAAGAAAGCCATACCCAAGATAATGATTTTCAAGGCCTGATCTTTACTATGATCAAAACAATGAAAGAGGAAATCTGGGAGGAGATAAATAACTGAATCAACCATTTGAACTGCAACACGACAGTACTTGGAGGAGATAAGAAAGGCAGTTGAAGAAACAAAAATAGGAATAAGCAATCTCTTTTTTCTTTGTGCCTTTTTAAATTATTATATTTATTTATTTATTTCCCAATCATACAAGATTAATAGGTACTTTGGTCCCCTGCCTCCTTCCACCCCTCCTTGTACCCTCCCCTCTTTTCCCCTCCCTTTCATGCCCTTCCTCCCTTTCTCCCAGTGCCCCTCCCTTCTCTCCTCCGATTCCCTGGAGCATCCTTAGTGTGAATGTCAAACTTACCACTGTGTCCTCCACTCTGGTGAAGTGTAAGGACTCAGCGTCATTGCCCAGAGCCCTTTCTTATGCTCCTCTTTAGTATGGGAACACTATTATGATTGCTAGTCCCTTGCCTCGAAGGATCCTGGTGCCTGTGAGCCACGCTAGACTTTGGGGGAGGGTCATTGACGTGTCAGTCATTGTGCAGATCATGCAAAGTCTATTTATGGCTACTATGGCCCTAACTTGTGAGGAGTATCTTGCGTATTGTTGCATCTCCCCATCTTTAGGCTGTTACAATCTTACTGCCCCTCTTCCACAAATTTCACTGGACTTTAGGATGGAGAGATTTGGCTGGTCTGGTTCCAGGTGATTAATGTAGGGTCTCTGATGTTCTGAATTATGGTTTGTTGTTGTTTTCAGTTTTGCTGTTCCTGCACCACCCTTGGCTCTATTCTGATTGGTACTGGAGGTCACCTCCTAATCAAGATAAAAGGCTGATTAAATGGAATCTTACTATAAGAGTACATTCAAAGGTAGATGGAATAGGAGTAGGAGACAGCAGTGAAGGAGGGTCGGTCTCCCATTTGCAGGATGGTTACCATCTGGCATAAACAATCTCAAGCAGAGTTTAAACAGGAAATAAAAGGCAAGCTATCTTCAACCCAGAACTCAACAGAGAGTCTTATCAGCAGAACTAATGAAGCAGAAAATAGAATATCAGATCTTGAAGACAAAGTGGAAGACCTAACTAGTTCAATTGAAGAGGTCGTTGAAGCCATAAAGATACTTGAGAGGAATATTCAAGAGAAATGAAAATGGATTTATCACAATTGATACCCAAGAAATTCAGAGAATCATAAGATCATATTTCAAAAACTTACACTACATGAAATTTGATAACACAAAAGAAATGGACGAATTCCTGAGTAAGCCCAAGTTAACTAAATTGAATCGGGAAGTTTTGAATTATTTAAATAGTTGTATAACAAATGAGGAAATTGATGAAGTAATCTCAAATCTTTCCATCAAATAAAGTCTTGGACCAGATGGATTCATCACAGAATTCTACCAGATATTTAAAGAACGACTAACATCAATATTCCTTAAACTGTTTCATAAAACAGCAAAGGAAGGAACACTTCCAAATTCTTTCTATGAAGTTAATATCATACTAATGCCCAAATATAATGAAGGTACACTTAAAAAAGAAAACTATAGGCTATTCTCTTTGATGAACATAGATGCAATGATTCTCAACAAAATCTTAGGAAATCATTCAAAAATGTATCAAAAAGTATGCAAGATACTCCACACAAATTAGGGCCGAAGCAATCATATTTGGACTTTACATGCCCTGTGCAATGTCCAACACACTATTGACCTCACGAAGTCTAGCATTTGTTAAAGGCACTAGGATCCTGGGAGGCAAGGGATTGACAGCCACAGTAGTGTTCCTATGCTTAACGGGAACACAGGAAAGAGTTCTGGGAAATGCTACTGGGTCCTTGCACCTCATCAGAGAAGAGGACCCAGAGGAGAGTTTGGCATGCACATTAAAGGATGCTCTGGGGATGGGAGGGGGAGACACTAGGGGATAGGGAGGGAAGGGGGAGGGGAGGGGGGCACAGGGGGATAGGGGGTTGGAGGGAGGGGGAGACCGGTGTACCTGTTAAGTTTGTATGAGTGGAAATAAAAAAAAAGTATCAAAAAGATCATTCACTATGACCAAGTAGGCTTTATCCCAGGCACACAAGGTTGGTTCAACATATGCAAATCAATAAACGTAATCCACCATATAAACCAGACTACAATCCAAGACCACATGATACTCTGGATAGATGCAGAAAATTCTTTTGACAAGTTCAAACATCCTTTTATGATCAAAACCCTAGAGACAGTTGGAATGGAAGGAACTTACATCAACACAATAAAAGCTGTACACAGCAAGCCAACGGCAAGGATTATACTCAATGGGGGAAAACTTGAAGCATGCCTGCTTCTATCAGGAATTAGACAAGGCTGTCCACTCTTACTATTTCTATTCAATATTGCACTTGAAATCTTAGCTAGAGCCATAAGAGAAGAGAGGCAGATAAAAGAGATTCAAATTGGAAAGGAAGAAGTCAAGATATTTCTATTTGCAGATGACATGATCATATACCTAAGTGATCCTAAAAACTCCACTAGGAAACTGCTTGAACATAAGTTCAATACATAAGTTCTGCAGAGTGGCAGGTAACAAAATAAATGTGCAAAAATCAGTGGCTTTCTTATACACCAATGACAAAAAACATGAAAAAGTCCTAAGAGAAACAACCTATTTACTTTAGCCCCTAAAAAAATGAAATACCTTGCTATAAATATAACCAAAGAAGTGAGAGACCTTTTCATTTTTTTAAAATTTTTTATTTTTTCCACTCATACAAACTTGATAGGTACCCCATTTCCATCCCTCCCTCACCCCTCCCTGGATCTCTTTGATACTTTCCCCCTTTTCCTCTTCCTTTTCCCACCTCTCCCTTTCTCCCAGTGTCCCCCCCCCCTTGAGCATCCTTTAGTGTGCATGTCAAACTTCCCCCTGGGTCCTCGGTGAGAGACCTTTTTAATGAAAACTTTAAAACTCTAAGGAAAGAAATTATAGAAGACACCAGAAGACCTCCTATGCTCCTGGATTGGCAGAATCAACATCATAAAAATGATCATCTTACCAAAAGCAATATAAAAATTCATCACTATCCAACCAAAATCCTCATGCAATTTTTTAAAGAGGTTGACCAATCAATCTCAAAATTCACATGGAAGCCCACAAGGCCCAGGATAGAAAAACAATCCTTAGTAACAAAAACAATGCTAAAGGTATCATCATACCAAACCATACAAATCCATAGAAATAACAAGAGCCTGGTACTGGTTTCAAAATAGACATGTAGATCAATGGATAAAGGCTGAAAACCGAGATATAAGCCCATATGATTGCAGCCATTTGATCTTTGACAAAAGGGCCCAAAACATTCAATTGAAAAAGAACAACATCTTCAAAAAATGGTGCTGGCAAAACTGGATGTCCATATGTAGAAGATTAAAACTGGACCCATATTTGTCGCCATACACAAAAATTAATTCCAAATGGATAAAGGACCTTAATATTAGGCCAGAGACTATTAAAACTGTAGTTGGAAGGGTGGGGAACTCTCTCGAGCTGATTGGGCTAGGCCAACAGTTCCTAAACAGAAATCCAATAGCACAGTCACTAGAACCAATACTCAATAAATAGGATCTTATGAAATTAAAGAGTTTCTGTTCAGATAAAGAGATTATAATCCAACAAAAAACAACTCACAGAATGGGAGAAAATCTTCACTAACCACATATCTGATAGAGCTCTATTATCCAGAATGCACAAAGGACTTAAAAAACTAAACATCAAGGAGATAAATGGCCCACTTAAAAATAGGCCTGGGAACTCAAAAGAAAGTTTTCCAGGGATGAAAGTGAAATGCCCATCAAATATCTTAAGAAATGTTCCACATCCTTAGCCATCAGGCAAATGCAAATGAAAACTTCCCTGAGATATCATCTCATCCTAGTCAGGATGGCAAATATCCACAATGCAAACAATACCAAATGCTGGAGAGGATGTGGAGAGAAGGGAACTCTCCTACCTTGTTAGTGGGAATGCAGGTGTATACAACCACTCTGGTGATTAGTTTTGTAATTTCTAAAAAAATTAAAGATTGAAATCTCATATGATTCTGCTATGCCACTTCTGGGAATAATTCCCCACAATGCAGGAGGAATTCACTATAATGACATGAGCACATTCATGTTCATTGCAGCAGTATTTACAATATCAAAGTCATGGAATTAACCCAAATGCCTAACATTTGATGAATGGATAATGAAAATGTGGTATGTTTATACAATGGAATACTACCCAGCCATCAAAAAAGGTGAATTAATGAAACTTTCTGGGAAATGGATGGAATTAGAAAAAATTATATTTAGTGAAGTATCCCAGACACAGAAAGATGTATCCTAATAGATGTATCCTAGTTCCAAACCCACTTAATGATATGTTCAAAGGTAAGTCTTTGTAATACTGTAATCACAACAATTATAAATGGGAGGGCAGGTTAAGGAGGGACCTCTCTAAAAAACGGAGATAAGGAATCAAGCTTCAGTGGAGAAATTAGATCACCTGAAATATTGCATGTATGTAGAAAACATCTGGTTCAGCTCACTCTCACTTCCCTTTCTGGTCACTCACGAGTGAAAAGATTTGATCTCACTAATCAGGGAGGGTACTGGGACTGGCAGATAGATGGTAATCATCCCACAAGTGGGACACTGACCCCCCCCTTACTTCTGTGTCCTACTCCTATTCTTCTATTTATCTTTGAGTCTCCTCTTATATTAAGATCTTCATTTAACAATCTTTCATCTTTGGTTAGGAGGTGACCTTTGATACCCATCAGAATGCAGCCAAGAGTGGTGCAAGAAAAGCAAAACTGAAAACAACAACAAACCTAATCCAGAACTCTCAAACTCTACATTAATCATCTGAAACCAGACCAGCTAAATCACTCCCCATCCTAAAGCTCAGAGAACCTTGCAGGGGAGGCAAGATTGTAAGAGCCTAAAGATGGGGAGGACCACACAAGTTAGGGCTGCAATAGCCATAATCGGACTTTGTATGACCTGCACAATGACTGACATGTCCACAACACCCCCCAAATTTAGCATGGATCACAGGCAGTAGGATCCATAGAGGCAAGGAATTAACAGTCATAATAGAGCTCCCATACTAACAGGAAGCCCAAGACGGGTCTCCAGGCTATGACTTGAGTCCTTACCCCTCACTAGGATGAAGTTCTCAGAGGGAGGTTTGGCATTCACACAAAAGGACATTCCAGGAGATGGGAGGCACTGGGAGATGAGAAGGTAGGGAGGGAGTGAAAAGAAGGGGAGAAGTGGGGAGAGTGCAAGGGGGGATGAGTGGGAAGGGAGGAGGGAGGGAGAGGACAGGGTACCTATTGAATTTATATGATTGGGAAAAAAATAAAATGTGAGAGAAAAAAGAAAAACAAGAAGTCCCAAAAGATTACATCAGTTTTAGGATAGTACAAAAATCCAAAATCTAAATCCTCATGAAAAATCAAAAAACAAGTTACATACTTCCAAAATACAGTGGAACAGAATAAATATTCTCATCCCCAAACTGGCATTGCAGAAAAGATTAGTCTATAATAAGACTTAAAGTAAACAGCAAACTAAATCCTGCAGCTGAAAGTCTAGCATATGAGCATCCTGCTAAATCATTTCAGTTACAAAAGTCTTCATTTCTGCCCTCCTGGTATAGCTGTCCATAGAAAACTCATTCTCTTGAGTTGGATCCCTCAATCCAGTCTCTTTCACTCACTTCTTTTGTGTTATATAGCTAGCTCTCTTTGGCAGATATTATATGTTGACTCTGACATCTCTAACATGTTTACATCTCAATGGCAAATTAGGCTTTAACTCCAAAGCATGAAGTGTCCTTCCTGGACCTCTTTGTAGGATTTCCAGTACTGCTGCACATTTCCTGACTTTCAGTTATTCTCTATACTTTGAAGGAGGGATCCACATCCTCATCTCTTTTGAATCTTGAATGCCTCTAAATCCAATACCACATGGATGATTTTGCCAGGTTGTACATAGCATTGGATTGATGAATCCCCCCTTACCCCTGGATTTTGAATTGCTTCATCTTTACTGTACTGATGTTGGGTCATAGATTCAGAGGAGCAGGCACAGAATATTTTTTTGAAGTTCTTTGCTTCTCAAATTTACTTTTTTTTGGGTGGAAGCAAACCTTCCTTGAGGATGGTGCCCTCAGGGTATGGCTGTAATATCTCAATGAAGAGCAGGTCTTGATTTAATTATGGTAGAAAATCTGTTTAACAATAGCCATAATTATGTTGCCTATGCTCTCCTGGTTTAAATGATTAAGTTTTCTGCCACATTTTTCCTCATCAAGTCTCATAGTTTTCATCTTTTACTGCCTGATTCCTTGCTCTTTTTAATTATAAGTCTGAACAACAGTGGTAAAAAGTAGTCATGTCACACTGTTAAGGCTGCATTGTCTTGAATCTTCCTTCACCAAACTGAATTTAACTTCAAGTAAGTTTTCAGATGCAGGACAAAGCCAAATTCTCTGTCAAAGCAACATTCCATTTGTACCTATTTCAGTTTCCAACACAGTCTCTCTTTCCCTCTGGACCATCATAATATAAACATCCACTGTCTGTATCTCTCTCAGCATTTCTTTCTTTCAAACTCTTACTAGAATGCCCTTGTCTATGAGATGCAAAGACTTTCTTAGCTCAAAGTTCCTAAATTATCATTTCTCCAAACAAACAATTCAAAGGCACCTTAGCCACATCACAACAATGGCCACACTGCTTGGTTTAAAATTCTCCCAGTTTCACACCAACACTTCATTTTTGGGTTCCAGATCATCTTAGTCTCACACTTACACCCCACTTCTGGTACCAAGTTTTGTTACTTTTCCTGCTGCTGTGAGACACACTCAAACACAAACAATCTAAAGGGAAACTTCCAGCGGGAAAATTCAAGATGGTGGATAGCGAGGGGATCAAGACAACAAACAGCAGACTGCAAGAGAAGACTATTAGCAAAAGCCCATCCTCAAGCCCATCCTCTGTGAGTCATGCCTTCCTCCACTAAGGCTAGATCTTCCAAAGGTGCCATGACTTTCCAAAACACTAACAGTTTAGGATCCAAATTACATGAGCTTGTGGGAGATAGTTCAAATTTCAAACTATGGCGATTGCCTTGAAACTTCATTTGACAACACTTGAATTTATTTTCAGGCAAGATTTCAGGACATAGGCAAAGCTTGGCTAAACTTTCTGCCAAAGTTATTCTCCATTTGCAAATTGTTCAGTTCACAAAAGAGTCTGTTTCTTTCTGGACCATTGTAAACTTAACTTCCATTTCTCTCTGCATTACTCTATTCAAAGCTCTCAGTAGAATGACACATTAGGCCCATTCTTTAAGATTCAAAGACTTTCTCACTCCAAAGTTCCAAATTTCTCCCAGAAAGCAGTTCCAGAATCACACAAGACACATTTATTGGTAGTAATTTCTCTCAGATTCACAGTAATCATTCACTTTCTGGTATCAAAATCTCTTATTCTTACAGCAAAAATATTTCTTGGTACTGTCAAAGTTACTCTTTCTACTGCTTTGAGACAGCATTCAGATTCAAGCAGCTTAAGGAGAGAAAGCAGAGGTTTTTTTTTTTTTTAAAGTTTCACAGGTACATATAGTCCATTATAGTAGAAAATGCATTGTGGCCTCAGAAGCTGGAGGAGGCTTATATCACCACAGATAACATGGAGGTCAAGAAACAAGCAAGAGACTGCTATAGCAGACAGGGTAGGGCTAACTAACCTCAAGACTTGCCCCTTGTGGCATGCCTTCTTCCAGGTCTCTACTTCATAAACTTGCCAAAACCTTATCAATCAAACCAAACCAATCAAGTAAGGGTTCAAACACATGAGTCCAAAACAACTCACATTTAAACCATGATATAACAGCATATCTTGAAGTTAATCTAAGTCCTTGACATTTCCACCAAATAGAATAATGATTGGCATAAATTTGTCATAAAACTTTTATTATGTTGAATTATGTTTACTCCATCCCTATTATCTTCAGAGAATTATCTTGAAGAAATAACGATAATTATCATGAAGAAATGTCAAAGAGTTTTATACATTCTCTCTATTGAGAAAAACATGCAATTTCTGTCTTTGACTCCATTATGTGAAAACGTATAATGAGTTGATTTATGCACACTGAACTATTCTTGCATTTCTAGAATTAACCGATGCTAAATGGGTGAATGACCTTTTTGATTTATTTTTGGACAAATTTACAAGCTTTTTTGGATGATTTTTGGATGTGTGTTCCTATATATATTATATATATATATATTTAATATATATATATTAAGTTGACTTAAAGATATGGCCGAGGTAGTCCAGCAAAAGCTGCCAGTAGCCAAGGTAGTTCCAACGATGGCTGCCAATAGCTAGCTGCTCAGTTCGGTAGTCAAGTGGGTGATGGCTGAAGGTTGGCGAATTCTAGTGTCTTAGTCCAGGTGGCCAGAAGGAAGAATGATTCCTAGCACAGCTGCAAGAAGAGAGCTGTTCTCCTTGGTGGCTCCTTTTTATATGATGTAGTATTGGGAGAATCCTTTGAGAGCTTTGGAGTTCTGATAGGATCTAGGGCGTGTACTATCCTTTCAAGTAGTCTCAGTTGATCCTTTCCAGAGGTGGTCTCAGCCCAGCTTAGTTAATACCCTGTGTGTCAAGTTGACACCTAGGCTTAACTATCACACCTTATCTGTGTTCCCCTTAAGCATAGGAACACTACTGTGACTGTCAATCCCTAGCCTCCAAGGATCCTAGTGCCTTTAGTCCATGCTAGACTTTGTGGGGTCAATAATGTGTAGGACATTGCGCAGGATATGCAAAGTTCTATTATGATTGTTTCAGCCTTAACTTGTGTGGAGTATATTGCATATCATTACTCCTCCATCCTTGTGCTCTTACAATCTTACCACCCCCTCTTCCGCAAATTTCCCTGAGCTTCAGGATAGGGAGAGATTAGGCTGGCCTAGTTCCAGGTGATTGATATAAAGTCTCTGATGTTCTGAATTATGGTTTGTTGATTTTTTTTTGCAGTTTTGCTGCTCCTGAAATGCTCTTGGCTCCATCCTGATGGGTACTGGATGTCACCCCCTGGCCAGAGATAAAAACCTGTTAAATTAGAGTCTTGCTATAAAAGTATATTCAAAGGTAGATGGAATAAAAGTCAGAGACTGTGGTGAGGGAGGGGTCAATCACCCATTTGCAAAGACTATATGCCCTCCCTTTCTGGTGAGATCATATCCCATCAGTTGCAAATGATCAGGAAGGAAAGTCTGTGAACTTAACCAGATGTCTCATTACTTGCAGTCCTTGATGGTGGCCTATTTTCTCTGCTGTAACATGATCCCCTCTCTCTTTATTTCTGGTGGGGCCCTCCTTCCCCATCCCTCCTGTTTATAATCTTTGCAATTACTTTAGGTATTACAGAGATTTATCCTAGAGTGTCTCTAAGTGGGTTTGATACTAGGATCCACCTATTAGGGAGTACATACATCACTTAATTTTCTGTGTCTGGGATACTTCACTCAATCTAATTGTTTCTAATTCCATCCATTTCCTGGCAAATTACATTAATTCATCATTTTTGATGACTGAGTCATATTCCATTGTATAAATGTACCACATTTTCCTTATCCACTCCTCAACTGTTGGACATTTGGGTTGATTCCATGACTTTGCTATTGTAAACAGTGCTGCTATGAACATGGTCATGTTTGTGCTATTGAGGTGAATTTTTGTTGTATGGGGGGTTATTCCCAAAAGTGGAATAGCAGGGTCATATGGCATTTCAATCTTTAATTTCTTTAAGAATCTCCAGATGGCTCACCAGAGTGGCTGTATGAGCCTGCATTCCCACCAGCAATGTAGGAGAGTTCCGCTCTCTCCACATCCTCTCCAGCATTTGGTGTTGTTTGTATTGTGGAGTTTTGCCATCCTGACCAAGGTGAGATGATATCTCAGGGAAGTTTTGATTTGCATTTCCCTGATGGCTAAGGATGTGGAGCATTTTTTAAGGTATTTGTTAGACATTTTAATTTCGTCCCTGGTAAAGTTTCTTTTAAGTTCCAAGGCCCATTTTTTAATTGGGCCATTTGTTTCCTTGGTGTTTAGTTTTCTAAGTTCTTTGTGCACACCACAGAGATTCTTATATGTGCTTATTCATAGCTACATTATGCTTGTAAATAGAATTTGCTGAGATGTCTACCAATTGGTAAATGGACAGTGAAAATTATATATATATTCACAATAAAATTTTATTCAGATCTCAAGAAAAATAAAATTATAAAATTTGTAAAAGAAAATGCAGCAAAGTAAAATAGACCCAAGAAGATGAAAGTTGCCATCTGTCTTATGTGCAGACTTTAGGTTTGCTTTTTCATATGAATGTTTAACTTGGATTATTTCTACAAGTCTGGAAACTAGAAAAAGGACATGGGGGAACTTTCCCTAATGGCATGTGTATTGCAGAACATAAGCAAAATGAAAGTAGAGAAGGGGTATGTTGGCACATAAAAGTTTAAGCAATGAGGGGGAAAGAGGGATAGGGAGAAAGGGAAGCTTGGGGCTGGGGCCATCTAAAATAAAAGCTCAATGAAAAAATAACATGGAAACCTTGTTTCTTACAACTCAATTAAAATATAAAAGTTTGAAGTAAGATAGTCTTTGTGTCTGGATAATACTGATATTAGGAACAGGGGGATAGTGAGCAAAAATCCTAGGAATAGATATTATATATCTCCATTGGAGTTAGTCAGGGATTCCTTAGCGTGAGCCTCCTGAAACATTACAAGCTGTTGTCAATGCTCTTAGTTATATACTATGACTAGATGGTAAGATATTTTTATCGCTTATGACACAACCTAAATTTTGGCTATAAAATACAGATAAATTAGGGTGAAATCAAATTGGAAATTCCTGGTCTTTGTGTGAGCTTTCATAGAACCTGAAGTCCTGAAGTTGCTACGCATGCTAATGGTGGATCAAAGGCATCAAAGGTCTTATCCAGCTGTGATCTCCATGAAGTATAATACCATCATGCCAGAAAATATGACCTACTAGTGAAATAGTGGCACATCTGTTATGGTAGTTGTTCTGTCTCTGATTTAATTTGAGACCTACTTCACAACAGAGAATCTAATCCATGGTTTGCATGGTGCTACAAACCAAATCAGGACTCTAAGGCTGGGGAGATCATAGACCTTAGGGAGAACATACTACTATTGTTGAGCTAAATTGACCTAGCATCAAACGTCCTTTCAAATATTTATATTTATATCTATAGGAAAAACATACTACTTTTAGCCTACATAGAGAAGCGTAATCTTAACTTTTAATCTTAATACAGAAAATTCCCTTTGAAGTGACTGGTGATGAATTCAGAGACTCATGGTGCTGAAACAAATGATCATTGAGTATTCAGCCCTAAGTAAGTTATTTATAACATATCTAGAGCTTACAAAACTTCATAGAAGAAGGGTCTGAGAGAATGTAAGAGTCAGAAGACAAAGAAAGTGGATAGAAAATATCATCTTCTAGATATGATCCCTTCAATATGTGATTGCTGGTACTAGTCCCAGCCAGTCTTCATTATGGAGGGAGAGCTCATTGAATCATCCTTTCAGAACTACTAGATTTTGATAAATTGTGGGAGAAGGACACAGGGTGTGGGTGGGTCATTGTCCTCATTTGCCTATCTATTGTTAAGTCCACAAAAAGTTAAGGATAGCTCAAATCCCATGATCACATATATAAAACAAATGAAAAAGACATAAATGTGGGAAAGGAATCTGTAGAAAAGTGGGGAATTTATTGATGTATGGGGAAGACAGTAAAGGTGGATTTTGAAAGTATGAAGAAAGAATTATATATATATTCAAGTCATCAAAGAGTATGTTCATTAAAATTTCTAAATAATAATTGATTATGCTTGCAAAATCTAGAAAACTATTTTTAACTGGTTTCATATTTATATCAATATCAATATATTTGGTCCATAAGGAAAATTATCTTAAAACATTTAAAAGACATATTATTTCTTCTGGGATAAAACAATCCATTAACTTCCACAAGCTGAAATCTGTTTTAATGTTAAGATAATAAAATAGGTCAAGTTAGTATCCACAGACAAGTTATAATTTATATATTAAAGGCAAATATTTCCTAAAATTTAATGCTAGTAATTCTACATGAAGAAGAGTCTGATAGAATGTAAGAGAAACCCACTCTCCATACATGATAGAATGCAAAAGAAAAACTCATATAAAAGATAATATAATCTTTAAAATTCTTCAAATGTAAAATGTAAAATTGAATAATAGTTTTACATACAGGGGAATATATATATTATATATATATAGGCAGTTGTTATCTGGTTTAAATACTATTTCCCATAATCATCTACCTTCATTCATTAGATATGAACATGACCTTTATTCTGGGTGTATTACTTCTAATACCTAGCATATCAAATACAGAAGATGTAAAAGATCCAATATGATCTGGTAAAAAGGATTAGTCGTTAATGTTGCCTATGTTAAAATCTAGTGATTTGAGCTCAGTCCCCAGAGCCCATGAGGTGAAAGCAAAGAACTATCTTCAGAATGTTGCTCAATTGTCCTCTCTTCTCCCTTCCTCTCTCCCTCCCTTCCCATCTCTCTGTCTCTCTCTATCTCTCTCTGTAAATCACTTTCTCTCAAATAAATGAATAGATAATATTGTACTAAAAATGTAATATTTGGTTTGGCCAGAAATATTTCTCTACTAAATGCTGTCGTCTACCTACTTCTCATCCTCATTTATAGTACATTCTAGTGATGATCCTTTCTGGTGTGTGTGATTAAATAATATTTGTAAAAAACTTTATTTAGGTCCCACATGCACAAAATGTGAATTCAGGTCAGAGGACAAAACTGTAAATGAAAGCTACCAGAAAGATTTGAGGCAGAAAGACTACTGACTGGTAAGAACTTCAGTCATGTAGAGCTCCTGTCCAAGGTTCTGGACAGGGTATACATGGACTATGGACACGTGCTGCCTAAGGTTACCTGTGTGATGTTCTCCCTGGGGCATGGAGTGATCACAGAGCTAAGATGCCGAGGGCCTTCTGCCTGAGGTTCCTGCGGGATTATACCCTAGCTGCTCCCAAAAGTTCCCAGCTGTGCCCCAACCACCCCATTATTAAAAAGCCATTATACTACTAGACATCAAAGTCTGTTTTTAGCAGGCTTTATCCAACTGAGGATGATGAGAACCACAATGTTCAAACAGGACAGCCTTATCACCTATTATTATATGCTTTTGATTTTTTTTTAAGGGAACAAGGGATTTATTTCCTTACAATAATCCAGTTACAGTTCTCAGTCCAGTTTGATGGGAAAGCATGTACTAACACCAGGGCTGAGGGAACTGGTCACATCATTACTGCATGTCATACTTAAGCACAGGTATCAATTTGACTGTTGAGGGTTTGAGCTCTGGGCACAGTTGTAGAGAGTTGATGATTGAGTTAAACCCAGAGGAAACTTGAAGGACATTGTCTAGCTGATGGGGAAGACCCAGCCTTGGTGGGTGGGATTAGACCTTGGATAAATCACAGAGAGCTGGTTGAGAGAGTTGGCATCCTTCTGTATACTTGGACAGATATGCTGGTCTGGCAAATAAGGATTGTCTATCTCTCAGTTGTTATAGTGACCAGTTCCCTCGGCCCTGGTGCTGGTGCGTGCTCTCCTGTCAAGCTGGACTATGAACTGTAACTAGTAATCGTAAGGAAATAAACCCCTTGTTCCCTTAAGCCATTTGATGGTCATTATCAGCAACCATGAAGGCTGACTGCAACACTACATAATGGCTGAGAGAGGGACAATCCTTACTTGCCAGACCAGCATGTCTGGCCAAGTGAACAGAAGGATGCCAACTCTCTCAACTAGCTCTCTGTGATTTATTCCAGGGCCTAATCCCACCCACCATGGCTGTGTCTTTCCTATTAGCTAGACAATCTCCTGCAGGTTTGCTCTGGGCTTAACTCAACCACTAATTCTCTACAAATGTGCCCAGAGCTCAAACCCTCTACAATCAAGTTGACACCTGTGCCTAATTATGACACACCACTCCTTATGAACTTGGTGCAAGACATAGCACTTGTAAACTGTAACCTTCAATTCTTGTCCCTATAGGTGTACCTTAAAAATATAAATACATTTAATTTTATTAATTCTAAATCTCTAAAAGTTCTCACAGACAAATTTTAAAATGTTCTGTCTTTTGCTCAGTTATTAAAATGTTGGAACTGAGAATCCTAAAAAAGTCTCAAATCTTTTAATTATAAGAGTCTATCAAATCAAAATATGTTAAATACTTCAACAAGATAAAACATCAAAATAGAAGTATCATAACACAATAAGAAAACATTGCATTAAAATCAATTACATTGCAGCAAATCAGTTACTGCATCCTGTATTTCAATGTCCATCTTCTGTTGCTCATCATGTAGTCACAGTGACTCAAAGATTCTAGGCAATCTCAGTCCCTGTTCACAGCTCAGAGTTGTAGAAGCAGAGTTCTTCTGAACTAGGCTGAATCTCCACTCACAGTCATCCTCAGCATACATCTCATGGTTCTGGCATCTCAAACAAAACTCTGGGTTTACCTCTGGAGCTATAAGCTTCACCTTCTCTTGCAGGAACTCTACACTTGCCACTTGGTACCAAGATGGTGCCAGATTCCAAAGTGAGGTTGAAATGTAGCTTGGTCCACTCGAGCTACAGCTGTACCAACTTTAGCGAGCTGACTCTAGAAAAACTTCTTTCTAGGCAGCCAAAACTTCTGAAGGGCAAGAAATGGCTTCAACTTAGGCTTTTGGACCCTGAAGGATTCCTGGTTTTCAAACCATTCAATCACCATATGTGGTATTCATGTCTTCCACCATCCCAACGCAAAGCACTAGGTTTTCCTTCAATGATACTTATTTCTTCAACAACAGCAGTTATTCAGCTACTTGTCCTTTCTACATCCAGAGCTTCATGGCCATCAACACAGTTCTCCTCTATCAAGAAAACCAGTCCATCATCTTTAAATTCAACTTTACCAAACCCTCATCATAAACTGGGCCAAAACAATCCATGACTCTCTCAGCATCGCTATTTTCTAAATGGCCCACCAAACTCTGCAGAACAGCATTTGTGATCCACAAAATCAAAATCTTCAAGCATTTTCAACTTTATCCAGTGAAACCTTTCAAAAGCCACAAAATCCACATAGTTGGATTTATCAGCAATGCCCCACTTCCCAGGTATTAACTTCTGTTGCAGTTTGCCTACATGATTGCGGATAAATGACCGCAATGACCGGATAAATGGCTTGAGGGAATAAGGGGTTTATGTCCTTACAATCGTCTGGTTACAGTTCTCACTCCAGCTTGATGGGAGAGCATGTATGAACACTAGGGCCAAGGGAACTGGCCACACCATCTCTACACAACGGCTGAGAGATAGACAATCCTTACCTGCCAGACCAGCATGTCTGGCCAAGTGTACAGAAGGATGCCAACTCCCTCAACCAACCCTCTTGTCTTTTATTCCAGGGCCTAATCCCACCCATCATGGGCTGGGCCTTCCCCATCAGCTAGACAATCTCCTGCAGGTTTGCTCTGGACTTAACCCAACCACTAATTCTCCACAAATGTGCCCAGAGCTCAATTTGACACCTGTGCCTGACTATTACACCATGGAACAAATCCACAAAGCTTCTGGTTCCCTACGCCTTCCACTTGTGTTTCCCAAGCAGTCTTGAGAACAAGCTCAAGGTTGTTGCAAGCCAATCTTTGAAACACCAGCATTCTGTGTGTTAGCAGTTGACTTTGTTCCTGAAACAATTCCTGGGATCTTGGTCCCGTAACATGCATACCTGTCTACATGTGCCCTGAGTCTGCCACAGGTGATGGGTGGGTTATGGGGATTGAAGAAAGGAACAGGAGAGCTGATCCACTCTCCACAGTGCTCATTACATCGTTCAACAGATCTGTATTAGGTAAGAACTGTATGCCAGGCACTTTCTCCCTTTCTCTTTCCTTGTTTCTTTCCTTTCCTATTTCATCACAGGTATGCCTGTTAGACACAGGTGTCAACTTAACGATTGACGGCTGAGCTCTAGGCATATCTATGGAAAAATTAGTTGAGGCAAGCCGTGAGCAAGTTTGTAGGAGGCTGTCAGTACCTTGCCATACTTGACCATGATCTATAATCAGAACCATAAGCAAGGATAAAGCCTCTTGTTCTCTTAAGTGGTTTGGTCTTGAATTTATCAGCATAGGGCAAGCAAACTGCAAAAGCAGGTTACACATACGATGTACTTAGAACAGAACTCAGCCATCTGATAGCATGTAATTGTTTCCTCTAGACTGAAGCATTCCCTGCTGGATGGTGCAGAGGCCAGGCAGACCGATGAAACACAAGAAATTTAACAAGATTCAGGAAGCTCTCAAAACTTACAAGACTCACCAGACCTCTCCCCAGGTTAGAAAAGCAATAAAGCATTACAGAAGAAATAGCATTCTTTGATGGGATAGCTGCCTGTAAGCTGTGAATGCGGCTGATGATGCGGCTTGGCACACATGCTGGGTTGGGATGTTTAATGCTCTAGCTGCCTATGAGTCACCCATGGTTTTCTAAGTAACTCAGATATACTCATTCATTCACCACACCGGATTCTATTTATCTAGAATAAAAAGAAGTACATGTCAAGAAAAAAATCACGATACCTGACCCAAAATATACCACATGTGTGTAACTAAGAAATTGCATGTTCCATCATTTATCCTGGAGGAATAGAATTTTTGCAGAAGCCTAGTGAAGATAGCTTTATTCATAAAAATCACTGAACTGGGAACAACTCAGGAGTCCTTCAACAAATGGAAGTTAGACTAACTGAAGCACATCTGTGCAGTGGGATCTGACTCAGCAATAAAAGACAATGAAAGTACAATGATTGGACAAGTATCCAGAGGAGTATGTCAAGTCTGAAAAGACAGAACAGTCCTGAAGGGTTATTATATAAATTCTTGATAGGATGAAGATACAGAGATAAAGAACAGACCTGTAGTTGCCAGGGGCTAAGAAAAGTTTTTAATGGTGATAGATATGTTCTGTCATTTGATTATGGTGGTAGACATATGAAAGAAACATGGAGGGGGGAATTGCCCAGATTTGTGACTGCAGATATAGCCGAGTGGGTAGAGTCCTTGCCTACATAGTATCCTGGACATAATCCCCAGCACTGCATACACCAGCATAGGAGGAACAGAAGTTTTTAAAGAAGTTCAAGATTATCATGAATCTATATTTTTTTAAGTTTTTAAAAAATAATTAAAATTGCATAAACCAAAATACTCACAAAGAGAGGATTGCAGGTAAATCAGAAAGTCAGATTAAGTAAGAAACTTTATCACTGTCCAACCCCTGCTTGTGATACCCACTCTATAATTTTGCAAGATGTTATCCTTAAAGCAAAGAAAATGAAGGATGTATGGGACATATCCAATTTATTGTTTATTACTAAATATGAACCCACAACTATATCAAAATAGTGGGTTTGATTTTTTAAATTAATATGATATATACAATTTCATGGGCTGCCTCCTCCTCCTTCTTCTTCTTCCTCCCCCTCTTCTCAGCAATGCATGTAATGTTTAGATGACAATTATGTAAACCAATATCTTACAGAAAGACATTAAATTATTGTCAATTCTTATTTAAGAAAGGTTTCAATGCAAGACATTGACCACTTACATATCTGTACATAAAATGCCAAGAAATAGAATTGCCATGTAGAATTACAGGTGACTTGGGGCTGGAGAGGTGGCTCAGGGGTTAAGTCTCTGCCTTGCAGGCAGAAGGTCCTGAGTTCAGATGTATAGACATGCGGCGGAAGCAGGGGCAGTCCTGTGTTTCTGGTCCTGGTAGGGCGGAGCCTGCAGTAAACTGTTGTATCCAAGTATATTGTGTTAGTCGGGGTTCTCTGAAGAACAGAATCTTTCTCTGGAGGTTTGAAGACACTGGGTTCCAACTTTGGTGAAGAACAATGTCAATGAAGAACAGCTGGGCTCCAATGATGAACCGCGAACAGCAGCAAGGCTTAGAGACCAGGCTGTAGGCAGCGGAAACGGAAACAATGTGGAAAGGCATGAAGCTCAGTCAGCCAAGGATGGAGGCAGCTGTGGCAGCAGCAACAAAGAAGGCCATAATGCTCTAAAAGTGAAGGACCTTGAACGAAGCTCAAAGAGTGGACTCCACAACAAGTCGACACAAGATAAGAGCCTGCTTTTGATTTTTTTTTTCCTCAGGTAATGGCCATTTTTGCTTAAGACTTCCACACTGTGAACCCACTTCCCATACACCCCACCTCTCGATCTCTTACCCTCCCTCTAAATACTGTCATCATTCCCTGAACTCTGGCCTCCCACTCCTAACTGAACTATTGAAATCACACATTCCTGGCCTCTTGTGAACTCTTCTGACATTAAGTTAAACACAACTTGTTGGGCCCACCCAGAGATAACGGTCTAGGAGGGAGTGAGCAGGACATGGCTTAGCACATGGGGCCAAAGATGGCTCTGGGAGCTAGTGTCCTAGGCATAACCCTGATCACATTACAGAGAGTCCTAATTGGCTTATAAGGAGCCAACATAGATTTATGTTTAGTCTGACCTATTCAGAGTATGTGCTATACTGACCATCAAGGTAATTGGCTGGTGTTTCATGCGCTTGTAGTCTTTGTCTATATAAGCTGATATGTTACCTCCAATAAACTGAGATCTTGCTTTGACAAACTCTCCAGTCTGTGGCTGAGTCTCTGGAGGGCAGAGGCGGAGGTGCGGGCAGTCAGGCTTTACTTATCTTTGTCATTACAGCCAGGAGCTGTGTGTTTGAGTGAATGAATGAGTGAGTAACGGGATGCCTTGACAGACTCTCTGCTGTGTCCGGAGGCCCCTGGATTTGGGTAGGGGTAAAGGGCCTGCAGCATATTCGCCTTTCTCTGCCCCGACAGCCTGGAGCCGTCACAGTGTGTGCCTGGGGGAATTGCCCCAGCAACAACTCACCTAACTGACTCCTAAGCTTAAGCCTCCAAACTTTCACCCCATGACCAGGGCTGGATCTAAATATCCAAAGTGCTTTGATGCTATCATACCCCCAAACAGCAGCAATCAAACTTAGGGTAACCTTTAAACAACACCATCATAGTCAATCCAGAGAAGCAGATCCAGCAGCCTGTCAAAGTCAGGGAACCTCCATCTGATTCAAAATTCTGAGCCAGGAAAGCATTCTTCTCTGAGAGGAGATAAAAGGACACATGAACATATACGGGCAGGAAAAAGATAAACAGCTAAATGAATTTAAAAACCAACCAAGAAAACAAAAATAAGCATAGAACAGGTAAAATATTTCTTAAGCAAAAATAAAACTGGAAACAAAATCCAAGTTAACTGCAATAGAACACGCAACAGAAATTATGACAAACAGAACTGATAAAACAGAAGGCAGAATATCTGACCTGTAAGACAAGCTAGCAAAATAGAATCATTCTATTAAAGAAACTGAAAAAATAAAACAAAAAAATACATGAGAGGAATATTTAAGAGCTATGGAAATCTTAAAGAAACAAAATTGACACATGCATGGAATCTATGAGTAAGAAACCCAAATAAACACAACAGAAGATATTTTTTCACAACATCATAAATGAAAGTTTTCTACATTTAAAGAAAGAGATTCCCAGCGAATTCAAGATGTATACCTCATACCAACTAAATATGACCAAAATACAAACATACGAAGGCAAGTAATAGTTAAAACATATAGTTATTGTAAAAAGAGAATGTTTTGAAAGCCTCAAAAGAGAAAAACCACATCACATTTAAAGACTATGCTGCTAGAATAACAGCTGATTTTTAAATGGAAACAGTAAGAAAAGAAGAGCTTGAAGAGATGCACTTCAAGTTTTGGATGATCACAAACACCAAACCAGGGAGCTATGTCCAGCAAAATTATCCTTTATGACTGAAGGCAAAAGAATAACTATAAATTGAAGGTCTTCATAACTACCAAAGCAGGTATGCAGAAGATACTAGGAAAAAATACTCAAAAGTGATGAGAAAGACAAACACAACCAAGAGGAGAGAAATAAAAAGCAATACATATTATTGCAGTTCGTCTGCATGGTTGCTGATTAAATGACTATCAAATGGCTTAAGGGAACAAGGGATTTATTCTCTTACAATTGCTGGTTACAGTTCATAGTCCAGCTTGAAAGAAGAGCGTGCATCTACATCAGAGCTGAGGGAACTGGCCATACCATTACCGCATAATGACTGAGAAAGGATGATCCTTACTTGCCAGATCAGCATATCTGGCCAAGTGTACATAAGGATGACAACTTCCTCAATCAGTTCTCTGTATTTTATTCACATGTTCAGGGCTTAGTCCCACCCACCATAGGCTGGGTCTAACCCATCAACTAGACAATCTCCTTCATGTTTGCTCTGGGATTAACTACTAATTTTCTACAAATGTGTCCAGCTCAAACCCCCAACTATCAAGTTGACACCTGTGCCCAACTATGACACATATGAACATCACAAAGCGCAGAAAATGGCAAAAATCAGTAAATATTTTTCATCTATAACCTTAAACATCAATGGATTAAATTCCTCAATCAAAAGATATAGACTACAGGGGCTGGAGAGGTGGCTCAGGGGTTAAGCCTCTGCCTTGCAAGTGGAAGGTCCTGAGTTCGGATACTAGACCCCACTTATAGATGCCAGGCAGAAGCGGGGGCAGCCTGCGTTTCTGGTCCTGGTAGGGTAGAGCCTGTGAATCCCAGGGCAGAGTAAACAAGGAGGAGGTGGAGGTGGTCCATGATGATTCCTGAATTCGTCCATGGTTCTATACACATACACATACGTACACGCACACACACACATACATGCACAATTGAATAAATAATAAAAAAATTAAAAAAAGATATAGACTACAAACATGTATTAAAAAATCACAACCATCAATTTTCTGCTTTTAGGGAACATATCTTACCATGAAAGATATATACTTTCTCAAGGTGAAAGACTGGTCAAAGGTACTCCAGACTAATGGAACAAGGAAACAAGCAGGAGTAGTAAAGTTAATATCTGACAAAATAGACTTCAAACCAAAACAAATTATAAGAGAAACAGAAGGACACTACATACCTGTCAAAGGAACAACGCATCAAGAAGACTTCATAACTCTAGGATCCAGGCAGTAGGATCCTTAGAGACAAGGGATAAAACAATCATAATAGAGTTCCCATTCTAATGGGGAGCCCAATAAGGGGCTCTGGGCTATGCTACTGAGTCCTAAATCCTCATTAGCCTGGACTACTCAGAGGGAGATGTGGTGTTCACAGAACAGTATGTTCTAGAGAATAGGAGGGAGGAAGGGGAAGACATTGGAAGAGGGAGAGGGTGAAAAGAAGGTAGAAGGGGGAACAGTGCAATGGGGCATGACTGGGGAGGGGAAGAAGGAGGGAGAGGACAGGGGTACCTACTGAACTTATATCATTAGGAAGAAAAATAAAATGTGGGAGAAAAATAAAGAAGACTTCATAATTCTAAAAAATATATATAGCTAGTATAGGCTCTTCTGCTTTCATTAAATAAATACTATGCAATGTCTAAAGCAACAAATCAACCCAGACGTGTCAACACCTCACTATCTCCAAGGCAGATGTCAACAAGTCAAAAATTTAGCAGAGACACATTGGAACTAAATCAAACCATAAACCAATGGGTCTGACTGACCTCTACTGACCATTTTTTATTCTAACACTAAAGAAATATACATTTTTAAGCAGTCTTTGAACTTTCTCCAAAATAGATCACATACTAGGCCACAAAGAAAGCCTCTACACATACAGAAAAATTGAAAAATTATATCCTGTAATCTATCTGGCTACCATGGAATAAAGATAGACACACATACCAAACTTAATTGAAAAAAAAGTACACAAACACTTGGAAACTAAACACCATGCTACTGAATGAGGAATGGGTCCAGACAAAAGTTAAAATGGAAATTCAAAAATTCCTATAACTTAATGATAGTGATAATAAACACAACATATCAAAATTTCTGGGATATGATGAAGGCAGTACTAAGAGGAAAGTTTATACCACTCAATGCCTGCCTAAGAAATAGAAATATCACAAGTCAATAACTCAACATTGTTGCTTTAAGTTTTAGAGAAACAACAGCAAAACAATCCCCAAAATAGTAGATGGGTAGAAATTATAAGACCAAGGGAGAAATAGCTAAAATTGAGACAAAATGATTCAAACAATCAATCAAACAAAGTACTGGTTCTTTCAAAAAGTTAATAAGATCCAAATGAATGAAAACCAAAAGGAAGAAAACTCAAATTAATCAAATTATTGATGAAGATGTAGCTGTCACAACTGATAGCAAGAAAATTCAGAGAAACATAAAGTCACACTTTGAAAATTTATATATGATCACATTTGACAATCAGAAAGAAATGGATAAATTGTAAATACATGAAACCTATAAAACTTGATTCAGGTTGAATTGAATTATTTAAACAGTTCTAAGAAGTGTCTAAATTAATGATGTATTTATTGATCTCCCAATCACAAAAAGTCCAGAACTAAGTGGATTTGATATGGAATTCTACCAGACATTCAAAGAACAACTAACTACACCACAGAATAGAAAAAGAAGGAACACTTACAAAACATTTCTGTGAAGCCAATATTACACTGACAACAAAACCAAATAAGACAACAAAATAAGAAACTATATGTTAATCTCATTAATGAACACAAATGCAAAAATCCTCAAGAAAATTTTAGCAAGCTGAATTCAAAAGAGATGCAAAAATCATTCAGTAGGAAAGATTGGATTTATTCTAGAAGCACGAGTTGGCACAATACGCATATATCAATAAATGTAATTTATCACATAAACACTAAGATGAAAAAAATCACATGATTCTTTTCATGGGTGCAGAAAAATCTTTTGGCAGAATTCAACATCCCTTTATGATAAAAACCTTAGAGACAATATGAATGGAAGGAACATATATCAACATAATACAGGTCATACAGAAAACCTGTGCAAGGATCATCCTAAATCATGAAAAACTTGAGGCATTTCCACTTAGATCCGTAGCTAGACAAGGCTGCCCACTCTCATCACTTCTGTTTAATATTGTATTTGAAGTCTTAGCTATAGAAGCAGGTAAGACAAGAAAGGGAGTCAAAAGGGATGCAAATAAGAAAGGAAGATGCTAAGGTATCTTTACTTTTAGATGACATAATTCTATATCTGAGAGATCCTAAAAGTAACAACTCTTAGAACTAATAGGTAAGTTCAGTAAAGTGTCAGGTTACAAAATTATTGCTCAAAGTCAGTGGCTTTCCTATACACTAGGAACAAAAAATGTGAGAACAACCTGAGGGAAATAATTCCATTTACTATAGCTCAAAAAAAAAAAAAAAGCTTTAAATAGGTTGGAAGAAATTCTAAGGATGTGATAGTGTTGTGCAATGAAAACTTTAGAAGCAATTATAGAAGTGATTATAGAAGATTCCAAAAGGTAGAAAGATCTCTCACAATATCTCACAATAGAATATATCCTGTAAAAATGGCCATCTTACCAAAAGTAATATATAGATTCAGAGTAATACCAATCAAATTTTAAGACAGTTCTTTACAGAGCTTGATAAAACAATCTCAAAATTCATATGGAAGCAGAAAAGGCCCAGAATAACCACAACAATCCTCAGTAATACAAATATTGCTGGAGGTATCATCATTTCAGACTTTAATCTATACTAGAAATCCATAGTAATAAATACTGCATGGTACTGACTCCAAAACAGACACATGCCTCAATGGATTAGAATTGAAGACCCAGATATGAGCTCATACACATACAGTCAACTGATTTTTTGACATAGTTGCCTAGAAAAAACATTGAAAAAGGAAAAGTGCTTTTTGTAAATGATGCTGATAAAATTTGGATATTTATATGCAGAAGAATGAAATTGGACCTTTATCTGTCACCTTGCATGAAAATTAACTCCAAGTGGATCAAAGACCTCAATATTAGACCAGAAATTATAAAATCCCTTGAAGAAAGAATAAGGAATATTTTTTAATTAATTGTCCTTTCTCATAATTTTCTGAATAGAACCCTAAATGCACATTGAAAAGGCCAACACTCAACAAGTATGATTTCATGAAATTAAAAACCGTCTGTTCAGCAAGAGATATTGCCAAAATAGCAAAAAGACTCCCACAGAATGGAAGAAAATCTTCACCAACCACATGTCTGACAAAGGACTAATACCCAGAGTACACAAAGAACAACAACAACAAAATACTAAGGATATAAACAAGCCAATTAAAATAATGTTCTTTAAAAATTAAAAGAAAATTTTCTCGGATTAAATTCAAATGGTTAGCAAATACTTTTAAATATGTTTCACTAGTAATTTGGGAAATGCAAATTAAGCAATCTATTATCTCAGCTCAGTCAATGTAACTAAAATCCAGAACACAAACAGCAACAAATGCTGGCAAGAATGCAGGGAGAAGGGAGTCCTCATGCACTGCTGATAGAAATGAAAACTTCATAGCCCCTTTGGAGACCAGTACAGTGGTTCCAAATAAGTTGAAAATTGAAATATCATATGACCCAGCTATACCATTAATGAGAATATTACCAAAAAAACTAGTACATGTACATGTTCTTTGAAGCTCTGTTCATAATAGCAAAGAAATGGAATAAGACTAGATGTCTAACAGTAGATGAATGTAAAATGAAAATGTGATACATATACATAATAGAATATTATTAAGCTGCCAAGAAATTTGCCAATAAATGGGTGGAGTTGGAAGAAATTATACTGAGCAATGTATCACAGACACATAAAGACAGATACAATATAATCTTCATTATAAATGAATTCTAGCACTAAGTCTTCAAAATGACACACTCAAGGAGAAACTGCTATCCACATTTTACAAAGAAATGCAAGTTGGAGAACAGATGAGAAGAAGATTTCAAAAGAGTGGAGACAAAAGTTCAGAGACAAGTAGATTAATAAGTCTATTACAGAAGAAAAATCTTAAAATGGAAGGAAGTAGGGGGACAGCTCTTAATATGGGACAAGGGACCCAAAGAATGTTAAGTGGCTCAGGGGAAAAAGAAGGATCAAGAACCTCATCTATCTTTGGAAACTTCAGGCTACTACAACTCTGGTAAGAAGAATCTAGGGGAGCAATAGTAGTATGTAAGACTCATGTGTAAACAATTACTTCCTGAATGGGTTCTAAACCCCCTATTATTGTTAGGGAACTCATATTTGATATTGTAAAATTATCCAAATTAACACTATAACGGAAGAAAATAGACTCTAGACAGGAACATATTTCTTAGTGGTAACTATACAAACTTGATAGTAACTACCATGTAAACATTTCTCATTTAACTTTTAGATAAGAAAAGCTCTCAAAGCTCAATTAAGATGCACCTATTACTGGAAGACCAGTGAGGAAGAAAATCACAAATGGTTAGAATGCAGAATATCACGATCATGGGATGTTCAACCCTAATCAGACCATCAAATCTATCCTCAACCCAAGGCTCAGGAAACCTTGTGGAAGTGGGCGAGATAAGATTGAAAGAACTTAAAGGTGGGGTGATGTACTAACATACACCAGCCAGGACAGGACTGCCACACCCAGTTACTTACTAAAATGAGAACTTCTACCACAAGATCTATGCAATGGTGGACATATTACCATTTCACCAAGGACTAGGGAGGTTCTCAGAAGAAACAACTGCACATGGAAATTGTCTCTGGGACAATGAATATGGAAACTCCCCTCTTATGACATTGTCCACTGAATAACCAATATATTATAACAGGTACTCCAAAGAAAGCCTTGTGATCCACACATGCAGGGGTACAGAAGGGTGGTTAGGACATGTCTGGGTCAGATAAGTTATCAGCAGTTTTACTCAGCTGTGAATTCTGTGATCTACAATAACAACCATTCTGGCAAGAAGCTCCCATTAGTGTGATATGAGTCAATATACTAAGAGTAACCAGCTCATTTCTGATTGAATTTAAGGTCTGCTCCATGCATAAAACTCAGTATAGTACTGTAAACATGAAGAAGAACCCATGAATGGAGAGATCACAGGCCCTAGGGAGGAATAAACTACTACTGTTTTGATACGGACATGATGTTAAACTCCCTTCTCAATAATTAGGTTTAAAACCATGGATTAGTTCAGTTTTTATTTCTCAAACCAAGAAGTTTTCTTTTGAAGCGGAAGGTGTTTAACACAGAGAATCACAATTGGCCAAGAATCTCTATGACTGGGGGAAGGGTGTTACTTTTCTTTAGTGATACACCCATGGATATGGATATGCCATTCGCATTCCAGAAGTGCCCAGTCACATGCTAATGCAGACAGCCCTGGTGAAATTTAGTGGGCCACATACACAAAAAGAAATAAGTAGGAAGAAGACTAGTTAGGAAGAAAAAGGTTTTCAAAAGAAGTGGTTAGTATTGGATCAGCATCGTCAAAGAATAAAAATGGTTAGAAATGCTGATGGAACAAAAAGGACCTTTATCACACTGCTGTTGCAGGTATAAACTGGTGCAGTCACTATGGAAATCAATGTGGAGTCTTATTGAAAAATTAAAAATAGAAACATTGTATGACCTGTTAATTTCACTCCTGGACATTTACTTAAAAGATTCCACGTCCTACTACAAAGACACATGCAAATCCATGTTCATTACTTCTCTTTTCATGATTGCAGGGGACAGAATCAGTCTAGATGTCCATCAATAGAATTTTATTCAATCATAAAGAAAAAATGGAAGCTTCAGAAAAATTAGTGAAACTGGAAAACATTACATACATCTATAGCTTAGGCTCACAAAATAACTGAAATACATTTCTCTATCATATGTGAACAATAGTATTAGTTGTTAAATATGTACATCTAAGTAAGAGTAGATAAGAATAAAGGTCAAGAAAATAGAAAGGTGCACATGAAACTAGAGAGCAGGGAGTCTGTTAGGAAGCAGAGTGGGGAGGACAATAGAACAGATGTTATATTAAAGTGGAAGGGGGAGCTGGAGAGATTGCTCAGGAATAAGCCTTTGCTTCAGAAGCAAGTGCACCCGAGTTCAGATCCCAAATCCCACATAAAAATGTCAGATGGACATTTAGGTCTTGTAAGGCAAAGAAAACTGCAGAGCAAAGCAATAAGGAAGTAGGACAATCTAGGATGATTCCTAAAGTCATGCTTGGCCCTCTACAGATATACGCAATGACCTCTTCTATACCAACAGGTACTCAAACACACACCCACACATGTACACAACCATACTTACCACAAAAAAAAATTTCACTGACATAAAGAGGTTGGAATGTTGCAAGTGTAGAATAAAATTGCAGAGGTACTCTAGTTGCTCCTTTTTTTCTGCAATGAGACATTAATATATACAAGAGAGTGGGGGGATAGAGGGATGTATTGGCAAAGGTAGGGAAGCGTGCATCCACTTGTCCCAGCTCCCCACAAGCCAGCCTGAGCAACACCCAGGCTGCCCAGAGCTTGCGTGGGTCATGACCCAGGTCTAAGGCAAAGCACACCCCATCCCATCAGCCCCTCTGACCCTCCGGTCTGCCTGGGACCCTCAATCGCAGTACAGGGAGGACACACTGCTCCTCCTCAGAATTCAACAGAGTCCAAAGGAAACTCAAGCAAAGCTCTAGGGGACAAAGGCCATACATCTGAAGTCCTCTACAATCATCCATTCACATGAGAGAGACTCTTCACATCCAGCCCAAAGATAAGTATCCCCCCCCTTTTTATCATCCTACTCCTTTCAATTATTAATTACTATAGATTAACTTTTCCATATAGCCACCCCCAAAACATATACAAATTCAGGGATTATACCATTCACCCTCACAAATCACCAAGGTATTAAACCGTAAAAGTACACTACCATACTAATATTCAACCTCTGTCTACTAAGTCTGACTAAACTGATGTACTAATAGTCTAATAGCATCATCTAGGAAATAACAATAACAATAGACAAATGTACCCAAATCCAAGGCAAACACTAGTAGTAACTGCCCAATGGTAGTAATACCAACTCAATCAGTTCAGTCAAAAACACACAGAAACTGAAAGGTCTTAAGAGACAAAACAACAATGCCCAAGTCAAAGCCCAGATCAGTGGGAAACCCAAGAAGACAAATCTCCCACCAAAAGAGTTAACCCACTAATGATAGATGCTAACCAGAATAAATTCACAGAAATAGCTAAGAAAACAAGGCCTAAGATAACAACTTTCAAAGCATGATCAATACTGTCATAGTTAAGCACAGGTGTCAACTTGACTCTTGAGGCTCTGGGTACAGTTGTGGAGAGTTGATGGTTGAGTTAAGCCCAGAGCAAACCTGAAGGAGATTGTTTAGCTGCTGGGGAAGACCCAGCCCATGGTGGGTGGGATTAGGCCCTGGATAAATCACAGAGAGCTGGTTGAGAGAGTGGGCATCCTTCTGTATACTTGGCCAGACATGCTGGTCTGGCAAGTAGGATTGTCCATCTCTCAGCCATTATGTGGTGATGGTGTGGCCAGTTCCCTCAGCCCTGGTGTTGGTGCATGCTCTCTCATCAAGCTGGACTAAGAACTGTAAGCAGGAATCGTAAGAGAATAAACCCTTGTTCCCTTAAGCTATTTGATGGTCATTTATCAGCAACTATGTAGGCAAACTGCTACAAATACCATGATCAATACTATGAAAGAGGAAAACTGAGAGGAGTTAAATAACCCCATCTACCACTTTGGACAAGAACACAATAGACACTTGGAGGAGTTGAGAAAAACAGTTCAAGAAACAAAAATAGGCATAGAGCAGTTAAAACAGTCTCAGGCAGAGTTTAAAATTGAACTAAAAGACAAGTTATCTTCAACCCAAAACTCAACAGAAAGTCTTAATGAAGAAACAATGAAGCAGAAAATAGAATTTCAGATCTTGAAGAAAAAGTGGAAGAATTAACCAGCTCAATGGAAGAGGTTGTTAAAGCCAAAAAGATACTTAAGGGGAATATTCAAGAGATATGGGACACCCTGAAGAAGCCTAACATGCATATTCATGGAATACCAGAGCAAGAATCCCAAAATACCACACCTGAGGAAAGTTTTCAAATTATCATAAATGAAAATTTCCCTCATCTAAAGAATGAGAGGCCCATCCAAATACAAGAGGCATTCCACATCCCAAACAGATATGACCAAAATAGAAACTCACCATGGCAAATAATAGTCAAAACACCTCACATTCAAGACAAAGAAAAGGTGCTGAGAGCTTCAACAGAAAAAAAAGTCACTTTTAAAGGTAAACCTATTAAAATAACAAATGACTTCTCAATGGAAAGAGTAAAAGCAAGAAGATCTTGGAGACACGCACTTCAAATATTAAATGAGCAAAAATGTCTACCCAGGCTGATATGCCTAGCAAAACTATCCATCATGATTGAGGGGGAAAGAAAAGTTTTCCAGCACAAAGACAACTTGAAGGCTTGTATGTCTACCAAACCAGGTCTTCAAAAATGCTAGAAATGATACTCAAGCTTGAAGGAAAAAACAAGCATATCCAGGAGGACAGAAGGGAAGTATAATACCACCAAGACCTAAAAGCCAAATAATACACTTACAAAAGCCACTAAACATAAAAAAGTCTGGAATTAAAAATAATTTCTCCATTATAACACTAAATGTCAATGGAATTAATTCACTGATCAAGAAACACAGATTGTAAACTTGGATTAAAAATCACAATCCATCCATCTGCTGTCTTCAGGAAACTCATCTCACCACAAAAGACAAGCACATCCTAAAAATAAAAGGCTGGTCTGAAATTCTGCAAGAAAACAGGAAATAGGCAGGGGTAGCCATTATGCTATCGGACAAAGTGGACTTCAAACCAAAAAAAATCATAAGAGACACAGATGTATACTACATTTTAGTCACAGGCACAATTCACCAGGAAGACTTCACAATACTGAACATATATGCACCTAATATGGGCTCCTCCACATTCATTAAGAAACCCTACAGCATCTAAAGCTGAGAAATCAATCCCAAAACAATAATTCTTGGGGATTTCAACACCACCATCTCAACATGGGATAGATCAACAAGTCAAAACCTTAACAGAGACACTTTGGAACTTAATCAAACTCTTACTGAAATTGACCTTACAGATCTCTATCGAACTTTTCATCCACACACCAAAGAATACACATTTTTCTCAGCAGCACATGGGCTTTCTCCAAAATAAATCACATATTGGGCCACAAAACCATCTCCACATATACAGGAAAGTTGAAATTCTAGCTTGTACCCTATCAGACCACCATGGTCTAAAGCTTGACATCCACAACACAACAAACAACAGAAAATACACTAACTCCTGGAAACTAAACATTATGATGCTGAATGAAAATTGGATTCAGGAAGAAATTACAAAGGAATGATCCTGACATACAGTGGTGTTCGTCTGAATACCAGCTAGCTGGTGCTATTTCAGAAGAGCCCGGCCAGTACTGCAAGATTCACAGACTCACAGTGTGAGACGTTGGAAGAGTAAACAGGTCATCAGGCAACCAGCTGGTGGGCTGGTTGTGTGTGTATGAGGCTGATCAGCCAGGGAGGGAGCAAGGCAGGCGAAGCAGGCACTAGAGAAGGACCAGCCAAGGACAGAAGCCCACCTGTGTGGGTTTGGAAAGTCTGAAGAAGGCTTGACAAGACAAGACCACCAGTGGCAAGCAGGAGTGGGCATGAACATGCAGGTGACACAGTCAGCCCGGTCATTTGTTTTCAGTGACCTGTGAATTCTGACTGTATTATACTTATTAATGGTGTTAAGCCATTAGAAATTTCCAGAGCGGCAGTCGCCATGGATGTATGTCAAGGTGAGCACAAAAAACCAATACATCAGGACTGCAGCCATGGAACACAGGCCGACTTCAACCACCATGGTTGCCTTCTGCTAAGGGAACAATAGAGGGGTTCCAAACGTGGACATCTAGATTGGCAGCTAGTAATTATTTCCTATCAAATGTACTATGCACTTTAATTGAACTTAAATATATTTTAATATTTTTCTGTACTGCACAAATATGTTTTGTCGAAAAGCATAACAATGTAGACAAAAGGATTTTGAACACAGTCTATACAACTCAAGGGACATTCAAAGGTTGATTATCTAAATAGGAACCAAGACAGCTGCACCTTCATGGGCATTCTCATTGCAGGGTCCTGAAATAAGTTTTTACATGTATATTTGGCTATATGAAGCTTGGTGATCATTTATTTTCAGAAGTTTTGTTTTCAAAGTTAAAATTCTTTTGATAATTAATTTTCAGTATTTTCTTGAACATGGCTGTATAATAAAATTGCTTTGTTATTTTGTAAAATAGTTTTTCTTTTCAATGCAATTCTTGTATGGCTGAGATGTCTTCAAGATCCTTGTACACTGTTTGTATGTGCAATACAACGAGCATGGCCAGCTGACAGAATCATAAGTAGACAGAATGTATATAGTGCAAAAAAAAAAAAACTAAAAAACAAACAAACAAAAAAAACAAAACTGTTCCATCAAATAGCAAAAGAAGGAACACTACCAAACTCTTTATGAAGTTAATATTGTTTTAATTCCAAAACCTAATGAAGATACACTTAAAAAAGAAAACTATAGACCAATCTCTCTACTGAACACAGAAGCAAAGATTCTCAATAAAGTTTTAGCAAATCGGATTCAAAAACATATCAAAAAGATCATTCACTATGACCAAGTAGGCTTTATCCCAGGCACACAAGGTTGGTTCAACATATGCAAATCAATAAACGTAATTCACCATATAAACCAATCCAAAATTCAAAACCATATGATATACTCGATAGATGTAGAAAAAGCTTTTGACAAGATCCAACAGCCCTTTTTTTAAATCAAAATCCTAGAAACAATTGGAATGCAAGGAACCTTTATCAATATAATAAAAGCTGTATACAACAAGCCAACAGAAAGGATTATACTCAATGGGGAAATACTTGAAGCATTCCGCTTCCATGGGAAGCTAGACAAGGCTGTCCACTCTCACCACTTCTATTTAATATTGTACTTGAAGTCTTAGCTGAAGCCATAAGACAAGAAAGGGAGATAAAAGGGATTTAAATTGGCAAGGAAGAAGTCAAGTTATCTCTATTTGCAGATGACATGATCATATACCTGAGTGATCCTAAACACTCCGACAGGAAACTCCTGGAACTAATACAGAAGTTCACAGGGTGGCAGCATACAAAATAAACGTACAATAATCAGTGGCCTTCCTATATGCCCAGAATGAAAGAAGTGAAAAAGCCCTGAGAGAAACAATCTCATTTACTATAGCCCCTAAAAAAGTGAAATACCTCGGTATAAACCTAACCAAGGAAGTAAGAGACCTTTACAATGAAAACTTTAAAACCCTAAAGAAAGAAATTGTAGAAGACACCAGGAGGTGGAAAGATCTCCCATGTTCCTGGATTGGCAGAATCAACATCATAAAAATGACCATCCTACCAAAGGCGATTTATATTTTCAATGCTATACCAATTAAAATCCCAAAGCAATTATTTAAAGAAATTGACCAAACAATCTTAAAATTCATATGGAGAGCAAAAACACTGCTGGAGGTATTACCATACCAAACCTTAATCTATACTACAAATCCATAGTTATAAAAACAGCCTGGTACTGGCTTCAAAATAGACACACAGACCAATGGATAAGTGTTGAAGACCCAGATATAAGCTCACAGAATTACAGCCATTTGATCCTTGACAAAGGGGCCCAAAAAATCCAATGGAAAAAGAACAGCATTTTCAACAAATGGTGCTGGCGAAACTGGTTGTCCACATGCAGAAGATTAAAACTCGACCCATATTTTTCACCATGTACAAAACTTAATTCCAAATGGATCAAGGACCTTGATATAAGGTCAGAGACTATAAAAACCTTAGTTGAAAGGGTAGAGAATTCCCTCGAGCTGATTGGGCTAGGCCAACAGTTCCTAAACGGAAATCCAATGGCACAGTCACCACAACCAACAATCAACAGATAGGATCTTATGAAATTAAAGAGCTTCTGTTCAGATAAAGAGATTGTAACTGGAGCACAAAGGCAACCCACAGAATGGGAGAAAATCTTCACTAATCACTTATCTGATAGAGCTCTACTGTCCAGAGTGCACAAAGAACTTAGAAAACTAAACACCAAGGAAACAAATGACCCAATTAAAAAATGGGCCTTGGAAATTAAACTTTACTGGGGATGAAATTGAAATGTCTAACAAATATCTCAAAAAATGCTCCACATCCTTAGCCATCAGGTAAATGTAAATCAAAACCTCCCTGAGATATCATCTCACCCTGGTCAGGATGGCAAAATCCACAATACAAACAACGCCAAATGCTGGAGAGGATGTGGCGAGAAAGGAACTCTCCTACATTGCTGGTGGGAATGTAGGCTTATACAACCACTCTGGCAAGCCATCTGGGGATTCTTAAAGAAGTTAAAGATTGAAATGCCATATGACCCTGCTATTCCACTTTTGGGAATAATTCCCCATACAGCAAAAATTCACCTCTATATCACAAGCATTACCATGTTCATAGCAGCACTGTTTACAATAGGAAAGTCACGGAATCAACCCAAATGTCCAACAGTTCATAAGTGGATAAGGAAAATGTGATACATTTATCCAATGGAATACTACTCAGCCATCAAAAATGATGAATTAATGAAATTTGCTGGGAAATCGATGGAATTAGGAACAATTATATTGAGTGAAGTATCGCAGACCCAGAAAATTAAGCACCGTATGCACCCCCTAATAGTTGGATCCTAGTACCAAATCCACTTAGAGACACACTCAAAGATGGATGTCTGTAATACCTCCAGAAATTGCAAAGATTATAGATGGAAGGGAAGGGGAAGCAGGGCCCCACCAGCAATGGGAGAGAGGGGTCATGCTACAGCAGAGAAAATAGGCCACCATCAAAGACTTCAAGTAAGTAATGAGATATCTGGTTAAGCTCATAGACTTTCTTTCCTGGTCACTTGCAACTGCTGGGGTGTGATCTCACCAGAAAAGGATGGTATAGAGTCTAGCAGATAGAAGGTAACCATTTTGCAAATGGGAGACTGACCCCCTCACTTGCTGCGGTCACCTACTCTTATTCCATCTACCTTTGAATCTACTCTTATAAGACGACTCTATTTTAACAGCCTTTTATTTCTGGCCAGGGGGTTACATTCAATACCCATCAAAGATGGAGCCAAGGGCATTGCAGGAGCAGCAAAACTGAAAAAAAATCAACAAACCACAATTCAGAACATCAGAGACTCAATATCAACCACTTGGAACCAGGCTAGCCTAATCTCTCCCCATCCTAAAGCTCAGGGAAATTTGTGGGAGAGGAGGTCGTAAGATTGTAAGAGCCTAAAGATGGGGAGGAGTTACGACATGCAAGATACTCTACACAAGTTAGAGCCAAAGTAATCATAATAGGACTTTGTATGAACTGCACAATGACCAACATATCATTGACCCCTCAAAGTCTAGCATGGATCACAGGCATTAGGATCCTTAGAAGCAAGGGATTAACAGCCACGATAGTGTTCCCATACTAAAGGGGAATACAAAAAATACTCTAGGCAATGCTACTGAGTTCTTATACCTCATCAGAGAGGAGGCCTAGAGAGAAATTAAACATGCACACTAAAGGATGCTCCAGGGATGGGGGGGGGACAATGGGAGAAAGGGAGGGGGAAAGGAAGGGGAAAAAGGGGGAGGGAGCAAGGGGATCCAGGAAGGGGTGGAGGGAGAGAGGGGAATGGGGCACCTATCAAGTTTGTATGAGTGGAAAAAATAAATAAATATTAAAAAAAGAACTTAGGGAGGGAGTAAAGAAGGGGGACAGGTATAACCACTCATTATAATTAACATAAGAAAAATTTTAAATTACCCAAAAAGTTAACATTTTATTCAAATCAACAAATACTGTGTATGGTTCTAGATTGCAGATGAAACTTACTCACGTGTAGGGACATAAACATGAATCCATGACCCAGCCGAGCAGTGAGCTAAGCAAAAACAGAAGCAATTGCTTTTTGCAAGTTAACCTGGAATTGTGAGAAGCTTACATGATGATCCAAGACTGGGTATCTACACACCTGCTCTGGGAATGTTGAGAAGAAAATGCAATAACACTTCTCTCCATGTGTAATTCTAAGGAATCTGGAGTTTTCTAACCTTAAAACAAGCTCACCTGTATCCTGTTTGTATCAGTAGGGAACCTTGCATGTTTTACTTTGTATTTTACACTGCATTCTGTGTGTATGAAATCTGTACTTCCTAATAAAAACAGTCATAGGGTATCATGAAGATACTTCAGAATGGCACTTTCTGAGGTCTTCTGGTTATACTGAATTAAACTCATATCAGAACTTAACAATGGTCACAGTAGCTACAATCAAAAATTCATCATGGAAGAAGAAATGTTAAGAGGCACCATACCTCCCTGAGAGACTGTTGAATGAATTAACACAGGGTTGGGTGGTAAAGAGAAGTAATTTCCTTAATGGTATACTCACTGACCTATCTACCATTCTTTTGTCAGAGTCACATATTTATGTGACATTATTATGTATGTGGTATTGCCACCTAAGCTAGCCACTCAATGAATTTTCAAGATAATTTCTTACTCATTTTTAATGTATTTTAAACACATAAAGAGATATATTACACTGTATAGGTTACAGAAACCCAAAGTAGAAACTTTATAAGTATTGTTCTGAGTTGTGGTTTAAACATGAATATAACAGAAAAACCAAAAGGAAAATGTTCCCAATTCATTCTATTGGTTATAACAAAATGCTATAGACAATAACACAATCCTATAGATAATAGACTTTGTCTTGTTCTCTAACTTCCCAAGTAATTTCATCACTTTCAAAAACAAAACTAGACTTTCTGAGATTCAATACAGCTTGAATTGAGACATGCAATCTAAAGTATGTAATTAGCTACTCATTTTCAAAATGTTATGGAAAATAAGCAGTATGGGAGAGCAAAACTGTACATAACTCATTCTTGTTTCTGTAATAATTTTTTTAATTAAAAAATTTTATTATTATTTGTTCAATTGTGTGTGCGTGTGTGTGTGTGTGTGTGTGTAGAACCACGGGCGAATCCGGAATCCGGGAGCCACCATGGACACCTCCACCTCCTTGTTTACTCTGCCCCGGGATTCACAGGCTCCGCCCTACCAGGACCCGAATCGCGGGCCGCCCCTGCTTCTGCCGAGTGTCTATACATGGGGTCTGGGATTACGAACTCAGGACCTTCCACCTGCAAGGCAGAGGCTTAACCCCTGAGCCACCTCTCCGGCCCCTTGTTTTTGTAATAAAAAGAAGAACCATCCAACATTTTGAGTTTTAAGTTAGTTTTCTTACTAGACAAATTTTATAGATTTTTGTGTCTTTTACCTTCGTAAATAGCTTCCAATGAGTCAATGACCTGTTAAATATCATTTTAATGAGCTTCATTTCTTCTTAAACCATTTAGATTAAATTCCGTTGTTTGAAACCAACATCTTTATCTGGTATATAATGTCCTTTTTTTCTGATAATCTCAAATTTTTTCTACCTTTTTCCATTGCCAGAGATGATAATTTTGGTTCCTCAGCTCACCTAAATGAATGTCTCAGGTACCTGTTGTGCCAACTTGCTATTGAAATTGGAGCTGAACATTAGAAGGAAAAGCTCCATAAGGGAGTCAGGTAATAGGCCTTGTGTGAAAGAAAGAAAAAAAAAACTGGTGGAGAGTAATGATATTATAGGCAAGTTCTAGAAGTGAAAAATATCAGACTCTGATTCACAATTTGATTTGACTAGTTGTGAGTATAGCATAGCAGTATTTTATCTGTCAGTTGGTCCCATAGCCACTTAGCATCACTTACTTATCACACATTTGTCCTATCACTGGCTTAAAGTCAGACCCATATTGTGTGTGCACATACTAGAACTGGATGTTGGACTTAATGGGAAGCCTGATTAAAAACCTCTCTTCTGCCATAATTCTTTAAATATTTATAGATTTAGTTGGTGTTTTGATGGGGGGGGCACATGGAAGTACTAAGAACTGTGGCATCCAGGGCACGGAAGGCCTGGTGGCCACCAGGAGGCACAATGTCTAAAGTACCAAAGTAAAAATTTATAGACTTAGAAGGAGAAATGTGTGGGGTTATCCATATTTACAGCAGGGAATGGTGGTGGGAGGAATTATCTATATGTACAATAGGAAAACAGCTCAAATTACAAGAAAGGCTCATAAACAAGAGAAAAAGGAGACAATGACAAATGAGAAGGCCTTGCATCTTAATCTTATTGGTGAAAAACTTTAGAAGTTACAGTCAATAGGATCCTCCCAAAATGAGATACTTAAAGAAAGATGCCTATGAATAAATTGAAATTTATTTAAAAAATCAACAATAGTTCCATTCTCTCCATTCTCATTCAAAATTTTGCTTGAAGTCATAGCTAGAAGTGACAAAAGGGGGTTAAAGAGATGGCTCAGATGTTATGGCTCTTTGAAAGCAGAAGGACCTCAAAAAATTAATGCCAGAAAACAATAAGCCTGTAAATAAACAACGAGTTCTCAAAGGATCAAATGACTAATATACATCTAAAAAACAATTTTCAATGCTTTTGCCCTTCAGGGAAATTCAAATTAAAAGTACTTTGATTCCATCTGTTACCACAGAAAGAATGGCTATCATCAAGAAAACAAAGAAAAATATTGCCACTGGCTACTGGCATAGACATTGTGGAAATTTCTTAAAATGATGAAAATAGAATTACCATATGGCTCATCTATCCACTTGGGCATATGCTCAAAGTCATATACCCTATAGCAGAGATATTTGTACTTCCTTGTTTGTTGCTGCTTTATTAACAGTATTTTGGAAAAAGAATCAGTTTAGATGTTGTTGCAGTTTGCCTGCATGGTTGCTGATAAATGACCATCAAATAGTTTAAGGGAACAAGGGTTTATTTTCTTACAACAGTCTGGTTACAGTTCTCAGTCCAGCTTGATGGGAGAGCATGCACCAACACCAGGGCTAAGGGAACTAGCCACATCATCACTACATAATGGCTGAGAGATGGACAATCCTTACTTGCCAGACCAGCATGTTTGGCCAAGTGAACAGAAGGATGCCCACTCTCTCAACCAGCTCTCTGTGATTTATCCAGGGCCTAATCCCACCCACCATGGGCTGGGTCTTCCCCATCAGCTAGACAATCTCCTTTAGGTTTGTTCTGGGCTTAACTCAACCATCAACTCTCTACAACTGTGCCCAGAGCTCAAACCCTCAACAGTCAAGTTGACACCTGTGCTTAACTATGACAGATGTCAATCAAATGATGAGTGGATAATGAGAGTGTTAGAAAAATACACATGAAATTCTACTCACTGTTAAAGAGAAATAAAATTATGAAACTTTCAGGAAAGTAGATGGAAATAGAAAATATACTGAGTGAGGTAACCTTGATCTATGAAGACAAATGGCATATAGCTACCTTGTTCGTATGCAGTACATAATTTTAAATATTTAGATTTCTGTGTGTAAGTGGAGTGAAAGTTCGAATTATCTGTAGAAGCTACACAGTGTAAAAAAGGAGCCATCATCACTTCTAACCAGGCAAATCAACTGTCTCCCCATGTCCAAGGCTTAGGAAACTGTAAGACAAAAAGCTGAACATACCATGCCATGGACAAAGAATGGTTTATTGAATACATAGTTCCATAGTAACCCAGAGTAATCCTCAGAAGGGAGAAAAAGAGATCTCTGAAGGTGGTGTGGAACTTATGTAGTATCTAGGCTTGTGAGTGGGGTGAAGGACAGAGGAGAGTGAGTTATCCCCTGGCCCCATGACCAAGTGTAGGCATTATAAATGCCTGCTTGTCTTTGGGGATAGTGTGGGGAGAGGAGGGTAGTTATCAGTAAGCAGAGCTTTTGCTATGAATGTACAGGTTGGAGGAAAGGAATTTTGTCTACCTTGAGAAAGAGGGGATGATAAGATTGTAAGTGCTAAAGGTTGGGCGGGGGGAGAGTATATTGCCAGACAGGATATTCCAGTAATGACAGGGTACTGAATCCAGGAGCATACTGCAATGAGACCTGCACCACGACATCTACATACATGATGACTGGCATATCAACATTCCCCTCATGAACCAGTGAATTATTTCCAGAGAAACAATTATACTTAATGGGATTCCAGCAAGGAAATTGCAGAATAAACAACTACACTCAGTGGGAAACCTCTAGGGGTAGGTGCTATTCAATTGAAGGGGAGCTTCCTCACTTGTGGAGTTACCTCTGAAAGATCACTTACACTACCACAGCATTTTGGTGCTTAGTGATACAGTTGCCCCAAAGTACTCCTGTTGTCCACACATGCAGAGACATGAGAGTGAAAAGGACAGGGGCAGATGGGTGAAGAGACTGGAGGATGGGACAAGAGGAGGTGGGAAGGGAGGAAGAGAGGGCATGGATAGAAACTCATTTTGTTCATATATATATATATTATATATGAACAGGAGTCATGTAGGTAGATGGGGAAAGGAATGAGTGTATTGGGGTCAACTAAAATTCATGAAAGCCATCCAGAAACACACTAATTTATATAACAACTTAAGATTATTTTCTGGAAAAAAATTTCACCAACATACCCTATATAGATAACTAATGTCGCTTTCAGAACCCATAGATATTTAAACAAAAAACTCTTTCTCCAGGTTGAGATCTCTTCCTATGAATGGTCAGAGAGCCCTCAGAAGCTCCAATGCAATCATTGCTTTTATTCACCTTCTGGAGTTAGATAAGAATACTTGGGTTGCAATAGAGAAGTAAATCAAGATGGAAATAAGCCAGAATTTTCTACCTTGTTGCTAGCACTCACAGTGCTAGAGGTACTGTACAAACTGTTGAGGGAGAAAAATGTGTTAGTAGTCTGACTATGTACTACAACACTGGACCATCAGTGAATATGTTTCCACTAATGCAGTATGACAAAATGATTTTGGGGAAAATCAACCAATTTGGATTAGACTATTGGCTCTTTCTATTAGAAAAAAAAATACTTAGTACTTTAAACCTGGAACAAAAACCTATGGTTAAGGATGCTACAGGGATTTTAGGGGAAAGTTATAACTGGTATTAAGCTATAGGGACATGTAGTCAAACTTCCTTATCAATATTTATATTATTTTCTTGGAGTAGCACTATTATCTACTTTGATCATAGAAGTTTCTTTATGAGTGGGCAGTGGTTAATGCAGAGAATCAGAACTGGTCTGTGTGATGAGAATAAATGACTTCTGTATTCTCAACCCTAACGGGATGGTCATATAACTTTCTCCAAGGTATGAGTGATATCATGATAACACAGAGTAAAAATTATATGAATCCAATAATGGGGAACAATCCTGTGAATTATGAACATACATTAACTATGGCTATCTGCACAAGAATTAAACAATACTATAGGCTGGAGAGATGGCTCAGGGGTTAAGACTCAGACTAGCAAGCAGAAGGTCCTGAGTTCGGATCCCAGGGCCATGTAAAAAAGCCAAGCAGAAATGGTGGCAGTGTGCACTTCCAACTCTTGTAGGCAGAGTCTGGGAAATCCCAGAGCAAAGCAAGGAGGAGGTAGAAGCAATCCATGATGATTCCTGAAGTCAACCTTGGGCATGCACAGGGACTCACAGTACCCTCTGATACACACACACACACACCACAATAAAAATATATTAAAAAAGAATTAACACCAACAGCACCAAAGAAGTGCAAGTAGAAAGTGCACTTCAATTGTTAATATTGTCAACATATCTATCTGGCAAGCCTTCTGGACCACTTGAGAGGTATTCTTCAGATTAAGAATGGTCTCTGGACATGCATATGAGCTATTGTGTTGGTTTTATTAGTTTTGGAAAGGATTATGCTGAAGGTGGATAGCAGCATTTCCTGGGATTGAGGCTTTTAAACTGTATAAAACAGCAATATCAAGGTTAGTATAAGCACATATGAATTCATTCATTCATTGTTTTCTACTTGACTGTAGTTATGAGAGTATCAGATGTATCAATTCCCTGCAACCTCTTGTAATGATGAACCATAACCCAGAACTGTAAACTGATTAAAACTTTTCTCTTATAAATTGCTTGAATCAGATAGTTTACTATAGCAATATGCAGCCAAAGTAAAACAGGATCTAATAGGGAAGAAGGGATTCTACAGGAGCTGAGGGATGAATAGAGGATAACAGACATAAACTAGTATATAGTATATTGTATAACTATATGAGACTGTTAAAATTAAATTTTAAAACAGAAAAGATATAAAAACTACAAGAGATTTTCCTTATGTTCTTTTCTTTTCTTTCCTTTAAAATTTTTTCCAGCCCAGTTATCAAGGAAAAGAAACTCACATTGAAAAAGTGTTAGCTCATTAATGAGCTTACTTGAAATTTACTAGGTTCTCATTTTTCCCCTTGATACCTTTTTGGTCGGTTGTTTTGTTGAAAGTCCTTCAGTTTTGGTTTGCCATATGTTTTCTAATAATTGCTTTTAATTTACATTAATTTTTACAAGAATACTGTGAAGTTTGCCTGCATGATGGCAGATAAATTCATAAAAACAGCTTAAAGGAACAAGAGGTTTTATTTTGCCTTACAATTGTCTGGTTATGGTTCTTTATCTAGCATAGCAGAAGAGTCTACATCACCACTTAAACCATGACATAGTCATGCTGACTTTCCTTGCCAGATAGCATGGCTAAAAAACATCAACTTCCTTAACCTGTTCCCTGCATATCCTCCTGCCCAGGGGATGGTCCCCACCATAGACTAGTCTGTCCCATCAGTTAGATAATCCCCTGCAGGATGATAAGCCCCTGCAGGGCTTAACTACTAATTCTTTACAAATGTGTTCATAGCCAAAGCCTTTGTAATGGTTACTCTTAACTGTTGCTGTGAGAGAGCATTCAAAGTCAAGCAACTTAAGAGAGAAAGGAAGATTTATTCCAGAGGGGAGGAATGGTCTTTCATAGTGGATGGTGTCTGAAGCTAGAGGTAGGGAAGTACGAAAACGGAGCGCAGACCTCGCCTCCTCCTCGCCTCCTATTGCTCCTCCTCCTCCCTCTCTCTTCCTACACCCCCCCTCCTCGCTCTCCCCCCTTCCCCTCCCTTCCTTCCTTCGTTCTTCTTCCTTCTTCTTCCTCCTTCTTCTTTTTCTTTCTTCTTCTTCTTCTTCTTCTTCTTCTTCTTTTCTTCTTCTTCTTCTTCTTCTCTTCCTTCTTCCTCTTCCTCTTCCTCCTCCTCCTCCTCCTGTCCCTCCTGTCCTCGTTCCTCGTCCGCCTCCTCGTCCTTGTCCTCGTCCTCCTCTCCTCTCCTCCTCCTCTTCTTTCTTCCTTCTTCTTCTCTTCTTCTTCTCTTCTTCTTCTTCTTCTTCTCTTCTTCTTCTTCTTCTTCTTCTTCTTCCTCCTCCTCCTCCTCTCCTCCTTCTCCTCCTTCTTCTTCTTCTTTTTTTCTTCTTCTTCTTTCTTCCTCCTCCTCCTCCTTCTTTCTTTTTTCTTCTCCTGTTCTGTTCCATTTATTTTAATGCTGTATTATTTTTCGTAATAGTAATTCTACATAACTTTTTAAAATTTTTCTCCCATATTTTATTTTTTTCCTAATCATACAAGCTCAATAGGTATCCCTGTCCTCGCCCTTTCCCCTCCCCTCCCCAGTCATCCCCATTGCATTCTCCCCACTTCCCACTTCCCTCCCCCCCTTCCCCTTCCTCCCCTCCAATCACTGGAGCATTCCTCTGGGTCCTGCACCCTAGTGAGGGTTCAGGACTCAGTGACATAGCCCAGAGACCCTTCTTGGGCTCATTGGTATGAGAACTCTATTATGACTGTTTAATCCCTTGCTTTTAAGGATCCTACTGCCTGGAGCCTTTGCCTCTGTGATTCATGCTAGACTTTGGGGGGTCATTGACATCTCAGCCATTGTGCAAAGTCCAATTCTGACTGCTGCAGCCCTAACTTGTGTGGAGTGTCTTGCATATCATTGATCCTCCCCATTTTAGGCTCTTATAATCTTGTCACCCCCCCCTTTCTCAAAGTTCCCTGAGCTTTAGGATGAAGAGAGATTTGACAGGTATGATTCCAGGTGAATAATGTAGGGTCTTTGGTGTTCTGTATTATGGTTTGTTGTTGTTTTCAGTTTTGCTTTTCCTGCATTGTCCTTGGCTACATCCTGATTGGTATCAAAGGTCACCTCTTCACCAAAGATAAAAGACTGTTTAAGTGAAGATCTTAATATAAGAGAAAATTCAAGGTAGATGGAAGAACAAGAGTAGGACATAGCAGTGGGGTGGGGGTGGGGAGAGAGGGATCAGTGTCTCATTTGCCAGATAGATGGTAACCATCTGCAGGCTCTCTTCTAAGTTCTATGATTTCTTTTATCTGGTCCGCCACTGGGTCAGATCTAGGGAAGTTTCAATCACAGTTTGGGCTGGTCTTTGTATTGTAATGTATTGATCTGGATAATCTCTTCAGGTAGTCTGACAGCTGATTTAGTTAATGCCAGGTGTGTTCAAGTTGACATCCAAGATTAATTACCACAGCCTTCAATTGCCAAGTTGGCATCAGTAGCTACCTATCACAAATACCACAGAAATGATGCATCTTTTTAAGTGTATTATCATAACATAAGGTTCATAGTGTTAACAAGTAATATTATGAGCACTGTTGACCTTCTTGAATTACAATATAATTTTCACTGGATTTTTCTTCTGAAAATTAAAGTTGCTTCCATTATTATTAAATCAAACATGTTATGAGACTGTGTCTATTTTGTTTTCACAAGTTTGCTCATCAAATTTAGCATTCATCAATGTATTTTATGATCAAAAGTTGTTACTAATGCTTGATCTACTTCTCATTTTCCCTTTTGCCTTAAATGCCTAGGCCTACTTTCTCTTTTAGTCTATTTTTAAAACCCATTTCTAATATATACCTAAGCAGAAGATTGTTTCTCCTACTTAGACTGCCCCCAGTGGAAAAGTTCTATTTTCCATACTTAGCAACTGCATAGTTGGTTTCACAATATATGTCCCCATGTTCAGTGGCTGTTTTGAATTATCTTTTATTACTGAATAGTCTTTGCAAGGAGGCTACACAGTCTTAGCTTTTTTTTTTTTTGCCAGTATCTAGCACAGGGTGTAGTATATAAAAGACATTCACTGTTTGTTTGAGAATAAATGAATGAATGAATAAATATATTATATGCTTTTCAAAATTCATTTCTGGCCTGAACAATGTAAGGTTTTTATTTTGGCTGTAGTTAGAAAATAGCATTCATTTCTAAATATGTAACTGTGATTTTTCTGCCAAAAATAATCTCCCTTTGGGAAATTTACTTCATTATGCTCCTGGCATCACATCTACTTAGTTAATCCTCTGAATGCCAAAATGAAAGCTTGCTTTCTGCCTTTTCTCCCCTTACCTCTTTTCATTACACAATAACTTAACTTTTCCAGTCCTATGATTCAGTTTTAAGCATACTTTTGAAAGTAAAGACAAAGAAACTTGCTCTTTCTTTTGCTAAACTACTATGTGTCTCTTAACCAAAACTGACATGTGAACTTCCTTAGTCATTGGTAATACATTACTTCCTGTATGCTTGATTTATTGTACAAATTCAAGGAATAATTACACAGTTATTTTAAATTCTTTAACAATAAAAGCAAAGACCAGAGACTGACTTTTCAGCTAAGAGTGATTATTGTAGAATCAATGATTTGAAACATTTAATATATGAGATCATACTTACATTGAATATGCAGCTGACCTTGCCATATATCACAGACATGAAATCAAGTCACTGTTATAACAAAATGCTAAGAGCCTGTTCTTTCCTCTCTCCTCCACCCTCTCCTCATCATGATCATCAACAACTTTGTCTTCTTCATTGAAACCTATGCTACTTTATGCGTGCTTTGCACAAAACATTACGAACCATATCTATTCTCTTAATGTCACTACTTTAACCATGATAACACTTTGAATGCTCATGGTGGGCACTCATGTTAGTGGGCACTTTAGACTTTAGTTATTTTAATATTGAACTAATCATTCTTTTATTGTGATTTGTTTGCTTTTTTTGAGGTCAGGTCTCACTCTGTAGCCCAGGCTATCATGGAATTCACTGTGCAACTGAAGCTGAACAGAAATTCATAGTAATCTTTCTGAAATAGCCTTCTGAGTGCTAATGTTAAGCACAAGTCACCATTCCCTGCTGAAGTCATCATTCTTGACTTACTGCCTCTCTAGCCTATGTGATCTGGGATTAACCTTTATGCTTTTCTCTATTTTAGACTTTATTTACATTATGGGAGCACATATAAGAAGTCCATAATTTGTCTGTGGTATTAAATTGCTTGTCTTCCATCTAAAATGGAAACAATAATTTGTTAATTTAGAAAAGGGCATGTAAAAATTAACAATAATGGAGATGGCTTTTTTATTAACAAAATGTTATTCATTAGCATATTTTAAGCATGTAAAGTTTCTAGAATTCTGAAAAATTAGAAAATAGAACCAATGCTTGATATTTTAAAATAGAAACATATTTTCTAGAAAGAAATCTAAACATAATAAAGACTCATAGGACTTGGTTCATGTAATATTTTTCAAATACTGAGGGACATTCACTAAGAATAGTCATTTTTTTTGCTACCACAGAAGTATTAATTTAATAATCTGTCTTTTTTAAATTTCTACTCACATGTCTCAGTCTCTGCTATTTTCCACCTGGAAAATTATACCTTCAAATGATTTTCTAGCTCTTTTGCCATATAATTCATATGACTTGTTCTCATACTGATCAAATGATCAAATGATCAAATAGAACATGAAGTTCTATTATAACAAAATTTCTCTTCATAGTATTTAATAATGCATCCCATTGCAGTCATCAATCTATTCCTCTGATTTTTCTGGTAGCATAATCCTTATGAAGAAGGTTACACTCCAGCTTCCACACGATTCTCAAGGAAGCAGCATGTTTTAAAATTTTCTCTGCATTTTTGTCATGCTGTTTTCATAACAGAAAATGACTATTGCTGTCATGTGATTCTTCAGGAAACATATAAAAGCAGTTTCGTTGGGAAGATATTTTCTAGGTTTACATGACATATTTGGTCACACATTAGCATTTGTCACAGCACTTGGTCTCTATAAACATTCTTCACATTATTAGAATGTTTGCTTTATAAAACTGAAATTCTCTGCAACTAGCACTTGTCAATTTCTATATCACTAATATCTTTAAGCAAGAATAATGGATCATTATATGTGGAAAGAGTTACAGGTGATAATCATGTCTTGGGAGATATAGTCCATCTTTGTGATCAGAAATGACAAACATGATTTTCAGAGAGCATAATGGCTCTAACATCACATGTAAAGTGGGTGCAAAAGAAAAAACTTTCTTAACAGAGGCCTCTGTAGTGAATTGCAAGGAAGAGTATTAACTTTTCAATTCAATAATACTTATTTAAAACTATAGCAATGGAACAGACATACTAACTAGGTCTCTGGTCATGCTGAGTATCTAAAAACACTGTAAACTTCAAGTTTCACAATTAAAATGAGTTGCTATGAAGATTAATACAATATGTACAAGTAACTGACATGTAAAGAGATACTGTTAGCAATTATTCTTATTCTATTCAAGTTAGTATTTTTTAAAGAACCTGGAATGTGCTAGGACAATTTCAGGAACAAACAAAAAACTATTAGGACAATAAATATAAATAAAGTTAAACAGGTGAAATAGTATAGTGAATAGTTTCTTAATAAGCATAAATAATCAATAATCATTAAGGAAAAAAGTCTTCATGAGCAATCAAGTAAATACAAATTAAAACCAGAATTGCCTCTTATGTATATATATGTGTGCTGGGAACTTACTGTGGTTTTAATTAAGGTAAAATTGAAAATGTGATCAATATTAGCTATTTTCAAGTATGTCAAGTTTCTATAAATCTCTTATCTAGCTAAGGCAGTACAAATTGATCTAAAACACTAGAAAACTTTTATGTACTTACTGACCGTTTTGGAGAACAACTGAGAGCAATAGCAAAAGCCTATAATGTTTGGGGCCTCTAAGACCTCTCTGACCAACATTTTATCAGGAAGTGCCACATTCCTGTTACTTCTAGTTTAATTTTGATCCTGAGTTCTAAGTAGATCAGCTCAAGGCTTTTATTTTTTTCCCCAATTTTCCTTGCTTTACTCTCCTTTGCATAGGGACTGCTATATATTTTGACATATTACTAGGAAGTTCCTTTGGGGTTGCTTCCCACCATCTTTGGGTTTTTCTGTAAGTCCCTTTGCTCTCTTATGTCTCTTCTGTGTTCCATTTCTTCATTCTCTGCTATGTATTTTTCCCAATTATTCTCTCATTCACCCTTCTCCTGATTTCCTAAGTCTCCCCTTTAAAAGGTTTCACCCTAAGCATCCCTTACCACCTTCCCACTCTTAAGTCTTTTCTGGCTCTTACTGTGCTTCCAATTCAAATACATTGACAAGCATATCAGTTCAGTCATCTGCATATTAGAGAGAACATGTGGTTTTTAACTTTCTGTGTCTGAGATATCTCACTCAGTATTAAAGCTTCCAGTTTCATCCATTTGCCCAAAAATTCCATAATCTTATTATAAGAGGCAATTCTGGTTTTAATAATCTCCATTCCTTTCTGATGACTGAGTAATATTCCATTGTGTATATGTACTATATTTTCATTATTCATTCCCCTGTTTTCAGACGTGTTGGCTGATTCTGTTTTTTTGCTACTGTGAATAGAGCTGCAATGAATATAGATGAACAAGTGTTTTTGTAATAAGATGTAGAGTCTTTTGGGACTATTCCAAGGAGTGTTATAGCTGGGTCATATGGCAGTTCCATTTTTAGCTTCCTGAGAGGACTTCCACACTGATCTCCACAGAGGCTGTACCAGTTTATATCCCCACCAGTAGTGAGTAAGTGTCTCTTTTTCTCCATAGCCTTGCCAGAAGTCTCTGTTTATGTTCTGGATTTTAGTCATTCTGACTGGGGCAAGATGGTATTGCAGGTTTTTTTGATTTGCATTTCTCTGATAATCAGGGAAGTTGAGCATCTTTTAAGGTATTCGTTCGATATTTCAATTTCTTTTTGGGTGAAGTCCCGGTTTAGTTCCATCAAACCGTGTCTTAGGCCAGACAAAAACCATATCCTCAATTTTGGATAAGAATCTAGTTAGCCATTTTATTATTGTGGCTTTTAAATAAAATTTATTACACAGTTTAACCTTAATAAAAGAAAACAAATATAAACAAGTATAAAAGAGGACACTCTGTGGCAATTCTGACTTAAAATGTAATACAATTCCACTAATATCCTTTATGTTCTCTAAATATAGATTCTGTTCTCAAATACACACACACATGTGTATATTCATATAAATATATAAATATTAACTATAAATATATATATAAAACTGTATATATAAATATATATGTAGCTAAATATTTGGAAATATAATGAAATGTAAAGAATGAACCTAAAACTATTCAACTTTAAAAATCATAAGACAATGAATAAAAGTTAATAAAATTTCTCACAACATTACTATCAATATTACCACTGTAGATTCAATTTATTTTTTAATTAATTAATTAATTTTTGTTACTTTTTTGCTGAATTATACAAGCTCAATAGATACCCCTTCTTCTTCCTCCACTTCCCTTCCTGTTATTCCCCATTGCACTCTCCCCTTCCCTACTCCTTCTTATCTTCCTCCCTCCTTCCCCCTCTCCTGGCACTTACCTCTTCATCCCTCTCATCCCCCAGATCATTCCTTTATGTGGGCACTGAACCTTCCTGTCAGTCCTCTATCCTAGTGAGAATTCAAGACTCAGTGGCCTAACTTGGGGCCTCTTCTTGGGCTGCCGTCAATATGGGAACTCTATTATGACTGCTTCATCCATTGGTTCTAAGGATCCTACTGCCTTCTCTATGATCAGTGATAGACTTTGGGGGGTTGTTGACATGTCAGCCATTGTGCAGGTCAAGTAAGATCTAATCACATTGTGGCTACATCCTGGCTGCTGCAGCCCAGACTTGTGTGGAATATCTCCCACATCAGTCGAACTCCCCATCTTTAGGATCTTACAATCTTGCAAGCCCCTCTTCCTCAAGGTTCCCTGAGCTTTAGGATGGGGAGAGATTCGGCTGGCCTGGTTTCAGGTGAATATTGTAGGGTCTTTGTTGCTCTGAATTATGTTTTGTTGCTCTTTTCAATTTTGCTGTTCCTGTGCTGTCCTTGGCTGCATCCTGATTGGTTGTTGAGGTCATCTCCTAACCAAAGAAAAAAGACAATTTATATGAAGATCTTAATACAAGAAGAGACTCTTACATTGAGTTGGTTACCATCTAACTGGCAGTCCCTATGCCCTTCCTGGCTGGGGACATCAAATCTGTTCAGTCTTAAGTGAACAGGAAGGGAAGTGAGAGTGAAGTGTATCAGATGTTTCACTACTTACATGCAGTACATGATCATGGCCTGATTTCTCTATTGAAGTGTGTTCTTTTGCTTCCTTTCTTTTGAAATCTTCTTTCCCCTTCTCTCCCATTTTTAATCCTTTGCAATTATAGCAGGTATTACAGAGATTTATCTTTAAGTGTCATTATGTGGGTTTGTAACTAGCATCCATTTATTAGGGAGTACATATGGCATCAAACTTTCTGTGTCTGGGATACTTCACTCAATGTAATTTCTTCTAATTTCATCAATTTCTCAGAGAATCTCATTAATTTATATTTTTAATGGCTGAGTAGTATTCCATTTTATAAATATACCACCTTTTCATTATCCATTTGTCAACTGTTAGGCATATGCATTGATTCCATGATTTTGCTATTGTAAATAGTGCTGCAATGAACATGGTTGTGCTGGTGTCACTGTACTGAATTGCTGCATTATGGGGGATTATTCCCAAAAGTGGTATAGCAGGGTCATTGGGCATTTCAATCCTTAAGCTTTTTAGAAACACCATACAGATCTCCAGAATGGTTTTATAATTTATATAATTTATAATTTATATTCCCACCAACAATGTGTGAGAGTTCTCTTCTCTCCACATCCTTTCCAAAAATTGGTGGTGTTTGTATTGCGGATTTGTATTTCCTGATTGCTAGGAATGTGGAGCATTTTTTAAGACTTTTTTAGGGGCTGGAGAGGTGGCTCAGGGGTTAAGCCTCCACCTTGCAGGTGGAAGGTCCTGAGTTCGGATCCCAGATCCCACGTATAGATGCCAGGCGGAAGCGGGGGCGGCCTGCGCTTCTGGTCCTGGTAGGGCGGAGCCTGTGAATCCCGGGGCAGAAGGAGGTGGAGGCGTCCATGGTGGTTCGTGAATTCGTCCGTGGTTCTACACATACACAGACACACACACACACACGTGTGCACATACACACGCACATGCGCACAGTTGAATAAATAATAATAAAAAAATTAAAAAAAAAAGACATTTTTTTAGACATTTCAATTTAGTCCCTAGAAAAGTTTCTTTTGAGTTCTGAAGCCCATTTTCTAATTGGACTATTTATCTCATTGGCGTTTAAGTTTTTAAGATCTTCATGCACTCTGGATAAAAGAGTCCTATCAGATATGTGGTTAAAGAAGATTTTCTCCCATTCTGTGGGATGCCTTTTTGCTTTGTTTATAATCTTTTTATCTGAACAGAAGCTCTTTAATTTCATAAGATCCTATTGTTGAGTGTTGGTTCTAGTGCCTGTGCTATTGGGTTTCTGTTTAGGAAATGTTGACCTAGCCCAATCTACTCCAGGGAGTTCCCTACTTTTTCCACTAAGATTTTTATAGTCTCTGGAATAATATTAAGGTTTTTGATCCATTTGGAGCTTATTTTTGTGCATGGGAGAAGTATGGGTCCAGTTTTATTCTTTTGCATGTGGATATGTAGTTTTGCTAGCACCATTTGTTGAAGATGCTTTTCTTTTATCCATTGAGGTTTTGGGCCCCTTTGTTAAAGATCAAATGGCTGTCATTGTATGGGTTTATATCTGGATCTTCAAACCTTATCTGTTGATTAATGTGTCTATTTTGAAGCCAGTGCCATGCTGTTTTTATTACTATGGATGTGTAGTATAGATTGAGGTTTCATATGATGATACCTCCACCAGTGTTTTTGTTACTCGGGATTGGTTTTGTTATCCTAGGCCATATGAATTTTGAGATTGTTTGTTCAATTTCTTTAAAGAATTGTTTGGGGATTTTGATTGGTACAGCATTGACTTTTTATATTGCTTTTGGTAGGATGGTCATTTTTGTGATGTTAATTCTCATGATTCAGGAGCATGGGATGTCTTTCCATTTTCTGGTGTCTTCTATAATTTCTTTCTTTAGGGTTTTAAAGTTTTCGTTATAAAGATATTTCACTTCTTTGATTAGGGATAGATTTATACCAAGATATTTCATTTTTTTAGGAACTATAGTAAATAGGATTGTTTCTCTTAGGATTTTTTCATTTTTTTTAGCCTTGGTGTATTGGAAGACCATTGATTTTTGCATTTATTTTGTAACCTGCCACTCTGCTGAACTTATGTATTAGTTTCAGCAGTTTCCTGATGGAGTTTATAGGATCTCTCAGGTATACGATCATGATCACGTAGTCTGCAAATAGAGATATCTTGACTTTTTTTTTCCGATTTGAATCCCTTTTTTTTTTAAAATTTTTTTTTTATTTATTCAACTGTGCGCATGTGCGTGTATATATGCGCGCACGTGTGTGTGTGTGTCTGTGTATGTGTAGAACCACGGACGAATTCACGAACCACCATGGACGCCTCCACCTCCTTCTGCCCCGGGATTCACAGGCTCCGCCCTACCAGGACCGGAAACGCAGGCCACCCCCGTTTTCGCCTGGCGTCTATACGTGGGATCTGGGATCCGAACTCAGGACCTTCCGCCTGCAAGGCGGAGGCTTAACCCCTGAGCCACCTCTCCAGCCCCGATTTGAATCCCTTTTATCTCCTCTTGTTTGATGGCTCTAGTTAAGACTTCAAGTTCCTGAGGTTTCTTACTCTTATTACATCTACCCTTGAATGTGCTATTATAACAAGACTCCAGTTTAACAGCTTTTTGTCTCTGGCCAGGGGGTGACATACAGTGCCCAGCAGAATGGAGTGAAGGGCATTGCAGGAGCAGCAAAACTGCAAAAGAAAATCAACAAACCACAATCCAGAACTTCAGAGACTATATCAATCACATAGAACTAGGACAGCCTAATCTCTCCCCATCCTGGAGCTCAGGGACATTTGCAGAAGAGGGGGCGGTAAGATTGTAAGAGCAAAAGGATGGGAGGAGCAACGATTTGCAAGATTCTCAACAATAATTGGGGCCTAAGCAATCATAATGGGACTTTGCATGCCCTGCGCAATGTCCAGCACACTGTTGCCCTCATAAAGTCTAGCATCTGTTAAGGACACCGAGACCCCTGGAGGCAAGGGATTGACAGCCATAGTAGTGATCTTATGCTTAAGGGGAACAAGAGAAAGGGCTTATGGAAATGCCACTGGGTCCTTATATGTCATCGGAGAGGAGGACCCAGTGGAGAGTTAGGCGTACACAATAAAGGACTCTCTGGGAATTGGGGGGGAGGCACTGGGGGATGGGGAGGGGGAAGAGGGGGTTCGGGGGGGGAGGAGGGGGGAGGGAGGGAACTGGTAAAAAATTTTTAAAATGTATAATTAATTTTTAATAAAAAAAGAAGTAAAGACTTCAAGTTCAATATTGAAGAGAAGTGAGAGTGAACAACCTTGTCTAGTTCCTGATCGAAGCAGGAATGCTTCAAGTTTTTCCCCGTTTAATATAATTTTTGTCGTTGGCTTATTGTATACAGCTTTTATTACCTTGATTTAAATTCCTTCCATTTCAACTGTCTCTAGGGTTTTGATCACAAAAAGATGTTGGATGTTGTCAAAAGCTTTTTCTACTACTGTAGATTTTGTGCCATAGAAAAGTGTTTTATAGCTCTATCTTTATCTGGAAAAAAGGATGTTTTATTTGACAGTCCAATGTTATAATTTTTCCTTTATCTTATTGTGGTCTAATTTTAATTTCTTTATCTGAATTTTTTTCATTTATTTTTTCAATACATTTTGTTTACATATTTTTTCAAGCATATTTTTAGTGGACTTATAGGATATAATGGAGTCTGTTACATACTTGGTTTTGATATAAAACATTTTTTTCTCAGGATGGAGAATTCCAGTGAATTAGGTATTAAGTAATATCTGGTATTAAATGATATGGTATGATGTTAAATATGCTAAATGCAATTTTAGAAACATGCCAAACTAAAAAAAAATTTGAAAGTATGAAAAGCATAGAGAGAATTGTCTTATAATTATTTCATAATAACAACCTGTGGCCATCACACAGACTACTATATGAGTCAAGTAATTGATCAGCTTTCCCATTCAGTTTTACTGGAATCATCCTTGTCTTCTGCTTAATGATATTTATGTCAAATCATTAGCAATTAAGAATGCAGTGTGCATCTTGGCATAATGAAAGGAGTCAATTCCCTGAATATGAAAAAATGATATGAGCATTACTCCAAAACTTAAATTGTATCTGATATAGAAATAATTTAACTCATTTTCAAGGAGGATGTTTTGACATTATTTGCTTGACTTCTGAGGTGCTAGTGATAGTTTTTTATGGAAAGACTTGTAGGTTGGTTTCTGTCATACATCACTTTTGTATGGAATCAGACATGGTAATCTAAACTGTTGACTATTATAAATGAACCCTGTAAATTTGACCTTTTAAAATCTGACACAAAGCATGGAAAAACACTTAAGGTGTATTAATTAGGGTCCTATAGAGGAGTGGAATAGATAGTGTGTGTGTGTGTGTGTGTGTGTGTGTATGTGTGTGTGTGTGTAATAAATACAAAAAGGAAATTAGACTGGCTTGCAAGATAAAATTTGAGTAGTCCAATAGCTGCTCAGATCAAGAACTGAATACATTAGCAGACCTAGTCTGGCAGTAAAGTCTGTACAATTCCTGGAAAAATCTCCCAGCATTCCCAGTCTGATGCAGAAAGGAGACTCTTTGAGAATCTTGAACCTCAATCATGCTAGAGGAAGAGGCTGGGCTATGTCATCAGCCAGGAGCAGGAACAGCCAAGAACTGCAGTACAGCAGCAATGAGGAATGAGGAACAAAGAACACAGTATCAAAGAAGAAAAACAGCAGAAAAAAAAAAAAAGGAGAATGCTAGCAAAGGAGAAGAGAAGGGTCTGATTCTTCCCTTTTGCACTCCCTTTATTTGATCTGCCACTGGAAGGCACTACCCGCTATGGACTAGGTCTTTTTTTTTTTTTAAATATACCCTAAGGTATTTTATTTTTCTTTCCTTTTTTTTTTTTCAGTGCAACTCTGGCAGTTTGTTTTATTTTTCTCTCACATTTTATTTTTTTCCCCAATCATACAAGCTTAATAGGTACCCCTGTCCTCTCCCTCCCTTCCCTGCTCCCCAGTTCCCCCTTGCAGTCTCTCCCCCTTTTTCCTTTCCTTTCACCTCCCTCTCTCCCTCACCTTTTCCCAATACCTCCCCTTTCCTCCGTCCCATCCCCTGGGGCATTCTTTTGTGTGAATGCCAAACCTCCCTCTGAGTCCTCCACCCTAGTGAGGGGTAAGGACTCAGTGGCATAGCCCAGAGCCCTTTCTTGGGCTCCCCATTAATATGGGAACTCTATTATGTCTGTTAATCCTTTGCCTTTAAGGATCTATTTCACTGCTTGGAGCCTTCTCCCCTGTGATCCATGCTATACTTTGGGGGGAGGGGTCATTGATATGTCAGCCATTGTGCAGGTCAGGTAAAATCCAAACCTGGCTGCTGCAGCCCTAACTTGTGTGGAGTATCTTGCCTCTCATTGGTACTCCCCATTTTAGGCTCTTACAATCTTGCCGCCCCTGTTTCTGCAACTTTCCCCCAGCTTTAGGATGGGAAGAGATTTGGCTTGTCTGGTTCCAGGGGTGATTAATGTAGGGTCTTTGGTGTTCTGAATTATGGTTTGTTGTTGTTTACAGTTTTGCTTTTCCTGCACTGCCCTTAGCTCCATCCTGTTGATATTGAAGGTCATCTCTTATGGACTAGGTCTTCCACATGAATTAGAGGTACCTAACTGTGCCCAAGTTTCACAACTGTGCCTGTAACTGTGAAGTTGACAACTGTATTGCATTAGGTTTGTAACAGCTATATTGTCATCTGGACAAGTTCTGGAATCAATAAGACAAAAATCATGTGTTAGTTCCATAAAGGATTTTCCAATATTGTTTAGATTAAGATGCATAAAGACACAGCCTGCATCCTGTATGTGGGTCATATTATTTGCTGGACTGGGGTCCCAGCTTGCATACAAAGGAGAAAGCTAGCTGAGAAGCAGCACTCCTCACTCTGCCTCTTGACTAGAGATGAAATGTGACCAAATGTCTCCTTTTCTTGTTGCCATACCTTCCATACCATGATGGACTGCATGCCCTAAAACTGTAGTTGAAATTGAAATAAACTTTTCCTCCCTTAAGTTGCTTCTTGTCAAGTATTCTGTTAGAGCAGAAAGAAAGTAACTCATTCAGGATTTCAAATAAGAAATACAAAATATCAAAGACTTCTTTATACTTGAGAGAGCAAGACTATCTGGAGACAAAAAAAAAATCACATAATATCTAGTCTTATGCATGTCCATCTCTCCATATAAAGCTAATTTCTATTATCTTTGCATCTTCTTTCCAGCAAATAAACAGTTGAATAAGACTAGATAAAATATGGCCTCAGCCTCATTAGCATGAATCATCTCATTTTTAATACTATATCTTATAGTTGTCTCATTTTAAGGCTTTTATGAGACTGACATTTAAAAGTGTCAATCTATATTCTAAACTCTAAAATAACCTTATGATATAAATAAACAAGCACTTTATTCCACAGTCACTTATTTTCTGTATTTTGGCTAGTTGTGATCTACATTAAACATTATTACAAAGAAAGCTATAATTATAAGTATTTCAAAGTCTTCTTTATATCATGTCCATATAGCAAAACAATAATAACTTGTTCTTTATTAGGACCTATGTCTCTTCATTTATTGGTTCTTAGCCTAGTTTGCAATCCCAGACATGAATTCCTTTATGGAAGGAGGACTTTAAGTAAATCAAAAAGCAGTTGGTTACCCACATAATATTTTTGCCTTTACTGGACTAATAAGCACATCATGTCAAGAGAGTTGATATTATAGCTTGCAGAAAACTGGGTACTGTTGACAACTTAACACACACACACACACACACACACACACATCTAGCAGCCTATAAACCAATTTAAGTCATAAAAGTTAGCTAGCAGAGAGGAAGCTTCCAGGTCATTTCTGACAATTTATAGAATCTTCAGCAATATGATTTTACCATCAGGTTCTGATGGGCAACCAAGACCAATGGCAAAAGGTTATACTGTTGAGGGGGTGGGACCTCCCTGACCAACAGCTCATTTTGAGGTATCAACACCTGGTACTTGGAGTTTTGCTTAATCTTCTGTGTCTTCACCTCTCATTTGCCTGCAGTAAACATTAATGTGACAGCATTTCTATGATGAGTTGACTTGGAGTCATTTGGGTCAGTTCCAGGAGTGATGAACAGCCCTGTTCCATAACATGGATTTGCCCTCTAATCCCATTCCAGATTTAATTTAACCTCTTTCTTTTTTAATGCTTTTTAAATTTTTTTATTATTTATTCTATTGTGTGTGTTTGCATGTGTGCGCATGTATGTGTGTGTGTAGAACCATGGACGAATTCAGGAACCACCATGGACCGCCTCCACCTCCTCCTTGTTTACTCTGCCCTGGGATTCGCTCCGCCCTACCAGGCCCAGAAATGCAGGCCTCCCCCCGTGTCTATATGTGGGGTCTAGGATCCGAACTCAGAACCTCCTGCCTGCAAGGCAGAGGCTTAACCCCTGAGCCATCTCTCCAGCCCCTTTTTTAATGCTTTAATGTTTATTTTATTTTATTTATTCTTTATTTAAATTTTCATTGCATATTTCAAATTAAATTATCATATATCAAATTATATATCCAATTGTGTTTTTATTATATTTATAAATATACAATAAAAGTGAAATGACTTTGACACAAATTCTAATATGTATTCTTAAAATAAAAAAGTAATGAAATAGCATCCTTTTTATTCATGGAGAGACAATATATATTGTTAAAATTTTAAAAATTGCTGTTGTAGTTTGCCCACATTGTTGCTGATAAAGTCATGACAAAACAGCTTAAGGAAACAAGGGGTTTAATTTTTTCTTACAATATTTCAGTTACAGTTCCTTATCTAGCATGGCAAGAGAGCTTATATCGGTACCAGGGCCTAGGGAACTGGCTACACTATATCCACATAATGGCTGAGAGAGGGATAATCTTTACAGACCAACATGTCTAACTAAATATACCAAAAGATGCCAACTTTCTCAATCGATTTCTACCATTTTATTCATCTACTTGGGGACTAGTCCCACCCACCATAGGCTGGTCTTTTCCCATGAACTAGACAATATCCTGCTGGATCTTTCTAGATTTAACTCAGCTACTAATTATCTGAAATGTGCCCAGAGCTCAAATCCTCAGCCATCAAATTGACACCTGTATCTAACTATGACAATTGCAAAGAGCTAATATTTTAATTTTACACTTGAATTAAATAAATAATGAGTATGTATAGGAATTCTTTGAAAGGTATTTCAGATAGAATCACTCATAAGTTTCTCAGGTAGAGACTGGGTTTTTCCACCCATACTTCATGTTTTTGTGTGTAGAAACCTAAGGTTATTGTCAGGAATTATTCATGTTTACTCTTCTACTTTATTCATTTGAGGCTGGGACTGTAGTCAATACCACAGCTTGCTGATAGTGCCAGCCTCTCTAGTCAGTTTGCTGTTGGGATCCCCAGTCTGTCCCTTACAAAGTTAGAATTACCATGCAAGTTTGACCTTTTTCTTGGGATTACTCAAATTCTGTTATTATAAAGGCAAGTATTTTAATAGTTAGTTAGCTTTCCAGCCCCATAAAACTTATTTACAATAACAAGGTTTCAAATCGCCACATACTGATGATCAAATTCAAATACTTGCATCCATTTTACATTCAAAGTAAAATAGAAAAGAACTATGGTTGAGGATGAGGAGTAGATTCTAAAATAGCATTCTAATCACGGAAAGCTACGTGGGTTTTGCAAATACACAGAGCTGACCCTTACACACCATGTGTATCATTTATAACTTAGACACCTGTAAGTGGGAACCTTAAACTTAATGGGTCTTGCTTTCTCTTATGAGTAAGCCTTCTAAAATATTAGAAAAAATATGAATTAAGCAGTAAGCATACAGTAAGGTCCCCCCCAAAAAAAGGGAAAAAAAGAGAAATGTACTTTCCTCTATGTGTCATCTCTTATTAAATAAACAAAATAGGAACCCTCTGAGTTTCAATTTCTTCCTTAGAAAATCAATTCTAGTGTTCAAAAAAATTGAAAAAATTTAGAATTATGAAAAGAGGATAGATTTGCATATCAGCAAGACTATCTGGATATACCCGCATATGCAATTGAAGGATGAAGGTATTGTCTGTAGATATATACATATGTAAATAAATTGGGAAGAAATGGGATAGTAGTTCTCATAGTTAGATATAAGTGTCAACTTGGCAATTGAAGGATTGAGCTATATGCACAGTTGTTAAGAATTAGTAATTGACGTGAGCAGCCTGTGGGCCTGTCCCGCCCCTCATTGGAGGCATGCCTCCGGATTCTGCCTCCTGGGTTGCCTGTGTGCCTGCAACCTCATTCCCCTTTCCACAATCACTCATATACAGGAAATAAGTTGAAGCAGTGGATTTCATGTAGTACCAAACTTCAAAGAAGAAAGAGAGGAAAGGCCTCCACAAAACATAATCACCTCAGAAGAACCATTTGAGAAGCAAGAGAACACTAGAAATACTACATTTTTCATTTTCTTTCCATTATTTAATTGGAAAACCCAAACAGCTATTACTGAATACAAAGACAAACCCAGACACTGTCATGATCTAAGTGCTGAGAAATAACATCCCAGAGTGACTTCTAATAAAATTACACTCAACATCTGCTCATCTAAAGATGGCAACATCTTGCATGAAAAATGGAAGACAAGAAAACATGTCTACCCTCAATATCACCCAAGATGAGGCTTTAGATTCCACAATGGATAGCCCATTGGAAGATATCCAAGAAAACAATAACTAAGACAGTAAGTTACAAAGATTGATTGTAAATATGTTCAAAGAGTTCTGAAAGGATATAGAGACCTAAACACATGTCAAGAAGAACACAACAGCTTTGTTTAGTTCCTGATCAAAGTGGCAATGGTTCAAGTTTTTTCTATTGAGTATTATCCTTGCTGTACACGACTTTTATTATATTGATATAAGTTCCTTCCATTCCAGTAGGATCTTGTTGAAAGCTTTTTCTGCATCTATGGAGATTATCATGTGATGGACTTTGGATTGGTTTATATGATTTTTAAGGTTTATATTGTTTTATATTTATTGCTTTGCATATGTTGAACCATACTTGTGTGCCTGGGATAAATCCTACTTGATCACAGTGAATGATCTTTTTCATATGTTTTTTAATACAATTTGCTGGATTTTGTTGAGAATCTTTGCATCTGTATTCATCAAAGCGATTAGCCTATAGTTTTTTTAAGCACATATTTATTAGGTTTTGCAATTAGTATGATATTAGCTTTGTAGGAAGAATTTGGAAGTGTTCCTTCCTTCACTATTTTATGGAATAGTTTAAGGAGTAGTGGTATTAGTTGTTCTTTAAATGTCTGGTAGAATTTTGTGTTGAATCCATCTGCTACAGAACAGTTTTTGTGGGAAGATTCAAGATTGGTTCATCGATTTCCTCATTTTTATAGGACTATCTAAATAATTCAAAACTTCCTAATTCAATTTAGGTAGGTTGTACTTACTCAGAAATTAACCCATTTCTTTCAGGTTATCAAATTAATGGAGTATAAGTTTTTAAAATATTACATTATACTTCTTTGAATTTCTTGGGTATCAGTTGTGGTAACTCCATTTTCATCTCTAATTTTGTTAGTTTGGGTTTTCTTTCTCTTGATTTTGGTTAATTTGCTAGGAAAATATTAATACTATTGATTTTTTCAAAGAACCAGGTTTTCGTCTGGTTGATTCTTTATATCATTTTCCTTATCTCAATTTCGAATATTTCTCCCCTGATTTTGCTAATCTCCTCTCTTCTATTGCTTTTAGGATTGGATTGCTCTTGTGTCTCTAAAGCTTTAAGATGCATTGTTATTTACTTGTAACATTTTCATCTCTTTTAATATAGGCATTGAGAACTACAAACTTACCTCTTAGGACAGCTTTCATTGTTTCCCAGAGAGTTTGATATGTTGTATTTTCATTCGTTTCTAGGAAATCTAGAATTTCTTTTTGATTTCTTTCTGCACTCATTTCTTATTCAGCATCATGGTGTTTAATTTCCAAGAATAAGTATATTTTCTGCTATTTGTTGTATTGTGGATGTCAAGATTTAGACCATGGTGGTCTGATAAGATACAGGCTATAATGTCAACTTTCCTGTATATGTAGAGATTTACTTTGTGGCCCCAAATGTGGTCTATTTTGGAGAAAGTTCCCTGGGCTGTTGAGAAGAATGTGCATTCCTTTGGACTTGGATAGAAGGCTCAGTAGAGATCTGTTAGGTACATTTTGGTAAGAGTTTGATTTAGTTCTCTGTTGAGTTTTTGGCCTGTTGATCTATCTATCTATCTGTTGAAAGTGCAGTATTGAAATCCCCAACTATTATCATTTTGCAATTGATTTGTTGTTTTAGACATTGTAGTGTTTGTTTAATGAATGTGGAGGAGCCCATATTAAGTGTGCATATGTTCAGTATTATGAATTCTTCCTGTGTCTAAAATACAGTATCCTTCTGTATCACTTATGATTTTCTTTGGTTTGATGTGCACTTTGTCAGATATCATAACTGCTACCCCTGCTTGTTTCCTTGTTCTGTTAGCTTTTTTGTATTTTTGACCAGTCTTTTACTTTTAGAATGTGCCTATCTTTTGTGGTGAGATGTGTTTCCTGAAAGCAGCATATGGATGGGCTTTGATTCCTAACCTGTATTTTTTCACTGGTGAGTTGATTCCATTGACATTTAGGGTAATAATGGAAAATTACTTTTGATTGATGACTTCTTTATATGTTTAGTGGCTTTCATGTGTGTATTATTTTGCTTGTAGGTTCTGATGGTATTATGCTTCCCTTCTGTCCTCCTGGATATGGTTATTCTTTTATTCAAGCCTGAGTATATTTTCTAGCATTTTCTGAAGGCCTGTTTGTTGGTCATGTAAGCATTCAACTTGTCTTTATGGTGGAAATTTTTTCTTTTACCATTGATTTTGTCTGGTAGCTTTGATGGCTATATTTGCCTGAGTTGACATTTGTACTCATTCATTACTTGAAGTATGTCTCTACAACTCTTGTGGCATTGAAAAATTATTTGTTATTTTAATAGATTTACCTTTAAAAGTGACTTGGCTTTTTGTCTTGAAGCTTTTATCACATTCTCTTTGTCTTGTATGTGTAGTGTTTTGACTATTATTTGCCATGGTGAGTTTCCATTTTAGTCATATCTGTTTGGGGTGCAATATGCCTCTTGTATTTGGATGAGCATCTCTGTGGAAAGTTTTCCTTTATGGTAATTTGAAAAATTTCCTCAGATGTGATATATTGGGTTTCTTGTTCTGTTATTACATTAATGTGCATGTTAGGCTTCTTCAAAGTATCTCATAACTTGAATATTCCTCTCAAGTATCTTTTTGTCTTTAGCAACCTTTTTGATTGAACTGGTTTGTTCTTCCATTTGTCTTTAAGATCTGATATTATATTTTCTGCTTCTCCAAGGTGTCTCATAACTCGAATATTCCTCTCAAGTATCTTTTTGTTTTTAGCAGCTTTTTTGATTGAACTGGTTTGTTCTTCCATTTTATCTTTAAGATCTGATATTCTAGCCCCTTTGTTCCTCCCACCCACCTGCCTGCCTCAGAACGGACTCTCTCTAGGTCGATCCTCCTTCCCAGGTGAGTTACCCAGCCCCTAGGTCGCCCCTTGACCCAGCTCCTCCCACCAGCCAGCTCAGGCAACACCTAGGCTGCCCCCGGTTTGCCTGGCCCATGCCCCGGGCCCCAGCCCCTTTATTCCTCCCACCCACATACCCACCCTACCGGGACAGGACTTGCTCTGGGTCCTCCATCCCTGAAGCCTGGGTGGGCCACTAAGCCAAGTCCCAGGTCCCAGATGAAGAGTTCTGCCATCACCATCAGCCCCTCTGCCCCTCTGCCCCACCGGGGACCCTCGCTCATGGTCCACGGAGGACACACTGCTACTCAGAATTCAACAGAATCCAAAGGAAACCCAAGCAAAGCTCTAAAGGACAAAGGCCATACATCTGAAGTGCTCTAAAATCATCCTATCACATGGGAGAGATTCTTCATATCCAGCCCAAAGATAAGTAAACCTCTTTTTTTTAACCATACTGCTCCTTTTTGGTATAAATCACGGTAGATTAATTTTTACATACAGCCACCCCCAAAATATATACAACTCCAGGGATTATACCACTCACCCTCACATATCATCAAGATACTAAATCATAAAAGTGCACTACCAAACTAATATTCACCTCCTGTCTACTTAACCTTACTTAACTGATATATTAACAGCCTAATAGCCTCATCTAGGAAATAATGCTAACAGCAGACAAACGAACCCAACTACAAGGCAAGCACTAGTAATAACTGCCCGAGAGTAGTAATACCAACTAAATCAGTTCAGTCAAAAACACACAGAAACTGAAATGTCTTAGAGACAAAAAGACAATGCCCAAGTCAAAGTGCAGATCCATGAGAAATAAAATCCAGGAAGACAAATCTCCCAATGAAAGAATTAACCCCATAATAATGGATTCCAACCAGAACAAATTCACAGATAATAGCCAAGAAAGCCAGACCCAAGATAACGACTTTCAAAGTACGAGCATTACCATGATTAATAATGTGAAAGAGGAAATCTGGGAGGAGTTAAATAACCGCATCAACCACTTCGAAGAGGAACACAATGGACACTTGGAGGAGTTGAGAAAAACAGTTCAAGAAACAAAAAAAAGGGCATAGAGCAATTAAAACAGACTCAAGCAGAGTTAAAACTGAACTAAAAGACAAGTTATCCTCAACTCAGAACTCAACAGAGAGTCTTATCAGCAGAACAAATGAAGCAGAAAATAGAATTTCAGACCTTGGAACAAAGTGGGAATATTAACCAGCTCAATGGAAGAGGTTGTTAAAGCCAAAAAGATACTTGAGAGGAATATTCAAGAGATATGGGACACCTTGAAGGAGCCTAACATGCGCATTCATGGAATACCAGAGCAAGAATCTCAAAATACCACACCTGAGGAAATTTTTCAAATTATCATAAATGAAAACTTCCCTCAACTAGAGAATGAGAGGCCCATCCTAATGCAAGAGGTATTCCGCATCCCAAACAGATATGACCAAAATAGAAAATTGCCACAGCAAATAATAGTCAAAACACTCCACATTCAAGACAAAGAAAAGGTGCTGAGAGCTTCAAGGGAAAAAAAAATAAGTCACTTTTAAAGGTAAATCTATTAAAATGACAAATGACTTCTCAATGGAAGCAGTAAAAGCAAGAAGAGCTTGGAGAGACATACTTCAAGTATCAAATGAGCAAAAAATGTCAACCCAGACTGATATACCCAGCAAAACTATCCATCATGATCGAGGGAGAAAGAAGTTTCCAGCATAAAGACAACTTGAAGGCTTACATGTCTACCAAACCAGGCCTTCAAAAATGCTAGAAATGATCCTAGAGCTTGAAGAAAAAAACAAGCGTATCCAGGAGGACAGAAGGGAAGTACAATACCAACAAAACATAAATGTTAAACAATACACTTACAAAAGCCACTAAAAATAAAAAATGTCCAGAATTAAAAATAATTTCTCCATTATAACATTAAATGTCAATGGTATTAACTCATTGATGAAGAGATTACAAACTTGGATTAAAAACCACAACCCATCAATAGGCTGCCTTTAGGAAACTCATCTCAACACAAATGATAGGCACATCCTAAAAATGAAAGGCTGGTCCAAAATTCTGCAAGCTAATGGAACCAGGAAACAGGCAGGGGTAGCCATTATGCTATCGGACAAAGTGGACTTCAAACCAAAAAAATCATAAGAGACACATATGTATACTATATTTTAGTCCCAGGCACAATTCACCAGGAAGACTTCGCAATAGTGAACATACATGCACCTAATATGGGCTCCTTCACATTCATTAAGCAAACCCTACAGTATCTAAAGCGAGAAATCAATCCCCAAACAATAATTCTTGGGGGTTTCAACACTGCCCTCTCAACATGGGATAGATCAACAGGCCAAAAGTTTAACAGAGACATTTTGGAACTTAATCAATCCCTTAAAGAAATGGACCTTACAGATCTCTATCGAACTTTTCATCCACACACCAAAAAATACACATTTTTCTCAAAAGCACACGGAACTCTCTCCAAGACAGATATATTGGGCCACAAAACAAATCTTCACATATACAGGAAAGTTGAAATTCTAGCCTGGACCCTATCAGACCACCATGGTCTAAAGCTTGACATCCACAACACAACAAACAACAGAAAATACACTAACTCCTGGAAACTAAACTCTATGATGCTGAATGAGAATTAGATTCAGGAAGAAATTAAAAAGGAAATTCAAGATTTCCTGAAAGTGAACAATAATGAAAATACAGCTTATCAAAATCTTTGGGACACAATGAAAGCTGTTCTAAGAGGTAAGTTCATAGCTCTTAATGCCTACATCAAAAAATGGAAACATCAGAAATAAATAACAATGCAGCTTAAAGCTTTAGAGCCACTAGAGCAATCTGATACCAAAAGCAGAAGAAGAGAGGAGATTATCAAAATAAGGAGAGAAATATCTATAATTGAGATTAGGAAAATGATACAGAGAATCAACCAGTCAAAAAGCTGGTTCTTTGAAAAAATCAGTAAGATTGATACACCCCTAGATAAATTAGCCAAAAGCAAGAGAGAAAAAACACAAATCAACAAAATTAGAAATGAAAATGGCATTATCACTACGGATACCCAAGGAAATCAGAGAATTATAACATCATATTTCAAAAACTTATATTCTGTGAAATTTGACAACACAAAAGAAATGGATGAATTCCTAAGTAAACACAACTTACTGAAATTGAATCAGGAAGTTGTGAATTATTTAAATAGTCCTATAACATATGAGGAAATTGATGAAGTAATCTCGAATCTTCCCACCAAAAAATGTCCTGGGCCAGGTGGATTCAGCACAGAGTTCTACCAGACATTTAAGGAGCTAATAACACCAATATTCCTTAAACTGTTCTATCAAATAGCAAAGGAAGGAACACTACCAGAATCTTTCTTTGAAGCTAATATTGTCTTAATCACAAAACATAATAAAGATACACTTAAAAAAGAAAACTATAGGCCGATCTCTTTGATGAACACAGATGCAAAGATTTTCAATAAAGTCTTAGCAAATCAGATTCAAAAGCATATCAAAAAGATCTTTCACGGGGATCAAGTAGGCTTTATCCCATGTACACAAGGTTGGTTCAAAATACCCAAACCAATAAACGTAATCCACCATATAAACCAGTCTAAAATCCAAGACCACATGATACTTTCCATAGATGCAGAAAAATCTTTTGACAAGATCTAACAGCCTTTTATGATCAAAACCCTAGAGACAGTTGGAATGGAAGGAACCTTTGTCAATGTAATAAAAGCTGTCTACAGCAAGCCCACAGCAAGGATTATACTCAATGGGGAACAATTGGAAGCATTCCCACTTCGATCAGGAACTAGACAATGCTGTCCACTCTCACCACTTCTATTCAATATTGTACTTGAAGTCTTAGCCGAAGCCATAAGACAAGAAAGGGACATAAGAGGGATTCAAATCGGCAAGGAAGAAGTCAAGCTATCTCTATTTGCAGATGACATGATCTTATATCTGAGTGATCCCAAAAACTCCACCAGGAAGCTCCTGGAACAAATTGAGAAGTGCAGCAGGGTGGCAGGATACAAAATAAATGTGCAAAAATCAGAGGCCTTCCTATATGCCTAGAATGAAAGAAGTGAAAAAGCCTTGAGAGAAACAATCCCATTTACTGTAGCCCCTAAAAAAATGAAATACCTTGGTATAAACCTAACCAAGGGGTAAAAGACCTTTACAATGAAAACTTTAAAACCCTAATGAAAGAAATTGCAGAAGACACCAGAAGGTGGAAAGACCTCCCTTGTTCCTGGATTGGCAGAATCAACATCGTAAAAATGACCATCCTACCAAAGGCAATATACAGATTCAATGCTATACCAATTAAAATCCCAAAGCAATTCTTTAAAGAAGTTGACTAAACAATCTCAAAATTCATATGGAGGCACAAAAGACCCAGGATAGCAAAGACAATCCTGAGCCACAAAAACACTGCTGGAGGTATTACCATACCGAACCTTAGTCTATATTACAAATCCCCTCCCCCAGTGCTTCTCCCCCCATTCCCAGAGAGTCCTTTATTGTGCATGCCTAACTCTCCTCTGGATCCTCCTCTCCGATGACATACAAGGACCCAGTGGCATTTTCCTGAACCCTTTCTCGTGTTCCCCTTAAGCATAGGAACACTACTGTGGCTGTTAATCCCTTGCCTCCAAGGATCTTGGTGCCTTTAGCTGATGCTAGACTTTGTGAGGTCAATAGTGTGTTGGACATTGCGCAGGGCATGCAAAGTCCTATTATGTTTGCTTCGGCCCTAACTAATGTGGAGAATGTTGTAAATCATTGCTCCTCCCTTCTTTTTGCTCTTGCAATCTTACCGCCCCCTCTTCCGCAAATGTCCCTGAGCTTCAGGATGGGGAGAGATTAGTCTGGCCTAGTTCTATGTGGTTGATATAGAGTCTCTGACGTTTTGGATTGTGGTTTGTTGATTTTCTTTTGCAGTTTTGCTGCTCCTGCAATGCCCTTCACTCCATCCTGATGGGCACTGTATGTCACCCCCTGGTCAGAGACAAAAAGCTGTTAAACTGGAGTCTTGTTATAATAGCACATTCAAGGGTAGATGTAATAAAAGTAGGAAACCTCAGTGAGAAAGGAGTCAATTACCCATTTGCAAAATGAGCTTCTGTTCAGATAAAGAGATTGTAACTCGATCACAAGGCAACCTACAGAATGGAAGAAAATCTTCACTAACCATGTATCTGATAGAGCTCTATTATCCAGCGTGCACAAAGAATTTAGAAAACTAAACACCAAGGAAACTAATGGCCCAATTAAAAAATGGCCCTTGAAACTTAAAAGAAACTTTACCAAGGCTGAAATTAAAATGTCTAACAAATATCTTTAAAAATGCTCCACATCCTTAGCCATCAGGTAAATGCAAATCAAAACCTCCCTGAGATATCATCTCACTCCAGTCAGGATGGCAAAAATCCACAATACATACAACACCAAATGCTGGAGAAGATTTGGAGAAAGGGGAACTCTCCTACATTGCTTGTGGGAATGCAGGCTCATACAAACACTCTGGCGAGCCATCTGGCAATTCTTAAAGAAGTTAAAGATTGACATGCCATATGAACCAGTTATTCCACTTTTGGGAATAACCCCCCATACAGCAAAAATTCACCTCGACAGCACAAACATGACCCTGTTTACAATGCAATCAACCCAAATATCCAACAGTCGACGAGTGGATAAGGAAAATGTGGTACATTTATATAATGGAATACTACTCAGCCATCAAAAATGATGAATTAATGCAATTTGCTGGGAAATGGATGGAATTAGAAACAATTATATTGAGTGAAGTATCCCAGAGACAGAGAATTAAGTGCCATATGTACTCCCTAATAGTTGGATTCTAGTACCAAACCCACTTAGAGACACATTCAAAGATAAATCTCTGTAATACCTACAGTAATTACAAAGATTATAAACAGGAGAGAAGGGGAAGGAGGGGCCTCCAGAAGCAAGGAGAGAGGGAATCATGCTACAGTAGAAATAATAGGCCACCATCAAGGACTGCAAGGGGTGACATCCAATACTCCTCAGGATGAAGCCAAGAGCATTGCAGGAGCAGCAAAGCTGAAAAAAAAATGAACAAACCATAATTCAGAACATCAGAGATTCTATATCAACCGCCTGGAATCATGCCTTCCTAATCTCTCCCCATCCTGAAACTCAGGGAAATTTGTGGAAGAAGGGGAGGTAAGATTTTAAGAGCACAAGGATTGGAGGAGTCATGATATGCAAGATACTCCATGCAAGTTAGGGCCAAAGCAATTATAATAGGACTCTGCATGATCTGCGCAATGACCAACATATCATTAACCCGTCAAAATCTAGCATGGACTAAAGGCACTAGGATCCTTAGAAGCAAGGGATTAACAGTAACACTTGTGTTCCTGTACTTAAGGGGAACACAAGAAAGAGTTCTAAGAAATGTCACTTAGTCCTTACACCTCATCAGAGAGGAGGACCCAAAGGAAAGTTTGATATACACATTAAAGGATGCTTCAGAGATGGGGGGAGGGAGCACTGGGAGAAAGGGAGGGAGAGGGGAAAGAAAGGGGAAAAGGGGGGTGAGAGCATGGAGGTCCAGGGAGGGGTGGGGGAAGGGAGTGCACAGGGGTACCTATTACGTTTGTATGAGCGGGATATTCTATTTTCTGCTTCATTACTTCTGAAGATGGCTTGTCTTTTAGTTTGAGTTTAATCTCTGTTTGCAATTGTTTTAACTGCTCTGTTCCTATTTTTGTATCTTCAACTGTTTTTCTGAACTCATCCAAGTGTCAGCAAGTGGGTGACTAACCCCTCTTACTGCTGTGTACTACTCCTATTCTTCCATCTACCTTAGAGCCTCTTATTATATTATGATCTTCCATTAAACAGTCTTTTGTCTTTCGTTAGGAGATTACCTTGACAACCAATCAGGATGCAGCTAAGGGCAGCACAATAGCAGCAAAAATGAAAACAGCAACAAAACATAATTCAGGACAACAGAGACCCTACAATATTCACCTGGAACCAAGGAATCCAAATCTCTCCTTATCCTAAAGCTTAAGGAACCTTAAGGAAGAGGGGGTGGCAAGATCGTAAGATCCTAAAAATGGGGAGGACAACTGATGTGCAAGATATTCCACACAAATCTGGGCCACAGCAGACAGGATATAGGCACAATCTGATTGGCCTTGCTTGACCTGCACAATGGCTGACATGTCAACAACCCCCCAAAGTACAGCATGGATCGCAGGAGAGGTTTCAGGCATTAGGATCCTTAGAGGCAATAGGTGAAACAGTCATAATAGATTCCCATACTAGTGGGCAGCCCAAGAAGGGGCCCCAAGCTGTGCCACTGAATCCTAAACTCTCACTAGTGTAGACAAGTCAGAGGGAAATTCAATGTCCACATAAACAAATGCTATGAAGGATGAGAGGGAGAAATCAGGAAGCACCAGTAGAGGAGGAGGGAAGAAAAAAGGGGTGAGAGGGATTGGGGAAGTGTGGAATGGGGACAACAGGGGTGAAGGGAAGAGGAAGGGGGAAACCAGGGTACTTACTGAGCTTGTATAATAGGCAAAAAAAAAGTAATAAAAAAGAACACAGAAAACTCAGAAAAAATTTCAAGAATACAAATATGAATAGGACACAAATAGAATGAAAATAGAGAACCTAAAGGCAGATCTCAAAGTAGTGAGAAAAACCTCAGGTGACCTACAAATAAACACAGAAACATTGAAAAAAAACAAGATTGAAACAACACTGGGACAAAAAAAATCTAAACGGTATAATAAAAAATTCAATAGAAAGCCTCAAAAATAGAAGACCAACTCTCAGAACTGGAAGACAGAAGGGGTTCATGAGTCAGTGAGAGAAACTGATAAACTGAAAAACACATTGGAATGGAATATACTGGGACACCATCAAAAGCCCCAACATTGGGATCATTGATGTTAGAAACAGACACACGAAAGGAAGATCCACCATGTACAATCAATGAGATAATAGATGAAAATTTCCCTGACTTTAAAAAGATATCCACCCTGATTCAAGAGTCATTCAGAACACCAAATACTCAGGACAAAAAAAGAAACATACCAAGACATATGAGAGGTCATATAGAATGTATACATATCAAAGCCAAAAAAAATCTTAAGAGCTATAAGACAAAAGGAACAAGTCACATTTAGAAGTAAACCCATCAAAATAACAATTGACTTCTCAATACAAAAGGTAAAAGCCAAAATGGCCTGGAGAGACACAGTACAAATTCTAAATGAACACAAAAGCCAACCCAGATTATTATATCCGGCATAATAGAATGTGAAAGAAAAATATTCCATGACAAAAACAAACTAAAAGACAGTATGGCACTTAGCCAGGGCTTCAAAGAATACTGGAAGAGAAATGTGCAAGATGGAAGAGAAGGATAAACATATCAAAGAAGCTAAAGGGAAGTAACAATATCAATACTAAAGCTGAATGAGGGACTAAAAAAAGGAAAAAAAAAAGAGAAAGCAGCACAAAATCAGCAAAATGTCAGGAGCAATTAAACACCTTTCAATAATAACTTTAAATGTTAATAGGCTCAACTCCCCAATCAAGAAATACAGGCTTAAAACTTGGATCAAGCATCATGACCCACCAATTCTCTACCTCCAAGAAATAGACCTCACCTTAAAAGATAAACACTTTCTCAGGGTTAAAGGTGGTCAAAAGCACTCCAAACAAACAGAAAAAGGAAACAAACAGGAGTTGCCATCCTAATATCAGACAAAATAGACTTCAAATTCAAGCAAACCATAGGAGATGCAAACAGATACTACATCTTAGTACAAGGAAAATTCCAGCAAGAAGATTTTACAGTCTTATACATATATGCACTAAATATGGAAGCACCCAAATTCATCAAACAAACACTTCAGGAGACAAAACAAGTAATCAACCCTAACACAATAGTAGTAGCAGACTTCAATACTCCACTTATACCATTGGACAGGTCACCACACCAAAAGCTAAGCAGAGACACATTGACATTAAATGAAAACATTAATAAAATGGACCTTATATATATCTACAGAAAATTTCATTCAAACACTAAAGAATACACATACTACTTAGTAGCTCAAGAACATTCTAAAAAATTGACCATATAGTAGGACACAATTCAAACCTTCATAAAGTCAGAAAAATTGAGGTCATTCACTGCATACTGTCTGATCATCATGGAATAAAGGTAGATATCTACAAGAAAGGAAACAAAAGAAACTACATAAACTTATGGACAATAAATAACACTATTTTTAAATGAAGAACTTAGTCAAAAATGAAATAAAACAGGAAATTAAAAACTTCCTTGAAGCCAATGGAAATGAACATACAACCTACTAAAACCTTTAGGACACATTGAAAGCAGTTCTAAGAGATAAGTTTATAGCACTAAATGCCTACATCACAAAAAAAGAAAGATCCAGAATAAATGACTTAATTTTATATCTGAAAGCCTTAGAAAAAAAGGCACAAACCAATCCCAAAATTTGCATATGAGAAGAGATATCTAAGATCTGAGCAGAAATCAATGAATTTGAACTGAAAAAAATACAAAAAAAATCAATGAAACAAAGACCTGGTGTTTCGAAAAGATAAACAAAATTGACCAGCCCTTAGCTTCATTAACCAGAAGAAGAAGAGAGAACACCCAAATTCACAAAATCAGGAATGAAAAGGGGGAAATTACAACAGATACTGGAGAAATACAGAGAATGAGATCGGTAATTTGCAATATAGATCACCATGGCAACAGTTGACTGCCAGTATAATAGTGGCATACATACTAACATGTCTCCAACCAACAATTTTCTGATGGACTCAAGACCCGCATGTCAGAATGGTACCCATCTCTGCTACTGTAAACTAGAACCCAAAAAAGGGAAGGAAATAATCAATAGGGAAGACAGCCAATAAACCTATAGGTAGAAAGGCAGTACATCAAACTGCTCTGTAGGCAGTTGTTACTCTATCCATAGAATGCGAACTCACAGTAGAAACCTTTGGGTCTAAAGCTGGATGCACACTTTAATGGAGTAGCCTGAAGAGAAAGGTAACTTGTCATACTATAGCGGCCTGAACCTCCAGAGGAGTAGACAAAAGAGATGAACCATGAGGTCCATTGAGGCATGTGGGCAGAAGGGTGGGAGGGAGTGGGAAGGAACAGTGAAGAGAAGGGATGGGATGGGAGGGAAGAGGGAGAATAGATTTGGGGATTCTGTTTTCTCCTTCTACCCAGGTTGTCAGTTTTTTCAACAAATATATTTACTCACAGAGCCATCTCACTGCCACCAGACTTCTTTTCTTTAGGAGTTTATTAGCTCAGTATAGAAACAGAAAACAGACCAACTATATGATAGACAAATGGACTAAAAAATATTTCATGTCTCTCTTGTAGGATTTTTGAATCCTTATCCCATACCTCAGAATCTTCTTAAATTCTCACTTTTGTTTTATTTTATTTTAATTTTATTTATTTATTTGTGTGTGTGTGTGTCTCAAAGGACACATGTGTCCCTGTGGAGGACCAAGGTTGACCTCCAGAATCATCCTGGATTGCTTCTACCTCCTTTTGGCTTTGCTCTGGGATTTCCCAAGCTCGGCCCAGCAGGGCCGAAGGTGCAGGCCACCACCATTTCCACCATTTATGTGGGACCTGGGATCCGAACTCAGGAACTTCTGCAAGACAGAGTCTTAACCTTTGAGCCATCTCTTCAGCCCTTAAATACTTACATTAGAATGAAGAGATTGGAGAGTGCATAGACTGAGAAGAATAGATCTTGCTGATCTCAGCCAGTGTCCTCTTCTTTCTGCCTCTTACTTTTAACTTGAAGGCAGATGCCCTATCCAGTGCCGTTCTTGAAATATTAAGACATGAGAGAAACTCTCAGTTTATCTTCAAAATAGTTTTGGCAATTTCAACCCTGAAGCTCAATGACTCACAAAGATTAAGTGCCCATTATCTTTCTTAAAATGTGGGAAATTAAAAATATATCAGAGCCTTCTACAATTTCTATTTCAGTCCATAAGAATTTAATTAACTTTCACTGCAAATTATAAAATACTCTGGACTTACTTCCTCTTTAAATTGATTATGAATGTTGATGCTCCTTAGTATGAATGCAAATTAATCTAGGGAAATCCATGAAATTTTATTTCTTAATTAAGCAATTTAAAATAAATAACATAATAGAAACGACTATTCTGGTTTCTAAGATTATTCAAGGTCAGGCATGTGTACTATGTAACTCAGCGATTTTTTTTTTCTGGTGATATATACTTCTACATCAAACTCATTTTAGTATTTTGGAGTTCATATGGAGAAAAGGGTTCACTTAAGCTATGTACACTCTAACAACCGAGTCCAACTCAAGAAAAGTGAGGGCATTCTTGTCAATCAGAGCAGTTTCTTGGAAAGAAATGGAATGCGTACTCCATAAGGATCTGGGTTTAGACTGCCCAGAAAGTAAACTTTCAGTTGGTATAGAACTGCCCTTGCTCCAGCGAGCACAATCCATTTGGCCAGCCAGATGGTCCAGCCCTGGAAGCTTTTCAGTTTCCTACACAAAGTACTTTCCCAAAGGAAGAGCAAAATAGCTAAACAAAAATATAAATAGAGATGATTTAACATTGTGGCTAAAAAGTGGGGAGACTTGTGGTCTCACGATGAAGTGTCTAAGTTGTTAGTGCATTTCAGGAACACCAACTGTTTCTTATTTCTTGATTGTTGTTAGAATATTTTTCATGGGTGAAAGATGAGCTTTCGTACCTAAGACACCATACATCTGGCAGACACCCTTTATAATATACCTGGAGAAAAGATTTCTACCTTTTAACTGATGAAAAACATAGCAAGTAATACCAGCAAAGGAAATTGATACAAATTGTAACCAAAAGATCATTTGAAAATGCAGACTTTTATATTGTCTATTGAAGAGACTTGGGTTAAAAACATCTATTTTTCTCTTGCCAAAATGATAACTTTTCTGTCATTTAGGAAGTTCCCTTTTCTCACATTCTGTCATCCTGAGTTCAATTCACCATTAATGTGAATGAGAATTATCTTCTGTCAGTCAAGCATTGCTTCTGAGGTGTAGTGCATTGATCATCCTTCAGTAGAACTGCCACATTTACTTAAAAATCTAGCTTTACTTCTATTCCTGAACTTAAGTGCTTAGAGGAGGGCATGGCAAGCACTGAGGAGTGTAACCATCTTTTTTTCTCTGTATGACTCATACAGAGTTTTTAAAAGGAACAAAAAAGAGATAGAAAGTTATTTCAATATATGTTTTTCATAGCTGTCACCTTTGAAATATAAATGAAAATTAATGTCTTTTACTTACTTAAACTTTCTTTTCTTCTTCCTTGTGTGTTTGAATGTGGCTATGTGTAGAAGAGGACACTTGAATGTGTATATCTGTGAAGGCCCAATTGTGACTTCAGAAATCATTCTTCATTGCTCCACCTCCTTATTACTTTGCTCTGGTATTTCCCAGGCTCTGCTTTCCTGGATGGAAGTCCAGGCAGCTGACATTTCTGCCTGGCAATTTGATGTGGTATTTGAAATCCAAACTCAGATCCTTTTGCTTGTGATGCAAAGGCTTTAACCCCTGAACCATCATTCTAGACCCCTGTTTATTGAACTTTCAATGAAAAATGCTTTTAAGTATTATCATTATAGGTGGATATAGGTGTCTACTTAACAATTGAAAGCTCCAGCTTGGGCACTACATTAAAAAATTTAGTAGTTGTGTTAAATCCTGATCAAGCCCACAGAAGGCTATCTAATTGATGGGGAGGTTATTTCAAGTGTTAGATGGGACTAGTCCTTAGGCTGATGGACAAGATTGGGGCTTTCTCATGCAAAAATAGGTCAGGGATGTCCCCTTGACTTGCATCATCTGACTTTGGCCTCCAAATCCCAACTAGCAGCTCTGCCCCCTAAGCCAGAACCTTATTAAGCAGGGCTTGGCAACCTGGACACACTTTCATGCTGAGTTTTGCCCAACAGCAGCCTCAACACCCCACCAGACCCTTTCATCCCACTCTGCTAAACAGTAAAAATTCCTCAAGAATTTAATAGATGCCGCAGAAACCACAAGTTGACCACACCATATGACTGAAGAAACAAGAGAATTGTTACATCTACAACACTATACAATTGAGAACTCCAAGAATCTTTCCATCAGAAGAGAATCTTCACATGCAGCCTTAAGATGAGCACCCTTTTTATTTTCCTTTTGATTTCAATTGATAGTCACTGCAATTTAAGATTTTGACATAACACACCAGAAGCCCCATATACCCACACCCCAGTGTCTTAGCCATTCACACTCATACACCTCTAAGGAACTAAAAGCTGCCATATCGTGTGGTTACTAAACACACCACATTTTATAATCTAAGTGCTGATTTGTTACTCAACCTAAACCTTACCTGTCAAGCATTGACATCAAATCTTAAACCACACAGTCAAATGTGAACCTAAATTAATAAAATTAAAGATGAAAATGGAGTTATTACAAGTGATACCAAGGAAATTCAGAGATAGAGATAAAAGGGATGCAAATAGGAAAAGAAGTAAAATTATCTCTATTATACTATACTTGAGAGCCCTCAAACACTCCACCAGGAAACTCCTGGAGCTAATTCATAAATTCACCAGACTGGCAGGTGACAAAATTAATGTTGAAAAATAAGTGTCTTTCTTATACACCAAGTATAAGAGAAATAATTCCATTTACCATAGCCCCTAAAAAAATGAAATGCCTTGGTATTAATTTCATCAGGGAAGTGAGAGACCTGTACAATGAAACTTTAAAACCCTAAAGAAAGAAATCTCAGAAGATACCAGAAGGTGGAAAGACCTCCCATACTCCTAGATTGGTAGAATTAATATGAAATGAAAGATATTTTAAATAGTAGGGGACTGGCAGAGAAAAAGGGTTGTAATAGGAAAAGGAGAAGGAATGGAATTGGGGGTTAAAGTGTGAAAATGTTATAAATTCACGATATCGATTGCATGAAAATTTAAAAGAATAAAAAAAGATATATCATCAGAACAAATGATGAATAGCCTTTTCATTTATTTCCTACAAGGTCATCATTATATCATTAAGAAACATTAATTTAAAAATTAATATGATTTTAAATAGTCTTTGATTAGAATTCATGGTCCACTTCTAGTTTGTTTCTTTAGTTTTCTGAAGCTTGTTTCCAAAATATTTTCTTTGTTTTCCTTTTCTTTTCTTTTCTTTTTTTTTGCTCCTCCTCCTCTTCATCACTCGCCCCTCTCCTTTTTCAAATAAAATATATCTCATATTATGAAAGCAATGTATAAAAAAACTATAGTATAATTTCTATGGAGATAGCCTAAACATTCTAAGAATGTAGCATAAACTATAACGTTTTAAATTTTCTTCATTTCTAAGCCTTGTGATGCCTTTTACTACCTCATTTCATTAAACTCACACTTCTACTGGAGGAGATGCTGAGACTGAGAGAGGTTGGACATATTGATGAAAGCCAAAAACATAAACCAAAGGAACTGGTGATATTTACCAGGCTTCCTCAAAGCATAAACCAAGAGCACAATAATGTTTTAAGTGTATTTTTATTCTTTTATAGTTTCATTCATAAACACAGTATTTATTTTCACCCCTTATTATCTCCCCATTTTCAACTACAAGCCTTCTTTTTTCTTACCAGTCTCTCAACTGTTTTTCATATCTTTTATATGTGTATATTTCATCTGGATTGACTTTGATGACAAGTAACTGAGCATATGCTAGAACATGAATCATATAGCAATAAACATACTATTAATAAAGAAGACCACTTTCAGTGTTAACCATTAATAATCTGTCAGGGATATGAAATCTTCTCAGATTCGAAAAGTGCCTCTTAAGGTCTTTCATCTTTCATGTCGAAATATTGATAGGCCAGATTCTGTACAGCTCTTATGTAGAATGAGTTCATGAAGGCAACATCCTGATCATGTCCAAAAGATAATGTCTGATTGCATCCCTCTCGCTTCCTCAAGTTCTTTTTTTTAATTATTTATTCAATTGTGCGTGTATGCATGTGTGTGTGTGTGTGTGTGTGTGTGTGTGTGTGTGTGTGTGTATGAATGGATGGATGTGTGTGTGTAGAACCATGGACGAATTTGGGAACCACCATGGACCGCCTCCACCTCCTCCTTGTTTACTCTGCCCCAGGATTCACAGGCTCTGCCCTACCAGGACCAGAAATGCAGGCCACCCCTGCTTCCACCGGCATTTATAAGTGGGGTCTAGGATCTGAACTCAGGACCTTCTGCCTGCAAGGCAGAGGCTTAACCCTTGAGCCACCTCTCCAGCCCCCATGGTTCTTATAGTCTTACTGTCCTCTCTTCCATAATGTTCTTGGGGTGGGAGATAATTTAGATGTCCTGTTTAGGGATGAACAGTCCAGAACCACTTATTTTCCTTACTTTAGTTATTTCTTTATATTAACTTCTTCCATTGTCAAAGAAACCTGTAAATTGAATGTTGGGTTATTCTTTTAATAGAGATGGCTCAGAAGTTAGGACTCTGCTCATAAGCAGACAGTCCTGAGTTCAGATCCCAGATCACACATAAAAACACCAGGCAGAAAACAGTGGTGGTCTGAACTTCTGTTGCTGGTGGCAGAGCCTGGGAACTCTCAGGACAAAGCAAAAAGGAGCTGCAATCCAGGACAATTCCTGAAGTCACCCTTGATTCTCTACAGGGACATACAGTGCTCTCTCTATCTCTCTCTTTCTCATTTACACACAATTTAATAAATAAATAAATAAAGTTATATATGTACGTTATGATAAATGTTTAGAAGGCAGTTTGATATAAAGTTCTAATACCTAGACATTAGTAGCTTGTTCCTCTATTGGGCCTATTTCTTTCCCTTTTATTGGATTTTGGCCTGGTTTACAGTGCCTTTAATGTTCTTCCTGCTGAAGAGAATGTCTGAATTCCGTGCAGAAGGTAGTTGGTAACCTTCATAACTTTCATGTCACTAATGCATTGATGGTCACCTCTTGCCAGTGTGGTGGTCATTGTTACTTGCAGCTTTCATGTTTGGGTGAGTTTGCTGACTATTTTTATTTCCCAATGGCTTGTTCTAATACTATGAATCTATTCATCAAGGAGGAAGATTCCAAACCAGTTCTAGCTTGGCTTTTCTATGTCCTGTGAACAAAACCTTTAATGTCTTCAGCAATAGGGTTTTATTCTCTGTTTCTAAAGGCATTCAAGACCAATAACAAAAGGTACATTGTTTCAGGAGCCTTCTAGTCTCTAAGCAACAACCTATTAAGAGGTATTTCAAACCTGCTACTGGGAACTTTTATTTAATTGCCTATGGCTTCTATTAGGAGTATCACAGGACATATTTCTTTATACATTACCCTCCTCTATCTGTATAATTTATGTCTGTTCACATTCTGTTTTGCAAAAAATATGTTTTTGATAAGCACAATATAGAATGATTCTCTCTGGTTGCAGCTTACAATCATTATGCTACTTGTTATTCCTCTATTCCTTCCTATTCTCTATCTCTCATCTCTTTTATCTCTTAAAACTTTCTTCCCATTAATCCACTTTTGATTTTCTTGCCATATGTGGTCCTCATTTAATGTACTTCACTCTATTTCCCACCCACTGTGTAATAGTCACTTTCAAGTTACTTGACTGCTGCAGGAATTCCTAGTTAAGTTCACAGTTTTGAAGATTCAATACTAGTGCCTGCATGTGAGAGAGAATAGTCAGCATTTGTCATTTTGTGTCTGCAGTATATCACACAATATATTATTCTCCAATTCCAATTAATAATCAGCAAAATTTATAATTACATTTTCTTGAGAGCAAAGAGTATTCCATTGTGTATAAGTACCATGTTTCCAATGTCTACTTGTTTTTGATAGGCATCTAGACTGGTTCCATTTCTTTCCTATATTCTTTGTGAATAGAGTTGTAAAGAATATGGATCTACAAGTGTCTCTATAATGTGATACAATTTCCTTTGTGACATACCCAGAAGAGGCTTAGCTGGGTTGTGCAGTAGTTTAAATTTTAGGTTTTTTGAGGAGCCTTAAAATACTGATTTTCAAATTGCCTGTGTCAGTTTACCACCAACAAGGGACACGGGTTCTTTTCCTTTTGCCACATCCACACCAGCATTTCTTATTACTTGTGTCCTTGATATTAGTTATTATGAGATAAAGTAAGATGGAATCATAAAGTGGTTTAAGTTTGTTCTCATGGCTATGGAGTTGTTTTTATTATATTTATTTGACAACATAATTTTTATTTTTATTAATTTTTTACCTAGTTATACAAGCTCAATGTGTAGATACCCTTCCCCACCTACTTCTCCCTTCCCCTGCTACATCTCCTCCTTTCCTTTCATCTTGCTTTCTCTCCCACATCTACTACTCTCCCTCCAAACTTCCCCCCTCCCTCCCTTTTTGATGTTTCCCAACTTTTCCCTCCCATCCCTCAGAACTTTAGCTTATGTGGGCCTTGAAGTTCTCGTTGTGTCATCTACACTAGTGAGGGCTCAGGATTCTGTGGCATAATTTGGGGCCCCTTCTTGGGTTGCCCACTAATGTAGGAACTAGTTTACATTTGTCTAACTTTTTGCATCTAAGGATCCTACTGCCTAAAGCCATCTCCCCTGAGATCTGTGCTGGTCTGCGGGGGCTTTTTGATATGACAGTCATTGTTTAGGTCAGATAAGGTCCAATCACATGATTGGACACAGACATGAATGGGTATCTTGTCCATCAGTGGACCTCCCCATCTTTAGGTTCTTATAACCTTGCCACCTCTTCTTCCACAGGTTCCCTGAGCTTCAGGATGCAAAGAAATTTGGCTAGTCTGGTTTCAAGTGAACATGGTAAGTTCTTAGGTATTCTGAATTAAGATTGGTTGTTGCTTTCCGTTTTGCAGTTCCTGCACAGCACTTTGCTGCATCCTTTGGATTTTGCAGTCTTCTCCTAACCAAAAATAAAAGACTGTTGAAAAGAAGGTATTAATATACGAAGAATCTTAAAGGTGGAGGGCAGAGTGGAGAGTGGGATCAGTCTCCTAGTTGCCAGTTGCCTCTAACTCCCATCCCCTCCATGATCTGGGAGATATGCTTAGCTCTGTAAACCCATCTAATTCAAAATGAACAGGAAGAGAAGTGAGACTGAAATTTATCAGATTTCCTGCTATGTACAAGTTGTACACGACCATAGACTAATTTGTCTATTGAATTATGCTCTTTTGCCTTCTTTCTTTTTTATATATATTTTATTTATTTATTTATTTTTTTCCACTCATACAAACTTAATAGGTATCCCGGGAGCCTCCTTCCCTCCGCCCCTCCGCGGATCCCCTTGCTCCCTCACCCCTTTTCCCCATCCTTCCCCCCTCCCTTTCTCCCAGTGCTCCCTCCCCCCCGAATCCCTGGAGCATCCTTAAGTGTGAATGTCAAATTTCCCTCTGGGTCCTCCACTCTAATGAGGTGTAACAACTCAGTGGCATTGTCTAGAGCACTTTCATATGTTCCCCTTTAGTATGGGACCACTATTGTGGCTGTTAATCCTTTACCTCTAAGGATCCTAGTGACTGTGATCCATGGTAGACTTTGGGGGGTTCAATGATATGTCAGTCATTGCGCAGGTCATGCAAAGTCTTATTATGGTAACTTTGGCCCTAACTTGTGTGGAGTATATCATTGCTCCTCCCTATCTTTAGGCTCTTACAATCTTACCACCCCCTCTTTTGCAAATTTCCCTGAGCTTTAGGATGGGGAGATATTAGGCTGACCTGGTTCCTGCTGATTAATGTAGGGTCTCTGATGTTCTGAATTATGTTTTTTTTCCTTCAGTTTTGCGGTTCTTGCACTGCTTTTGGCTCCATCCTGATAGCCAGAGATAAAAGGCTGTTAAAATAGAGTCTTATTATAAGAGTAGATTCAAAGGTAGATGGAATAAGAGTAGGAGACCACAGTGAGGGGGGTCAGTCTCCAATTTGCAGGATGGTTGCTATCTAGCTACCAGACTCTATGCCCTCCCTGACTGGTGAGATCAAACCCCATCAGTTGCAAGTGACCAGGAAGGAAAGTCTGTGAGATTAACCAGATGTCTCACTACTTACTTGCAGTCCTTGATGGTGGGCTATTTTCTCTGTTGTAGCATGATCCCCTCTTACTTTGTTTCTGGCAGGGCCCTTTCCTCTTCCCTCCTGTTTATAATCTTTTCAAATACTGCAGGTGTTACAGAGATTTATCTTTGAGTGTGTCACTAAGTGGGTTTGGTACTAGGATCCACCTATTAGGGAGGACATATGGTGCTTGATTTTCTGTGTCTGGGATACTTCACTCAATATAATTTTTTCTAATTCCCGTTTCCATTTCTAATTTCCATTTCCTGGCAAATTTCATTAATTTATCTTCTTTGATGGTTGGGCAGTATTCCATTGGATAAATATACCACATTTTCCTTATCCATTCATCACCTGTTAGGCATTGGGTTGATTCCATGACTTTGCTATTGTAAACAGTGCTGCTATGAACATGGTCGTGCTTGTGCCATTGAGGTGAATTTTTGCTTATGGGAGATTATTCCCAAAAGTGGAATAGAAGGGTCATATGGCATTTCAATCTTTAACTTTTTTAAGAATTGCCAGACGGGTCGCTGCCGCGCTCCTATCCAACTAATCTGGTAGAATATGTCTCAGTTTGGAAAAGGTGGATTCAAAGTAACATGTTTTGGGATAAGGACATGGCTTTATTTTAGAGAAATAAGGAAAAATATGGGAATTGTCAGGTCTTGGTGTTTCTTCCCAGTTCAGGCCTAAAGCCTGTTCCCTGGGAAGGTCACAGTAACCCCATGGGCAAGTGCTAGGAATTTCTCGGTATGTCAAAATAAAGTCCATGGACAGGTGCTAAGCATTTTTACCTAGGTTTTGTTTGGGATAATTCAAGTTTTGCCTCTGGCAGGAAGAATTCTTCTGGGATTTAGAAGTGCCCTTTCTTAGGGTTTTTTGGAACTAGCTTCTTGCTCTCTGTTCTAGAGAAGAAGCCTGCTTTTTAAGTTTCAGTCAAATACTAAATAGAAATTTCATGTCTAGTCATTTACAATAAGTAGACTTGTTAATCAGAATGTGTGTACTGATTTTAAGGAAATTAGAGAATAACTTCTAGAGTCTTAAAACATAGGTGGGTAAAATTCCCACCTATGTACTAACTCAGAAATTCCAGAAGTACAAGACTATGCTCTCAGTCCACCAGAACCTTAAAAGAAACTGTGATACCCTCTTACCCTGGCTGAAGGCCAAGGAAGAGACCATCATGCCAGAAAGTCTACATGCCAAGACTGCCCCTGGAGATGGTATTTGCAATCCAAACTGGGAGAATCCATGTCAGAAGCAAAGGGGGCCGTGTCTTTCCTACCCCAAACAGCACTCTTATGAGAAATCACAGAGATGGACCATCTGAGTGCACTCCCACCAATGATCGCCTCCGCCCCGAAAGAGACACCCTCGAAAGAGACACCCTCGGCATATGGGGCCTGACTGGACCCCAGGTTTGGAGTATGCATGGTTCACAGATGGGTCATCTAAATGATGGCAATACACTTCTAGAATTCCTCAAAGGAAGACATAAGCAACCTTACTATTAAAGGAATAGAAGGATGCTATTATAGAAGTTATTCTTTTAATAATTGTATTGCTTAAGTGTTTTCTTCAGTGCATACCTCAGTGTCCCATCGACAGAACCAGCTATAGCTTATGGGCCTTGAGTATCCCAGTCAAGGCCCCCCCTTAGAGATGTGGTTTAAGCTTGGATAGTAGAGACTACATGAGCTGCATACATCTTCCCAAGTAAGAACCTGCTGCCATGCCTGGTGCCTATGTCGACCTGCCTGACTGAGAGTATCAACCTGGAGAGGACAACAGCAAAAGCTCATGCTGGGACTTATGGGGTGTTGGGGACTCCTATAGTTAATTGTAAAATATGTTCCTTGCTAAAATCAATAGGAAATCATTCTGCCTCTGTATTTTAAAAAAGCAGTTAAAATGTGGGCTCAGCCCCATAGCTATCCGGTGAAGCATTATAGATTAGATACGTTTGGAAATACTGAGAGAATGTTTCTGTTAAGTGCCTTTGCCCTGAAGCAATGGGTTAGGTTCTTGAAAAACTGTCCACCCTGAAGGTGATTTTTGCTGACTAAAAAATTATATGTCTGTTGTAGGTGTAACATTCTTTACCCCAAAATTTTCTGTATAAAAGTTGTCACGAAAGTTTCTTTTTTTTTCCTTTTTTTTATTAAAAATTTAATTATACATTTTAAAATTTTTTACCAGTTCCCTCCCTCCCCCCTCCTCCCCCCGAACCCTCTCCTCCCCCTCCCCTTCCCCCAGTGCCTCCCCCCCAATTCCCAGAGAGTCCTTTATTGTGTACGCCTAACTCTCCACTGGGTCCTCCTCTCCGATGACATATAAGGACCCAGTGGCATTTCCATAAGCCCTTTCTCTTGTTCCCCTTAAGCATAAGATCACTACTATGGCTGTCAATCCCTTGCCTCCAGGGGTCTCAGTGCCCTTAACAGATGCTAGACTTTATGAGGGCAACAGTGCGCTGGACATTGCGCAGGGCATGCAAGTCCCATTATGATTGCTTTGGCCCCAACTAATGTTGAGAATCTTGCAAATTGTTGCTCCTCCCATCCTTTTGCTCTTACAATCTTACCGCCCCCTCTTCCGCAAATGTCCCTGAGCTCCAGGATGGGGAGAGATTAGGCTGGCCTAGTTCTATGTGATTGATATAGAGTCTCTGAAGTTCTGGATTGTGGTTTGTTGATTTTCTTTTGCAGTTTTGCTGTTTCAATAAACGGGTTCAGGATACACTCGGACAAGAGGGAGCTGTGTGTGTTCTGTTCTCCGCCCGGTCCTGGGGAGCCCTGGTCTCGAGGCCGCGACTCTGGTCTGCGGCAGGTCACCAGAGTAGTTGTATAAGCCTGCATTTCCACCAGCAATGTAGGAGAGTTTCCTTCCTGCCACATCATCTCTACCATTTGGTGTTGTTTGTATTGTGGATTTTTGCCATCCTGACCAGGGTGAGATGATAGTTTTCTAAGTTCTTTGTGCACTCAGGATAGTGGAGCTCTATCAGATACGTGGTTAGCAAAGATTTTTTTTCCCATTCTGTGGGTTGCCTTTTAGCTTGGTTTACAATGTCTTTATCTGAACAGAAGCTCTTTAATTTCATAAAATCCCATCTGTTGAATGTTGATTGTATTGACTATGCAATTGGATTGCCACTTAGGAACTGTTGGCCTAGTCCAATCAGCTCGAGGGAGTTCTGTACCCTTTGAACTAATGTTTTTATAGTCTCTGGTGTTATATTGAGGTCCTTGATCCATTTGGAATTAAGTCTTATACATGGTGACAAGTATGGGTTCTTATACATGGTGACAAGTATGGGTCCAGTTTTAATCTTCTGCATGTGGACATCCCGTTTTGCCAGCACCATTTGTTGAAGATGCTGTTCTTTTTCCATTGGATTCTTTGGGCCCCTTTGTCAAAGATCAAATGGCTGTAACTCTGTGAGCTTATATCTGGGTCTTCAACCCTTATCTATTGACCTGTGTGTCTATTTTGGAGCTAGTACCAAGCTGTTTTTATAACTATGGATTTGTAGTATAGATTAAGGTTTGGTATGTTGATACTCCCAGAAGTGTTTTTGTTGCTGAGTATTTTTTTTTTTGTTATCCTGGGTCTTTTGTGCCTCCATATGAATTTTGAGATTGTTTGGTCAATTTCTTTAAAGAATTGCTTTGGGATTTTGTTTGGTCTAGCATTGAATCTGTATATTGCCTTTGGTAGGATGGACATTTTTATGATATTGATTCTGCCAATCCAGGAACATGGGAGGTCTTTCCACCTTCTGGTATCTTCTGCAATTTCTTTCTTTAGGGTTTCAAAGTTTTCATTGTAAAGGTCTCTTACTTCCTTGGTTAGGTTTATATCAAGGTATTTCATTTTTGTAGGGGCTATAGTAAATGGGATTGTTTCTCTTAGGGCTTTTTCACTTCTTTCATCCTGGGCATATAGGAAGGCCACTGATTTTTGTACATTTATTTTGCCACCTTGTGAACTTAGTTCCAGGAGTTTCCTGGTGGAGTTTTTGGGATCACTCATGTCATCTGCGAATAGAGATAACTTGACTTCTTCCTTGCCAATTTGAATCCCTCTTATGTTCCTTTCTTGTCTTATGGCTTCAGCTAAGACTTCAAGTACAATATTGAATAGAAGTGGTGAGAGTGGACAGCCTTGTCTAGTTCCTGATCAAAGCGGGAATGCTTCAAGCGGGAATGCTTCAAGTTTTTCCCCATTGAGTATAGTCCTTTCTGTTGGCTTGTTGTATACAGCTTTTATTATATTGATAAAGGTTCCTTCAATTCCAACTGTCTCTAGGGATTTGATCATAAATGACTATTGGATCTTGTCAAGAGCTTTTCCTGTATCTATCAAGATATCATGTGATCTTGAACTTTGGACTGGTTTATATGGTGAATTACATTTTTTGATTTGCATATGTTGAAAAAACCTTGTGTGCCTCAGATAAAGCCTACTTGATTACCGTGAATAATCTTTTTGATATATTTTTAAACCAAATTTGCTAAGACTTTGTTGAGAATCTTTGTATTTGTGTTCATCAAAGAGATTGGCTTATAGTTTTCTTTTTTAAGTGTATCTTTATTAGGTTTTGGGATTAAGATGATATTAGCTTCATAGAAAGAATTTGGTTGTGTTCCTTCCTTTGCTATTTGATGGAACCGTTTAAGGAGTATTGGTGTTATTAGCTCCTTAAATGTCTGGTAGAACTCTGTGCTGAATCCATTGGGTCCAGGACATTTTTGGTGGGAAGATTCAAGATTACTTCACTGATTTCCTCATGTTTTAGGACTATTTAAATAATTCAAAACTTCCAGATTCTATTTTGTTAAGTTGTGCTTTCTTAGGAATTCATCCATTTCTTTTGTCAAATTTTACAAAGTATAAGTTTTTGAAATATGACGTTATAATTCTCTGAATTTCTTGGGTATCAGTAATGATAACTCCATTTTCTTTTCTAATTTTGTTGTTTTGGGTTTTCTCTCTCTTGTTTTTGGTTAATTTAGCTAGGGGTGTATCAATCTTACTGATTTTTTTCAAAAAAACATCTTTTTGACCGGTTGATTTTCTGTATCGTTTTCCTAGTCTCGAATTCGGATATTTCTGCCCTGATTTTGCTAATCTCCTCTCTTCTACTTCTTTTGGGATTGGATTGCTCTTATGTCTCTGAAGCTTTAAGCTGCATTGTTAAGTTATTTATTTGTGATGTTTCTATTTTTTTGCTGTAGGCATTAGGAGCTATGAACTTACCTCTTAGGACAGCTTTCATTGTGTCCCAAAGATTTTGATAAGTTGTATTTTCATTATCATTTGCTTCCAGGAAATCTTGAATTTCCTTTTTAATTTCTTCCTGAATCCAAATCTCATTCAGCATCGTAGAGTTTAGTTTCCAGGAGTTAGTGTATTTGCTGCTATTTGTTGTGTTGTGGATGTCAAGCTTTAGACCATGGTGGTCTGTTAAGATACTGTTTAGAATGTCAACTTTCCTGTATGTGTGGAGATTTATTTTGTGGCCCAATATGTGGTCTCTTTTGGAGAAAGTTCTGTGTGCTGCTGAGAAAAATGTGTATTCTTTGGTGCATGGATGAAAAGTTTGATAGAGATCTGTAAGGGTCCATTTCAATAAGAGTTTGATTAAGGTCCAATGTGTCTCTGTTAAGTTTTTCACCTGTTGATCTATCCCATGTTGAGAGGGCGATATTGAAATCCCCAAGAATTATCGTTTTGGGATTGATTTCTTGCTTTAGATGTGGTAGGGTTTGCTTAATGAATGTAGAGGAGCCTGTATTAGGTGCATATATGTTCAGTATTGTGAAGTCTTCCTGGTGAATTGTGCCTGTGACTAAAATATAGTATCCATCTGTGTCTCTTATGATTTTTTTTGATTTGAAGTCCACTTTGTCTGATAGCATTATAGCTACCACTGCCTGTTTCTTAGTTCCATTAGCTTGCAGAATTTTTGACCAGCTTTTTATTTTTAGGATGGCCAACCTTTTGTGGTGAGATGAGTTTCCTGAAGGCAGCAGATTGATGAGATGTGATTTTTAATCCAAGTTTGTAATATGTGTCTCTTTATTGGTGAGTTAATGCCATTGACATTTAATGTTATAATGGAGAAATTACTTTTAATTCCAGATAATTTTTATGTTTAGTGGCTTTCATAAGTGTATCATTTGGGTTTTAGGTTTTGATGGTATTATACTTCCCTTCTGTCCTCCTGAATATGCTTGCTCTTCTCTTCAAGCTTGAGTATCTTTTTTAGCAGTTTTGAAGGTCTGGTTTGGTAGACATGTAAGCCTTCAAGTTGTCTTTTTGCTGGAAAACTTTTCTTTACCTGTCTATCATGATAGATAGTTTTTCCAGGTATATCAGCCTGGGTTGACATTTTTACCCATTCAATACTCAAAGCATGTCTCTGCAAACTCTTCTTGCTTTTAGTTTCCATTGGGAAGTCATTTGTTATTTTAATAGGTTTACCTTTAAAAGTGACTTGTTTATTTTCTCTTGAAGTTCTCAGCACCTTTTCTTTTTCTTGAATGTGGAGTATTTTGATTATTATTTGCCATGGTTTCTATCTTGGTCATATCTGTTTGGGGTGTAGAATGCTTCTTTTATTTGGATGGGCCTCTCTTTCTTTAGATGAGGAAAGTTTTCATTTATGATAATTTGAAAATTTCCTCAGGTGTGATATTTCATAATTCTTGTTCTGGTATCCCATGAATGCACATGTTAGGCTTCTTCAGCATGTCCCATAACTCTTGAATATTTCCCTCAGTTATTTTTTTGGCTTTAACAACCTTTTCCATTGAGCTGGTTAATTCTTCCACTTTGTCTTCAAGACCTGAAATTCTATTTTCTATTTACTGCTTCACTAGTTCTTCTAATAAGACTCTCTGTTGAGCTCTGGGTTGAAGATAACTTGTCTTTTAGTTCAATTTTAAACTCTGCCTGAGACCGTTTTAACTGCTCTACCCCTATTTTTGTTTCTTGAACTGTTTTTCTCCAGTCCTCCATGTGTCTGTTTTATTCCTGTTCAAAGTGATTGATGTGCTTATTTAACTCTTCTGGGATATCCTTTTTCATAGTATTGATCATGCTTTGAAAGTTGATATCTTGGGGAGTACTACTCAGCCATCAAAAATGATGAATTACTGGAATTTGCCGGGAAATGGATGTCATTAGAAACAATTATATTAAGTGAAGTATCCCAGACCCAGAAAATTAAGCGCCTTATGTACTTCCTAATAGGTGGCTCCTAATACCAAACCCACCCAGCCCATCTTGAGACACTCATAGGTAAATCTATGTATTGCCTACAGTAATTGCAAGGATTATGAACAGGAGGGATGGGGTTGGAGGGCCACACCAGAAACAAGGAGAGAAGTGACCATGTTACAGTAGAGAAAATAGGCCTCCATCAAGGACTGCAAGAAAGTAATGTGACACCTATTTAAGTTCACAGACATTCGTTCCTGATCATTTACAACTAAGGAGGTATGAACTCACCAGAAGGGGAGGCCATATAGTCCGGCAGATTAAAAAGTAACCATTTTGCAAATGGGTGATTGACCGCTCCCATTGCCTAATGCCATATGACCCTGCGATTCCACTTTTGGGTATAAGTATTACATCTACCCTTGAATGTGCTCTTATAATAAGACTCCAGTTTAACAGCTTTTTGTCTCTGGCCAGGGAATGACATACAGTACCCATCATGATGGAGTGAAGAGCATTGCAGGAGCAACAAAACTGCAAAAGAAAATCAACGAACCACTATCCAGAACTTCAGAGACTCTATATCAACCACCTAGAACTAGGCCAGACTAATCTCTCCCCATCCTGAAGCTCAGGGACATTTGCGGAAGAGGGGGCAGTAAGAGTGTAAGAGCAAAAGGATGGGAGCAGCAATGATTTGCAAGATACTCCACACAAGTTAGGGCCGAAGCAATCATAATTGGATATTGCATGCCTGGCGCAATGTCCAACACACTATTGACCTCACAAAGTCCAGCATCTGCTAAAGGTCCTTGGAGGCAAGAGATTGACAGCCACAGTAGTGTTCCTATGCTTAAGGGGAACACAGGAAAGGGTTCAGGGAAATGCCACTGGGTCCTTGTACGTCATTGGAGAGGAGGGCCCAGAGGAGAGTCAGGCATGCGCAAGAAAGGACTCTGGGAATTGGGGCGGGAGGCACTGGGGGATGGGGCGGCAGGGGTGAGGGGAGGGAGAGCAGGGGGTTCGGGGGGAGGAGGAGGGAGGGAGGGAACTGGTGTACTTATTAAGTTTTGTATGAGCTGAAATAATAATAAAAATGTATTAATAAAAAAAAGAAGAAAGTTGTTATCTTGGGTCTGGCTTTCTTGGCTATTTTCTGTGAATTTGTTCTGGTTAGAATCTATCATTATGGGGTTAATTCTTTGGTGGGACATTTGTTTTCTTGGGTTTTGTTTCTCATGGATTTGCACTTTAACTTGTGCATTGTTGTTTTTTCTCTTAAGACCTTCCTTCAGTTTAATTGGTATCATTACTCTGAAGCAGTTATTACTAGTGTTTGCCTTGGAGTTGGGTACTCTTGTCTGTTGTTATTGTTATTTCCTTGATGAGGCTATTAAACTGTTACTACATCAATTAAGTCAGGTTTGGTGGATAGGGGGTGAAAATTAGTATTGTAGTGCACTTTTTCGATTTAGTACCTTTGTGATATGTGAGGTGAATGGTATAGTCCCTGAAGTTGTATATGTTTTGGGGGTGGGTATATGGGAAATTTAATCTACAGTGACTAATAATTGAAAGGAACAGGATGGTGAAAAGGAGTTTACTTATATTTGAGCTGGATGTGAAAAATGTCTCCCATGTGATAAGATGATTTTAGAGGACTTCAGATGTATGGACATTTGTCCCCTGGAGTTTTGCTTGGGTTTTCTTTGGACTCCTTTTAATTCTGAGGAGCAGTGTGTCCTCTCTGGACCACAAGTGTTCCTGGCGGAAAAGACAGATCTGCTAGTTGTCAGCACAGTTCACCTGGGACCTGGGGTGTGGCCTACTGACCCTCCCTAGCCTTGAGCAGACTGGGTGGTGTTCAGGCTGGTTGGTGGGAGGACCTGGGACAAGCGGGAGACCTGGGACCTGGGCGTGGGCTGGGGGGATTTACTTGAGGAACATTGTGTCCACCTGGGCCTTGAGTGCCCCTGGCAGAAAGGGTCCTCTTTCTTTTAAGATCTTCTTTCCCTTCCCTCCTATTTCTAATCCTTTGCAACTATAATGGGTGTTATAGAGATTTACCTTTACATATGTCACAACTGCAGGGGTCGGCTCCTGGCTACCTGGAAGGAGAGAGGTGAGCGCACTGCCTGCCCCTCTGCCTCCCAGGTCCCCGGAGACAATCAGACACAGCAGGGAGTTAAGTCGAAGCATGAACTCGTTTATTATACACAGAACAGCAGTTTATGAAGGCCAAAACCATGAGGCGTGAAAAGGGCAGCCAATCATATTAAAGGTCAGTGCAGCTTGCAGGCTTCACGGGCTAAGGTCAGCATTACAGAACTCTTACGAACCAATCAGGATTTCCTGTGATGCAAACAGGGTTATGCCCCTGCACACTAGCTCCCTGCGCCATCTTAGGCCCCATATGCTTGGCTACACCTTGTTCTTCCCAGTGCCATCTTGCCTGGGCCTTTTTGTTTATAAGCTAATGTGTTCACCTAGATGTTAGGTCAAACGCAGATTGACTCCACCTTAGATTATGTAAGTTGTTGATCAGGCCACCTTATGTTAGGTCAGGTCTTTGGCCCTGTCCACCTTGGTGTAGGTAGGACTGTTGGGGGCGAGTGGGCAGCCTGTCATAATGGCACCTTGATGGGGTTGCAATGCCAAGACATGCATCTATCATATAGAGGGTTTGTTGCCAGATGGCTTTAACGCATTCGGTTCACCATGATCAACCCTTGGCGGTGAACCCAGTGCCTTGTCCCTGTCTTTTTGCATTCCCAGTTTTTATATTAAAAGTCCAAGGCAGTCATTTAACACATGTGAGCATCCTAGGTCATTAGGTGACCCAGTGAAGGGCAGGGGAAAGCCCTTCTACCCTCTACATTCAGGCCGGCTGGCATGTTCTTCAGTCCAGTTCGGTATGTCCCATGAGCCCCTGGCCAAATCGCCTAAGTCAAAAAGAAGGTCAGGGAACTAGGTGATTGGTGGTTGGGTACTAGTAGTCTGGTTGATGATGTTGCCCATCTGAGAATTGACCTGCTGAGGCTGATGGGTGCTGTGTGGCATTGCTTTCGTTGAGTCTATGAGGACCAGCAGGAACAGTAGTGCTAGTAACCCTTTGGCCATTGTAGGTACTGAGATCCTTGGTGGGTTCTGAAAGAGAAAGCATAGAAAAGACTTTCTCAAGGGCAGTCTGCCCTTGTTTTTTTATGGCATAATCTTTATTCTTATGCTTGCCTTTTTGTCATTTATTGTGATGTCTTCTTTTTATTTTTGATAGGTTAACCACATGGGCGATCCACCATTCCTTTTAGGAAGGCCCTTCGTGGTTGTGTCATGAAGGTTCTCCTCAGGGCAAAATTTAAGGTACCTAGCTGGTTCCCAAATTGGAGAGGACTCCCCAATTGGGAAAATACACCCAAACCCTATCCTGTAGTGATTAGGGGTCTTGTCCCCTCCAATGACCAATGAAGGAGTCCTTCCAGCACACCGTGATAGAAGGTTTGGTGGATAGGTGACCCCAATGCCTTACTCTGGTTGTTCCTTTTGAAAATTTAAATATTGCTTGTAAATAATGCTAGCCCTAAATGCTGATGTGGGCTTATTCCCCCTTTTTATTTTTGTAATTGGGCCTTTAAGTACTGGTGGTTTCTTTCAATAATAGCTTGTCCTTGGGGATTATATGGGATTCCTGTGGTGTGAGTAAAATGCCAAGTCTGAAAAAAGTTTTGTAAAGTCTGACTAATAAAACAAGGGCCATTATCTGTCTTAATTTGTTTAGATAACTCTAAGGTGGCAAAGCACACAGGGCACCAGATGTGTGGGGGTCGGCTCCTGGTCGCCAGGAAGGAGAGAGGTGAGCGTGCTGCTTGCTCCTCTGCCTCCCAGGTCCTGGGAGACAGTCAGGCAGGCAGGGAGTTAAGTCGAAGCATGAACTCGTTTGTTGTATGCAGTGCAGCAGTATAAAGGCAAAAACCGTGAGGTGCGAAAAGGACAGCCAATCATGTTAAAGGTCAGTGCAGCACGCAGGCTTCACGGGCTAGGGTCAGCATTACAGAACTCTTACGAACCAATCAGGGTTCCCTGTGATACAAATAGGGTTACGCCCCTCACACTAGCTCCCAACGCCATCTTAAGCCCCATGTGCTCGACTACACCTTGTTCCTCCCAGTGCCATCTTGCCTGAGCCAGTCCAACAACAATTTCTGATTCTATCTGTTTACTGGAAGATATTATTAATTCAATTTTTTGATAGCTGAGTAATATTCCATTGTGGAAATGTACCACATTTTTATTATTCATTTGTCAACCATTGGGCATTTAGATTGATTCCATGATACTGTAAAGAGTTCTGCAATGAACATGGATATACTCCTATCATTATAGTGAAATGATGCATTTTTAAGGATTATTCCAAGTCATGGTATAGCAGTGTCATGGTTAGGCAGAAGTATCAACAGGACTGTTGAGGGTTTGAGCTCTGGGCACATTTGTGGAGAATTAGTGGTTGGGTTAATCCCAGAGCAAACCTGCAGGAGATTGTCTGCTGATGGGGAAGGAAGGCTGAGCTTATGGTGGTGAGACTAGGCCCTGAACAGGTAGATAAAATACTGAGAGCTGGTTGAGGAAGTTGGCATCCTTCTGTTCACTTGGCCAGACTTGCTGGTCTGGCAAGTAAGGATTGTCCATCTCTCAGCCATTATGTGGTGATGGTGTGGTCAGTTCCCTAAGCCCTGGTGTTGGTGTGTGCTCTCCCATCAAGATGGACCAAGAACTGTAACCAGGAATTATAAGAGAGAATAAATCTTTGTTCCCTTAAGCTATTTGATGTTGATTTATCAGCAACAATAAAAGTGCACTGCAATAAGCAGGGTCATATGGCACATTAATCCTTAACTTTTTTAGAAATTGTCATGTTCATCTCCAGAGTGGTTGTACTAGCCTGCATTATCACCAACAATATATGAGGGTACCATTCTCTACACATCCTCTCCAGCATTTGTTGTTGTTTGTGTTTTGGATTTTCACCAACCTGACCTGGATGAGATGATACTTCACAATAGTTTTGCTTTGCATTTCCCTGATGGCTAGGAAAGTGGAACATTTTTCAAAGTATTTGTTTGACATTTCAATTTCATCACTGGAAAAGTTTCTTTTCAGTTTCTCAACCCATTTTCAAACTGGGCTATTAATCTTCTTGGTATTTGCTCTTTTAAAATATTTTTTATTTGTTTATTTTTCCCCAATCATACAAGTTCAATAGGTACCCCGGTCCTCTCCCTCCCTCTACCTTTCCCCAGTCCCCCTTGCACACTCCCCCCTTTTCCCCTTCCTTTTGCCCCCTTCCCTCCATTTCTCCAAGTACCTCCCCATTCCCCCCTCCCATCCCCTGGAGCATCCTTTTGTGTGAATGCCAAACTTCCTTCTGAGTCCTTCACTCTAGTGAGGTGTGCGGACTCAGTGGCATAGCCCAGAGCCTTTCCTTGAGCTCCCCTTTAGTCTGGGAACACTATTATGACTGTTAATCCCTTGCCTCTGAGGATTCTATTACCCGTGATCCATTCTAAATTTGGGGGGATCATTGACATGTCATGACTGATAGTTTTGCTGGGTTTATCAGCCTTGGTTGCCTTCCACACCCCAAACATATGCAATCAAAATAGAAACTCGCCAAGGCCAATAGTAATAGTCAAATCACTATACATATAAGACAAAGAAAATATGCTGAGAGCTTCAAGAGAAAAAAACAAGTCACTTTGTCATAGTTAAACACAGGTGTCAACTTGACTCTTGAGGGTTTGAGCTCTGGGCACAGGTGTAGAGAGTTGATGGTTGAGTTAAGCCCAGAGCAAACCTGAAGGAGATTGTCTGGCTGCTGGGGAAGACCCAGCCCATGGTGGGTGGGATTAGGCCCTGGATAAATCACAGAGAGCTGGTTGAGAGAGTTGGCATCCTTCTGTATACTTGGCCAGACATGCTGGTCTGGCAAGTAAGGATTGTCCATCTCTCAGCCGTTATGGTGGCCAGTTCCCTCAGCCCTGGTGTTGGTGTGTGCTCTCCCATCAAGCTGGACTATGAACTGTAACCGGACTATCGTAAGAAAGTAAACTCCTTGTTCCCTTAAGCTGTGTTCTGGTCATTTATCAGCAACTATGCAGGCAGACTACAACACACTTTTAAAGGTAAATCTATTAAAATACAAATGATTTTTCAATGGAAATAGTAGAAGCAAGAAGAGCTTGGAGATATGTACTTCAAGTATTGAGCAAAAAGGGTATTTAATTCTTTAAGGTCTTAGTGCACTCTGGATAATAGAGCTCTATCAGATGTGTTGTTAGTGAAGATTTTTCTTCCAGTCTATGGATTGTCCTTTTTCTTGGTTTACAATCTCTTTAGATGAACAGAAGCTCTTTAATTTCATAAGATCCCATTTGTTGAGTGTTGGTTCTAGTGACTATGCTGTTGGATTTCTGTTTAGGAACTGTTGGCCTAGTCCAATCAGCTCAATGGAGTTCCTTACCCTTTCAACTAGAGTTTTTATTGTTTCTGACCTAATATTAAGGTCCTTGATCCATTTGGAGTTGATTTCTATGCCTGGTGACAAGTATGGGTCCAGTTTCAATCTTCTGCATATGGATATCCAGTTTGCCATACCATTTGTTAAAGATATTTTTCTTTTTCCATTGAATTTTCTGAGCTGCTGTATCAAAAATCAGGTGACCATAGATGTGTAGACTTATGTCTGGGTCTTCAACCCTTATCCATTGATCTACATGTCTGTTTTGGAGCCAGTACAATGCTAGTTTTATTACTGTGGGTTTGTAGTGTAGATTAAGGTTTGGTATGGTGATACCTCCAGCAGCATTTTTGTTACTTAGGATTGTTTTTGCTATCCTGGGAGTTCATATGAATTTTGAGATTATTTGGTCAGTTTCTATAAAAATGTATTGGACTATTGATTGGCATAGCATTGAATCTGTATGGTACTTTTGGTAGGATGATCACTGTTATGATATTGATGCTATCTATTCAGGACCATAGTAGGCCTGTCTATGTCCTGGTGCCTTCTGAATTTGTTGTATAGGGTTTTAAAGTTTTCATTTTACATATCTCTCACTTCTTTGGTTAGATTTATTTCAAGGTATTTCATTTTTTTTAAGGGTATGGTAAATGGGATTTTTTCTTTTAAGACAATCTCACTTTTTTCATCTTTGGTGTATAGGAAGACCACTGATTTTTGAATATTAATTTTGTATTCTGCCACTCATTAGAACTTATGTATTAGTTCCAGGTGTTTCCTCAGGGAGATTTTAGGATCTTTCAGCTGTAGGATCATGTCATCTGAAAATAGGGATATCATAACTTCTTCTTTTCTGATTTGAATCCCTTTTGTCTCCTTCTCTTGTCTTATGGCTCTAGCTGACTTCAAGTAAAATACTGAATAGAAGTGGTGAGAGTGGACAGCCTTGCCTAGTTCCTGATGAAAGTGGGAGTGCTTCAAGTTTTTCTTTATTTAGAATAATCCTTGCTATTGGCTTGTTGTATATACTATTTATTATGTTGATATAAGTTCTTTCCAATCCAATTGTCTCTAGGGTTTTCATAACAAAAAAAGTTGAATCTTGTCAAAAGCTTTGTCTGCATCTATTGAGTGCATTATGTGGTCTTGGACTTTGGATTTTTTTATATGATGAATTACACTTATTGATTTGCATATGTTGAACCAATCTTGTGTGCCTGGGATAAATTCTACTTGATCATAATGAATTATGTTTTTGATATGTTTTTTAATCTGATTTGCTAAGATTTAGTTGCGAATCTTCGCATTTCTGTTCATTAAAGAAATTGGTTTATAGTTTTGTTTGTTAAGTGTATATTTATTAGGTTTTGGGATTAGTATGATATTAGCTTCATAGGAAGAATTTGGAAGTGTCCTTCCTTTGCTATCTTATGGAATAGTTTAAGGAGTAATAGTGTTGGTTATTCTTTAAATATCTAGTAGAACTCTGCACTGAATCTTTCTACTCCTGGACATTTTTTGGTGGGAAGATTCATGATTACTTCTTTAATATCCTCATTTGTTTTATGTCTATGTAAATAATTCATTTCATCATGATTCCATTTGGGTAAATTGTGCTTACTTAGTAATTCATCCATTTCTTTTTGATTATCAAATTTTATGGAATGGAGTTTAAGTTTTTGAAATATGACCTTATAATTCTCTGAATTTCTTGAGTTTCAGTTGTGATAATTTTATTAATTTAGGTTTTCTCTCTCTTGATTTTGGGAAATCTGGCCAGGGTTGTATCAATTTATTGATTTTTCAAAAAGGACAGTTATTTCCTAGTTGATTCTTTGTATCATTTTCTTTATCTGGTTATTTCTCCCCTGATTTTGCTAATCCCCTCTCATCTTCAGGGTTGAATTTTTCTTGTGTCTCTGAAGTTTTAAGTTGGGTTTTTACATTATTTTCTTGTCAGATTTCTATTTTTTTTGATATAGCCATTGATTGTTATGAACTTTATCCCAGAAGTTTTGGTATGTTGTATTTTCTTTATCATTCGTGTCTACGAATTTTTTTATTTGATATTAGACTTCCTTATTTTTTATTAATACATTTTTTATTATTATTTCAGCTCATACAAACTTAAGAGGTACACCAGTTTCCTCCCTCCCTTCTCATCCCCCCGTACTCCCTGCTCCCCCTACCCACCCCCCTCCCTCCCCATTCCCCAGTGCCTCCCGCCCCTATTCCCAGAGAGTCCTTTCTTGTGCATGCCTGATTTTCCTCTGGGCCCTCCTCTCCGATGACGTACAAGGACCCACTGGCCTTTCCGTGAACCCTTTCCCGTGTTCCCCTTAGGTATAGGAACACTGCTGTGGCTGCCAATTCCTTGCCTCCAAGGATCTTGGTGCCTTTAGCAGATGCTAGACTTTGTGAGGTCAATAGTGTGTTGGACATTGCGCAGGGCATGCAAAGTCCAATTATGATTGCTTCAGCCCTAACTTGTATGGAGTATCTTGCAAATCATTACTCCTCCCATCCTTTTGCTCTTACACTCTTACCACCCCCTCTTCCGCAAATGTCCCTGAGCTTCAGGATGGGGAGAGATTAGGCTGGCTTAGTTCTAGGTGGTTGATATAGAGTCTCTGGATTGTGTTTGTTGATTTTCTTTTGCAGTTTTGCTGCTCCTGCAATGCCCTTCACTCCATCCTGGTGGGCATTGCATGTCACCCCCTGGCCAGAGACAAAAAGCTGTTAAACTAGAGTCTTGTGATAAAAGCACATTAAAGGTAGATGTAATAAAAGCGGGAAACCACAGTGAGGGAGGGGTCTATCACCCATTTGCAAAATGGTTACATTTTATCTGCCAAACTATATGCCCTCCTTTCTGGTGAGATCATACCCCCTCAGTAGTAAATAATCAGGAACGAAAGTCTGTGAACTTAATCAAATGTCTCATTACTTATTTGAGTCCTTGATGGAGGCCTATTTTCGCTGTAACATGGTCCCCTCTCTCCTTGTTTCTGGTGTGGCCCTCCTACCACATCCCTCCTGTTCATAATCCTTGCAATTACTTTCTTTAGGAGGACTGGGTGGGTTTGGTACTAGGAGCCACCTATTAGGGAGTACATACGGCGCTTAATTTTCTGGGTCTGGGATACTTCACTTAATATAACTGTTTCTAATGACATCCATTTCCTGGCAAATTCCAGTAATTCATCATTTTTGATGGCTGAGTAGTACTCCATTGTATAGATGTACCACAGTTTCCTTATCCACTTGTCAACTGTTGGACATTTGGGTTGATTCCATGAGTTTGCTATTGTAAACAGGGCTGCTATGAACATGGTCGTGCTTGTGCTATCGAGGTGAACCTCTGCTGTATGGGGGTTATTCCCAAAAGTGGAATAGCAGGGTCATATGGCATTTCAATCTTTAATTTCTTTAAGAATCTCCAGACGGCTCGCCAGAGTGGCTGTATGAGCCTGCATTCCCACCAGCAATGTAGCAGAGTTCCCCTCTCTCCACATCGTCTCCAGCATTTGTTGTTGTTTGTATTGTGGATTTTTGCCATCCTGACCGGGGTGAGAAGATATCTCAGGGAATTTTTGATTTGCATTTCCCTGACGGTGAAGGAAGTGGAGCATTTTTTAAGATATTTGCTAGACATTTTAATTTCATCCCTGGTAAAGTTTCTTTTGAGTTTCAGGGCCCATTTTTTAATTGGGCCATTGGTTTCCTTGGTGTTTAGTTTTCTAAGTTCTTTGTGCACTCTGGACAGCAGAGTTCTATCAGATGTGTGGTTAGTGAAGATTTTCTCCCATTCTGTGGGTTGCCTTTGAGCTCTTGTTACAATCTCTTCATCTGAACAGAAGCTCTTTAATTTCACAAGATCCCAACTGTTGAGAGTTGGTAGCAGTGACTGTGCCATTGGATGTCTGTTTAGGAAATGTTGGCTTAGCCCAATCAGCTCGAGGGAGTTCCCTATCCTTTCAACTATGGTTTTTATAGTCTCCGGCCTGATATCAAGGTCCTTGATCAATTTGGAATTAAGTCTTGTGCATGGTGACAAGTACGGGTCCAGCTTTAATCTGCATGTGGAGATCCAGTTTTGCCAGCACCATTTGTTGAAGATGCTGTTCTTTTTCCATTGGATTTTTTGGGCCCCTTTGTCAAAGACCGAATGGCTGTAATTTTGTGGGCTTACATCTGGGTCTTCAAACCTTATCCATTGATCTGTGTGTCTATTTTGGAGCCAGTACCAGGCTGTCTTTATAACTATGGATTTGTAGTATAGATTTAGGTTTGGTATGGTAATACCTGCAGCAGTGTTTTTGTGGCTCAGGATTGTCTTTGCTATCCTTGGTCTTTTGTGCCTCCATATGAACTTTGAGATTGTTTGGTCAACTTCTTTGAAGAATTGCTTTGGGATTTTAATTGGTATAGCATTGAATTTGTATATTGCCTTTGGTAGGATGGTCATTTTTACGATGTTGATTCTGCCAATCCAGGAACAAGGGAGGTCTTTCCACCTTCTGGTGTCTTCTGCTATTTCTTTCTTTAAAGTTTTAAAGTTTTCATTGTAAAGGTGTTTTACCTCCTTGGTTAGGTTTATACCAAGGTATTTCTTTTTTTTAGGGGCTATAGTTAATGGGATTGTTTCTCTCAAGGCTTTTTCACTTCTTTCATTCTGGGCATATAGGAAGGCCTCTGGTTTTTGCACATTTATTTTGTATCCTGCCACCCTGCTGAACTTCTCAATTAGTTCCAGGAGCTTCCTGGTAGAGTTTTTGTGATCACTTAGGTATAAAATCATGTCATCTGCAAAGAGAGATAGCTTGACTTCTTCCTTGCCAATTTGAATCCCTCTTACGTCCCTTTCTTGTCTTATGGCTTCAGCTAAGACTTCAAGTACAATATTGAATGGAAGTGGTGAGAGTGGACAGCCTTGTTTAGTTCCTGATCGAAGTGGGAATGCTTCCAATTGTTCCCCATTGAGCATAATCCTTGCTGTGGGCTTGTTGTATACAGCTTTGATTATATTGATGACGGTTCCTTCCATTCCTACTGTCTCTAGCGTTTTGATCATAAAAGGCTGATGGATCTTGTCAAAAGCTTTTTCTGCATCTATCGAGAGTATCATGTGGTCTTGGACTTTGGACTGGTTTACATGATGAATTACATTTATTGATTTCCATATGTTGAACCAACTTTGTTTGCCGGGGATGAAGCCTACTTGGTCCCCGTGAATGATCTTTTTAATGTGTTTTTGAATCCGATTTCCTAAGACTTTGTTGAGATCTGTGCGTCTGTGTTCATCAGAGAGATTGGCCTATAGTTTTCTTTTTTAAGTGAATCTTTATTAGATTTTGGGATTAAAAGGATATTAGCTTCATAGAAGTAATTTGGTAGTGTTCCTTCCTTTGCTATTTGATGGAACAGTTTAAGGAATATTGGTGTTATTAACTCCTTAAATGTCTGGTAGAACTCTGTGCTGAATCCATCTGGTCCAGGATATTTTTTGGTGGGAAGATTCGAGATTACTTACTCAATTTCCTTATATGTTATAGGATTATTTAAATAATTCACAACTTCCTGATTCAATTTAGGTAAGTTGTGTTTACTTAGAAATTCATTCATGTCTTTTGTGTTGTCAAACTTCACAGAGTATAAGTTTTTGAAATATGATGTTATAATTCTCTGGATTTCTTGGGTATCAGCCGTGATAACTCCATGTTCATTTCTAATTTTGTTAATTTGGGTTTTCTCTCTCTTGCTTTTGGTTAATTTAGCTAGGAGTGTATCAATATTATTGATTTTTTTCAAAGAACCAGCTTTTTGACTCGTTGATTTTTTCTATCGTTTTCTTAATCTCGATTTCAGATATTTCTCCCCTTATTTTGCTAATCTCCTCTCTTCTACTACTTTGGGATCAGATTGCTCTAGTTTCTCTAAAGCTTTAAGCTGCATTGTTAAGTTGTTTATTTCTGACGTTTCCATTTTTTTGATGTAGGCATTAAGAGCTATGAACTTACCTCTTAGGACAGTTTTCATTGTGTCCCAGAGATTTTGGTAAGTTGAATTTTCATTATCATTCGCTTTCAGGAAATCTTGAATTTCCTTTTTAATTTCTTCCTGAATCCAGTTCTCATTCAGCATCATATTGTTAAGTTTCCAGGAGTTAGTGTATTTTCTCTTGTTTGTTGTGTTGTGGATGTCCAGCTTTAGGCCATGGTGGTCTGACAGGGCACAGGTTAGAATTTCAACTTTTTTCCATGTGTAGATTCGTTTTGTGGCCCAGTATGTGATCTATTTTGGAGAAAGTTCCGTGTGCTGCTGAGAAAAATGTGTATTCTTTGGTGCGTGGGTGAAAAGTTCGATAGAGATCTGTAAGGTCCATTTATTTCAGGTTTTGATTAAGTTCCAAAGTGTCTCTGTTAAACTTTTGACCTGTTGATCTATCCCGTGTTGAGAGGGCAGTGTTGAAGTCCCCAAGAATTATCGTTTGGGGGTTGATTTCTTGCTTTAGACGCTGTAGGGTTTTCTTAATGAATGTGCAGGGGCCCATATTAGGTGCATATATGTTCAGTATTGTGAAGTCTTCCTAGAGAATTGTACCTGTGACTAAAATGTAGTATCCATCCGTGTCTCTTATAATTTTCTTTGATTTGAAGTCCACTTTTTCTGATATCATAATGGCTACCCCTGCCTGTTTTCTGCTTCCATTAGCTTGTAGAATTGTTGACCAGCCTTTTATTTTGAGGGCATGCCTATCTTTTGTGGTGAGATGGGTTTCCTGCAGGCAGCAGATTGATGGACTGTGATTTTTAATCCAATTTGTAATCTGTGTCTCTTGATTGGTGAGTTAATTCCATTAACATTTAGTGCAACAATGGAGAAACTATTTTTGATTCCAGACATTTAGTATGTTTAGTAGTTTTTATAAGTATATTGCTTCGCTTTTAATGGTGTTATACTTGCCTTCTGTTCTTCTGGATATGCTGTTTTTTCTTCAAGCTTGAGTATCATTTCTAGCATTTTTTGAAGGCCTGGTTTGGTGGATATGTTTCCCTTAAAATTGTGTTTGTGCTGGAAGATTTTTCTTTCTCCCTCGATCATGACTGAAAGTTTTGCAGGTTAAATCAGCCTGGATTGACATTTTTGCTCATTCAATACTTGAAGTATGTCTCTCCAAGCTCTTCTTGCTTTTACTGTTTCGACTGAGAAGTCATTTGTTATTTTAATAGGTTTACCTTTAAAAGTGACTTGTTTTTTCTCCCTTGAAGCTCTCAGCATCAGTTCTTTATCTTGAATGTGGAGTGTTTTGACTATTATTTGCCGTGTCGAGCTTCTGTTTTTGTCATATCTGTTTGGGGTGTGGAATGCCTCTTATATATGGATGGCCCTCTCTTTTTTTAGATGAGGAAAGTTTTCCTTGATGATTGTTTGAAAAATTTCCTCAGGGGTGGTATTTTGAGATTCTTGCTCTGGTATTCCATGAATATGCATGTTGGGCTTCTTCAGGGTGTCCCATATCTCCTGGATATTTCTCTCAAGTATCTTTTTGGCTTTAACATTCTCTTCCATTGAGCTGGTTAATACTCCCACTTTGTCTTCGAGATCTGAAATTCTGTTTTCTGCTTCCTTAGTTCTGCTTATAAGACTCTCTTGTAGAGTTCTGGGTTGAAGAAAGCTTGTCTTTTAGCTCATTTTTAAACTCTGCTTGAGTCTGCTTTAACTGTTCTATGCCAGTTTTTGTTTCTTGCACTGTTTTTCTCAACTCCTCCAAGTGTCTGTTGTGTTCCTCCTCAAAGTGATTGATTCGATTATGTAATTCCTCCTGGATTTCCTCTTTCATAGTATTGAACATGGTAATGATCATATTTTTTTAAAATTTTTTTTTATTATTATTATTGTTATTTATTCAACTGTGTGTATGTGCGCGCGTCTGTGTGTGTGTGTGTCTGTGTATGTGTAGAACCACGGACGAATTCGCAAACCACCATGGACGCCTCCACCTCCTTCTGCCCCGGGATTCACAGGCTCCGCCCTACCAGGACCAGAAGCGCAGGCCGCCCCCGCTTCCGTCTGGCGTCTATACGTGGGATCTGGGATCCGAACTCGGGACCTTCCGCCTGCAAGTCGGAGGCTTAACCCCTGAGCCACCTCTCCAGCCCGGTAATGATCATATTTTGAAGGTCGTTATCCTGGCTCAGGCTTTCTTGGCCATTTTCCATGGGTTTGTTCTGGTTGGAGTCTAACATTATGGGATTAATTCCTTCAGTGGGAGATTTGTTTACTTGAGTGTTGTTTCTCATGGATTTGCACTTTGACTTTGGCATTGTCGTTTTAACTCTTAAGATCTTCTTTTAATTTCTGTGCGTTTTTCACTAAAGTGAATTATTTGGCCTGGGGTTTTTGGGGGTGGGCGGAGACTGAGCTTACCTAGGTCGAGGTGAGTCCAGTCTGGACCCCGTGCATCCCAGGTGGCGGAGTGGGAAAAGGAAGGATGGGGCATCGGTGGGTGCTATTTAACCTGGGGGACCTGGGGGCAAGCCCGGGCGCAGGGGGTGCCCTCTCCTCCTCCCAGGCCCTGCGCATTCGGCTCCGGCTGGATGGTGGGAAGAGCTGGGTCCCTCAGGCGGTCTGGGGTTCTGGGGGTGGGCGGGGACCGAGCTTACCTAGGTCGGGGCGCAGTGTAGGCCCATGTGGGCCGAGCACACGCATCCCGGGCGGCGGAGTGGAGGGGAAGAGTGTCTACGAATTCTTGAATGTTCTTTTTGATTTCTTTCCAGAATAATTCCTTGTTCATCATCGTAATATTTAATTTCCAATTTTCTGTTTGTTTGCTTTGTTGTGGCTAATAAGCTTTATTCTATGGTGGCTCTATATTTTAGCTTTTATAACCTCTTTGTTTGAACTAGTTTTTTTTGTGTCATTTTTTTTTCTAGTTCTGATATTCTATTTTCTGTTTCATTAGTTCTGCTGATAAAACTCTCTGTTAACTTTTGGATTATAGATAGCTTATCGTTTAGTTCAAGTTTAATCTCTGCTTTTTGCAAGTGCTCTATGCTTAGTTTTATTTCTTCTTTCAACTTTTCTGTGTGTGTAGAAATTCATTTTGTGGCCCAATATGTGGTGTTTTGGAGAAAGCTCTTCGGGCTTCTAAGAAGAATGTGTATTCCTTGGTGTTTGGATGAAAGGTTTGGTAGAGATCCTTATGTCCATTTGGGTAGTGGTTTGATTCAGTTCTAGTGTGTCTGTTCAGATTTTTGTCTATTGACATATTCCAGTGTTAACAGTAGGATATTGAAATCCCATAATATTCTCATTTGATGGTTGACTTGTCATTTTAGATGCTGTAGTGTTTGATTAATGAATGTGCATGAGCCTATATTTGGTGATATATGATCAGTATTGTGAAGTCTTTCTGATGAATTTTTCATTTGATGAAAATATTGTATCCTTCTATGTCTCCTATGATTTTCTTTGGTTTGAAATCGACTTTGTCAGATGCCATAATTGGTACACATGCTTGTTTCCTTGTTCCATTAGCTTAAAACATTCTGACCATCCTTTTACTTTGAGAATGTGTTTATCTTTTATGGTGAGATGTGTTTCCTGAAGGCAGCAGATTGATAGGTTTTTTATTTATAGCCTAAGTCTTTTTTTTATTTTTTATTTTTATTTTTTAATACATTTTTTATTATTTCCGCTCATACAAACTTAATAGGTAGACCAGTTCCCTCCCTTCCCCCCCCCCCCCGAACCCCTTGCTCCCCCTCCCCTCCCTCCCCATCCCCCAGTGCCTCCCCTCCAATTCCCAGAGAGTCCTTTATTGTGTATGCCTAACTCTCCTCTGGGTCCTCCTCTCCGATGACATACAAGGACCCAGTGGCATTTCCCTGAACCCTTTCTCGTGTTCCCCTTAAGCATAGGAACACTACTGTGGTTGTCAATCCCTTGCCTCCAAGGATCTTGGTGCCTTTAGCCGATGTTAGACTTTGTGAGGTCAATAGTGTGACGGACATGGCTCAGGGCATGCAAAGTCCTATTATGATTGCTTCAGCCATAACTAGTGTGGAGAATCTTCAAATCATTGCTCCTCCCATCCTTTTGCTCTTACAATCTTACCGCCCCCTCTTCCGCATATGTCCCTGAGCTTCAGGATGGGGAGAGATTAGTCTGGCCTAGTTCTAGGTGGTTGATATAGAGTCTCTGAAGTTCTGGATTGTGGTGTGTTGATTTTCTTTTGCAGTTTTGCTGCTCCTGCAATGCCCTTCACTCCATCTTGATAGGCACTGTATGTCACCCCCTGGTCAGAGACAAAAAGCTGTTAAACTGGAGTCTTGTTATAATAGCACATTCAAGGGTAGATGTAATAAAAGCAGGAAACCTCGGTGAGGGAGGGGTCAGTCACCCATTTACAAAATGATCACCTTTCATCTGCCAGACTAGCCCAAGTCTTTTGATTGGTAATCCCCTCTCATTTTCGGGGTTAATTCCATTGACATTTAGGGTTATAATTAAGAGATGTCATTTCTTTTGTGTTTGGTGGCTTTTATATGTGTACTATTAGGCTTGGAGGTTGCCTTAGAACTATATTTCCCTTCTGTGCTCCTGGAGGTGGTTGTTCTTTTCTTCAACTTGAGTATATTTTCTAGCATTTTTTTTTTTTGTAGGTCTGTTTTGGTAGTCATGTAAGTCCTCATTTTGTCTTTATGGTGGGAAATTTTTCTTTCACATTCAATCATGACTGATAGTTTTGATTGGTATATCAGCCTGGGGTGGCATTTGTGCTCATTTATGACTCGAAGTACATCTCTTCAAGCTCTTCTGGCTTTTACTGTTTCTATTGAAAAAATCAGTTCTTACCTTTAAAAATGACTTTTTTTTTCTCTTGAAGCTCTCAACACGTTGTCTTTGTCTTGTGTCTGTAGTGTTTTGACATTATTTGCTGTGGCCTCTTGTATTTGGGTGGGCCTCTCTTTCTTTAGATGAGGAAAATTTTCCTTTATGATAATTTGAAAAATTTCCTCAGGTACGGTATTTTGGGATTCTTTTTCTGGTATTCTGTGAGGGCGCATGTTAGGCTTCTTCAGGGAGTTCCATAACTCTTGAATATCCCTCTCAAGTATATTTTGGCTTTTACTACCTCTTTGGTTGAACTAGTTTTTTCTGTTGTTTTGTGTTCTAGTTCTGATATTCTATTTTCTGCTTCATTACTTATGCTGAAAAGATTCTCTCTTAACATCTGGATTATAGACAGCTTATTTTTTAGTTCAAGTTTAATTTCTGCTTTTTGCAACTGCTCTATGCCTAGTTTATTTCTTCCACTGCTTTTCTTTTTGGTTGATGCATTTTTTTTTTTAAAGGGAGAAAGGGAGATTTATTCAGCTTATGGTTCCACAGGGGCAAAAGAGTTTTTTAAAGCAGAGATGGCATGGCTGGCCAAAGCTGGAGGCTACATCACTGCAGACATCTTGGAAACGAGAGCTGCAAGACTGCTTGCTGCAAAGGCAGACTTCTCCTGGAGGTAGGGTGGGACTAATCCACCAAGGTCCACCCCTTCTGGTATTCTGTGAGGGAGCATGTTAGGCTTCTTCAGGGTGTTCCATAACTCTTGAATATCCCTCTCAAGTATATTTTGGCTTTTACTACCTCTTTGGTTGAACTAGTCTTGAGAGGTAAGACTCTACCTCTCCAGGTGCCATTACCTTGCCAAACACATGAGACTGTGAGGGACACATCTCAAACCATGACACTCCATCCTTAGCCCTCATAGGCTCATTGCCATCTCATTATTCAGTCTTTAAAAGTCTTCATAGACTACATCAGTATTCCTAACACAGTCCAAAAGTCCAAAGTCCAAAGCCTTCTGTAAAATCAAAATACAAGTTACATACTTCCAACATAAAATGGCACAGAATAAACATTTCTATTCCAAAGAAAGGAATGGGGGTATATCCAGGAAAGATTGGTCCATAACAAGACTGAAAATGCACAGGACAAACTCCAAGTCCTGCAGCTCCCAGTCCAACAGGTGAGCTTATCATTGAAATCATCTCAGTTCCGAAGGGGCTCTGGTTCCACCCCTCCAATGCAGCTACCCATAGAACCAGTTGCTCTCTAGAGCTGACTCCTCCCAAGGTATACAGCTGTCCTTGGCAGGTGTCCCATGTTGTCTCATCTCTAACATCTTTACTTCTCAATGGCAAACCATTAACTTCACAGCAACAGACTGCCCTTCTTGGGCCTCTAAACTGCAGATTTCTGCCATATGCTGCCTGGCTTCCATCATTTTTTGAAATCTTGGAGGAAGACTCCACTATCTCCTCCCTGTTGCATCCTTGATGCTTCTAAAACCGGAACCATGTGGATGACTTTGCCAAGACTGGCCCCCTAGAATCACAGCTGATTTTGCTTCTTTATGCTGACCACCTCTTTTGTTCCTGAGCAGTTAGTTGCTTTGTAGATGAAATCAACTCTTGCTTTGGAGCTCCACCCTTAATTTCACTTCTTCTAAAAGGGTTTGCATTCTTATGGGTGGAAACCTTTTTTGAAGATCTTGCCCTCAAGGTAGAACCTCTTCTATTATTCAAATTGAGAACAGGCTTTGATTTACTAATGGAAGTAATCTCTTTAACAGCCATTTTGTTCTCTGTTTTTTCCTTTAAGTTTGTCATTGCATTTTTCATCTTTAGATCTTAGAGTTTTTTGCTTCTTCCTGCCTGATTCTTTGCTCTTTTTCATAACTCTGAGGACAACTAAAAAGTAGTGATATCACATTGTCAAGACTACATGTCTTTGAAATTTCCTCTGTCAAGCACTCACAGTTCAACTTCAGGTAAGTTTTCAGGAGGAGGGCAAAACTTCACTAAACTGTCTATCAACTCATGGCTCCAAGTGTCACTCATTCAGTTGCAAACACAGTCTCTGTTCCCTTCTGGACCATCACAAGCTGGGCTTCCACTGCCTGCATCTCTCACTACATCCCTCTCTTCCGAGCTTTCATGAGAAAGGCCTATTTGGCCCCATTGCCAAGACACAAATACTTCCTAGCACAAAGTCCCATATTTCTCCCAACAAACAGTTCCAAAGGCACACTAGCCACATCACAACATTGGCCATACTGCTGGGCACCAACTTCTCTCACCTTCACAAACAGCTTCATATTGTGGTACCAGATGATCTTAATCTCACAGCAATATCCCACAACACAGTATTATTTTCTGTAATGGTTACTTTTAACTATTGCTGTGAGAGAGCACCCAAAGTCAAATAACTTAAAGGAGAAAAGGAGATTTATTCAGCTTATGGTTCCAGAGATGGCATGGCCGGCCAAAGCTGGAGGAAGCTAAGTCACTGCAGACATCTTGGAAGCTGAAAGCTACAAGACTGCTTGGATGCAGTTATTTAACTCTCTCAATTTTCCTCTTTCATTGTTTTGATCATAGTAAAGGTCAGGCTTTGAAAAATCATTATCTTGGGTATGACTTTCTTGGCTATTTTTCATGGATTTATTCTGGTTGGATTCCATCATTGTGGGTTAATTTTTTTTTTTTTTTTTGTAGGTGATTTGTTGTCTTGATTTTTGTTGCTTCGCATGGATTTGAGTTGTAACTTTGACAATTTTTTGTTTTATCTCTAATGTCTTTCCTGGTGTGTTTTAGATTTATGTGAGTTAGACAATATTATTGCGCTTGGATAGTTATTGGTAATGTTTGCCTAGGTGTTGAATTGTCTGTCTAGCATTCCTTGGTGCCTTTTCCTAGATGAGGTTATTGTACTGTTAGTATATCAATTAGGGTGGATTTAGAAGACAGGGATTGAAGATAAATTTGGTAGTGCAGTTTTTTAAATTAATCAATTTATTGCCTTGCATTTCTACTTTAGATCTGGGATTTGAATGTAGGTTTTTCTGCTTATGAGGCATAGTTTCAACTCCTATCTTCAATCTGGCTAGGTAAATTGCAATTTTTCAAGATCTTTCATATATTCTTGAGATTAATCCTCTTACAGATATGTAACTAGCAAAGACTTTTATATCTATTCTGTGGGTTGCCTTTTTGCTTAATTAACAGTCTCTTTTGGAGAGCATAAACCCTTTAATTTCATTAGTTCTCACTTGTTCATATTTCTTACATGAGTAGGATCCTACTCAGAAGGTTTTTATCTAGGTCTGTTTGTTTGAGTATGCTCCATATTTTTTTCCTTGAAAGTTTTAGTGTTTAAGAGGTAACATTAAGTTTGATGATCCATTTGACTTTATAGGTATTTGTACTGTGTACAGAACTGGGAAAATTTTGTAGCTGGGCAGTTACTTCAAATTATTTGTGGTTTCCTCAGATTCTGTCATCTTTCTGCTGTTCGTAAAAAGCTTCAGTGGGAAGGGAATTTCTGAAAAATTGTCTTTAACAAAATGCACCTGACAAAATTGTACCTATTTTACTATTCTTAGTATTGTATCCTCAGGATCTGATGAAGTATTTGGTACTAGAAGATACCAATTTATGAAGGACAACTCAAATATGTTTTTCACATTAAGTCAAAATCTTTTAATTTTTTGTTCATGCATTTCTCTGTGTATGTATCTTTGTGTATTGGAGGATACTGTGTACCGGTTGAGGCCCAAGGGCAACTTCAGGAATCACCCTGGATTACACTTTTTGCTTTGCTCTGGAGTTTCCCAGGCTCCATCTTCCAAGGCCATACATATAGGTTACAGCCATTTTCACCTGGTGTGTTTATTGTTGTATCTGGGATTTGAACTCAGGACCTTATGCTTGTAAGTCAGAGTCTTAACTCCTGATCCATCTCTAGTCCATAAGTCCAGAATCTTTAAATTATTGACAATGTGTGCCTTTTAATCCTATTTTAGACATTGCATATCTATGATAACTTTAGAAATTGAAAAAAAATCACATTTCAGTTGACAAGGTAATCAATTATCTGTAACTCAGGTTACCTAGCTTTAAAAATTACTTCATTCCCCTCACTGTTCTTTAGTTGCTTATTATTTATAAAATGAGGGCTTTCACTAAATGATTTATAAGATCCTTTATATCTTTAAGTTTATAGTATAGAGAATTATAGTGTAGAGTATAGCTTCAGGAAATGTGAGGTAGTCTTGGATTTATATACAAGCAGATATTCATGGAACAATGGTTCTCAGGACCTTCAGAAACAAAAACTGAACATTTCAGAAATGAAAAATCTTAGAATCTTCCACAAATGCTGAGCAGTCTCAATAAACTGAAAAGTACCACATGTTAATATTAATAGCAGCATCCTGCTATCTTTTTTTCTCTGTCTCTAGTTCCAGAACAGAATTGGCCAAACTCTCCTTATAGTTGCTGAGAGGAAAGATAATGAAAAGTCTTTAAATTCCACTTCTCCTATCTTTTTTAATCTAACACAATATCTTTGTTGGTCTCATTAAAGGGTAGTGAGGTAAATTTTCTTTCCCAGGTAACATTTTTTTTTTTTCTAAAACGCAGTGTCAGTTTGAAAGTAAAGCTATTCAATGGCTTATGTGTGTTTAAAGGGAGATAGGAAACTAAGTGTTTGTTGTACATGTGTGTGGCTAGAAGTCTGACTTCAGATTAAGAATCATGAAGATTCTTCTTGAGCTTGATATTCATGAAGAAACTTTAAATTTCAACATGATTTCTCAATTTATGTTATTGCTGTGAAGTCTCCCCCAACACCCATCAGTGACTCGTGTGTCAAAAGTCGGGTGCCCAGTTGGTGGTGATTTTAAATAGACTATGAGGGCACTCTCTTCATTATTTGACTAATCTATTGATGAATTCATATTGACTGGGCTCTTAAGAGTTGCAGTCTAGTTGGAGAAGTAGGTTAATAGGCATATGCCCTTAAATGGTATAAACTGGGCTGATGATATGGCTCAGGGATTAAAACTTCTGCATCACAGAAGTGTAAGGACTCAGATCCTAATTGAAACATCATGGGGAAGTAGTGGCAACTTATACTTCTAGCACTAGAAGGCAGAGCCTGAGAAATCCCAAAGCAAAGCAAAAAGGGGGTAAAACAATCTAGCATGATTCCTGAAATCACCTTGGACTTCCACAATTATGCACAGTGCCCTCTGATACACAAAGGCACACAGACATAAACATAGAGACACATAAACAGGCAGGCAGACAGACAGACACACACATTCACAGACACACACACACACACACACACACACACACACACACATGCACATATGTATACACAAAGGTGTCTTATACCTGTTCCCTTCTTTCTGTTCTCTGTAAACTGTCAGTAATACAAAAAGTGGAGAAATTATAACACATAGTACTTTCCCCACCACTCTGACTATCAGAAGAATGGACTCTTGAGTTTTGAAATTCCCACAAACCCTCATTTGGCAACCAGAAGAAGAGTTTGTATTTGTCTCTCAAAAGAAATTTCACACAATGTTGCAAGATAGTGTATGGAAGTATACCTGAAATAAAGCTGCTTGGTTATGCATATCTACTCTTCCTCTTATTTAAATTTTACTACTCCCCACTTCAACTTTGGAGAGAGATGAACTCAGACATTGGATGTATTTTTCCAATATGAGCATATTGAATAAACTTCCTTTCTTTGCTTTTTTACCATCAATTTGAATTTGTGAATTCATGAATTAATTATGAATTTAATGAGGGTGTAGGGCAGAACATGAGACTCAGCTAGAGTCCAGGTCTCTGCCTCCTGTCTACAGTGATGTGAGCCACTTTGCTCTACCCTATATTCCCCATCATCATGTACTTCCTCATCATGACTGGAATCAACAACACCACTGTTACCACTGACTGAAAACTATAAGATTGTGGACCAAAATAAATCTTCCTCTTTTAATTTTTTCCTGATGCATTTTTTTTCACAGTGATGAAAGTTTGGCTGGTGCACTTGTTGTGCAAATTCATAGAATGATACCTACTAAACTGAAAGGTGATAATTTTACTTGTGTCCCATAACTGGATCACATAGCCTATGGTATAATATGATTTCTGACAGGGGAGATAAAGAGTTGTAAGGGAAAAAGGAGGAAGAATTGGATTCAGGACTAAGGGTTGAAAATATTATAAAGTTGTTACATTCAAGTATACAACGTTAAAGAAATTAATTAAAAGGCAAAAAGAAGAAATTTTAAAATTAAAGCAAAGTAAGAAAAACTAAATGCTGCATTTACATTATAGACAAAAATATATTTTATTGCATTTTCATAAAAACAATTCATTGACATATTAAGCTTTGAAGTCTTATTTCACAGTTGTAACTTTCTTCTTAAAATTGAAGTCCACAGAGCATTCAAGATACCCTAGCATTGTGGTCTGTAATTCATATTAGAGTCAACAAACATTTATTTATCAAATCCTTACTATGTACTAGACAATGTACTAATAATGAGGTTCAAAAGGCAGACTATATCCTTAGAGTGCTCATAGCCTGACAAGGTAGCTGTCTTGAACACTGTTACAATTTGTTTTAGTAAGTACTATAGAAGTAGCATGTTCATAAAACAGGGATTCCTTTTAGCTACACGAACAGAAATTATGCTGGTGTAGACAACCTTAAATAGCAACTATGCGTGTGAAGCAAGGGAGCAGCTCTGAAGAGAATGGAAGATCAGGACAATAGGGCAGTTGTAAGAGAACATACCAAGTAACTAAATTTTGCTTCAGTGTAAAGTCATGAAGAGAACTGCCCTATCCTCAGAGAAATTTTGAATATCCAACACGCTTAACTACTCTGTATTCGGTCTATATTTGTCTACTGCTTCAGGGTTAAGAAAATGCATTGTGTTGGGAAAGACCAGAATTTCAATCTCATGGATTGCAGGACACCTGAAGAATCTGACATTCTGGCTACTTTTATTCAGCTACTCAAGGTGTTATCAGACTTGGAGTTCTCCTCTATAGAAGTAAAGAATATAGGAAAGAGTTTATATATGAGCACAATCAGATCTGTGTATCAGCAGATAGCTATCAAGAGTAATGAGAAAAATGATCTCATCAGAACCACGACTGGATGGAAGCAAGGATGCTAGAGATTCAACCTTTCTAATCAGGGAGTGCTGGGTCTCTAATGCAAAGCTATATATCAAAGTAACTTCCTGGCCTTTCTATCTTCTGAGGAAAATGTAGAACACCTCCTTCTGTCTGTGAAGGATCCCTTGCAGATGGGTTGTCAGACTCAAGAGGGATATAAGTTGCACCAGAAAGTAGAACACAAATCCAGAGACTGCACCTCAAATCTTTTTCTGCCTTTAAAGTATTTAGGGATTGAAAATGCCCAAATGTGTGCCAGGGGAGGGGGAAATTCACCTTTCACACACACACACATACACACACACACACACACACACACACACACACTCACTCCATGCATATACAGCAATATAGATTATATATTGCACGTGTATACCCACAGAGGCGTATTACTTACTATAATACATTATGTACACACAGCATGGACTTACATGCAGACTCACACAGATACAACTTCACCCATGTGAGCACTATGTATATGTATCATACCAGAGATATATACACACAGTTCACACTTATAAACATTGTACACACACACACACCAGTTCACACTTATAAACATTGTACACACACACACACACACACACACACAGTATTACTCTTGTGTCCTGATGTCATTTGTTTTCAATCTGTCATTCTCTGTGGGAATTCATAGAAGTCCTATCAGATGCATTTTCATGATGCTATCTGTTCTTTTGATAAGAACTTTGAATCACCTGCCACCAATCATGTATTAGAGAATGGTTTTGTTTTACTGTATTTGTTGTATTAGTACTGGCATTACTTTGTTGGTATGGGGATGTGGCAGGAAATAGAGAAGCAACAAGGAAGTAGTATCTTTTGTAGTTGGATCTATACATTCAGAACAATTGATGAGGATCCACTCATGCAGACTACACTCACTGCCTTCTTGGTCAAGTTCATATGACTGCCTAATTCCTGTGTGATCCTCGAGATTTTTACCAACAAAGGTACTACATTTGATGACAACCTTTCCTAGATATAATTCATTACTCTTCTTTTTCCTTACATCTCACTTCCTAAGAAGCATTTAGCTTCCTACTGACCATTTTAATTTATATTGGCTTTTATTCTCACTGTATTTCAATTATGTCAGTCTTGACTACTTTAGCAAGTTTCTCAGGGATTTCAGGACATGATAAATATATAAGTATTTTTTTTGGCATATTCTATGGTTTTGGCAAAATGCAGGAAGCAAAATTGGAATTCTCAACTTAAGACAGAATTACTAGATTTTTTAATTTCCCTTTTTAAAAATTTTTTATTATTATTTTATTCAATTGTGCATGTGTGTGCATGCGCGTGTGCGCGTGTGTGTGTGTGTGTGTGTGTGTGTGTGTAGAACTACGGGCGAATTCGGGAACCACCATGGACCATCTCCATCTCCTCCTTGTTTACTCTGCCGGGACCCTACCAGGCCTAGAAACACAGGCTGCCCCCGCTTCTGCCCGGCGTCTATATGTGGGATCTAGGATCCGAACTCAGGACCTTCTGCCTGCAAGGCAGAGGCTTAACCCCTGAGCCACCTCTCCAGCCTTTAATTTCCTTTTTTAAGAGAAGTTAAAATTAAGAAATAAGTTTCACAATGCTCTGACTTCATTTATTGCTAAGAATTTTGAAAGATATTTTTCACTTAAAGATTATGTTCATAGTAATTGCTGGTATTCTTCAGTAAGGAGGGCCTTCGGAATAGGAAACAGAAGAGAAATCTTAGAAACCATGACCTCTAGTACTCATTGGCCTTATTTGACGACAAAAATTCTCTCCAAAAAATCTTCAAGCAGCTTGTTGAACTTAAGTTATTCCTGAAAATTACTAGGCCAAACATAGCCAAAATTGGATTGAATTTGTGCATTTATTAGATAATTATTGAATAGCTGTTATCTGCCTTTTGGACTATAGCTATAAACTTGACATGTCTGAAAATGTCAAATATGAGACTTGTGCCTAGAATTACAGAAGTGATCAACACTATGAAGTTGCTGCAAAGAGGGAGTAGGTATGGTGAGAACTAATTTAGATTAGTTAATGTAAATATTAATAAATAAATTTATGGTTGATATCAACGTGTGCAGGTACATGTGTCCATGAATTTGCAAAGGCCATGGGAGGGGATCTTAAGTATCTTGCTCTATTATTCACTGCTTTATTTTCTAACCACAAGGTCTTTCATTCAACATGAATAAAAGCTGGTGGCCAACATATCACAATTATCCTTCTGTCTCTATACCACACAGGACTGGGTGCATGTGAGTATGCCTGAAAGTTTATGTTGGTCTTTTGTATTTCAACATAGGTGTACTGAGTGTGTAGCAACTTATTTTACCTGCTGATCCCTTATCTGATATTTTGGGTATTCCTTGGAGGACCACAGGCATTAATGTACAGTTCTGCACTAATTGCATGTGCCTTTAAAGCCTTGAGATCTAAAGGGGGGGAGGGTTATAGTCTATAGGCTGAGGAAGGTTAATTGTACATGGAATCCTTTTGTTCAGCCATAGGGAAGCTTTCATCCATGTTGGAACATCTGGAATTCATGAAAATTTCCAGCATGACTATGGGATCACCCAATGTTCTTGTGGATAAACCTTGCCCATGTTCCTGTAACTAACCCCAATAGAATCATAGGTTCGACAAATTACACTGTGGTGTTAATTATTAATCTTCAAGCACTCTTTGTTGTAGATAGATGTTTTCATCCTAGGTAAAGTTTCTCATAACAGATTGCTATAATCTTCCATGACTTTCTACCTTCACTGTTGCCACTCGATTAGAACCATTCCCACCTCTTCACAGTATCTACTTCTCATTATTAGTTATAAAAAAGCTATCATCTAGGAACTAGCATTCATGGACTTTTAGGAAGCTAAACATGAGTTCATTACTATTGAATTGGTTACTTCACAACATTCATGCTGCTATTGCACCAACAGGCACATCTTTCCAGGCTGGTTCTTATTTTTATGACAGGATTCATAATTGGGTAAGACTGGATAATGACGTTTCTCACCCAGCAATGGAACTTTACTTTCTGGTATTATGAAAAATGGCCATCAGGAAGAAAAGTTCCACATTGCTTCTAGTTTGATTTCTTAAGGTTCTCAAATTGAAGTATGTGGTGTATTCTGATGTACAACCAAGAATAATGGTAATACCCATATTATTTTGGGCTTCTGGTACTTCCTTTATTATCATGTCATATTGACTTGTAACATATCTGGTGCTTTTTTTCTTGTGTACTAGTTTCTTTTTTTATTACACATTTTTTTTGGCTAATCGTGCAAGCTCAATAGATAGATGCCTCCTCCACCATAATCCCCCATTGCACTCTCTCTCCCCTCCTTCCCTTCCCCTCTCCCAGTGACTTTTGTTTCCTCCCTCCCACTCCTACAGCATCCCTTTATGTGGGTACCTACACTAGTCATCCACACTAGTGAGGGTTCAGGACTCACTGGTATAGCCTGGGGCTCCTTCTTGGGAACTCTATTATGACTGTTCAACACCTTGCCTCTAAGGATTCTAGTGCCTGAAGCCTTCTTCCCTGTGATCTGTGATAGACTTTAGGGGATCCTTGACATGTCAGCCATTGTGCAAGTGAGGCAAAGTCCAATCACATTGTGGCTGTATCCTGGCTTCTGCAGCCCTGACTTGTGTGGAGTATCTTGCATATCTCTGGTCTTCCTCATCTTTAAGCTCTTACAATCTTGCTGCCCCCTCTTCTGCAAGGTTTGGTACTTTTTGTTGTTGTCATTTTTTTTATTATTTATTCAATTGTGTATGCATGTGTGTGCGTGTGTATGTATGTGTGTGTATGTATGTATGTGTGTGTAGAACCACGGAGGAATTCGGGAACCACCATGGATGCCTCCACCTCCTCCTTGTTTACTCTGCCTCGGGATTCACAGGCTCTGCCCTACCAGGACTAGAAACGCAGGTTGCCCCCCGCTTCCGCCTGGCGTCTAAACGTGGAGTCTAGGATCCTACCTCAGGACCTTCCGCCTGCAAGGCAGAGGTTTAACCCCTGAGCCACCTCTCCGGCCCTTGTCATTTGTGTTTGTGTGTGTGTGTGTGTGTGTGTGTGTGTGTGTGTGTGTGTGTATAGACGAGGGCACTATTATGTGTTCCTGTGATTTCTGGAATCATCCTGGGTTGCTTCTACCTCTTTTTTGCTTCCTTTTAGGATTTCCCAGACTTTGCCTACCACTGCAATTTCCGCCTGGCATTTTTACATGGGATCTGGGATCTGAACTCATGTAATTTTGCTTGCAAGATAAAGGCTTAACCCCTAAGCTATCTCTCCAGTCCAGATAGTGGGTTTTGTGTAATAATCACTTATGTCTATTGGGAGGATTAGCAAAAATGATGAATAAAAATGCTAAACAAAAAACTACTATTTTATTACACTATTTAAAAATATAACTAAAAAACAAAAAATGTCAGGAATTTTAATGGAGATAACCTACATAATAAAAATACTTTGTACTTAACCTCTAAAATATTACACAGTCCTCACTAGATCTACATTTTAAAATATATCATTCTCTGCTTAAGAAGTATGTTCATCTGTGAATCATAACTTCAATGTGTATGTATGTGTGTAGATATTTATATGATTATGAGTATGATAGAGGTTATTAAATTGAAAAAGTAATTATGAGAGTGGTAGTAGATGTGTTGTGAATGTACAGAGAATATGAACTCATGTGACGTGACAAGGTAAGAAGGCTGCAGGATGTGAACATGCAATGGAGAGTACAAAAGATAGAACGAAGCAAGAAAGGAAATCAATGAAAACTAAATTTTCTTGAAAATAACTTAATGAAATCTAGTATTTAGAATGCCATTATAAAATATATAAAACACATTAAAAAGAATATGCTAATTTTAAAAATAAAATACATTGAACACTATATTAAATGACAACTATGCTGTGATTATTAATCTCAAATATCAACCTGACTCTTAAGACTTGGGCCTTTAGACATAGTTATGAAAAATGATCTAATTAAGACAGGACTCTGGGTGAGTCATTAGGAGATTGTTTTGATTGCCTTACTGATGTGGAAGGATCCAGCCAAAACTAAGAGGGACATTCCCTGGATAGGTAGATGAAGATGATGAAAGCTAGTTTGCCATTGGCAGGCAAACAGATGGGCAGGCAAGCAAACAAGCATGCACATATTGGGCCTTACCCTCTGTTTTTGTGGATATAATAGGACCAATTCTGGAAAGACTTTTGAGTATAGTAGACCACAGTCTATAACTGTCACCTGAATGAAACTCTTGTCCCCCTAAGTTGATTAGGTCACGTATTTAATAAAGCAACATTATGAAACTGAAACATTCTCTTTTCCACCTATATTCTCTGATTTATTTTCCTTTTTTTATTCATTAATTTTCTTTTTTGTGAACAAAATATCTGACAGAAACAATTTAAGGGAGAGGAGGTTCCATTTAACTTATTTTTTTTTAAGTTTATAGTCTACCTTATAGGGAAAAACAAGGGGAAACTCCAACAATCTTTCTGGAGCAGAGGGAGTATGAGGTAGAAATTCCTATTTTGGCAGATCAGAAAATACAGTGAGAGGACCAAACAATAGCTACAAAGAATGGTCTGTGTATATCTGTCAGCGAGGCCTACATCCCAGAGGTTCCACAATGGCATAAAACTGTGCTGTGCTACCAACTAAGTATTCAAATATATGATCTCATGGGTGACATTTCAGTACACATCATAACACTGTTTCACTTTGCACTATTTAACACCTTTACATTTGTCATACAGTAGTATATCTATTTTATTATCTGTCAAATTGAATGTAGGCTCCTTGAGAAGATAGGTCTACGCAATCTTGATTTCCTTCTGTGTCACATATACCTAGTATATTGTCTTCCATATAAAATAGATTTGACAAATTTGGTGAATAAATTAATGAACTAACACGATGTTTCATCACTGATGATGTATGTGGGCTTAAAATGGGATAGTGCCACTGGGAAGAAATTACAAGGGCAATAGATTTACAACAGCTCAATTAGGATATCCCCTGTATTAGTTTTTGTTATAAAATAAAGTTATAAGAATCATTTTAGGGACGTGGGTCTGCTTATATCCACCCAGGCAAGCTAGAGACTGGATCCATGGTAGGGAAAGCAACTTACATATGACTTGGAACCTGATTCCACACTGGAAACTTGGTGTAACAAGGATGAAAGATTGCAGAGATAACTAGAAATTGTTAAGAGTAGAGTGGAAAAGAGGCAATTTAAAAACAAATTAAAGAACCTCTCAGGAAGGTGTCTGGTTTTTTTGACAAAGGCAGCAGTCCATGAAGAGGTGTTTATTAAGACAGAATGCAGAGTCAGGTCTTAAGCGAACAAATGAGAACATGGAGGAGGAAATACACTAAAGAGGAAGACAATTCACGTATACACACAGCGTTAGGAGGCTGAGTGCAGAAGAATGTCCTAGATTAGTGGAAGTCGTTTGCCTATTATATTCTTTTAACCTCAGCACGATTTTTGCAAGAAAATCAAACCTAAACAGAAAAATTATGAACAAAGAAAGACTGCTTTATGAAAAATGGACAGATAATTATAAATGTTATTGTTATTGAGATAAATCATAAAGGACTGCTTAATTTGCATGGAATATGTGGAAGTGTTTATAAACCTTAAATTGAAAATGCATTAATGAAAAATTGTTCTGCTGAATATGAAAGATTGTGTCATAAGTATAGAGCAACATAACTTCTGAAAAATAACTCTTTTCAACAATTTTTAAAATTTAAATTTCTGAACTCTCTACTGTCAATGTTAATTATGCACTAATATATTTAATAGCAACAATAACAAAAGCATTTACTGATAATTAATTTATTGTGCAATATACGAAGAGTTTAGCAGATTTAATGTAGTCTGAAAAACAGTGTATTTTTAAGATCAATTTGCCAGATAAAATGAAGACATTGAAACTATATCTCAGCTTTCTATTTTTGTTAAAGGTATTGATAATAATAAATATACTATCATTAAATAAATTATTTTCAATGGCATTGGAAAACCAAACAAAGTCAAGTGGTTCATATGAAAGAGAAAACAATGTTCTTTTTCAATTGTCAACATACATATACAGTTACTTATGCCTTGGATTCAAACATTGAAGGCTTCATGATTTTCGAAATCTTTTCAAGTCATTTGTAGTGTTGAAAATTACAGACAATACTTGGATTTAACTGTTCATTTAAATGAACTACACTTAATATTCAAGGTAAAACCAACTTACCAATATGATGTTTCAAATCATGGCAGTATTCCAAATGAAAGCGAAATTATGGCAAGCAAACATGAATCAAGACAACCAGTTACATGTTTTTCAACACAGTGGTTAAACACAGTCCTATGAGCAGTGAAAAATTAACCTTTGCTCTTTGAAGTAATATAAGAATTTGAAAACAGTTCAGCATTTCTGGGAAAGTAACACAGGAGTATATTTATGACTGTATTTTCAGTTGACATAAATATGTTATGTGCCAATTTTCAAATGTAATACATTCATCCAAAAAATTGATCATGTCTCTTTCTGAGACTTTGGTAGATCATATTTTCCCTGAGACAAATGTCTGTCACTTCACCATCATGCCTTATTCATAGTATTGCTTTTCAAGAGTGAAGAACACTAAGAGATAATTAAAAACAAAATATCTGGTAAGTACCTTCAGAATTTCACCTAATTTCATTGAACCAAATATTGCAAAAAGTACAAGATAGCTTTCTGAAGTCTCCTTTGAGACCAATATTAATTTCATTCATGAAAAGTCTTTCTTTCATGACTGTCCAACTCCCTAAAGACTCCATATACTAGAAGCATCCCTTGGGGATTAGAATTTCAATGTAAAATTAGTGGAGATGGCAGTGGTAAACATTCAGATTATAGCAAAAGAATGCTCTGGGAAAAATAAAATAAAATAAATAAACTGGCATATTTAACCTTATCTTTATTAGAGAAAGTATCACAATGCCATTAAACTTTTGAAATTTGCAGTAACCCTTTTGGAAGAACAGTCTGGATCCAGTTTATTACTGCATTGTAAAAGGTTGACTCAGTGAGCTCAGAGATTGAATTTTAAAACATAGGCCCATTTATACATTGCAACTGCCTCTATTTATTACTAGAGTAAGTGATTTCATAAATATTTCATATGCCTTACCTTTGGGGTAATTTTAATTTCTGAATAGACATACTTTTCAACCCCCCCCAGCCAACAGTACTAACAAGTACTATCTGAATCAAATTTTTGCTTGCATGTTTGTCCCTATGCTGTTTTTCTTTTTTTTTTATTATTATTATTATTTATTCAACTGTGTGCATGTGCGTGTGTATGTGCGCGTGTCTGTGTGTGTGTGTGTGTGTCTGTGTATGTGTAGAACCACGGACGAATTCGCGAACCACCATGGACCTCCTCCACTTCCTTCTGCCCCGGGATTCACAGGCTCCGCGCTACCAGGACCAGAAGCGCAGGCCGCCCCCGCTTCCGCCTGGCGTCTATATGTGGGATCTGGGATCCGAACTCAGGACCTTCCGCCTGCAAGGTGGAGGCTTAACCCCTGAGCCACCTCTCCAGCCCCCTATGCTGTTTTTCTAAGACATACTGCCCTTTATGCAATTTCTTTCATTTTCCTCATCTGCTTTATTCGAGCATAGCCTATCTGATCACTGAATCAAAGTCCTAAGTGCTAGTTTCTGATCAAGAAACAACAAAACTGTCATGTCACTAAATACAGTTTTATGTTTTATATTTTGCTTGATGTTATGAATATAAATAACAAGTATTGTGATGTATATTTAACATGTGCTCTCTTCTTTCTCATTCACCCCATCATTATATGCCCTTAAAGATGTATTATTATGCTGAAATAAATAAGGCAAGCAGCTGATTATATTAAAATGAAATATCAAAGGAATAAGAAGTTTTTGATGTAGATTTCCTAAAAAACAGGTGAAGGCCAAGAACAAATAACGAAATTGCTTGGTTGTTATTTCATGAGGATCTAGGGGACCAGAGGGAGAGTTCTCCAGGTCTTCATTCTCTTTTATGAGTAGTTTCATTTTTACCTCTGACATTCATTTTAGAGAATACAGAGACTTATGTACAGCATCTCCGGTGGTCTTAAGGAAATCATTCAGGGAGTGGATGGTTATGAGGAAATTATTGTGGAGAATGGAATGCTTATGTCTTTTAAAAACAGAAAGGCAAGATGACAGTAGCTCTGTTCAGGAATTATTATATGTAGAGCAGCATTTTCGAGGAGAAAATATGCATATATCAAGGTGACTTTAACAACCTCAATCTGTGGAAGGAGAAAGTAATTGCATGTTGATTGGCTATCTAGACACCTGAAAGAGAGGTGTGGTGATTATGTAACATATCTCCTTTTGTCATGCCTATGATAGTATTGCTAATTGTAGCGGTTACTCTTAACTATTGCTGTGAGAGAACACCCAAAGTCAAGCGACTTAAAGGAGAAAGGGAGATTTATTCAGCTTACGGTTCCAGAGGGGAGAAATAGTCTCTCAAAGCAGAGGTGGCTTGGCTGGTTGGCCAAAGCTGGAGGAGGCTAAGTCATTGCAGTAATCTTGGAGAGCTGAGAGCTGCCAGACTGCTTGCTGCAAAGGCAGACTTCTCCTGAAGGTAGGGTGGGACTAATCTACCTCAAGGCCTACCCCTTGTGACTGCCTTCCTCCAGCAAAGCGCTACCTCTCAAGGTGCCATGACCTTGCCAAACACATGAGACTATGGGGGACACATTTCAAACCATGACACTAATGAATCATAATAGTCTCCTTTCCATAACCCAGATTTAGCCTAAAATCAATTGCAATGCAGTATTTATTATTATTATTATTATTATTATTATTATTGTTATCTATTAAATTGTAAAAACATACTAGAAGAAACGCCTTTGCTACCTGGTATATTGAAAATTCTTGGCTTGCTAATCCAGGCATGTGGCCTGACTTGATTTAAAGAAATAAGAACATACTTTCAATTTAAATCCAAGCTATCGGTCCTGCTATAGGTAAAATCCCTTTCTGTGATTATCACCAAATTTTGCTTATTACTCTTATTCATTTTTGTGTCAGTGAAATACAGTTAGGATTCAGAACACTGCTCTAATGTGGCAGAGGAATTAAATGGAATCAAAGTGATGAGAAGTATAAGCTTTAACAGTATAGTTACTTTCTTGTTTTTATAACTAAACATGAAGTGTGCCTTAACATTAAATTCTAGCACTTGACATATGAAAGATAATTTGTGAGTTTCTAAGTTGTAATTTTTATTATTATATTTTAGTCATATTTACATTATCTATAGAAAATTATAAAATTAATGATAACCATTTAATGAAATCTATAATCTCTCATAATATTCTAGTAGATAAAAAATAATGTATTAAAGTATTAATTATAAAAATGACATTCTTGAGTTTTACCATCTTTAGGTTAGAGAAGATACAACAGAAGCAACATTCAGTTGTTTAGAAATCCTGAAATTCCTAATACATACCTTTCTCTAAATTTCCTACTAGTTTTTTGAAATAATCATGGGTTTATCATCTTTGATAAACCATGAATTAGAGGGAATGGTTCATCTTTGAGATGGACCTTGATAATAGAGAATATGAAGCTCTTGAGCCACATTCTCTGTTCCAAGTAGCTTTAGAGAAACTTGGGGGGGCATCTCGAAGTTGCAGGAACCATATTTTTTCCTTGATAACTTCTATATTTCTAGAACTTTTCAGACTTCAGCTTTCCAACTCAGCTATGTCCTTTGGGTCATTACCCTGTCCTAATATAACAGGTCCACAAATATAATTGGGAAACACTTTGTTTCAGGAACACCAGTGTAATGAAAGAAGTACAAGATGTTGAAAGTATGCTGATGTTTTGAAGTTTGCATAGAGAGTTTCCTTTAGTTTCATAACTGATTGCTGCTGTCAAAACCTGACCCAAACAACTTTGTTTGGCTTACAATTCCAGATTAAAATTCATTTTGGGAAGAGAAACAAGTGCATTCAGGCTTGCTTACTTGTCTGCCATGGCTAAACTAGCTCTCAACATATTTCTCCATCTGCCCAAAAGATGGCTTCTTGCACTATGTGCCAATTTTTACCACATTAATTGTAGAATCAAGATTATCCCCTACAAGTTAGTCAGGTGATTTGATTTAACTCATAGTTGTATATAGAGACCCACATTTGTCTGGTTGGCCTTATTTCTATCATAAAGATTAATGAATTGAGTAAACTTATAATAATTAGCCGCCATTCCTGGCTCTAGGAAGCTAAGTAATTTTTACTTTTATACCATAAGTATTTGTGCATCAATCACTTGGCCTGGCCTTCCCCAAACATTAAAAGTTTAAAACAGGATGGAGAGATTGTTCATGATGGGTGTCTCGCAAGCAAAAGATCCTGAGTTCTGATCCCAGGTCCCATTTAAAACAGGCAGAAATGGCAGTGTCCCACACTTCTGGTTCTGGTGGGCAGAACCTGGGAAATCCCTGAGCGAAGCAAGAAGGAGGTAGAAGCAATGCAGAATGATTCATAAAGTCACCCTTGGTCCTCCACAGGGACATACAGTGCCCCCCCCACAAAATAATAAATTATAAAAAGTTTATTTTTTTTATTCAATTGTGCATGTATGTACGTGTGCACGCGCTCGTGTGTGTATGTGTGTGTATGTGTAGAACCACGTTGGAGAACCACCAGGAACCGCCTCCACCTCCTCCTTGTTTACTCTGCCCGGGATTCACAGGCTCCGCCCTACCAGGACCAGAAGCGCAGGCGGCCCCTGCTTACGCCTGGCGTCTATACGTGGAATCTAAGATCCGAACTCAGGACCTTCCGCCTACAAAGCAGTCACCTTTCCAGCCCCTATAAGAAGTTTAAAAGGCAGGTAGTTAAGCTCCAGGTCACTCCACCACACATACCTGGTCACCAATATGTACTGATCACAGCCCAGTCTGAGCACTGGTAGCCGCCATGTCCCACCCACAATCTGCCTCACAATCTAACCAATCCTAACTTTCCTCCAGCCCTCCCCCCGCAATCCCACACTAATTAAAACAGTCTCCCAGAAATTCATATAGACTACAGAATATTCAAGCCAGGGACAGTGGACATGCACCATACAACTGAAGTCCCCAAGAATCTCACTATTCAACAGAAGAGAAGGATGTGAGAGACCTGTATACCTAAAATTTTAAAATGTTAAAGAAAGAAATTCACAAATACCAGAAGATGTAAACGCCCCCCCCTTCCCATGCTCCTGGATCAGTAGAATTAACATCATAAAAAGGACCTACTAAAAGCACTATACAGAATCAGTACAATACCAATCAAAATTCCAAGAGAATTCTTCACAGAAATTGACAAAATAATCTCAAACTTCATATGGAAGCACAAAAAGCCCAGGATAGCAAAAAAAACTTAAGTAATAAAAATTCTTCAGGAGGTATCATCATACCAGACCTGAATCTACACTACAAATCCATAGTAATAAAAACAGCATGGCATTGGCTCTAAAATAGACTCATAGAACAATGAATAAGAATTGAAAACCCAAACATAAGCTCTGTCAGCTATAGTGAACTGATTTTTGACTTAGGTTACCAGAAAACCAATGGAAAAAGGGCAGCATCTTCGACAAATGGTGCTGACAAAACCAGATATTACACTCAACTCTTCTTGTCACCTTGCACAAAAGTCAATTGCAAATATATTAAGAACCTTAATATTAGACAAGAGACTATAAAAACCTTAGAAGAAAGAGTAGTGAATTTTCTCTAACTGATTGGCCTAGGGCAACATTTTCTAAACAGGATCCTAATTGTACAGGAAATAGGACCAATACTCAATAAGTGAGACTTCATGAAATCAAAGAGCTTCTGTTCTACAAAGATATTGTTAACTGCACAAAAATAAAACTCACAGGAAGGGAGAAAATCTTCACTGACCACACATCTGATAGAGGACTAATATCCAGAGCACACAAAGAGCTCAAAAAATTAAACGCCAAAAAGATAAATAACCCAATAAGAAAATAGACTTTGGAACTTAAAAGAAACTTTTTCCAAGATGAAATCAGCATGTCTAACCAATACCTTAAAAATGTTCTGCCTCCCTAGCCATTAAGGAAATGAAAATTAAAACCACTCTGAAATATCATCTCACCCCTGTCAGAATGGCTAAATTCTAAAACACTTATAACAGATTCTGGAAAGGAATCAGGGAGAAGGGAACTTTCATATATTACTGTTGGGAATGCAAACTTGTACAACAGCTCTGGAATTCAATATGATGGGTCCTTAAAAAGTGAAAAATTGAAATGCCATATGACCCAGCTATACCACTCTTGGGAATATTCCTAAAGAATGCTTCATCACATTGTAGAGACAACTATAAATCCATATTTACTGCAGCTCTATTCACAGCCAAAAAGTCATGGAATCAGTCTAAATGCCCAACAGCAGATGAATAGATAATGAAAATGTGGTACATATGCACAACGGAATACTAGTCAGCTGTCAAAGAAAATTAATTAATAAAATTTTCTGGTAAATGGATGGAGTTGGAAGAAGTTATAATTAATGATCTATCCCAAACACGAAAAGGCAGATGTCGCTTGTTCTGTCTTATAAGCAGGACCTAGTACTAAGTCCTCAAAACGATATAGTCAGTGGAAATTTCTATAATATCCATTATAACCATGAACAAATGTAAAATGGATGGTAGGGGAAAGAAGACCCTAAGAGACCTGAAACAAAGGATCACAGATAAGAAAATCTCTCAAAGCAATCAACTTGTACCCTATTATAACAGAAAACTAGTGAGGCAGAAAACCATCTCAGGCCATAGTAGAGAATATCAGTAAAACTGGAACACTCAGTCCTAATCAGCCCATCAAAATCTTATCCCACACCAAGACTCAGGAAAACTTGTGGAAAAAGGGGGTGTTAAGATTGCAAGAGACTAAAGGTGGATGAGGTGCTCCAGACTAACACACTCCAGCCAAGACAGGGCTGCTGTACCCAGAGGTCACTGCTATGAGAACCTCTACCACTAGATGTACACAATAGCTGATGTATCAGTGTCTATCCAATGACTAAGTAGGATCCAGAAGATACAGCAGCTCTCAGAGAATGTGTCAGGGACAAGTTCTGGACAAAGGAAAAGGAACCTCCCTACCTACAACTTTACCCACTGAAGATCCACATAAAGTTCAACAGAAATCTGACTCCAAGGGAGTTGAGACATCCACAAGCTGGAGCAGTTGGTGGAACAGAACAGGATGGATGAAAGGATGGAAGAGTGAGAGGATAAAGAGGCTAGAAGAGGGGGAATGTGATGGGGGAGGGAATCAGGACAAAACATAAACCCAGTTTGTTTATAAATAAAGAAATAAAAATAAGTATTTGTATTATTTTTGTATAGAATTAATTTATTATTTCTAAAATTATATATATTTGTATAATGCATTGTGATTAAAATCATCCCCATCAGCCCTTTCTTATTCCTCTTTTACCTATTGACTCCCTTCTTCATTAAGTCCTTGTATAAGTCCTAGTCCTTGTATAATCCAGATATATTTTTTCATTTTGTATATATCTTGCACAGGTAGTCACTTCTGTTTGTGTTCATGATTACAATGATCATGCTATATACAGGAGTGTATTTCACAGCATTCCTTTTCTTTCTTCAGCTTTTTTTCCTCCCACATTTTATTTTTTTTCCTAATCACACAAGCTCAATGGATATCCCCTCCTCTCTCTCACTCCTCCTCTCCCCAGTCATCCTCCCTTGTACTCTCTCCCCTTTCCCCTTTTCTTTCACTCCATCCTCCCTCCCCCTCTCGCAGTGCCTCCCCCTTCCTCTCTCTCATCCCCTGGAGCATCCTTTTGTGTGAATGCCAAACCTCCCTCTGAGTCCTCCACTCTAGTGAGGGGTAAAGACTCAGTGGCATACCCAGAGTCCCTTCTTGGGCTCCCCTTTAGTATGGGGACTCTATTATGACTGTTAATCCCCTGCCTGTAAGGATCCTACTGTCTAGAGCCTTCTTCCCGTGATCCATGTTAGACTTTGGGGGCTTGTTGACATGTAAGCCCTTGTACAGATCAAGCAAAATCCAATGCTGGCTGCTGCAACCCTAACATGTGGAGTTTCTTGCATATCATTGATGCTCCCCAAATTTAGGCTCTTTACAATCTTGCCACCCCATTTTCCTAAGTTTTCCTGAACTTCGGGGGGAGGGGAGATTTGGTGGTCTGTTTCCAGGTGATTAATGTAGGGTCTTTAGTACTTTGAATTATGGTTTGTTGTTGTTTTCAGTTTTGCTTTTCCTGCACTGCCCTTGGCTGCATCTTAATTGGTATCAAAGGTTACTCCTAACCAAAGATAAAAGACTATTTAAATGAAGATTTTAAAATAAGGGGAGACTCAAAGGTAGATGGAAGAATAGGAAGAGGACACAGCAGTGAGGGGGGATCAGTGTCGCATTTGCAGGATGGCTACTATCTATCTGCCAGTCCATATTCCCTCCTGATTGGTGAGATCAAACCTGTCCAGTCCCACATGACTAGGAAGGGAAGTGAGATTGAGCTTCACCAGATGTCTCGCTACTTACACGCAATACTTGAAAGTGACCTATTTTCTCTACTGAAGCATTATCCTTTATCTCCTTTTTTTTGGGGGGGGGCTTCCTTCTGCTTGCCTCCTGTTTATACTATTTACAATTACAGGAGGTATTATAGAGATTTACCTTTGAATATGTCATTAGTGGGTTTGGAACTAGGATCCACTTATTAGGGAGTACATACAGTGTCTAAGTTTCTGTGTCTGGGATATTTCACTCAATACAATTTTTTCTAATTCTCTCCATTTCCCAGCAAATTGCATTAATTCATCATTTTTGATGGCTGAGTTGTATTCTATTTTATAAATGTACCACATTTCCTTATCCACTGGTCAACTGTTGGACATTTGGGCTGATTCCATGATTTTGCTATTGTAAACAGGGCTGCTATGAACATGGTCGTGCTTGTGCTATCGAGGTGAACCTTTGCTGTATGGGGGGTTATTCCCAAAAGTGGTAAAGCAGGGTCATATGGCATTTCAGCCCCCATACAGCAGAGGTTCACCTCGATCACACAAGCACGACCATGTTCATAGCAGCACTGTTTACAATAGCAAAGACATGGAATCAACCCAAATGTCCAATAGTTGACGAGTGGATAAGGAAACTGTGGTACATCTATACAATGGAGTACTATTCAGCCATCAAAAATGATGAATTACTGGAATTTGCCAGGAAATGGATGTCATTAGAAACAATTATATTAAGTGAAGTATCCCAGACCCAGAAAATTAAGTGCCGTATGTACTCCATAATAGGTGGCTCCTAATACCAAACCCACTCAGCCCATCTTGAGACACTCATAGGTAAATCTATGTATTATCTACAGTAATTGCAAGGATTATGAACAGGAGGGATGGGGTTGGAGGGCCACACCAGAAACAAGGAGAGAAGTGACCATGTTGCAGTAGAGAAAATAGGCCTCCATCAAGGACTGCAAGAAAGTAATGTGACACCTAGTTAAGTTCACAGACATTCGTTCCTGATCATTTACAACTAAGGAGGTATGAACTCACCAGAAGGGGAGGGCATATAGTCCGGCAGATTAAAAAGTAACCATTTTGCTAATGGGTGATTGACCCCTCTCATTGCCAAATGCCATATGACCCTGCGATTCCACTTTTGTGTATAAGTATTACATCTACCCTTGAATGTGCTCTTACAATAAGACTCCAGTTTAACAGCTTTCTGTCTCTGGCCAGGGGGTGACATACAGAGCCCATCACGATGGAGTGAAGGGCATTGCAGGAGCAACAAAACTGCAAAAGAAAATCAACGAACCACTATCCAGAACTTCAGAGACTCTATATCAACCACCTAGAATTAGGCCAGACTAATCTCTCCCCATCCTGAAGCTCAGGGAAATTTGCAGAAGAGGGGGCAGCAAGAGTGTATGAGCAAAAGGATGGGAGGAGTAATGATTTGCAAGATACTCCACACAAGTTAGGGCTGAAGCAATCATAATTGGACATTGCATGCCTGGTGCAATGTCCAACACACTATTGACCTCACAAAGTCTAGCATCTGCTAAAGGCACCAAGATCCTTGGAGGCAAGGGATTGACAGCCACAGTAGTGTTCCTATGCTTAAGGGGAACATGAGAAAGGGTTCAGGGAAATGCCACCGGGTCCTTGTACATCATCGGAGAGGAGGGCCCAGAGGAGAGTCAGGCATGCACAAGAAAGGACTCTGGTAATTGAGGCGGGAGGAACGGGGGGATGGGGCGGGAGGGGTGAGGGGAGGGAGAGCAGGGGGTTTTGGGGGGGAGGAGGAGGGAGGGAGGGAACTGGTGTACCTATTAAGTTTGTATGAGCTGAAATAATAATACCTATTAAGTTTGTATGAGCTGAAATAATAATAAAAATGTATTAAATAAAAAAAGAATTGCTTTGGAATATTAATTTTATAGCATTGAATCTGTATATTGCCTTTGGTAGGATGGTCATATTTATGATGTTGATTCTACCAATCCAGGAACATGGGAGGTCTTTCCACCTTTTGGTGTCTTCTGCAATTTCTTTCTTTAGGGTGTTAAAGTTTTCATTGTAAAGGTCTTTGGCCTCCTTGGTTAGGTTTATACCAAGGTATTTCACTTTTTTATGGGCTACAGTAAATGGGATTTTTTCTCTCAAGGCTTTTTCACTTCTTTCATTCTGGGCATATAGGAAGGCCACTGATTTTTGCACATTTATTTGTATCCTGCCACCCTGCTGAACTTCTCAATTAGTTCCAGAAGCTTCCTGGTGGAGTTTTTGGGATCACTCAGGTATAAGATCATGTCATCTGCAAACAGAGATAACTTGATTTCTTCCTTGCTGATTTGAATCCCCTTTATCTTCCTTTCTTGTCTTATGGCTTCAGCTAAGACTTCAAGTACAATATTGAATAGAAGTGTTGAGAGTGGACAGCCTTGTCTAGTTCCTGATCGAAGTGAGAATGCTTCCAATTGTTCCCCATTGAATATAATCCTTGCTGTGGGCTTGGTGTATACAGCTTTTATTATATTGATAAAAGTTCCTTCCATTCCAACCTTCTCTAGGGTTTTGATCATAAAAGGCTGTTGGATCTTGTCAAAAGCTTTTTCTGCATCTATTGAGAGTATCGTGTGGTCTTGAACTTTGGACTGGTTTATATGGTGAATTACATTTATTGATTTGCATATGTTGAACCAACCTTGTGTGCCTGGGATAAAGCCTACTTTATCCCGTGGATGATCTTTTTGATATGTTTTTGAATCTGATTTGCTAAGACATTGTTGAGAATCTTTGCATCTGTGTTCATCAGAGAGATTGGCCTATAGTTTTCTTTTTTTCTTTTTTCTTTTTTTTAAATTTTTTTTATTATTATTATTATTTATTCAACTGTGTGTATGTGCGCATGTGTCTGTGTGTGTGTCTGTGTGTGTGTGTCTGTGTGTGTGTGTGTGTATGTGTGTGTGTGTATCTGTGTACGTGTAGAACCACGGACGAATTCGCGAACCACTATGGACGCCTCCACCTCCTTCTGCCCTGGGATTCACAGGCTCCGCCCCACCAGGACCAGAAGCTCAGGCCGCCCCCGCTTCCGCCTGGCGTCTATACGTGGGATCTGGGATCCAAACTCAGGACCCTGCAAGGCGGAGGCTTAACCCCTGAGCCACCTCTCCAGCCCCTCTTTTTTCTTTTTTTAAAATTTTTTTAATTTATTCAATTGTGTGTGTGTGTGTGTGTGTGTGTGTGTGTGTGTGTGTGTAGAACCATGAGCGAATTCGGGAACCACCATGGACCACCTCCACCTCTTCCTTGTTTACTCTGCCCTGGGATTCACAGGCTCTGACCTACCAGGACCAGAAATGCAGACCGCCCCCACTTCCGCCTGGCGTCTATATGTGGGGTCTAGGATCCGAACTCAGGACCTTCTGCTTGTAAGGCAGAAGTTTAACCCCTCAGCCACTTCTCTAGTCCCCCATAGTTTTCTTTTTAGGTTTTGGCATTAAGATGATATTAGCTTCATAGAAGGAATTTGGTAGTGTTCCTTCCTTTGCTATGTGATGGAGCAGTTTAAGGAGTATTGGTGTTATTAGCTCCTTTAATGTCTGGTAGAACTCTGTGATGAATCCATCTGGTCCAGGAGATTTTTTTGGTGGGAAGATTGGAGATTACTTACTTGATTTCCTCATATGTTATAGGACTATTTAAATAATTCACAACCTCCTGATTCAATTTAGATAAGTTGTGTTTACTTAGGAATTCATCCATCTCTTTTGTGTTGTCAAATTTCATCAAGTATAAGTTTCTGAAATATGACTTTATAATTCTCTGGATTTCTTGGATATCAGTAGTGATACCTCCATTTTCATCTCTCATTTTGTTAATTTGGGTTTTCTCTCTCTTGCTTTTTGTTAATTTAGCTAGCGGGGTATCAATCTTATTGATTTTTTAAAAAAACCAGCTTTTTGAGTGGTTGATTTTCTGTATCATTTTCCTAATCTTGATTTCAGATACTTTTATTTTGCTAATTTCCTCCCTTCTACTATCAGATTGTGCTACTTCTATCAGATCTCTAGTGTCTCTAAAGCTTTAAGTTGCATTGTTATTTATTTCTGATGTTTCCATTTTTTATGTAGGCATTAAGAGCTATGAACTTACCTCTTAGGACAGCTTTCATTGTGTCCCAGAGATTTTGGTAAGTTGTATTTTCATTATCATTCACTTTCAGGAAATCTTGAATTTCCTTTGTAATTTCTTCCTGAATCCAATTCTCATTCAGCATCATAGTGTTAAGTTTCCAGGAGTTAGTGTATTTTCTCTTTGTTTGTTGTGTTGTGGAAGTCAAGCTTTAGGCCGTGGTGGTCTGACATGGTACAGGCTAGAATTTCAACTTTCCTGTACATGTGGAGATTTGTTTTGTGGCCCAATATATGATCTATTTTGGAGAAAGTTCCATGTGCTGCTGAGAAAAATGTGTATTCTTTGGTGCATGGATGAAAAGTTCAATAGAGATCTGTAAGGTCTATTTCTTTAAAGGTTTGATTAAGCTCCAAAGTGTCTTTGTTAAGTTTTTTACCTTTTGTTCTATCCCATGTTGAGAGGGCAGTATTGAAATCCCCAGGAATTATCGTTTTGGGATTGATTTCTTGCTTTAGACATTGTAGGGTTTGTTTAATGAATGTGGGGGCGGGGGCCAGTATTGGGTGCATATATGTTCAGTATTGTGAAGTCTTCCTGGTGAATTGTATCTGTGACTAAAATGTAGTATCCACTTTGTCCGATAGCATAATGGCTACCCCTGTCTATTTTCTGCTTCCATTAGCTTGCAGAATTTTTGACCAGCCTTTTATTTTTAGGATGTGCCTATCTTTTGTGGCAAGATGGGTTTCCTGCAGGCAGTAGACTGATGGATTGTGAATTTAATCCAAGTTTGTAATCTGTGTCTCTTGATCGTTGAGTTAATTCCATTAATTTTTAATATTATAATGGAGAAACTATTTTTAATTCCAGACACTTATGTTTAGTGGCTTTTGTAAGAGTATTGTTTCGCTTTAGGTTTTGGTGGTATTATACTTCCCTTCTGTTCTCCTGGATATGCCTGTTTTTTTCTTCAAGCTTTAGTATCATTTGTAGCATTTTTTGAAGGCCTGGTTTGGTGGACATGTATCCCTTCAAGTTGTCTTTGTGCTGGAAGATCATGACGGATAGCTTTGCTGGGTATATCAGCCTGGGTTGACATTTTTGCTCATTCAATTCTTGAAGCACATCTCTCCAAGCTCGTCTTGCTTTTACTCTTTCTATGAGAAGTCATTTGTTATTTTAATAGGTTTACCTTTAAAAGTGACTTTTTTTTTTCCCTTGAAGCTCTCAGCACCATTTCTTTATCTTGAATGTGGAGTGTTTTAACTATTATTTGCCTTGGCAAGTTTCTATTTTGGTCATATCTGGGGTGCAGAATGCCTCTTGTATATGGATGGGCCTCTCTTTTCTTAGATGAGGAAAGTTTTCCTTGATGATAGTTTGAAATATTTTCTCAGGAGTGGTATTTTGGTATTCTTGTTCTGGTATTCCATGAATAAGCATGTTAGTCTTCTTCAGGGTATCCCATAACTCTTGAATATTTATCTTGAGTATCTTTTTGGCTTTAACAATGTCTTCCATTGAGCTGATTAATACTCCCACTTTGTCTTCAAGGTCTGAAATTCTATTTTCTGGTTCATTAATTCTGCTGATGAGACTCTCTGTTGAGTTCTGGATTAAAGATAACTAGTCTTTTAGTTCAGTTTTAAACTCTGCTTGAGTATGTTTTAACTGTTCTATGCCTGCTTTTGTTTCTTGAACTGTTTTTCTCACCTCCTCCAAGTGTCTGTTGTGTTCCTCTTCAAAGTGATTGATGCAGTTATTTAATTCCTCCCGGATTCCTCTTTCATAGTATTTAACATGGTAATGATCATGGTTTGAAAGTCATTATCCTGGGTCATGCTTTCTTGGCTATTTTCTGTGGGTTTGTTCTAGTTGGAGTCTATCATTATGGAATTAATTCCTTCAGTGGGAGATTTGTTTTCTTGGGTGTTGTTTCTCATGGATTTGCACTTTGACTTGGGCATTGTCGTATAACTCTTAAGTCCTTCTTTCAATTTCTGTGCGTTTTTCACTGCCTGGAGCAGCTCCTGCTCCACCTGGTTGGTGGGAGGAGCTGGGTCAAGTGGACTGCCTGGGGTTTGGGGGTGGGGGGGAGCTTACTTAGGTCCCAGTGAGTCCTTGGCAGATGGGGAAAGCCTGAGGCCTATTTTTTTAATCAGGCCATTTATCTCATTGGTGTTTAGTTTTTTAAGTTCTTTGTGCACTCTGGAAAATAGAGCTTTATCAGATATGTGGTTACTCAATATTTTCTCCCATTCTGTGGGTTGCCTTATTGCTTGGTTTACAATCTCTTTATGTGAACAGAAGCTTTTTAATTTCATAAGATCCCATTTCTGAGTGTTGGTTCCAGTGACTGTGCTATTTGATTTCTGTTTAGGAACTTGTGGCCTAGCCCAATCAGCTCAAGGGAGTTCCCTACCCTTCCAACTAGGATTTTAATAGTCTCTAATATTAAGGTCTTTCATCCATTTCAAATTTATTTTTGTGCATTGGATACATATGGATCCAGTTTTAATCTTCTGCATATGGATATACAGTTTTGCTAGCACCATTTGTTGAAAATGCTGTTCTATTTCCATTGAATTTTTTGTACCCCTTCGTTAAATTGCTATAATTGTGTGAGCCTTTATCTGGGTATTCCAGATGTAGGCATTAAGAGCTATAAATTTCCCTCTTAGGACAGCTTTCATTGTGTCCCAAAGATTTTGATAAGTTGTATTTTCATTATCATTCGCTTTCAGGAAATCTTGAATTTCCTTTATAATTTCTTCCTGAATCCAATTCTCATTCAGCATCATAGTATTTAGTTTCAAGGAGTTAGTGTATTTTCTGCTGTTTGTTGTGTTGTGGATGTCACACTTTAGACCATGGTGGTCTGACTTGGTACAGGCTATAATTTCAACTTTCCTTTATATGTGAAGATTTGTTTTGTGGCCAATATCTGGTCTGTTTTGGAGAAAGTTCCATGGGCTGCTGAGAAGAATAAATATTCTTGGTGCTTGGATAAAAGGTTCAATAGAGATCTGTAAGGTCCATTTCAATAAGGGTTTGATTGAGTTCCAATGTGTCTCTGTTGAGTTTTTGGCCTATTAATCTATCCCATATTGATAGAGGGGTATTGAAATACCCACATATTATCATTTTGGGATTGATTTTTTGTTTTAGACATTGTAGCTTTGCTTAACGAATATGGGGGAGCCCATATTAGGTCTGTATATGCTCAGTATTGTGAAGTCTTCTTGGTGAATTGTATCTGTGACTAAAATATAGTATCCTGTTTCTGTTATGATTTTCTTTTTTTTGAAGTCCACTTTGTCGGATTGCATAATTGTTACCTTGCTTGTTTCCTGGTCCCATTAATTTGAAGATTTATTATACCAGCCTTTTACTTTTAGAATGTGCCTATCTTTTGTGGTGAGATATGTTTCCTGAAGGCAGCAGATGGATTTTGATTTCTAATCCATATTTGTAACCTGTGTCTTTTGATTGGTGGGTTAATTCCACTGAATTAACCATATAGTGATATTACATTTAATTCCTGACATTCTTCATGTTTAATGGCTTTCATAAGTGTATTATTTAGTTTGTAGGTTGTGATGATATTATACTTCTCCTCAGTCCTCCTGGATATACTTGTTCTTTTTTTCAAACTTGAGTATCTTTTTTAGCATCTTTTGAAGGCCTGGTTTGTTGATTATGTAAGCCTTCAAGTTGTCTTTATGGTGGAAATTTTTTTTTTCACCCAAGATCATGAGTGACAGTTTTGTTGGGTGTATCAGTCTGGGTTGACATTTGTGCTCATTCAATACTTGAAGTACATCTCTTCAAGCTCTTGTGGCTTTTATTGTTTCCATTGAAAAATCATTTGTTATTTTAATAGGTTTACTTTTAAAAGTGACTTATTTTTTTCTCTTGAAGCTCTAAGCACATTCTCTTTGTCTTGTATGTGTAATGTTTTGACTATTATTTGTCTTGGCGAGTTTCTATTTTGGTCATATCTCTTTGAGATGAGGAATGCCCCTTGTATTTGGGTAGGCCTCTCTTTCTTTAGCTGTAGAAAGTTTTCCTTTGTGATATTTTGAAATATTATTTGTGGTATTTTGGGATTCTTTTTCTGGTATTCCATGAATGTGCATGTTAGAATTTTTAAGGTGTCCCACAACTCTTGAATATTCCTCTCAATTATCTTTGGCTTTAGCATCTTCCATTGAACTGGTTAGGTTTTCCACTTTGTCTTTAAGACTTGATATTCTATTTTCTGTTTCATTTGTTCTGCTAATGAGACTCTCTGTCGCGTTCTGGGTTGAAGATAGCTTGTCTTTTAGTTTGAATTTAAACTCTGCTTGACATTGTTTTAACTGGTCTATGCTTCTTTTTGTTTCTTTCACTGCTTTTCTCTCTCCTCTAAGTGCCTCTTGTGTTTCTGTTCCAAATGGTTGATGCAGTTATTTAACTCCTCCTGGGTTTCTTCTTTCATTGTTTTGATATAGCAAAGATCAGGCTTTGAAAATAATTATCTTGAGTGTGGGTTTCTTGGTTATTTTCTGTGAGTTTCTTCTGGTTGGATTTCATCATTATGGGGTTGATTCTTCTTATAGGAGATTTGTTGTCTTGATGTTTGTTTCTCATGGATTTTCAGTATGACCTAGGAAGTTTTGTTTTATCTCTTATGTCCTTTTTTTTTGATGAACTGAAATAGACAGTATTACTACACTTGAGCAGTCATTGATAGTGTTTGCCTTGGAGTTGGGTATGCCTCTCTGGTATTGGTGGTATTTCCTAGATGAGGCTACTGGACTGTTAGTACATCAGTTTAAGGGAGGTTTAGTAGACAGAGATTGAAAATTAGTACGGTTGTGTACTTTTTATGTTTACTTCCTTGGTGACATGTATGGGTGAATGGTATAGTCTCTGATGTTGTATAGGTTTTTGGGTGGGTATATGGAAAGGTTAAACTATAATGACTAATCATTTAGAGGAACTTGATGGTAAAAGGAGTTTACTTATCTTAGAGCTGGATATGAAGATTCACTTCCATATGATGGGATGATTTTAGAATATCTGAGATAAATAGTGTTTGTTCCCTAGCTCGTGGCTTGGGTTTTCTCTGGACTCTGTTGAATTCTGAGGAGCTGAGTTTCTTGCCCAGAGAATGAGGAGCAGGGAGGCTGTGGTCCAGGCCTGGTGTGGGTCCAGGACAGAAAGGCAGAATGGCTAATGGGGTGCACAGATGACCTGTGGCCTGGGGTGGAGTCCAGGGGCCTTACCTGAGGATCAGGGAGTCAGCCCAGGTCTGGGTCTGGGTCTGAAAGACAGAATGGCTAGTGGGGTACAGAGATGACTTGGGGTCTGGAGGTTCTTCTAGGGGTCTCACCTGAGGAGCAAGAAGTCTGTCCTGGTCCAAGTCTGGGGCAGAAAGCTCTTCACCTCTTATAGTCTTTTCATCACCAATTCTATCATGTTTTCTGGGACTTAGAGGGATATTGTATATATTTTATTTAGGAACGTGCAGTCAACAGTCACTTTCTTTCAATGTTTTGACAAGTTGCTGGTGTCTGCATGAACTATGGTTCTCTTAATAAAGATATGTGTTAGGCCCACGTTGTGATCAGTAGTATTTTATAGGTATAAGCCTAAATGTTTAGGGTACAGTTTGGCTACATGTCCACTTAACAAAGAAAACACCATAAATAATGTATTCTCTCCTAAGTCAGTGATCTCCACAGCTATAGAAATTGAGATTTATCAAATTTGTACTATCTTCTATGGATCAAACCTCAAATTTCATCAGACAGCAGTTAATTATTCTCATACAAGCTATTCAACTATTGCGCCAGTGGAACATCTTGTCTGGAACTTTATAACTGTAGCATATGGGATCTACTGGGAAGATCATTGACAGTTTTCTCTCCCAGCAGCCCGAATAGCAAATTCTGAAAGCTATTCAGCAAGAGGAAACTTTCGGTACAGTTACAGCTTGATTCTGTATGTCAGGTATTGTATTCAGCAATAGTCTTATTGACGGTATTTAGACTTGTAAGAAAACAAATGGCCCAATTAAAAAATGGGCCTTGGAACTTTTTAGCAGGGAAGAAATTGAAATGTTTAACAAATATCTTAAAAAATGTTCTGCATCCTTAGCCATCAGGGAAATGCAAGTCAAAACCTCCATGAGATATCATCTCACCCCGGTCAGGATGGCAAAAATCCACAATACAAATAACACCAAATGCTGGAGAGGATGTGGAGAGAAGGAAACTCTCCTACATTGCTGGTGGGAATGCAGGCTTATACAACACTCTGGCGAACTCTCTGGCAATTCTTAAAAAAGTTAAAGATTGAAATGCCATATGACCCTGTTATTCCACTTTTGGGAATAATCTCCCATACAGCAAAAATTCACCTTCATAGCACAACCATGACCATGTTCATAGCAGCACTGTTTACAATAGCAAAGTCTTGGAATCAACCCAAATGTCCAACAGTTGATGAGTGGATAAGGCAAATGTGGTACATTTATACAATGGAATACTACTCAGCCATCAAAAATGATGAATTAATGCAATTTGCCAGGAAATGGATGAAATTAGGAACAATTATATTGAATGAAGTATCCCAGACACAGAAAATTAAGCGCCATATGTACTCCCTAATAGGTGGATCCTAGTACCAAACCCACTTAGTGATACACTCAAAGACAAATCTCTGTAATACCTACAGTAATTGCAAAGATTATAAGCAGGGAGGGAAGTGGAAGAAGGGCCCCACCAAAAACAATGAGAGAGGGGATCATGCTATGACAGAGAAAATAGGCCATCATGATGAGCTGTAACTAAGTAATGAGACATCTATTGGGCTTGCAGACTTTTCTAATTGGTCACTTGCATCTGATGGGGTATAATTTCACCAGAAAGGGAGGGCATAGAGTATGGCAGATAGAAGGTAACCATCCTGCAAATGGTCTCCTACTCTTATTCCATCTACCTTTGAATCTACTCTTATAATAAGACTATTTTAACAGCCTTTTATCTCTGGCCAGGGGGTGATATCAATACCCATCAGGATGGATGAGTAGGTGCAGGAGCAACAAAACTGAAAAAAAAAAATCAACAAACCATAATTTGGAAAATCAGAGACTCTACATCAACCACCTGGAACCAGGACAGCCTAATCTTTCCCCATCCTAAAGCTCAGGGAAATTTGCAAAAGAGGGGATGGTAAGATTGTAAGAACCTAAAGATGTGGAGGAGTAATGATATGCAAGATACTCCATACAAGTTAGGGCCAAACCGCGCCGCCGCCTTTGCCCCCGGGGCCCCGCCCCCCCTCCGCGACGACCTTCCCAGGTGAGCCAGCGAGCGAGAGAGCCCAGCCCAGCCCGGCCCCCTACCCAGGAGCTGCCGGGCCAGCAGCACCGTGCCACGCTGCCGCGGGCTTAGCCCCGGGGGACCCACCCTGGACCCCAGCCCCTCACACCCTCCCGCCTCCCCCCCCAGGTGGCAGGTGAAGAATTCTGCCATTAACTTCAGACCCTCTGCCTCTCTGGCCCACCAGGGACCTACGCACGTGGTCCACGGAAGACACACTGCTACTCAGAAATTCAATAGAGTCCAAAGGAAACTCAAGCAAAATTCTAAGGAACAAAGGCAACACAGGCCATACATCTGGACTCCACTACAATCATTATATCACGTGGGCGAGATTCTTCTCATCTAGCCCAAAGATAAGTAAACTTTTTCTTTTCACCTTACTGATCCTTTAAAGTATCAAAGCTGTAGGTCAACTTTCTCATACAGCCACCCCAAAACATACAACTCCAGGGAGTACACCACTCACCCCAATATTTCACCAAGATACTACATCGTAAAAGTGTATTACCAAACTAATATTCACCCCCTGGTAACATAACCTGACTTAACTGACGTACTAACAGCCTAGTAGCCTCATCTAGGATATAACAATAACAATACACAAACATACCCAATCCAAGGCAAGCACTAGTAAAAACTGGCAAGTGTAACAATACCAACTATGTCGATTCAGTGAAAAACACACAGAAACTGAAAGGTCCTAAAAAACAAAACAACAATGTACAAGTCAAAGTGCAGATCCACGAGAAACAAAACCCAAGAAGACCAATCTCTCACCGAAAGAATCAATCCCATAATGAGGGATTCCGACCAGAACAAATCCACAGGAAATAGCCATGAAAGCCAGCCCCAATATAATGACTTTCAGAGTATGATCATTACCATGATTAATACTATGAAAGAGAAAATGGGAGAATAGTTAAACAACCATATCGACCACTTTGAACAGGCACTGGGAGGAGTTGAGAAAAACAGTTCAAGAAACAAAAATAAGTATAAAGCAGTTAAAACAGTCTCAGGCAGAGTTTAAAATTGAACTAAAAGACAAGTTATCTTCAACTCAAAACTCAACAGAGAGTCTTTTTTTAAATACATTTTTTATTATTTCAACTCATACAAACTTAATAGATACACCAGTTCCCTCCCTCCCTCCTCCTCCCCCCCCAGGAACCCCTGCTCCCCCTCCCCTCACCCCTCCTGCCCAGTCCCCCTGTGCCTCCCGCCCCAATTCCCAGAGTCCTTTCTTGTGCATGCCTGACTCTCCTCTGGGCCCTCCTCTCCGATGACGTACAAGGACCCAGTGGCATTTCCCTGAACCCTTTCCTGTGTTCCCCTTAAGCATAGGAAAACTACTGTGGCTGCCAATCCCTTGCCTCCAAGGATCTTGAAGCCTTTAGCAGATGCTAGACTTTGTGAGGTCAATAGTGTGTTGGACATTGCGCCAGGCACGCAATGTCCAATTATGATTGCTTCAGCCCTAACTTGTGTGGAGTACCTTACAAATCATTGCTCCTCCCATCCTTTTGCTCTCACACTCTTCCTATCCCCTCTTCTGCAAATGTCCCTGAGCTTCAGGATGGGGAGAGATTAGTCTGGCCTAGTTCTAGGTGGTTGATATAGAGTCTCTGAAGTTCTGGATAGTGGTTCGTTGATTTTCTTTTGCAGTTTTGTTGCTCCTGCAATGCCCTTCACTCCATCGTGATGGGCTCTGTATGTCACCCCCTGGCCAGAGACAGAAAGCTGTTAAACTGGAGTCTTATTGTAAGAGCACATTCAAGGGTAGATGTAATACTTATACACAAAAGTGGAATCGCAGGGTCATATGGCATTTGGCAATGAGAGGGGTCAATCACCCATTTGCAAAATGGTTACTTTTTAATCTGCCGGACTATATGCCCTCCCCTTCTGGTGAGTTCATACCCCCTTAGATGTAAATGATCAGGAACGAATTGTGAACTTAACTAGGTGTCACATTACTTTCTTGCAGTCTTTGATGGAGGCCTATTTTCTCTACTGTAACTTGGTCACTTCTCTCCTTGTTTCTGGTGTGGCCCTCCAACCCCATCCCTCCTGTTCATAATCCTTGCAATTACTGTAGGTGATACATAGATTTACCTATGAGTGTCTCAAGATGGGCTGAGTGGGTTTGATATTAGAAGCCACCTATTAGGGAGTACATACGGCACTTAATTTTCTGGGTCTGGGATACTTCACTTAATATAATTGTTTCTAATGACATCCATTTCCTGGCAAATTCCAGTAATTCATCATTTTTGATGGCTGAATAGTACTCCATTGTATAGATGTACCACAGTTTCCTTATCCACTCGTCAACTATTGGACATTTGGGTTGATTCCATGTCTTTGCTATTGTAAACAGTGCTGCTATGAACACGGTCGTGCTTGTGTTATCGAGGTGAACCTCTGCTGTATGGGGGGTTACCCAAAAGTGGAATTGCAGGGTCATATGGCATTTCAATCTTTAATTTCTTTAAGAATCTCCAGACGGCTCATCAGAGTGGCTGTATGAGCCTGCACTCCGACTAGCAATGTAGGAGAATTCCCCTCTCTCCACATCCTCTCCAGCATTTGTTGTTTGTATTGTGGATTTTTGCCATCCTGATCGGGGTGAGATGATATCTCAGGGAAGTTTTGATTTGCATTTCCCTGATGGCTAAAAAAGTGGAGCATTTTTGAAGATATTTGTTAGACATTTTAATTTCATCCCTGGTAAAATTTCTTTTAAGTTCCAGGGCCCATTTTTTAATTGAGCCATTGTTTTCCTTGGAGTTTACTTTTCTAAGTTCTTTGTACACTCTGGACAGTAGAGCTCTGTCAGATATGTGGTTAGTGAAGATTTTCTCCCATTCTGTGGGTTGCCTTTGAGCTCGTGTGACAATCTCTTTATCTGAACAGAAGCTCTTAAATTTCACAAGATCCCAACTGTTGAGAGTTGGTAGCAGTGACTGTGCCATTGGATGTCTGTTTAGGAAATGTTGGCCTAGCCCAATCAGCTTGAGGGAGTTCCCTATCCTTTCAACTATGTTTTTCATAGTCTCTGGCCTGATATCAAGGTCCTTGATCCATTTGGAATTAAGTCTTGTACACGGTGACAAGTACGGGTCTAGCTTTAATCTTCTGCATGTGGAGATCCAGTTTTGCCAGCACCATTTGTTGAAGATGCTGTTCTTTTTCCATTGGATTCTTTGGGCCCCTTTGTCAAAGACCAAATGGCTGTAACTTTGTGGGCTTATATCTGGGTCTTCAATCCTTATCCATTGATCTGTGTGTCTATTTTGGAGCCAGTACCAGGCTGTTTTTACAACTATAGATTTGTAATATAGACTAAAGTTCGGTATGGTGATATCTCCAGCAGTGTTTTTGTTACTCAGGATTGTCTTTGCTATCCTGGGTCTTTTGTGCCTCCATATGAATTTTGAGATTGTTTGGTTGACTTCTTTAAAGAATTGCTTTGGGATTTTAATTGGTATAGCATTGAATTTGTATATTGCCTTTGGTAGGATGGTCATTTTTACGATGTTGATTCTGCCAATCCAAGAACATGGTAGGTCTTTCCACCATCAGGTGTCTTCTGCAATTTCTTTCGTTAGGGTTTTAAGGTTTTCATTGTAAAGGTCTTTGACCTCCTCGGTTAGGTTTATACCAAGGTACTTCATTTTTTTAGGGGTTATAGTAAATGGGATTGTTTCTCTCAATGCTTTTTCACTTCTTTCATCCTGGGCATATAGGAAGGCCTCTGATTTTTGCACATTTATTTTGTATCCTGCCACCCTGCTGAACGTCTCAATTAGCTCCAGGAGCTTCCTGATGGAGTTTTTGGGATCACTCAGGTATAAGATCATGTCATCTGCAAATAGGGATAGCTTGACTTCTTCCTTGCCGATTTGAATCCCTCTTATGTCCCTTTCTTGTCTTATGGCTTCAACTAAGACTTCAAGTACAATATTGAATAGAAGTGGTGAGAGTGGACAGCCTTGTCTAGTTCCTGATCGAAGTGGGAATGCTTCCAATTGTTCCCCATTGAGCATAGTCCTTGCTGTGGGCTTGTTGTATACAGCTTTTATTATATTGATCAAGGTTCCTTCCATTCCTACTGCCTCTAGGGTTTTGATCATAAAAGGCTGTTGGATTTTGTCAAAAGCTTTTTCTGCATCGATCGAGAGTATCATGTGGTCTTGGACTTTGGACTAGTTTACATGATGATTTACATTTATTGATTTGCGTATGTTGAACCAACCTTGTGTGCCAGGGATGAAGACTACTTTGTCCCCGTGAATAATCTTTTTAATATATTTTTGAATTTGATTTGTTAAAACTTTGTTGAGAATCTTTGCGTCTGTGTTCATCAGAGAGATCGGCCTATAGTTTTCTTTTTTAAGTGAGTCTTTATTAGGTTTTGGGATTAAAACGATATTGGCTTCATGGAAGGAATTTGGTAGTGTTCCTTCCTTTGCTATTTGATGGAACAGTTTAAGGAGTATTGGTATTATTAACTCCTTAAATGTCTGGTAGAACTCTGTGTTCAATCCATCTGGTCCAGGACATTTTTTGGTGGGAAGAATCAAGATTACTTCCTCAATTTCCTTATATGTTATAGGACTATTTAAATAATTCACAACTTCCTGATTCAATTTAGGTAAGTTGTGTTTACTTAGAAATTCATCCATATCTTTTGTGTTGTCAAACTTCATAGAGTGTAAGTTTTTGAAATATGATGTTATAATTTTCTGGATTTCTTGGGTATCAGTAGTGATTACTCCATGTTCATTTCTAATTTGGTTAATTTGGGTTTTCTCTCTCCTGCTTTTGGTTAATTTAGCTAGGGGTGTATCAATCTTATTGATTTTTTCAAAGAACCAGCTTTTTGACTGGTTGATTTTTTCTATCGTTTTCTTAATCTCGATTTCAGATATTTCTCCTCTTATTTTGCTAATCTCCTCTCTTCTACTATTTTTGGGATCAGATTGCTCTAGTTTCTCTAAAGCTTTAAGCTGCATTGTTAAGTTGTTTATTTCTGATGTTTCCATTTTTTTGATGTATGCATTAATAGATATGAACTTACCTCTTAGGACAGCTTTCATTGTGTCCCAGAGATTTTGGTAAGTTGTATTTTCATTGTCATTTACTTTCAGGAAATCTTGAATTTCCTTTTTAATTTCTTCCTGAATCTAGTTCTCATTCAGCATTATATTGTTAAGTTTCCAGGAGTTAGTGTATTTTCTCTTGTTTGATGTGTTGTGGATGTCCAGCTTTAGGCCGTGGTGGTCTGATAGGGTACAGGTTAGAATTTCAACTTTTTTGTATATGTGTAGATTCGTTTTGTGGCCCAATATGTGATCTATTTTGGAGAACGTTCCGTGTGCTGCTGAGAAAAATATGTATTCTTTGGTGCGTGGGTGAAAAGTTCGATAGAGACCTGTAATGTCCATTTCTTTCAGGGTTTGATTAAGTTCCAAAGTGTCTCTGTTAAGCTTTTGACCTGTTGATCTATTCCATGTTGAGAGGGTGGTGTTGAAGTCCCCACGAATTATCGTTTGGGGGTTGATTTCTTGCTTTAGACGCTGTAGGGTTTTCTTAATGAATGTGGTGGGGCCCGTATTGGGTGCATATATGTTCAGTATTGTGAAGTCTTCCTGGTGAATTGTACTTGTGACTAAAATGTAGTATCCATCCGTGTCTCTTATAATTTTCTTTCGTTTGAAGTCCACTTTGTCTGATAGCATAATGGCTACCCCTGCCTGTTTTCTGCTTCCATTTGCTTGTAGAATTGTTGACCAGCCTTTTATTTTTAGAGCGTGCCTATCTTTTGTGGTGAGATGGGTTTCCTGCAGGCAGCAGATTGATGGATTGTGATTTTTAATCCAAGTTTGTAATCTGTGTCTCTTGATTGGTGAATTAATTCCATTAACATTTAGTGTTATAATGGAGAAACTATTTTTAATTCTAGACATTTATTATGTTTAGTAGTTTTTATAAGTATATTGCTTCGCTTTTAATGGTGTTGTACTTGCCTTCTGCTCTCCTGGATATGCCTGTTTTTTTCTTCACGCTTGAGTATCATTTCTAGCATTTTTTGAAGGCCTGGTTTGATGGACATGTATCCCTTCAAGTTGTCTTTGTGCTGGAAGATTTTTCTTTCTTTTTTTTTATGTATTTTTATTTTCATTTGAGTGCATTTTCTAATTTCCTCCATGATATCTTTTCTCAGCCTATTGGTTGCTTAAACTCATGTTCTTAATTTCCACATATTTGTGACTGTTCCAGTCTTTCATGTGCCATTGATTTCTAGCTGCATTCCACTGTGGCTGAAGATAATTTGTATGATTTCAGTGTTCTAAAGTATTTTAAAGTTTGTTTCTTGACTTAACATATGATCTACCTTGGGGAATGTTCTTTGTGCATACTTTTAAAAATGTGATTTTTGCTGCTCTTGAGTAGTGTTCTTCTTATCCATTAGTGCTCATTAGTTTATAAAATTCAATTTCTCTATTTCATCATTCTGTCCAAAACAGGAAGTAGAGCATTGAAATTTCCAATTATTGCCTGTTTTATTCAACTTTTTGAATGTTGGCTGCACATACTATATTTGGGGACTCTGTTGCTTAATGTATTTTACATAAATTAACTTCATTTTATTTTATTTTTTTTAATTAAAAATTTAATTATACATTTTAAAATTTTTTACCAGTTCCCTCCCTCCCCCCTACTCCCCCTCCCCTTCCCCCATTGCCTCCCCCCAATTCCCAGAGAGTCCTTTATTGTGTACGCCTAACTCTCCACTGGGTCCTCCTCTCCGATGACATATAAGGACCCAGTGGCATTTCCATAAGCCGTTTCTCTTGTTCCGCTTAAGCATAAGATCACTACTATGGCTGTCAATCCCTTGCCTCCAGGGGTCTCGGTGCCCTTAACAGATGCTAGACTTTATGAGGGCAACAGTGCGCTGGACATTGCGCAGGGCATGCAAAGTCCCATTATGATTGCTTTGGCCCCAACTATTGTTGAGAATCTTGCAAATCATTGCTCCTCCCATCCTTTTGCTCTTACAATCTTACCGCCCCCTCTTCCGCAAATGTCCCTGAGCTCCAGGATGGGGAGAGATTAGGCTGTCCTAGTTCTATGTGATTGATATAGAGTCTCTGAAGTTCTGGATTGTGGTTTGTTAATTTTCTTTTGCAGTTTTGCTGCTCCTGCAATTCCCTTCACTCCATTCTGCTGGGCACTGTATGTCACCCCCTGGCCAGAGACAAAAAGCTGTTAAACTGGAGTCTTGTTGTAATAGCACATTCAAGGGTAGATGTAATAAGAGTAGAAAACCTCAGTGAGGGAGGGGTCCATCACCCATTTGCAAAATGATTACTTTTTATCTGCTAGACTATATGCCCTCCCCTTCTGGTGAGATCAGGAAAGAACGTCTGTGAACTTAACCAGGTTTCTCATTACTTACTTGCAGACCTTGATGGTGGCCTATTTTCTCTGCTGTAACATGGTCTCCTCTCTCCTTGTTTCTGGTGTGGCCCTCCTAACCCATCTCTCTTGTTCATAATCCTTGCAATTACTGTGTTACATAGGTTTACTTTTGAGTGTCTCAATGTGGGCTGGGTGAGTTTGGTACTAGGAGCCACCTATTAGGAAGTACATACGGTGCTTAATTTTCTGGGTTTGGGATACTTCACTTAATATAATTCTTTCTAATGACATCCATTTCCCAGCAAATTCCAGTAATTCATCATTTTTGATGGCTGAGTAGTACTTCATTGTATAGATATACCACAGTTTCCTTATCCACTCGTCAACTGTTGGACATTCAGGTTGATTCCATGACTTTGCTATTGTAAACAGTGCTGCTATGAACATGGTCGTGCTTGTGCTATCGAGGCAAACCTCTGCTGCATAGGGGGGTTATTCCCAAAAGTGGGATAGCAGGGTCATATGGCATTTCAATCTTTAATTTCTTTAAGAATCTCCAGACGGCTCGCCAGAGTGGCTGTATGAGCCTGCATTCCCACCAACAATGTAGGAGAGTTCCCCTCTCTCCACATCCTCTCCAGCATTTGTCGTTGTTAGTATTGTGGATTTTTGCCATCCTGACCGGGGTGAGATGATATCTCAGGGAAGTTTTGATTTGCATTTCCCTGATGGCGAAGGAAGTGGAGCATTTTTTAAGATAATTGTTAGACATTTTAATTTCATCCCTGGTAAAGTTTCTTTGAAGTTCCAGGGCCCATTTTTTAATTGGGCCAGTGTTTTCCTTGGAGTTTAATTTTCTAAGTTCTTTGTGCACTCTGGACAGTAGAGCTCTGTCAGATATGTGGTTAGTGAAGATTTTCTCCCATTCTGTGGGTTGCCTTTGAGCTCGTGTGACAATCTCTTTATCTGAACAGAAGCTCTTTAATTTCACAAGATCCCAACTGTTGAGAGTTGGTAGCAGTGACTGTGCCATTGGATGTCTGTTTAGGAAGTGTTGGCCTAGCCCAATCAACTCGAGGGAGTTCCCTATCCTTTCAACTATGGTTTTTATAGTCTCTGGCCTGATATCAAGGTCCTTGATCCATTTGGAATTAAGTCTTGTACATGGTGACAAGTACGGGTCCAGCTTTAATCTTCTGCATGTGGAGATCCAGTTTTGCCAGATGCTGTTCTTTTTCCATTGGATTCTTTGGGCCCCTTTGTCAAAGACCAAATGGCTGTAACTTTGTGGGCTTATATCTGGGTCTTCAATCCTTATCCATTGATCTGTGTGTCTATTTTGGAGCCAGTACCAGGCTGTCTTTATAACTATGGATTTGTAGTATAGACTTAGGTTTGGTATGGTAATACCTCCAGCTGTGTTTTTGTTACTCAGGATTGTTTTTGCTATCCTGGGTCTTTTGTGCCTCCATATGAACTTTGAGATTGTTTGGTCAACTTCTTTGAAGAATTGCTTTGGGATTTTGATTGGTATAGCATTGAATCTGTATATTGCCTTTGGTAGGATGGTCATTTTTACAATGTTGATTCTGCCAATGCAGGAACAAGGGAGGTCTTTCCACCTTCTGGTGTCTTCTGCTATTTCTTTCTTTAGGGTTTTAAAGTTTTCATTGTAAAGGTCTTTTAGCTCCTTAGTTAGGTTTATACCAAGGTATTTCATTTTTTTAGGGGTTATAGTAAATGGCATGGTTTCTTTCAAGGCTTTTTCACTTCTTTCATCCTGGGCATATAGGAAGGCCTCTGATTTTTGCACATTTATTTTGTATCCTGCCACCCTGCTGAATGTCTCAATTAGTTCCAGGAGCTTCCAGGTGGAGTTTTTGGGATCCCTCAGGTATAAGATCATGTCATCTGCAAATAGGGATAGCTTGATTTCTTCCTTGCCGATTTGAATCCCTCTTATGTCCCTTTCTTGTCTTATGGCTTCAGCTAAGACTTCAAGTACAATATTGAATAGAAGTGGTGAGAGTGGACAGCCTTGTCTAGTTCCTGATCGAAGTGGGAATGCTTCCAATTGTTCCCCATTGAGCATAATCCTTGCTGTGGGCTTGTTGTATACAGCTTTTATTATATTGATAAAGGTTCCTTCCATTCCTACTGTCTCTAGCGTTTTGATCATAAAAGGCTGTTGGATCTTGTCAAAAGCTTTTTCTGCATCTATCGAGAGTATCATGTGGTCTTGGACTTTGGACTGGTTTACATGATGAATTACATTTATTGATTTGCGTATGTTGAACCAACCTTGTGTGCCGGGGATGAAGCCTACTTGGTCCCCATGAATGATCTTTTTAATATGTTTTTGAATCCGATTTGCTAAGACTTTGTTGAGAAACTTTGTGTCTGTGCTCATCAGGGAGATCGGCCTATAGTTTTCTTTTTTAAGGGAATCTTTATTAGGTTTTGGGATTAAAACGATATTAGCTTCATAGAAGGAATTTGGTAGTGTTCCTTCCTTTGCTATTTGATGGAACAGTTTAAGGAGTATTGGTGTTATTAACTCCTTAAATGTCTTGTAGAACTCTGTGCTGAATCCATCTGGTCCAGGACATTTTTTGGTGGGAAGATTTGAGATTACTTCCTCAATTTCCTTATATGTTATAGGACTATTTAAATAATTCACAACTTCCTGATTCAATTTAGGTAAGTTGTGTTTACTTAGAAATTCATCCATCTCTTTTGTGTTGTCAAACTTCACAGAGTATAAGTTTTTGAAATATGATGTTGTGATTCTCTGGATTTCTTGGGTATCAGTAGTGATAACTCCATGTTCATTTCTAATTTTGTTAATTTGGGTTTTCTCTCTTTTGCTTTTGGTTAGTTTAGCTAGGGGTGTATCAATCTTGTTGATTTTTTCAAAGAACCAGCTTTTTGACTGGTTGATTTTTTCTATCGTTTTCTTAGTCTGGATTTCAGATATTTCTCCCCTTATTTTGTTAATCTCTTCTCTTCTACTGCTTTTGGGATCAGATTGCTCTAGTTTCTCTAAAGCTTTAAGCTGCATTGTTAAGTTGTTTATTTCTGATGTTTCCATTTTTTTGACGTGGGCATTAAGAGCTATGAACTTACCTCTTAGAACAGCTTTCATTGTGTCCCAGAGATTTTGGTAAGTTGTATTTTCGTTATCATTCACTTTCAGGAAAGCTTGAATTTCCTTTTTAATTTCTTCCTGAATCCAGTTCTCATTCAGCATCATAGTGTTAAGTTTCCAGGAGTTAGTGTATTTTGTCTTGTTTGTTGTGTTGTGGATGTCCAGCTTTAGGCCGTGGTGGTCTGATAGGGCACAGGTTAGAATTTCAACTTTTTTGTATATGTGTAGATTCGTTTTGTGGCCCAATATGTGATCTATTTTGGAGAAAGTTCCATGTGGTGCTGAGAAAAACGTGTATTCTTTGGTGTGTGGGTGAAAAGTTCGATAGAGATCTGTAAGGTCCATTTCTTTCAGGGTTTGATTAAGTTCCAAAGTGTCTCTGTTAAGCTTTTGACCTGTTGATCTATCCCATGTTGAGAGGGCGGTGTTGAAGTCCCCAAGAATTATCGTTTGGGGGTTGATTTCTTGCTTTAGGTGCTTTAGGGTTTTCTTAGTGAATGTGGAGGGGCCCGTATTGGGTGCATAAATGTTCAGTATTGTGAAGTCTTCCTGGTGAATTGTACCTGTGACTAAAATGTAGTATCCATCCGTGTCTCTTATAATTTGCTTTGGTTTGAAGTCCACTTTGTCTGATAACATAATGGCTACCCCTGCCTGTTTTCTGCTTCCATTAGCTTGTAGAATTGTTGACCAGCCTTTTATTTTTAGAGCGTGCCTATCTTTTGTGGTGAGATGGGTTTCCTGCAGGCCACAGATTGATGGATTGTGATTTTTAATCCAAGTTTGTAATCTGTGTCTCTTGATCGGTGAATTAATTCCATTAACATTTAGTGTTATAATGGAGAAACTATTTTTAATTCTAGACATTTATTATGTTTAGTAGTTTTTATAAGTATATTGCTTCGCTTTTAATGGTGTTGTACTTGCCTTCTGCTCTCCTGGATATGCCTGTTTTTTTCTTCACGCTTGAGTATCATTTCTAGCATTTTTTGAAGGCCTGGTTTGATGGACATGTATCCCTTCAAGTTGTCTTTGTGCTGGAACATTTTTCTTTCTCCCTCGATCATGATGGATAGTTTTGCAGGGTAAATCAGCCTGGGTTGACATTTTTGCTCATTCAGTACTTGAAGTATGTCTCTCCAAGCTCTTCTTGCTTTTACTGCTTTAACTGAGAAGTCATTTGTTATTTTAATAGGTTTACCTTTAAAAGTGACTTGTTTTTTCTCCCTTGAAGCTCTCAGCACCAGTTCTTTATCTTGAATGTGGAGTGTTTTAACTATTATTTGCCATGGCGTGCTTCTGTTTTGGTCTTATCTGTTTGGGGTGCAGAATGCCTCTTGTATATGGATGGGCCTCTCTTTTTTTAGATGAGGAAAGTTTTCCTTGATGATTGTTTGAAAAATTTCCTCAGGGGTGGTATTTTGATATTCTTGCTCTGGTATTCCATGAATACGCATGTTAGGCTTCTTCAGGGTGTCTCATACCTCTTGGATATTTCTCTCAAGTATCTTTTTGGCTTTAACAACCTCTTCCATTAAGCTGGTTAGTACTCCCACTTTATCTTCAAGGTCTGAAATTCTGTTTTCTGCTTCGTTAGTTCTGTTGATAAGACTCTCTGTAGAGTTCTGGGTTGAAGATAACTTGTCTTGTAGCTCAGTTTTAAACTCTGCTTGAGTCTGTTTTAACTGTTCTATGCCAGTTTTTGTTTCTTGCACTTTTTTTCTCAACTCCTCCAAGTGTCTGTTGTGTTCCTCTTCAAAGCGATTGATTCAATTATGTAATTCCTCCCTGATTTCCTCTTTCATAGTATTGAACATGGTAATGATCATATTTTGCAGGTCGTTATCCTGGGTCAGGCTTTCTTGACAATTTTCCGTGGGTTTGTTCTTGTTGCAGTCTAACATTATGGGATTAATTCCTTCAGTGGGAAATTTATTTACTTGAGTGTTGCTTCTCATGGATTTGCACTTTGACTTTGGCATTGTCATTTTAACTCTTAAGATCTTTCAATTTCATTAAACTGAATTATTAGGCCTGAGGTTCTGGGGGTGGGCAGGGAGGGAGCTTACCTAGGTCTTGGATGAGGCCTGACTGGACTGCGCGGGTCCCGGCCAGAGAAGCGGGGTGGGGAAGGGAAGATGGGGACGTAGGCGTGGAGCTATTTAACCCGAGGGGAGCTGGGGTGGGGCCGGGCGCAGGGGGAGGTCCTCCTCGTCCCTCGGCCCTGTTCGAGTTCCCGGCTGGATGGTGCGGTCGGAGCTGGGTCCCTTGGGCCGACCTGGGGTTCTGGTGGGCGGGCATGGGCGGAGCTTACCTAGGTCGCAGGATGAGGCCTAGCTGGACCCCACGCGTGCGCATTCAGGCCAGAGGATCGGGGTGCGGAAGGGAGAACAGAGAGTCTTCTCAGCAGAACAAATAAGGCAGAAAATAGAATTTCAGATATTGAAGACAAAGTGGAAGAATTAACTAGCTCAATGGAAGAGATTGTTAAAGCCAAAAAGATACTGGAGAGGTACATTCAAGAGATATGAGACACCCTGAAGAAGCCTAACATGCGCATTCATGGAATACCAGAACAAGAATCCCAAAATACCACACCGGAGGAAATATTTCAATTCATCATAAATGAAAACTTTCCACAACTAAAGAATGAGAGTCCTATCCAAATACAAGAGGCATTTCTCACTCCAAACAGATATGACCAAAATAGAAAATCGCCATAGCAAATAATAGTCAAAACACTCCACATTCAAGACAAAGAAAAGGTGCTGAGACCTTCAAAAGAAAAAAAAGCAAGTCACTTTTAAAGGTAAACCTATTAGAATAACAAATGACTACTCAATGGAAGCAGTAAAAGCAAAAAGAGCTTGGACAGACATACTTCAAGTATTAAATGAGCAAAAATGCCAACCCAGACTGATATACCCGGCAAAACTATCTGTCATGATTGAGGGAGAAAGAAAAGTTTTCCAGCACAAAGATAACTTGAAGGGATACATGTCTACGAAACCAGGCCTTCAAAAAATGCTAGAAATGATACTCAAGCTTGAAGAAAAGAACAAGCGTATCCAGTAGGACAGAAGAGAAGTATAATACCACCAAAACATAAATATCAAACAACATGATTACAAAATCTACTAAACATAAAAAATGTCCAGAATTAAAAATAATTTCCCCATTATAACATTAAATGTCAATGGTATTAACTCACCGATTAAGAGACACAGATTACAAACTTGGATTAAAAACCACAATCCAAAAATCTGCTGCCTTCAGGAAACTCATCTCACCACAAAAGATAGGCACATCCTAAGAATGAAAGGCTGGTCCAAACCTTGCAAGCTAATGGAACCAGGAAACAGGCAGGGGTAGCAATTATGCTTTCTGACAAAGTGGACTTCAAACCAAAGAAAATCATAAGAGACACAGATGGATACTACATTTTAGTCACAGGTACAATTCACCAGGAAGACTTCACAATACTGAACATTTATGCACCCAATACGGGCCCCTCCACATTCATTAAGAAAACCCTAAAGCACCTAAAGCAAGAAATCAACCCCCAAACGATAATTCCTGGGGACTTCAACACCGCCCTTTCGACATGGGATAGATCAACAGGTCAAAAACTTAACAGAGACACTTTGGAACTTAATCAAACCCTGAAAGAAATGGACCTTACAGATCTCTATCGAACTTTTCACCCACGTACCAAAGAATACACGTTTTTCTCAGCATCACATAGAACCTTCTCCAAAATAGATCACATATTGGGCCACAAAACAAATCTACACATATACAAAAAAGTTGAAATTCTAACCTGTACCCTATCAGACCACCACGGCCTAAAACTGGACATCCACAACACAACAAACAAGACAAAATACACTAACTCCTGGAAACTTAACAATATGATGCTGAATGAGAACTGGATTCAGGAAGAAATTAAAAAGGAAATTCAAGATTTCCTGAAAGTGAACGATAATGAAAATACAACTTACCAAAATCTCTGGGACACAATGAAAGCTGTCCTAAGAGGTAAGTTCATAGCTCTTAATGCCTACATCAAAAAAATGGAAACATCAGAAATAAATAACTTAACGATGCAGCTTAAGGCTTTAGAGAAACTTGAGCAATCTCATCACAAAAGTAGTAGAAGAGAGGAGATTAGCAAAATAAGGGGAGAAATATCTGAAATCGAGATTAAGAAAACGATAGAAAAATTCAACCAGTGAAAAAGCTGGTTCTTTGAAAAAATCAATAAGATTGATACACATCTAGCTAAATTAACCAAAAGCAGGAGAGAGAAAACCCAAATTAACCAAATTAGAAATGAACATGGAGTAATCACTACTGATACCCAAGAAATCCAGAGAATTATAGTATCATATTTCAAAAACTTATAATCTGTGAAGTTTAACAATACAAAAGAGATGAATGAATTTCTAAGTAAAAACAACCTACCTAAATTGAATCAGGAAGTTGTGAATTATTTAAATAGTTCTATAACATATGAGGAAATCAAGGAAGTAATCTTGAATCTTCCCACCAAAAAATGTCCTGGGCCAGATGGATTCAGCACAGAGTTCTACCAGACATTTAAGGAGTTAATAACACCAATACTCCTTAAACTGTTCCATCAAATAGCAAAGGAAGGAACACTACCAAATTCCTTCTATGAAGCTAATATGGTTTTAATCCCAAAACCTAATAAAGATTCACTTAATAAAGAAAACTATAGGTCAATCTCTCTGATGAACACAGACGCAAAGATTCTCAACAAAGTCTTAGCAAATCGGATTCAAAAACATATCCAAAAGATCATTCACAGGGACCAAGTAAGCTTTATCCCTGGCACACAAGGTTGGTTCAACATATAAAAATCAATAAATGCTTTTCACCCCACCCCGCTCCGCTGGTGGGGACGTGCACTCACGGTCCAGCCGGGCCTCACCCCGTGACTCTAGGTAAGCCCCGGCCGCCCCCGCCCACCAGAACCCCAGATCGGCCCAAAGTGACCCGGCTCTGACTCCCGCCATCCAGCCGGAGCCGCGTGCACAGGGCCGAGGAGCGAGGAGGACCTCCCCCTGTGCCCGGGCTCTGCCCCAGCTGCCCTGGGGTTAAATAGCTCCACGCCGATGCCCCCATCCTCCCATTCCCCACCCCGCTCCACTGGTCAGGACGCGCGGTCCAGCCGGGCCTCACCCGTGACCTAGGTAAGCTCTGTCCCTGCCCACCCCCAGAACCCTAGGCCAAATAATTCAGTTTAGTGAAATTGAAAGATCTTAAGAGTTAAAACGATAATGCCAAAGTCAAAGTGCAAATCCATGAGAAGCAACACTCAAGTAAACAAATTTCCCACTGAAGAAATTAATCCCATAATGTTAGACTCCAACAAGAACAAACCCGTGGAAAAAGGCCAAGAAAGCCTGACCCAGGATAACGACTTTCAAAATATGATCATTACCATGTTCAATACTATGAAAGAGGAAATCCTGGAGGAATTACATAATCGAATCAATCGCTTTGAAGAGGAACACAACAGACACTTGGAGGAGTTGAGAAAAAAAGTGCAAGAAACAAAAACTGGCATAAAGCAGTTAAAACACTCAAGCAGAGTTTAAAACTGAGCTACAAGACAAGTTATCTTCAACCCAGAACTCTACAGAGAGTCTTATCAACAGAACTAACGAAGCAGAAAACAGAATTTCAGACCTTGAAGATAAAGTGGGAGTACTAACCAGCTCAATGGAAGAGGTTGTTAAAGCCAAAAAGATACTTGAGAGAAATATCCAAGAGATATGGGACACCCTGAAGAAGCCTAACATGCGTATTCATGGAATACCAGAGCAAGAATCTCAAAATACCACCCCTGAGGAAATTTTTCAAACGATCATAAAGGAAAACTTTCCTCATCTAAAAAAAGAGAGGCCCATCCATATACAAGAGGCATTCCACACCCCAAACAGATATGACAAAAACAGAAGCTCGCCAGGGCAAATAATAGTCAAAACACTCCACATTCAAGATAAAGAACTGGTGCTGAGAGCTTCAAGGGAGAAAAAACAAGTCACTTTTAAAGGTAAACCTATTAAAATAACAAATGACTTCTCAGTTAAAGCAGTAAAAGCAAGAAGAGCTTGGAGAGACATACTTCAAGTATTGAATGAGCAAAAATGTCAACCCAGGCTGATTTACCCTGCAAAACTATCCATCATGATCGAGGGAGAAAGAAAAATGTTCCAGCACAAAGACAACTTGAAGGGATACATGTCCATCAAACCAGGCCTTCAAAAAATGCTAGAAATGATATTCAAGCTTGAAGAAAAAAACAGGCATATCCAGGAGAGCAGAAGGCAAGTACAACACCATTAAAAGCGAAGCAATATAGTTATAAAAACTACTAAACATAATAAATGTCTAGAATTAAAAATAGTTTCTCCATTATAACACTAAATGTTAATGGAATTAATTCACCGATCAAGAGACACAGATTACAAACTTGGATTAAAAATCACAATCCATCAATCTGTTGCCTGCAGGAAACCCATCTCACCACAAAAGATAGGCATGCTCTAAAAATAAGAGGCTGGTCAACAATTCTACAAGCTAATGGAAGCAGAAAACAGGCAGGGGTAGCCATTATGTTATCAGACAAAGTGGACTTCAAACGAAAGAAAATTATAAGAGACACGGATGGATACTACATTTTAGTCACAGGTACAATTCACCAGGAAGACTTCACAATACTGAACATTTATGCACCCAATACGGGCCCCTCCACATTCATTAAGAAAACCCTAAAGCACCTAAAGCAAGAAATCAACCCCCAAACGATAATTCTTGGGGACTTCAACACCGCCCTCTCAACATGGGATAGATCAACAGGTCAAAAGCTTAACAGAGACACTTTGGAACTTAATCAAACCCTGAAAAAAATGGACCTTACAGATCTCTATCGAACTTTTCACCCACGTACCAAAGAATACACGTTTTTCTCAGCACCACATGGAACTTTCTCCAAAATAGATCACATATTGGGCCACAAAACGAATCTACACATATACAAAAAAGTTGAAATTCTAACCTGTGCCCTATCAGACCACCACGGCCTAAAGCTGGACATCCACAACACAACAAACAAGACAAAATACACTAACTCCTGGAAACTTAACAATATGATGCTGAATGAGAACTGGATTCAGGAAGAAATTAAACAGGAAATTCAAGATTTCTTGAAAGTGAATGATAACGAAAATACAACTTACCAAAATCTCTGGGACACAATGAAAGCTGTCCTAAGAGGTAATTTCATAGCTCTTAATGCCTACATCAAAAAAATTGAAACATCAGAAATAAACAACTTAACAATGCAGCTTAAAGCTTTAGAGAAACTAGAGCAATCTGATCGCAAAAGTAGTAGAAGAGAGGAGATTAGCAAAATAAGGGGAGAAATATCTGAAATCGAGATTAAGAAAACGATAGAAAAAATCAACCAGTCAAAAAGCTGGTTCTTTGAAAAAAATCAAAAAGATTGATACACCCCTAGCTAAACTAACCCAAATTAACAAAATTAGAAATGAACATGGAGTTATCACTACGGATACCCAAGAAATCCAGAGAATTATAATATCATATTTCAAAAACTTGTAGTCTGTGAAGTTTGACAACACAAAAGAGATGGATGAATTTCTAAGTAAACACAACCTACTTAAATTGAATCAGGAAGTTGTGAATTATTTAAGTAGTCCTATAACATACAAGGAAATTGAAGAAGCAATCTCGAATCGTCCCACCAAAAAATGTCCTGGGCCACATGGATTCAGCACAGAATTCTACCAGACATTTAAGGAGTTAATAACACCAATACTCTTTAAACTGTTCCATCAAATAGCAAAGGAAGGAACACTACCAAATTCCTTCTATGAAGCTAATATTGTCTTAATCCCAAAACCTAATAAAGATTCACTTAAAAAAGAAAACTATAGGCCGATCTCTCTGATGAACACAGATGCAAAGATTCTCAACACAGTCTTAGCAAATCAGATTCAAAAACATATCAAAAAAATCATTCATGGGGACCAAGTATGCTTCATCCCCGGCACACAAGGTTGGTTCAACATACGCAAATCAATAAATGTAATTCATCATGTAAACCAGTCCCAAGTCCAAGACCACATGATACTCTCGATAGATGCAGAAAAAACCTTTGACAAAATCCAACAGCCTTTTATGATCAAAATGTTAGAGACTGTCGGAATTGAAGGATCCTTTATCAATATAATAAAAGCTGTATACAACAAGCCCACAGCAAGGATTATGCTCAATGGGGAACAATTGGAAGCATTCCCACTTTGATCAGGAACTAGACAAGGCTGTCCACTCTCACCACTTCTATTCAATATTGTACTTGAAGTCTTAGCTGAAGCCATAAGACAAGAAAGGGACATAAGAGGGATTCAAATCAGCAAGGAAGAAGTCAAGCTATCCCTATTTGTAGATGACATGATCTTATACCTGAGTGATCCCAAAAACTCCACCAGGAAGCTCCTGGAACTAATTGAGACATTCAGCAGGGTGGCAGGATACAAAATAAATGTGCAAAAATCAGAGGCCTTCCTATATGCCCAGGATGAAAGAAGTGAAAAAGCATTGAGAGAAACAATCCCTTTTACTATAGCCCCTAAAAAAATGAAATACCTTGGTATAAACCTAACCAAGGGGTTAAAGACCTTTACAGTGAAAACTTTAAAACCCTAAAGAAAGAAATAGCAGAAGACACCAGAAGGTGGAAAGACCTCTCATGTTCTTGGATTGGTAGAATCAACATTGTAAAAATGACCATCCTACCAAAGGCAATATACAAATTCAATGCTATACCAATTAAAATCCCAAAACAATTCTTCAAAGAAGTTGACCAAACAATCTCAAAGTTCATATGGAGGCACAAAAGACCCAGGATAGCAAAGACAATCCTAAGTAACAAAAACACTGCTGGAGGAGTTACCATACAGAATCTTAGCCTATACTACAAATCCATAGTTATAAAAACAGCCTGGAACTGGCTCCAAAATAGACACACAGATCAATGGATAAGGGTTGAAGACCCAGATATAAGCCCACAAAATTACAGTCATTTGGTCTTTGACAAAGGGGCGCAAAGAATCCAATGGAAAAAGAACAGCATCTTCAACAAATGGTGCTGGCAAAACTGGATCTCCACATGCAGAAGATTAAAGCTGGACCCATTCTTGTCACCATGTACAAGACTTAAGTCCAAATGGATCAAGGACCTTGATTTAAGGCCAGAGACTGTATAAACCATAGTTGAAAGGATAGGGAAATTCCTCGAGCTGATTGGGCTAGGCCAACATTTCCTAAACAGACATCCAATGGCACAGTCACTGCTACCAACTCTCAACAGTTGGGATCTTGTGAAATTTAAGAGTTTCTGTTCAGATAAAGAGATTGTAACATGAGCTCAAAGGCAACCCACGGAATGGGAGAAAATCTTCACTAACCACATATCTGACAGAGCTTTACTGTCCAGAGTGCACAAAGAACTTAGAAAAGTAAACTCCAAGGAAAACAATGGCTCAATTAAAAATTGGGCCCTGGAACTTAAAAGAAACTTTACCAGGGATGAAATTAAAATGTCTAACAAATATCTTCAAAAATGCTCCACTTCTTTAGCCATCAGGGAAATGCAAATCAAAACTTCCCTGAGATATCATCTCATCCCGGTCAGGATGGCAAAAATCCACAATACAAACAACAACAAATGCTGGAGAGGATGTGGAGAGAGGGGATCTCTCTTACATTGCTGGTGGGAGTACAGGCTCATACAGCCACTCTCGTGAGCCGTCTAGAGATTCTTAAAGAAATTAAAGATTGAAATGCCATATGACCCTGCTATACCACTTTTGGGAATAACCCCCCATGCAGCAGAGGTTCACCTCGATAGCACAAGCACGACCATGTTCATAGCAGCCCTGTTTACAATAGCAAAGTCATGGAATCAGCCCAAATGTCCAACAGTTGACGAGTGGATAAGGAAACGGTGATACATCTATACAATGGAGTACTACTCAGCCATCAAAAATGATGAATTACTGGAATTTGCTGGGAAATGGATGTCATTAAAAAGAATTATATTAAGTGAGTATTCCAAACCCAGAAAAGTAAGTGCCGTATGTACTCCCTAATAGGTGGCTCCTAGTACCAAACTCACCCAGCCCATCTTGAGACACTCAAAAGTAAACCTATGTAACACAGTAATTGCAAGGATTATGAACAAGAGAGATGGGATAGGCCACACCAGAAAGAAGGAGAAAGGGGACCATGTTACAGCAGAGATAATAGGCTTCCATCAAGGTCTGCAAGTAAGTAATGAGAAACCTGGTTAAGTTCACAGACGTTCTTTCGTGATCTCACCAGAAGGGGAGGGCATATAGTCTAGCAGATAAAAAGTAATCATTTTGCAAATGGGTGATGGACCCCTCCCTCACTGAGGTTTCTTACTCTTATTATATCAACCTTGAATGTGCTATTATAACAAGACTCCAGTTTAACAGCTTTTTGCCTCTGGCCAGGGAGTGACATACAGTGCCCAGCAGGATGGAGTGAAGGGCACTGCAGGAACAGCAAAACTGCAAAAGAAAATCAACAAACCACAATCCAGAAATTCAGAGACTCTATATCAATCACATAGAACTAGGCGAGCCTAATCTCTCCCCATCCTGGAGCTTAGGAACATTTGCAGAAAAGGGGGCGGTAAGATTCTAAGAACAAAAGGATGGGAGGAGCAACTGATTTGCAAGATTCTCAACAATAGCTGGGGCCAAAGCAATCATAATGGGACTTTGCATGCCCTGTGCAATGTCTAGCGCACTGTTGCCCTCATAAAGTCTAGCATCTGTTAAGGGCACCAAGATCCCTGGAGGCAAGGGATTGACAGCCATAGTAGTGATCTTATGCTTAAGGGGAACAAGAGAAAGGGCTTATGGAAATGCCACTGGGTCCTTATATGTCATCGGAGAGGAGAACCCAGTGGAGAGTCAGGTGTGCACAATAAAGAACTCTCTGGGAATTGGGGGGGAGGCACTGGGGGATGGGGAGGGAGAGGAGGGGGAGGAGAGGGTTCGGGGGGAGGAGGGGGAGGGAGGGAACTGGAAAAAAATTTAAAAATGTATAATTACATTTTAATAAAAAATCAATAAATGTAATTCATCATGTATACCAGTCCAAAGTCCAAGACCACATGATACTCTCGATAGATGCAGAAAAAGCCTTTGACAAGATCCAACAGCCTTTTATGATCAAAACGCTAGAGACAGTAGGAATGGAAGGAATCTTTATCAATATAATAAAAGCTGTATACAACAAACCCACAGCAAGGATTATGCTCAATGGGGAAAAATTGGAAGCATTCTCACTTCGATCAGGAACTAGACAAGGCTGTCCACTCTCAACACTTCTATTCAATATTGTACTTGAAGTCTTAGCTGAAGCCATAAGACAGGAAAGGACATAAGAGGGATTCAAATTGGCAAGGAAGAAGTCAAGCTATCCCTATTTGCAGATGACATGATCTTATACCTGAGTGATCCCAAAAACTCCACCAGGAAACTCCTGGAACTAATTGAGACATTCAGCAGGGTGGTAGGATACAATATAAATGTGCAAAAATCAGAGGCCTTCCTATATGCCCAGAATGAAAGAAGTGAAAAAGCATTGAGAGAAACAATCCGTTTTACTATAGCCCCTAAAAAAATGAAATACCTTGGTATAAACCTAACCAAGGGGTTAAAGACCTTTACAATGAAAACTTTAACACCCTAAAGAAAGAAATTGCAGAAGACATCAGAAGGTGGAAAGACCTCCCATGTTCCTGGATTGGCAGAATCACCATCGTAAAAATGACCATCCTACCAAAGGCAATATACAAATTCAATGCTATACCAATTAAAATCCCAAAGCAATTCTTCAAAGAAGTGGACCAAATAATCTCAAAATTCATATGGAGGCACAAAAGACCCAGGATAGCAAAGACAATCCTGAGCCACAAAAACACTGCTGCAGGTATTACCATATCAAACCTTAGTCTATATTACAAATCCATAGTTATAAAAACAGCCTGGTACTGTCTCCAAAATAGACACACAGATCAATGGATAAGGGTTGAAGACCCAGATATAAGCCCACAAAATTACAGCCTTTTGGTCTTTGACAAAGGGGGCCAAAGAATCCAATGGAAAAAGAACAGCATCTTCAACAAATGGTGCTGGCAAAACTGGATCTCCACATGCAGAAGATTAAAGCTGGACCCGTACTTGTCACCATGTACAAGACTTAATTCCAAATGGATCAAGGACCTTGATATTAAGGCCAGAGACTATAAAAAACATAGTTGAAAGGATAGGGAAGTTCCTCGAGCTGATTGGGCTAGGCCAACAGTTTCTAAACAGACATCCAATGGCACAGTCACTGCTACCAACTCTCAACAGTTGGGATCTTGTGAAATTTAAGAGCTTCTGTTCAGATAAAGAGATTGTAACGCGAGCTCAAAGGCAACCCACAGAATGGGAGAAAGTCTTCACTAACCATATATCTGATAGAGCTCTACTGTCCAGAGTTCACAAAGAACTTAGAAAATTAAACACCAAGGAACCCAATGGCCCAATTAAAAAATGGGCCCTGGAACTTAAAAGAAATTTTACCAGGGATGAAATTAAAATGTCTAACAAATATCTGAAAAAATGCTCCACTTCAGTCATCAGGGAAATGCAAATCAAAACTTCCCTGAGATATCATCTCACCCTGGTCAGGATGGCAAAAATCCACAATACAAACAACAACAAGTGCTGGAGAGGATGTGTAGAGAGGGGAGCTCTCCTACATTGCTGGTGGGAGTGCAGGCTTATACAGCCACTCTGGTGAGCCGTCTGGAGATTCTTAAAGAAATTAAAGATTGAAATTCCATATGACCCTGCGATTCCACTTTTGGGAATAACCCCCCATGCAGCAGAGGTTCGCCTCGATAGCACAAGCACGACCATGTTCATAGCAGCACTGTTTACAATAGCAAAGTCATGGAATCAACCCAAATGTCCAACAGTTGACGAATGGATAAGGAAACTGTGGTACATCTATACAATGTAGTACTACTCAGCCATCAAAAATGATGAATTACTGTAATTTGCTGGGAAATGGAAATCATTAGAAACAATTATATTAAGTGAAGTATCCCAAACCCAGAACGTTAAGCGCCGTATGTACTCCCTAATAGGTGGCTCCTAGTACCAAATTCACCCAGCCCACATTGAGATACTCAAAGGTAAACCTATGTAATTCAGTAATTGCAAGGATTATGAACAGGAGGGATGGGGTTGGAGGGCTACACCAGACACAAGGAGAGAGGCGTCCATGTCACAGCAGAGAAAATAGGCCCCCAAGTAATGCAAGTAAGTAATGTGATACCTGGTTAAGTTCACAGACGTTTGTTCCTGATCATGTACAGCTGAGGGGATATGATCTCACCAGAAGGGGAGGACATATAGTCTGGCAGATGAAAGGTGATCATTTTGCAAATGGGTGACTGACCCCTCCCTCACCGAGATTTCCTGCTTTTATTACATCTCTCCTTGAATGTGCTATTATAACAAGACTCCAGTTTAACAGTTTTTTGTCTCTGACCAGGGGGTGACATACAGTGCCCATCAGGATGGAGTGAAGGGCATTGCAGGAGCAGCAAAACTGCAAAAGAAAATGAACAAACCACAATCCAGAATTTCAGAGACTCTATATCAACTGCATAGAACTAGGCCAGCCTAGTCTCTCCCCATCCTGAAGCTCAGGGACATTTGCGGAAGAGGGGGCGGTAAGAGTGTAAGAGCAAAAGGATGGGAGGAGCAATGATTTGCAAGATTCTCCACACTAGTTAGGGTCGAAGTAATCATAATAGAACTTTGCATGCCCTGCGCAATGTCCAACACGCTATTGACCTCACAAAGTCTAGCATCAGCTAAAGGCACCAAGATCCTTGGAGGCAAGGGATTGCCAGCCACAGTAGTGTTCCTGTGCTTAAGGGGAACACGACAAAGGGTTCAGGGAAATGCCACTGGGTCCTTGTACATCATTGCAGAGGAGGACCAAGAGGAGAGTTAGGCATACACAATAAAAGACTCTGTGGGAATTGGGGGGGAGGCACTGGGGGATGGGGAGAGACGGAGGGGGAACAGGGGGTTCGGGGGGGGGAGGAGAAGGGAGGGAGGGAACTGGTCTACCTATTAAGTTTGTATGAGTGGAAATAATAAAAAATGTATTAAAAAATTACTTACTTACCTAGCTTATGTAAGTAATAAAAACAGATGCTGCTTGAAAAAACAAAAAAGTTAGGGTCAAAGTAATCATAATAGGACTGCATGACCTGCACAATGACCAACATATCATTGAACTCCCAAAGTCTAGCATGGATCACAGGCACTATGATCCTTAGAGGCAAGGGATTAACAGCCACAATAGTGTTCCTATATTAAAGTGGAACACACACACAAAAGAGCTCTAGGCAATGCCACTGAGTCCTTACACCTCATCAGAGAGGAGGACCCAGAAGGAAGTTTGACATGCACACTAAAGGATTCTCCAGGAATGGGGGGGGCACTGGGAGAAAGGGAGGGAAGGGGTAAAGGAAAGAGAAAAGGTGGGGAGGGAGTAAGGGGATCCAGGAAGGGGTGGAGGGAGGGAGGGGATTGGGGTACTTATCAACTTTGTATGAGTGGAAGAAATAAAAAAAATTAAAAAAATAGAATTCCATTTTGTAGATGTGCCGCATTTTCATTATGCATTCGGTAGTTGATGGACATTTAGATTGATTGTATTTCCTAGTTACTGTGAATAGAACAGCAATGAACATTGATGCTCAGATTTTTTTGCCATTTTATGTTCTTAGAAACTTTATAAATTACTGGAATTACCTTAATTTCAATTGTTAATAAGAATATAATTACATTAGGAACTGTTTGAGGTTTGACATAATAATTCAATCAACTCAATAAATAATTTTAAAGATTTTTATGAACTTATATACTGTTACTTTTCAGATAGAAATAGATAAATGCCTATAGATAATTAATTGTCTGCTTTTACATGCATCTTCATGTTTTATAGAAACGTAACAATAATTCTAAAAGTCTTACCAGATAATGGAACACCCAATTTCAACGAGTAACTGTCGCTGTTTCCTTAAGGTAGTTAAGTAGAGAATCTGGAACAATATCATGGGACATTTTTTATATTTTATAGTGCTGCATTTTCTTTCTGGACATGATTTTCTAAGGTCATATAGTGGTGATAGAAAATATTAGTACATAAATATTGACTTTTTTATTTTATAGCATAAAATATTATACTTAATAATGCTACCCATTCTCTTAAAGACATTTTTACATATTGGGATATTCCAAGCTCATGGTGATGAACAAACCTTTCTCAAAATTCAAATTTTCTTTCATGATTTTCCTAGAACTTACTCTTGTTAATTTCTTGACATGTCCTAAATATTTAACTAAATAGCTTGAATATTCTAAAAAGTTTAATATTCTCTCTCTTTTTCCTTCTCTCTTTGACACAAGATATCAAGATATTACTCTGCTCTCAGTTGACTTTGATCACATTATATAACCCAAGCTATCTTTAGACTCAAGGTGCTCTTTCTTCTTCAGTTTCCCAGTACTGGAATTACACTTCAAATAAACAGTTCTAGCTTCTTGTTTGTAGTTTTTAAAGTAAGAACAGTATTCCATGAAAAACTGAGTGGTTCATCTTATAACCATTTGATTATGTGCTTTACTGAATGATAATCAACACATTTTTGTATACAGCAGAAATGGAGAAATCATTTTTAATTATTTTTTGTCTTGTCAAACTACAGGACATAATCATAAAGGTTATTATCTAAATAAAATTGGTTATTTGGATTTCCCCACTGTTCCTCATTTCTCCCGAAAAATAAAAGGATTAAGAGATTTTTGTAAGTTGAAAACAAAAGAAGTTAAAAATCAGTATGTAAGGCATTCTCGACTTACAGCTTAGAATGTTACCTTCAGGTCTGCTCATTTTTGGCGCCATGGCATAGATTTTTCTTAGTGAGGAGTGAACACCAACTCTCATCTCATTAAACTTTCTTTAACACAGTTAGGCTCATTATATAAGAGCAAGTATGTCTGCGATTTTAACCTCATTTCATGCATAATTGGCAATGCACAGGAAACCTTATCAGATTCAAAATACAAAAACAAACTGATGGAATTGAGGACTTTTACACTTGTTGTTGATACACACCAGGACAAGAAACACTTTAAGGAGAAGCATATGGTATTTTCATTTGCATAAAGATAATAAAATTGTTTCAGCAGCAATTTTCCCACATAAAAAAAGAGAGAAGATAGCACCTTGGTGATATGAGACATCTGTTTCTTAAACACTCAAGCAACCCACTGTGGTTCAACCAGAGACCTCTAGGAATGTCAGGAAAATGGGGAAATGGACTGTAAAGAATGGGTGTTTTTCATTTTTGAACATTATTGTGAGCTAATTTACTTTTAATGTTATTTTCATTTTATAATATCTCTTCCTCAGTCTCTTCAATAATTCTTGTCTCAATCTGCAAGACTCAGATTTTATTTCTAAAATTACTGATTAACTTTAGATCATCAAAAAAACAGAGGAACTTGTTTACTTGTTGCTACTTGAAAATTTACAGAGCAGGCTGTAGTCTTAAAAGAGAAACAAAAGTTGTGTTTTTTTTAATAGCACAATGTTCTGAGTTGATGTAAGTCCTGAGATTGATAAACACCTTTAGAACTTAGACTTACACTTCTAAATCAACGATTCATGAAAGGCATTACCAAAAACTAATATGCTCCTATAGTGGATGACAGCACAGTTGTATATATTACACCTTGAAGTAAGCAATAGGATTTTCAATCACATGATAACCTTGAAAGTGCTAAGGCATCAAATTGCTATCATGAATATTGTGCAGGAGCAGAAATAACTCAGGAAGTTGCCTTTGTGAATAATAATCAGAAAACTGTAATCTTTCATCAAGAAAATGTATTTGAGATATTGCTTCATTGATAAGTTCTCTCCAAAAAGCTAAGACAGACTTTACAAACACAAATTCATTGGATTATGTATCAATCAATCTATCTATCATTAGGTTCATAAGATTTAATCAATTAAAAATTCTTAGCAAAGAATGTAAAATATTCAAAATTAAAAAGTATAGAGAGTCCATGTTATTTTAATGGCAAATAGAGTAAATAAAAATTGTTCAATATTTTAATGTATCAGTGTGCTTTGAAGTCTTCCCTCTTTTAGTCTTAAGTTTTTTCAGTAGCTTACAGAGTAGAAGGGGTTCTGAAAGTACAGATATGCTAATAAATACTTGATTCAGTTGCAACATAAAACTTGGTAGAACTAGAGAAGATAAGCATTTATTAAACATATCACTTCTCTAAAACGTGTAGGTTTAACTTTCCAAAATTCTGGCTTTGTTCATGAGCAGAGAACCCTATGCCAGTTTGTGACATTTCCAGATGACAGAATCCACTGAGAACCTTGACAACTATGTAAAAGCTCAGTGTCTGGAGTGATTCATCATTGTGTCAGACTAGCCTGCACTGTGTCACAGTGACTGACAATGGGAGAAACTTGGAAATAGTGTCTGCATTATCATTAGAGAAGAAAGCTTTGAGACTGTGAGGAGAATCTTGATTTTCTCTCAAAATTAATTTTAAGTTTTATTCATTGTACATCATCTTTACTTGATGTGTCTCATTTTGTCATAATCAAAGTTGATTCCTTATTTAAACTGATACTGGAGCTTGATTGTAGACTATTACCCATGTTTAACAGCTTATTGGGTAAATTTAATAGTATGAAATAAATCATTTCTGTTGTGTACTAGGAAACTCTATCAATGGGAAAAGATTGCTATCTAAGGTAAAGATCACCTGAACTGACAGAGACTGATTATGTTACCAATACAAGATCAATTAACTCATGTTTATTCCCTTTTTTGAGTATGCAATCATTTGCTATTATCTTGTTGTTTGTGAAGTAAGTGAGATAACACTTTTTCATTTACTAAAGAAAATATTGATGCATGAAATTTACTACTTATCCAAATCTATGTTGTTAGATAATACAACCATCTAAAATTTGGTCTTTTGAATTTCAATTTGATGTTGATCATACAAAAAGTATAATGTGTCATCATAAGAAATTTTAATTTCTATCTACCCTTAAAATAAAGAAATGAAAAAAATAAATACAATGTGAAGTCCTTAATGACCAAGGAAAAAGTCTGCATTAAGGAACATTATTTCACATAGCAGGATTGCACTGTTGTAACAGTTACTCTTAACTATTGCTGTGAGAGAACACCCAAAGTCAAGCAACTTAAGGGAGAAAGGGAGGTTTATTCAGCTTATAGTTGCAGAGGGAAGGTACAGTCTCTCAAAGCAGAGGCGGCATGGGTCGCAGACATCTTGGAAACTGAGAGATGCAAGACTGCTTGCTACAAAGGCAGGCTTCTCCTAGAGGTAGGGTGGGACTAATCCATCTCAAGGCCCATCCCTTGTGACTGCCTTCCTCCAGCAAGGCTCCACCTCTCAAGGTGCCATGACCTTGCTAAACACATGAGACTGTGGGGGACACATTTCAAACCATGACAACTGTGTAGGTCTGTCTGAGTTAAGTCATGTCCATATGCCAATGCAGATTTTAACTATGATATTGCTGAAAGTTGAGTTAGGTGTCTCTCCAGTCAGGGACATGACTATAAATTTTGAGTGAAGATCAAGTGGCTGTAGTCCAAACCTGAGACATATCCATTGGCTAAGCTTTTGTGGATAGGAAAACAGTACATTTCATAGTGTATTTCAAAATGGCCTCCAGTTTTAGATTATAGTAGATTTCCATGTGGAGCACTGAGATTTTGGGTCCAGGCATACTAAAATCCCCTTTTTTCTTTTTTCTTTTTCACAGATGAATAAGAGTTCAAATCAGGTAGGAAAATCTATGCTATAAATTTGTGGACTTAAATCATTAGGTTTGTGTACCAATATTTCTGTATTTACAAATATATTAGTGATGGTATGAGATATGCCATCACAGATATACTGACTGTCCTTGTTACTTTATGGACAAGAAAGTCTCAGAGGTTCAAAATTAATCTAACAGCAGTTGCCACTGTTTAGCTTTAATGACTATACTTCAGCTCAATTTTCCTTTCAAATTTATCTTATAGTGAATATTGTCAATAACTTGCCTATATTTCTGCCAAGTTTTTCTTGTGTCCTTTGTTCTAAGATTTAGAATAATTTTCTGTTCTTTCAGATTATCTTCAGGATTTGATTATCACAAACTTTGTGATCATACCATGAACCAATTTTTTGTCTTATCCTGTGAACCAATTATTTGTCTTATCCTGTGAACCACAATTACTATGATTCTCATGATCCTGTGGAGTGAAGAAACATCCTACTTGCAGCTTTTGCCTAGTAAATGTATGGATTTTTCTACTCTTAATTCTCAAGTCTGTAGAAAAATTTTGGCTTCACACAACAAGGAAAAAAATCTTTGAGTAAATCTAAGATTACAAGAAAATCATTATCCAAGTAAGTGTATGATCCAATAATTGAATATGGGCACACACGGCCCATCATTTACAAAATCAGTGCTCGACCATTGAATTTCTGCACCAGATTTCAGAATCTTTAACTATATTTTCTTGATTTCATTTTAAGTTTACAATTAACTCTTAGACATCAATAACTGAAATTCCAAGAACCTATGCTATATTATTTATTTCCTGTTAACTGCCTTAGCCAAAGTATGACTTGTATGAGCATGAAAACTTATTGCATAGTTCAAATAGCCAAATAACTGACAAAATCAAAACTCATGGATTTTCATTTTATTGGTTACCCTGTGAAGTAGAGACACCAACTGCTGTTTAACTCTATTTATTTATCTTCATTTTATTCATAAGGGTAATGATATTGAGAATGGGGAAGTGACTTCTTCAAATTTAGATAGTACCATGATTGGCACTTAGGTTTTTTCCTTATTGTAAACTCACAACTTCTTGGTTTTATTATACCTCACACAATCATTAAGTATTGTCTCAGAGCACAAATTCAATTTACATTGCAATGCTCTACTCTATTGTTTTAAATTTTAATCTAAGACCATTGATCTTGTTTCCTTACTATTTGCATCTCAAAAAGAATTCACTTGGAAATATTTATAGAGAAAGTTTTTAGATCACAATGATGTCACTATTGGAGATATTTAGTAATGATTCAGAGATATTATTAAAAAGTCTTAATGGGCATCACATTCTCAGTAAAGAATTTATCATCAGTCATAGTCACAATAAGCAGGATATAAGTAGTAGCCTGTTTATAATGACTTGAACTAAAAACCTGATTCCATTTTACATGTAAGTATGCATGGCTTTAATAATCCTGGGCTTCTAGGAAATTTATATTTTTTACCAAAATTTTATGAGCTGTTCATTATTTCAGTAAATAATATTTTGACTTTGTTCATTGATTATTATTTTACTTCAAGTTTGGGGGCAAGGGAAAGTCATTGTATAGTTATTGGAAGTTACATTTCTCTTTAATTTGTTAATTTTTAGATAAATGACAAACCCAAGTATTAATTATGACATACTAAATTTCATTCTGGAAAATGTAGATGATTTAATAACATTATATTACACTTAAAAAGAGTCTAGTTTTGGAATGATCCAGAAAATAAAGTAGTAAATTGGAACTGGAAATAGAAGTGATTTAGTTGAAAATTATCCTTCAATGATAGTTTGCTATATCATCTAGGAAAAAAAAAAAGATGAAAGAAGATTCTCACACAATCATTTCAGCCTTGTGTCATACCTTGTATATTGGTAAAAAAAAATGAAACTCATTTCACCTACTATATATTTTCCCTTAGTTTTCCAACCCAACTCTTTGTTTTGGAGTGAAATTTTAACCTACAGTGTAAAGCTGAACACATAAAACAGGAAAATTCATGAGTCAGTAGTTTTTAGTTGCTCAAAAAGAAGTGAGAGGGATTTTATATTCATGTTATCAGTATTTGCTATTATTTTGATTTTTTATTTGCTATTATTTTATTTGATTGTTGATTTTAGTGAACTTTTCACAGAGATATACTTTGAACAAAGTTCAGTATCTCCAAATGCAGATCTCAGGTTCTTGTGAGGACAAGTCTCATTAGACTTAGTTTTTGCAAACTTAATTATTTCAAATGTTATTTAGAAGTATTTAATAACAACTGCTTTGGAGTTACTTATTGATATTATATTTACCATAGTTGTGGAAAGATCCAAAGCATTATTCTGGCAACGGCATAAAATTTTTTAAAGTTTTTTTTCTAATTTGCGGAAGAGGGGGTGGTAAGATTGTAGGAGCCGAAAGATGGGAAGGAACAACGATATGCAAGATACTACACACAAGTTAGAGCCAAAGCAATCAAAATAGGACTTTGCGCAATGACCAACACATTATTGACCCCTCAAATTCTAGCTTGGACTAAAGGCACTAGGATCCTTAGAAGCAAGGGATTAACAGTCACAATAGTGTTCCTATACTTACAGGGAACACAAGAAAGAGCTCTAGGAAATGCCACTGAGTTCTTACACCTCATCAGAGAGGAGGACCCAGAGGAAAGTTTGACATACACATTAAAGGATGCTCCAGGCATGGGGGGAAGGAGGCACTGGAAGATGGGGGGGGGGAGGAAGGGGAAAAGGAGGAGGGAGCAAGGGGGTCCAGGAAGGGGTGAAGGGAGGAAGGGGACTGGGGTACTTATTAAGTTTGTATGAGCGGAAATAAAAAAAAATTTTAAAGATTTTTTTCTGTGATTTTTAAAAAATCACATATATTTTAAAAATTCATATATATTTTCATATGTCATCATATAATTAGTGTGCTTAGGATTTGGTAACTCTAATGTGAAGGCTGTCAATGTGTTCATTAAAAACAATCTTTAATGTCTTAGGTGCCAAAGAGGATAATAATTTATACTGCATTGGACTACTTATGCATTTATTATGCAGCCAAATAAACATGAACATTATAAATGAGGGAAAACTGAATTTATTTAAATTATATCAGGAATCAGACAAGACTGTTCATTCTTATTATTCCTATTTAATATTGTGCTTAAAGGCTTTACTGGAATAATAAGAAAGTTGAGGGAGATAAAGAGGTTACAAATAGGAAAGGAAGAAATATAGGTATCCCTGATTGCAAATGATATGATTCTATACTTAAGGACTCCAAAGTTCCACCAAGAAGCTCTTACAGTTTATAAACATTTTATAAAATGAAAGTTTACAAAATTGGCATTCAAAAATCAATAGTCTTCCTATATACCAGAGATCAATAGCATGTGAAAAAAATGATGGAAACAGCACTGCCCAACATGAGGCTTCAGGAAAGTGGATCCTTAAAGGCAAGGGGTTAAACAGACATAATAGAGTTCTCATACTAGTGGGCAGCCCAAGAAGGGGTTCCAAGCTATACCACTGAATCCTGAATCCTCACTAGTGTAGACAATGCAGAGGGAAATTCAGCACCTTACATAAACAGATGCTCTGGAGGATGGGAGAGAGAAAGTAAGAAGCACCAAAAGAGGAGGAAGAAAGTAAAAGGGGTGAGAGGGAAGGGGGAAAGAGTGGGAAAGGGGAAAGAATACAATGGGGGACAAGGGGAAAGAGAGGTGGGAAGGCAAAGGGGGTACCTATTGAGCGTGCATAATAAGGCAAAAATGTAACAATAAAAAATTTAAAAATTGCATTTATGATAACTTTTTGTTCCTTTCTGTAAGAAAGATTACTGCTTGTACCAACCATATAGTATCTCCTCTTGTGTGAATGTGTGAATGTGTGTGTGTGTGTGTGTGTGTGTGTGTGTGTGTGTGTGTGTGTGTATCAGGGGGCACATGAGTGAGTGTTCCTGTGGATGGCCCAGGGTAACAGAGAGAATTATCCTGATTTGTTCCATGTCTTTATCGCTTTGCTCTGGGCTTTCTCAATCTTCACTTTCCAGGGCTGGAATTACAAGACACTGCCATTTTCAACAGGAATTTTTATATGGGTTCTGGAGATATGAACTCAGGACCTTTTACTTTAAAAAAATTTTTTTTCCACTCATACAAACTTGATAAGTACCCCATTCCCCTCCTTCCCTGGGTTCCCTTGCTTCCTCCTCCCTTTTCTCCATCCTTCCCCCCTTCCCTTTCTCCCAGTGGGGGCCCCCTCATTCCTGGAGCATCCTTTAGTGTGCATGTCAAACTTCCCTCTGGGTCCTCCTCTCTGATGAGGTGTAAGGACTCAGTAGCATTGCCTAGAGCCCTTTCTTGTGTTCCCCTTTAGTACAGGAACACTATTGTGGCTGTTAATCCCTTGCCTCCAAGGATCCTAATGCCTGTGATTCATGCCAGATTTTAAGCGGTCAGTTATATGTTAGGACCTTTCACTTTTGAAGAAAAGACTTTAACCCTTGAGACATTGGCCCAGCCTTATCCTCAGTTTTCAACAGGATATATAGACATATGAGGAACTTTTAAGAAAATAAATTACCAGTAACAAAAACTGTGTTTTCAGCCTCTCTTTGAGGCAAATATCATTCGGTGAGTTTTGACTAATGGTAGATAAAATTATTATGAAGCAATTTGTGATATTGAAGATAAGTTAATTATTTAATTTTGTTAGTTTTACAAACTTAAAGGGTGGATGTCCCTGGGCTTTCCTCCCTCCCACCTCTGTCTCCTACCTTCACTTCCTTTCACCAATTACTCCCACTCACTCTCACTTCTTTTCTGTCTGTTTCTCTGGGCCATAGGCTTCCTTTTGGATTATCTGCTTGGGCCCCTGTGGCAGACTAAATGGCTGGCTCTTCTTTGGGTAGACTCACTGATAACGGCACACCCCTTCTGTCTACACAGCCCTAAGGTTACCACTGCATGTAATTGTTTTTCCTGATACCTCACTATTCACTATATGGAGGATTGTTGATATGTCAGTTATTGTGCAGTTCTGATGAGACTATACCTCATTGCAGCAGGTTCCTGGATGCAGCAGCCCTGATTTGAGTGGAATTTCTTGGCCATGGGTAGACTCATCTTTAGGCTCTTACATTCTTACTTCCCCTTTCCCCGCTTCTGCAAGATTCCCTGAGTCTAAGCCTTGGGATGGGAAGAGATTTGGGCTTTACTTTTCAGGGTCGCTGGTACTATGCATTCTGGTTGTTTGCTGTTGTCTATTTAACTGTTATTCTTGTCCACTAGACAGCCTCTTGTTTGGATGTCAAGATCTTTTCTTGCCTAAAGGTAAAATGAGAGGTGTTTAGATGGAAGTTTACTCTGTGACATTAATAATTAGTATTGCAACATCTATAATGTCTACTGACAGTTTCTAACCTGTTCACTTTTGTTTAAACTGGTTTAAAGTGCTGGATGTATGTTTCTGTGATGGGAAGGGAGGAGTTAGGGGCAAGTAAGCAGGTAGTTGATTTCCTGGAGCTAACCATCCATTCTGCTATGTCTTATTCCTATTCTTCCTTCTCCTTTAAGACTTCTTACATAAAGCCTTTTTTATCTGTTTACCTAGCATCTTTTGTTTCTGCTTTTTTTTGGGGGGGGGATTTTCTTAACCCCCCTATGGCTTGTATGCTTTTCCATTACCGGGTATTGTAAGAGTTTCTGCTTGATTCCATCAAACTGAGAGATTAACGCTAAGACCCACTTATAAGTGAGAACAAGTGACATCTTTCTTTTTGAGTCTGGGATGTTTCACTCAGCATGATTTCTTCTAGTTCCATCCATTTCATTAGTTCACCTTTCCTTACAGCTGAACACGAGGGAAGTAAATAACCTCATGAAAAAATGGGCTGTAGAACTGAAAAACTTCTCACAAAACAAAATTCAGATTTCTAACAAATATCTTTAGAAACACCAAAAACTGTACATTAACCACCATTGAAACCAGACCAGCCAAATCTCTCCCCATCATAAAGCTCAGGGAAACTTGTGGAAGAGGGGGTGGCAAGATTGTAAGAGCCTAAAGATGGGGAGAACCAACCATATGCAAGATACTGCAAGATACTGCAGTAGCTATAATCAGACTTTGCATGACCTGCACAATTAATGACATGTCAACAACCCCTGGAAAATCTAGCATGGATCATAGGCAGTAGGATCCTTAGAGGCAAGGGATTAACAATCATAATAGTGTTCCCACACTAATGGGGAGCCCAAGAAAGGGCTATGCTACTGAGTTCTTATACTTCACTAGGGTGGAGGACTCAGAGGGAGGTTTGGCATTCACACAAAAGGATGCTCCAGGGGATGAGAAGAGGAGAAGGGGGAGGCAGTTGGAGAAGAGGAGGGAGGGGTGAAAGGAAGGGGAAAAGGAGGAGAGAGTGCAATGGGTGACTGAAGAGAGGTGGAAGGAGGGAGAGGACCAGGGTACCTATTGAGCTTGTATGATTGGGGAAAAATAAATAAAAGAAAAAAAGGTAAAAAAAAGTTCTACATCTCTAGTCATTAGGAAATGCAAACTAAAACTACCCTGAGATACCATCTCACTCAAGTTAGAATGGTTAAGATCCAAAACATAAGCAACAGCAAATGCAGTCATGGATGTGGGGACAAAAGAACCCTTATACATTTCTGATGGGATTGTAAAGTCATACAACCCCTTTGGAGAGCAATTTAGAAGTACCTAAAAAAGTTAAAAATGGAAATTCCATATGATCAGCTATACAACTTTTGAGAACATATTTCCAAAGAACACTGCATCTGACACCTAGAGACATGTGTACAACCATGTTCATAGCAAAGAAATGGAACGAACCTAGTGGTTAATGAAAATGTGGTATATATATATATACAATGGAATACATTGTCATTAAATATTAATGCATAAGAAGTTTGTGTCCTTGTATACTCTCAAAGAAAATCCATTATGCTAGCCCAATCATGAAAGTGCTTTACTTTCCAATATCAGGAAAAACAAATTCTTATGTTAAATCACTAATATAAAACAAACAAATAAAAAACTGTCAAAGCATATTTTTAAAAAATAGTGAAACACAATATAAACAACACCAAATGCTGGAGAGAATGTGGTGAGAAGGGAACTCTCTTACATTGCTGGTGGGAATGCAGGCTTATACAACCACTCTGGCGAGCCGTCTGGCGATTCTTATAAAAGTTAAAGATTGAAATGCCATATGACCCTGCTATTCCACTTTTGGGAATAACCCCCCATACAGCAAAAATTCACCTCAATAGCACAAGCATGACCATGTTCATAGCAGCACAATAGCAAAATCATGGAATCAACCCATATGCTCAACAGTTGACGAGTGAATTAGGAATATGTGGTACATTTATATAATGGAATACTTACTCAACCATCAAAAATGATGAATTAATGAAATTTGCTGGGAAATGGATGGAATTAGAAAAAATTATATTGAGTGAAGTATCCCAGACACACAGAAAATTAAGCACCATATGTACTCCCTAATAGGTGGATCTTAGTACCAAACCCACTCAGTGACACACTCAAAGATAAATCTCTGTAATATCTACAGTAATTGCAAAGATTATAAACAGGAAAGAAGGGGAAGGAGGGCCCCACCAGAAATGAGGAGAGAGGGGATCATGCTATAGCAGAGAAAATAGGCCACCAAGTACTGCAGGTAAGTAATCAGACATCTGGTTAAGTTCACAGACTTTCCTTCCTGGTCACTTGCAACTGATGGGGTTTGATCTCACCAGACAGGGAGGGCATAGAGTCTGGCAGATAGAAGGTAACCATCCTGCAAATGGGAGACTGCCTCCCTCCTCCCACCGTGGTGTCCTACTCTTATTCCATCTACCTTTGAATCTACTCTTATAATAAGACTCTATTTTAACAGTCTTTTATCTCTGTCTAGGAGGTGACATCCAATATCCATCAGGATGGAGCCAAGGGCGGTGCAGGAACAGGAAAACTGAAAAGAAAAACCCAAACAAACCATAATTCAGAACACCTTACATTAATCACCAGAAATCAGGCCAACCTAATCTCTCCCCATCCCAAAGCTCAAGGAAATTTGTGGAAGAGGGGTGGTAAGATTGTAAGAGCCGAAAGATGGAGAGGAGCAATGATATACAAGATACTCCACACAAGTTAGGGCCAAAATAATCATAATAGGACTTTGCATGACCTGCACAATGACCAACATATCATTGACCCCCCTCAAAGTCTAGTATGGATCACAGGCAATAGGATCCTTAGAGGGAAGGGATTAACAGTAACAATAGTGTTCCTATACTAACGGGAGAACACAAGAAAGAGCTCTAGGCAATGCTACTGAGTCCTTACACCTCATCAGAGAGGAGGACCCAGAGGGAAGTTTGACATTCACACTAAAAGATGCTCCAGGAATGGGGGGGAGGGGGTACTGGGAGAAAGGGAAGGAGGGGGGAAAACGTAGGGGAAAAGGGGGGAGCAAGGGGATCCATGGAGGGGTGGAGAGAGGGAGGGGAATGGGGGTACCTATCAAATTTGTATGAGTGGAAAAAATAAATAAAAAATAGTGAAAGAGATAAAAATAAAAATTATTCTATGTGGCCATATTAGGAAAAGAGACAAAGAGGTCCATTTGTTTTTTCAAGTTCATTTCAGGGTCCCAATATGAGAGTAAGTTTACATCGAGGGCAAGAGATATGCATGCATAAGCAATCCTTGCCAAATTATGGCACAAACCATCACTGACCTATCTATCATTGCCTTAGCTCTAGTGTACCAGCAAGGTGTTTTAACAAATTTTCCTCACTTTGTGAAATCCCTTCATTATCTGACTGGCTTCAGTTTTTTTTCCTTATCCCAGTATGAGATTTAATGGGAGAAATTCTAGTTCAATAGCAGGGATATCAAGTGAGACATACGAAAGTTACTTTTGAGTATTTTTATCCTTGTTAATCAAGTTTCATTTCCTTTCTTTCTGTTTCAACATCTCTTGAGGTGGTATATGTGTGTGTCTAAACTAATGTCATATAGAGAGAATGAAAGTGAGAATGAAGATCAGAACATAGTTAGTTGCAGGTAGCAATGCATAAGAACCATGTCTCTGAACATCTTAGCTTTTAGTTATGTTTGGAAGAACTGGCACAAATCTTATAATCTTGTTGTCTTAGTGATTTGAGACAAAATTCTTTCATGAAGTCTAAGCTGGTCTCAAACTTAAAACCTCCCATTTCAGTTTCTTAAATCTGGTATTATATGCAAGTGTTATCATGCCCAGTATGACTTCATTTTAATTTTGACAGCTTTTCTTGTCTTTTTTTAAAACATTTTTTATGATTATTTCTGCTCATACAAACTTAGTAGGTACACCGGTTCCCTCCCTCCCTTCTCCTCCCCCCTGACCCCCTGCTCCCCCTCCCCTCACCCGTCCCTCTCTATCCCCCAATGCCTCCACCTCCAATCCCCGGAGAATCCTTTAGCTCTTCTTGTCTTTAAGCAATATTTTCTTCAGAAAATATTGTGGCGTGATCTGTATTGGCCTCATCACAAGGCTACATTTTTTCCTTGGTGGGTCTCTCTTTTAATCACCTTGTAGGCTGAAGTGAGAAGTATAGATTTTAGTAAAAGTAGCTTCTTTAAAGCTCGTTTATGGAATCAGTAAGAGTTTTGTGTCAGATGCAGATTCAAACTTAACTCTAAGTAACACAGTAATTGAACAACTCACTACAAGTTTATTTGCTCTATCTGCACTGTCAGGTTTACTTCCTCATCAGTATGGTAGGGACAGTTATGTGACCAGCATCAAATAATAGCATCAATACTAGAAAATAATCACCTGTGTACATAATTATCAAAAGGCCTCAAAGTCTTGCTAAATATGAAGAAGCTTAAGTGTTTGATTCATTTGTCCAGTCTTAAACGAAAAATTTAGACAAATAAAAATATCTAATCTGATATACTGCTAAAAGCTGTCCCATTCAGGTCATTTCCAGAAATAGAATGTTTAGTGTCTACAGAAAGAAAACTTTTTAATAATTATTCACAATTAAGAGATAGAATCCTCAGGAAAATCTAACATTTGTTTAAACCAGAGAAAGAGCTGTTGACATTAAAAAATGTCAGCATTTTTAGTTTCATTAAAGTTTCCAATAGACAAATGTATTTATCTCCGTGCTATGTGTCAGATAGCAAAAAGGAGTAAGAACATCAATCTATAAGCTCTGTAACTCTAGTCCATGATAGCACGGATGAAATATGCTTTCTGAGGAGACATACAAATCTGTATATGTGTAACTATTGACATATAAAGGACATTACTTGTAAAATAGTTAAGAACCCATTATTGGAATGTATCTTCGGAACTGCAAAAGAAGACTGAAGGCATAATTTCTAATCTTCTTCAAAAATAATTTTTTACTGTTATTTACTTATGAAATCAAATTCCATTATACAGTTCTCATTTTCATAATTACCAGGTTGCTTTGGGAATTAGATATAAAAAGCCACTACCTCAGTAAAGATAGCTGCCAATTTTTCTAAACATTGTATTTTTAACATGATAAAAGAAAAATAACATTTCAAGTGATCATTTTAATCATCACGCTTGTTATGTGGCAGTCCTCATATTTAATGCCCATACTTATTGCTAAGAACAGAAACAGGACACTTACAGAAATATTCCCCTAGGCCTAAAGCTATCTAGATCAGTTCAGGGATCTGAGCCCTCTGAATGTTTCTTTGAATATTCTGGAAGAAGTACAAAGAATGGAATCCTGAAAAACATATGGATTTTGAACATTAAATAGGTGATGAATAATTACCTAGAAATATGTTTACTTCACTATTGCAACTATAACTATAAACATGCTTGTTCACATAGCCAATGGGATTTTCAGCTATGAATAGGTTATGTATCTTTACATAGGAAAAATGCACACTATTATCCAAGTGGGGCCAAATTAATCATATTTATTTATAAAAGGAAAGATGCCTTTCTAGATGTTGCTGTATAGAAGGTGAAAGAATCAGAAAAGAAACACCAGGGTGGAAACATGAAAACAACACATCACTGTTTCTGCTTTTGAAAATGTAAAGTTATAATCCTTGCAATTACTGTAGGTATTACAGAGATTTATCTTTGAGTGTCTCTAAGTGGGCTGGGTGGGTTTGGTACTAGGAGCCACCTATTAGGGAGTACATACAGCGCTTAATTTTCTGGGTCTGGGATACTTCACTTAATACAATTGTTTCTAATGACGTCCATTTCCTGGCAAATTCCAGTAATTCATCATTTTTGATGGCTGAGTAGTACTCCACTGTATAGATGTACCACAGTTTCCTTATCCACTCATCAACTGTTGGACATTTGGGTTGATTCCATGTCTTTGCTATTGTAAGCAGTGCTGCTATGAACATAGTCGTGCTTGTGCTATCGAGGTGAATTTTTGCTGTATGTGGGGTTATTCCCAGAAGTGGAATAGCAGGGTCATATGGCATTTCAATCTTTAATCTCTTTAAGAATCTCCAGATGGCTCCGTAGAGTGGTTATATAAGCCTGCATTCCTACCAGCAATGTAGGAGAGTTCCCCTCTCTCCACATCCTCTCCAAAATTTGTTGTTGTTTGTATTGTGGATTTTTGCCACCCTCACCGGGGTGCAAAAGAAAATCAACAAACTACAATCCAGAACTTCAGAGACTCTATATCAACCACCTAGAACTAGGCCAGACTAATCTCTCCCCATCCTGAAGCTCAGGGAAATTTGCGGAAGAGGCGGCGGTAAGAGTGTAAGAGCAAAAGGATGGGAGGAGCAATGATATGTAAGATACTCCATACAAGTTAGGGCTGAAGCAATCATAATTGGACTTTACATGTCCTGTGCATTGTCCAACACACTATTGACCCCACAAAGTCTAGCATTTGCTAAAGGCACCATGATCCTTGGAGGCAAGGGATTGACAGCCACAGTAGTGTTCCTATGCTTAAGGGGAACATGAGAAAGGGTTCAGGGAAATGTCACTGGGTCCTTGTACGTCATTGGAGAGGAGGGCCCAGAGGAGAGTCTGGCATGCATATTAAAGGATTCTCTGGCGATTGGGGGGGGAGGCACTGGGGGGTGAGGAGGGAGGGGTGAGGGGAGGGGAAGCAGGGGGTCGGGGAGAGGAGGAGGGAGGAAGGGAACCGGTGTACCTACTAAGTTTATATAAGTGGAAATAATAATAAAAAATGTTAAAAAAACAAAAACAAAATAACAAAAAAAAAAAAGAAAATGTAAAGTTATGAGCACAGTGGGAAATCTCCAGATGCCAAAATGTGAGAAAATTATTCTTCCTTAGATCCTCAAGATACCCACATCTTGTTTATAAATGAGACTAATACAAAATTTCTGACCAACAGACTTGAAAAATAATAAATTTACCTTCTTTCAAATAGTACATTTGTGGCAATATGTTATAGCATAGATGACTAATAATTCAGGAGTATTGGGGATTTTATTACTTGGCAATTTCTTTTTGGTTTTTATTTCATTTGTCTCATCTTATTAAATTTCTTCTCTATTTGAGTATTTGGTCTGTTCATTGAGATGCTCATTAGGCATGGAGTTCTGATCTTAGATCTAGAACTGACTAGGGTCCTGACAGTATGCCAGATAGTTATTATATTTAAAAAGATGTGGCAGCAACTGATGCAGGATTGTTCCAGAGGTCTGATACAAAAACACAGACATTAAAACAGTGTTTTAGTGAGAACAGGTTTTTATTCATGCTGGCTCATGCAGGGAAAAGACAGAGGTCCCTGGAAGAGTAGAAGAGTGGGGAGAGAATACAATTTAGAGACTACAGCAGAACTGTATAAAACAAAAGGAACTTCTCAATTTTATAGCTTTTTCCTAATTGAGATAGGGAGGTAAGCATTTAAAGTAATATATGGCTCTGCTGTAGAGACTGAGTGACTTGGAGATACAACATTGTAGCAGAGTCAGGGAATTGTGTTCCAACTCCAGAGCAGGTTGAAATGGTTTTACAAGTCTGTAGGAACTAGACTAGGGTCAAAGAGGAGGTTGCCATTAACCACTCTGCATTTCTGTCCTGGACCTAGACCACACCTCAGGCCCCAGGTCATCTGCACACACCACTAGCAGCCAGCCTGCCTTTCTGGCCCTGGATAAGGCCCTTAGGCCATGCTCCAGGTCCCAGGTCATCTGGTAGCCCCACTAGCCACTCTGCCTTTCTGTCTGGACTCAGACTCAGACCTGGACCTGGACCAGGGTGGACTACCTGCTCCTCAGAATTCAGCACAGTAACCATTAATCTGAAGTCCTCTAAAATCATCCCATCATGTAGGACAGAATTTTCACATAGCGCACCAAGTTAAGTAAAACCTTTTGACCATCTTGTTCCTCTGAATTATTAGTCACTGTAGTTTAACATTTCCATATAGCCACCCCAAAACCCATACAACTTCAGGGACTATACCATTCATCCTCATATGTTACCAAGGAAGTAAACCTAAAAAGTGAACTACCATACTAATATTTAATCCCTGTCTACTGCACCTGCCTTAATTGATGTACTAACAGTCCAATAGCCTCATCTAGGAAATAACACCAAAACCAGAAAAGCATACCCAACTCCAAGGCAAACATTAGCAATAACTGCTCAAGTGTAGTAATACTGTCCAATTCAGTTCAGCCCAAAACACACAGAAACAAAAAAAAGGACATAAGAGATAAAACAAAAATGCCCAGAGTTACAGTGCAAATCCATGAGAATTAAAAACCAAGACAACAAATCTCCTGTAAAAAATATCAACCCCATAGTGATAGAATCCAACCAGAACAAACTCACAGAAAATGGCCATACCCAAGAAAGCCATACCCAAGATAATGATTTTAAAAGCCTGATCTTTACTATGATCAAAACAATGAAAGAGGAAATCAGAGGGAATTAAATAACTGCATCACCACTTTGAACAGGAACATAGCAGGTAGTTGGAGGAGATGAGAAAAACAGTTGAAAAAACAAAAATAGGCATAGAGCAAAACAATCACAAGCAGAGTTTAAATTCAAACTAAAAGACAAGCTATCTTCAACCCAGAATTTAACAGAGAGTCTTAATGGCAGAACTAATGAAGCAGAAAATAGAATATCATATCTTGAAGACAAAGTGGAAAACCTAACCAGTTCAATGGAAGGGTTGCTAAAGCCAAAAAGATACTTGAGAGGAATATTCAACAGTTATGGGACACCTTGAAAAAGCCTAATGTGTGCATTCATGGAATACCAGAACAAGAATCCCAAAACGTCACACTTGAGGAAATTTTTCAAATTATCATAAAGGAAAACTTTCCACATATAAAGAGAGTCCCATCCAAATATAAGAGACATTCCTCACCCCAAAGAGATATGACCAAAATAGAAACTTGCCAAGGCAAATAATAGCCAAGACATTATATATACAAGACAGAGATGTGCTTAGAGCTTCAAGAGAAAAAAGTAAGTCACTTTTAATAGTAAACCTATTAAAATAACAAATGACTCTTCAATGGAAACAGTAAAAGCCACAAGAGTTTGGAGAGATGTACTTTGAGTGTTGAATGAGCACAAATGTCAACCTAGGCTGATATACCCAACAAAACTATCAGTCATGATTGAGGATGAAAGAAAAATTTTTCATCATAAAGACAATTTGAAGGCTTATATGACCACCAAACCAGGCCTTCAAAAATGCTATAAAAGATACTGAAGCTTGAAGAAAAGAATAAGCATATCCAGGAGGACAGAAGGGAAGTATAATACCACCACAACCTACAAGCTAAATGATACACTTATGAAAGCCACTGAACGAAAAATGTCAGGAATTAAAAGTACTTTCTCCATTATAACCCTAAATGTCAATGAAATTAACTCACCAGTCAAAAGCCACAGGTTACAAACATTAGATTAGAAATCAAAACCCAGCCATCTGCTTCCTTCAGGAAACACATCTCACTACAAAAGATAGACACATTCTAAAAGTAAAAGGCTGGTCAAAAATTCTTCATGATCTGGTAAAAAATTCTTCAAGATAATGGAACCAGGAAACAAGCAGGGGTAACAATTATGCTATCTGACAAAGTGGACCTTAAACCAAAGAAAATCATAATAAATACAGAAAGACACTACATTTTAGTCATAGGAACAATTCTCCAGGAAGACTTTATAATACTGAACATATATGTGTGTAATATGGGCTCCTCAATATTCATTAAGCAAATGCTACAATGTCTAAAATAAGAAATCAATCCCAAAGGATAATACTCAGGGATTTCAATACTGCACTCTCAAGTTGGGATAGATCGACAAGCTAAAAACAAGCTAAAAATGGACCTCTCTGACCTTAAGCCATCTCTTCTAATGCTCTTAAGATTAATTATGGCTCCCTCAACCACCAGGCCTTCATCATTAAATAAACTTCTTTCTTAAGTTCCTCCCTCTTGTCAGTTTCTGTTTATTCATGGACTCCACTTGGTGCCCACACGTGGCCTGAGTTGTTACTCATTCCCTTCACCATCCAACCTAACAACCCCATCTCTAACTTCTTTCTAGTCTAAATCCAGATCCTCAGTAACTACATTACTTAAGTTACTAAATAACATGGCTGGAGATATAGTTCAGAGTTAGAATGCTTGACTAACATGATCAAGATGCTGCAGCCAATTCTTATCTCCCTAGTATCACAAATAATAATAATAATATAATAATAATAATAATAATTAATAATAATAATAATAACAGGCTATGGTCTAACCTCAATGCTAACAATGATCTTAACTCTAAAGTGAGCCTGGTTAATAGGGACACAAACCTAAAGTTTTGCTAATGCATGATCTGCTCAACCGCAAATTGTCAATGATGTTCTGTCTGCCCTTGGGGAAGCTTCTGTTTCATAGACTTTAAAGTCTTTGTTCTGTGACTATGACTGTGAATGGAGGAATTAGTGCTTTCATTTCTTTTCTTTAATTTCTCCCACATTTTATTTTTTTTCTATTCATACAAGCTCATAGGTACCCCTTTCTTCTCCCTCCCTCTCTTTTCCCCAGTCATCCCTCACTGCGTTCTCCACCTTCCCCCTTCCTTTCTCCTTTCTCATTCCCTCCCCCTCTCCCAATGCCTCCCCCTTCAGGCCTCCCATCCCTTGGATCATCCATTTATGTGAATGTCAATCCTCCCTCTGAGATCTCCACCCTAGTGAGGGCTCAGGACTCAGTGGCATAGCCTGAAGCCCTTTCTTTTGCTTCCCATTAGTTAGTATAGAAACTCTAGTATGATTGTTTAATCCCTTGCCTCTAACAACTCTACTGTCTGGAGCCTTCTCCTCTGTGATCTATGCTAGACTTTGGGGGGTTCATTAACATGTCAGCCATTGTGCAGGTCAGGCAAAGTCTAATCCTGGCTGCTGCAGCCCTAACTTGCGTGAGAATCTTGCAGCCAAAAGTTTTTTTAAAAAGAATAATATAAATGGCACTCAAAATTATTTAAGGATACAGAAATATATGGGAAATACTGCTTCAATTAACAGTTCAGATATTTACAACCAGAAAAATGTTGAAGCGAACTAATTGGTATCAACATTTATGTAGGTTGCGGGTTATTTTGGCTTTGATGATTACTGGTTATTTATATAAAATCTAATTGTAGAAGTTTTACTAGTGATCTGAGAGACAGTTGAATACAGAAATGAGCTCTTCTGGTGTGAAACAAATCAACCTATAATTTTGGTTTCCTCAGTATTTTATCTCTTGGGCTGCTGAGATTGCTCAGTGTTTAAGTTTTTTCCTTTAAAGAGAAAGGACTTCAGCTTAGATCTCGAGATCCCACCTAAAAACACCAGATGGAAATAGTGCAGCTTATAATTCGACCCTTAGAGACAGATCATGGGAAACCACAGAGCAAAGCAATAAGGTGGAAGACCACACCAGGATGATTCCTATGTCATTGTTGGGCATCTGCATACACACACTTAAGTGCCCTTTTGTACACATGTCTGTACACACATGTAAATCCACCATTTGCAAAAACACATACATACATACACTCACACACACATCCACTATGTATGCATTTTTTAAAATTCTATCTTTTGTGCTATATATTTTTTAATTTAGACATGGATATCTCAAGACAATTCAGGGAGAAAAACATCAGATTTTGACATATTTTTCCTGGATATCATAAATCTATGTGACCCCTGTTAAAAAAGTGATATCAGTTATTAAACTACACTTTAATATCTCTCATAACAAATTACTGAAGTCATCATTGAATCAGAAACTTTTTTGCAAATTCCTTACAGATGAAGTTTTAAAATATGCCATTTAAGAATTAATTACAATCCTCATTTATTCATCAATACAAGAATGTTTGTATACATTCACAGCTTATCTTTCCAAAGAACTTGTGAATTTTCCATTTTTTCACACAGATATCTAGTTAAACTGTAGTATTTTTATGTTACAGATGAAAATTGTTTTTATGTTTTTGAAAAACCCAGCATGTAGTCAACAGGATAGATCGGTAAGTCTGAACCCATGTGTAGATTTTTTTGCTTGACAGTACAACAAATATCCCAATTGATATCACTCACAAGTGATATCACAAGATATATTTACTCACTAAAATAGAGGACAGGGGGCCAGCTATAGCATCTTACTCATATTATTTTCCTTTATTCCTAGTTGGATATTGCCAAAAATTCTCCGAGTGCCAGAAATTTTATCAGGAGGCTGGATATGGTCTGCATAATTTATTTTAATTTATTATGTAATGAAAAAACTTGATTAGAAATGTTATTTTTAAATTAATCATAATTCATTTTTGTATTAAAATAATTTCTATGCATCAAGATTAGAGGTCTTTCTTCTTTTAAGAACTTAATATTTAGTAAAAACTTATAGGATCTGAATCTTTCAGTGTTTACTTTCTATTTTAAGAAGCAAATGCTTTCTTAAAAATCATCTATCTTCTTGTCATGTGAACATAACATCTTTGATTTTCAAGATTCTCTCTGCTTATAGATGAGATCTTGCTGTTGCCTTGGTTTATCTTAAACTTAAGTGCTCAAGTGATTCTTCTGCTTCAAACTCCTATTAGGGACTATAGCTGTGTCTTTCTTTCAAATATTTAAGTAGTAATAGAACTTTAGTATTTTCTAGCTAAACACACCTGCCCATCCACACAAGAAATTTGATCTTCCATAGAAGGCAAATAATGTAATCAGAAATACGGAGGTATAAAACTTATTTAGGAGATGATCCTGTAGTTTTGGCAAAAACCAAAGAGATCTGGATCACAGCAGAAGTTTGGAAAGAGTTTTCTTTCCATTGTAGCCAAATTATGTAATTAACAGCTAATGACTTGACAACAGACTGCATGATAGTGTATTAAAGATGAAATTCTTTAGTAACACTGGCACAAAATGAAGATTAATACTTTGGGAGAAAGGATAACATAATGTTTTCATATTCTCTTTTTCTCTACCTCCTTTTCTTCTCCCATCCCCACAGTGCTTAAGACTGAATCCAGGGCATCACACATATTAATGATTCACTTTTCCATTAACCCTCAGATAGACATTTTATTTTCAAGTCAAATGTAAGAATTTAGCTTTGCATGGTGTAAAAACCAACCTTGGAGAGGAATTTAACATAGAATAAGCCTAATTTTAGCCACTCTGAGATGGGATACTAGTGGAACTTTTTAAATTATTATTTATTTTTCTAGATTTACAAGCCTATTAAGTACTTATCCCTGCTTTCCCAACATCCTCCCTTTCTCTCATCTCCCTCCCTCCCATCATCCCCATTCCCTTCATCAATCCATCATCCTACTTCCTTCCAACCTCCTGCATGTCTGCTTCCATGGGCCCCAGAGTTCCCTCTGGCTCATCTACTCTTGTGGGGGTTCAGGCCTTTTGTGGCATACCAAGTTGCTTTTCTTTGGGCCAACTCACTGAAATGGACATTTCCCTTCACTCATCCAGCTTTAGTCTCCAAAGTTTCCACTATAATGTTCTTATCTGTCTTGATATCTTCCATAGTCTATGGAGAATGTTAGTATGTCTATCATTATGCTGGTCTAGAAAGTACAAGACTCACTGCAGTGAGTCTTCTAGATGTAGCAAGTCCTGCATTGAATTGAATGTCTTGTCCAACGGTGAACCTTCCCATCTTTAGGTTCTTACAATCTCACTGCCACTCTTCCACAAGGTTCCCAAATCCTTAAGATAGGAAGAGATTAAGGGTGACCTTTGCTAGGTTGCCAGTACTATGCATTATAACTAGCTTTCTATGTCCACTCCATTGCCTTTCTACTGCCTTAGGCTGCATTCTGTCAGGGTGTTGAAATCCTCTACCTCTGATGTAGAAGACTTCTAGGCTGAGTGTTAAGTGTTCTTCAAATCTAAGTGTATAATAGCAGCTATTTACAGAGAAATTTGGTGTACTGTCTTTCTATGTATAGGTTCATTGGCTGTTTTTCCAAATTTATCTGTTTCCTTCACCTTTTTAGGTTTTTGTTCTAGTTAACTGTAACAGGAATGTGCTCCTTTCCGACAAGCGGGTCTCGAGTTCAATCAGAAAACACTGGTAGTCTCTATGATACTCATGTCACTATTCCACTAGTGGTCACCTATTGCCATGGTGATCTTTACTGCAACTTGCAAGATCTTATGAGTTGATGAGGCCTGTGATTATTTCTCTCTCCCAGTAGCTTCAATGGTATTCCTTGGTATTGTATAAGCTATCCAGCAAGGAGGAAATTCTTAGACCAATTCCAATTGATTTATTTTGCCCATGTTCTGTGATCCATATGTGCTGCATTTTCAGTTATAGGGTCTTATTGACAGTGTTTTGAAGAGTAACCAAGAGCAATGGAAAAAGCCTATGATGTTTGGGGGCCTTTGAGACCTCTCTGACTAACATTTTATCAGGAAGTGTCCCATTCCTGTTAGTTCTAATATAATTTTGTCACTTGATTGTAGTGGATCAGTTTAGAGATTTTTTTCTCTTCCCCTGTTTTTCTCATTCTGTGCTCTTCTGAATAGGACTGATAATTCTTGTTGCTTTCTTTAAAAAACATGTTTTTTTTTTTTTTACATATTACTAGCATAGGAGGTTCCTTTGAGTTACAACCCACAATCATAGAGTTTTTCTGTAACTCCCTGTCCCTCTTACCTCCCATCCCCTCACTCCTCGCTATGTATATTTCTCAATTATTCCCTCCCTCACACTACTTGTCTTGCTATCCTAAATCTCCCCTTTAAAAGGTTTCACCCTAATCATTCCTTCCCACCTTCCCACTTGCCAGTCCCTTTCAAAATTTCTGGCTCTTAGAGTAATTTCAATTCAAATACATTGACAAGGATATCAGTGCTAGCATCCGCATGAAAGAGAAAACATGCAGTGCTTAACTTTCTTTGTCTGAAATAGCTTGCTCAATATTAAATTTTCCAGTTCCATCAATTTACAAGCAAATTCCATAATCTAATCCTTTCTGATGGCTGAGTAATATTCCACTGTGTATGTGTACCATATTTTCATTATCCATTCCTCTGTTGATGGGTATGTTAGCTGATTCCATTTTCTCGATGTTGTAAGTAGAGTTGCAATGAACATAAATGAAAAAGTGTCTTTGTAATTAAATATTTTACTTTGTAAAGTATTCTTAAAGGAGAAACACAAGTCACAGAAATCATAAAGTATCTGTCTTGGTGAACCAGGGAGTTGCAAATGTGATCTGATCCATAAGCAGTACTTAAATATCATGTTGGTATCTGCCACCTTTTTTCTACCATATTTACCTTTGTTGATCCTTCTCCAAACTTATTCTGGGAGAATGTAGATAGTTCAGACCATTGTACTTGTAGGACTCTCTAAGTCCCCTATTCAATTGGGCTTTGCTGTAAGGACTCTCTTACAACATGGCATTTTATTTTCTATTAGTCTTTTTGAGAAAAATAAAAACATTCCAGAGTGACTTCACTGATGAGTAATCTATATTCTATGAGATTACTTACAGTCAGAATGACTATCCTACCATTAATATAGGGCCTGTACCATTCTTACTCAGAAAACTATGCATATTTTGAGCACAAGCAAGGCAAAATATCTTCTTAGTGGTCATTTTATATTTCTGTTTATCATGAAACATCAACAATTTCTGTTCTGATATACCTTAGTCAAGATCCTGATATCTGTTTCTAGTTACTTTCTGCCATGATCACCTCTTTTCTTTATTCTCCTGGATTCTTGCTTTTTTTGTTTTTGTTTTTGTTTTCCTCTCCCAGCTTTGTACTTCCAATCCACCATTCAAAGTTATTTTTAAAAATATACATAAGGTGATCCTAGCAACTGGAAAATCTTGAATAATATTCAATTTCATTCAAATATATTCTGTCTTCTTCACACAACCATAGTTTGCTCATTTTCTTTTTGTTTCCTGTTCCTTTGGCATCAGCTACTGTGTGCTGTGCATTTTTTCTATTTGTGAAAAGTCTGAAGTTCTTGTCTTTTATTCTAAACTTGCTTGAATTATTTTACTTGCACTGAACTTTCTTTGGCTATTTGCCTCTTTATCACAAAAATAACAGGCTTCTCTAGTGTTATGAAATAACAATTTTCAATTTGATTATTGAATTAAAGTAACTGAGGAATGTGTTACTTTGTATGAAGACTCCAAATGCTGAGACTGTTTTTACAATATGAGAAATTTTTATAATAAATGAGAAAATACAAATGTATGCTCGTAAGCACAATTTCCCTCTTCTTCCTATCTTCTTTCCTTTCTCCCTCATTCTCTCCCTGTTAGAGAGTGTGATATTTAAGAATATAATTCTATTCAATAATATTAAGATTCCTCCTGGATTCTAGGAAGAAAGATAATAGAAATGTCCTTGTTATGGTTTCCTCAATGGTAGTGTCATCATTTTTGAAATGAGTATCTGGCATTCTTCTTCTATCATGAATTAGTCAGGTGTTACATAATTTACTTTATCACAATTGTTATATGTAATAAATATTATTATTCTAGAATTTTCCCAGGTGAATGTTTCTTTAAGAATTTTGAAGCAATGCTTTTGCCAACAACTACAAATGATCATTTTAGAAGTGATCTCTCCTCATTCTACTAGGCACATCTCAGTGGAGAAGATGCATTGAACTTCTGTTTGTTGATTCTAGCATGAGGATATAAATTCAAATATGTAGCATACAGTGATTCACCTTTAGCATGATTTTTAAAAGTTATACTCGAGGTATGTTATCGTGGCTGAATTATTTCTAGTGTCCTTCAGAAATTTTTCTTTCAGTCCTTCAGAACCTAACTGAAATTATCCATGTTGACATTTTATGTAGCAAGTTTGCTGTAGTTGAACTACTATATATAGCTTAAAAAACTTAAGAGCCTCTGGCTAAAAGGCTAAAATGCACCAAGAATGCTTAGGAGACATTTGTATGCTTGATTTGTTTTACAGTGTTTTTGGTCTTTATTTTTGATTGGATTGCTTTACTGAAACATGAAGGGCATTTAAAAGGCATGAAAACACAGAGTACTTTTGCAACAATATGCCCTAAAGCAACATCTTAATGTCAGAAGTAAATTATAACAACTTACATTACTAGTAACATACATTATAATTCCAAGCCTGGAAAACTACATCAAGGTTGCTCTTACGATGATATGAAAAAAGATATTTTTATAACTTTTTCAATGACTGAAAGACCTTTACTAAGGACAATGGTATCAACAAAAGAAAAGAGAAAAAATTGCATGTCTCTTGTAAAGCACAGTGACATTTTTTCCCCCAATGGTAACCATTTCACTGAAAATATTCCTTATTTCATAGACAGCTCAAATTTATGAGTGACTTTATAATGTCAGAAGAAAGTATATGAAGTATTTAGCTTCACCTATCCCTAATGTAAATATTCAGCCTATTGTACAGTTTAATATTTCTCAGCCCTGTAATTATCTGTAGTTAAAAGGAGTGAAAGTAGTTTATTCATGAGTATTTATGGCATAATTTTTGCAAATGTCTTAGAAATCATGTCTTAGAATCATGTCTTAGAATTATGACTGTGACTTAAATAAGAAAAACTACATATGCCACATGTCTCTTATAGGACTTTGACCTGTCTGTTATTCTTCAGTAAAAATTAGTCTCACCGCAATTAAAATCTGTCACCTTCAAATTGAATGGTCAAATTTGAAGCTTTAAAATCATTTCACTTTATGATCCTTGAATCTATTTGTAGTTATTCACATAATCTCCTCAGTTGAAGATTTTCTTTTGAATATTATGTAAAACATTCAATAATAGTAAACAAAACCTCTTTTTCACCGTGTATAGAGCAAGACTCAAAATATTTTGTTGCAACTGCTTAAACTAAGTTTTCAGTTTCTTTTATAGTTGAATTACATTGTTTTGTTGTTGTTGCTACTATAGTAGATTAACAAAGAGCTAAAAACTTAATATAAGAAAATGGTCTCTGGTCTCTGATTTACCACCCCTTTGGTAAATTACTGATTCTTACCTCTGTGACATTTTCAGAAAAAAAGTAACTTCCTAGGATGTTTTATGGTTTTAACTTACTGAACTTCTGGTGGTCAAGCCTCTCAAGACATAGAGTCTGCACCATAAGGACAGATATAGTCTATATCATAAAGATAAGCATGTGATTAACTGCTTTTTTGGCTTTTGTAAGACTTACTTCATTCCTAAATTTAGAAATGTATTAGGCAACTTCTATGTACCCCCAAGATGATGTTATATAGATTTTGAGTCCTTAAAAATGAATGACAGAGGGGTTGGAGAGGTGGCTCAGGGGTTAAGCCTCTGCCTTGCAGGCAGATAGGTTCTGAGTTCAGATCCTAGACCCCACGTATAGACGCCGGGAGGAAGCGGGGGCAGCCTGAGTTTCTGATCCTGGTAGTGCGGAGCCTGTGAATCCTGGGGGCAGATTAAACAAGGAGGAGGTGGAGGCGTCCATGGTGGTTCCCAAATTCATCCGTGGTTCTACACACACACACACACAGACACACACACACACACACACACACACACACGTACTGTGCACACACACGCACACATGGACAATTGAATAAAAAAAAATGAATCACAGAAACAGCTCCTGGCTGCTTTTCTCTCATGAAAAGGCAGCCTAGCTACAGACAGTTAATTTTAATTCTTTTCTTAACTTACTTTTTTTCAGGTATTTTGTCAAAGTAACAAGAAAGGAAAGTCATACTCATACAGAGTTATGCATTATTTTAGTTTCTACATCCATAGTTATGAGAAGGTATAGAGTAGATATCAATACTCATGTTTTAGATAAGGCAGTCCTTATAAAGATTATCCTAGGCTGAAACATTTCTAAGTGAAGTAGTGGGACTTCTAAATAAATTTTCTCCACATCAGCAATGTTTTTCACACAGAATATCCTGTACAATACCTATGATATTTCATTTAAAATTTTTGGTATTGGATTTAGACTTCTAACATGGTTGAAAATTACAATAAAGTCATTAGTGCCTTCAATCTAAAAATTATCTAGTGTCAGTAGATTTTAAAATATTCATTGTGTTCTTCTAAGGACTTGGAACTTCTCTTTTCACAATGTTACTCTAAACTGACATACTATAAGCCAGTCATCTATAATGACTATAATCTTTTCATTCCTTTCCTAATCTTCAACTTTCTATTCTGGAACTTGCGTTACTTCCACCATCAACATACAGCAAAGTATAAGATATATGAGGATGTATGATATCCCCTCCTAGATTTTGTCAATGATTTTTCCCATAAAATATATTTATATATTTGGAAGACCTGCTTTTATCACTACAGTTTGGTCAGATCTTTCTAGAGATTTATATAAATGAAATTATTTAGCTAAAGTATGACTTTTGTTCGACATAATGTTTTGAATCACCCATGTTAATTAGTAATCAAAAATTCATTTTATAGCTGATAACTATTCTATTATAATGGTAGAATAGTTATATATTCAACTGTGTATTAATTAACATTTAAATGTCATGAATAGGCAAGTATTATCTTTTAGCTCATGTTACCATTTTACTTCATGGCTAAAAATTCAGAGTTCTCACTAAATGATTTCATTCATAGGTTTTTTTCTCTCCAACAAGGTAAGTTTGATATTTTTTGATATATTGATGTTCACTACATGCATTATAGGAGTTGTTATTTTAAGAGTATTATTCTGAAGGTTAAATGTTAGCATCAGCAAATAAGGAAGGGCTTAAAGCACTTCTCTCTTTGTATCATGAATACTTCACTCAATATATGTTCCAATACCATCCATTCACCAGCAATTTTCATAATTTCATTTTCCTTGATGGTTGAACAGTATTCTTTTGTGTATATGTACCACATTTTCATTGTTCATCTAATATCAGCTGATCTTATTTCTTTACTATTGTGTAAAGAGCTACAATAAACATGGATGAGCAAGAGTCTTTGTAATAAGATACAGAATCCTTTGGAAGTATCCCCTGAGACGGTATTGCTATGTTTTAATGGTAGCTCCATTTTTAGGTTTTTGAGGAACCTGCAGACTGATTTCCAGAAAAGGTGTACAAATTTAGACTCTTGCTAGAAATATATAACTAATCCCTTCTCTCTGAATTCTGTCTCACATTTGTTTTTATTTGTGTTTCAGATCTAACAAGGGTAAGATGATATCTCAGTGTGGTTTTAATTTGCATTTCTCTGAAAACAGGAAACACTAGAAACTTTTGGAGGTATTTTTTTAGATAGGCTAACTTTAGTATATAAAAAGCTTCTTTAAAGTTTTGTGGCCCATTTTTTTATTGCATATTTTATTTTTGCCTAATCATACGAGCTCTCCCTCTACCTTGCCTCCCCTATTGTCCCCCATTGCATTCTTCCCCCTTCCACCCTCCTCCTTCCCCCTCTCAGGGGCCTACTGCTTCCTCTCTCCCATCCCCCAAAGCATCCCTTTACGTGGGCACCAAATCTCCCTATGAATCACCACACTAGTGAAAGTTCAGGACTCAGTGGCATAGCCCAAGGCCCCTTCTTGGGTTGCTCACTAGCATGGGAACTCTATTATGACCATTAACCCCTTGCCTGTAAGGATCCCACTATCTGAAGCTTTCTCCCGTGTGATCTGTGCTAGACTTTGGGAGGTCATTGACATGTCAGCCATTGTGAAGGTCAGGCAAAGTCCAATCTATTGGGGCTGTATCTTGGCTGCTGCAGCCCTGACTTGTGTACAGTATCTTGCATATCTTTGGTCCTCTCCATCCTTAGGCTCTTACAATCTTGCTGCCTCCCTCTTCCTCAAGGTTCTGAGATTTAGGATGGGGAGAGATTTGGCTGGTTTGGTTTCAGGTGAGTACTGTAGGGTCTTTGGTGTTCTGAATTATTATTGGTTGTTTTCGGTTTTGCTGTTCCTGCACTGCCTTTGGGTACATCTTGATTAGTATAAAAGGACATCTTTGAGCTTGTCATTAGGTGAGTTTGGAACTAGGATCCACTTATTATGGAGTACATAGGGCATTTAACTTTCCGTGTCTGGGATACTTCATTCAATATAATTTCTTCTAATTCTATCCATTTCCGGGCAGATGTCACTAAATCATCTTTTTTGATGACTGAGTAGTATTACATTGTAAATGTAAGTGGCCCATTTTTTTAATTGGGTTGCTTGCTTTATCTTTAATTTTTAAAATTTTTATATACTTTGAATACTAATCTTCTATTGGATGACATATGGGTAGAAAAATTGTCTCCCATTCTGTGGTTACTTTTTGTATATTCAGCAACTTATTTTGCATAACAGAAGGTTTCTCCTGCATAAGTGCAATTTTATTCAGAAAATCTTTACCTAGGACTATCAGTTCAAATGTACTTTCTATTGTTTTTTCAATGAAGTTCAGTATGTCCAGTCTAATATTGAGGTATTTGATGTATTTGGACTTAATTTTCATGCAGGGTGAGAGATTTACTGTTCCTATTTTATTCTTCTACATGTAGCCATACAATACTCCCAGCACCATTTTTTAAAGATGTTGTCCTTTCCCATTGTGTGCTTTTGGCTGTTTTGTCAAATGTGAGATAGTCGACTACAGGGGAAAGGACATATATTTGGGTTCTCAATTCTAGTCCATTGCTCAGTTTGTGTCTGTTTCTATGCTAGTAACATGTTGTTTTAACTATCATGGCTCTGGAATGTAGTTTGAAACTGGGTATGGAGATTACTTCTCCAGTGTTTTCACTCCTCATGATTTCTTTGGCCATCTGAGTCTTTTGTGCTTTCATATGAATTTTCAAAGTAATTGCTTTGATTTCTGTGAAGAATTACATTGTAACTATGTTGAATCTGTGCATTGTCTTTGATAGGATGTCCGTTTTTCACAATGTTAATCCTTCTATCCACGAGCCTTGAGGTCCTTTCTCCTGATTTTTTTTCAGTGCTTTAATATTTCCATTTATTTCAAGTTGCTTCACTGTTTTGGACTTACAGTAAATGGGATTTTTTTTCTCGCATTTATTTTTCTGTTTGGTTGTCCTTAATGTGTAAGAAAAACAATGATTTTTGTAACCTTCCCCTCTACTGAATTTGTTCAATAGATATAGAAGATCCCTCCACTGAATCTGTTTAGTAGATATAGGAGATTCCTGGTAATCATTAAGATCACTCAGGAATAGAATCATATCATCTACAAATAGAGAAACTTTGACTTCTTTTCCAATTTTTACCCTTTTTATCTTAAGAGTCTAGCTAAGATGTCCAACATAAAGGTAAACAGGAGTAGAGAGCATGGACAGTATTTTATCTTTTAAATGACTTTAAATGATAAAGAGCCTTCAATATCCCTCAAAGGAAGAAGCCTAGGAATCTATGAGGATATACTGGCTGTGAAGAAGGTATATCCTTTTCCTTTTTTAAATACGTGTAAGAGATATAGTCATAACCTACCTCTAGGCAAAAATTTATACAAAAATTTATACAAATGTATCTTAAGGAGCCCAGTCATATTTCAGGCAGCTTAGTGCCAATATTCCTATTCTTAGAATAAAGATAAACTATATGATTTATGAAAACCAAAATCTGGATTTGAGAACACTTGACATAGTAGATAACACATGATGAATCTACAGATGAGTAAAAATGGCAGAATCACAAACTGTTCTTCAAGGGATCATTAGTAGAAGGATGAACTACAAGTAATAACTAACAGAGCCTTCTCTGTATGGTATCAGAGATGTAAAATAAGTCTGACATGTTTTAATTTCTGGAATTGCACTCCACATGAAGCTGATGCATCATATTTCCCATTCACCATTGTGAGAGAAATGGTAGGCAGTTATGATATTGTATCCTTTGGAGATTATTCTCTAATGATTTGTTCATTCCAATGGGAAATAACATTTGAACCAAATCTGAATTGTCATTTACAAGACTCTTCAAAATCAGGATGATACATTTTCCCTTAGTCTTGATGTGCCTATAATCTGCTCTGACTTGACAACCAGTTTCTGAGAACTTCATGTGTGCTTCCACCCCCCTCAGACATTCTGGGTCAATGTATTTTTTTTTTGTTATTGTAGATGTTATTGAAAATTTTCTGCAATACATTGTTTTTCCATTCTCAGATATTTTGCTGTTATGATTTTGTAATATTTTTTCTTTCAAACATTTTCATATGATCTGAAAAGAAAACATCCACAAATACTGTATTCGCTGAATTATTTATTTAGGGGAATTCACTCTTACCTTTTCTTTTTTTTTTAACTCTTTTTTTTATTTATTCAATTGTGCATGTGCACGTGTGTGTGTGTGTGTGTGTGTGTAGAACCACGGGTGAACTTGGGAACCACCACGGACCACCTCCACCTCCTCCTTGTTTACTTTGCCCCAGGATTCACAGGCTCCGCCCTATGCAGGCTGCCCCCAATTCCGCCAGGCGTCTATACGTAGGGTCTAGGATCGGAACTCAGGACCTTCCGCCTGCAAGGCAGAGGCTTAACCCCTTAGCCACCTCTCCAGCCCCACCTTTTCAAAAATATTTTTAATAAAGTTTGCTTCCACAAATAAAATATGCTTATATTAAGTATGCAATTCAATGTATTTTAGAACTCAAATGTATCAATACCTTATTCAGCTGAATTCAAAATCTTTATTTCATCCTTTTTCTGCTAAAAATCCAGAAAAAAATATGTGCATTCCTCATGGTGAATGTGGTATAGTAGTTACACACACAAAATTTAGAAGGAAGAAAATGTAGAATCATATGTGTGTGTTTTTATGGAAATGCACATATATTTCACATTATGTTTATACATAAACATATATGAAAGTATATAGGAGATCTGTATAGTTGGCCATATAATTAGGTATATTAGCCAACTTCAGAGTTTATTTTTAGATAAGCAGCAATGCTAAAAATAGAATATGCTATGCTTTAGTACCCAATATTTCTAAATTGATTCTTTCAATCTTTTCAAAAAATAGTGTAACAATAATAAAATAAATGTATAACTTTTCCTAAAAAGGGAAGAAGAACCTAATCAAACTTGAGAAATCTAAGGTATTTCTTCCTGAGATTGTAAAAAAGACTGTGTGAAATATCATTTTGGACAGATACTTTTATACTGTCTATGTATCAAACATGACATGTACTTTAAAAGCTTCTGATAAATTTCTTACAGTTAGCACATTTTTCTCCTTATAAATTTTGTAGAAGCCAAACCCATAATATATCTTTAAAAAGATGTAGGGTTGGAGAGATGCCTCAGAGGTTAAGACTGAGCCTCACAAGCAGAATGTCCTGATTTTGGATCCCAGGTCCCATGTAAAAACGTCAGGCAGAAATGGTGGCAGCCTGCACTTCCATTCTTGGTGGGCAGAGCCTGGGAAATCCCAGAGCAAAGCAAGAAGGAGATAGAAGCAATCCAGGATGATTCCTGAAGTCATCCTTGGTCTTCCACAGAGACTCATGTGCCTTCTGATACACACAAACACACACACACACAAAGTGAACTAACAAATTAAGTTTTATAAAGATGGACACGTGTGTGGTTTAATGATGTCATTTATGCCAGTGTTACTTTTATATATAAAGTTTTTAATTTGAATCATAAACTTAGTGATTATAGAAGCTATTCAGGTATGGATCTGGAAAATAGAATAGAGTATAGTTAACTGTGGAATATTATAGCTTCCTAAAAGTTCACAAATTTAAAAATATGTTAAAAATGTATGAAAGTAAGCAGTGTCTTAAGACTAGGTCAGAAACTGAGACAAGAGGATCACAAATTTAAGGCTTACTTGTGCTGCTGAATAAGTTAAAGCTAGCTTGGGCAACTGTATAAGGCCCTGTCTCAAAATTAAAGTACAAAAGGACAGATGATATAAGTTACAGAATGCTTCCTTGGCATGAGTGAAGCTCTAGATTTATTTCTCAGTTTTGCTTAGAAATATATATAAGTTAAAAACAGAAAACAAAGTAAATCAAAGTTTTAGGTTCATATATATTGCAGCCCACTAATTTCATTTCTAATTTAATAAATGATGAGTTAGTTTGCAGATGTTTACAGCCTAACAGAGCAATATTCAATTATTTCTTTTTCAGAAATCTTTAGTATTTCCTCCTTACCCATAACTCTTACTACATTGCTTATTTATATTTCAATGGAAATATATATAGTGGAATATAATATATTTATATTCCACTACAATATTTTGCTTTGTCAGCCTTATTTCTTAAGACGATAACCATTCTAGTGTTCCAAATCATCAAGATCATACTAAACATATAGCCTGAAAGCAAATTGCTCAGTTTGGTCACCTGTGCATCTTTCCTTTGTCTGGAACAAGATGAATATTGATGAATATTGTAAGTTTTGAGTAAACTGTCATCAATTTGAAGCCAAATGAGGTAAAAGATCTTATCTATCATTGTGTGGCAGTTTGCTTGCATGGTTGCTGATAAATGACATTGAATGGCATAAGGAAACAAGGAGTTTATTTTCTCTTACGAATACTGGTTACAGTTCTTAGTCCAGCTTGATGGGAGAGCTCATGCATCAACACCAGGGCCAAGAGAACTGGCCACACCGTTACCACATAACAGCTAAGAGAGGGTCGATCCTTACTTGCCAGACCAGCATGCCTGGCCAAATACACAGAAGGATGCTGACTTCCTCAACCAACTCTCTGTGATTTATTCCAGGACCTAATCCCACCCAACATGGGCTAGGCCTTCCCCATCAGCTAGACAATCTCCTTCAGGTTCACTCTGGGCTCAACTCAGCCACTAATTCTCCACAAATGTGCCCAAAGCTCAAACCAATAGTCAAGTTGACACCTGTGTGTAACTATGACACACTGTAAAATTCTAAAACCAAATAAGGCCAGGTAAGAGGTGTGCACTGCCAGAAGAAAAACCACCAACCAGTTCCAGAAACCTTCTCCCCACCTACCCCTGGGCCTAGGGACAGCCTTATCAGACAACCATCCAAATCCAGAAAAACCTTTCCCAGCGCTGCAGTCAGCCTGCACAGTTGCTGATAAATGACCATAAGATGGCTTAAGGGAACAAGGGGTTTATTTTCTTATTGACTCTTTATAGTCTGTAGTCCAGCTTGATGGGAGAGCTTGCACCAACACCAGGACTGAGGGAACTGGCCACACTAGCTCTACATAATAGATGAGAGAAGCACGATCCTTACTTGCCAGACCAGTATGTCTGGCCAAGTGCACAAAAGAATGCCGACTTCCTCAACCAACTCTCAGTATTTTATCTACCTGTTCAGGGCCTAATCCCACTCACCATAGACTGGACCTTCTCCATTAGCTAGACAATCTCTCGCAGGTTTGCTCTGGGCTTAACTCAACTATTAATTTGCTACAAATGTGCCCGGAGCTCAGGCCCTCAACTGTCAAGTTGACACTTATGCCCAACTGTGATACCCAGGAACACCCAAAGTCAAACAACCTCATCTAAATCAGGAGAACCAAAAACAACTTCCAAAGAAAGCAGTCACAGACTTAACAGAAAGTGCCCAAGTCATGTCATAAAATGACAAAATATACTAAGTAATGGGAAAATATGTATTTTATAAAAAACACCAACTCCTGTACTATGGATTCCAATCAGAAAAAAACCTCATGGATATCAATCAGTCAGAAAAGCAATACTGAAGATAATTTCTTCTAAAGAAATGTTAGTGACATGATCAACAAGCTTCTAGAACTATAAAAAGAATTTGACAGATGACAAAAGAATATGAAGAACTCAGAGAAAGTGAGTAACGGTATGACCTCATGTGAACAGGGAAATAATAAAGAATTTTCTGAGATGAAAAAGGAAATAGAGGAAACAAAAACATGTTCATATTAGGTAAAAAAAAAAAAGCCAAAATTTAGTCCAGCTTCAATGCAAAGCTAAACTAATGGAAATTGAATGCACAATAGAGAATATCACACAGAATAGATCAAGCAGAATATTGAATATTAGATGTAGAAGATAAGCGATAGAACAGAACAACACAATTAAAGAAGCTGAAAAGTCTATGAAAAGAAAATTCAAGAACTATGAGATACCATGAAGAAGCCAACCCTATGCAACCATGGAATCCCAGAACAAAAAACCCAAGAGAAGGTGACAACACACATCTTTCATAATAATCTGATAAATGGCAACTTTCTACACCTAAAGAAATAAAGACACAATCAAGTACAAGATGCCTATCACACACCATTGACATATGATAAAAATAGGAGCACAAGACAATAGTAACAACATTTCAGATAAAGGACAAAGAGAACGTTATGAGAGAAAAACCAAGTCACATTTAAAAGCAAGCTAATTAGAATAACAGTTTATTTAAACTTTATTGGAATCAACTTCCCAATCAAAAGACACAGGCTAGCAGCATGGTTTAAAAGCCACAATCCATCAATATGATGCCGCCAAGAAACACAACTCACATTGAAAGATAAGCACAATCTCAGAGTCAAAGGATGGCCAAAGAAACTCTAAACAAATGCAACTAGGAAACAAGTAGGATAAGCCATGTTAATATTGACAAAATATACTCCAAAGCAAAACAAATCATAAAAGATACAGAAGGACACTACATACTTGTCAAAGGAACATACCTAAAGAATTCACAATTATAAACATATATGCTCCAAGTATAGGCTCACTCACATTCATTAAATAAACACTGCATTCGTGAAACAATATACCAACCCAAACACCATAATAGTAGGGTATTTTAACACTCTACTCTCACCAATAATCAGGTCAACAGGTCAAAAACTGAACAGACACACACTGTAATTAAACCAAGCCATAAAACAAATGGACCTGATAGATATCTACCAAACATTCCATCCTAGCACCAAGGCATATACATTCTTTTTAGAGGCTCATGGAATAGATCACATATTAAATCACAAAAGCAAGCTCCACAACACAAGAAAATCAAAATCACCACATATACTCTATCCCATTATCAGGGAATAAAGATAAATGTCCATAACAAGGCAAACAACAGAAAATACACATCATCTTGGAAGCCTAAGAATATGCTACTGAATGAGGATTGTTTCCAGATAGAAGTTAAAAATTTTAGAACTCAACAATAATGGAAACACATCACATCAAAACATTTGTGAAATCATGAAGGCAGACATAAAAGGAAAATTCATAATGTCAATACTTCAAAAAAATTTTAGAATTTGAGGGTCAATGATATGTTGGTCATTGAGCAGATCATGCAGAGTCCTATTATAATTGCTTTGGCCCTAACTTGTGTGGAGTATTTTGCTCATTAAAGGATGCTTCAGAGATGGGGGAGGGGGCACTGGGAGAAAGGGAGGGAGGGGGGAAAGGAAGGGACAAAGCGGGGAGGAAACAGGAAGGTCCAGGGAGGGGTAGAGGGAAAGAGGGGACAGGGGTTCCTATTATGTTTGTATGAGCAGAAAAAAATTAAAATATTTTAAAAAATTCACGCATCACAAGCAAAAAAAACTAACAATGCAGATTAAGTCTTTAGAGAAACAAAGACAAAACAAATCCAGAAGTAGAAGTGCATAGATTAGCACAGAGGAGAAATAACTGAAATTGATACAAAGAAAATAATACAAAGAATCAAACAAAAAGTGGTTTGCTGAAAATGTTACAAATTAGCCAAAACTAAGAGAGAGAAAAACCCAAATTAATAAAATTAGAAATGAAAATGGAGCTATCACAGCTGATGTCAAGGAATTCAGATAATCATAACATTATACTCAAAAATTTATACACCATCAAGTTTAACAGTCACAAAGAAATGGAAGAAATTTTAAAAACATACAACATACAATTCAAATTATTTAAATAGTCCTTGACATGGTTTGAAATGTGTCCCCCACAGACTCAGGTATTTGGGAATGTTATGGCATGTTTAGGAGGTGGAGCCTTATGGGAAGAAGGCAGTCACAGGGGTTGGGCCTTGAGGTAGATTCGTCAGCTCTACCTTGAGTGGAGTGACTTGTCCAGCAATAGAACTCTCCATCTTTAGGCTCTTACAGTCTTACCACACACTCTTCCACAAAGTTCCCTGAGCCTCTAAATGGGGAGATATTTAGCTAGACTGGTTCCAGGTGAATATTATAAGGTTCCCAGTGTTCTGTATTCAGTTTGTCTGTTGTTGCCCATTTTACTACTCTTGCACTGCCCAAGGATGGATCCTATCTTAGTGTTGAGATCCTCTCCTAACCAACAGTACAAAAACTTTTAAGAACCCATTATATAAGAGAAGGCTTGAAGGAAAGGGAGGATCACTAGGTAGGACACAGTAGTGGGTGGGGTCAAGCTCCAGGACATGATCCAGCTATCAATCACTAACCCTCCCCATCCCCAAGACAGAGAACACATGTCAGTGCTTGAAACTACTCCAGGTAATAGAGAACAGAAAGGAGACTGACCATGGATTGGATCAGATATCTCCCTAAAGATCCTATAAAACGATTTTCCCTTCAGTATGTCATTATGAAGGATTGGAATTAAGTTTCCCTTACAAAGGAGAACACTCAACATCTGTTTTTCTGTATTTGCGATACTTTGCTCAATATGATTTCTGCCAGTTCAATCAACTTAGCAGCAAATTTAATCAATTCATTTTTTTAAACTTTTATTATTATTATTTATTCAATTGTGTGTGTATGTGTGAGTGCGTGTGTGTGTGTGTATGTGTGTGTGTAGAACCATGGATGAATTCAGGAACCACCATGGACCGCCTCCACCTCCTCCTTGTTTACTCTGCCTCCAGGATTCATAGGCTTCACCCTACCAGGACCAGAAACACAGGCCACCCCTGCTTCCGCCCGGTATCTATACGTGGGGTCTAGGATCCGAACTCAAGACCTTCCGCCTGCAAGGCAGAGGCTTAACCCCTGAGCCACCTCTCCAGCCCCTAATTAATTCATTTTTGATGACTGTGTATTTCCATCACATATATGGGCCATATTTTCGTCATACTGTCAGACATCTAGGTTGATTCCATGATTTTGATATTGTGAATAGTGTTGTGATGAAAATAGATGTACATGTGTTTTTATAGTACAATAAAGCATTTTGGGGAATATTACCAGCAGTGGTATAGAAGGGTCATATGGAATTTCAGTTTTTATCTTTTCAGGAACCACCATAGTGACCACCGTAGTGGTTGTTCAAGTCTACATTCCCACCGGCAATGTATGAGGTTTCCTTTCTCTCCACATCCTCTCAAGCATGTGTTGTTGCTTATCTTTTGGATTTTTCCTATTCTGACCAGTATGACATGGTATCTCAGGGTGGTTTTGATTTGGATTTCCTTTATGGCTAAGAAGATGGAACATTTTTAACAAATTTATTGGACATTTCAATTTCTTCCTGGGACAATTTCTTCTAAGTTCCATAACTCACTTTCTCATTGGGCTATTTATCTCCTTGGTGTTTCATTGGGGGCTTCTTTGTATACTCTGAATATTAGTCCTCTGTCAGATGAGTTGCTAATAAAGATATTCTCCCATTCTGTGGGTTGTCTTTTTGTTTAGTTGACAATATCTTAAGCTGAACAAAAGCTCTTTAATTTCATGATATCCCATTCATTGAGAATTGGTTCTATTTTCTGAGCTATTGGGCTTCTGTTTAGAAAATTTTGACTTAGACAAAACAGTTTGAGGGGATTATTTGCTCTTTTTTCTAGGATTTTTTTATAGTTTCTGTTAATAATCTACTCTTTCTCCTAGGATTTTTATAATCTCTCATATAATGTTAAGGTCTTTGATCTATTTGGAGTTGATTTTCATGCATGGTGACAAGTAAGTGTCCTGTTTCAATCTTTGCATGTGGATTTCCAGTTTTGCCAGCATCATTTGTTGAGTTTTTGAGATTAGGTTTTCTGAGTCCCCTATGTTGAAAATCAGATGACTGTATGTGTAGAGACTTATTTATTAATCTTCGACCTTTATCCATTGATGTATGTGTCTGTTTGGAGCCAATGCTATGCTGTCTTTATTACTATAGATTTATAGTATAGTTTAAGGTCTGATATTGTAATTCCTCCAACATAGTTTTTATTACCCAGGGTTATTTTAGCTATTCTGGGCCTTTTGTGCCTCCATATGAATTTTGGGATTACTTTAATAATTTCTGTGAAGAATTGCCTAGGCATTTTGATTGGTATAGCATTGAATCTGTATATTGCTTTTGTAGGGTGGTCATTTTTATGATGTTAATTCTATTGATCCAGAAGCATGGTAGGTCTTTATATCTTCTGGTGTTTTTAGAAATTTCTTTCTTTAGGATTTTAAAGTTTTCATTGTATGCATTTCTCACTTCTTTTGTTAGATTTATACCAATGTATTCATCTTGTAGGAACTATGGTAAATGGAATTGTTTCTCTTAGTAGTCTCTCACTTTTTTCATCTTTGGTATTTTGAATAGCCACTGATTTTTGAACATTGACTATGTTCCCCACTACTTTGCTGATCTTAGGTATTAGTTCCAGGAGTTTCCTGTTGAGTTTTTGGGGTCTCTAAGATAAAGGATCATGTTGTCTGCAAATAGAGATAACTTAAGCATTTCTTTCCCTATTTGTATCCTTTTTATTTCCTTCACTTGTCTAATAGCTCTATATAAGACTCCCAGTGAGATATTGAACAAAAGTGGTGAGAGTGGACATCCTTGCCTAGTTCCTCATCCAAGTGGGAATGTTTCAAGTTTTTCACCATTTAGAATGATCCTTGGCCCCCGGGCCCCGCCCCAGCTCCCCTCGGGTTCAATAGCTCCACGCCGACGCCCCCATCCTCACTTTACCCCACCCCGCTCCGCCAGTCGGGATGCACGTGTGGTCCAGCCGGGCCTCACCCCGAGACCTAGGTAAGTCCGCCGATGCCCGCCCACCAGAACACCAGGTCAGCCCAAAGGGACCTGGCTCTGACCCCACAATCCAGCCGGAGCCGCGCCCAGTGCCAAGGGACGAGGAGGACGTCCCCCTGTGCCCGGCCAGCCCCAGCTCCCCTCGGGTTAAATAGCTCCACGCCTACACCCCCATTCTCCCTTTCCCCACCCCGCTCCAAAGGTCGGGACCCACGGTCCAGCAGGGCCTCACCCCGAGACCTAGGCAAGCTCTGTCCCTGCCCACCCCCAGAACCCCAGGCCTAATAATTCAGTTTAGTGAAATTGAAAGATCTTAAGAGTTAAAATGACAATGCCAAAGTCAAAGTGCAAATTCATGAGAAGCAACACTCAAGTAAACAAATTTCCTACTGAAGAAATTAATCCCATAATGTTAGACTCCAACCGGAACAAACCCAGGGAAAAAGGCCAAGAAAGCCTGACCCAGGATAACGACTTTCAAAATATGATCATTACCATGTTCAATACTATGAAAGAGGAAATCCTGGAGGAATTACATAAGCAAACCAATCGCTTTGAAGAGGAACAAAACAGACACTTGGAGGAGTTGAGAAAATTAGTGCAAGAAACAAAAACTGGCATAGAGCAGTTAAAACAGACTCACAGAGTTTAAAACTGAGCTACAAGACAAGTTATCTTCAACCCAGAACTCCACAGAGAGTCTTATCAACATAACTAACTAAGCAGAAAACAGAATTTCAGACCTTGAAGATAAAGTGGGAGTACTAACCAGCTCAATGGAAGAGGTTGTTAAAGCCAAAAAGATACTTGAGAGAAATATCCAAGAGATATGGGACACCCTGAAGAAGCCTAACATGCGTATTCATGGAATACCAGAGCAAGAATCTCAAAATACCACCCCTGAGGAAATTTTTCAAACGATCATCAAGGAAAACTTTCCTCATCTAAAAAAAGAGAGGCCCATTCATATACAAGAGGCATTCCGCACCCCAAACAGATAAGACCAAAACAGAAGCTCCCCAGGGCAAATAATAGTCAAAACACTCCACATTCAAGATAAAGAACTGGTGCTGAGAGCTTCAAGGGAGAAAAAACAAGTCACCTTTAAAGGTAAACCTATTAAAATAACAAATGACTTCTCAGTCGAAACATTAAAAGCAAGAAGAGCTTGGAGAAACATACTTCAAGTATTGAATGACCAAAAATGTCAACCCAGGCTGATTTACCCTGCAAAACTATCAGTCATGATCCAGGGAGAAAGAAAAATCTTCCAGCACAAAGACAACTTGAAGGGATACATGTCCACCAAACCAGGCCTTCAAAAAATGCTAGAAATGATACTCAAGAATGAAGAAAAAGCAGGCATATCCAGGAGAACAGAAAGCAAGTATAACACCATTAAAAGTGAAGCAATATACTTATAAAAAGTACTAAACATGATAAATGTCTGGAATTAAAAATAGTTTCTCCATTATAACACTAAATGTTAATGGAATTAATTCACTGATCAAGAGACACAGATTACAAACTTGGATTAAAAATCACAATCCATCAATCTGCTGCCTGCAGGAAACCCATCTCACTACAAAAGAGAGGTAGGCTCTAAAAATAAAAGGCTGGTCAACAATTTTACAAGCAAATGGAAGTAGAAAACAGGCAGGGGTAGCCATTATGCTATCAGACAAAGTGGACTTCAAACCAAAGAAAATAATAAGAGACATGGATGGATACTACATTTTAGTCACAGGTACAATTCACCAGGAAGACTTCACAATACTGAACATATATGCACCCAATACGGGCCCCTCCACATTCATTAAGAAAACCCTACAGCATCGAAAGCAAGAAATCAACCCCCAAACGATAATTCTTGGGGACTTCAACACCGCCCTCTCAACACGGGATAGATCAGCATGTCAAAAGCTTAACAGAGACACTTTGGAACTTAATCAAACCCTTAAAGAAATGGACCTTACAGCTCTCTATCGAACTTTTCACCCAGGTACCAAAGACAACACATTTTTCTAGGCAGCACACGGAACTTTCTCCAAAATAGATCACATATTGGGCTACAAAACGAATCTACACATATACAACAAAGTTGAAATTCTAACCTGTGCCCTATCAGACCACCACGGCCTACAGCTGGACATCCACAACACATCAAACAAGAGAAAATACACTAACTCCTGGAAACTTAACAATATGATGCTTAATGAGAACTGGATTCAGGAAGAAATTAAAAAGGAAATTCAAGATTTCCTGAAAGTGAATGATAATGAAATTACAACTTACTAAAATTCTCTGGGACACAATGAAAACTGTTCTAAGAGGTAAGTTCATAGCTCTTAATGCCTACATCAAAAAAATGGAAATATCAGAAATAAACTACTTAACAATGCAGCTTAAAGCTTTAGAGAAACTAGAGCAATCTGATTCCAAAAGTAGTAGAAGAGAGGAGATTAGCAAAATAAGGGGAGAAATATTTAAATCGAGATTATGAAAACGATAGAAAAAATCAACCAGTCAAAAGCTGGTTTTTTGAAAAAATCAATAAGATTGATACACCCCTAGATAAATTAACCAAAAGCAGAGAGAGAAAACCCAAATTAACAAAATCGGAAATGAACATGGAGTTATCACTACTGATTCCCAAAAAATCCAGAGAATTATAACATCATATTTCAAAAACTTATACTCTGTGAAGTTTGACAACACAAAAGAGATGGATGAATTTCTAAGTAAACAAAACTTACCTAAATTGAATCAGGAAATTGTGAATTATTTAAATAGCCCTATAACATATAAGGAAATTGAAGAAGTAATTTTGAATCTTCCCACCAAAAAATGTCCTGGACCAGATGGATTCAGCACAGAGTTCTACCAGACATTTAAGGAGTTAATAATACCAATACTCCTTAAACTGTTCCATCAAATAGCAAAGGAAGGAACACTACCAAATTTCTTCTATGAAGCTAATATCGTTTTAATCCCCAAACCTAATAAAGACTCACTTAAAAAAGAAAACTATAGGCCGATCCTGCTGATGAACACAGACGCAAACATTCTCAACAAAGTTTTAGCAAATCAGATTCAAAAACACATTAAAAAGATTATTCACGGGGACCAAGTAGGCTTCATCCCCGGCACACAAGGTTGGTTCAACATACACAAATCAATAAATGTAATTCATCATGTAAACCAGTCCAAAGTCCGAGACCACATGATACTCTCGATAGATGCAGAAAAAGCTTTTGACAAGATCCAACAGCCTTTTATGATCAAATCGCTAGAGACAGTAGGAATGGAAGGAACCTTTATCAATATAATAAAAGCTGTATACAACAAGCCCACAGCTCAATGGGGAACAATTGGAAGCATCCCCACTTCGATCAGGAACTAGACAAGGCTGTCCACTCTCAACACTTCTAATCAATATTGTACTTGAAGTCTTAGCTGAAGCCATAAGACAAGAAAGGGACATAAGAGGGATTCAAATCGGCAAGGAAGAAGTCAAGCTATCCCTGTTTGCAGATGACATAATCTTATACCTGAGTGATTCCACAAACTCCACCAGGAAGCTCCTGGAACAAATTGAGAAGTTCAGCAGGGTGGCAGGTTACAAAATTAATGTGCAAAAATCAGAGGCCTTCCTATATGCCCAGAATGAAAGAAGTGAATAAAGCCTTGAGAGAAACCATCCCATTCACTATAGGCCCTAAAAAAATGAAATGCCTTGGTATAAACCTAACCAAGGAGGTAAAAGACCTTTACAATGAAAACTTTAAAACCCTAAAGAAAGAAATTGCAGAAGACACCAGAAGGTGGAAAGACCTCCCATGTTCCTGGATTGGTAGAATCAACATCGTAAAAATGACCATTTTACCAAAGGCAATATACAAATTCAATGCTGTACCAATTAAAATCCCAAAGCAATTCTTTAAAGAATTTAACCAAACAATCTCAAAATTCATATGGAGGCACAAAAGACCCAGGATAGCAAAGACAATCCTGAGTAACAAAATCACTGCTGGAGGTATTATCATACTGAACCTTAGTCTATATTACAAATCCATAGTTATAAAAACAGCCTGGTACTGGCACCAAAATAGACACACAGATCAATGGATAAGTGTTGAAGACCCAGATATAAGCCCACAAAATTACAGCCATTTGGTCTTTGACAAAGGGGCGCAAAGAATCCAATGGAAAAAGAACAGCATTTTCAACAAATGGTGCTGGCAAAACTGGATCTCCACATGCAGAAGATTAAAGCTGGATCCATACTTGTCACTATGTACAAGACTTAATTCCAAATGGATCAAGGACCTTGATATCAGGCCAGAGACTATAAAAACCATAGTTGAAAGTGTAGGGAACTCCCTCGAGCTGATTGGGCTAGGCCAACATTTCCTAAACAGACATCCAATGGCACAGTCACTGCTACCAACTCTCAACAGTTGGGATCTTGTGAAATTAAAGAGCTTCTGTTCAGATAAAGAAATTGTAACACGAGCTCAAAGGCAACCTACAGAATGGGAGAAAATCTTCACTAACCATATATCTGATAGAGCTCTACTGTCCAGAGTACACAAAGAACTTAGAAAACTAAACACCAAGGAAACCAATGACCCAATTAAAAAATGGGCTTTGGAACTTAAAAGAAATTTTACCAGAGATGAAATTAAAATGTCTAACAAATATCTGAAAATATGCTCCACTTCTTTAGCCATCAGGGAAATGCAAATCAAAACTTCCCTGAGATATCATCTCACCCCGGTCAGGATGGCAAAAATCCACAACACAAACAACAAATGCTGGAGAGGATGTGGAGAGAGGGGAACTCTCCTACGTTGCTGGTGGGAGTGCAGGCTCATACAGCCACTCTGGCGAGCTGTCTGGAGATTCTTAAAGAAATTAAAGATTGAAATGCCATATTTCCCTGCGATTCCACTTTTGGGTATAACCCCCCATACAGCAGAGGTTCACCTCGATACCACAAGCACGACCATGTTCATAGCAGCACTGTTTACAATAGCAAAGACATGGAATCAACCCAAATGTCCAACAGTTGACGAGTGGATAAGGAAACTGTGGTACATCTATACAATGGAGTACTACTCAGCCATCAGAAATGATGAAGTACTGGAATTTGCCAGAAAATGGATGTCATTTAGAAACAATTATATAAAGTCAAGTATCCCAGACCCAGAAAATTAAGCACTGTATGTACTCCCTAATAGGTCGCTCCTAATACCAAACCCACCCAGCCCATCTTGAGACACTCATAGGTAAATCTATGTATTACCTACAGTAATTGCAAGGATTATGAACAGGAGGAATGGGGTTGGAGGGCCACACCAGAAACAAGGAGAGAAGTGACCATGTTACAGTAGAGAAAATAGGCCTCCATCAAGGACTGCAAGAAAGTAATGTGACACCTTGTTAAGTTCACAATTCGTTCCTGATCATTTACAACTAAGGGGGCATGAACTCACCAGAAGGGGAGGGTATATAGTCCGGCAGTTTAAAAAGTAACCATTTTGCAAATGGGTGATTGACCGCTCCCATTGCCTAATGCCATATGACCCTGCGATTCCACTTTTGGTTATAAGTATTACATCTACCCTTGAATGTGCTCTTACAATAAGACTCCAGTTTAACAGCTTTCTGTCCCTGGCCAGGGGGTGACATATAGTGCCCATCACGATGGAGTGAAGGGCATTACAGGAGCAACAAACCTGCAAAAGAAAATCAACAAACCACTATCCAGAACTTCAGAGACTCTATATCAACCACCTAGAACTAGGCCAGACTAATCTCTCCCCATCCTGAAGCTCAGGGACATTTGTGGAAGAGGGGGCGGTAAGAGTGTAAGAGCAAAAGGATGGGAGGAGCAATGATTTGCAAGATACTCCACACAAGTTAGGGCTGAAGCAATCATAATTTGATATTGCATGCCCGGTGCAATGTCCAACACACTATTGACCTCACAAAGTCTAGCATCTGCTAAAGGCACCAAGATCCTTAGAGGCAAGGGATTGACAGCCACAGTAGTGTTTCTATGCTTAAGGGGAACACAGGAAAGGGTTCAGGGAAATGCCACTGGGTCCTTGTACGTCATCGGAGAGGAGGGCCCAGAGGAGAGTCAGGCATGCACAAGAAAGGACTCTGGGAATTGGGGCAGGAGGAATGGGGGGATGGGGCGGCAGGGGTGAGGGGAGGGAGAGCAGGGGGTTCAGGGGGAGGAGGAGGGAGGGAGGGAACTGGTGTACCTATTAAGTTTGTATGAGCTGAAATAATAAAAAATGTATTAATAAAAAAATGAATGATCCTTGCTATAGACTTGTCGAATATAGATAGCTATGATAGTTAATCCTGGGTGTCAACTTGAGCATGCCTGGTAGTTAACTAAAATCAGCTGTCAGATTACCTGAAGAGATTATCCAGATAAATACATTTATAATACAAAGACCATCTCTAAATGTGATTGGAACTCCCAGTAGTAGACCAGATAAAAGGAGCCATAGAACAGAAAAATTTGAAGAGAGATGCTCCACTTCTTGGACTCTCCAGGATGCTTGCAGTGACTTAGTCTGCTTCCAGTTTCAGCCTCCATTGTGAAAGACTGTTTCTTCCCTTTGGAACTGTAAGCTGAATAAATCTCCCTTTCTCCCTTAAGTTGCTTGACTTCGAATGCTCTCTCACAGCAATAGTTACGAATAACTACTACAATAGCCTTTATTGTATCAAGGTATGTTCCTTCCATAAAGGGATGTTGGATCTTATCAAGAGCTTTTTCTGCATCTATTTAAAGAATGGTGTGATTTTGTTCCTTGGATTTATTTAGATGGTGAATTATATTTATTGATTTGTGTTTGTTGAATCAACCTTATATATCTGGAATAAATCCTACTTGAATATAGTGAATGATTTTTTTTTTGATATGTTTTGAATCTGGTCTGCTAAAATTTTGTTGAGGTTCTTTGCAACACTGTTCAGTAATGAATTTGGCCTATAGTTTTTTTAAATTTTATTTATTTATTATTTATTCAATTGTGCGTGTATGCGTGTGTGTGTGTGTGTGTGTGTGTGTGTGTGTGTGTGTGTAGAACCACGGGCGAACTTGGGAACCACCATGGACTGCCTCCACCTCCTCCTTGTTTACCCTGCCCCAGGATTCATAGTCTCCACCCTACCAGGACCAGAAACGCAGGCCGCTCCCCGCTTCTGCTCGGCGTCTATACGTGGAGTCTAGGATCCGAACTCAGGACCTTCCACCTGCAAGGAAGAGGCTTAACCCCTGAGCCACCTCTCCAGCCCCTGGCCTATAGTTTTTGTATTGCACTTTTATTTGATTTTTGAGATCAGTGTAATATTAGATTTGTAGAAAAAATAAAGGAGTGTTCCTTCCTTTGCTATTTTATGGAACAGTTTAAGAAGTAGTGTTAGTTGTTCAAATGTTTGGTAGAATTCTGCATTTAATCCACCTGGACTTAGTTTTTTTTTTTTTTTTTTTTTTGGTGGGGAGATTTGTAATTATTTCTTTAATTTCATTACTTGTTACAGGACTGTTTAAATAATTCAATTCATCCTGATCAGATTTTGGTAAATTTTGTGTATTAAGAAATTTATCCATTGTAAACTTTGTAAAGTATAAATTTTTGATTCTCTGAATTTCCTTGGTGTCACTTGTAATGACTCCATTTTCATGTTTAATTTTATTAACTTGGATTTTCTCTCTTTTGGCTTTAGCTAAATTGGCTAAGGGTTTGTCAATCTTGATTTTTTCCAAAAAAATCAGCTCTTTGGTTGATTATTTGTATCATTTTCCTCATATCAAATTCAGATATTTCTCCCCTGGTTTTACTAATTTCTTCTCATATACTGATTTTGGGATTGGATTGTTCTTGTCTCTCTTTAGTCATAAGTTGCACCATTAAGTCGTTTTTTTGTGATGTTTCTTTTTTTTGTAATCTAGGCATTGAGTGCTATAAACTTTCCTCTTAGGACTGCCTTCAACATGCCAAAAAGATTTTGATATGTTTTATTTTCATTATCATTTATTGTTATAAATTATTGAATTTCCCTTTTGGCTTCTGCCTGAACCCATTCCTCTTTCAATATTATTGTATTTAATTTCTAAGAATTTGTGTATTTTCTGACATTTGCTTTGTTGTGGATGTATTGCTTTTTTTCCATGGTGGTCAGATAGTATGCAGAATAATATTTCAACTTTCCTGCATATATGGAGGTTTGCATTGTGCCCCATTATATTGTTGCATTTTGGAGAAGGTTCCATGGGCTGCTGAAAAAAATGTGTATTCCTTATTGTTGGGATGGGAAGCTCAGTAGAAGTTAGTCAGATCTATTTGGGTTATGGTTTGCCTAAGCTCCAGTGTTTCTCTGTTCAGTTTTTGGCTTGTTGACTTATCCAATAGTGAGAGTGGGGTATTAAAGTCCCCTACTATTATGTGTTTGTATTTGTCATTTTAAATGTTGTAATATGTTTAATGAGTGCAGCTGGGCCTTTGTTAGGTATGTATAGATTTAGTATTGTGAGGTATTCCTGATGAATTGTTCCTTTGACTAATACGTAGTATCCTTCTGTGTTTCTTATGATTTCTTTTGGTTTGAAGTTTTTTTCTGTCAGATATTAGAGTTGCTACTCATGTTTTTTCATTTTTCCATTAGCTTGCAATACTTTTTATCAGCCATTTGCTCTGAGAGTGTGCCTATCTTTTATGGTGAGATGTATTTCCTGAAGGCCTCAGATTGCTGGGTTGTGATATTTGATTCATGTCTGTAGTCTATGTCTTTTGATTGGAGAATTAATTCCATTAACATTTAAGGTTATAATTGAGAAATACTTGTTTGTTCCTGTCATTTTCCATGTTTTTGTGGTTTTTATGTGTGTTTCTTTGTTAGGAAGTTGTGTTGGTATTATTTTCCCCTTCTTTCCTCTTGCATAAGTTTGTCCTTTTCTTTGAGCTTGAGTATCTTTTCTAGCATCTTTTATAAGGATAGTTTGGTGTTCATGAAAGCCTTCAGTGTGTCCTTATGGAGGCAGATTTTCCTTTCACTGTTAACCATGACTGATAGTTTTGATGGGTATATTAGTCAGGCATTTGTGTTCATCCATGACTTGAAGTACATTTTTCTAAGCTCTTTTCTGTTTACATTGAAAAATCACCTGTTATTTTAATAGGCTTACCTTTAAATGTGACTTAGTTTTTTTCTCTTGCAGCTCTCAGCACATTTATCTTTTTCATGTACCTGTGCTGTCTTGACTATAATCTGTCCTGGCAAGTTTCTATTTTGGTCATATCTGAATGGCGTATGATATGCTTCTTGTATTTGCATGGGGATGTTTTTTCTTAGATGTGGAAAATTTTATTAATGATAATATGTATCATTATGATAGTATAAAAATATATATGTGATAGTATGGAAATAAGTATATATATATTTCACAATATCATTAATGAAAATTTTGAAATGAAATTTTCAAATAAAACACACACACACACACACACAGTGGCTTTATGGGATTCTTTTCCTGGTATTCTATGAATGTGCAGGTTTATTTTCTTCAAGGAATCCCATAACTCTTTAATATTCTCAAGAATTTTTTTTGCTTCTTTAACTTCTTTGATTGAACCAATATGTTCTGCCATTTTGTCTTCTAGTTCTGATATTCTACTTTGTGCTTCATTAGTTCTGCTAGTAAGACTTTCTGTTAAATTTTGGATTATAGCTAGTTTATTATTAATTTCAAGCTTAATCTTTTTATGAGTTTTTTTTCAACTGCTGTATGCCTACTATTGTTTTTCCTAGTGCTTTTTTTTTTTAATTTCATCTAGGTGCCTTTGTGCTCCTGTCCATATTGGCTACTATGGTTATTTTATTCCTCTCAGATTTCTTCTTCATTGTTTTCATCATGGTTAAGATCATGCTTTTGAAAATTCTTGTCTTAGTTATTGAATTCTTGACTAATATCTGAGGGGTTATTCCAGTAATGATCATTTGTTATAGGGTCAATGTATTTTGTGGGGGAGTTGTTGTGGTCTTCTTGTATTTCTTGTGAAGACGAAAAGTGTTACTTATCTTAGGATTTATTGTAAAAACTGCCTTCTGTTCAATGGAAGGAACTCAGTTTTAAGTGATGTTGTTCTGGTCCTGGGTTTGTGGTGCCTGTGAACTCTGTTAAAATCACCCATCGCCATGAGAGAGAAAATCTGATCTGCCAAAGCCTGCTAGTGTCCTAGAGCCCAGGGGAGTGGCTGAAGACTAGCCTGGAGCCATGTACAGAAGGGATGCCCCAGTCTAAAAGCCTATTTCAATAAATCTTAAAATGACAAAAGTTTAAAACTTACAAAAAGGGGTGTTTGTCCTTTATATTTCAAAATTATAAGTTGTTGATCAGTTTTAAAAATTGGAGCAATTTTATATCTGGTGGTAATGATGGATTATACCAGCATGATGAGCTATAAGTGGGTTAAATTATTTTGATTTTAATTAAAGCAAATACATTTCAATGGGGAAAACTATCTTCCTGGTACAATTCTAGAAACATTTTAAGCTTACTTTGATGTGTTCAAGTGAGATTTCACTGTATATTCTTCATGATGGAAGATTAAAAATAAGAATATCTAAAAGTTTTCACCCAGTTTGAATTCATATGCTGGCCTACAGACGGAACAGCTGGGGAGTTCATCAGTATGTGATAAAATTGGTAAAGATGTAAAGTTATGCTGCAGCTTCTTAGCTTTTCATTTACTAAGTTCTTTTATATATGTCTTTTCTTAATATCTATACTATGACTAAATAAAACATTGCATATATCACAGTTTGCTAGTCTTTTACCCAGAAATCCCTATCCTTTCTTGATCAGAAAATTAGAATATAATGACAACAACAAAACGGAAAGCGATGAAAACCAGTAATTTTGGATTTTTAAGATGAAATTGGGAATGATTATTCTAAAATTCTTGATTCAAAATGAAAGTAAAGGCTTGTATTTGAACTACTGTTTTTTCATTTATCTTTATCAGTGGATAATAAGACTGGTTCCATTTGTTAGCTACTGTGAATATTATAGCAATAAACAGCAAGTATTTCGATACTGCATCAACCTAGTCCATTAGGTATATTCCCAAGAATTGTATAGCCGGATCATACTGTAGTTCCATTTCTTGTTTTCTGAGAATGTTCCATATGAATTTACATATTAACTTCACCATCCTGTGTTCTTTCTATAAACCATTCAGACTGGAGCTAAATTAACCTCCAGGTGAATGCTTAGGGATCTTGGACACTTTTCAGAATATTGGTAATTTTGTTTCTTCCTTTGACAGCTATGTAAAGCCAGTTTATTAGCGTGTTCATTGATTAGAAGTTTTTTGTCATGAGGGAAATAGGGATAGAAGTTTAGGTATCAAAGTCTTCTACTGATGATTCAATAGTAAGATATTATTTATCTATTACGAATCATGTCTTCACTAGGTACAATGTTTTGAGTTTCTGATAGACTGAACTAAATAAGATAACCATATACTAATGCAAATATATATAGTATATTAATTTTTTCTATCATATTTTAATAATTTTAGTCAAGGAACTTTTCTTATGTTTTAAGTAAAGTTTGGAATGTTATTGTGGTGTGTGAAGATTTTTTCCTGGGGGATGCCACACAATCATTTACAACCCTAGGTAGAAAGTTTGATGACAGGCTAAAATAACAATTAGGCCAAGACCCAAAGGAAGAACCAAAGATTTTATTGTGATTACTTATAGGAGTAGGGGTGAGGGTTGTGTACAGAAGCAGGGATGATTCAAATGTAGTCACATGATCAGAAATCATCACTCCAGTGTACATGAGACTCACAGAAGCTGCACCCCTGGCCTCTCTATTGTGTGACATGATAGGAGAATCTCCAGTCTCCTTGAATGCTCCAGGTGTCTCTCTGATAGCTGTACTGTTCAGTGGTTTCTCTCTTCCCTACTTTTTGGCTAGTATTCTTAGCAGTCTCTTCAGGATTAACTGCCCTGCGTCTTCTTAGACTATTTTGAACTGCTCCATGTTTTGCTTCAAACATGCTTAAATGGCCTTTTCCATACTTTCTGGAACTGTTTAGCAGTCCTCTTTTTATCCATTTGGCTGGCAGGAAAATATCTTCCCCCAACTGTTGTTTACTGCTTTTCCATATAATGGAGGGAGTCCCCAAACCTAGATGTTTCGTTTCAGGAACTTCTTGAGCATAATCAGCTCTTTACTTGAGGATTCATTCAGGATAGGATGGTTCAATAACATCCTCCTTAATTTAGACAGGGACAAAATTGGAGATGGCTGCCAAAAGGTAAAATGCAATACAAGTTATATTCAATGAGTGTGTAACCAACCATAATTTTGAAGCCTGTTTTTATTTCACTAATTTAATGACCTTGTATTCTCTTCTGCTTACCTTTTAGTTCCGGTAATCACTCTCATACCATTTTTGATCAACGAAGGCATTAAAAATTAAAAACATATTCACCTTTTCCCAAAATTATAGTATTTTGTCAATATCACCATTACCACCATCTATCACAGATCCTCAAATGAAAGCAATAGACAAGCAGACAAGTGAATATACTGCATTTGTTAGACCATAAACCGTTGCTTAGATGCAGATTTGCATATACAATCTATTGGATAATGTTGCTGGATAGCAAAGAAACAGAAGATAAAAAAGAGAAAAGGAGGAACTAAGCAGTGTGAACTCAAGAGTATTCCATCCTCTGCCATTTCTCATAGACAATTCCACATATTAAAGATCACTAAGGGTATTTTTCCCTTCCAAGGGATCAGTTTGTGTTCCCAGTCTCCTATCATTCTTTAATAATATACTTTACATGTGTTTTGCATAATTCATAGTATTATTTTGTCTTTCAGATTATAAGTTAGTTCCAGGAAGGAACATAAATGCATAGGGGCAATACTTTGAAGAATATTACTGGTAAAAGCTGTAACAGCCACCATATTGACCCTATAGCATATACACTTGAAACAAATAAGGATTCAAAGGGAAAAGAAAAAGGCATGAAGGTATCCTTCATCCAGATGTCTAAATTGAAGAAGAAACTCACTTAACATATGTAGGTAACCTTAATATCAAAGATGAAACTGAAGAGAAGACTCATTTAATATGTTCCATATTAGATAATAAAGTGGAATACAGGAACTCCTTTGAGATCTCTTTCTAATAATATCACTCCTATGTTAAGTTCTGTTGGTGACTCACAATTACTAAATGCATTCAAATCTGTGTTTTGCTTTGAAAATCTGTCTTATTGTCAATTAATCACATTTAAGGAATAACTACTCAGTTAATTACACTTTATATTGTATAAGGGACATTTAAACATATTTTATAAATTAAATTTCCCCTTGGTAAAGTATGAAAACTAAGATGATCAATTAACCACAATAAGGTATTAGGATTGATTTTATTGTAATTCCTAATTGTTCATTTATTTTCCACATTAACACTAAGTACACAAACGATAAACACTCATTTCTATATTGCTGAAACCATGAATATTGTGAAATATGTACTAAATTTGGATTTATTTACTAAATATGGATTTCTAAAACTTTTAATAGAAATGCTAATCATAGATGAGTATATTAAAATTCATTCTACTATTTAAAAGCTCTTTATATTCTGGTTTTTGAGATGTAATCTCTTTCTTCACAAATATCTTGGTTTTACTTGTCACTTAATTATAAGTGAAAAAATTCCTTCTAAGCAATAAATTAATAACTTCTTTACATATAAAATGATACATGTGAGTAATATTAGCATATGCATTTTCCATCTTTTATAAAACCATAAAGTACTGTGTTGGCTGATGAGGGAAGAAGACCATATACAGTCTCACTCAATTGAGTAAGTTACAAACTAACATAGCAATTATTTTCACAAGAGGTGACAAAAAATGAAATAATGGCACTAATTATGTGGAGGTATATAACAGTTTTCTGATTGGAATTAAGGCTCATTTCTCAGCAGGAATTGTGGTCCTAGTACTGTAAAACAGGTGAAGAACCTGCAAAATGGGGAACATAGACCCTAGGTGGAAACCAAATAATTTTTAGGTATAAGTACCTGATTCCAAAATGTCATCTAAACAATTATCACACTCATAGAGTAGAACCATTAGCAGTCTTTAACCAGGAAGTATCTTTTTGTATTAGAACTTATTTAATGCATAGAATTACAACCAACCAAAGTTCTAAGAATAAGTTTACAAATTTCCTGTTACTAAATTTGAGCAATGTAAAAGAAGCATCATGACGCGTCCCAGCGGCGAGCACCCAGGCGGACTCCGGCTTGGCCTGGCCCGGCCCGGAGCCCAGCCCAGCCCCGCCCCCCACCCGGGAGCCACCCAACCAGCAGCATCCGGCCGCGGGGTCGCCGGCTTTGCCCCCGGGGCCCCACCCCCCTCCGAGCCAACCTTTCCAGACCCTCTGCCTCTCTGGCCCACCGGGGACCTACGCATGTGGTCCACGGAAGACACACTGCTACTCAGAATTCAATAGAGACCAAAGGAAACTCAAGCAAAATTCTAAGGAACAAAGGGAACACAGGCCATACATCTGGACTCCACCAATCATTATATCACGTGGGCGAGATTCTTCTCATCTAGCCCAAAGATAAGTAAACTTTTTCTTTTCACCTTACTGATCCTTTAAAGTATCAATGCTGTAGATCAACTTTCTCATACAGCCACCCCACAACATACAACTCCAGGGATTACACCACTCACCCCCACATTTCACCAAGATACTAAATCGTAAAAGTGCACTACCAAACTAATATTCACCCCCTGGTAACATAACCTGACTTAACTGACCTACTAACAGCCTAGTAGCCTCATCTAGGATATAACAATAACAATACACAAACATACCCAATCCAAGGCAAGCACTAGTAATAACTGGCAAGTGTAACAATACCACCTATGTCGATTCAGTGAAAAACACACAGAAACTGAAAGGTCCCAAAAAACAAAACAACAATGCCCAAGTCAAAGTGCAGATCCACGAGAAACAAAACCCAAGAGACCAATCTCCTGCTGAAAGAATCAATCCCATAATGAGGGATTCTGACCAGAACAAATCCACAGAAAATAGCCATGAAAGCCAGACCCAACATAACGACTTTCAGAGTATGAACATTACCATGATTAATATTATGAAAGAGGAAATCCGAGAAGAGTTAAACAACCTTATCAACCACTTTGAACAGGAACACAACAGGCACTTGGAGGAGTTGAGAAAAACAGTTCAAGAAACAAAAATAGGTATAGAGCAATTAAAACAGTCTCAGGCAATTCTTAAAGAAATTAAAGATTGAAATGCCATATGACCCTGCTATCCCACTTTTGGGAATAACCCCCCATGCAGCAGAGGTTCGCCTCGATAGCACAAGCTCGACCATGTTCATAGCAGCACTGTTTACAATAGCAAAGTCATGGAATCAACCTAAATGTCCAACAGTTGACGAGTGGATAAGGAAACTGTGGTACATCTATACAATGGAGTACTACTCAGCCATCAAAAATGATGAATTACTGGAATTTGCTGGGAAATGGATGTCATTAGAAAGAATTATATTAAGTGAAGTATCCCAAACCCAGAAAATTAAGCGCCGTATGTACTCCCTAATAGGTGGCTCCTAGTACCAAACTCACCCAGCTCACATTGAGACACTCAAAAGTAAACCTATGAAACACAGTAATTGCAAGGATTATGAACAAGAGGGATGGGTTAGGAGGGTCACACCAGAAACAAGGAGAGAGGAGACCAATGTTACAGAAGAGAAAATAGGCCTCCATCAAGGTCTGCAAGTAAGTAATGAGAAACCTGGTTAAGTTCACAGACGTTCTTTCCTGATCTCACCAGAAGGGGAGGGCATATAGTCTAGCAGATAAAAAGTAATCATTTTGCAAATGGGTGATGGACCCCTCCCTCAGGGAGGTTTCCTACTCTTATTACATCTACCCTTGAATGTGCTATTACAACAAGACTCCAGTTTAACAGCTTTTTGTCTCTGGCCAGGGGGTGACATACAGTGCCCAGCAGAATGGAGTGAAGGGAATTGCAGGAGCAGCAAAACTGCAAAAGAAAATCAACAAACCACAATCCAGAACTTCAGAGACTATATCAATCACATAGAACTAGGACAGCCTAATCTCTCCCCATCCTGGAGCTCAGGGACATTTGCGGAAGAGGGGGCGGTAAGATTGTAAGAGCAAAAGGATGGGAGGAGCAACGATTTGCAAGATTCTCAACAATAGTTGGGGCCAAAGCAATCGTAATGGGACTTTGCATGCCCTGCGCAATGTCCAGCACACTGTTGCCCTCATAAAGTCTAGCATCTGTTAAGGGCACCGAGACCCCTTGAGGCAAGGGATTGACAGCCATAGTAGTGATCTTATGCTTAAGGGGAACAAGAGAAAGGGCTTATGGAAATGCCACTGGGTCCTTATATGTCATCGGAGAGGAGGACCCAATGGAGAGTTAGGCGTATACAATAAAGAACTCTCTGGGAATTGGGGGGGAGGCACTGGGGGAAGGAGAGGGGGAGGAGGGGGGAGGGAGGGAACTGGTAAAAAATTTTAAAATGTATAATTAAATTTTTAATAAAAATAAAAAAATAAAAAAATAAAACAGTCTCAGGCAGAGTTTAAAATTGAATTAAAAGACAAGTTATCTTCAACCCAAAACTCAACAGAGAGTCTTATCAGCAGAACAAATGAGGCAGAAAGTAGAATTTCAGATCTTGAAGACAAAGTGGGAGAATTAACCAGCTCAATGGAAGAGATTGTTAAACCCAAAAAGATACTGGAGAGGAACATTCAAGAGACACCCTGAAGAAGCCTAACATGCGCATTCATGGAATACCAGATCAAGAATCCCAAAATACCCACCGGAGGAAATATTTCAATTCATCATAAATGAAAACTTCCCACAACTAAAGAATGAGAGGCCTAGCCAAATACAAGAGGCATTTCGCACTCCAAACAGATATGACCAAAATAGAAAATCGCCACGGCAAATAATACTCCACATTCAAGACAAAGTAAAGGTGCTGAGAGCTTCAAGAGAAAAAAAGCAACTCACTTTTAAAGGTAAACTTATTAGAATAACAAGTGATTACTCAATGGAAACAGTAAAAGCAAGAAGAGCTTGGAGTATTAAATGAGCAAAAATGCCAACCCAGACTGATATACCCGGAAAACTATCTGTCATGATTGAGGGAGAAAGAAAAGTTTTCCAGCACAAAGACAACTTGAAGGGATACATGTCTACCAAACCAGGCCTTCAAAAAATCCTAGAAATGATACTCAAGCTTGAAGAAAAGAACAAGCATATCCAGGAGGACAGAAAGGAAGTATAATACCACCAAAACATAACTATCAAACAACATGCTTACAAAATCTACTAAACATAAAAAATGTCCAGAATTAAAAATAATTTCTCCATCATAACATTAAATGTCAATGGTATTAACTCGCCGATTAAGAGACACAGATTACAAACTTGGATTAAAAACCACAATCCAACAATCTGCAGCCTTCAGGAAACTCATCTCACCACAAAAGATAGGCACATCCTAAGAATGAAAGGTTGATCAAAAATCTTGCAAGCTAATGGAACCAGGAAACAGGCAGGGGTAGCAATTATGCTTTCAGACAAAATGGACTTCAAACCAAAGAAAATCATAAGAGACACAGATGGATACTACATTTTAGTCACAGGTACAATTCACCAGGAAGACTTCACAATACTGAACATATATGCACCCAATACGGGCCCCTCCACATTCATTAAGAAAACCTTACAGCGTCTAAAGCAAGAAATCAACCCCCAAACGATAATTCTTGGGGACTTCAACACCGCCCTCTCAACATGAGATAGATCAACAGGTCAAAAGCTTAACAGAGACACTTTGGAACTTAATCAAACCCTTAAAGAAATGGACCTTACAGATCTCTATCGAACTTTTCACCCACACACCAAAGAATACACATTTTTTTAGCAGCACACGGAACTTTTTCCAAAATAGATTACATATTGGGCCATAAAACGAATCTACACATAGACAAAAAAGTTGAAATTCTAACCTATGCCCTGTCAGACCACCACAGCCTAAAGCTGGACATCCACAACACAACAAACAAGAGAAAATACACTAACTCCTGGAAACTTAACACTATGATGCTGAATGAGAACTGGATTCAGAAAGAAATTAAAAAGGAAATTCAAGATTTCCTGAAAGTGAACGATAATGAAAATACAACTTACCAAAATCTCTGGGACACAATGAAAGCTGTCCTAAGAGGTAAGTTCATAGTTCTTAATGCCTACATCAAAAAAATGGAAACATCAGAAATAAATAACTTAACGATGCAGCTTAAAGCTTTAGAGAGACGAGCAATCTGATCCCAAAAGTAGTAGAAGAGAGGAGATTAGCAAAATAAGGGGAGAAATATCTGAAATCGAGATTAAGAAAACGATAGAAAAAAATCAACCAATCAAAAAGCTGGTTCTTTGAAAAAATCAATAAGATTGTAACACCCCTAGCTAAATTAACCAAAAGCAAGAGAGAGAAAACCCAAATTAACAAAATTAGAAATGAACATGGAGTTATCACTACTGATACCCAAGAAATCCATCATATTTCAAAAATTTATACTCTGTGAAGTTTGACAACACAAAAGAGATGGATGAATTTCTAAGTAAACACAACCTACCTAAATTGAATCAGGAAGTTGTGAATTACTTAAATAGCCCTATAACATATAAGGAAATTGAAGAAGTAATCTTGAATCTTCCCACCAAAAAATGTCCTGGACCAGATGGATTCAGCACAGAATTCTACCATACATTTAAGGAGTTAATAACACCAATACTCCTTAAACTGTTCCATCAAATAGCAAAGGAAGGAATACTACCAAATTTCTTCTATGAAGCTAATATCGTTTTAATCCCAAAACCTAATAAAGACTCACTTAAAAAAGAAAACTATAGGCCGATCTCGCTGATGAACACAGATGCAAAGATTCTCAACAAAGTCTTAGCAAATCAGATTCAAAAACATATCAAAAAGATCATTCACAGGGACCAAGTAGACTTCATCCCCGGCACACAAGGTTGGTTCAACATATGAAAATCAATAAATGTAATTCATCATGTAAACCAGTCCAAAGACCAAGACCACATGATACTCTCAATAGATGCAGAAAAAGCCTTTGACAAGATCCAACAGCCTTTTATGATCAAAACGCTAGAGACAGGAGGAATGGAAGGAACCTTTATCAACATAATAACAGCTGTATACAGCAAGCCCACAGCAAGGATTATGCTCAATGGGGAACAATTGGAAGCATTCCCACTTCGATCAGGAACTAGACAAGGCTGTCCACTCTCAACACTTCTTTTCAATATTGTACTTGAAGTCTTAGCTGAAGCCATAAGACAAGAAAGGGACATAAGAGGGATTCAAATCGGCAAGGAAGAAGTCAAGCTATCCCTATTTGCAGATGACATGACCTTATACCTGAGAGATCCCAAAAACTCCACCAGGAAGCTCCTGGAACTAATTGAGAAGTTCAGCAGGGTGGCAGGATACAAAATTAATGTGCAAAAATCAGAGGCCTTCCTATATGCCCAGAATGAAAGAAGTGAAAAAGCCTTGAGAGAAACAATCCCATTTACTGTAGCCCCTAAAAAGATGAAATACCTTGGTATAAACCTAACCAAGGAGGTAAAAGACCTTTACAATGAAAACTTTAAAACCCTAAAGAAAGAAATTGCAGAAGACACCAGAAGGTGGAAAGACCTCCCATGTTCCTGGATTGCCAGAATTAACATTGTAAAAATGATCATCCTACCAAAGGCAATACAAATTCAATGCTATACCAATTAAAATCCCAAAGCAATTCTTTAAAGAAGTTAACCAAATAATCTCAAAATTCATATGGAGGCACAAAAGACCCAGGATAGCAAAGACAATCCTGAGTAACAAAAACACTGCTGGAGGTATTACCATACCAAACCTTAGTCTATACTACAAATCCATAGTTATAAAAACAGCCTGGTACTGACTCCAAAATAGACACACAGATCAATGGATAAGGGTTGAAGACCCAGATATAAGCCCACAAAATTACAGCCATTTGGTCTTTGACAAAGGGGCCCAAAGAATCCAATGGAAAAAGAACAGCATCTTCAACAAATCGTGCTGGCAAAACTGGATCTCCACATGCAGAAGATTAAAGCTGGACCCATACTTATCACCATGTATAAGACTTAATTCCAAATGGATCAAGGACCTTGATATCAGGCCAGAGACTATAAAAACCATAGTTGAAAGGATAGGGAACTCCCTCGAGCTGATTGGGCTAGGCCAACATTTCCTAAACAGACATCCAATGGCACAGTCACTGCTACCAACTCTCAACAGTTGGGATCTTGTGAAATTAAAGAGCTTCTGTTCAGATAAAGAGATTGTAACACGAGCTCAAAGGCAACCCACAGAATGGGAGAAAATCTTCACTAACCACATATCTGATAGAGCTCTACTGTCCAGAGTGCACAAAGAACTTAGAAAACTAAACACCAAGGAAACCAATGGCCCAATTAAAAAATGGGCTCTGGAACTTAAAAGAAATTTTACTAGGGATGAAATTAAAATGTCTAACAAATATCTTCAAAAATGCTCCACTTCTTTAGCCATCAGGGAAATGCAAATCAAAACTTCCCTGAGATATCATCTCACCCCAGTCAGGATGGCAAAAATCCACAATACAAACAACAACAAGTGCTGGAGAGGATGTGGAGAGAGGGGAACTCTGCTACATTGCTGGTGGGAATGCAGGCTCATACAGCCACTCTGGCGAGCCGTCTGGAGATTCTTAAAGAAATTAAAGATTGAAATGCCATATGACCCTGCGATTCCACTTTTGGGAATAACCCCCCATGCAGCAGAGGTTCACCTCAATAGCACAAGCACGACCATGTTCGTAGCAGCACTGTTTACAATAGCAAAATCATGGAATCAACCTAAATGTCCAACAGTTAACGAGTGAATAAGGAAACTGTGGTACATCTATACAATGGAGTACTACTCAGCCACCAAGAATGATGAATTACTGGAATTTGCTGGGAAATGGATGTCATTAGAAACAATTATATTAAGTGACGTATCCCAAACCCAGAAAATTAAGTGCCATATGTACTCCCTAGTAGGTGGCTCCTAGTACCAAACTCACCCAACCCACATTGAGACACTCAAGGGTAAACCTATGTAATACACTAATTGCAAGGATTGTGAACAGGAGGGATGCGGTTGGAGGGCCACACCAGACACAAGGAGAGAGGGGACCATGTTACAGCAGATAACATCGGCCTCCAAGGAATGCAAGTAAGTAATGTGACACCTGGGTAAGTTCACATACATTCGTTCCTGATCATGTACAACTGAGGGGGTATGATCTCACCAGAAGGGGAGGGCATATAGTCTGGCAGATGAAAGGTGATCATTTTGCAAATGAGTGACTGACCCCTCCCTCACTGAGGTTTCCTGCTTTTATTACATCTACCCTTGAATGTGCTATTATAACAAGACTCCAGTTTAACAGTTTTTTGTCTCTGACCAGGGGGTGACATACAGTGCCCATCAGGATGGAGTGAAGGGCATTGCAGGAGCAGCAAAACTGCAAAAGAAAATCAACAAACCACAATCCAGAATTTCAGAGACTCTATATCAACCACATAGAACTAAGCCAGCCTAATCTCCCCCCATCCTGAAGCTCAGGGACATTTGCGGCAGAGAGGGCGATAAGATTGTAAGAGTAAAAGGTGGGAGGAGCAATGATTTGAAGATTCTCCACACTAGTTATGGCTGAAGCAATCATAATAGGACTTTGCATGCCCTGCGCAATGTCCAATACACTATTGACCTCACAAAGTCTAACATCGGCTAAAGGCACCAAGATCCTTGGAGGCAAGGGATTGATGGCCACAGTAGTGTTCCTATGCTTAAGGGGAACACGAGAAATGGTTCAGGGAAATGTCACTGGGTCCTTGTACGTCATCGGAGAGGAGGACCAAGAGGAGAGTTAGGCATACACAATAAAGGACTCTCTGGGAATTGGGGGGGAGGCACTGGGAGATGGGGAGGGAAGGAGAGGGAGCAGGGGGTTCGGGGGGAGGAGGAGGGGGGAGGGTACTGGTGTACCTATTAAGTTTGTATGAGCGGAAATAATAATAAAAATATTAAAAAATTAAAAAGAAAGAAGCATCACATCTGTTGAGGTAGGTCTATGTTATATGTAAAAGAGTTCACTTTCTTCCTGTATGCAAATTGTTTCAGGGCATTTCAAAAACCAAACCATATGACTAAAGGGCAATCTAGGCTTTCTTTAATTTAACTAGTAGCACTACTGTACTTGTCAGCATGTTGTTCCGTTAAAAAGAGATCACTTAAGAACCACTATGTTATCCTTTTATGCTATGAAATATCTACAATTAACATTGATGATGAAATATGCTGTGGGGCTGTAGAAAGCAAGCAATAAACTGCTGCAGATCACATTGTAAGGAAATTTATGTCCTGAACATTCCTAGTTATCTTAATACAAATTATTGGCAAACAGGCTCTGAAGAGGCATGATTTTTTTCCTATGGTATAAGTTTCAAATGAAAAGAAAATGATTTTTTCTTCATAAATCTCTCCAATATTTAGAGTCGTTGGCTACAAAATGCTCATCATATGACAATACTAATTGGATGAAAAAATTATCCAGTATTCAATACCTAAAGTGATCTATAACACTAAAAATTAAAAGGAAGGCTGCAGTGGGAAGAGGGCTAAAATCAGATGGTAAGAAGCCAAAATCACAAAAAATTCTTTGTATCCATGGATGAAACTGTCAAAGAACAAAAATATACTTTAAAAAAAGAGGAAAAAAAATAACTCCGTACTTTTTGCATGTTTCCTACATGTATTTGACATATTATAGAATATCTTATCAAGTAAAGTAAGATAGGAAAGATAAACAATGTAATAAGTAAGCTTATGTGCTGGAGAGATGGCTCAGGAGTTAAACCTCTGCCTTAAAAACGGTTGGTCCTGAGTCTGGATCACAGATCCCATGTAAAAATGCCAGGTGGAAATGGCACAGCATGCACTTTTGGTCCTGGAAAGCAGAGCCTGGGAAATAAAGAGTAAAATAAAGAAGAGATAACACAATCTAGGGTGATTTCCGAAGTCATCCTTGGACCTCCCCAGGCACAAACAGTGCCCTTTGATACACAGACACACAAAAACCCACAGAAACACACACACACACTAAATAAATAAACATGTCTAAAAAGACAAGTTTATAACAGGAGGCAAACTGTCTTTACCAATGAGATAACTGTATCAATAGAAATTCTTTATCATCTCCAAAACAATTACTATAATTGAATTCATCAATTTTAGAAGTATTCAGTGTTAATATAAATGACTATTATAGGATCATGTCATCTTCAAATAGAGACATCTTGACTTCTTCCTTTCCAATATGAATTCCTTTTATCATCCTCTTTTATCTTATGGATCTAGCTAAGAAATATAGTACAATATTGAATAGAAGTGGTGAGAATGGACAGCCTTGTCTAGTTCCTGATCAAAGTGTGAATGCTTCAAGTTTTTCCCCATTTACTATAATCTTTCCTTGTCTTATACAGCTTTTATTATGTTGATATAAGTTCCTTTCATTCCAACTGTCTCTAGGGTTTAATCATAAAAGGATGTTGGATCCTGAAACTAACACATAAATTCATCAGAGTGGGAGATTACAAAATAAACATGCAAAAATCAGTGGCCTTCCTATACACCAAGGAAGCAAAAAATGAAAAAGCCCTAGCAGAAACAATCCCATTTACTATAGCCCTTAAAAAATATGAAATACCTTGGTATAAATATAATCAAAGAAGTGAGAGACCTTTATAATGAAAACTTTAAAACCCTAAAGAAAGAAATTACAGAAGATACTAGGAGTTGGAAGGACCTCCCATGTTCCTGAATTAGCAGAATCAATATCATAAAGATGACCATCCTACCAAAAGCAGTATACAGATTTAACACTATACCAATCAAAATCCCAAAGCAATTTTTTAAAGAAACTGACCAAACAATCTCAAAATTCATATGGAAGCACAAAAGGTCCAGGACAGCAAAAACAATCCTGGGTAATGAAAACACTGCTGGAAGCATCACCATACCAAACCTTAATCTATACTAAAAATCCATAGCAATAAAAACAGCTCGTACTGGCTCCAAAATAGACACATAGATCAATGGAGAAGACCCAGATACAAGTCCACACAATTATAATTGTTTAATCTTTGACAAGGGGCCCAAAAACTCAATGTAAAAATAACAACATCTTCAATAAATGGTGCTAATAAAGCTGGATATCTACATGCAGAAGATTAAAAGTGGACCTGTACTTGTCACTATGCATAAAAAGCAATTCTAAATGCATCAAAGACCTTAATATTAGGCCAGAGACTATAAAAACCCCATTTGAAAAGTTAGGGAACTCCCTTGAGTGGATTGGACTAAGCCAACATTTCCTAAACAGAAATCCAATACCACAGGTAGGCACTAGAACCAACACTCAACAAATGGATCTTATGTAATTAAAGAGCTTCTGTTCAGCTAAAGAGATTGTCAGCTAAGCACAAAGGCAATGAACAGAATGGGAGAAAATCTCCATCTGATAGAGCTCTATTATACAGAGTACACAAAGAACCTGAATATTAAATACCAAGAAGATAAATAGCCCAATTAGAAAATGGGCCTCAGAACTCAAAAAAACTTTTCTAGGAACAAAATTAAAATGTCTAAAAAATATCTTAAAAAATGGTCCACATCCCAACGATCAGGGAAATGCAAATCGAAACTTCCCTGAGATATCATCTCACCATCAGTATGGCCAAAATCTACAGTATAAACAACAGCAAATGCTGGAGAGGATGTGAAGAGAAGGGAACTCTCATATACTGCTGGTGGGAATGCAGGCTTATACCACCAGTCTGGCGATCAGTATGGTGATTTCTAAAACACTTAAAGATTGAAATGCCATATGACCCTGCTATACCACTACTGGGAATAATCTCCCAAAATGCAGTAACTCACTACAGTTTCATGAGCACAACCTTGTTCATTGCAGTACTATTTACAATTGCAAAGTTATGGAATCAACGCATATGCCCAACAGTTGATGAATGGATAATGAAAATGTGGTATATTTATACAATGGAATACTGTCTTAGTGACAGTTTATTTGAAGAGCAACCAAGAGCAATGGCAAAGCCTATAATGTTTGGGGGTCTTTGAGGCATCTCTGATCAGCATTTTATCAGGAAATGACACATTCCTGTTACTTCTCGTGTATTTTGTCGCTGGATTCTACGTGGAGCAGCGCAGGGATTTTTTTTTTTATTCTATTTATTCTTCTCCTATTCATTTAACTTTCATGTCCTTCATTTTCCCAGTTAACATGTCATTGGAGGCAAAAGAAAGAAATGAGAGGCAGGAGGAAATTAAGTCAGAGTATGCAGTTGTAGGATAACCTTACTCTGGGTCCCCACAGGTTGGACTTCTATTAAAAGTCAAACTTGTGAGAGGTAACCTATCTGGTTAGCTTCCTTCTAGACTGTAGTAGCCATTGGATTCTGTGGTTCCTTCTGGCATGTGGATGATCATGAGTTCCTATTTTTATTATGACTGATTAAACTATACTCACTCCTTCCTCAGGTATAGCATTATAAATAATCTCTCTTCACATAGTCCCCGTTTTAGTGCACTAGTTTTTTCTCACCAAAAGCCTCATTGAAATGTTTGCATAGAGATAGATTTCTTTACCTATGCTTTATTCATATGATAAGTGTATGTGTTGTAAGATGGAGTGAAAGTGTATCTATACACACATGTAAACAAATACAAAGCAAAGTATCTATAATCAGTGTTTTGCAAGGCATTGCATTCATTGTCTTAGGTATAAATCAATAAACATACAGAATCATATTCTGGGGATGGAGAAAGTATTGCTAGAAAAGGAGATTTTTTTAAGGATAAAAATTTCTCCTCCCTCTCTCCTGGTCTCTCTTCTGACTCTCTGATAAAGGGCAGGCAATCTTTCACAAGTGAATGTAAAAATGCTTGGTACTTCTGAGTCTTTCATATCTAAATTTAAATCCCAAATTAGACACTAGTCAGCATAGTTAGACATGTTTTTTACCAGTTTAATTACTGGAGAATTGTTTTTACAACAGATTTGTGCTTATTATTATTGGGAATTTTTACTGTTTTTTATGAATTTTAAAAATGCATTGTAAGACATTCCATTTTGATATTTTTATCCAAATATATCATTATATGTTATTTAACTTGTGACCCTTTCCACTGTTCTTCTACAGGTAATTAATAATCTATTATCATTCTCTGTCTTTGACTCAGTTTTCCATTTATTCAGTTCTTTTTAGTAACTGATATTGTTCAACAGCTCACAATTATGATTCTTCTTCACAGTGTCTACAACTTGTTATAACCCTGTTACAGGCAAACAGAGAAAGTGTGAAATTACCTTAATGCTTAAAGCTTCACATGAGTGGTATTTTATAAGCCAGAACTCAGTCTCAGGAAAAGAAATAGAGTTATATAGACAATTTCTACTGGAACTGAATTTTTTTATCCCTGTATTAAATAAAATCTGTAGCTCAAGTATTGAAAATATTTATTTTATTGCCACAAAAGTATAATAATTATAGAAATAGGACATCTAGATCGTTCTATGGCTCTAATTATTATTTTTCATAAGTCTATAATATCTCAAATAATTTGTGCCTCATGTCAACTATTATGTGCAACCTGCCATCTAATAAGCTAAAGTTCTCTGAATATTTTCAATCTGTTAACATCATTTTTTTCCAAATTTCCACATGTACTGCATTAGATATCTTTATTGCGGGACATAAACATTAGCCCTAACCCCTTTTGCCATGGTCTAATTGAGGCATAACCTCCCATGTGTCCTGACATAGCCCCATGTAAGAAAAGCATCATAGAAAAGGAAAGAGTAATGCTTAATGACTCACAAACTAAGAACCCACTGTTGTAGTTAGCCTGTATTGTTGTTGATAAATTACCATCAAACCATTTAAGATAACAAGGGGTTTATTCTCTTTCATGACTTCTGATTACAGTTCCTTACCCTGCATGGCAGGATAGTCTCACACCAACACCAGGGTTGAGGTAACTGGACACACCAAATCCACATAGATTTATCAGCAATAACACAGGTTAACTGCAACAGAATTTGGTACCAGAGTAGAGAGGTGTCACATGGGGATAAATCTGGCTATGTGGCTTTTGTGGATTTTGAATGGTTTTGTTGAATGAAGATTGAAATGTTTGAAGATTTTGGGTCTGTGGACTGTACATTCCATTCTGCAGTTTAGTAGCCCATTAGGAGAACAGAAGTATGTAGAGAAGTGTGGATTGTTTGGGGTTCAATTTGTGATTTAAGGAAGCAGGACTTTGATAAAGTTTAATTTGAAGTTGATGGTAGTTTCCTTGGTAGAGGAGAATTATTTTGATAGCCCTAAACTTTGGATGAGGAAAGGGCAGAAAACAGAGCAGCTGTTACTGTTGGAGATATTAGTAGCATTGAAAAAAACCATAATGCTTTGCACTGTTGGAAAAAAATGAATATCACTGTGTTAATATTCTTGTGTGTGAGAACACAGAAAAGTTGAAAGAGCTTGATTGCAGGGAGCCAATCTCCACCTGGAGGTTATGGCATAACTTGGCACTATCATCCATGTTTTGGAGGCATCAAAGATGCAAGGGGGAGAAGGTCATGAATCCCTCTCCAAGATTTCATGAAAAGACAGGGACCAGGGTAGTGTGTGGCAAGAAGACTGCACAGGGGCCCAAGGACATTTTGTGTTATGAAGTTGAAGACGATCCCAAAAAGTCAATTTATGCTAAGGAGTTGAAGCCTGGTTTGTCATTGAGAAGTGAAGATATTTGACATGCCAGAGCCAATGTGGGACATCTGCTAAGAAGAATTGTATACATGAATGTGCGCTCATAGTTGCAGATGAAAGTTCATCCTTGAAGCTGCTTGTGCAACTTCCAGCTGTCTGGAAACACTGGAATTGCCCAGAATTTTGAACCACTATTTTGAACTATTGAATGTGTATTTGACTGGCTGGACTTTTTATTTCTTATTATGTCATGATACTTCTATTTTAATGTTCATTTGTGTTAAAGAATTTAATTGATTTGACAGGATCTTACAGTTAAGACATTTCAAACTTTTAGAATTAAATGTATTTATAAATTTAACACCTGTGGGACAAGATAAAGGTTACAGTTCCAAAGTGATATATGTTTTTGTGTTAGTTGACAAGGGGTGGTGTGCTATAGTTAGGTACAGGTGTCAACTTGGTGGTTGAGAGTTTGAGCTCTGGGCACATTTATAGAGCTAAGCCTAGAGCAAATGTGCAGAGATTGTATGGTGGATGAGGAAGTCCCAGCCCATGATGGGTGGGACTAGTCCCTAAGGAGGTGAATAAAATGGAGGGAACTTTTTGAGAAAGGTAGGCTTCCTTGTGTATGCTTGGCCAGACATGCTGGTCTGTCAAGTAAGGATCATCCCTCTCTCAGTTCTTATGTGTACATGTTGTAGACTTTGGTGATTATACATGCACTCCTGCCAAATGGACTAACAACTCTAATAGGAATTAAGAGAGAATAAACCCTCTATTTCCTTGAGTCATTTGATGGTGAGTTTATCAGCAACCATGCAGGCTAACTACAATACCCACTCTCTGTTATTCATTATTTGATTGAATCACCACAGAAGAGTTGGGAAGAGAGAATTTTAGTTGCACTTTATAGAAGCAAACTGTGGCTAAGAAAAGGTAGAAAATGGAAAACTGAGGAGATTCATTCCAAGATATTGACAAACCCCAATATGTCAAACTACATGTTCTTTTAATAAGAGTAATTATTGTTAGATAATAATTGAAGCCTTAAGCAAAAGAGAGAGTTTGAAAGCAACTGATCAATAGCAATATCAAGTTGTAGTGTAGAACAAAACTTTCAAAATTAAGTTTTCCTATGTCAAGGTTCATGTATCTCAAGAAAGCAACTGCTTAAATGAAGATATTAATACAAGAGAAGACTCAAAGGTAGATGGAAGAATAGGAGTAAGACACAGCAGTGGGGAGGGGGAGTCAGTGTCCCATTTGCCAGATGGTTGTTGTCTATCTTCCAGTCCCTATATCCTCACTGATTAGTGGGATCAAACCTGTGTAGAACCAAGTGACCAGGAAGAGAAGTGAGAGTGAGCTACACCAGAAGTCTCACTACTCACATGCAAAACATGACCGTGGCCTATTTTCTCTACTGAAACATGCTCGAATATCTCCTTTCTTTTGAGGTCCTTGCTTTCCTTCTCTCCTCTTTATAATCCTTTGCAATTACAGTGGGTATCATAGAGATTTACCTTTGAATATGTCATTAAGTGGGTTTGGAACTAGGATCCACTTATTAGGGAATACATACGGCATCTAACTTTCTATGTCAGGGATACTTCACTCAATATAATTTTTTCTAATTCCATCCATTTCCTGGAAAATTTCATTAATTCATCTTTTTTGATGGCTGAGTAGTATTCCATTGTATAAATGTATTACATTTTTATTATCCATTCATTAACTTTTGGGCATTTGGGTTGATTCCATGACTTCGCTAGTGTAAATAGTGCTGTAATGAACATGGTTGTACTTGTGTCACTGTAGTGAATTGCTGCATTTTGGGAAATTATTGCCAATAGTGGTATAGTAGGGTCATATGGCATTTCAATCCTTAACTCTTTTAGAAATCACTCTTCTGATTACCAGAGTGGTTATATAAGCCTGCATTTCCACCAGCAATGTATGAAAGTTCCCTTCTCTCCACATCCTTTCCAGCACTCAGTATTGTTAAGATCTTTGTTTAAACAGTCTTTTATCTTAGGTTAGGAGATGACCTTCCATACCTATCGGTATGCAGCCAAGGGCAGTGCAGGAATAGCAAACAACAACAAACCATAATTCAGAGCACCAAAGACCCTACATTATTCATTGGAACCAGAACAGCCAAATCTCTCCCCATCCTAAAGCTCAGGAACCTTCTGGAAGAGGGGGGCAGCAAGATTTTAAGAGCCTAAAGATGAGGAGGACCAATGATATGCAAGCTACTTCATACGTTAGGGATTTGGCAGCCAGGATTGCACATTGCCTGACCTGCACAATAGCTGACATGTCAATGACCACCTCAAAGTCTAGCAGGAATTACAGGGGAGAAGGCCTCAGGCAGTAAGATCCTTAGAGACAAGAGGTTAAATAGTTTGCTGTCTATATGTGATTACAATTGCCAAAGGAGGCCCAAATCTTTTTCTTTTAACAATGAGGTTTACCACTATTGTGTCTTTTAATAAGACATATTTTTTCAAGTTCTGTCTAAATATAAAATAGAAGGTGATCATCAAGTAAAGAAAAGGAAATATGGAGATTGTAGATATGAGGCATACTAATAAAAATGCTTTTGGATGAGAAAGTAAAGATTATTACAGAAACTGAAATAGAAAGGAATGAATGTTGAAGGTTAAGGTACATTGTAGAAAGATTTTGATGATTAAAGGAGTGTGTATTGTAAAAAAACGTATTGTGCTTCCAAAAAATGGACATGGCCATGAACATAGGATTTTAACTAAAGTCAAACTGACTAAAAATAAAACATTTCTGAGACCAGGCAATACAAGTCACATGTAATTGTTATGTTACCTACAGAGGATGAGAAATGCAGGTATATATTCAGATACAGATCATCATGGCTAGTAGATATAATATGATCCAGGAATTTCTTAATGGCTCTGTGAATTAACTATTTCTCTCTCCCAAGTACTACCTTCTCTTGATTATCTAGTCTCAACACTAGATCATAAGAATGAGCCTTCTTAATTACATGAGACACTGACTATATGGTGTCTACATTCACAAATCTGTAATGTTTGGCTAATGGGGAACCAAATATAAGCTCCTGAAAAGAAGTTGCTACACCTGTAAAACTGGTTGATGTCATTAAGTGAAGTGGGGAGACCTAGAATGTTATAAATCCAGAGCTAAATTATCTTGAGTCCATTTTAGCATGCTTAATTACCATTTGTTGCACTCCTTTGTATGTGACCTAACATCCTAGTGACCATAATCTAAATTCTCTGGAATCTATAAGCAAAACCCTGATTTCCACCAACCAGAAGACTGTTATTTTAAAAAGTAAACCAGACAGCCTGATAAAGTTCAGTAGAAATCTGACTCTTTTACCAATACAGGCATGCCCAAGAGAGTCCTGTGATACTCACAAGCAAAAGAACAGGGAGTGGAGGGATAGGATGAGACACAGCAGAATGGCTGAAGAGAAGGGAAGATGAGAGAAGAGAGTGTGGATTGAAAGGATGGGAGAGGAGGGGACTAGGGAAAGGGATCAGAGTGAAGACATAAACCAAATTTATTTGTAATAAATAAATTAATAAAAATGAAAAAGTAAACCAGGTAATTAACAAGCTCAATGTAGCCTCCTCCTGAGTACATTGGTTTATGAAATGCTGAATCTTAAACTTTTAGTTCTTCTATTTGGACCATACTTATTTAACTATATTCACTTTGTCTCTTCTAGAATATAGATTCAATAAAACATTCTGTGATGATGCAATAGAATCCTATCTATCGTAGGTCCCTGGACTCTATGGAAAATTGAAAAAAGGATATTTCATTGTTCCTCTCTTTGTTCATGAAGCAGCCAGATTAGTCATCGTCCCTTCTTGGAATGTCAAATATCCTCATCAAATAGAAATGGGAAAAAGAAGGATCAATTTAGTTTCTGTTGGATAACTAGTAAATTTATAGTCCTGTAGGATCTATACCTACTACCCCTATAGTCTTTGCTTCTCTTTCACAGTAACTCCTTAGCAATGTTAGCATTATAAAAGATTGTGGCTTTGTCCATCTTTCTGTTTTTCTAGCTCTTCCATCATGTGTCCACAGCATGGTGGCTCTGATTTTCTCCTAACCATGTGCTCATGACTGCTAGGTCCCTGTTCCCTCTAATCTTAAACTTTCTTCTTTGCTTCAGTATTCTCCTACTTTAAGACTATGTGGCACTCTCCTTTCCTCCATTTGCACCAAGCATCCTAGGATTTCTCCTCCTTTCTCTCAGTTTCAATAAAACTCCTGCTTGTACTTCTAAACATGTTCTAGTTTCAGTATTCTATTCTTGAACACAAGAACTGCAAGAAACAACAATCCTGACAGAGTTGGACTTCCAACTAGACATATCTACCATCAGCTTTGTATCATTGATACAGGTTCTTCTGGGGTCTTTTTGTTCCAGGTTTTTGTGTTAAGAAGTTGAAGACAGAAACCAGAACATGTGTAGAGGATTAAGGCAGAGTTTAATAGAGGCAAGAAAAATCAGAACTCACAAATGTGACTCCATGAGGCACAAGAGAGCTCTGGAGAACTCATGGACTTCAGGCACAAAATCCATGAAGGGTGATAGAAAAGTCACATAAGAACTCATGTATTCCATACATGGCAAGAAAGCCAAAGATGGCTGCAATAGGCAAGTTTATTTATAAGCTTAAGAAGACCTGGAGAAAGATAGTTTTTCCTCATTGGTTAGCTTCAGCTTTTGCAAACGTGATTGGGGTCTTTGGTCCTCTACATCTCATTAGTCTGTTCATACAAGCAGGAATTTTATTGAAACTGGACTCAGCCCAGTTGATCTTGTGTCTGACCTCGTGGTAGGGTTAAGCTACATTGGAAAATTAATCTCTACATCCTTTCATGAACAGATGATTTGGAGACTTTATCTTTAGTGTCTTGAGATTAATAGGGTGTAGCCCTGGGGATGACCTACAAAGACCTTCAGACATCATACTCTAAAACTGTCTAATTATAGGATAAACAGCAGTTGAATCTTCAGCTTTAAGAGGGTACCTAGGAATATTTTAATTCCCAGCCATGTTCAAGGACACATTTTTAAAATTCATACAATTTTCTTTAGTTCTTAGGAACTTGGGATCTTTTTCTGTCACCTTTCTTCTCATAAGGATGAGGACAGGTTCACCTGTCCCTGGGCAAGGATCATGAAGGATAATAAGGTTGGATCTGAAGTAGTATGGGCAACCCTTCCAGAGCCATCTTCTCAGTGAAGTTAAATGGCATATGACAACAATTCACCAATATCATGCAAACTACAAAAAGCTTGTCTATGAATTTGATTTAACACGAGGAAAAATAGGATTTTCAAACCTACATCTGTGTGGCTTGTGCTGTACATATAGGTTTTGCTGCAATTAGTATTGCATATTGAAAATTATGTGCTTTCATAATTAGTATTGCATATTGAAAATTATGTGCTTTCATAATTCTTGAAATTTTAGGGCTGTGGCTGGGGATTAATAAGATCTATGTTTTTATTTTGAAATGAAAGAATAATTGTGAAAGGAAAGATGGAAAAGAATTTGCATGATGCATTGACAGTGACAGATCAACATTAAGAACAGATTCATGTGGAAGTTTATCAAATATTGATTAACTTCAAGTTATCCAACAAAATTTGGAAAGCTTTTTGACAGTTAATCCTTGGTGTTTACTTGACCATACCTGACATTAACTAAGATCAGCCATCAGACTATTTGAGGAGATTATCCAAATCAATACATTTACAGTACAAAGCCTTAGATATGATTGGAAACTCCCAGTATCAGACCAGATAAAAGGAACCATAAAACAGAAGACCTCTTCCAATCTCCAGGAATCCTCCAGTCTTCAGCCATCACCCACAGGCCTACTAGACTGAGCACCTCTAAGCCTCTATGATATTTGCAGTAACTTACCTTGCCTGCAGCTTTAGCCAGCCTCTGCCATGAAAGACTGTTTCTCTCCACTGCAACCATAAGCTGAATAAATAAATCTCCCTTTCTCCCTTAAGTTGCTTGACTTTGAATGTTCTCTCACAGCAACAGTTAAGAGTAACTATTACAGTTTTCATAATAAAATATATGAGGAATATATAAGAAGCAAAATCACAGCTCTTACCTCTAATGCTCTTCAGAATAAACTGGAAACAAATATAAGTAACCATCGCCCATCAATACAGATTCAATTTGCTCCAATTCCACATGGAATTCACTTTGTCATTAATTTATTGAAGTTTTATGATCAAAGATCAAAGAAAGTCAATAATCAAGTAACTTTTCAAATACATTAGCAGAAATATAAGATAAACAAGTTACAGCAAAGCTAGATCTCTGATAGGCCTTAAATACTATCTGGGGACATCTTTAGCCTTTAGGTTGGTGGGAACTAGTGGTTTGCTAAGTCAACAAATTTCAAAACATGTTAGGACAGGCATAGAAGAAGGGCAAGGAATGATCATTAAGGGAGATGTGAAGATCAGCCAAGATTAAGTGTAATTAGACTCTGAACTTGCAACATTCTAATCCTATCTGTACCCATTGAAATTGTAATCAAATCAGTCTGTCAATCAGTGAAACTTCTGTTTAGGAATCTAAATTCACAAATGCTATCTAGATGGGAAGATTTAGGGTATAAAAGTGAAATACTGACATTGAGATAAGAGCAAATTTTCTTAGGTAGTTCAAACAGAGTAGAAAGTTTATGCTGGGAAGGTCTTTGTTCTTTGCAAGTCATCCCCCATTGCTTGGAATCTCTGGAAGAAACACAACCTAAATGGGAGGAAATGGTTTTAATATGAAAGGATATAGAGATGAGCTCTATATTGCAGTTAAGTTTCTCACAAGAAATAGATTGATCATGAGGTTTACTGAAAGGTCAACTGGGCTGGTCCCCAATATGAACAGGCAAATGAGATACAGGGTACCAAAATCTCCAGTCAGGGTTGTTGAAACTGGTGCTGACTAATAAGGAAAGGTACTTTTCCAGGCCTGCCTAACATTATAAATACCCCTGACTCTGCCAGCCACCTTTAGCTCCCTTGTTCCTCATGGATTCCTTGCTTGGAATCCATGAGTTCCTTTTGGGCTCCCTTGCCACTCACAGATTCCATGTCTGTGAATTCCATTCTTTCTCTCTTCTAATAAAATCTGTCTTAATCTTCAATTCCTGAACACAGAACCTGGATATAAAAACACCACCACCGAAACAACATGACTTACCTGAGTTTTTTTAAGCTTCTTTGAAGAATAAGGTCCACGAACAAAGATATAATATTTTACCAAGATTTATTTATTTATTTTTGAGAACTTAAAGCAAAGATTTTATTGAAAATGAGAGAAAAGGGAAGAAACTCTTGAACACTTGTTTCAAGGAAGACAAGGAGAAAGTCTAGTTTTAAAGTGAGAGAGCATTAGAGCAGAGGAAATAACTTAAGGTCAGAATGTCACAATTAGCAAATGTCTAAGAGAGGACAGTATCACCATGGTGTGAACACATGGCAGGAGACCAGGAAGAAGAAGCTTAGATAACATGTATAAGTTCTGCATGCTCTTATATTTCTTTCTATAAGGAGAGATAATGAGAAATGATGACACTCACAGTCCCAGAGTTTCTTCTGATAATCATTGACATTGCTAATAATTGAAAATTTGATTGTGTATTGTCATTAACTTTGTATCTTAGACATAGGAAAATATTTGAAAAGTATCATGTTCCCTGAAATGCATAATTTCCCAGGTAAAAATACCAGGTGGAAATGGCCTATAATTCTGTCTCTAAACGGTGGTACCAGGGGAATCCCAGAGTGAAGAGGTAATGATGTAGCGCACTCTAGGATGATTCCCAAAGTCATTCTTGGGCTTCCATAGGCACACGCATTCAAAGTACCATCATCCACACCCCCCCACATTACCACTTATATACCCACAACCACAACTATACTAACATATGTAAAAGATGCAGATATAAACAGAAACTCTTAGGTTCTGGGGTCTTTATGGATATTACAGAATATAGGATCCTTGAAACAAGTAAAAATAAGCTGTTTAAAAATAAGCTAACCAATATGGCTCCCTCTAATGCTATACATGAAGAAAAGCAGGGTCTAGATAGCTTCATCTTTAATCTAAGGTCTCAAATGAACTTAAAATTATAATATTATGTTTGATTTGTGTCTTGGTCAGCAAACTTTTAGAAAGTTTTTAGAAAATGTTTTCCCTTAGGGAAAAACAAAGAAAATGCCCTGGGTTGCCTCTTAGAATCCAGTTACAATTAAAACTATGGTAGAAGTAGCAGGTATGTGACACATTCTGATAAGTTGTTGGTCAGAGAGGTCTCAAAGGACCTCCAACAATTAAGATGTTTGTCATTGCTCTTGGTTGTCCTCCAAAAACTGATGGTAATACCCTATGTGGCACATATGGATCACAGGATAAGGAAAAAAAACACCAGGTGGAACTTGTTTTGGGTTTGCTCCTTGCTGGATAGCTTACACAGTACCAAAAAGTACTGTAGAAACTATTGGGGTAGAAAAATGATCAAAGGTCTGCAAGCTACAATAAAAATCACCATGGCAACAGGTGACCACCAGTGTTGTAGTGGCATGAGTATTGAAGAGACAACCAATAGTTTTTGGATCAGATTTAAGGCCTGCTTGTCAAAATGGAATACATTCTTGTTACGGTAAACTAGAACAAGAACCTATGAAAGGGAAGGAAATAATTCATAAAGGAAGAGCAGACTATGAACGTTTACCTAGGAAGATGAACGTTTAGCTAAGAAGACAACACATCAAACTATTTTGTAAAGATCCATTATTATATCCATAGATTGGAAGAACACTCAGTACTCAATCTATAATCCTTTTTCCACAGCATAAGGTGTTTTTTTACTGAAGAATACAACTTGTCAAAATGTAGAAAATAAGTGTCTGTGATTGCTTGTCCCTAAACAGGACATATAAGCCTCTCCCATCCTCATCCCAAGTCTCAGGGGACATCACAGAAGAGTGGGCTGTAAGATTACAAGAGTTTGAAGTGGGAAGGTGGTGAGCCAGGCATTATCTTCTGGACATGACATAGTCATGTTATACAAGATATATATATTATATAAAAATTGTACGGGAACTGTCTTATCAACTTCTCACTATAACATCAGAAAGATCTCAAGAAGTGCCACACATCTCTGAGACTGAGGAAGACTAACGTTGATACAGAAGTAAAGGAGGGTGCTTTCCTCAATGTTATACCCATTAATCTAATATGCTTATTGGAATCTCAGGCATATGTCATCAAAGATAGACTAGAAGAAACACAGTAAGTCACAAAAGTGAAAAGATCGGAAAATAGGAGAGTTTGGCAAGAGAGATGAAAGTTTATAAGGGGAAAAATTGGGTGATGAGATTTGTGATTAAGCATTGAAAATATTATATATTTGTGACTAGTATTATATAATAATATTATTCTATAGACACTTATATAAGTGACTATATTCATATATTCAACATTAATTAAAAATTTAAAAATAGAAATTGCTTTCCCTGACAAAATTTTTTAACATTTTTTATTATTATTTCTGCTCATACAAACTTAATAGGTACACCGGTTCCCTCCTTCCCTCCTCCTCCCCCCGACCCCCTGCTCCTCCTCCCCTTACCCCTCCCTCCCCTTCCCCCAATCCCCCCAATCCCCAGAGAATCCTTTAATGTGCATGCCAGACTCTACTCTGGGCCCTTCTCTCCAATGACGTACAAGGACCCAGTGGCATTTCCCTGAACCCTTTCCTGTGTTCCCCTTAAGCATAGAAACACTACTGGGGCTGTCAGTCCCTTGCCTCCAAGGATCTTGGTGCCTTTAGCAAACACTAGACTTTGTGGGATCAATAGTGTGTTGGACATTGCACAGGGCATGCAAAGTCCAATTATGATTGCTTCGGCCCTAACTTATGTGGAGTATCTTGCATATCATTGCTCCTCCCATCCTTGTGCTCTTACAATCTTACTGCCCCCTCTTCCGTGAATTTTCCTGAGCTTCAGGATGGGGAGAGATTAGGCTGGCCTAGTTCTAGGTGGTTGATATAGAGTCTCTGAAGTTCTGGATTATGGTTTGTTGATTTTCTTTTGCAGTTTTGCTGGTCCTGCAATGCTCTTCACTCTATCTGGTATGACCCCTCCTACCCCATCCCTCCTGTTCATAATCCTTGCAATTACTGTGGGTATTACAGAGATTTATCTTTGAGTGTCTCTAGGTTGCCTGGGTGGATTTGGTACTAGGAGCCACCTATTAGGGAGTACATACAGTGCTTAATTTTCTGGGTCTGGGATACTTCACTTAATATAATTGTTTTTATTAACATCCATTTCCCGGAAAATTCCAGTAATTCATCATTTTTGATGGCTGAGTAGTACTCCATTGTATAGATGTACCACAGTTTCCTTATCCACTCGTCAACTGTTGGACATTTGGGTTGATTCCATGACTTTGCTATTGTAAACACTGCTGCTATGAACATGGTCGTGCTTGTGCTATCGAGGTGAATTTTTGCTGTATGGGGGGTTATTCCCAAAAGTGGAATAGCAGGGTCAAATGGCATTTCAATCTTTAATTTCTTTCAGAATCTCCAGATGGCTCATCAGAGTGGTTGTATGAGCCTGCATTCCCACCAGCAATGTAGGAGAGTTCCCCTCTCTCCACACCCTCTCCAGCATTTGTTGTTGTTTGTATTGTGGATTTTTGCCATCCTGACTGGGTTGAGATGATATCTCAGGGAAGTTTTGATTTGCATTTCCCTGATAGCTAAGGAAGTGGAGCATTTTTTAATATATTTGTTATACATTTTAATTCCATCCCTGGTAAAGTTTCTCTTAAGATCCAGGGCCCATTTTTTAATTGGGCCATTGGTTTCCTTGGTGTTTAGTTTTCTAAGTTCTTTGTACAGTCTGGATAATAGAGGTCTATCAGATATGTGGTTAGTGAAGATTTTCTCCCATTCTGTGGGTTGCCTTTGAGCTTGTGTTACAATCTCTTTATCTGAACAGAAGCTCTTTAATTTCACAAGATCCCAATTGTTGAGAGTTGGTAGCAGTGACTGTGCCATTGGATGTCTGTTTAGGAACTGTTGGCCTAGCCCTAATCAGCTCGAGGGAGTTCCCTATCCTTTCAACTATGATTTTTATAGTCTCTGGCTTTATATCAAGGTCCTTGATCCATTTGGAATTAATTCTTGTATATGGTGACAAGTACGGGTCCAGTTTTAATCTTCTGCATGTGGAGATCCAGTTTTGCCAGCACCATTTGTTGAAGATACTGTTCTTTTTCCATTGAATTTTTTGGGCCCCTGTAGGAGGGCCACACCAGAAACAAGGAGAGAGGAGACCATGTTACAGCAGAGAAAATAGGCCTCCATCAAGGTCTGAAAGTAAGTAATGAGACATCTGGTTAAGTTCACAGACTTTCGTTCCTGATCATTTACTACTGAGGGGGTACGATCTCACCAGAAGGGGAAGGCGTATAGTCTGGCAGATAAAAAGTAACCATTTTGCAAATGGGTGATAGACCCCTCCCTCACTGTGGTTTCCTACTTTTATTACATCTACCTTTGAATATACTCATATAACAAGACTCTAGTTTAACAGCTTTTTATCTCTGGCCAGGGGGTGACATACAATACCCTGACAAAATTATATGAATTTGTTATAGTAATCCAGGTAGTAAACCAAGTCAAGACTTTGCAACTAAATATAGGAATATATTAACGATAGATTATTGATGTGCCATATGAAGATGTCAAAAAGGGTAGAAATATATAATGGGCAAAGGGTGCAGAATCTTTAATGACATTAAGGGGAGTTACTATACTGGCCAACATGGTTCTCAATACCTGAGGAAAAGTGAGTCTAGTCTTCAGATGAGTTGCTGAGAGTGATGACAATAGTCACAGTAGAGAATACTTGGCCTACTGAATGCCTTTTTTGCCTATTCTTATAATCTATCTTTATTTCTATATTCAACTGAAAATTCTGGACAATTATCTAAACAAGATTGACTTCTCCAATAAATCATTACCATGCAATAATGTTGACAAAATAAGGCCTGATCATCCTTAGCCAAAACCTTTGTTCTTGCATAACCATGGAGGAATTGGAAATGATGGCACTGCCCATAGTTATCTATTAGCTAGGAATCATCTTCAAACTATGTTATGAAAGCCTGGCAAAGTGAAAGACACACACACACACACATACACACACACATGGAATTTGCAAATAGTAGTTTTCTCATTAAGATATTCCAACTGAACACACCTAAGAGAATTCAGGCCCTAATTTAGTGCAGGTTTATATTTGGCACATGTTACCTGTAGAAATTTGGGTAAATTACTGATGTCAGTTATATTTTTCTTGGAGACAAGGGAAATAGGTGTTGTTGCAATAAAATATCCAGAGGCATTTAAAATGTCTGTCTAATCTTGAGAACCAGTAAAGCTTTTAATTGCCTTCTGTGCATTTGTTAAAATTGCTCTGATGGCTGTAGCGCTTGGTAAGTTCCTGACAAAGCAGCTGCAACAAACTTAATTTAAACATTTTTTTCCAGAAAAACCTCTGGAAAAAAAAAGAAGCCTGGGATTCAGAAAACCACAGGGAGTTTCTTTTCTAAGCAAGTTTTAATTTTTTATGTTTGGTCAGTAGCAGAAACTTACCTCCATTATTGACCAACCATTTGCAGGATTTTTATATGCTGATAACATTTATTGAAACAGATATGTGATTGTCATTACCAAGTATGCTTTCTATATTTTTATATTGCACCTGTTTTAGTTCCAAGCTTAAAAATAAGAGGATGCACAGTTGCATTCTTTTTTTTCCCACATTTTATTTTTTTCCTAATCATACAAGCTCAATAAGTACCTCGTCCTCTCCCCTCCTCCTTTCCCCCTTACTCCATTGTCCTCCATTGCATTCTCCTCCCTTTTCCTTTTCCTTTCATCCCTTCCCTTCCTCCCTCCTCCTTTACCAGTGCTTCCCCCTTCCTCCCTCCCTTCCATTCCCTGGAACATCCCTCCCTCTAAGTACTCCACCATAGTGAGGGTTCAGAACTCAGTGGTATAGCCTGGGGCCCCTTCTTGGGCTACCTGTTAGTGGGAACTCTATTTACACATATTCACTTACAGATGCATACTTTAAAATCCAAGATTTTGTAGCTCTCACCCAGGTTTATCATTGTTGATTAAGTTAGAATATTAACTTATTTATTTATTCTAACATTAAGCAATCTTTAAAATTTGTACCTTTTAAGTACATGACATTTATAACATAAAAACAATAGAAAACTTTTGACTTAGGATCTAAAGCCTAACATGACTATTGATAAGACTAAGCAGAACAAGCTTTTTGTGCTGGATCAGAATTTAAAATGGACCCTTTTTACCTCTACTTTCAATTGATCAAGGTAAGAACCTAAACTCTGAATGCTAGTTGTTAGGATTGCCTTTTAAATCCCCATTTTGAAAGAATAAGATACCAAAATGTCAAATGTCTAATAACAAGTAGCATATAGTTACAAGAAAAATTTTAAGCTTTCTTTAACTCAGTAGGTACATTATATAAAACAACATCTAAAAATTAGGAGAATAAGCTTTCTACATGGAAATAAAAACATTCAGAAATCAGTATCTCTGAATTAAGCAAGTATGGTTGCAAAAGAAATCAGAATTACACATGGAGGACATGCAATTTGGAGAAACAGATAGAAGCAAAGAAGTTAATAGTCTCATTCCAGAAAGGGAGCTCATATATCTTTTAAAAATATTTCATTTATTTTGTGGTGTGTGTGTGTGTGTGTGTGTGTGTGTGTGTGTGTGTGTGTGTGTGTATGTATCATAGGGCACTGTATGTCCTTGTGGAGAACCAAAGGTGACTTTGGGAATCATCCTGGATTGCTTCTACCACCTTTGTGCTTTGCTTTGGGATTTCTCAGGTTACTCCCATTAAGGATGGAAGTGCAGGCTGCCACAGTTTCTGCCTGGCATTTTTATGTGGGTCTTGGGATCTGAACTCAGGACCTTCTGCTTGGGAGACAGAGTCTCTCTAGCCCAGGAGCCCATATATCTTAACACAAAGAAAATGAGGAAATTCCTATGAATTCCTCAGGAGATATTTTCATTTTTTTCCATTGCTAGACCTGCTGGGACAAGATTCCACAAAAGATGTTAGAGAAATGAATAAGTTTAACCATATCCATAGTGATTTAGCTTCTTTGGTAACACATGGAAAATCATTAAAGGAATTATAAAAGTGATGTTAGAATACTGTTAATAGGGCATTGGAGCCTTGGGAGTAAGGTAAATGTCTGAAGGATTAATCAGGACCTTGGAAAACAGAACACAATGGCACTTTTATCTGTAGTCTCACTAAAATCAAAACCATATCTGGCTACTTTTACTTTTTACTGTTCATTAAAGAAAACATAATTTACTAGCAACAGTTTCAATAGACTTGAACTTTTTTGCAAAAGTTTTATTATATTAAAGTTTACTTAGGTGTTTCAGTGTTATCCAAATTTTTTATTTTTAAGTATGCATATGTGTATTTTAGTTGAACATGCCAAAAATTAGCATGCAATAAAAGGGAAAAAAATTGAAGTGGCTATAAATTTTCTATCTTGAAACACAAACATAGCTATCAGACACATGATAGGATTACATGAAATCCAGGTAACTGAATAACCCAAAATACCTTAAAAACACAGTGACCAAAAAATTAAAATGCTTCTAGAGTGAATAAAATTAAATACCACATGATGGGCAAGGAGTTACACTCCTCAGCAATAATTTTTTATTTAGTTATTAATCCATGACTGTGCAATGAGATTACATATAACTGGTCAATTTCAGAAATAGACTTTTTAAAATATTATAAAAAGCAGATTAACATTTAGGAAAACCTTATCATTGAAAACAATAAGCATTTAGAGCTTGAAAGCAATAAGAATTTAGAGAATTATGATTTGACAGAAACTGGGTAATATGGAAAGAAAAGTGGATTTTTTTGCAATTTGAATTGGTATATTAAATTTAGCACACAATAAATGTGATTTTTTTCCACTATTACCAACATATTAAGTATTTATCCCAGCTTTCTTCCTTCCCTTCCCCTCCTATTTCCTCACTTTCCTTCATTATTCCCTCTACCCTCCTACCATTCTGCCTATATGCTTCTGTGGACCTCAGGATCACTCTAGTTTGTCTACTCTTGTGGGGCTCAGGCCACCATGGTATATCAAGTTATCTCTCTTTAGGCCGCCCCATTGATATGTGCCTGTCCCTTCACTCATCCATCTTTGGACCCAAAAGTTTGCATTAAAAGCTCCGATTCTATGAGTATAACAACAGCTATCTATAGAGCAGTTTGATATACTCTCTTCCTACCTATAAGTTTGTGTGGCTGTCTTCCCTATTGATCTATTTCTTTCCTTTTTTTAAGGTTTTTGTTCAAGTTTACAGTAACAGGGATGTGTACCATCCTGACAAGCAGGTTTTGGGTCCAATAAGAAATCTGTTGGTTGCCTCCTTGATATTCATGCCAGTGTTACACCTGTTTCCATGGTGATTATATTGCAACTTATAGATACCATGCCATTGATGGAACTTATGGATATTTCTCTACCCCAGCAGCTTCTACAGTATTCCCTGGTATGGTATAAGCTATCCAGGATAACAATAGCATATCAGATTACCCATGAAATAACAGCAAGGAACCCTAGACTGACACCTTTATACAGGTAAACAGTGTGTGTGGGGGAGAGGGGGGTTGTTTGGAATGGATGGTCCATCTCACAATTAGACTTAAAGCATTTACCAGTATATGTATTTAGATGGGAGCTAGTCCGTGAAATATTTCACACATCTAGGGCCAGATTTAGTATGAACTTATTAGCACCTGGAAATTAGAAAAGCCAGGAAAGTACTTCATGTGTTGTACTTGTCTTTAATGTTAGAATGAGCATGGCTTACTAACACCTAAAACTTTTTTTTAACATTTTTTATTATTATTTCTGCTCATACAAACTTAATAGGTAGATCAGTTCCCTCCCCCCCCTCCTCCCCCCAAACCTCCTGCTCCCCCTCCCTTCCTCCCCATCTCCCAGTGCCTCCCCCCCAATTCCCAGAGAGTCCTTTATTGTGTATGCCTAACTCTCCTCTTGGTCCTCCTTTCCGATGACGTAAAAGGACCCAGTGGCATTTCCCTGAACCCTTTCTCGTGTTCCCCTTAAGCATAGGAACACTACTGTGGCCATCAATCCCTTGCCTCCAAGGATCTTGGTGCCTTTAGCCGATGTTAGACTTTGTGAGGTCAATAGTGTGACGGACATGGCGCAGGGCATGCAAAGTCCTATTATGATTGCTTCAGCCCTATCTAGTGTGGAGACTCTTCAAATCATTGCTCCCCCCATCCTTTTGCTCTTACAATCTTACCGCCCCCTCTTCCGCAAATGTCCCTGAGCTTCAGGATGGGGGGAGATTAGGCTGGCTTAGTTCTATGTGGATGATATAGAGTCTCTGAAGTTCTGGATTGTGGTTTGTTGATCTTCTTTTGCAGTTTTGCTGCTCCTGCAATGCCCTTCACTCCATCCTGATGGGCACTGTATGTCACCCCCTGGTCAGACACAAAAAAATGTTAAACTGGAGTCTTGTTATAATAGCACATTCAAGGGTAGATGTAATAAAAGCAGGAAACCTCGGTGAGGGAGGGATCAGTCACCCATTTGCAAAATGATCACTTTTAATCTGCCATACTATATGCCCTCCCCTTCTGGTGAGATCATACCCCCTCAGTTGTACATGATCAGGAACGAATGTCTGTGAACTTAACCAGGTGACTGACACCTAAAACTTAGAATTGCATCCCAGAGATAACATCACAGTGCCAGGAGATTAGTCTGAGAGACAAAACCTCTTAATATCAAGGGCAGCACCTGAGAAGTCATAGGACCTCTTAGTGCTAGAGAACAGCACTTAGGAAATTCTGTCCTAGTACCAGGACAGAAAAAAAATGCTTAAATTTTTTCTTTGGTACGAGGACATTATTAATAACATCATTCTTAGGTATGCACACTGGTATTCATTGTCTGGCCAGGAAAGAAGAAGCAAGAGACCTTCCCAAAGACAGTGCATGGCCGCAAGGGATAGAAAACAGTCTTCTATTTCCTTACCATCAACATGAAATAAAGTGAACTGATTTTATAATATGAGTCTTGTAGAAATGAAAAGGGCAAATTGCAATACTTACAGATTCTTAACAAAAATGTTTGTAAAGGAATGATGCAATGTGGAAACATGGACCATTGAACATGCTCCACAGAAATGTCATAGCTGTCTCTAGGTGGGCTGGGTGGGTTTGGTACTAGGAGCCACCTATTAGGGAGTACATACGGCACTTAATTTTCTGGGTCTGGGATACTTCGCTTAATATAATTCTTTCTAATGACATCCATTTCGCGGCAAATTCCAGTAATTCATCATTTTTGATGGCTGAGTAGTACTCCATTGTATAGATGTACCACAGTTTCCTTATCCACTCATCAACTGTTGGACATTTGGGTTGATTCCATGTCTTTGCTATTGTAAACAGTGCTGCTATGAACATGGTCATGCTTGTGCTATCGAGGTGAACCTCTGCTGTATGGGGGGTTATTCCCAAAAGTGGAATAGCAGGGTCATATGGCATTTCAATATTTAATTTCTTTCAGAATCTCCAGACAGCTTGCCAGAGTGGCTGTATGAGCCTGCATTCCCACAAGCAATGTAGGAGAGTTCCCCTCTCTCCACATCCTCTCCAACATTTGTTGTTGTTTGTATTGTGGATTTTTGCCATCCTGACCGGGGTGAGATGATATCTCAGGGAAGTTTTGATTTGCATTTCCCTGATGGCTAAGGAACTGGAACATTTTTTCAGATATTTGTTAGACATTTTAATTTCATCCCTGGTAAAGTTTCTTTTAAGTTCCAGGGCCCATTTTTTAATTGGGCCATTGGTTTCCTTGGTGTTTAGTTTTCTAAGTTCTTTGTGCACTCTGGACAGCAGAGTTCTATCAGATGTGTGGTTAGTGAAGATTTTCTCCCATTCTGTGGGTTGCCTTTGAGCTCGTATTATAATCTCTTTATCTGAACAGAAGCTCTTTAATTTCACAAGATCCCAACTGTTGAGAGTTGGTAGCAGTGACTGTGCCATTGGATGTCTGTTTAGGAAATGTTGGCCTAGCCCAATCAGCTCGAGGGAGTTCCCTATCCTTTCAACTATGGTTTTTATAGTCTCTGGCCTGATATCAAGGTCCTTGATCTATTTTGAATTAAGTCTTGTACATGGTGTCAAGTACGGGTCCAGCTTTAATCTTCTGCATGTGGAGATCCAGTTTTGCCAGCACCATTTGTTGAAGATGCTGTTCTTTTTCCATTGGATTCTTTGGGCCCCTTTGTCAAAGACCAAATGGCTGTAACTTTGTGGGCTTATATCTCGGTCTTCAATCCTTATCCATTGATCTGTGTGTCTATTTTGGAGCCAGTACCAGGTTGTCTTTATAACTATGGATTTGTAGTATAGACTTAGGTTTGGTATGGTAATACCTCCAGCTGTGTTTTTGTTACTCAGGATTGTTTTTGCTATCCTGGGTCTTTTGTGCCTCCATATGAACTTTGAGATTGTTTGGTCAACTTCTTTGAAGAATTGCTTTGGGATTTTGATTGGTATAGCATTGAATCTGTATATTGCCTTTGGTAGGATGGTCATTTTTACGATGTTGATTCTGCCAATCCAGGAAAAAGGGAGGTCTTTCCACTTTCTGGTGTCTTCTGCTATTTCTTTCTTTAGGGTTTTAAAGTTTTCATTGTAAAGGTCCTTTACTTCCTTAGTAAAAGGCAAAAGATTTATGCGATCTGAAGAGAAACCAGAGTATCCTTTACTTCCTTAGTTAGGTTTATACCAAGGTATTTCATTTTTGGGGGGGCTATAGTAAATGGTATTGTTTCTCTCAAGGCTTTTTCACTTCTTTCATTCTGGGCATATAGGAAGGCCTCTGATTTTTGCACATTTATTTTGTATCCTGCCACTCTGCTGAACTTCTCAATTATTTCCAGGAGCTTCCTGGTGGAGTTTTTGGGATCACTCAGGTATAAGATCATGTCATCTGCAAATAGGGATAGCTTGACTTCTTCCTTGCTGATTTGAATCCCTCTTATGTCCCTTTCTTGTCTTATGGCTTCAGCTAAGACTTCAAGTACAATATTGAATAGAAGTGGTGAGAGTGGAAAGCCTTGTCTAGTTCCTGATCGAAGTGGGAATGCTTCTAATTGTTCCCCATTGAGCATAATCCTTGCTGTGGACTTGTTGTATACAGCATTTATTATATTGATTAAGGTTCCTTCCATTCCTACTGTCTCTAGCGTTTTGATCATAAAAGGCTGTTGGATCTTGTCAAAAGCTTTTTCTGCATCTATCGAGAGTATCATGTGGTCTTGGACTTTGGACTGGTTTACATGATGAATTACATGTATTGATTTACGTATGTTGAGCCAACCTTGTGTGCCGGGGATGAAGCCTACTTGGTCCCCATGAATGATCTTTTTAATATGTTTTTGAATCCGATTTGCTAAGACTTTGTTGAGAATTTTTGCGTCTGTGTTCATCAGGGAGATCGGCCTATAGTTTTCTTTATTAAGTGAATCTTTATTAGGTTTTGGGATTAAAACGATATTAGCTTCATAGAAGGAATTTGGTAGTGTTCCTTCCTTTGCTATTTGATGGAACAGTTTAAGGAGTATTGGTGTTATTAACTCCTTAAATGTCTGGTAGAACTCTGTGCTGAATCCATCTGGTCCAGGACATTTTTTGGTGGGAAGATTCAAGATTATTTCTTCAATTTCCTTATATGTTACAGGACTATTTAAATAATTCACAACTTCCTGATTCAATTTAGGTAAGTTGTGTTTACTTAGAAATTCATCCATCTCTTTTGTGTTGTCAAACTTCACAGAGTATAAGTTTTTGAAATATGATGTTATAATTCTCTGGATTTCTTGGGTATCAGTAGTGATAACTCCATGTTCATTTCTAATTTTGTTAATTTGGGTTTTCTCTCTCTTGCTTTTGGTTAGTTTAGCTAGGGGTGTATCAATCTTGTTGATTTTTTCAAAGAACCAGCTTTTTGATTGGTTAATTTTTTCTATCGTTTTCTTAATCTCGATTTCAGATATTTCTCCCCTTATTTTGCTAATCTCCTCTCTTCTACTGCTTTTGGGATCAGATTGCTCTAGTTTCTCTAAAAGCTGCATTGTTAAGTTGTTTATTTCTGATGTTTCCATTTTTTTGACATAGGCATTAAGAGCTATGAACTTACCTCTTAGAACAGCTTTCATTGTGTCCCAGAGATTTTGGTAAGTTGTATTTTCGTTATCATTCACTTTCAGGAAATCTTGAATTTCCTTTTTAATTTCTTCCTGAATCCAGTTCTCATTCAGCATGATAGTGTTAAGTTTCCAGGAGTTAGTTTATTTTCTCTTGTTTGATGTGTTGTGGATGTCCAGCTTTAGGCTGTGGTGGTCTGATAGGGCACAGGTTCGAATTTCAACTTTCTTGTATATGTGTAGATTCATTTTGTTGCCCAATATGTGATCTATTTTGGAGAAAGTTCCGTGTGCTGCTGACAAAAATGTGTATTCTTTGGTGCATGGGTGAAAAGTTCGATAGAGATCTGTGAGGTACATTTCTTTCAGGGTTTGATTAAGTTCCAATGTGTCTCTGTTAAGCTTTTGACCTGTTGATCTATCCCATGTTGAGAGGGCGATGTTGAAGTCCCCAAGAATTATCGTTTGGGGGTTGATTTCTTGCTTTAGACGCTGTAGGGTTTTCTTAATGAATGTGGAGGGGCCCGTATTGGGTGCATATATGTTCAGTATTGTGAAGTCTTCCTGGTGAATTGTACCTGTGACTAAAATGTAGTATCCATCCGTGTCTCTTATAATTTTCTTTGGTTTGAAATCCACTTTGTCTGATAGCATAATGGCTACCCTTGCCTGTTTTCTGCTTCCATTTGCTTGTAGATATGTTGACCAGCTTTTTATTTTTAGAGCGTGCCTATCTTTTGTGGTGAGCAAGGATTATGAACAGGAGGGATGGGCCTCCAGAACATAGCTCACGAGGGCCACACCAGAAACAAGGAGAGAAGGGACCATGTTACAGCAGGGAAAATAGGCCTCCACCAAGGACCCAAATAAGTAATGAGACATCTGATTAAGTTCACAGACTTTTGTTCCTGATCATTTACTACTGAGGGGATGTGATCTCACCAGAAGAGGAGGGCATATAGTCTGGCAGATAAAAAGTAACCATTTTGCAAATGGGTGATAGACCCCTCCCTTAGTATGGTTTCCCACTTTTATTACATCTACCTTTGAATGTGCTTTTAAAAAAAAATAAAATAAATGTCATAGCTATGTGGAGTTACAAACAAAATAACCTCTGGAAGATTTTAGGTTTCAATTCACTCAAAAACCATTAACAAAAAGCAAGGCACTGAAGTAAATAAGTTATTCACTAGGTTGGAAAAAAAATCCAGTCAAGCTTCCTAAAAACAAGTGACTGATTTTTTCAAATGTACCTTAGGCTAGAAAAACATCATTCATCCAAGGAATAAATAAATGAAGGCATTCAATTGCAAGAGATCATGAAGTTTTAAATTTTGGTGAGAATTCACAACTCAAGAGATGAAAAGAGTAAAACAGAAAGAACAGAAACAAAACAAAACAAAGAAACCCCAAACAACAACAAAAAAACCAGAACAAAACCTGTGTAAATCAACCTATTACTTAGTTGCCTTATGTTAAGAAACTGTAACTTTATCAGTGCTTATTGAGCCATTTCAGGTTCTTACAATTTTGTCACCCCTGAGCCTTTCTATGTAATGGGTTATGTGGTACTTTAAATATCACATTATGTCACAGTGGAAATTGCCATTGGAGAAGAAAAATGGAATAAAATATGTGTGCAACTTTCATGCTATTACAGAATGGGAACTCCAAAAGAAGTAACAAATTGATGGTTGAGGGGAAAGGGAATGATTCTCTCCCCTTACCAGGTAACCAAACCCATGAAGAAAGAGAAATGAGAAAATTTATCTTTTTGATGCTCTAAACCCTTCCATAAATAGTATTGAACCTACATCTACAGGAATATGCTATTGCAATATTATTTCTTCCATGTTCTTCATTTTTGAAACATGATAGGGCATCCAGTTTTGATAGAGAACATTGAGTAAGACAATATCCTTCAAGTCAATATCTTGTTGGAGGCTTTAATTAAGATGAACAGACAGGTTTCTTGACTTTTGACCTATTAAAATATAGAAAAACTCTAATCTAGCTGTAGAGAAGACCATGAAAAATGACTTTTCATCAACCTGTGCAGATATTCAAGCTCTTCAACTGACCAATGAAGAAAAGATGCTATAAATCAGTAAGTCTATTGAGGAAGCACAGTGCCTTCACCAAGAAGACTTGCCTACAGGAACTGTTGCATCAGTAGAAGCTAATTTGGATCCAAATGATAAGAGATGGTTAAATTAGATTTCTACAGGCAGAGTTTTCTTCCAAACTAAGGAAAATTATTTCCAAATGGAGGAGCATGAATAAAATATCAGAAATCCGGCAAAGGCCAAATAAGGATCCCTCAGAAAGTTTTGGGAGAATTTGCCAACTGTATTGCAAATATAGAGAAGCTGACTCAAAGTTCTCAGAATCTATGAAGACTGTCAAAATGACATTTATAGGACAAAGTGCCCATGTAATTCATAGGAACACCAAAAATTAGAGGAGGGTATAGGAATGAAGAGATCTCAGCTTGTGTCTTTAATGTTTATATTATGAATAAACAAACTAACATATTTTTTTCAAAGGGACAATAATAGGAAAAAATGGGTCAAAGAAACATAACGGTCTTTTCAGAGGGATCATTGTGCACATTTCAAGGAAGAAGACCACTAGAAAGTTAGGTACCTAGAGCTTGATAACACAGAAGAGAGAGGAAAGAAAAGATTCTTAGAGTGGAAATATGATTCAGTGAATGAAGCCCAAGATACTACCTTCAGTATTTTGAAATCAATTGTGATTTCCCCATTGGAATCCCGGGAACAATTGACAGTGGGAATGGAATAATGCCCTAGTGGTGACAATTATTAAAGGCAAATTAGCTTTATGCAATAAAAAGTCTGTGATTGTTACATGGGTAGCAGAAGAAATGCAACAAAAACTTTTCCTTAAACTAATGAGTTTACAACTGGGAGGCCTAACACTAAAAATAGTTTTCTCCATATGCCAGAAGGTCCAATTCTATTTGGGAGATGAGAATTGCAAATTGAATTCTCAAGTAACTTTCTCTCCAAAAGATGACGGCTTCACCAAGAGGTCCCACTGGAGCAAGCCTTGAGACAGTAAATGCTGCTCACTCAGCCTAAGAAAGCGAAAAAAGAAAATATTCTTACAGAAGTATATGAGAAAGCAAGACTGCATGGGTTAACAGAATTCAGGATGAGCACTAAATCTACAACTAACTAAAAATGGAAGCTGCTATGCTTTGAAAAAGCACAGTATCCCCTAAAGAGAAAAACTTTGGAAGGAATATAGGCAGTGTTGGAGAATTCCTTAAATGTGTACTAATTTGAACATGCAGATCAACATATTATACCTCAATACTACCAGTTGAGGCCTCATGCAAATGAATATAGGCATGTTGAAGACTTGAGATCTATTATTGATATTGTGTAGGCTATTCCTCTAACTGGGTCAAATTTCCATACTTTATTGATGGTTGTATCCAGTATCATGGATGGTTTTCTGTATTGACCTGAAAGATGCTTTCTGTTGCATCCCACTAGAAGACAAGGCTAAAAATCACCAACAGTACTGCTCCTGTAAATATAAGGGTTCCTAGGCATGTCTAGGGTTTTCAGGATCTGGGCCTGACAGCTATTTATTAAGCTCTGGAAAAGTGAGATTCATAGCCTTTACTTTGGAATATGATATGCTAAGAAGCATTTAATGTTCTTAAAAAGAATCTGGTATCAGCGCCTCCCTTGAGGCTAATTCTTGAAAACTCCTCAAATTGAACAGTTGTAAGCGACAAGGCAGAAGTTTGGGGTTGAGAATCCAGATGCATGAGAAGTTTCCTCAGTCTGTAGCCAACTTCTAGACACATTGGAACTGGCGCACCCTGCCTTTGAGCAGTTTTAGATTTATGTCATATGCTACAAGAGGCATAAAAGTTATTCTAGGAGTATCCATCATAGTGCTCCTAAATCAGCATGTGCTAACACTCTTGAAGCAAAAGGAAAGATACTGGATGATGGCAGGATGAATGAGTAAATACCAGTCTATCTTGTTTGACATCTCAGTGCTATCTTGCAAACAGCCATAGCCTTAAATCCACCTACTTGGCTCTCAATGGCATAAAATGACTCGAAGTTGCAACATAACTGCTTAGAAATTCTTGATATAGTTTATTCCAGCACACTGTTTTTGACAAACCAGACACTGATGGATTTTGAACTTTTCATCTACAGGGATAGCTTAATGGAAGAAGACACAATGTTGAGCTAGCCATTCTATAGTGACACTGGACAAGGGAAGAGGTGTAGCACTCCTGGCTGGAATCTCTGCACAAAACAATTAATTGAAAATAAAAAGACTTTACGGCTGTCCCAATGAAAATGCCCAAACATTTATACTGAATAGAAATATGTCTTGTGCATGTGCATGGTGTTATATGGAAAGAAATAGGATTGCTTACTTCAAGAAATAAAGACATTAAACACCTTTCAAGAATATTAGCCTTACTTGAGGCTGTTGGCTTGCCAGTACGTGTCACTTTAATTTTACTTGGGCACTCAAAGACTAACTCTCATATGCACAGAGAAAATCAGAGAGCCAAAAACTGTGAAATAAGGCATGAGTAAAAGAGTTAATTTGGGCTCGGACATCCCACTTGAATTTGTCTAAATTTAAGTCCCATTATACAGAGTGAAATGAGAAAAATTTTAGGAAAGTACTTTACTAAAACAGATCCTAACTCATTTCAGAGACTCAGTGATCATGAGATGTTTTCGTTCCCTGCAATCCTTAATGTAGCTATTCTTAAAGCATCCACATGAAGAAACCCATTATGGAAGAAATGTATTAACTGATTTAATACAGTCCTATTTTAAGGGGCCATACCTTGAGAAGTTTATTCACAAAATTATATAAATATGACAGCTGTGTAAAAAAATAAACCCTAAACCTGAAATTAACTCACTTCAAAATACAATACAAGGGAATATGTCCTGTGGAAGATCAGTGTATAAACTTCACACAGATACCCAAAGCAATAGTAATTTTTAATCTTTATAAATGTTTTTCAATTCTTTCTCTGGATAGATAGAAACATATCCTATTATGACTGACAGAATGATAGAGTGAATTGAGGTTTTGCTGAAGGAAATTATTCTCTTGCTTGTATTGCCAAACTTGTTCAAAGTGGTAACAAGCCTGTTTTTGTTTTTGAGGTCATCTAGGAGACGAGTAAAGCTTTGCAGACAACCTGGAAGTTACACTCATATTGACACCTCAAGATCCACTGGAAAAAAAAGGAAAAGAATAATCATAACTTGAAAAAAGTCTTTCAATAAACTAATTTAAAATGAGATGAAATTTTTGCCTATGGCCTTGTTCTGTTAGGGTGACAATCCAAAGCAGACCTATATTGAGTCTTTTTGAAATTATGTAGGGAGACCTTTCCTTGCCTTTAAGATAGGAAGGAGTTCTGCCTTTTGAACTAGAAAATGAATTAGGATATAACAATATATGAATCAGTTGAGTCACATATTAATCACTTTACATCAGTTTTCTCTTTCTAGGTACACATACTCATCATATTGTCCACCACACCTATTCAGCCCTAGAGACAAAAAGGCGATGAAAACTTGGCAAATACAAAGACCAGAAGAACAATTTAATGCAAAGTGGAGTCAATGTGTTGTCATTGGAAACTCAGAACTTGAGGAATTTTTCAGGAATAAAACCCTGGGTTCATCACTCCAGGATAAAGCAAGTCTCACCAGAGAAAAACTCTTCTAACCCTTTTTAAGACTCCAAGTGGACTCACACAACAAAACAGGATCTTAAGTATCTGCTGAAATATTGAATTAATTAAGTAAGCATGAAAGCTATAATATATTTTTTCCTTTGATCTTTGGTCTGTCTCTGTTACACATAGTTTCCTAAATATTGCCTAACTGAGCCATTAAAAAATCTCTCTAACGGAGATTTTTTTTAGTGTGTAAGCATGCCCTATATTTGATGTGTCTTCGTTCTCAGACTGGTTGGAAGTGCAATTCTGATTTTAAAAAGAGAGAAAGAGAGAAAATTTAAATACTACACTCCAGGTATCCAGCCTCTGTCAAGAAACTTATCTACTTTGCACCAGATAGCATTTCAGTACTAAGCATATTCTTAAGGTAATTTCAAAATTATGACTTTAATGATAATAAGAATCAACTTTAGTTTATAGCTATTATGCTTTGAACCCAGAAATCATGTGATTTCAAATTAGCAAAAGGGACCTGTTTTAATTAACCATTTACTTTCCATTCGTAAAAGACAATGCAAGGTTAATTTCTCACCTTGTCAAAGCCTTTCATTCCAAAATGCTCAGCCTCACCAAGCAGTGTACATTTTAGTATGGGCATGGATAGTGATAGATTCCCCTTTCCTTCGATCCCTAAATTTGGAGCAAAAGCTTTGCTTGTTGGTCACTGCCCTGTCACCTCTCTCACCCCATCTCCCATGGCCCGCCAGTACTTTAAAAGACTGTACTTGGTCAAGTACTTCACTGGGATAGGGAATAAATCTCTACCCTCTGTCCTTCACATCACCCACAAGCCCAGATACTATAAAGCTCCATTCCCCCTTCAAATGAGCTGCTTCTCCCTTCTGAGAATTATTGTGTCACCATATTATCAGGTATCAATTTACTTTTCCATTCCTATCTGTGGCATGTTGGGGCTTTTTATCTATAGATACAAGAGAGTACTTAAGTATGTGTGCCTGTGGAGGTCAAAAGGTGACATGTGGGATGAATGTGGTTTGCTTTTCCACATTAATGTTTTGTTCTGGGGTTTCCCAGGCTCCACTTTCCAGGACTGGAATTACAGATCATATTATTTCCCCCAGGGTAAATAGTGAAATGAACTGTGTAGAAGTAATTTCCTAAAACAAAGCTTCACTCACTGAACTGCACGGGTTGATCCAACTGGTCAGAATTGTAATAATTGTGAAGAGGATTGAAATGTTACAAATTCAGGGCCTAATTACACTTTCATCTTGGGTGGTCTTTACACCCTCTTAACATCCACTTTTTTCCCTTCTACTGTGTTTTTCCTAACATCTTGTGACTACCAGGAAAAACCCTTTGAAATGTGTTAACCTCACAAACCACTAGTCACCACTAACCAAAAGGCTAAGAAGAATGTCATTAGATAACATGTATAGTTTATAACAGATTTTCCTACTTTGCTGCAACACAAACCTAATGTTTATACCAATGTATTTGAAAAGTGTGTTGAATTATCACTTTCTTTGATTCTCTGATTAGAAAAGGCCACTGTTACCATATTAAAGCATAAAATTTGGAGCAACCTAAATCTGTATTTCTAGGACAAACACATGCATATTTGGCTCCAGAATAAACTCCTCTTATCCTTTTGAAAAGAGAACTGTGATTTTTGTAAGGAAAAGGCGTTAACAAGGGATTAACAGCCCCAATAGTGTTCCTATACTTCAGGGGAACACAAGAAAGAGTTCTAGGAAATGCCACTGAGTCCTTACACCTCATCAGAGAGGAGGACCCAGAGGAAAGTTTGACATACACATTAAAGGATGTCCCAGGGATGGGGGAGGGGGCACTGGGAGAAAGGGAGGGGGGTAAAAAGAAGGGGAAAAGGGGGAAGGGAGCAGGGAGATCCAGGGAGGGGTGGAGGGAAGGAGGGGACTGGGGTACCTATTATGTTTGTATGAGCGAAAAATAAATAAATAGATACATTATTTAAAAAAAAAGAAAAAGGTGTTAACTACTGAGTCATTACTATACTCCTAAGTAAGACTCTTTAATAGTCAATTTCATTATATTATTGCACAATAGACCAAAGTTATATTTTTAAAAACCAAGGAAAAACATTGATGCATGTCCTGAAAGATGTATAAGACTTCATAACATTTGCATAATTCTATTTGAGGACCGTGAGAGAAATTTTGTATAGAATAACACATAAAATTTGAGATAAGATTATTGGATTTACCAGTGACGCAGCATTTGAAATTAACTATTTACAATCTTGATGACTTTGGTGAGATATGGTGTTTTAGTTTTAATATATGCATTATGTTTTGTTCAAAACTGAGGGGCAATGTATGCAGGTAGATATTCATTTCAAGTGGCTATGAATGGCAATGATGGAATTTGAACTCAAATCCCTCTTACCTTTGAGCAGAAAATTGTAATTTCAAAGATATGATTCATTGGTAACATTTTTCAATCAGGAAAATTTAGTTTTAAAAATCACCCTTTTTTTCCCCACTGACTATATACCAATCTTATTTATCTTTAATTGATATTATAAATTAACAAAGTATCTAGATCACACAAAACATAATCATTCCATATTTAATGTCTAAAGCTTCAAAATATATAAGCTTTAAGTTACTTTTACATAAAATTTAAAAAGACAAATCAGGGAAACTTCATTTTTAATAAAAATGTTGCTTCTCTAGGTTATAGCATTATATTCATTTCAGTGCATTCAACAAATTTAATTGTAAGGAATTTATTTTGGGGATACCAAAAAATATGCCAGGTAGCAGCACATTGGGTTACATGAATCTTCAAATATAAAACTGAAATAATTTTAAATATAACCACTATTTTATTTTTGTCTTCAACCATTCTTCAGTATCTTTTGTTCCATAAATCATGCCTTAATTTTCCCTCTTTAAAAATTTAACCAGTTGTATGTTCATTTGCTTCAACTTTATGGGAGTATTGATTATAATTCTACTATTAACATCCTTTTCAGTATAACCAGATCTTAGTCACCATTTTATTATGTTCTCATCAATTTCTTTTTTCATTTTAAAGTAACCATATAATCTGCATGATTGCTTCCTTAGATATGTGGGAAGCTGAGTATTGCTTTCATTGTCCTTTTTCAACAAACTGTAGAATGAAATGGCACAGCATTTTCTGAGCAAACATGTTTCCTCCTTAGTCACTCTGCAATTCTCAATCTAGTCAATGTCAGTGTATTTAATATGGTCCATTTTTCATAGAGAATAGTAGTCCCATTTACAGTGCTGAGATTGATAGCACAGTATGCTATCAATTCCAGAAGTTCTTATGCAGGCCATAGACCTCCACCAAGAGACTCATTTCTTAGCTATCAATCTTATCATTACCCACTGTCTCAGGGACCTTAAATCAGACTGCATGATATCTCTTCACTTTTGTATTCCTGCATCAGCAGTTGTTCCAAGCATAGCCATCACTCACTAGCACTTTTAACCACACTTGTTAAAATACCAAGTCACTTTCTTCATCCAAAGTTCAAGTGCAAAATTGATGTTACATTATATCACTGGACAAGAAGAATTTACTTTGTTTCCTGAATTTTTGGAAATGCAAAGGGATCATTAGTTTATTTTTGATTTTGGTATTTGCATGTAAACATAATAGGTAGCCAAACATTGAAGCAGTGTAATTCTAAGATCAAAGATTAGAATGATTTATCGTAATTATAAATACTTTTTTCCCCTAGAAAAAGAACTCTATTTCTAAAATTATTATTCTTGTCAATAAAATTTTCATCATTCCTTTTACAAATGTTGATTTAATACCAGAGAGTTCCTATAAAATTATGCTTTTAGTTCCTACAAGGTTCTGCTTAAGTTAAAGCAATATCACAGACTGAACTCTTTTACTGTGATGCTCATAGTTTAATTATAACTCAGTTCTACTCAGATATAGCCTTGACCAGACAAGCACCCGTGACAGTAATTCATTCCAAACTGAAATCTTTCCATTTAATGCAATGTGAAGAGATATAGAACCCAAAAGTTATGACATGAAATTTTATAAATTATGTTCTATAAGTGCAGAATAACTAATGCTAGAAAATAAATGATAATTTTTATTAGAAGGATAAGAAATTTTTAATCAAATAGTTTCAATATTTTAAATCAATTCAATTGATAGAGTTTGAAGAATTGTGCCTTATAATAACAGGATTTAATACTAAAGGTATCAGGAATCTCTCTAAGTAGTGAACTGAAGAAAGGAAATAAATATTCTAGTTCTTTTTTGACAGTATTGTGTCCTCTAGTAGAACTGTTTATCAAGGTGTTCTTCGTTCCTCATAAGGACAGAACATGTTATAACAATCTAATAAGCATTTATTAATTCCTACATTGTCAGATGCAAGTATGCAAAATCTTCATCATACACTTCTATATTGAATAAGTCACACATATTTCATTACTTGGTAGGAAATAAATCTGAAGAAGTCTAACAGATGTTGCTCCATGATATAAGGGAATATTTTTACATTAACCCAAACATATGTGTATTATGTAACATACATTTTATATTTAATATGTAAGACATATATTTGACATTACATATGGTATAACTGAGTCATCTGTACTCTATTGTTATGAACCACAGGACACTTTTTGGAGCCCTTAGCATAATGAAAACCAGTCATGCAACCATATTTTAAAAAGAACGGGATCATTCTTTGTTCTACCTTATTATATGCTTTTACTTTCATGCCAAAGAATCATACTCTCACTGTTGTTTACTGCTCAACAGATTTATAATCGATTCATTTTGTATTTTTTGTGGAGGTATCTGAAAACTGGTTATCTAATCTATGTTACTATGACAGTTAGATATGGGTATCTACTCGATAATTGTGAGACAAGCCATTAGAAATTTATGTGAAGAATCACTTAGTTCGGGTAAGCCCTCAGAAAACCTGTGGAAGATTATTTAATTAATGAGGGAAGATACAATCCATGGTGAGTGGGAAAATTTCTTAGGTAGATATGATGAAGAGAGCTTATTTGCTATTTTATTATATAGGAATATGGAATGTAAGCAAGTAAGGAAGTATGCTTCTCCTTCAGCAATTCCTGGTGGTCAATTTCCTTGGTTACTGACACTGAGAAGAAGTCTCCTGCCATGCTGATGAGGTATAATTAAGATTCATAGGCCCTTTCCCCACCTGCCTGGGACTCGCACAGTCCAGCCAGGACACACTGTGACCTAGGTAAGCTCCCCTTGGTCACCCTCAAACCCCAGGCAACCCAATAGTCCCAGCTCCTCCCACCAGTCAGCCGGAGCAGGAGCTGCTCCAGGCCAAATAATTCGGTTCAGTGAAACACACAGAAATTGAAAGAAGGTCTTAAGAGTTAAAACGACAATGACCAAGTCAAAGTGTAGATCCATGAGAAACAAAACCCAACAAAACAAATCTCCCACTGAAGGAATTAATCCCATAATGATAGACTCCAACCAGAACAAATCCACAGGAAATAGCCAAGAAAGCTTGACCTAAAATAACGACTTTCAAAACATGATCTTTACCATGATCAATACTACGAGGAAATCCGGGAGGAATTAAATAACCGCATCGACCACGTTGAAGAGGAACACAATAGGCACTTGGAGGAGTTGAGAAAAACAGTTCAAGAAACAAAAATATGCATAGAGCAGTTAAAACAGACTCAAGCAGAGATTAAAACTGAAATAAAAGACAAGTTATCTTCAATCCAGAACTCAACAGAGAGTCTTATCAGCAGAACTAATGAAGCAGAAAATAGAATTTCAGACCTTGAAGACAAAGCAGGAGTATTAACCAGCTCAATGGAGGAGGTTGTTAAAGCCAAAAAGATACTCGAGAGAAATATTCAAGTTATGGGACACCCTGAACAAGCCAACATGCGTTGTGGCAGTCAGCCTGCAACATTGCTGATAAATGACCACCAAATGGCTTAAGGGAAAAAGGGGTTTATTTCCTTATGATAGTCCCATTACAGTTATCAGTCCAGCTTGACGGGAGAGCATGCACCAACACCAGGGTCAAGGGAACTGGCCATACCATTACTCCATAATGCTTGAGAAATGGAAAATCCTTACTTGTCAGATAAGCAGCATCGTCTGGCCAAGTATACAGAAGGATGCCAACTCTCTCAACCAGCTCTCTGTGATTTATCCAAGGCCTAATCCCACCCACCATGGGCTGGGTCTTCCCCAGCAGCTAGACAATCTCCTTCAGGTTTGCTCTGAGCTTAACTCAACCATCAACTCTCTACAACTGTGCCCAGACCTCAAACCCTCAACAGTCAAGTTGATACCTGTGCTTAACTATGACATATGTATTCATGGAATACCAGAGCAAGAATCCCAAAATACCACACCAGAGGAAATTTTTCAAACTATCATCAAGGAAAACTTTCCTCATTTAAAAAAATAGAGACCCATCCATACACAAGAGGCATTCCGCACCCCAAACAGATATGACCAAAATAGAAACTCGCCACAGCAAATAATAGTCAAAACACTCCACATTCAAGATAAAGAAATGGAACTGAGAGCTTCAAGAGAAAAAAAAAAACAAGTCACTTCTAAAGGTAAACCTATTAAAATAACAAATGACTTCTCAATGGAAACAGTAAAAGCAAGAAGAGGTTGGAGAGACATACTTCACGTATTGAATGAGCAAAAATGTCAACCCAGGCTGATATACCCAGCAAAACTATTCATGATGATGGAGGGAGAAAGACAAATTTCCAGCAAAAAGACAACTTGAAGGGATACATGTCCACCAAACCAGGCCTTCAAAAAATGTTAGAAATGATACTCAAGCTTAAAGAAAAAAACAAGCATATCCAAGAGGACATAAGGGAAGTATAATACCACCAAAACCTAAAAGCGAAACAATACACTTAAAAAAGCCACTAAACATAATAAATGTCCAGAATTAAAAACAATTTCTCCATTATAAAATTAAGTGTTAATGAAATTAACTCACCGATCAAGAGACATAGATTACAAACTTGGATTAAAAATCACAACCCATCAATCTGCTGCCTTCAGGAAACCCTTCTCACCACAAAAGATAGGCACATCCTAAAAATAAAAGGTTGGTCCAAAATTCTGCAAGCTAATGGAACCAGGAAATAGGCAGGGATAGTCATATGCTTTCGGACAAAGTGGACTTCAAACCAAAAAAAAATCATAAGAGACACAGATGGATACTACATTTTAGTTCACAGGTACAATTCACCAGGAAAACTTCACAATACTGAACATATATGCACCCCCCATATTCATTAAGCAAACCCTACAATGTCTAAAGAGAGAAATCAACCCCCAAACGATAATTCTTGGGGATTTCAACACCGCCCTCTCAACATGGGATAGATCAACAGGTTTAAAACTTAACAGAGATACTTTGGAACTTAATCAAACCCTTACTGAAATGGACCTTACAGATCTCTATTGAACTTTTCATCCACGCACCAAAGAATACACATTTTTCTCAGCAGCCCACGGAACTTTCTCCAGAATAGATCACATATTGGGCCACAAAATGAATCTACACATATACAAGAAAGTTGAAATTCTAGCCTGTACCCTATCACGGTCTAAGCTGGACATCCACAACACAACAAACAAGAGAAAATACACTAACTCCTGGAAACGTAACAATATGATGCTGAATGAGAACTGGATTCAGGAAGAACTTAAAAAGGAAATTCAAGATTTCCTGAAAGTGAACGATAATGAAAATACAACTTACCAAAATCTCTGGGACACAATGAAAGCTGTTCTAAGAGGTAAGTTCATAGCTCTTAATGAATACATCAAAAAAATGGGAACATCAGAAATAACTTAACAATGCATCTTAAAGCTTTAGAGACACTAGAGCAATCTGATCTCAAAAGCAGTAGAAGACAGGAAATTAGCAAAATAAGGAGAGAAATATCCAAAATCGAGATTAGGAAAACGATAGAGAAAATCAACCAGTCAAAAAGCTGGTTTTTTGGAAAAAATCAATAAGATTGATACACTCCTAGCTAAAGTAACCAAAAGCAAAAGAGAAAAAAACCAAATTAACAAAATTAGAAAAGAAAATGGAGTTATCACTATTGATACCCAAGAAATCCAGAGAATTATAACATCATATTTCAAAAACTTATACTCTGTAAAATTTGACAACACAAAAGAGATGGATGAATTTCTAAGTAAACACAACTTACCTAAATTGAATCAGGAAGTTTTGAATTATTTAAATCGTCCTACAACATATGAGAAAATCGATGAAGTAATCTTGAATCTTCCCAACAAAAAATGTCCTGGACCAGATGGATTCAGCACAGTTCTACCGACATTTAAGGAACAAATAACACCAATACTCCTTAAACTGTTTCATCAAATAGCAAAGGAAGGAACACTACCAAATTCCTTCTATGAAGCTAATATCGTCTTAATCCCAAAATGTAATAAAGATACACTTAAAAAAGAAAACTCTAGGCCAATCTTTCTGATGAACACAGATGCAAAGATTCTCAACAAAGTCTTAACAAATGGAATTCAAAAACACATCAAAAAGATCATTCATAGGGATCAAGTAGGCTTTATCTCAGGCACACAAGGTTGGTTCAACATATGTAATTCAATATATGTAATTCACCATATAAACAGTCCAAAGTTCAAGACCACATGATACTCTCCTTAGATGTAGAAAAAGCTTTTGACAAGATCCAACAGCCCTTTATGATCAAAACCCTAGAGACAGTAGGAATGGAAGGAACCTTTATCAATATAATAAAAGCTGCATACAACAAGCCCACAGCAAGGATTATGCTCAATGGGGAAACACTTGAAGCATTGCCGCTTTGATCAGGAACTGGACCAGGCTGTCCACTCTCACCACTTCTACTCAATATTGTACTTGAAGTCTTAGCTGAAGCCATAAGACAAGAAAGGGACATAAAAGGGATTCAAATCGGCAAAGAAGAAGTCAAGTTATCTCTATTTGCAGATGACATGGTCTTATACCAAAAACTCCATTAGGAAGCTTCTGGAACTAATCCAGAAGTTCAGCAGTGTAGCAGGATACAAAATAAATGTACAAAAATCAGTGGCCTTCCTATATGCCCAGAATGAAAGAAGTAAAAAAGCCCTGAGAGAAACAATCCCATTTACCATAGCCCCTAAAAAAAATGAAATACCTTGGTATAAACCTAACCAAGGAAGTAAGAGACCTTTATAATGAAAACTTTGAAACCCTAAAGAAAGAAATTGCAGAAGACACCAGAAGGTGGAAAGATCTTCCATGTTCCTGGTTTGGCAGAATCAACATCATAAAAATGACCATCCTACCAATCAAAATCCCAAAGCAATTCTTTAAAGAAGTTGACCAAACAATCTCGCAATTTATATGGAGGTAGAATAGACCCAGGATGGCAAAAACAATCCTGAGTAACAAAAACACTCCTGGAGGTATTACCATACCAAACCTTAGTCTATACTACAAATCCATAGTTATCAAAACAGCCTGGTATTGGGTGCAAAATAGACACACAGATCAATGGATAAGGGTTGAAGACCCAGATATAAGCCCAGAAAATTACAGCCATTTGATCTTTGACAAAGGAGCCCAAAAAATCCAATGGAAAAAAAACCAGCATCTTTAACAAATAGTGCTTGCAAAACTGAATATCCACATGAAGAAGATTAAAACTGGACCCATACTTGTCACCGTGTACCAGAATTAATTCCAAATGAATCAAGGACCTTGATATAAGGCTAGAGACTATAAAACCATAGTTGAAAGGGTAGGGAACTCCCTCGAGCTGATCGGGCTAGGTCAACAGTTCCTAAAAGTACATCCAATAGCACAGTCACCACAACCAACATTCAACAGATGGGATCTTATGAAATTAAAGAGCTGTTCAGATAAAGAGATTGTAACTGGAGCACAAAGGCAACCCTCAGAATGGGAGAAAATCTTCACTAACCACATATCTGATAGAGCTCTAATATCCAGAGTGCACAAAGAACTTAGAAAACTAAACTCCAAGGAAACAAATGGGCCAATTAAAAAATGGGCCCTGGAACTTAAAAGAAACTTTACCAGGGATGAATTCAAAATGTCTAACAAATATCTTACAAAATGTTCCACATCCTTAGCTATCAGGGAAATGCAAATCAAAACTTCCCTGAGATATCGGGCTGGAGAGGTGGCTCAGGGGTTAAGCCTCCGCCTTGCAGGCAGAAGGTCCTGAGTTCGGATCCCAGATCCCACGTATAGATGCCAGGCGGAAGCGGGGGCGGCCTGCGCTTCTGGTCCTGGTAGGGCGGAGCCTGTGAATCCCGGGGCAGAAGGAGGTGGAGGCGTCCATGGTGGTTCGCGAATTTGTCCGTGGTTCTACACAGACACAGACAGACACACACACAAACACACACGCGCGCACACATACACACGCACAGGCGCACAGTTGAATAAAAAAAAAAAAAAAAAAAACTTCCCTGAGATATCATCTCACCCGGGTCAGGATGGCAAAAATCCACAATACAATCCACCAAATGCTAGAGAGGACATGGATAGAGGGAACTCTACTACATTGCTAGTGGGAATCCAGGCTCTTACAACCACTCTGGCGAGCTGTCTGGCAATTCTTAAAGAAATTAAAGATTGAAATGCCATATGAGCCTGCTATTCTACTTTTGGAAGTAACCCCCCATATAGCAAAAATTCGCTTTGATAGCACAAACACTACCATGCTCATAGCAGCACTGTTTACAATAGCAAAGTCATGCAATCAACTCAAATGTCCAACAGTTGGTGAGTGGATAAGGAAAATGTGAAACATTTATACAATGGAATAGTACTCAGTCATCAAAAATGATGAATTAATGCAATTTGCTGGGAAAGGGATGGAATTAAAAACAATTATATTGAATGAAGTATCCCAGACACAGAAAAGTAAGTGCCATATGTACTCCCTAATAGGTGGATCCTAGTATCAAACCCACTTAGAGACACTCAAGGAAAAATCTCTATAATACCTAAAGTAATTCCAAAGATTATAAACAGGAGGGATGGGGAAGGAGGGCCCCACCAGAAACAAGGAGAGAGGGGACCATGTTATAGCAGAGCAAATAGGCCACCATGAAGGACTGCAAGTAAGTAATGAAACATCTGGTTAAGTTCACAGACTTTTCTTCCTAATCATTTGCAACTGATGGGGTATGATCTCACCAGAAGGGGAGGTCATGTAGTCTGGCAGATAGAAAGTAACTCACATTCCTTTAGAAGAGACAACTAAGTAAGAATGGAGCCATCTATCAATGTGGGAGGGAGTAGGTAGAGTGCATCCCAGAGCTAACCACAATACCAATACTTACATTTTCCCAAAGTGGAAGAAAACAGACAAAGTTGTGCCCCATCCAAAACAAATTCAGATGGGGGCTGGAGAGGTGGCTCAGGGGTTAAGCCTCCGCCTTGCAGGCGGAAGGTCCCGAGTTCGGATCCCAGATCCCACGTATAGACGCCAGACGGAAGCGGGGGCGGCCTGCGCTTCTGGTCCTGGTAGGGCGGAGCCTGTGAATCCCGGGGCAGAAGGAGGTGGAGGCGTCCATGGTGGTTCGCGAATTCGTCCGTGGTTCTACACACACATACACACACACACACAGACACGCGCGCGCACATACACACAGTTGAATAAATAATAATAAAAAAAAAAAAAATTTAAAAAACAAAACAAATTCAGATGAAACCCATCATGTTTTAAATATGTAATGAGGCTTTCTTTAGAAAAGATCCCTGCGGAGGACACAAGAGAGATAGTGCTGTCCACGGGCCCCATCTAATGTTGGCTCCTCCCATGGGCCATGTGACTATTTATTTTCAATAAATAATGGAACAAAATTTTCAAAAAAAAGATTCATAAACATGATCAAAATCCCTTGTTACCCTAAATTGTTTTGTATCTACATTTATAGCAGAAACATCAAGGGTAATTTCAACAATCATTATTATATCTCTTCCAGATTATACTTTGTTTTGCAGGTGTAAGCAAATAGAATTATTTAGCACTAAGATATGCATATGTGACCCATGAACTCAATTAGAATTAAGAATATAAATTTGGAATGGGGAGATGTCAGCATTGAAAGCCTTTACCTCATAAGCAAAGTGAGGGTCCCCAGATTCTACATAAAAAATTCCAGACAGAAATATCAGAGGACTGCAACTACAGGACTAGAAGACAGAGCCTGAGAAACACCAGAGCAAAGCAGGAAGGAGGTAGAATAATCCATAGGCACATACACTCAAGCACCCTCTTATACACACACAAAACATGAAAAAAAGATGGAAGAAAGAAAGAGAGAAAAAAAGACAGAGAAAGAAAGGAAGGAGGGAGGGAAGGAAAGAAGGAAGGAAAGAAGGAAGGAAGGAAAGAAGGAAAGAAGAAAGGAGGAAGGAAGGAAGGAAGAAAGGAAGGAAGGAAGGAAGGAAGGAAGGAAGGAAGGAAGGAAGGAAGGAAGGAAGGAAGGAAGGAAGGAAGGAAGGAAGGAAGGTTTTACTCTCTGGATTACAACACTTAGATCTTCTCAGGTCATTACTTTCAGGACCTCAATTCTCAGTTTTAAATAAAATTGAAACTCCATGCTATGTTATATTCTGTTAAGAAAAGGTTATCTATCCTTTTTCTTTTACCACTTGTTTGCTACTGAGATCTATAGTTTTCCTACATCAGTTCAGGAAATACATGCTATAGAATGGTTCTCAGTTTCAATTTTAAAAAGTATTACCTACATCTTATGTGAATTCATGCCATCATTATACATAAAATATTGTTGCATGGGTGCTGGAGACATAGTTTAGTAGATAGAATGCCTACCCACAAACCCAAAGACCTGAGTTAAATCTGCAGAAGACCACAAGCCCAAATGGTAAGAGAAACTGACATCACTCCTGAAAGTTGTCCTCTGACCTCCACCTGTCTACATGGCATAAATGCATTCTCTCTGTTTTTCTGTCTATATGTTTCTCACTCTCTCTCTGTATCTCCCCCTCTTTCTCTCACATACACTTTCTCACTCTTTCCCGTTAGATAGAATTCTAAAATATGTCACTGAACATGTTATATATATGTGCTTTGGATTTCCATCATTACACTGTAGTTTAAGGGCCGGGAAGGATAAGTCCATATCAAATTCATGCTCAAGGTGTTCAAGAATAAATGCACAATGAGCAAATGAGTGTAAGAACAAGTGAATAAATGAGCGAAATAGATGCTTGTATTCTTTTGCTTGTGAAAACTTTTCAATTTCAAACTCTGTGCTACTCTATATGGTAAAAAGTGTAGAACAGAGGTATTATGTAGAATTCACAGTATTTCCCATCTTTACAGATGGGATACTATTATTTATAAATCCACATGATTATTGTTTTCTTATTTATTTCTGTTAATGCAATGCTGATTGAATAGTATTGCATTATATGATTTTTTGGTTATCCATACTCTGCAACATTTAAGAAGGTCACAAGAAAGTAAGCTTGTAGAAAGGAGGCAGTTGACAAGACAAGGACTAAGTGGGGACTTAAAGGGAGTACCCATCTAGTAGGCATAAAGGAATTCCACTGGAGCTTAAATACTGTACTATTATCTCATACAGACATGAAAGAAAGGAAGATGAGAGAAACAGAGTAGCCTACATCTGATAAAACTTGATGAAAAAACATCAAAAAAGGCTTCATTGTCCTAATCAAAATAAATCTTATTTCTTTTATCTCTCATGGTAACGGCTTTACTTCTTTTATTTACTTCAGTTCTATCTTTTTCATGGCAAAAATCAAGTTCTTCCCTTTAGCTCACTCAAACAGCTGTAACTGCTTCCTTCTGAAAGCAAACAATTGACTCTTCATTTTATATATACCATGTTCTTTTCTGATGTAGTATAATTTATCCAAGTTTTAAAATTTTATTTGCTCTGCTTTTTCATAACTTTGTGTTAACTTCTAATATTATTTTTTATAAGGTAGGTTCTACAGAGAAGCCACTATGTTTAGTATCCAATATAATTACTCCAATAAGAAACTCAAAAATCATTAAGTGATTAAATATTGAGCGATTATTTCAGCCACCAGAATAAGAAAACGCATCTGGTTTTCCAAGGTTTTCAAGTTGTATATATCAAATCTATAGCATGTTTTTCTAGTCTTTTGAATGCTTTAAGCATTCACAAACTAATCTTATTTTTGTAAACTTTGAGTTAGATTGTTGTGGGATACTTTTGGGTCTGTATGAATCCAGGTTATTGTATCAGGAGTCAAAGAACCAGAACATGTATAGAGGATTAAGGCAGAGTTTACTAGAGGAAAGAAGAATTCATGGACACCAGATGTGGAATGCCATGAGTGGCAAACGTGCCCTGGAGAACTCATGGACTCCATGAGGGACAGAGAGCTGGAAAAAAACTCATGAACTCTAGACTTGGAGTGCCATGCGGGGCAGGTACCAAAGATGGCTTCCAGGGTCAGGTATATTTATATACTTAAGAAATCTCTGGAAAAAATGGCTTTTCCTCATTGCTTAGTTCTAGTTTCTGTAAACTTGATTGGGGTTTTGGTCCTCTACATCCCCTTGGTCTGTTTATATTGGGGTCCAATCCAGTATATTTTATGCTCTACCTCTTGGTAGGGCTTATCTACAATGGAGAACTAATCTCCTTTCATAAACAGAAGCTTGGGGGAAATTGGCAAAATGTGTGTTCCTTCAGGGTAATCCCAGCAGTGGGGGATGACATTCCAAGACCTTCAGAGACCATCCTAGCATGGCTGCTCTAAAATTGCCTAAAGATAAGGCAAAAGATACTACCACTTTTTAGATGAAGAATGCATTCCAAAATAATAATTCTATTGCTTCTACAAGAGCCAGCAATAGATTCAGGCCCTCTGATTGGTTTCAGTGCTTTACTACTCTTTCCAGGTGGAAAGGTACACATACAATTAGACATAAAACCTAAAATAAGGAAATAACACCTGACCTTACTTCACACTTTTGGTTGTCTGAACTGTCAATGAAATGGAATTTAAAATTTGAGATTAACCCAGAAATTTCATCCTGGGAGCACAGACAAACTGATACCAGTCAGAGGAGGAGTTTGTCTCTCCAAACAAATCTCAACTAGCCATGACAGTCTTGCAGGATAATGGACAGAGCCACGCCCAAAGAAGATATGCTTAGATATGAACATCTCTATCTCCTTCTTTCTCTTGCTTTCTACATTTCTAGTTAAATTTGTGTCTTGCCCTTTGACTTTTGAGAGAGACAAACTTGGACATTTGATACTCTCTCCTCAGTATGGCCATATTGAATACATTTCTTTTTTTCCTGATTTTTTTTTTTTTTAATATGTGTGTATCAGAGGGCACTTGTATCCCTATGGAGGACCAAGGGTGACTTTAGGAATCATCCTGGATTGCTTCTACCTCCTTCTTGCTTTGCTCTAGGGATTCCCAAGCTCTGCCCACCAGGACCAGAAGTGTGGGCCACCTTTCCACCTAGTGATTTTATTGGGACCTGGGATCCAAACTCAGAACCTTCTGTTTGCAAGATGGTCTTAATCTCTGAGCTATCTCTCTAGCCCTTTTTTCAGATTTTTAACTTGTTTGTATTCTTCTTAATTTAATGATTTTTAGGTAGTTTTAGAACCAGGCCATGCAAGGAGAGTCTTGAAGGTCTCACTGTGTGGAAGTCAGCATCAACTGGTACTGAGATAAAGTCCCAACTTGCCCCAACCCTTTGTTTATGGAGGGGTGTGGATATGAATTTCAGAGAGTAGCTCCTCATATACAAATGGATAAAATTCCTCAGTCATGAGATCTTGTCTGCCTGCTGATCATAGCTGGGCCCCATAACAGACCATAAAGTTCACAGAAACTAAGACTCATTAATGAGAAAAAGTCACTGTTCTTAGGCTCACCCAAGTTTGCAAAACCTCTTACCTTGTCGACTATCTCATTTCTCCTTATAGACTCCATATCTGGAGCCCGAATTCCTTTTGACTTCCTTACCCCTCAAGCATTCAATGTCCATGAGTTCCATCATTTCTTCCCTCTAATAAAATCTGCCTTAATTCACTACATGTTTTCTGATTTCTTGTATTTGACTCCCAAATACAAGAACCTGGAAAAAAACACCCCTTACAACACAGGGCTATTTTCCATTTATGCCTTTATAAGAGCAAATCAACCAATTATAGTTCTAATTAAGTAAAATGCAGAGCTATTAATTTGCAACTAATGAGAATGTAAAAGAGAATTTTTGACAACATGTAAAATTACCTATTCGTGCCTGTCTGCAGAAGAGAAAATTTTTCAGAATTTGTTAGCTTCCAATAAAACAATACTTACTTCCTGGTGATTATTAGGCAGTTTTAAAGCAGTGATGTTGGAATGGTATCTGAATGTCATTTCCTACTATGGGATTACCCTGAAGGATCACATCCTATTTTTGATCTGGAAGAACTGACTGATTCTTCTCAGAGATAAAGTCCACAACTTCCCCCAGCCCTGGGTTCATGAAAGGATATGGAGATTAGTTCTCCATTGTAGATAAGCCCTACTATAGGTACAAGATCAACTGGGTTGGACCCAATATGAACAGACTATTGAGATGTGGAACACCCAAAACTCCAATCAGGTTTCTGAACCCTGGCTGTCATCTTCAGTGCCCTTGCCTCTCATGATACTCCATGTCTACAGTCTGTGTTTTCTATTTCTGTCTTTCCCTTGCTTTCATGGATTCCATGCCTGGAGTCTGAATTCTTGGCAGCTCTCTTTTCTCTCATGGATTCACATTTGTGAGTTTCATTCTTTTCCTCCTCTAATAAACTCTGTTTTAATCCTCTACACGTGTTTTGGTTTCAATCTTCAACTCCCAAACACAAGAACCTGGATACTTACAGACTCCAAAAAGATCCTGCATCAATTACTTTAAAAATTACATGATACATACTTCTGGGTTAGATGGTGGATTAGAAATCTTGCTAGTGAAACTTGGTGGAAGAAAGAGTAAATAAAATGCATAGTAAGCCTTTATGATGCAAGATACTAGGTGGAGAAATAAGCTTTTTAAATGGGAACTCTGCAGGGAAGCAGGCAGGGTGTTCCTTCTCCAGCAAGGCTCCACCTCTCACAGGTACTGGAGCATTTCCATTAACATTAGATAAGGATTCAACCACATAAGCCTGCAAGGGCAATTCACATTCCAACCATGACAATGGGTAAACAAAGAGATGAGAGAAATAAAATTATTTTAGCCAATAAGTGAAAAAAAGTAGTCTGGAAGATGAACAGAGATAAAATTAGTTGATTCCCTTTAGAGGAAGTTGTACAAGAAGGCCATTAGGGACAGCTCAATAGCTGTGCAATGAAAACCATACTGTTCCTAACAATGGCAACTAATTGCCTTGCCTAACAATTTTGCTTTTATGCAAATGAATATCTTCCTCTTCCTGCAGTTGATGACTGTATCAACTGCCCTTTCTCTTTCAGTCAAGAGTTCAGCTGTCTTTGTCTCTCAGGAGGTAACTAACATTATGGGATAACTATTAATTAGTACCGAAGCTTCATTAAGTTCTGTATGATTTTCTATAGAATACTTCTTCCCACACCCACATGCACATTTTCAAAGATGATTAGAGGAAGCTGACAGTGAACATATATGTCTTCATAGTTAGGCCTTATTGAGGCAGGATTAGAGCAGCCATGCTGGGATAGGGCTTTCAAGGTCTTTGAAGGTCTTTGGAATTCCTGAAGGCCATCCCCCACTGCTGGAATCTCCCTGAAGGAACACTTCTGCTGAGGAAATGATTCCAATCCTCCCAGAAATAAGATAGCCAACTTCCCTATAAAGGGATTAAAGAGATGAGCTCTCCATATCAAAAAACTTGACCTCTAGCCCACATGGGCCCAAGAGCAACTGGATTGTGCCCAATGGGAGTTAACCAATGAGAAAAAGCCAGTTTCCCAGGCTTGTCTAAGTATATAAATATGCCTGGTCCTGTCAGCCATCTTTGGAGGTCTAGCCCCTCATGGCACTCTAGTGCCATGGGTACTTTTCCTGCTGCCTACTTCTCATGGAGGCACCCTAGCCCCTCATGGCATTTGTGCCGAGTCCGTTTCTTGCTCCTTGCTTCTCATGGATTCCATGCCTAAGCACTATGAGTTCTCCAGAGAGTCCTAGCCCCTCATGGCACTCCACATCTGGAGTCCATAAGTTCCAACCTTTCTCCTCTAATGAACTCTACTTTAATCCTCTGCACGTGTTCTATTTTCAATCTTCGACTATGGAACACAAGAACCCTGCAACATTGGGATGATTGTTTCCTGTCCCTGCATCATTATGGAATGAATTAGTAGTCAGAGGATTGGAACTTTCTGACTAACATCATCAGATCTGTGCCCAAGCAACAACAGACATGGGGTCAGGTTGGATCCATATCAATGGCAGCATTGACTAGTTTAAAAGAGAGGTGATATTAAAAGAGAGGTGATAAAGATGTTTCTATAGTGGACTAAATAATTGCTTACTCCTTGACTTTAGACAGTGGGAAATGTAAGTGTTCAATTACCCTGTCTTCTGATAAGTTTCCTGAAATGAGAACAACTTGTCAAGCTGTGTGTGCTGTGAAAATGAATCATTTCTTGGGCTTTTGATTAATTGCATGAAAACCTTTTTTTCATTTGATCAAAGGCAATGGTATACCTTAGAGTTAACAGTTAAAATTAGATGGGCACTCACTGAAGATTTACATGACATAATGAATTTTTATAATATAGCAGTTGTCATTATTTACACAGAAATTAATTCAAATTCGGTTTAATTCAAAATTGGTAATTTAGCCATCCCAATAATGTTTGAAAATAAAAGTTTTTATATTCTCATGAGTCTAAATATCTGATAGTATATAAAACACAATCCCTACAAAAGCTATTATACTATTTTACATGAAACCAATTCAAGTCTCCTCTCTGTGATGAAAGAAACTAATGAAAAGGAGAAAACATATCACAAAAATAATTCTCCAACCTACAATTTAGTACCAATTTAGCAATTCAATTACTAATCACATCCAGCTCATTAAAAGCGGGAAGTTAGCCTGTCTATTAATTGTCTTGCCAGAACCAAATAATGGCAAAATAACTAGATAGGAAATGCAGTTCCTGTCTAGAACATTTGCAATGACTCTGAAAATAGTCAGGTATTCTAAAGTGGCATGCATTTTACTAAGCACTATTAACTTGAATTGTAAAATAAGTTGCCCACATTGTCCTATGCCCAGAATGATTGGCCTGATTCACAGTGGAAGCAACTTAGGGATGTCTAGAAAAAGGGTTCCAACTCCTGAACTTAGAAAGATTGTTCCTCACCCTCCTGGCCTGCTCCCCTTCACCAAGCCCATCTTAAAAGAACTCACGAACTTCAAACATGGAGTGTCCCTAGAGAACCCATGGACTCCAGGCATGGAATCCATGAGGAGCATGGAGCTGGAAATAAACTCAGGGATTGTAGCACTCGAGGTTAGAGGGGTAGGCACCAAAGACGGCTGCCAGGGTCAGGTATATTTGTGCATTTACATAAGCCCAGGAAAGATGGCTTATCCCTATTGGTTAGCTCCAGTTTTTGCAAACCTGATTGGAGCTTTTGGTCCTCTATATCTCATTGGTCTGTTCACCTTGGGGCCCAACCCAATTGATCTTGATTGGGGCTCATAGTTAAGCTGTTTCTTTTGATGGATTTAGCTTATTTGCTATGGAGAACTCATCTCTATATCCTTTCATAAGCAAAGGTTTAGGGAAAGTTGACCACCTTATCTTTGTGGAGCATTAGAGTCATATCCTTTCTATCACCAGTGGTGTTCCTCCAGGGTAATCCTGGCTGTGGGCGTGGCTTTCCAAGTTCTTCACAGACCACCCCTGCATGGCTGCTCTAAATCTGCCTAAAATTTATTTAACATCTTTATATTCACCCAATGCATATTTATTCATATTTTGCTTTTATTATTTTTATTTTGTGTGTTTGTGCGTGTGCATGCACATGGAGGGCAAGAACAACTTGGAGGGCTCTGTTCTGTTCTTCTACAATGTGGACTCTAGAGACAAAATGCAGATGTCCAGACTTGATTATAGTGTATTTATAAGTGAGTTGTCTCTTCGCCTCTAACATTTATTGGTTGTTCACTGATCATCTGACATTACCCTAGGTTTTCTTGTGATAAAAATAAGCTCAGAACTTGATCTTAGAATTTCCTGAGAAAATAGGCAAGCCTAACAAGGCCATTAATTGAAAAATGGTATCATTATCCAAAAACAATGGTTCTCTCCTGAGAAGAGATAAATTTATGCTTAGCTCAGAACTAATAGTGGATCATAGAGGACTAAAAAGAATATTAATCTGCTGTCACACTAGTAAGTGTTTCTAAAGTCTCCAGAACTCAACTGGTGAGCAACCTCAAGGATCTTTCTTTCAATCAAACTTGCAGCATAGGGGGGTTGGAAGGGTGGGGGCACTGATATAGATTTAGCAGTCACAAAATCCATCAACTGCAGACAAGAATACAAGAATACTTTCAAATTTTTTAAAAGCCTTGCTGGTAGGAAGCAAAGAAAGGGTTCCATCAGCATCAGAATGGAGAACTGGGAGACAGAAAAACCTTGAATACCAGGTATAGATTGTGATTAAACTATCCAGCTAGGTGGAGCCTCTTACTGCTACTAGCCTGGGAAAACTGCAGACTCTTTATTAGGCAAAACTCATTTTCCCCATCTCTAGCTTTCAATCACAGAACACAAAGAATTCTGATGTCAAATTAAAAACCACCTAGAACCTGCAAGGAGAGTTTCCTCATATTCGCTAGCTCCAATGGGACTTTAAAAAATAAAAAGCCTCAAGGGCAGAAGTCCCAGGGAATTTCTAAAGAAAGAATTCACAACTTCCTGGTTCTGAAAAAAATCCCAAGAAACAGCAAGGTAGCAGATACCAATCACTGACTCTCCCTTCCCCCACAGAGAACTATCTTCCATTAGCCTGTATCCAAAGAACAATGTGAACTCCACTTTTCAGCCCATCCACCCTTGTCAACAGTGCAAATGATAAGTGAGGATTCTTTTTTTTGCCATTTCAGTCATTCTTGCATTATTTTATCATTTATATTGATAATATAAATCCTGTCCCTGTGTACCTTTTCAGTTATTTATCTCCTGATTTAAAGGACTCTTTTGAGGAATACACAAGCTGGATTTCTGATTAACATAAGAACAGGTATGCTGGAACCTGGGATTAACCCTTGTCACAGATGAGGAATGGTAATGATTATTTCTAGAGAGCGGGAACTTTACACCCCTAGCTCATCTCTCTCCACCTTCTCATCTGAGCCCTGCCATCCATATCAGACTCCTCCAGTGAAAATGGATCTAGAAATGGTAGTAGTTCATACACTTTGGCAGACAATCCAGTTGCATCATTTCATAAAGAACTTCCACAAGGATAGAGACTATACTTGTATGTATGTATGCAGAGAGAGAGAGAGATGAGTCCTTGTTTTCCCACTGTTTTTATGAGGTAGGACCCCAATTTGTAGTCCACATTCTTCATATAATGGAAGTTGACCTCAAATCTGTCTTCCTGCTTCAGTCTCCTAAGTGCTAGAAATAAGGTATATGTCATCACACAAGACTAAAGATCAATCCTTAAGATCAATCCTAAAGATCAAACACTCCCTCTGAAGAAACCTAGATACTTTATCTTTGCAAATATAAACATGTAAAAATTATTGTCAGTTCTTATAGGGGGTTGAAAGATATGTCAAAATTTATTTTTTTCATCTTTTATAGTTTTATTATTTTAGTTTTATATCCATGAATATAGTGAATTTATGAATTTTCACTCCTTAATCTACAATTCATCCCCCCTCCTTTTACCCTTATACTTCATTTCTCCTGTCAAACTCCCTCCGATTTTCAAGTCTTTTCAGTTGTGTGGCCCACTGTTTTTCATCTAGTTTGCCTTTGATGACGTATGTCTGACATGATTTATGCTCCAGTGGGTATACCTTGATAAAAACATTCTCCTTTTCTTCTTTATCAGTCCTCATCAGTCTTCAGGGAGGCATGGAGCTTCTTGAAATTGTTTTTCTTTCATGGTGAGATATCGCTAGGACAGTTCCTATGTTCTTGTTCTTGTTCAAATATATATTATGTGCCATGAAATCTAACCTTCCCCCTTCTCTCTTCCCTCTTCTTCTCTTCATTGGTCCCTTGCATGTTTCCTGATTATTACAGGAATTGCAAGCCAAACATCAATAGTCAGTCAGGAGATTATTGCTAGCATCTTCATGTAAGTGATAACATGTGGCACTTAATTTTTTTGTGTATCAGATACCTCAATTAATATTATACTTTCCAGTTCTACCCATTTACCAACAAATTCCATAATCTCATCTTTATTGATGGCTGAGTAGTATTTCATTGTACATATATGGACTACATTTTCTTTTTCCATTCCTCCGTCGAGGGACAGGTTGGATGATGGTGCTTTCTTCTATTGTGAATAGAGCTGCAATGGACATAGATTAACAAGTATTTTTGTAGTAAGATATAGAATCCTTTGGGAATATTCTAAGAAGTGGTATAGCTGGGTGATATGCTAATTCTATTTTTAGCTTTCTGAGGAAACAACACACAAATTTTCAAAGTTGTTGTTCTAGCTTATACTTACACTTAACAATGAATAAGTGCTCCCTTTTCTCCACATCCTCAGCAGCATTCATTGTGTTGTTTGTGGTTTTGATCTTAGGCATTCTTGCCTGGGCCCACCAACCAGCATGAACCTGTATCTACAAACGCAGGAAACTGAAGTGGGAGTGGCAGGAATTAAAAGTTTCAGGCTTTGAGTCAGAGGGGGCCTTGGATGTCCTCTTATCATCCAAGCCAACTTTATTGTAGCATACAGGGGTTTTATAATCAAGGAGCAGGGCCAAATTCTTTACAGGATTATGTAAAGCGCATACATTTTGGTTACATCCACTTGTTGTGGGACCAGACATGTCACCAGGTATGCTAAACAGACATGGCGCCTCATTGCTAAAAGAGAAAGGAATGTATGCCTCAAAACAGAGTTACTTGATCCATGCATAAGCATATCTCAGATAAGCAGGAAAGAACTGTTGGGGGAGGAACAGCCCAGCCAGTTTCTAAGAGAAACAAAACCAACCCAAACAACCTGGAAGTTCTCTTTACTCCCAAAGTGGGGAGTTAGGCTTGCCATTGTCTTGGAGACTAGAGGCAAACTCAACCCCCCAGGGGAGGAGTCACTCAACAGCCCATTCAGTTGCTAATGTATCATCCAGATAGCAGGTTTTGGGTTTAACAACCCCCACATATTCTAACTGTGGTAAAGTAGTTTCATTTTACATTTCCCTGGTGATCAGGAAAATTGAGCACTTTTTAAAGATATTGTTTGACATTTGAATTTCTTTTATTGAGAAATCCCTTTTTAGCTCAAGGGCCATTTTTTAAATAGGGTTGCTTATTTTTTCAGTGTTTAATTTTTTGTTTGTAGTTCTTTCTATACTCTGGAAAATAATCCTTTGTCAGATTCACAATTGGTAATGATTTTCTCCCATTCTGTGTGTTGTCTTTTATCACAATTAAGAGCTCCTTTTTTAGAACAGAAGCTTTTTAATTTTATGAGGTCCTATTTGTTACCTGCTAGTCTTAGTTCATGGATGTTTGAGGTCTTGTTCAGAAAAATCTTTACCTAGAGCTATCAATTCAAGAGTGCTCCCTATTCTTTTTTCTAAAAGTTTCAGAGTTCTGGATTTAACTTTGAGGTCTTTGTTTCATTTGGAGCTAGTTTTTGTGTAAGGTGAGAGGCAGAAGTCAATTTTCATTTTTCTACATGTAGATACCCAATTTTCTCAACACCATTTGTTGAAGATGTTGTCTTTTCCCCAGTGTATATATTCGGCACTTTTGTCAAAAATCAAATGACTGAAGGTGTGGGACTTATTTCTGGGTCCTCCATTCTAATCTATTGATTGATTTATCTGTTTTCATGCCAGTAATGTTTTGTTTTTCTTTCTGTGTCTCTGTAGTATAGATTTGAGGCCAGTATGATGAGAATGGAGATATGGCTCAGGGGTTAAGATTCTGCTTTGCAAGCAGAAGGACCTGAGTTCAGATCTCAGATCACATGTAAAAACCTTAGACAGAAATAGGCTCTGGAAGGTGCAGCCTGGAAAATTTCTAAGAGAAATCAAAAGGAGGTACAGCAATCCAGGATGACCTTTGAGCCCCCAAGGTCACACAGAATGCCCTCTGATACACACATGCACACACACACACACACACACACACACACACACACACCTAGACTAAACTAAAAAAAAATTTAAAAATCCAATATGGCGTTGGATTTGTTATTCTTGCTCAAGATTGTTTTAACTAAATATGAATTTAGGGACTTTTTTTCTACTTTTGTGAAGAATTGCTTTGGGATTTGATTGCGATTGAGTTGAATCTGTGTATCGTCTTTGGAAGGATGGTCAATTTCACAATATCAATTCTACCAATCCATGATTATAAAATGTCTTTCCACTTTAGATCTAGTGTCCTTTTACTTTCTTTCAGCAATGATTTTTAGCTTTCCTTTTACACATCATTCATTTCATTGGTTAAGTTATTCCAAGGTATTTTTTTTTGAACCATTGGCTAATTGAATGAATTCTCTCATCTCTTTCTTGACATATTTGTCTCTAGTACACAGAAAGGCTACTGATTTTTGTGTATTGATTTTGTAGCCTACTACTTTACTGTTAATAGATCCATATGGATATCTCAAGTGTATAATCATATTATGTGTATCCCTTTTATCACCTTCTTACCTTATTTCTCTGACTAGGAACTCAACCACTATATTGAACAAGAGTGGTACAAGTGAACAATTTTGACTTGCTTCTGATCCAAGTGGAAATACTTTAAGTTTTTCTCTATGTAGGATATTTGTCTTAGGCTTGTGTATAGCTTTTATTATGTTGAAATATGTCCCTTCAAATCCTGTTTTCTTCAAATCTTTTCTTATAAAGGGTGTTGAGTATTGTCAAAGTCCTTTTCTGAATCCATTGAGATGAACATATGTTCTTTATGTTTATGTCAGTCACCTTTAGCTTTTTCCTCAAAAAGCTAAAACCTGAACTATTATACTGTTCAATTATCAAGAAAAATAAATTCATGTAATTTTCTGGCAAACTGATGAAACTAGAATGTACAGAATAAGTCATCCAAGTTATAGAAAGAGAAATACCACATGCTCTCTGTGTTACCATAGAACTTTCAGATTTGTGTACTTAACTAGGAATACCTGTAACAACCTGAAAACCAGAATGAGTTCATTAAACATGGGATTCTGCTGGAAACCTTAAAGGTAAAGTGGTAAGAGCTAGAAAGGCAAAAATAGGGGAAGACCCCGAGAGGTATAAGGGTGTTAAGGGGCTAGGTTAAGTTAAGGAATGGGTGGGGAAACAACATGTAGCTGTAAGATTATAAGATACCACCAGAGAAAAACTTCCATCTCATAAGTTTGTCAAAAGCATAATGTACTTTTAGGACAGTTAAATAACTATGGGAATCATCCATTCTATATACAAGGAACAAAAAGTAGAAGATGTATAATGGAAATATGGAAATTTCACTGAGATATTCCTACCAGAAGACACAGGCAAGTGAACCAAATTTCTGGTACTATGTATGTGATATCTCCTAATATGTTGTTTGTTAGAAAGGTTGCAAAAGTCCCCCAAATAATATAGACATTTGTAATTGCTCTTGGCTTTCCTTCAGAAACTGAAAACAAAACTCTGTAGCTAAAGGTATAATAAATATTAATCATGGGACATGGAAAAAAAATGGCTAGAACTGTCCTAGAAGCTTCTTTCTTTATGACTAACTTTCACAGTTCCAGAAAATACTATGCATATAGTCACCCCTGGCTCTGAATGCTGAAAACTATAGTAACAACTTCACTGGCAAAGGGTTGCCATCAGAGCAAAAGTAGCATGATTGTTAAAGAAATAACTGGGTTATCACTTAATGACATACTCAAAGGTAAATCTCTGTAATACCCACTATAATCACAAAGGATTATAAAATAGGAGAGAAAGGGAAAGAATACCTCAAAAGAAAGGAGACAAAAGACCACATTTCAATAGAGAAATTAGGCCACCATCATGTACTGCATGTAAATAAGGAGATATCTGATGGAGTTCATTCTCACTTCCTTTCCTGTTCACTTGGGACTGAACAGGTTTGATTTCCCTTGGTGTAAGGACTAGCAGATAGATGGTAACCAACCAACAAATGGAGAATGATCCCTCTCACTGCTTTGTCCTACTCTTATCCTTCCATCTACCTTTGAGCTTCTTCTTATATTAAGATCTTTGTTGAAACAGTTTTTTATCTTTGGTTAGGAGATGACTTCCACAACCTATCAGGATGTATGTAGCCAAGGGCAAAGTAGGAACAGCAAAACTGAAAGCAGCAACATCCATAATTCAGAACAAAAACCCTACAATATTCACCTGGAACCAGACCAGCCAAATCTCTCCCCATCATAAAGTTCAGGGAATCTTTTGGAAGAAGGGGCAGCAAGATTGTAAGAGCCTAAATATGGAAAGGATCAATGATATGCAAAATACCCTATAGGAGTCAGGGTTGCAGCAACCAGAATACAGCCACAATGTCATTGGACTCTGCCTGACATGTCAAAAACCCCCCAAAGTCTAGCAGGGATCACAGGAGAGAAGCATCAGGCAGGAGGATCTTTAGCGTCAAGGGGTTAAACAGTCATAATAGAGTTCCCATATTAGAGGGCAGCCCAAGAAGGGGCCCTGAGCTATGTCACTGAGTCCTGAGCCCTCACTAGTGTAGTGACTCAGCACCTACATAAACAGATGCTCAGAGGATGGAGAGAGAAAGCAGGAAGCACCAAGAGAGGAGGAGGGAAGTAAAAGGGGTGAGTGGGAGAGGGGAGAGAGGAAAGGGGGAAAGAGTGCAATGGGGAACAGTAGGTGGGAAGAAAGGGGGGAGGAAGACTGAACAGGTTTGATCTCCCCAATCAGAGAGGGTTTAGGGACTAGCAGTTAGATGGTAACCAACTAACAAACCTGTATAACTAGGTAAAAAATGTAATAAAAGAATAACTGGTTTGTGGCACACTGTTCCACAAGGATCACATTTCTACTTCTGTCAACCAGGCCAAGAACCTGTGGAAGGGAAAGACTCTGGGGATGGTGGGAAAGCTACTAAGATTTAGATACAAGGACTTGATATCCAATCACTTTTTAAATGTCTATCATTATATCAATATACCAATATCAAACAGAGACATTTCAGTACTCAACTCAAAAACTTGCCTTGGCAATGAAAAGTATTTAATACTGAGAATCACAACTGACCAAGTAGAGAGAATAATTGACTTTGGGCTGCTCAGTTTAAATAAGGTATCTAACTCACCTCCTAACAAGCCTCAGTTAACATCATAAAAGTTGGAGTGGTAAGAATTAAAGCTGAAGGTATGGTAGCTATTCTACATTCATGAATTCACAGTGAACAAAGATGTTTTCACAAGACCTGTACAAGATTTGCCCTATCATCATTTCCCTGTGCAAGGGAAAAGATCTCAGGAGCGATCATATCTGCATAAGAGAATATTGCAGTTTCATGCCGGATCATGGAGAGGAGAGCTACTTTCCTTAAAGGTATACTTGACACTCCAGAAAGTGCCTAGGCATATGCCATCAATGACAACCCAGATGATTGTCGATGGGACACATTAGCAATAAAGACATAAAAATAACAAAACCAGGTTCTTTCTAAGGCCTTTTCTCTTGTACATGAAGATTGAAACAAGAATATGTGGAAAAACTTAAAGGCGTGGTTTACTGAATGAGAAATCAAAGACACTCTGGGAGTTCTTGACGGGCAAGAGAACTGGGGTTCTGACAAAGTACCACTTTAAAAGCGGGCCTTTAAAACAGGTTGTTTTCCTTATTGGTTAGCTTTAGTTTGATTTAAATCTGATTGAGATTTTGATCTCCTTTATAGCTAATTGGTTTATTTATATTGAAGTTGGTAATGACACTCTTTCTTTTGAGGAACTTAACTTACATATTTGCAAAGGACTTATCTTTTTTCCTAAACAAATGTCTAGAGATGTTGATCTTATCTCCTCTATGGGGGACTGGTGTCATTTTCTGTGACTGACAGGGATGTGTTCTTTTTGGATAATCTGAACAGTATGTATGTGGAGATGACCTTTAGGGACCTTCAAATCTGACTGTTCTGTTCTAGGCTACCAAGGAAAAAGCTATTTTATTATTCCTAGTTTTCAACTGAAAAAATAGAAACTATTCTATTCTCTTAATAAGAGGGAATCTGGTTGGGATGAAGAAGGCTGGCAGTGGCAAAAGGAAGGGGTGTGGGGTTGGATAATAAGAAATAAAATGACATAAATTCACTGTATTCAAATATGGTATCTAAAATAGCACGATAAAATTTATGAATGCAGATTCAGGATATTCTAGATTCTATGTTCTAATGTTCCTATAGGTTCATGAATTTTAATAGTATCAGGATGAAGGAACTAAAAGTTATGCACTTTTCAAATACATGAATGTATGTATGTGTATGTCTTGAACATCTGGCACCCATCCTCAAGAATGATGGGAAGGGAAAGCAGCAGCCATCTTTTCATTACACAGCCACTCAACGCCTAGAAAAGGGTGTCCAAGTGAACTGAAGGTCTTCCTGTCTCTTATTTTAGAAACCTCATCGTTGATATTACTCCCAGAGATGAGGCAGTAAAGTTTGAAATGAACACCAACTTCCTGAAGTTGGATATGGAAAGCTTTCAGCTTCATTATCAGGACCTTCTGTAGCTGCAGTATAAAGATATAGTTGTCATGAAACTTCTCAAGTCGAAATCAATGTCAATCTTCTCTTTCTCTTCAACGATAACCTCCTGGGCAAGTGACAGAGGCACTGATACTACCCAGGCCTCTCTCTACTGTCTGGCCACCCTCTTTAATGTGAATTCACCTCACTACCTCCCTGCAGACTACCTCCATGTAGCTCAGGCCTGGCCACTGTGCACTGTTTCTGCCACTTCCAGAGTCCAGGGATACTGGCCTACTTAGCTGCAGGTGCTGGTGCTTCTTCCCAACTAAATGATCCTAGCTCCCAAGGCCATCTCTGATGTTTGAGGTTTATCACACATCTCTCATACACACACACACACACGTTTTCCAGGCAGCTGTTACGTTAAGGGAACAGAGTTTATTTTTTTACTGATAGTCCGGTTACAGTCTGTCCAGTTTAATGGGAGAGCATGCACCAACACCAGGGCCAAGGGAACTTGCTACACCATCTCTACCTAATGGTTAAGAGAGGGACAATCCTTACTTGATAGAATAGCATGTCTGGCCAGGTATACACAAGGATGCTGACTCTCTCAACTAGTTGTCTGTGTCTTATTCCAGGGCCTAATCCCACCCACCTGGGCCTTCCCCATCAGCCAGACAATCTTCTGCAGGTTTGCTCTCAGCTTAACCCAGTCACTAATTCTCCACAAATGTGCCCAGAGCTCAAAATCCTCAACTGTCAAGGTGACACCTGTGCCTAGCTATGAAACAAGGAAATTAAGAAATACCCCCTGTTAATATAATCAAAATTTCTTAGGCACTATGTCCACATTTGATTATTTGTCATCTGTATTTGACATAGCACGTGGTAAGCAAATTAAGATCACCATCTGGCCCAATGAAGGGAAGGAATTAGGTGAAGAAAAAAATATATAAATAGATAAAAAGTACATTACTTTCAGAACCTAGATGGACTATATTAATTATTTGTATTATATGAAGTCTTTTATATTTGGAATATTTACACCATTCTATCATGTTCTACCTATAGATTTTTTTTTTTTTTGGTCAGTATAGCCTCACAGCTGTAAAATAAATTTACTTCATAACTATAACCTCATGTGCAATGAAAGATTTTTTAGGAAAATTAATCTATTATATCACAGAAATTATAGCTTATTTGTTGCTACTAACTTGAATTGTCATATTGTCTTTGGAGTCTATCAAGTTTTAGTTTATGGAAGAAAGTAGAGAGTTTATTTTGCAGAAGAAATAAGACAGTAAAATATTGCTTTGCATTGTCTTTTAACAAATAATATTTTGTCCATGAACCAAAATAGTATATGAAAATGGCAAACATGTTAAAAATCATAGTTGTGCAAATGATTGAATATCATAGCTTTAACTGATGGGTCAAATACCAAAATGGGATTTTTACAGGACTGTGATATTAACCTTTCCTTTTATTTAAAAAAATGTGAGTATTAATATTCTAATTCCACTCAAATATACTAGTAGATATACATATTGAGAAAAGAAAAATTGTATCTTAAGATATAAGATGACATGAATGTTGCTTTTAATTGATATTAGTTTCTTTTGTATAGTTTGGATAAGAAGAAGCAACCAAATCTTTCATTATGTACAACAACAATAAATGGAGTAAAAGATATTTTATGTTTATCAGATATCTGAACATGTTACAGGACTTTTTAAGACATTTAATTAGCTGTATATCAAGTTTTAGTGCCAGTAGAAATAGAGTAGCCCAACTGGTTAAACTCATCTAATATTTTTTTCTTAATGTATTTATTTATGTATGTTGGGAAGAGGAGGTTAGGAGACCTGTTTACTCCCAAGTCACAGAGCTAGCATCTCTTATCATCAACACTTTTTTGTTGGTGGTCCCTGTAACCACACTCCCTAGGTCTGCACTCCTGCAGCCTCCACCAATACAACTTGAGTCCCATTTCCTCCTCCCCTTTAATCATTAAAAAACTCTAAAACTTTTCAAGAATTTAACAGAATCCACAGAACCATAAGCAGTGGGCTAGCAGACCAACACCATACAATTGAGGACTCCAAAAATCTTCCCATTGAACCGAAGAGAATCTTTGTATCCAACTCTAAGAGAAGTAACCCTTTTTATTTTCCTTTTATCCCCGACCAATAGTCATCACAGTTTAATATTTCTATATATTCCACCCAAAAAACAGTACACCCAGCTGTCAGGGTCTTATTTAATCACCCTCGCACAGAGCCAAGAAAATAAAACATAAAAACTGCCCTACCACACTTACCTTCAACCTCTGTCTACTGAACCAACCTTAATTGATATTTTAACAGTATAATACTCTCATCTATGAAATAGTACCAAGGAATGCTAGACAGATGCATTCAACAAACAATAGAAATTGCTGTGCAAGTGTAATAACTTAATTCACATTAGTCAAAAACACATACCAAGAAAGACATCAAAGATAAAACATAAATTGTCCAAGTCACAACACAAATCCAAAAGATATGGCAAAAAAATAATTTCTGAATTATAAGGTCATATTTTGAAAACTTATTCTCCACAGAATTTGATAATCAGAAAGAAATGGATGAATTTCTAAGTATATGCAACCTATTTAAATTGAGTCAGGATGATTTGAATTATTTAAATAATCCTATAACAAATGATGAAATTAAAGAATTAATTATAAATCTTCCCACAAAAAATGTCCAGGTCTGGATGGATTCAGTGTAGAATTTTACCTGACATTTAAATAACGACTAACACCATTATTCCTTAAACTATTCCATAACATATTAAAAGAAGGAAAACTTCCAAATTCTTTCTATGAAACCAATATTATACTGATACCAAAATATAATAAAGATACAGTTAAAAAAGAAAACTACAGGCTAATCTCATTGATGAACACAGATGCAAAGATTCTCAATAAAGTCTTAACAAATCATATTAAAAAGCGTATCAAAAAGATAATTCACTCTGATGAAGTTAGATTTATCTCAGGCATACAAAGTTGGTCCCACATAATAATCAATAAATGTAACCCATTATATAAATTCAAGGATCAAAACCACATGATACTCCCAACAGATGCAGAAAAAGCTTTGAATAAGATCCAATATTCTTTTATGATTAAGGACCAAGAGACAAGAGGAATGGAAGGAACTTATATCAACATAATAAAGGCCATATTTAACAACTCTATAGAAAAGATCATCCTAAATTGTGAAAAATTTGAAGCATTCCTACTTTAATCAGAAACTAGGTAAGACTTTCACTCTCATTCTCCGTTCACTTTGTACTTGAAGTCTTGGCTAGAGCCCTAAGACAAGAGAGGAAGATGAAGATACATATAGGAAAAGAAAAATTCAAGTTATACTTATTTGTAGATGACATGATCGGAGACCGAAAAAGTCCACCAGAAAATTCTTGGAGCTGATATATAAATTCAGCAGAGTTGCAGGTCACAAAATTAATGTTCAAAAAGCAGTGGCTCTCCTATACACTGATGATGAAAAAAGTGAGAAAGTTCTAAGAGGAACAATTCTTTTTACCATAGGACCTAAAAAAAAAAAAAAAAAAGAAATGCCTTGGTTTAAATCTAACCAAGGAAGTAAGAGATCTATACAATGATAATTTTAAAAACCTAAAGAAAGAAATTACAGAAAACACCAGAAGATGGAAATACCTCCCATGCTCCTGGATTGGTAGAATTAACATCATAAAAATGACCATCTTAACCAAAAGCAATATACAGGTTCAATGCTATACTAATCCAAATTCCAAGAAATTTCAGAATTTTGACAAAACAATCTCAAAATTCATATGTATCTATTTTTGGCTATGAGAGTTTAGATTTGAAATAACTAATACTGAAGTAGAGTTTCTTTTGTAAGATATAAAAGATTTTGAGGAAGATTTAAATTTTTAAAAATTTAAAAATTATTCAGTTTTTTAACCTTATTATGTGGCTGCATTGAATATATTTTAACTTTTTAAAAATATTAATTTGGCTCTTTTAATTGAGAACAAGTGGCCAGTTCAGACCTGTGGGAGTTCAGGTTGTTACCGTACATCTAGTAACAACATGGCAATCACAAAAGAATCAAGGTTTATTTTGAGGATTTTGCCACCACAGCAAGATAACCCCAGGTGCACAGGAAGCACATGAAGTTCTTGGAAGTTTTTGGAGTCATTTTTTTTCCAGGTACTTTCCTGTCTTCTCACTTCAGCTGCCAGCAGTAGCTTTTCTCCTTTTTTTTTTTTTTTTTTTTGTTGAATTTTGCATTATATTCTGAAGAAAATCTAACCCTTCATACAGTTTCTGATAAAGTATCCTGTGCAATATTTTTAAGAAGCAAGACAGGATATTAGAATGGCTAATTTTCCCTGTTTCTTAGTTCCATTAACTAAGTATCTCTAGCAGCTTTTCACCCTGAGATAGTACCTGTCTTTCATGGTATAGTATGTTCCTTGAAGACAGCAAAATAATGGACTGTGATTTTTAATCCATGCTGGGAACCTATGTCTCTTGATTTGGGGATTTAAGTCCATTGAAATTTAAACTCATAATTGAGAACTATTTATTAGCTCCTGCTATTTTTAAAATTTTGTGTTATTTATATTTGTATTTATTTAGTAGTCATGCTGACATTATTTTTCCCTTCTATCCTCTTGTGTTTATTGTTTACTTTAACCTTTAGCTTTTTTCTCTAGTATTTTCTTGAGACTTGCCTTAGTAATCATGTGATCCTTCAGTTTATTTTTATCATGGAAAACTTCCTGTCACCTGCAATCACAACTGACAACTTAGCTGGATATAATTGTAATTTGTGATCATTCATGATTTGAAGTATATCTCTTCAACTCTTTTGACGTTTGTTTCATTGAAAAATCAGCTATTATTCTGATAGGCTTGCTTCTAAATGTGAGTTGGTTTTTCAGTTTTGTGGCTCTCAAAACTTTATATAGTTTCTGTAATATTTTGACTCTTATTTGCCTTGTGGTGTTTCTATTTTTTTCGTATTTATTGATGTACAATATGCATTTTTCTACTTGAATAAGGATCTCTTTTCCTAGGTGTGGGAAGTTTCATTTATGATGATATAAAAATATGTTCTGGTGTGTTTATTGTTCTGTATTCCCATGAATGGGCAGGAGTGTCTTCTTCATGGTGTCCCTGAGCTATTTAATATTCCTTTCACACAATATTTAGTTTTGTTATTGAGATTTTATGCTAAGTTTTGGGTTTTAAGTTTAATTTTGACTTGAAATTTTTTCTACTTATTTTTTCTATGCTTATTTTTGTTATCTCAATTGTCTTCTTCCACTCCTTTAACTATTTATTATTTTCTTGTCCATGTTTGTTCATATGATTATTCGCATCCTCTCAGAATTATTCATTCTCTTTTTATAATTCCTCTCACATTTCCTTGATCATATTAATAATACACATTTGGAATTCACTATCTTGATTATCATTTTTTTTTTGGAAATATCCAAGAAGTATTTTTGGTTGGAATCTATCACTTAGAACTTATTTTTCTTGTCAGAAACAATTTTTTCTCTTTGTTATGGTTTATTCTTTGGCTTACCATGTGACTTATACATCTTGTGTTTGGTCTTTGTTTGCTTTCTTAGATATATGTTTCTGTCTCTTTTGAGTCAGATATGGTGGCCCAACTTTGACAGTCATGGAACAACTTCTCTGGATATGGATGAGACGATGTTGCTTAATGATTTTTTTCTAGGGTTGCCTCTGCTCTTTTTGTGAACGTGGTTGGTGAAACGTCCTTGGTTTGTGTAAGTTTAGCCCTGGTTTAATGGTGAAAGGATTTATGGTCTAGCTCTAACTGAAAAGTTTAAGATTAGGAGTCAGGTTTGGTGGGTCAGGTTTGGCTTAAGCTTCAGTGGGATAAAACAGGACGTGTATAATAGCTAGTAATAAGCACTTTCAAGTTGAAAGGGAAACAAAAGCTTTAAGGGATTATTAAGCATAAGGAAGAATGACTAAGAGCCAGTGGGGGCAAGTGTGTGGGTTCTGGGTATGATATCTGGAAGTCTTCAGCTGGAGTGACTATCACTTGAGAATAAATACAAAATAAAATGGGTTATTTATCTTTTGGTTGAGTGATAAGATTTTCTTTTCTTTGAGTGGTGGGAATCTTGGGTACTTAAATGTATGAGGTTGGCCTTTGATTTCTGTGACTTCTCATATATTCATGAATTCATTTTGGTAAATGGGGGCTGGACTGATGATGGTGGTGATGGTGAAGGTGATAAGTGTTGCAGGATGATGAGGGTCTCTGGTTAGATTTTACAGATGCATGGTTGTGGCAGAGCTGCTGGGCTGGAGGACTGGGTGTACTTTTAACATCTGTAACTCTGCAGCACAGAAGCCAACTAGAAATACCTGGTAAAGTTCTTTCCCTTCAGGGGAAGATAATTTTGATATGATATATTTTTAATTTTTTTCAGTTGAGGAAATTGCCTGGTTTTCTTCATTTTTGGGAAAGACTCAATACCAGTTCTGAGCTTTTAGTTTTCTTCATATTGAGATGACTCACATTGGTTTTACTTATCTTTTATGTGATGTCAAGTATTTATTTTATAAGTAGAAAATTGATGTTTTTCAAAAGAGATAGATCAAGACGAATGTCAAAGCTTAATTGATTTTGTTAGTATCATTTGCTTATTTACAGGTCAAATTTCTTACAAGATGTACATATTTGTCCATTAAGATGAACTGTATGACAACAACAATGCCTTATGGAAAATTTTCCCTATTATTAAGACAGTATATATCCAAAACTGAAAGTTTTATATAATGAAAAATAAAAGAATGTCAAAATAAAATATAGGATGTTTTAAATGCCCTAATTATTGGAATGAATAATTAGAATCCATGTATTTATGAACAAACATGGACAAGAAAATACTTGATACATCATAACCCTTGATACAAGGAGGAATGGCTTGCTGCTGGATGGCAGAGGGCTTCTCAAAACCATAGGCATAAATATCATACAGGAGGGACACTGAGAAATTCTAAGGATGACTGCCAGTCAGGAGTCTTGATCCAGAGACAATGGAGCTGATGGGTTGAAGCCGGAAGGCATCATTGAGAGTAACTGGAATGAGATTGTTGACAGCTTTAATAACATGAATCTCTCAGAGCACAACTTATTATCTTTTAAAGTCATTCTGTCCCTGGAGCAATGGAGATTTCTCAAATAGTCATGTAGAAACAGAGTTTTAAGAATGATCCATGAGATAATGTCTTGACAAGAACTGATAAATCACATTTTGTACTCTCTTTTAACATTTTTTATTTAAATATCATATTAGTGCACCAAAAATGAACAAACTTAAGCTGATTTTTCCCTTCTGTTTGCTTAACCAGCATGACCCTTTTGATTAAATATTCTCACTGCCTTTTTCTATTGCTCAGTCTTTTTAATTGTTATATATCAGTGGATGTTCAAGTCAAACTGGGAACTGGTTGAGGCTGTTCCAGCTGGGTACTTTTTCTTTAGAATTCCAGCTTATTCTTAACTAAAAAGACTTTGTCTAATTTAACAATTTCAGTTAATATGAGTTCTTCCAAATCAATTCAGTTTCAAGTGAATAATATAAAAATAAGCATATACAGTTATAAATATAGATTTTGAAACTCAATATGTTGAAACTTCCTTTTAGTTATATCACTTATCCGTTTTAAAGTTATATTGCTAATCTAATTATTTTTTTCAGTAGCAAATCTTATTTCTAAGGGGTTTCTTTGTCAAGTAGAGCACTATTGAAGAAGGAAGTATTTCTTTTGTCTAAAACTGTCAACTTCATAGAAAGCAAAAGATACAAGCACTACAGCAAGTACCTTTGGAGAAGAGGAAAATAGACAAAAAGGCTACTAAGATTTTGGATTCAAGCAGACATTGTTAATGTGTTGTTTATATAAAATGTTCTGATTTGGAGAAGGAGATCTATGTGTTGGAATTGTCTTGTATATTTTACAGTAAAGATGAGAGGGTTCAAGATATTGGGTGGCCAATTCTTAAGCATGTTTCTGTAAGCAATAAATTTCATATAACTGTAATGGTTAGTCTTCATTGTACATTTGACATAATGATGGACTGAAATCAGAAATTGTGAGTCAAGCAAAACTTTTCTCCCTTAAGTTGCTTTTGTCATGGTATTCTATCACACCAATAAGAGAATAAACTAATATAGTTCTCCAGCAACAGGATATGAATGGATTTTATTTTCTAACTTCAATTGATAGTAAAACTTAGTAAATAATATGTAAGGCTCTGGCCATAAAATAAGAAGCAGAAAATTAAGATAATCGTGCAGTCAAATATAAGTCATGCTTAGCAGGGCAGATTAGTCAAACAATAATGAGGGAACTCATGAACAATTCATTGTCATGGACCCCAGTTCAGTCTCCCCAAAAATTCAGAATTGAAGAGACAGAGGCACAGCTCTATACACCCATTTCAGCACTGTGATCACTTTCTCTCGACTTTTAAGGGCACTGACTTTGATCAACTGAAATTCATGGAAATATATTGTTATGTGCTTAGAGATCATTAAGGGTTTTTTCCACATTGACACCAAACACTTCGTCAAATGCAGAGGCTTTAATTTAAGCTGATCAGCATCCACATGCCAAGAAATTAGGATCCCAGCAGAGTTAGCAGCCTTGAGGAGCAGATGTACACAGTTTTCAAAGGCAAAAATTGAACATTTGTGGACATCTGCTCTATCAACAGAGCATAACAATTCTGTCACATACTCTGTATTCTTAAACAAGAAATATTCTGGCATAAACATTGTGAGTGGTAATAATCTTGCATAACCACTATATCCTTAGGCTAAAAATATAGAAACTGAGTCATATTAGATATAGAAAGAAATCACATTATACCTGTATCTAGCTGCCATTTGGTAACAGCAATCCTGACATGTATAGTATGATTGTGACCCTGAGCAAAAGCAAGCAGTTAATACTGAAGTTAAGATCAGCAGTTATTTTGCAAGCAGCATATTCCTGACATCCTGTTAAATAGCTGGTGGCCAATTTTTAAATCTAATTTAATTACTACAATATTAGGTTTAGCCAGTTTGAAGCAAATTGGAGTATTTTATTCTCCTTTTTTTTTTAACATTTTTTATTATTATTTCCGCTCATACAAACTTAATAGGTAGACCAGTTCCCTCCCTCCCTCCTCCTCCCCCCCGAATCCCCAGCTCCCCCTCCCTCCCTCCCCATCTCCCAGTGCCTCCCCCCCAATTCCCAGAGAGTCCTTTATTGTGTATGCCTAACTCTCCTCTTGGTCCTCCTTTCCGATGACATAAAAGGACTCAGTGGCATTTCCCTGAACCCTTTCTCGTGTTCCCCTTAAGCATAGGAACACTTCTGTGGCCATCAATCCCTTGCCTCCTAGGATCTTGGTGCCTTTAGCCGATGTTAGACTTTGTGAGGTCAATAGTGTGACAGACATGGCGCAGGGCATGCAAAGTCCTATTATGATTGCTTCAGCCCTATCTAGTGTGGAGACTCTTCAAATCATTGCTCCCCCCATCCTTTTGCTCTTACAATTTTACCGCCCCCTCTTCTGCAGATGTCCCTGAGTTTCAGGATGGGGGGAGATTAGGCTGGCTTAGTTCTATGTGGATGATATAGAGTCTCTGAAGTTCTGAATTGTGGTTTGTTGATTTTCTTTTGCAGTTTTGTTGCTCCTGCAATGCCCTTCACTCCATCCTGATGGGCAATGTATGTCACCCCCTGGTCAGAGACAAAAAACTGTTAAACTGGAGTCTTGTTATAATAGCACATTCAAGGGTAGATGTAATAAAAGCAGGAAACCTCAGTGAGGGAGGGATCAGTCACCCATTTGCAAAATGATCTCTTTTCATCTGCCAGACTATATGCCCTCCCCTTCTGGTGAGATCATACCCCCTCAGTTGTACATGATCAGGAACGAATGTCTGTGAACTTACCCAGGGGTCACATTACTTACTTGCATTCCTTGGAGGTCGATTTTCTCTGCTGTAACATGGTCCCCTCTCTCCTTGTGTCTGGTGTGGCCCTCCAACCCCATCCCTCCTGTTCATAATCCTTGCAATTACCGTATTACATAGGTTTACCCTTGAGTGTCTCAATGTGGGCTGGGTGAGTTTGGTACTAGGAGCCACCTATTAGGGAGTACATACGGCGCTTAACTTTCTGGGATTGGGATACTTCACTTAATATAATTGTTTCTAATGACATCCATTTCCCAGCAAATTCCAGTAATTCATCATGTTTGATGGCTGAGTAGTACTCCATTGTATAGATGTACCACTGTTTCCTTATTCACTCGTCAACTGTTGGACATTTAGGTTGATTCCATGACTGTGCTATTGTAAACAGTGCTGCTATGAACATAGTCGTGCTTGTGCTATCGAGGCGAACCTCTGCTGCATGGGGGGTTATTCCCAAAAGTGGAATAGCAGGGTCATATGGCATTTCAATCTTTAATTTCTTTAAGAATCTCCAGACAGCTAGCCAGAATGGCTGTATGAGCCTGCATTCCCACCAGCAATGTAGCAGAGTTCCCCTCTCTCCACATCCTCTCCAGGAGTTGGTGTTGTTTGTATTGTGGATCCTGACTGGGGTGAGATGATATCTCAGGGAAGTTTTGATTTGCATTTCCCTGATGGCGAAGGAAGTGGAGCATTTTTTCAGATATTTGTTAGACATTTTAATTTCATCCCTGGTAAAATTTCTTTTAAGTTGCAGTGCCCATTTTTTAATTGAGCCATTGGTTTCCTTGATGTTTAGTTTTCTAAGTTCTTTGTGAACTCTGGACAGTAGAGCTCTATCAGATGTGTGGTTAGTGAAGATTTTCTCCCATTCTGTGGGTTGCCTTTGAGCTCGTGTTACAATCTCTTTATCTGAACAGAAGCTCTTTAATTTCACAAGATCCCAACTGTTGAGAGTTGGTAGCAGTGACTGTGCCATTGGATGTCTGTTTAGGAAGTGTTGGCCTAGCCCAATCAGCTCGAGGGAGTTCCCTATCCTTTCAACTATGGTTTTTATAGTCTCTGGCCTTATATCAAGGTCCTTGATCCATTTGGAATTAAGTCTTGTACATGGTGATAAGTACGGGTCCAGCTTTAATCTTCTGCATGTGGAGATCCAGTTTTGCCAGCACCATTTGTTGAAGATGCTGTTCTTTTTCCATTGGATTCTTTGGGCCCCTTTGTCGAAGATCAAATGGCTGTATTTTTGTGGGCTTATATCTGGGTCCTCAACCCTTATCCATTGATCTGTGTGTCTATTTTGGAGCCAGTACCAGGCTGTTTTTATAACTATGGATTTGTAGTATAGACTCAGGTTCGGTATGGTAATACCTCAGCAGTGTTTTTGTTACTCAGGATTGTCTTTACTATCCTAGATCTTTTGTGCCTCCATATGAATTTTGAGATTAATTGGTCAACTTTTTATTCTCCTTTTTGATTTTTGAGTTAATCACCTTTTTAAGAATTCTTTTTTTCATCATTTAGAGAATACTTTATCAGTTTCTATAATCACACCCACCAAGAATTCTCCCTTTATATGAACATAATGAATGTTGTTCCTTTCCCATTTATCCCCTCACCATATCCCCTCATTGATCATTCTTCTCTGTATCTCCCCATTCATCATTCCATCTTTGTCCATCCCACCCTTGGACCTGATTGCTTGTGTGGGACATTGGGTTCCCTTCTGATTGCTTGTTCTAGTAGAAGCTCAGCCTCTGTGGTAGTTTAAGTAGCTCTTCCTTAGGTATACCACAAATAGGACTGTCCCTTTCCCTGTCTAGACTTTGTCCCTAATGTTCCCACTGCATGTAGTTATTCCTCTTGAGTTCCTCACCAGTCCATGGGGGAATGTTGATATTTCAGTCATCTGTGCAAATCTGGTTATGGTACGGTTTCATTGCAGTGAGATTCTGAATGTAATTTTGTCATACATTAAGATGGTTATTCCTGCTTGCTTTCTGGTTGTTTAGAGTATTGTTAACCACCCTTTGATCTGGAGATAATGCCTGTCTTTCAAAGTGTGTTTCTTGGAGGCAGCAAATTGATAGGTCATGACTTTTAATCTAGGCTGTTAGCCTGTGTCTCTTGTTAAGGAGTTGATCCCATTGAAGTTTAAGGTTATAATTGAGAAGATTTTGTTGACTCTATTTTTTGAATGTGGTTCTTGTGTTGGCAGTTCTATGCCTGATAGTTTTAATTACCATTATTTTTCCCTTTTGTCCTCATGTGTGTGTTGATCCATTTCAACTGTCTTCAGATTTTTTTCTAGTATCTTCTGCAGTTCTGGTTTGGTAGACAAGGAGTATAGTTTATGTTTGTTGAGGAGTATCTTTCTTTCAACTTCAGGCATGATTGATAGTTTGCCTGGATAAGTAGACTAGGTTGGCATTTGTGATCTTTCATGATTTGAATGACTTTTCAAGCTCTTCTGACATTCCATCGAAAAGCCAGTTATAATTCTAATAGGCTTGCTTTTAAATGTGATTTGGTTTTTTTTCTCTTGTAGTTTTCAGAGTACACTCTTTGTCCTGTATCTGTGATGTTGTTACTACTATTGGTCTTGTGCTTCTACTTTGGTCATATCTGAATGGTGTGTGACAGACATTTTGTACTTACATGTACTTTTATTTCATTAGGTGTGGAAAGTTCTCATTCATGATTGACTGAAAAATCTGAGTTGGAGCCTTTTCTTGGGTTTCTTATTCTGGAATTCTATGAATGTGATAGTTTGGCTTTCTTCATGGTATCCCATGATACAATGATTATTGAATTTTCCTTTTCTGTTTCTTTTTCAGCTTATTTAATGAAATGATCCTGTTCTATCATCTTATCTTCCAGGTCTGTTATTAATCTTTTGCCTAATCCATTCTGTATGTGATATTCTCTGTTCACTTTCAATCTCAGTTAGTTTAGTTTTTTTATTCCAATTGAATTTCAGTTTGGAGTTTTTCATCTGTTCTAAGCTTGTTCTTGTTTCCACTATTTCCTTTTACTTCTCAGATAACTTTTTAAAAATTATGTTCTTGTTCATATAAGGTTATATATTTATTCATTTCCTCTTTGAATTCTTTACATTCCTTTTGTCCTTCATCACATTCTTTTTGGAGGTCTTCTGGAATTTTGTTGGTTATATCAATAACAATTATTTGGAAGACATTATATAAGTGTTGCTTTCCTGACTGATATCTAAGAGGTTATTCTGATCAGTATCCATTATAGGGTGTCATAGTTAGGCACAGTTGTCAATTTGATAGTTGAGGGTTTGAGCTCTGGGCACACAGCTGAGGAGAATTAGTAGTTAAGTCCAGAGTGAACCTGATTGTCTAAGTCTGTTCGCTGGAGAATGATACATTAGCATCTGAAACGGGCAGTCTTTAGGGGCTCCTTCCTTTGGAAGTTGAGTTTGCCTCTTCTCTGCAATCCAATGGCAGGCCTCACTTCTTCACTTGGAAGTTGAGTTTACCTCCTGTCTGTTCTTGGATTGCTTTTTTCTCAGAAGTGGCTGGGCTGTTACCTCCCCCACAGTTCCTTTCTACATACTTGAGATATGCTAATGTACGGTCAAGTAACTCTGTTTGGAGGCATACATCATCCCTTCTAGCAGCAAGGTGTCATGTTTTCTTAGTACTTAGTGGGGTGGGTTTTTTTGTGTGTGGTTTTATGATGTGACTTGGGCATGTTTTGTTAAATTAATGAGAACTTTCTTCAGCATTTGCTTGGTTCTTCTGAGTCAGATGAGACTGTCTGATTTTGACTTTTGTTAAGAAAGCTTCTTAGAATTTGGATAGGATCTTATGGTTGTCACCTCTGTTCCCACAGCAAGTAGATGTCACTCCCGCCTTTTCTTTGTTAACTGGAATGTATGTTTTACATAATCCTGTAAAGAATTTGGTTCTGCTCTTCTTTGATGTTTTCCTGAATTTGGCCCTGCTTCTTGATTGTTTTCCTATAAATACTCATGTATGCTACAATAAAGTTGGTTTGGATGATGGAGAACATCCTAGGCTCCCTCTGACCTGATGCCTGATCAATCCTACTGCTCCCACTTCTGTTGCCTGCATGTAAGTCTGGGTTTATGCTGCTTCATGGGCCTGGACAGTCTAGGTGATGGGGAAGGCCCAGCCCATGGCGGGTGGGATTGGGCCCTGGAATAAAATAGAGACAGCTGGATGAGAGAGTTGGAATCTTTGTGTATACTTGGCTAGACATGCTGGTCTGGCAAGTAACGATTGTCCCTTCTCAGTCATTACAAAGAGATAGTATGGCTAGTTCCCTTGACCTGGTGTTGGTGCATGCTCTCCTGTCAAGCTGGACTGACAATTGTAACCAGAAAATTCTAAGAGAAAATAAATCCCTTGTTCCCTTAAGCCATTTGATGGTCATTTATCAGCAGCATGCAGGTGAACTGCAACATAGGGGATTCAGTGTTTTTTTGTAGGAGGCATGTTTTCTTAGTACTTAGTGGGGTGGGTTTTTTTGTGTGTGGTTTTATGATGTGACTTGGGCATGTTTTGTTAAATTAATGAGAACTTTCTTCAGCATTTGCTTGGTTCTGACTGTCTGATTTTGACTTTTGTTGAGAAAGCTTCTTAAAATTTGGATAGGATCTTATGGTTGTATGATATGGCTGTCCCCTGTGAATAGTGTAATTCTTTGGTCTTCTACCTCTTTTAATGGTTCTTGTGGTGTCTAGTATGTTTCTGAATTTATTCAAATGGGTTGGAGTATACTGTGTGCAACTTTTACCTGCCATGTGGAGGGTTTGTTCTCCAGGGGTGGGGATGGGTAAGTGGGGCATCCAGTGGCACCACATGTCTCTTACCCTGCCATGCACCACTCCATCTCTGAGGCTGGTAGCCTAGTGGTGCTATGTGCTAGATCTTCTTACATCAATTAGATAATATCATACTTTTGCCCAGTTTCTACTTTTGCTAAATAATTCTTTACAAATATGCCTTAAAAGTTCAGCCTCCCCCAATTGTCAAGTTGCCAATGTTTTATCTGACTGCAATTTTTCACTCCTTGTCAACTTGACACAAAAAAATGCATTGCTCTAAGACCCTAGCTTTCAACCCTTGCCCCATAGATGTTATATTCATCTTATTATGTATCTTTTAAAAATCCAAAATCTCTTAACTGTAAATTTCTATAATTTGAAAAACAAATCAAAATGCTTCAAAAAATAACAATGCAGAATAAACATTATTATTTTTAAATGGAACATCAAGTCACAGCAAGAAATTATTGAATAAAAAAGTTAACCCCAAAGTTAAGACTGAATTCTGTCAAGGTAAATACCAGTTTGCCAGTATTTCAATGTCCATTTTTTGTCACTTGTCATTTAATAAGTTTGGCTCCAAAATATCAGATTCCATCATTCATGCTTTACAGGGCACAGTTGCAGATGCTCCTTTTTTCTATACCAACTTCAATCTGATATTTCAGTCATCCTCTTCCAATGGTTTTGCTTTGGCCAGCTTCCTAGATATTCTATTGTACTATATAAACTTCAACTTTTGCAGAAATTTCAAGTCTCTCATAGGTTACCAATCCTCAAGATACTCTCTGTGAACCCGTCAATCTTGGAGCAAATCCAGAACTCTTTGGATGATACTGCCAATTTTTGTTGAGGTATTAAGAGGTAGCTTGACCCACTTAAAGCATAGCTGTATCAGTCTCCATGTGTTGACCCTGGAGAAACTTTTTAATAGGCAGGCAAAATTTTGGAAAATTAGGAAACCCTTTCAACCTAGGCCTTTTTCTATTAAATGAGTCTGGACTTTTGCAAAATGGAATCTCTACATGGTGGTATTCATTTCCCCTAATAATTCAGTAAAAAACAATGTTTTTCACCAATTACATTAATTTCTCCAATAACCACAGCTAAAGTGCTTGTCTGCCTTTTCCTGATACAAAGAGTGGGGGAGTGAGAAGAGATTTCTGAAGTTTATTTTTAGGCTTGACATAATCTACTAATATTTTATTAATTTCTTTTTCATTTTAATGTGTTTGTAACGTAAAATGTAGTTGTTAAAGCTCTTGTTAATCGATAAATTATCATTTTTTTTAAATTTAGATGATTTTATTTCCAAGTAAAGTAAGTTGTCCATTAATGATTTCGTTTTCTTTCTATTATTGGGGAGTTCTATTTAAACATGCAAATAGAACTAATTTTAAAATAGTAAATTATTCACATTTATGGGAACATAAGTTCAAGCTAACCAATCAGATTTTTCATTTTTTATTACTTAAAGTTGAATTAGCATAACCAGGCAGGAAACAAGTTGAAATACAAAGTTTCTATTTTTTCAAACAATTTTCCCCCTTTTTTAAAACAGATATGAGAAAAGTATCCAGAGGAAAAGACTATACTAGCATATGAAGAAATTACCAGTTAGAAAATGCAATGCTTTTAAAGGTCAAACAACAAACAACAACAACAAAAACAAAAACATACATGAAAGGTCAGAAAGAGAAATGTTTTCAAATAAAACAATTTAATGGACTGATTAGGGCTGAGTGTTCCAGTTGTCTAAATTCTGCACTCTGACTTGATGTGGTTTTCTACCTCATTAGTATTCCATTGTAATGGGGTACAACTTGATTGAGCTTTATTTATCTGTTTCTTTGCCTCAGCTCTCTTGGGGTTTCTATCCCCTACCCCATCTCCAAGTTATATTTGTTTGCAGTTATAGTGGGTATTAATAAAAATTTTCCTTTGAGTATGTCATTTGAGGGTTTAGTACTAGGTTCCATTTATAAAAGAAACCATGCAGTGTCTGTCTCTCTGTGTCTGGGATACTTCACTCAAAATATCTTCTTCCAGTTCCATCCATTTATTAGCAAATTTCATTAACTCATCTTTCTTAATAATCCAACAGCATTCTGTTGTATGTATGAACCAAATTTTCATTTGTCATTCATTTACTGTTGGACATTTAGGCTTATTCCATGACTTTGCTTTTGTGAATACAGTAGCAATGAACATGGATATGCATGTGTCTCTATAGTACTATAAAGCATTCAGTGGGAATATGTCCAGGATTGGTATGGCTAGGTCATATGGTATTTCAATTTTTAACTTTTTTAGGAACGACCATACTAATATCCAGAGCAGTTGCACAAGTTTACATTCTCGCCAGCAATGTATGAGAGCTTCCTTCTCACATTCTCTCCAGCATTTGTTGTTGTATGTGTTTTGAATTTCAGCCATTCTTACCAGGATGAGATGATATCTCAGGGTGGTTTTGAATTGAATTTACCTATATGGCTATGGAGGCAGCACTGTTTTAATTAATTAATTAATTAATTAATTAATTAATTCTTTTTTCTCCCCAATAATACAAGCTCAATAGGTACTCCCGTCCTCTCCTTCCCTCCACCTTTCCTCAGTCCCCCTTACACCCTCTCCCCTTTTTTTCCCTTCCATTCCTCCCCTTCTTTCCCCTTTCCCAGTATCTCCCCTTTCCCCCTCCCATTCCCTGGAGCATCCTTTTGTGTGAGAGGTGTAAGGACTCAGTGACATAACCCAGAGCCTTTCTTGGGCTCCCCTTTAGTATGGGAACACTATTATGACTGTTAATCCCTTGCCTCTAAGGATCTACTGCCTGTGATCCATGCGAGACTTTGGGGGGTCCTTGACATGTCACTCATTGTGCAGGTCATACAAAGTCTGATTACGGCTGCTGTGGCCCTAACTTATGTGGAGTATCTTGCATATTGGTGGTCCCCCCATCTTTAGACTCTTGCAATCTTGTCACCCCCCTCTTCCGTAAGTTTCCCTGAGCTTTGGGATGGGGAGAGATTAGGCTGGTCTGGTTCCAGGTGACTAATGTAGGGTCTTTGGTGTTCTGAATTCTGGTTTGTTGTTGTTTTCAGTTTTGCTGTTCCTGCACCACCCTTGACACCATCCTGATTGGTATTGGAGGTCACCTAACCAAAGATAAAAGGCTGTTTAAATGAAGATCTTATAAGAAAGATTCGAAAGTAGATAGATGGAATAGGAGTAGGAGACCACAGTGAAGGGAGGGTCATTTGCAGGATGATTACCATCTATCTGCCAGTTCTTATACCCTCAGTTGCAAGTGACCAGGAAGGGAAGTGAGAGTGAGCTTTACCAGATATGTCTCACTACTTATTTGCAATACTTGATGGTGACCTATTTTCTCTACTGAAGCATAATCCCTTATTTTTTGGGGGGGCACTCCTTCCTCTTCCCTCCTATTTATAATCTTTGCGATTACTATAGATATTATAGAGATTTATCTTTGAACATGTCATTAAGTGGGTTTGCGTCTAAGATCCATCTATTAGGAAGTATATACAGTGTCTAATTTTCTGTGTCTGGGATACTTCACTCAATATAATTTTTTCTAATTCCATCTACTTCCTGGCAATTTTTAAAAAATATTTGTCAGACATTTTATTTTCATCCTGGTAAAAATTTCTTTTATGATCCAAGACCCATTTTCTAGTAGGGCTCTTTAACTCCTTGTGTTTAATTTTGTGAGGTTTTGTGTGTGTGTGTGTGTGTGTAATCTGGTCATTAGTTCTTTCTCAGATGTATGGTTAGTGATGATTTTCTCCCAGTCTGTGTGTTATGGTTGCATTTCCATGTCACCTTGACAGTTGCAGACTGTTTGGGGGCAGCTATGGAAGGTTAATGGTTAGAATGGCCCCTGAACAAGTCCGCAGATACTTGACTCATTGCTGTGGAGAACCCAGCCCACAGGGGTGGAACTTTCCAGTGGTGGACTAGATAATAGGAGGTGCAAGGAGAAAGGGCTTGCTCTTCCCTTATCTGGTGACGACTTGCTGTACAGTCCACTCTGCATGTACATTGTTGACCCTTAGAGTGTCTAGCCTTCTTTGTTGTTGCTGCTGCCGCCTTTGTCCTTGGCTGACTTGGAGCTTCACCTTTTCCATCACGTTGTTGCAGACCTTGGATCTTTCGGTTTTGCATAATTCTAGCCAGGAAAGAGGTCGCTGCTGGTGGCTACCTTGAAGGACACTATTTTTATTGTGTTATTTTTTAATAAACTTGTATATACTACATTCTATAGATTCTGTTTCTTCAGAGAACCCTGACTAATACACTGTGGGATTTCCTTTTGCTCAGTTAACTATTTTGCTGAATTGAACTTCTTTAATTTCAACAGATGATGCTGGTAACCTGGATATCTACATGCAGAAGATTGAAATTTGACCCTTACATTGCACACTTCATGGAAATCAACTCCAAATGGATCAAGAACCTTAATATTAGATTAGAGACTATAAAAACACTAGTTTTTGGGATGGGGAGAGATTAGGCTTGCCTGGTTCCATGTGGTTGATGTAGAGTTTCTGATTTTCTGAATTATGGTTTGTTGATATTTTTTTCAGATTTTCTGCTCCTGCACTGTCCTTGGCTCCATCCTGATGGGTATTGGATGTCACCCCCTGGCCAGAGATAAAAGGCTGTTAAAACAGAGTCTTATTATAAAAGTAGATTCAAAGGTAGATTGAATAAGAGTAGGAGACTGCGGTGGCAGGGGGGTTGTGTCAGTCATCCATTTGCAGGATGGTTACCTTTTATCTGCCAGACTTTATGCCCTCCCTGTCTGGTGAGATCATACCCCATCCGATGCAAGGGACCAGGAAGGAAAGTCTGTGAGCTTAACCAGATGTTTCATTACTTACTTGCAGTCTTTGATGGTGGCCTATTTTCTCTACTGTAGCACGATCCCTTCTCTCTTTGTTTCTGCTGGGGCCCTCCTTCCCTTTCCCTCCCTGCTTATAATCTTTGCAATTACTGTAGGTATTACAGAAGAATGAACAAATGTTTTTGTAATAGGCTGCAGAGTCTTTGGGAATATTCTCAGAAATGGTATAGTTGGATCATATGGTAGTTCCACATGTACATCATATGGTAGTTCTGAGGAACCTGTACACTGATCTCCAAAGTAGATGTGCTAGCTTGCACTCCCACCATCAATGAATGAGTATTCCCTTTTCTCCACAGCCTCACCAGCATTCACTGCTATTTGTGTTCCGAATGGGGTAAGATGGCATCTCAAGGGAGTTAATTTTCTTTTCTTTGATGACAAGGTAAGTTGAGAATCTTTTAAGATATTTATTTGACACTTGAATTTATTTTTTATCCCATTCTTTAATTGGGATGTTTTCTTTCTTGGTGTTTAATTTTTTGTATATTCTGAAGATTAATTTGTATAATTCTGGAGTTTTGAGATTTGCTGTTTAGTATTTTTGTATATTCTGGATATTAATTCTTTGTTAGATTCATTTGTTAGATTCTTTGTTAGCCAAGATTTTCTCACATATAGTGGGTTGCTTCTTTGTGCAATAAACAGATCTTTTGCAGAACAGAAACATTTTAATTTTATGAAATCCCACTTTATTATTCATCTCTGTTCCTGAGCATTTGCAGCTCTGTTTAGAAAATCTTTACTGAGCCTATCAAATCGGCTGTACTCCCTACTTTTTCCTTCTAATAGCTTTAGAGGTTTGAGTTTAGCATCAAGATTGTTGATACATTTGGGGTTAATACTTGTGTAAGATAAGAAGTAACAGTCAATTTTCTTTCATCACCATGTAGATTTCAGTTTTCTCAGAACTACTTGTTGAAGATGCTGTGTTTTCCCCAGTGTGTATGTTTGGCATTCTTTTCAAAAATCAAATCACTGCATATGAGAGAACTTGTATTTGGATTTTCTATTTCTAATCTGTTGATCACTGTATCTGTTTTTGTGCTAGTACCATGCTGGTTTCATTACTGGGGCTATGTAATTTAATTTGAAATCTTGTGTATAGATTCATCCAGCAGTGTTATTGTTTCAGTTAATCAGGATCTTTTGTCCTTTCATAAGATCCTTGAGATTTTTTTTCAATTCTGTGAAGAATTATGATGGGATTTTGATTGGGATTGCACTGAGTGTTTTTGTTGCCTTTGATAGGATTGACATTTTCAAGAGATTAACTCTACCCATCCATAGTCATGAATAGTCTTTCCATATTCTAGCATCCTCTTTTATTTCACTCACTAGTGTTTTGTAGTTTTCATTTTATTATTATTATTATTTCTGCTCATACAAACGTAACAGGTGCACTGGTCCCCTACCTTCCTCCACCTCCTCCCAACGCCTCTGCCCCCCCTTCACTCCCCATCCTCCAATGCCCCCCCAATCCCTGGAGCATCCTTAAATGTGCATGCCAAACTCTCTTCTGGGTCCTCCTCTCCGATGAGGTGCAAGAACCCAGGGGCATTTCCCAGAACCCTTTCCTATGTTCCCTTTAAATTTAGGAACACTACTGTGACTGTCAGTCCTTAGCTTCCAAGTATCCTAGTGCCTTTAGTCCATACTAGACTTTGTGGGATCAATAATGTATTGGACATAGCGCAGGTCATGCAAAATCATATTATGATTGCTTTGGCCTTAACTTGTGTGGAGTATCTTGCATATCATTACTCCTCCCATCCTTGTGTTCTTACAATCTTACCGTCCCCTCTTCTGCAAATTTCCTTGAGCTTCAGGATGTGGAGAGATTAGGCTGGCCCAGTTCCATGTGGTTGATATAGAGTCTCTGATGTTCTGAATTATGGTTTGTTGATTTTTTTTTTTTGCAGTTTTGCTGCTCCTGAAATGCCCTTGGCTCCACCCTGATGGGTATTGGATGTCACCCCCTGGCCAGAGATAAAAACCTGTTAAATTAGAGTCCTGTTATAAGAGTATATTCAAAGGTAGATGGAATAAGAGTAGGAGACCTCGGTGAGAGAGGAGTCAATCACCCATTTGCAAAATGGTTACTTTCTATCTGGCAGCCTATATGCCCAACCCTTCTGGTGAGATCATATCCCATCAGTTGCAAATGATCAGGAAGGAAAGTCTGTGAACTTAACCAGATGTCTCATTACTTATTTGCAGTCCTTGGTGGTGGCCTCTCTCCTTGTTTCTGGTGGGGACCTCCTTCCCCATCCTTCCTGTTTATAATCTTTACAATTACTGTAGGTATTACAGAAATTTGTCTTTGAGTGTCTCTAAGTGGGTTTGGTACTATGATCCACCTATCAGGGAGTACAGTGCTTAATTTTCCGTGTCTGGAATACTTCACTCAATATAATTGTTTCTAACTCCATCCATTTAATTGCATTAATTCATCATTTTTGATGACTGGGTAGTATTCCATTATAAAAATGTACCACACTTTCCTTATCCATTCATCAACTGTTGGACATTTGGGCTGATTCCATGACTTTGCTATTGTAAACAGTGCTGCTATGAACATGGTTGTGCTTGTGCTATCGAGGTGAATTTTTGCTACATGGGGGTTTATTCCCAAAACTAGTATAGCAGGATCATATGGCATTTCAATCTTTAATTTCTTTAAGAATCACCAGACGGCTCACCAGAGTGGTTGTATGAGCCTGCATTCCCGCCAGCAATGTAGGAGAGTTTCCCTCTCTCCATATCCTCTCCAGCACTTGGTGTTGTTTGTATTGTGGATTTTTGCCATCCTGACCGGGGTGAGATGATATCTCAGGGAAGTTTTGGTTTGCATTTCCCTGATGGCTAAGGACGTGGAACATTTTTTAAGATATTTGTTAGACATTTTAATTTCGTCCTTGGTAAAGTTCCTCCCATGTTCCCGGATTGGCAGAATCAACATCATAAAAATGACTATCTTACCAAAGGCAATATACAAATTCAATGCTATACCAATTAAAATCTCAAAGCAATTCTTTAAAAAAGTTGACCAAACAATCTCAAAATTCATATGAAGGCACAAATGACCCAGGATAGCAAAAACAATCCTGAATAACAAAAACACTGCTGGAAGTATCACCATACCAAACCTTAGTCTATACTACAAATCCATAGTTGTAAAAACAGCCTGATATTGGCTCCAAAATAGACACACAGATCAATGGATAAGAGTTGAAGACCCAGATATAAGCCCATACAATTACAGCCATTTGATCTTTGACAAAGGGGCTCAAAAAATCCAATGGAAAAAGAACAGCATCTTGAACAAATGGTGCTGGCAAAACTGAATATCTACCTGCAGAAAATTAGAGCTGGACCCATATTTGTCACCATGTACAAGAATTCATTCCAAATGGATCAAGGACCTTGATATAAGGCCAGAGACTATAAAAACCTTAGTTGATTGGGTAGGGAACTCCCTCGAGCTGATTGGGCTAGGCCAACAGTTCCTAAATGGACATCCAATATCCCAGTCACTACAACCAACACTCAACAGATGGGATTTTGTGAAATTAAAGAACTTCTGTTCAGATAAAGAGATTGTAACTCGAGCACAAAGGCAACCCACAGAATGGGAGAAAATCTTCACTAACCACATATCTGATAGAGCTCTATTATTCAGAGTGCACAAAGAACTTAGAAAACTAAACAGCAAGGAAACAAATGGGCTAATTAAAAAATGGGCTTTGGAACTTAAAAGAAACTGTAGTTTTCATTTTATAGATGACTTATTTCCTTGGCTTGGTTTATTCTAAAGTATTTTATTTTCTTTGAGACTATGGTGAATGGGATAGATTCACACATTTCTTTCTTAGTTTTTTTGGTCTGTGGCATTTAGGAAGGCTACTGATTTTTGTAACCTGACACTTTACTTGAGTGGTTTCTTGGCAGAGTCCTATAGATCTCTCAAGCACAGAATGATACCATCTGCAAATAAGGATATTTAACTTTCTCTCTTCCTATTTGTATCTCCTTTATCTTCCTGTATTGTCTGATTACTACCTAGGACTTCCTCTATATGGGAATGTTTCAAGTTTTTCCCCCTTAGAATTTTGGCTTTAGGCTCGTTTTATATAATCCTTATTTTTTTATTTCTTCCACTCATATAAAGTTGATAGATACCCCACTCCCCTCCCTCCCTCTACCTCTCCCTGGATTGCCTTACTCCCTCCCCCTCTTTCCCTTTTCCTTTTCCCACTCCCTCTTCTTCTCCCAGTCCTCCCACCCTCATTCCTGGAGCATCCCATTGTGTGCATGTCAAACTTCCCTCTGTGTCCTCCTCTCTGATGAGGTGTAAGGACTCAGTAGCTTTGCTTAGAGCTCTTTTTTGTGTTCCCCTATAGTGTTCTTATATAGCCCTTATTATATTGAGATATGTCTCCTTCATTCCTGTTCTCTCCTAAACTTTTATCATGAAAAGTTATTGAATTTTTTCAAAGGCTTTTCCTGCATCTATTGAGAGGATTATGAAATTTTTGTTTTTGAGTCTGTTTAATATGATGAATCACAATTATTGATTGACATATGACATATCCATCTTTGCATTTCTGGAATGTACCTTACTTGATCATGGTGTGTGCTCTCTTGGATATGTTTCTGGACTCAGTTTTGAAGTATTTCATTGAGCAATTTGGGACTGTGTTCTTTAGTGAAGCTGGCTTTTAATTCTCTTTTTTATGTGTCTTTCTTTGACTTTGGAATCAGAGTAACACTGACATCATAGAAAGAGTTTGGGAGTATTACCTCTTTTTCTGTTTATGGAATAATTTGAGGAGTAGTGGTGTTACTTCTATGAAATACTGGTAGAATTCTGCACTGAATCTATCTTATCCTAGGCTTTTTTTAGTTGAGTGGTTTCTAATTACAATTTTAATTACATCACTTGTTATTGGTCTGTTTAAAGTATCTATTTCATTTTGAGTCACTTTTGGTAAAAGAAATGGCAATCCATTTCTTTTAGATTGTCCAATTTAGAGGAATAAAAAACAATTTTAAAATATCCTCATTATGCTCTGGATATCTATAATATCTGTTGCAATTTCTTCCTTTTAATTTTTGATTTTATTGGGCTGTTTACCTCCTTGGTGTTTACTTTTTTGAGTTCTTTGGGCACTATGGACATTAACCTTCTATCCCTCATATGGTTAAGAAAGATTTTTCCCATTCTGTGGGTTGTCATTTTACTCAGTTAATAATATTTTTAAATTTTTTAAAATTATTTATTCAATTGTGTGTTTGTGTGCGTGTGTGTATGTGTGTAGAACCATGGAAGAATTCGGGAACCACCATGGCCCGCCTCCACCTCCTCCTTGTTTACTTTGCCCCAGGTTTCACAGGCTCCACCTTACCAAGACCAGAAACGCAGGCCGCCCCTGCTTCTGCCCGGCGTCTATACTTGGACCTTCTGCTTGTAAGGCAGAGGCTTAATCCCTGAGCCACCTCTCCAGCCCCTCAGTTAATAATATTTTTAGCTGAAGAGAAACTGATTAATTTCAAAAGATCCATTTGTTGAATGTTCATTCTATTCCCTGTGCAATTTGGATCTTGTTTAGAAAATGTTAGTCTAGGCCAATCAGTTTGAGGGAATTTTTTTCTCCTATAGTCTCTGGTCTAATATTAAGGTCCTTGATACATTTGGAACTGATTTTTGTGCATGATAACAAGGGTCCTGTTTTAATCTTCTACTTGTAGATATCCAATTTTGTCAGCACATATTATTGAAGATTCTGTTCTTTTTCCACGGGTTTTCTGAGCACCTGTGTCAGAAATCTGTATTTGCATGAGCTTGTGTCTCAGTCTTTAATCTTTATTTATTGATGTAAGTAGTGTATTTTAGAGTCAGTAACATACTATGCTTATTACTATGGATTTGTATTTTAGATTTAGGTCTGGTATCAAATTAGTTTTTGCATATCCTGGGCTTTTTGTTGCTTCCATATTTATCTTGAGAAATTTTTTGCTAATGTCTGTAAAGAATTGCCTTGGAATTTTGATAATATTGTAATGAATATTCCTTTTGGTAGGATGGTCATTTTTAAGATGTTAATTCTACCAATCTAGGAACATAGGAGGTCTTCTTACCCTCTGGTGTCTGAAATTTCTTTAGGGTTTTAAAATTTTCATTGTACACATCTCTTACATACTTGGTTAAATTTATACCAAAGCATTTCATTTTGGGAGGAACTATATATTAAATGGAATTGACTCTCTTAGAACTTTCTCACTTTTTTCATATTTGTTGTATAAGAAAGCCACTGATTTTTGAACATTGCTTTTGTGACCTGTCACTCTGCAGAACTTATGTATCAATTCCAGTAATTCTCTAGTGGAGTTTTTGAGTTTCTCAGATATAGAATTATGTCATCTACAAATAGGAATGATTTGAGTTCTTCTTTTCATATATATATCCCCTTTGTCTCCCTCTCTTGTCTTATAGCTTTAGCCAAGACTTCCAGTACAATGAACTAAGAAGAAAAATGGAAAACTTTACGTAGTTCTTAATTGAAGTAGGAATGCTTCAATTTTTTCACCATTTAGGACGATCCCTGCTAAAGGCTTGTTACACATGGCCTTTATTATGTTGATATAAGTTCCTGCAATTCTTATTGTCTACAGGACCTTAATCAAAAAGTGATGTTAGATCATATCAAAGGCTTTTACTGCATCTATTGGGAGTATCATATGGTTTTGATCCTTGGATTTGTTTATATAATGGGTTACACTTGTTAATTTAGATATGTTGAATCAACTTTGTGTGGTGTTCTAACTTGATCAGAATAAATTATCTTTTTGATGTGTTTTTTTAATATGATTTGCTAAGACTTTATTGAGAATCTTTGCATCTGTGTTCATTGTTGAGATTGGCCTATTCTTTTTTTTAATTTTATCTTTATTAAGCTTTGGGATCAGTATAATTTTAGCATTGTAGAAAGGATTTGGAAGTTCTTCTTTGCTATATCATGGAATAGTTCAAGGAGTAATGGTGTTTGTTATGCTTTAAACGTCTGGTAGAATTCTGCACTGAATGCACCCAGTCCTGAACTTTTTTGGTGGGAAGATTTGTAATTACTCTTTTAATTTTATCATTTGTTATGTGACAATTTAAATAATTAAGTTCATCCTTTTTCAATTTTGTTAAGTGTGTTTACTTCTAAATTTATTCATTTCTTTCTCATTACCAAAATTTGAGGAGTGTTAAGTTTTATATGTATGCTTTTGTAAATGCTTTTTTGAATTTCCTTGGTGTCTATTGTAATAGCTGCATTTTCATCTCTAATTTTATTAATTTGGGTTTCTCTCTTTTGGTTTTGGCTAATTTAGCTTAGGGTTTTCAATATTGTTGATTTTTTTTGTATGGCTTTCCTTATCTTAATTTCAGATATTTGTCCCCTTATTTTACTAATCTCTGTTCCTCTATTGCTTTTGGGCTTGACTTTTTCTTTTCTCTCAAAAATTTTAAGTTGCATTGTTAAATTAATTACTTGTGGTGTTTCCTCCTTTGATGTAGGCATTGAATGCTATAAACTATATACTTTGGACAGCCTTCATCATGTTTCATTCTCACTATCATTAATTTCTAGAATTTTTGAGTTTCCATTTTGACTTCTGCCTGACTTTTTCCTTGTTCAGTAACATGGTTTTTAATTTCCAAGAATTTGTGTATTTTCTGTCATTTGCTTTGTTGTGTATGTCTAACTTTATTCCATTGTGTCTAATAAAATACAGGATACAATTTCAGCTTTCAACTTTTCCATATATGCGGAAGCTTCCTTTTTGACTCGATATGTGCTCTATTTTGGAGAAAATTCCATGGGCTGCTGGAAAGAATGTATATTCCTTGGCATAAGGGTGGAAGTTTCTGTAGAAATCAGTTAGATCCATGTGGCTCAATTAAGCTCCAGTGTATCTCTGTTCAGTTTTTTGGCTTGTCTACCTATCCAATGTTGAGAGTAGGTGTTGTTCTCAGTGACTTTATACTTCCCAAGAAGAGGATGGATTTTGTTCACTATACTTTCTGAAGATTGAATTTTGTTTTTAACATGAGTTTACAATTAAAACCAGTTTTGACATATTTTTGGAAAACAAGATCTTTTTCACACTTATCCATAAATATACATGCTTAGCACGTTCATAGATAAGTAAATTGGTATTTTAATTTTTTTATAACGGTAAAAACATTAGAACTGAAATAGATGTATTTGTTCATTTACTATAAATTAAACACTTAATTGTATAAACACAAGGAAAAATAAACAGGCAAATTGTGCATAGAATATTTAATGAGAAAAAAGTGAAAGCATTTTCTTTACTTTTTAAAAAAGAATTTTTATGTGCTCTAAAAAGGTTAATAATCATATTTGCTTAAAAAACTGCAAAAATAGCTATCTGCAAAAAGCACAAGAGTTGGTCTGGATGATATAAGAGATTTTTTTTTCCTTTTGTTTAGTATTTTGGAGGATTTTAGAAGTATATGCTATCTTTTAATAAAAGTTCTAAAATAGTATGCTAATCTTTCTATTGTTTAGTTATTAAGGGTTAGAATTTTACCTCTTAAAATCTATTGTATACACTCCTAGAAATTTAATCTTCAGGTTGCCCTACAAAAAATGAATTAAATTCTCTTTTTTTTTTCTTTTCTTTTTGCATGTATCTGGTACATGTGCAAATGTGCAGACATATGCATATCAGAGGGAACAATGTGTGCTTGCGGGGCCCAAGGGTAACTTTGGGAATTGCCTTAGATTGTGCTATCTTCTCTTTGCATTGCTCTGGATATTCCCAGACTCTGCCTTCCAGGAATGGAAGTATAGGCTGCCACCATTTCCACCAAGTGTTTTTTACATGGGATCTGACATCTGAACTCAGGATCTCTTGCTTGTGAGGCAGAGGCTTAACTCCTGAACCATCTCTCTGGTCCAGAAAATTAACTAAATTTTCATTAGCATTTTCATTCATCATTCACATATTTTTAGGCATATCTTTTGTTATCTTTAATACAAAGTTATTTAAAGTTAGATAACATTACCAATTTATTCAAATATTTTAGCACATCTACTCCTTTGTTATTTCTGTGCAATGGAACCCTGTTTATAATTTTAAAAATCTTATCCCAGTTACTTATGTCTATACTGATATTAAATATTCATCTTTGTGACAAAATAGTAAATGCCTTTAAAAATTATTTGCAAGATTTCCATATTTTCCAAATGCCACTTACTTGCCTTTCCACAGATTTTATATACCTTACCTTTATGTATCTTTGCAACACAATGTTGGAGATGGAAAATCTTTTTTTTTTTTTTTTAAGGGAGAAAGGGAGGTTTATTCAGCTTATGGTTCCAGAGGGAAGGTACAGTCTCTCAAAGCAGATGTGGCCTGGCTGTCTGGCCAGCTGGAGGAGGCTAAGTTACCACAGACATCTTGGAAGCTGAGAGCTACGGACTGCTTGCTGCAAAGGCAGATTTCTCCTGGAGGTAGGGTGGGACTAATCCACCTCAAGGCCCACCCCTTGTGACTGCCTTCCTCCAGCAAGGTTCCACCTCTCAAGGTGCCACGACCTTGCCAAACACATGAGACTGTGGGCGACACATTTCAAACCATGACATTCCACCCCTGGCCTCCACAGGCTCATTGCCATCTCATTATACAAACCACACTCAGTTCAACTCTAAAAGTCTTCATAGACTACAATGGTAGTCCCAACAGTCCAAAAGTCCAAAGTCCAAAGTCTCCTGTAAAATCAAAACACAAGTTACATACTTCTAACATACAATGGCACAGAATAAATATTCCCATTCCAAAAGGAAGGAATGGAGGCATATCCAGGAAAGATCGGTCCATAACAAGACCAAAAACCAGCAGGACGAACTCCAAATCTTGTAGCTTCAAGTCCAACAGGTGAGCCTCTTGTTGAAATCATCTCAGTTCCAAAGGGCTTTGGTTCCATCCCTCCAATGCAGCTGCCCATAGGATACGTTGGTCTCTTGAGCTGACTCCACCCAGGGTATACAGCTCTCCTTGGCAGGTGTTCCACATTGTGTCTGGAATCTCTAACATCTTTACTTCTCAATGGCAAACCAGGCTTTAACTCCACAGCACAAACTGCCCTTTTTGGGCCTCTAAACTGCAGGTTTCTCGCCTCATGATGCCTGGATTCTGCCAATATTTGAAATCTTGGAGGACAACTCCACGATCTTCTCCTTTTTGCATCACTGATGCCTCTAAAACCAGAACCACGTGGATGACTTTGCCAAGACTGGCCCCCTTGAATCATAGCTGATTCTGCTTCTCTATGTTGACCATCTCTTTCACTCCTGGACAGTTGCTTGGTAAGAGAAACCAACTCTTGCTTTGGAATTCCACCCTTTAGCTCCAGTCTTCTGAAAAGATTTGCATTCTTATGAGTGGGAGCCTTCCCTGAGGATCTTGCCCTCAAGCTAGGGCCTCTCCTAGTATTCATATTTCAAATGGAGCTAATCTCTTCAAAAGCCGTTTCGTTCTCTGCTTCTTCCTGGTTCAATTCTTTAAGTTTGCCATTGTATTGGATCTTACGGTTTTTTCTTCTTCCCGCCCGATTCTTTGCTCTTTTTCATAACTCTGAAGACAACTAAAAAGTAGCCATATCACATTGTCAAGACTACATTGCTTTGAAATTTCCTCCGCCAAGCACTCCAATTTAATTTCAGGCAAACTTTCAGGACGAGGGCAAAACTTCACTAACCTCTCGGCCAACATATAGCGCCATGTGTCACTCGTCCAGTTGCAAACACAGTCTCTGTTCCCCTCTGGACCATCACAAGCTGGGCTTCCACTGCTGCATCTCTCACAGCATTGCTCTCCTCTGAGCTCTCACAAGAAAGGCCCATATGGCCCAACCACCAAGACACAAAGACTTTCCCAGCACAAAGTCCCAAAGTTCTCCGTATTTCTCCCAACAAACAGTTCCAAAGGCACACTAACCACATCACAGCACTGGCCATACTGCTGGGTACCAACTTTTCTCAGCTTCACAAACAACTTCACGTTGTGTATCAGCTGTTCTTAAGCTCACAGCAATACCCCACTACCCAGTACCAATTTTTGTATCAGTTACTCTTAACTATTGCTGTGAGAGAGCACCCAAAGTCAACCAACTTAAGGGAGAAAGGGAGGTTTATTCAGTTTACGGTTCCAGAAGGAAGGTACAGTCTCTCAAAGCAGAGGTGGCATGGCTGGCTGGCCAAAGCTGGAGGAGGCTAAGTCACCACAGACATCTTGGAAGCTGAGAGCTACAGACTGCTTAGGAAAATCTTAATAGCAATATACTTGACATTTTTAATGAGCTTGGAATATTTACACACAGGGACTGAATTAGTTACAAGATTAATTTCTGGGAAGAAAAAATTGTCCAAGTTACAAACAGTCTGCCAGAAAAATGGTGAAACATGCAAAGTAAATCATCAGATATGAAAATAAAAAAATAGCAAAAAATATTTATCATAGACTATACATGAGAAGCAATTAGCTCTGTTAGCTGTAGCTAACATTCCTATCATGTCTTTCTTATTTAATATTAACATTTTATTGGAAAGTTTTCATATATAAATTAAATGAGCTTGTGTCAATCACCACCCCTTCCACTCCTTTCTCACCCTCTGCTTCCCTCATCAATCCATTTACTTCCCTGCCATCCTCCTGTCCCTCTGCATGTGTAGATCACAGGGTTCCATTTTGAGTGACTATGTAGGTAAGTGAATCAGATCTCTGTGGTAGTGTATGGGAAAACTTCACATGTGGGGGAGGTTGCTCTTTTCATGTCCAGTGCCTGCCCCAGAGACTCTCTCCCAGTGCAGTTCTTTCTCCTGAGGTTCTCACTAGTCCTTAGGGGAATGCTGATATGTCAACCATTGTGTATATCTGGTGGTAGAAATTCTTACTATGGTGAGCTGCTAGGTACAGCAGCCCTGCCATGGATGGTTTGCAAGACACTAAAAGTAAGAAAGTATTTCTAGCCAAAATACTCTATCCATTGCAAAAGGATGTACCTTATTTGAATGTTGAGATTTTTTTTTCTTACCTAATGATATAATGAGAGGTGTTTGGATGGTGGTTTACTATCACCATTGACACTAGACAAGTATTGAGACAGCTGATCCTGTCTAGGAACAATTTTGTCCCTGTCAACTGTTCTATAGACTGGTTTACATGACTGGATATGTTACATCTCTTTCATAGGGTAGTGAGTTAGAGTTTAAAAAGTGGGTAGTTGGTTTAGTTGGGGACTAATCCCACTGTTTACTGAGTACTATTCCTGTTTTTCCCTCCTCTTAAAGTCTATTTAACTATTTCCCAATGATTTTTTGTTTTTACTCTTTTGCAGTCTTCCTGAACCCTCTGTCTTCTGTGCCTTTATTTTTGTGAGTGTAGCAAGAGTTTCTATTTGATTACATCAAACTGAAATTTTAATACTAGGCTCCACTTATAAAAAAAGAGAACCTATGGCACCTGTCTTTCTGTGCCTGGAGTAGCCTGGATATTTCACTCTTTCAGCTCCTTCCATTTACTAGCAAATTTCATTAATTCATTTTTTCCTGAGAACTGACTAATATTTCATTGCATACATGTAACACATTTTCATTAACCTTTCATCAACTGTTGGATATCTGGGTTGGTTCAATTTTATTGCTATCGTGAAAAGTAAATTCAGTAGAGTGGCAGAATATAAAATTTTTGTTGAAAAATCAGTGACTTTCCTGTACACCAAGGATAAACAAAGTGAGAAAGACTTGAGAGAAACAATGTAATTTACCATAGCTCTTAAAAACCTGAAACATTTTGGGATAAATGTAACCAAGAATGTGAATGATGCACGTCATGGAAATTTTAAAACCCTAAAAAAAAAGAGATTACAGAGATATAAAGACTTCTCATATTTGTGAATTGGCAGATTTAACATTTTGAAAATGACTATTCTATCAAATAGCAAAAACAATCCTAAATAATAAAAGCTGTCAGAGATTTCACTATATAAGATCTGAAACTATATTACAAAGCCATAATGATAAAAACACGATTTTGGTGACAATAAAGAGATACAGACCAACGGATTAGAAATGAAGGCCCAAATATAAGCACATATATTTAGAATCAACTGATTTTGAAATAAGTGCCATAGGTGTCATGAGAACTCATTGGAGAAAAGACAACATCTACATCAAATAATGCTCACAAAATCAGTTATCTACATGTAGAAGAATGAAACTGGACCCTTATTTGTCTTCTGGTATGTATGATAAACGAACTCCAAATGTATCAAAAAACCTTAGTGTTAGACCAAAGATTATAAAATTCCTAAGAAAAAATAGGGAACATCCTCAAATTGATTTGCCTCTGCCAGAACTTCCTTAATAGAACCCCAAAGGCACGTAGAATAAGTTCAACCTTATTGCTCAGTAAAAGAGAATGTTAATTGAGCAGAAAGGCAACTTAGGAATTGGAAAGTTTCTTCACTAAACATATGTTCAACAGAGGCCTAACATCCAGAGTACACATGGAACTTAAAAAATGTACACACATGTACATCACACTAAAGAAAACTAGTTCAAAATTAGTGACTATAGTTTTCCTCTGCTGCATTGTGCTATACTGTGTATTTTAGACCAGATTAGGCCACTGAGATGTACAAGGCCAGATTTGATCTATCCAGTATGATCTTGTCTCAAAACTCAAAGTTTAAGACAGTAACACTTAACTTTAAATGGATAGTGAGAGTGATTATACTCTCCAACTTCTTTACCATTTTCATTTTAATATCTTTTTATTTTTACAAGCTCTTTTAGTGTGTGTATAACAACGGAAATCTAACAACCACTGAGTGTTGTGTGAAGCCTAATGTTTTGTTTCTCCCCTCAGTATCATGTTCCTTGCTAAACGTACACACACATACACACACACAGAAAGAGAGAGAGAGAGAACCTGCTCATGATTCCAGAAGAAGATGAGAAAATAGGGGTGACCACATGAAAGGCTCTTCCTTAGAAGCAAGATCTTGCTAATCTAACATGTTCACCAAGTCCACAAATTCTTTATCCTTTCAGAAGTCTGGCTCCTTATGAATGCTCATTATAGTCTGTAAGTTCATAGCATATGGAATGGTTAATTATGACTGTCAACTTGGACTGAGGCATACCTATGACATTAGTAAGACATACATCTTCATGCCACCTAATCAGCTGTTTGATGCATCAATGGAATACAAATTTTAATAGACTATCGGGAAATGTAGGAATTATGAAAAGTAAGGCTTAGCTGGAGAAAACAGGTATCTACAGAGATGCCGCTGATAAGTTTATTTCTTTTTGTGGAACCTTTATGTTTTTCTTTTTGCTCGCTGGCCACTTTGAGTAAAGCTTTTGTAGATCTTGTTCTCCTGCTGCCATGCTGTTTTGCACCACACAATCTTCAATGGTGGAACTAGCCATGCATGAGCTGAAACTCATGAGACCATGAGTAACAAATCTTTCCTCACTTGACTTCCTCAAATATTTTTCACAGAAATGGAAAAACTGACTAACACCACATGAAAGGCAATGACTTTTGAAGATGGATACCCTAATAGATGATACACATGTCTAATAGATGAACTATTACTTCCTCTTGAATAGTGATCAAGCAGTCAGTTGCTTCATTTGAAATTTACTGAGGATATAACTCACATGAGAGTAATTCAGTGTCTTTTATGGGTAATACATTTCCTTCATGATTCACAACTTGCATATCATCTCTCATGATCATTCCTTCCCACTTTGTAGATCAAATTGTACATAAAAGTGTTATCACTGTGATTATATGCTCTGTGTATATAATCACTGTGAAAAATTATCATTCTATCATCACAGTGGTCTTTTATCACATTATTAGAGCTTATCATCATTTTATTTTTACTTATATCCTTTCTAATGATTTTTATCTGCAGGCAATTTTAATTGATTTATAAAACCCATGTGACCTGCATCTAATTGATTGGAGTGATTTATTGTCCTAAAGAAAAATATTTTCTTGCTGTTGCCCTTCTTTAAGTATGCATGTGTTTTTAATCAATGATATAACTTGGAAAATATTGAATTATTTACAATAAATGTTTTTTACAACTTGGAGGAAAATTCATCTTCATTGCAATATTGAGATATTCTCTAGAAAATGATAAAATTATCATACTCTATAGTCAAAGATACAACTAGGTAAAAAACCTTTATATTATTAGTATATCAAAAAATTGTTTACAAAAGTAGTGAGAGCAAATGGGACCATAGCAATAGGAAGACAAAACAAAACAAACAAAATCCTATATTGCTCCAATTAGAATCCTTAGGAAATTAAATATTTCAAGTATCAGGTATGTGGTACTTCCTAAAAAGTTGTTGGACAGTGTTTTGGGATATTTTTCTTCTGTATAGTCATTTAAATCTAAGCTAAGGAGGATGTTGAAACATCCCACCATGGAGAAAGTCTCAGTAAGCAAACAACTCATTTTTCTCAGCAAATTCCTGAGAACAACAAGTTAGGAGATTTAGCTCCCTCCAGAATGTGGGAAATCAGTGGCTGGGGAGGAGACTTTTCTGCCAGTCAAGCCAGACAGTTCAGGGTTCAGTCTGAAGGAGACTCCTGAGCTGTGAAAAAGCCTGGAAAAGACTGCTGAAGGCCAAGCAGTCTGGAAGACACCAAGTAGTGTAGATTGAAGGAGGCCCTGGAGAAGTTTGAAGACCCCGTACCAGCAATCTGCAACAGATTGCTGAACAAGACAACCATGAAGTGAGCGAGAGAGAGAGAGAGAGAGAGAGAGAGAGAGAGAGAGAGAGAGAGAGAGAGAGAGAGAGAGAAATAGTCTGGCAGTCTGGAAGAGGCTCCCTTAGCAATTTCTATAGCAGAGAGCTTCAGGGATTCAGCTTCAGTGAGTCTTACCCATACTGATGGGAGGTTTCTGGTGATGTAGCTGACTTTGAATTGTCCATTTTGCAGGTAACCTTTGTCTCTATTCCTGTAAGTAGTCCCAATGAAATCACTGGTTTGTTATTACTTTAGTCTATTGTGGAACTCTTATTTGGGGTGAGGAGATGATTATGTGTGGTGTCTCCATAGGAAAAGTATCCACACAACATGTGGCATAGTCTACAGGATCACAACATACCAAAGATGAGGTGGGAAGGAGCAGTTATATGATTACTGCTATGAGTGGTAAGACCTGCAACTGAAGTTGAACTTTATTAAGAAGGAGCATCAATTGGGGGAAAACCTGGTGTTATAGACTCCTGTAGGTACACTTTACTGGCAGTGCTCTGTTTTGGTGGGGGTGGAGCAGTAGAGTGGGAAAGGCCTGGTGAGCTTTTTTTTTTTTTTTTTTTTTTTTTTTTTAAATTTTTTTTTTATTATTATTTATTCAACTGTGTGTATGTGCGTGCGCGTGTCTGTGTGTGTGTGTATGTGTGTGTAGAACCACGGACGAATTCGCGAACCACCATGGACGCCTCCACCTCCTTCTGCCCCGGGATTCACAGGCTCCGCCCTACCAGGACCAGAAGCGCAGGCCGCCCCCGCTTCCGTCTGGCGTCTATACGTGGGATCTGGGATCCGAACTCGGGACCTTCCGCCTGCAAGGCGGAGGCTTAACCCCTGAGCCACCTCTCCAGCCCCTGGTGAGCTTTTATAGGTAAACCTTGCTAGCACTATTGTGTCTAGGTGAGGGAGGAACATCTGTGGGGAAAGTCCATTATAGAAACCTGTAATTAAACCCAGAAAATTCATTGGTGATAGACCTAAGAATAGTTTGAAAAGGAGTACATGAGTGACCGGCAGCAGAGAATAAACAGTTTGAAAGTGGAGCACCTATAGGGGCAATCCTGATATTGTTATCCTTGCCTATGTGGTGTGAAGGAGTGTGCCTTATTGGTATAATGGTATTTGTATGGTTCTTTTTATGGGTAGCAAATGTGTAATTGGAGTTGAACAGAGTGAATAAAATAAATTTTAAAAAGCCTTGATTAGATATGATTTTAAGATAAACATTGGTGTTCAACATCTCTTAATGATTTTCCGATAACTCCTTCTAGTTTCTATTGAGATTCAATTCTGGGTAGAAAAACTAATATAGATAATACTAATACATGAAAGATACATATGAAGAAAATTGAAAGTTCTAGCAAGTTGAATTCAAATTCCACTTTATGAATTATTGCATTCAAAACATAGCACTACTTCATCCTGTAAATATTAGGACTAGCCTCTTACTAGCACCATTGTCAAATGACCATTAAAGATTCCTAATTTCATAGATAAGATATTAATTTTGATTAATTTTCACTAATGTAGTATTGTTTCCAAAATTAATGTTACTGGGTGGAGATGATGTGCTGATTTTTCAGCAATAATGAAGGTTACCAACAAAGCTCATCTAGGTTCACATTGTCTCCTCTTACATTTCTAACCTAGAAAATCAAATGAATTTAACTTCCCTATCTTATTTGGAATTATTTTCTTAAATTTAATTATATCAAAAGAAAAACACTACGTTACTATTTTTCTTGCTTAATTTTGGATAAATTTTCAAAATAATGATAATCTACTGGCTGTAGAAATGTTATGGCATTATGGAAATCAACTTATATAAGTAATACCACAGATAAATTGGAATCTCCATGTTCTTCCTCTTGATTCAGACAATTTCATTATAAAAACTCAAATGGAATTACATGACCTGATTACTTTTTTAAAGTGATTACTGAACTCTCCCGATGCTTATTGTTTCCTCAGGACTAGTTAACTGCATTTATAAAGTGCCGTTTCTAATTGGTAATCCATTCCAGTTGCATTTTTAAAAAGTTCCATTGTTTGACTTTGACTGTACAAGATTCCATTATACTAAATAATCTAGTTATACTTATGAGTGCATGTTCCCCAAAATTATTTCTCTGATTTACCCTGAAAAAATAGGTAGATCATAGTTATCATAATGACTTAAGGTTTATAGTCATTTAACATATTATTGAATGAATATTTATTCTTTTTTTCATTGTTACTTTATTATGACAGCTTTAATCACAGCAGTCTTATTAGATTTTGATCATATCAACTCTGAATTTTCAACTTTTTTAATCCTTCATTGTTCTTTGTAAGGGTTTCTCTTACATCAAAGAGAAATAGTTGGGAAATCATCCCTACTATAAGCAATTTTATTCATTTTTCTCATTGGCTTTTAATTTTTCTTATTTTCTCAATTCTGAATAAATTTCCTACTTGGAAATGTATGTATTCTTTGATATTAACACATATGTATGATATATTCTGACACCACTAACCATCTGAACCTTTCTTAACCCCCTTCCCAACCACTGTTCCTCTCATTTGTTTTTGTTTTTATTTTGTGATTCATGTTAGTTAGATAAAGGTTTCAATTTGACAATTGAAAGCTTATGTTCTGGGCACAGCTGTGAAGAATTAGTAGCATTAAACTCTGAGCAAGTCTCCAGGAGATTGTTTAATTGATAGGAAACATCATGATGGGTTGGGAGCATTTCTGGGCAGGTGGATAAGATGATAAAAGTTTGGCATACTTAAGAAATATTTTGTCCTATTAGCATGCAGACATTCTGGAAAGTTAAAGTTTTCCCCTCTCTAAACAGTTCCTGTAGATACAGTGTGGCCATTTCCTTCAACTTGTGATGTTGGTATGAGTGCCCCTGCTAATTTTGACTATGACCTGTAACTGAGAATTGTAATCTCTTTAGTCCCTTAAGTTGTTTGGTCATATTGTAATACCAGCAACATGAAGGCCAGCTGCAACATAAAGTGGTTGGATTTCATATGGTTGCTTCATACATACTTAATTTTACTTAAACCTCCCCCACCTTCTCTCCTTCTGCCGCTCCTCATCCCTGTTTAAACCTTGCTGATAATATTCCCTCATTCTATTTTCCCAGTATTACAGAAGAACTACACGTTCTTCTGTAGTCTTTACAAATGTGGGTCTATAACCACAGCTTTAGGATTGTTTGTACTAGTAGATAATAAACGTGTGTTTCAAGGCCATAAATTAAGAGTTTAATACATGAAAAAAGCGAGATTAATTTATGGTAGAGGCTTGTAGGCAAAAGGGATAATCTAATACAAATTCTCACTACTGCTAAACTCCTTCTGTTATGTACCCAAAAAGGGTAATCACTTTCACTTTAAAAATCAATTGTATGAAATGTCCCCTTCCAGATCAAAGCACCAGAGAGACATAATAAGATCACGGTGAAGTTGGTCTCCTCTAACCTAATACTGAATATGCTTAAATCTCATTTCTGCTCTCTTCTTTCTGGAAGCTAAACATAATTGAATTTACACAAAGATTAAGAAGTAGATATGCATGAGCATACAGTGCTAATGTTGTATAAACACACAAAATATTCTTATGAAATAAATAATATTTCAATCTATTTCAGTATCTTCAGTTCAGTGGTTCTAGTTGTCACTCTAAAATCTTGTCCCTCTGCTTTCCTTCCAGTATTGCCTGTCTGTTTTCATGCAGAAGACTGCTAAACTTTAACTTTCATTATACTAGAATAAAATTCATATATTTCTTAAATTTTGGCACATTCCTTGTACTTTGTAACTGTAGGTGAGTGTGTAGTCCAGGCTTGGATAGTTGCTGTGGTTGATACTTTCCAGGACATGCCACAGCTGCCCTGGTACATGCCAAGGAAGCATACTCCTTGGTGAATCACCCACACCTTCCGCCGCTGCCCAGTGCCTCTAAGCAATCTCCTTCCTTCACCCTTCCCACCTCTAGGTGCCTTAGAATGGCAGTCAGAACTTGTGCTCTGGTTGGCACCTGAAAGAGCCTCTGCTTACCTGACCCTCTTTCTATTGATACACGGATACTCCTGCAGACGTGCCAGCGGCCAGATTGGTCACCTCCTCCTCTATAAGTCTTTGTTCCTGCACAATAAAATGGACATCTCCCCCCCTCTGCCGCATGTTTTCTCCTGTGTCTGTTGCTTGTTGGCACTGTCGCCCTCACCCCTGTTGTGTACCAAGAATAGTCCGGAGGCTATACTGCTGCGACCTGGAGAAGCTCTGCTGGTGACTGCTGCAGTGACCTACGCTGCAACATGTAACAAATTTCATAGCTTGAATATTTATTTTATCATTTCAAATAATTTTTTTAATATCCCAGGCCCCAGTCTGATTGCTGTGATTAAAGAACCCAGAATGGAACCCTAGTGCAGGATTCACATGTATAAAATCTAAGTCATAGATTTTATCAGAACAAATTTCCTGAGGTCAAAGATGTAGCGATGGTAAATATAAGATCCAATGCTGAAATGGGGTCATAAGTCAGCTTACTGGAATACAATGACATGAAAGACATTGTTCTTCTTAGTGAATTATCCAGAAGACAGTTGTTTACTGTTTCAAAAGCAAATTTGAGGAAATAAACCGTAAAATAATAGTGCAAAAACATGGCCTTTCTGCCTGGGATGCTTGCGGTCCAGGGAAGACATCTTGCTCCTCAGCTCCTCCCACCAGCCAGCTGGAGCAGCACCCAGTCTGCTCTGGGCTAGGGAAGGACCCTAGAGCACTCCCCAGGTCCCAGGTAATCTGCATGACAACTAGAAGCTCTGGCCTTTCCCCGGGGAACTGTGCAGTCCAGGGAGAATCCCCTGCTCCTCAGAATTCTACAGAGTCCAAAGAAAACCCAAGTAAAGCTCTAGGGGACAAATCCATATATCTGAAGTCCTCTAAAATCATCCTTTCACATGGGAGAGATCTTTTACATCCAGCTTAAAGATAAGTAAACCCCTTTTTACCATCCTGTTCCCTTCAATTATTAGTCACTATAGTTTAACTTTTCCATAGCCACCCCAAAATGTATGCAACTTCAGGGACTATACCATTCATCCTTACATATCACCAAGGTACTAAATCATAAAAGTGTGCCACCATACTAATATTCATTCCCTGTCTACTAAATCTGACTTAATTGATGTGCTAACAGTCTAATAGCCCCATCTAGGAAATAACAATAATATCAGACATGCAAACCCGACTCCAAGGCAAATACTAGTAATAACTGCTCGAGAGTAGGAATACCAATTAATTCGGTTTAGTCAAAAACACACAGAAACTGAAAGAAGGTCTTAAGAGAAGAAAACAAATCTCCCACCATAAGAATTAACTCCATAATGATAGATTCCAACCAGAACAAACTCACAGAAGATAGACAAGGAAGCCATACCCATGATAATGACTTTCAAAGCCTGATCATTACCATGATCAACACTATGAAAGAGGAAATACAGGAGGAGTTAAATAAGCACATCAACCACTTTGAACAGGAACACAATAGGAACTTAGAGGAGATGAGTTAAAACAGTCTCAATCAGAGTTTAAAATTGCACTAAAAGACAAGTTATCTTCAACCCAGAACTCAACAGAGAGTCTTATCCACACAGCTAATGAAGCAGAAAACAGATTTTCACATCTTAAAGACAAAGTGGAAGACCTAATCAGCTCAATTGAAGAGGTTGTTAAAGCCAAATAGATACTTGAGAGGAATATTCAAGAGTTATGGGACACTCTGAAGAAGCCTAATATGCGCATTCATGGAACAGCAGAACAAGAATCCCAAAATACCACACCTGAGAAAATTTTTCAAATTATCACAAAGAAAACTTTCCTCATCTAAAGAAAGAGGCTTACCCATATACAAGAGGCATTCCGCACCCCAAACTGATAAGAACAAAATAGAAACTCACTATGGCAAATGATAGTCAAAACACTCCACATTCAAGACAAAGAAAAGGTGCTGAGAGTTTCAATGGGAAAAAAAAAAACAAGTAACTTTAAACGTAAACTTATTAAAACAACAAATGTTTTTCGATGGAAACAGTAAAAGCAAGAAGAGCTTAGAGAGACATACTTCAAGTATTGAATGAGCAAAAATGTCAACACAGGCTGATATACTCTGCAAAACTATCTGTCATGATCAAGGGGGAAAGAAAAATTTTCCATCACAAAGACAACTTGAAGGCTTACATGTCTACCAAACCAGACCTTCAAAAAATGCTAGGAAAAAAACCTCAAGCTTGAAGAAAAGAACAAGCATACCCAGGAGGACTGAAGGAAGTATAATACCACCAAAACCTAAAAGCTGAATGATACACTTACGAAAGCCACTAAAAATAAATAGTGTCCAGAATTAAAAGTAATTTCTCCATTGTAACAATAAATATCAATGGAATTAACTCCCAATCAAAAGACAAAGATTACAAACGAATTAGAAATCACAACCCATCAATCTGCTGCCTTCAAAAAACTCATCTCACCAAAAAAGATAGGCACATCCTAAAAGTAAAAGGCTAGTCAGAAATTCTGTAAGCTAATGGAACCAGGAAACAGGCAGGGGTAGCTAATATGCTATCAGATAAAGTAGGCTTCAAACCAAAAAAATCATAACAGACAGAGATGGATACTACATTTTAGTCACAGGTACAATTCACCAGGAAAACTTCATAATACTGAACATATATGCACCTAATATGAGCTCCTTTACATTCATTAAGCAAATATTACAGCATCTAAAGCAAAAAATCAACCCTGAAACAATAATTATTGGGGATTTCAATACTGTCCTGTCAACATGGGATAGATGAACAGGTCAAAAACTTAACAGAGACACATTGGAAGTTAATCAAATTCTTACTGAAATAGACCTGACAAATCTCTATTGAATTTTTCATCCATGCACCAAAGAATACACATTTTTCTTGGCAGCACACAGAACTTTCTCCAAAATAGACACAAAACAAATCTCCACATGTCTAAAGCATGACATCTGCAACACAACAAACAACAGAAAATACACTAACTCCTGGAAACTAAACACTATGGTGCTGAATGAGAATTTGGTTCAGGAAAAAATAATAAAAGAAATTCAAGTTTTCCTAGAAGTGAACGATAATGAAAATACAACTTATCAACATCTTTGGAACACAATGAAAGCTGTCCTAAGAGGTAAGTTCATAGCTCTTAATGCCTACATCAAAAATGTAGAAACATCACAAATAAATTATTTAACAATGCAGCTTAAAGCTTTAGAGACACAAGAGCAATCCAATCCCAAAAGTAGTAGAACAGAGGAGATTGCAAAATAAGGGGAAAAATATCCGAAATTGAGATTAGGGAAACTATACAGACAATCAACCAGACAAAAAGCTGGTTCCTTGAAAAAATCAGTAAGATTGATACACCCCTAGCTAAATTGACCAAAAGCAAGAGAGAGAAAACACAAATTATCACTACTGATACCCAAGAAATTCAGAGAATTATAACATCATTTTTCAAAAGGTTATACTCTGTGAAATTTGACAACACGAAAGAAATGGATGAATTCCTAAGTAAACACAACTTACCTAAACTGAATCAGGAAGTTGTGATTTATTTAAATAGTCCTACAACATATGAGGAAATCAATGAAGTAATCTCAAATCTTCCCACCAAAAAATGTCCTGGAACAGATGGATTCAGCACAGAGTTCTACCAGACATTTAAGGAGCTAATAACACCAATACTCCTTAAACTGTTCCATCAAATAGCAAAGGAATGAACACTACCAAATTCTTTTTATGAAGCTAATATCATCTTAATCTCAAAACCCAATAAAGATACATTAAAAAAGAAAACTATAGGCCAATCTCCTTGATGAATGGAGATACAAAGATTCTCAATAAAATCTTAGCAAATCAGATTTAAAAACACATCAAAAAGATCATTCATGGGTATCAAGTAGGCTTTATCCCAGGCACACAAGGTTGGTTTAACATACGTAAATCAATTAATGTAATTCACCATATAAACCAGTCCAAAGTCCAAGAAAACATAATACACTCGATAGATGCAGAAAAAGCTTTTGACAAGATCCAACAGCCTTTTATGATCAAAAACTTAGAGGCGTTGGAATGGAAGGATTCTTTTTCAACATAATAAAAGCTATATACAACAAGCACACAGCAAGGTTTATACTCAGTGCAGGGGGAAAAACTTGAGGCATTCCCTCTTCAATCAGGAACTAGACAAGGCTGTTCACTCTCACCACTTCTATTCAATATTGTAGTTGAAGTCGTAGCTGGAGTCAAAAGATAAGAAAGGGAGATAAAAAGGATTCAAATCAGCAAGGAAGAAGTCAAGTTATCTCTATTTGGAGATGACATGATTGTATACCTGAGTGACCCCAAAAACACCACCAGGAAACTCCTAGAACTAATACAGAAATTCAACAGGGTGCAGGTTACAAAATAAACATACAAAAATCAGTGGCCTCCTATATGCCCAGGATGAGAAAAGTGAAAAAGACCTAAGAGAAACAATCCCATTTACTATAGCCCCTAAAAAAATGAAATGCTTTGGTATAAACCTAACCAAGGAAGTAAGAGAGACTTTACAATGAAAACTTTAAAACCCTAAAGAAAGTAATTACAGAAAACACCAGAAAGTGGAAGACTTCCCATGTTCCTGGATTGGCAGAATCAACATCATAAAAATGCCCATCCTACCAAAAGCAATATAGAGATTCAATGCTATACCAATCAAAATCCCAAAGCAATTCTTTAAAGAAACTGACCAAACAATCTCAAAATTCATATGGAAGCACAAAAGACCCAGAATAGCAAAATCAATCCTGAGTAACAAAAACACTGCTGGAGGTATCACCATACCAAACAAACCTTAATCTATACCATAAATCCATAGTAATGAAAACAGCCTGGTACTGGCTCCAAAATAGACACACAGATCAATGGATAAGGGTTGAAGACCCAGATATAAGCCCACATGATTACAGCCATTTGATTTTTGATGAAGGAGACCAAAAAATCCAATGGAAAAAGAACAGCATCTTCAACATATGGTGCTGGCAAAACTGGATCTCCACATGCAGAAGATTAAAACTGGACTTGTACTTGTCACCATGTACAAGAATTAATTCCAAATGAATCAAGGACCTCGATATAAGGCCAGAGACTAAAAAAAAAAGCATAGTTGAAAGATAGGTAATTCCCTTGAACTGATTGGGCTAGGCCAACAGTTCCTAAAGAGAAATCCAATGGCACAGCCACTAGAATTAACACTCAACAAATGGGATCTTATGAAATTAAAGAGCTTCTGTTCAGATAGAGATTGTAAACTGAGCAAAAAGGCAACCCACAGAATGGGAGAAAATCTTCACTAACCACATATCTGATAGAGTTTTATTATCCAAAGTGCACAAAGAACTTAGAAAACTAAATACCAAGGAAACAAATGACCCAATTAAAAATGGGCCTAGGCAAGGGATTGACAGCCACAGTATTGTTCCTATGTTTAAGGGGAACACAGGAAAGGGTTCAGGGAAATGCCACTGGGTCCTTGTACGTCATCGGAGAGGAGGGCCCAGAGGAGAGTCAGGCATGCACAAGAAAAGACTCTGGGAATTGGGGCGGGAGGCACTGGGGGATGGGGAAGGAGGGGTGAGGGGAGGGAGAGTAGGGGGTTCGGGGGGAGGAGGAGGAAGAGAGAGAACTGGTGTACATATTAAGTTTGTATGATCTGAAATAATAATAAAAAATGTATTATAAGAAAAATGGGCCTGGAACTCAAAAAAAACTTTTCCAGGGATGAAATTAAAATGTCTAACAAGTATCTTAAAAAATGTTCCACATCCTTAGCCATCAGGGAAATGCAAATCAAAACTTCCCTGAGATATCATCTCACCCCAGTCAGGATGGCAAAAATCCACAATACAAACAATACCAAATCCTGGACAGGATGTGGAGAGAAGGGAACTCTTCTACATTGGTGGTGGGAATGAACCACTCTGGTGAGCCATCTGGCAATTCTTAAAAAAGTTAAAGATTGAAATGCCATATGACACTTCTGAGAATAATCCCCCATGAAGCAAAAATTCATCTCAATGGCCCAAGCACAGCCATGTTTATAGCAGCATTATTTACAATAGCAAAGTCATGGAATCAACCCAAATGCCCAGCAGTTGAGCAGTGGATAAGGAAAATATCGTACATTTATACAATGGAATACTACTCAGCCATCAAGAAAGATGAATTAATGAAGGTTGCCAGGAAATGGATGGAATTAGAAACAAGTATTTTGAATGAAGTATCCCAGTCACAGAAAATTAAGCGCTGTATGTACTCCCTAATAGGCAGATCTTAATACCAAACCCACTTAGTGACACACTCAAAGATAAATTTCTGTAATACCTACAGTAATTGCAAATATTATAAACAGAAGGGAAGGGGAAGGATGGCTCCCCAGAAATAAGGAGAGAAGGGATCATGCTACAGCAGAGAAAATAGTTCACCGTCATGTTCTGCAAGTAAGTAGTGAGACATCTGGTTAAGCTCACTCACTTTCCTTCCCGGTCACTTGCAAGTGATGGAATTTGATATCACCAATCAGGGAAGGCATAGGGTCTGACAGATAGATGGTAACCATCCTGCATATGGGAGACTGACCACACTCCCTCACCATGGTCTCCTACTCTTATTGCATCTACCTTTGAATTAACTCTTATAGTAAGATTTCATTTTAACAGTCTTTTATCTCTGGCTAGGAGGTGTCATGCAATACCAATCAGGATGCAGCCAAGACTCTAGGAACAGCAAAACTGAAAATAATAACCAACCATAATTTATAACATCAGAGACCCTACATTAATCACCTGGAACCAGACCAGCCTAATCTCTCCCCATCCTAAAGCCAAGGGAAATTTGCGGAAGAGGGGGCAGTAAGATTATAGGAGTCTAAAGATGGGGAGGAGCAATGATAAGCAAGATACTCCACATAAGTTAGGGCCGCAGTAACCAAAATAGGACTTTGCAATGACCTGTGCAATGACTGACATATAAATGACCCCCCAAAGTCTAGTATGGATCTCAGGCATTAGGATCCTTAGAGGCAATGGATTAATAGTCACAATAGTCTTCCCAAACTAAAGAAAAGCACAAGAAAGGGCTCTAGGCAATGTTTCTGAGTCCTTACACCTCATTAGAATGGAGGACACAGAGGGAAGTTTGGCATTCACACTAAAGGATGCTCCAGGGATTGGGGGGGTGGAGGGAGTCACTGGGAGAAAGGGAGGGAGGGAAGTGAAAGGTGGGGAAAAGGGGGGAGGGTGCAAGGGGGACCAGGAAAGGGTGGAGGGAAGGAGGGGACTGCATTACCTATTAAGTTTGTATGAGTGGGTTAAAAAAAAAAGAAAGAAAAAAAATTATATGTGGAGAAGGTGCTTTGAAAAGTTACCAGATAACACTGATAGTGAAGTGAAATTCATTAACACTTTCACATATAACTATGGTATCAATATTGAGTGCTCTTTATGGAACTTTGATAAAACAGGTCCAATATTAGCTTTGATAGTACATCTTATTTTATTCTCATTTTTTAATGAACCTGGGAAGTTTTTAGGAAGTTCAGTTGAATAAATCAAAAGTAAATTATCTTAAAGAAAAGACCATTCCTGTGTCAAAGTTCCTAAGCAGTCTTTCAACCTGTTGATGTCATACAAATTTCAATAATGCAAAATAATAACTAAAGAGAAAATTAATATAATCTTAGGAAATTTATGATTTATATTTTTAACTACAGCTGGTTCTCTTATTTAGCATGCCAGCACAGGGATTGTGATAGTTAATCCTGAGTGTGAACTTGACCACATCTTGCATTAACTAAGATCAGAGACTACCTGAAGAGATTATTTAGATCAATATATTTACAATACAAAGATCATCTGATTGGAACCTCCCAGTAGCAGACCAGATAAAAGGAACCATAGAACAAAAGACTTTGAAGAGAAAAGAGAGACTCTTTGCTTCTTCAACTTTCAAGGAATCTTCTAATCTTCAGACATCAACCATTTGTCTACTGGACAGAGCAGCTCTGAGCCTCCAGGATGCTTGCAGTGACTTAGCCCACTTCCAGCTTAAGCTATGTCACCTCCATCATGAAAGACTGTTTCTCCTTCTGGGACTGTGAGCTGAATAAATCTCTCATTATCCCTTAAGTTGCTTTACTTTGAATGATCTCACAACAGTTAAAAGTAACTATTACAGAAATTGGTTCCAGGGAGTGGGGTATTGATGTGAGATTAATAGTATCTAGTACTATAAAGTGAACTGAAAGAAGTTGGTACCTAGCAGTATTGCCAAAGCTGTGATGTGGCTAGTGTGCCTTTGGAACTATTTATTGGGAAAAATATGGAGAACTTTTGGACTTTTGGACTTTGTGCTAGGAAAGTCTTTTCATCTTGGCAATGGGGCCAAATGGGCCTTTCTCATGAGAACTCTGAAGGCAGCAATGCTGTGAGAAATGCAGGCAGTGCAAGTCCAACTTGTGATGGTCCAGATGGGAACAGAGACTGTGTTTGAAATGCAATGATTGAAACATGGAGAAGAGAGTTTAGAGAAGTTTTGCTCTCATCCTAAAAGTTAAATTGGAATGCTTGGTGGGGGAAATTTCAAAGCAATGTAGTCTTGACAATGTGATATGGCTACTTTTTATTTGTCTTCCAAATTATGAAAAAGAACATGGAATCAGGTAGGAAGAATTAGCAACTGTAAGATTTGATGATGAAAAATGCAATGGCAAACTTAGAGTTAAGCCAGGAAGAAGCAAAAAACAAAATGTTGGCTGTTAAAGAAATTAGCTTCATTAGTAAATCAAAGCATGCTTTAATTTGGATAATAGGAGAGGCCCTAATTTCAGGACAAGATTCTCAGAGAAAGCTCCCACCCATAAGAATGCAAATTCTTTTGAAAGGAATGAGCTAAAAGCAACTGCCCAGAGAAGAAAATATTTTTTCCCTATACTTGGCACAGAGAAGCTGAATCAGCTGTGATTCAAGGGGTCCGATCTCTAACCCAAATGTATTAGTCAGGGTTCTCTGAAGAAACAGAATCTCTAGAATGTAATATATGTTTATTAAATTAATTTACAGTAAAATATAGTGTCTTTCAAAGTAGCTGCCTGTAGCTGCTTCATTCCAGACTAGAAGATTCCACAAAGCCAAAAGATTCCAAGAAGGTCTCAAGCCTTTACTTTTCTGGAGGATCAAAAACACTGGGTTCTGATGTCAGTGAAGAACAGTTGGGCTTCAACATCAGTGATAAACAGTGACCAGCAAGGCCTAGACTGCAGACTCCAAAGGCAGTGGGAACAGTAACAACGTGGAAAGGATGAAGCTCTGAGTCAGCAAGGATGGTGGCAGCAGCAGCAACAATAAAGAAGGCCATGGTGCACTAAAAGTGAATGATGCTTGAGGAGTAAACTACACAGAAAGTCTACACACCATGAGGAGAGAGCAAGTCCCTCCTCCTTGGACTTCCAACTATCTGTTCCATTACTGGAAAATGCCACCCACTCTGGGCTGGGTTTTCCATAGCAATTAATCAAATATCTGCAGACTTGATCAGGGGCCTGTTCCAACCATTAACCTTCCGCAGCTGTGCCCCCAACAGTCTGCACCTGTCAAGTTGACACTAAAATGTAAACATAATACCAAAGTAACACCAGAATTTGGCAACATCATCCATATGGTATTAGTTTTGGATGCAAAAGGGAGGAGGTGGTGGATCCCTCCTCCAATGTTTCAGAGAAGGCAGAATCCAGGCAGCATGTGGCAGTAAGTCTGCAGTTTATAGGCCAAAGAAGGGCAGTTTGTGCTGTGGAGTTAAAGCCTGGTTTGCCATTGAGAAAGGAAGATGTTAGAAATAACAATGACAACATGGAACATCGGCCAAGGAGAGCTGTATAGTGTGGGAAGAGCCAGCCCAACTGCATTGGAGGGGTGGAATTGAAGCCCTTTGGAACTAAGATGTTTTCAATGAGAGGTTCACCTGTTGTACTTCGAGCTATAGGATTTGGAGTCCTGCTGGTTTTTGGTATTATTATGGACTGATCTTTCTTTGATATGCCCCCATTCTTCTCTTTTGGAATGGGAATGTGTATTCTGTACCATTGTATGTTGGAAGTACATAACATGTCTTTTGATTTTACATGAGGCTTTAGACTTTGGACTTTTAGACTGTAGTGGGACTACTGATATTGTCTGCACTGAAACTTTTACAGTTGGATTGAATATGGTTTACACTAAGATATTGATGTTATACAATGTAATGTTAATCTGTAGTTTTGTGGCAAAATGTTGTAATGTACATTATGATATTGTGATATGGGACACTAAAGACTAAGCATTCTTCAAGGGACATTGCCACTTATTTTGGGGAAAATAATGCATATGTGGCTGTATGTGTATAGTTATGTCAGGCAGAATTATGAATCTTACTGTTTTTATGTGAAGATTAAGCATGGGTTAAGGAAATGTGATCTGGTATCAATTTCACAAGGGGTTGACTTGTGATAGTTAATCCTGGGTGTCAACTTGACCACACCTAACACATTAACTAAGATCAGCTGTCAGACTACTTGAAGAAATTATATGGAGCAATACATTTACAGTACAAAGACCATCTGATTGAAACCTCCCAGTAGCAGACCACATAAATGGAATCATAGAACAGAAGATCTTGAAGAGAAGAGAGACTCTCTCTTTCTTTGATTTTTCAGAATCACTTAGTGGTCCACTGGATTGAACAGTTCTGAGCTTCCAGGATGTTTGCATTGACATAGCCTGTCTCCAGCTTTAGCTACCATCCATATTGCTTCTGCCATAAAAGGTTGTTTCTCCCTTCTGGGACTGTAAGCAGAATAAATCTCCCTTTTACCCTTAAGTTTCTTGACATTGAATGATCTCTTACAGCAACAATTAAGAGTACTATTACAGGAATACAATATCCATTCGAATGTATGGAAGATTTTCAATCATTTAACATATTATCAAATATCTATATGTTCATTTTCTTAACATATTATTTTATTATGACAAGTTTAAACACTGAGTCTTCTAGAATTATGCATACTAAACAACTCCCAAAATAATATTGACTGAGAGATATCTGGTGTAGACTCTAGCATATGCAAGGACGTTTCTTAGAAATTTTTTAAAAATGTTTTTCTTAGAATATATTAATTATAAAATAAAATGGGCAACATTATTACATTATATACATGATATAGTATTTTGCTCATATTCACCCCTATACACTCTGCCTTATACTGGTCCGTTTTCCCTTCCTAATTTGTCATTTATTTATTTATTTATTTATTTACACTACATTCTGAATATAGATATGAATTTATTTTCTGCAACCTCTTATTCCATTAGATATGATAATGTAATACCAAATATTTCTCTTTGATGTAAGACAAATCATTAAAAAATCATAACCATGACAGAAATTGAAAACTCAGAGATTGATAATTAACAAAATTTCAGATCAGAGACTCAGTAATCAAGGCTGAACATTATAAGTTCACACCTTGTCAACTTGTTACCTTTGTACATCACTTTTAATCCATGATTTATTTTCCATATAGGCTTGTGGCCATTCAGTTCAACATCTAAAGTCCTTCTAGTTCTAAACAGCTACAACACTATTTAAAAGTTCAAATTCCAAATCTCTTCTGAGACTCTTTTAACTTATAGCTCCAGTAAAATCTAAAAGAAGTTATATATTTACATAGTGCAATGGCTAGGAAAAATATTCCAATTCCAAAAGAGAAAAAATAAAGCCATAACAAGGAATGATTTCACCAGGTTCCCTTTGAAGAAGGAAAGTTCAGTTACAAATTTTTTATCACCTGAACTCCCATTGTTCAAAACTTAACACTTTCTCATATATCTTTTCATACAAAACTTTACATTTTTCTTACCAAGAATTTTATTTCTCACCACACACATTTGTTTTTTTATTTTTACTTTTTTTTTAATTTCTTACACTCATATGAAGTTGTTAGGTACCCCATTCCCCTCCCTCCTTCCACCCCTCCCTGGATCTCCTTATTCCTTCCCCCTTTTTCCCTTTCCCTTCCCCTCCTCCCTCCCCTTTTCTCAGTGCCCCCTTCCCCTCATTCCTGGTGCATCCTTTAGTGTGCATGTCAAATTTCCCTCTGGGTCCTCCTCTCTGATGAGGTGTAAGGACTCAGTAGCTTTCCCTAGAGCTCTTTCTTGTGTTCCCCTTTAGCAAGGAACACAATTGTGGCTGTTAATTCCTTGCTTCTAAGGATCCTAGTGCCTATGATCCATGCTACACTTTGGGGGTTCAATGATATGTTGGTTATTGCGCAGGTCATGCAAAGTCCTATTATGATTACTTCAGACCTAACTTGTATGTAGTATCTTGCATATCATTGCTCCTTCCCATCTTTAGGCTCTTACAATCTTACTGCTCCCTCTTCCACAAATTTCCCTGGGCTTTAGGATGGGGAGAGATTAGGCTGGCCTGGTTCCAGATGGTTGATGTAGAGTCTCTGATTTTCTGAATTATGGTTTGTTGATTTTTTTCCCCAGTTTTGCTGCTCGTGCACCACCCTTGGCTCTATCCTGATGGGTACTGGATGTCACTCCCTGGCCAGAGATAAAAGGCTGTTAAAATAGAGTCATTATAAGAGTACATTCAAAGGTAGATGGAATAGAGTAGGAGATTGCTGTGAGGGAGTCCAGTCTCCCATTTGCAGGATGGTTACCTTCTATGTGCCAGACCCTATGCCCTCTCTTTCTAGTGAGATCATATCCCATAAAGATGCAAGGGACCAGGAAGGAAAGTCTATGAGCTTAACCAGATGTCTCGTTACTTACTTGCGGTCCCTGATGGTGGCCTATTTTCTTTGCTGTAGCATGATCCCCTCTCTCCTTGTTGTTGGTGGGGCCTTCCTTCCCCTTCCCTCCCTGCTTATAATCTTTGCAATTACTGTAAGTATTACAGAGATTTGTCTTTGAGTGTGTCACTAAGTGGGTTTGGTACTAGGATCCATCTGTTAGGGAGTACATATGGCTCTTAATTTTCTGTGTCTGGGATACTTCACTCAATATAATTGTTTCTAATTCCATCCATTTCCCAGCAAATTGCATTAATTCATCATTTTTGATGGATGGCTGAGTAGTATTCCATTGCATAAATGTACCACATTTTCCTTATCCACTCATCACCTGTTGGGCATTTGGGTTGGTTCCATGACTTTGCTATTGTAAACAGTGCTGCTATAAACATGGTCGTGCTTGTGCTATCGAGGTGAGTTTTTGCTGTATGGGGGATTATTCCCAAAAGTGGAATAGCAGGGTCATATAACATTTCAATCTTTAGCTTTTTTAAGAATCACCAGATGGCTCGCCAGAGTGGTGTATAAGTCTGCATTCCCACCAGCAATGTAGGAGAGTTCCCTTCTCTCCACATCCTCTCCAGCATTTGGTGCTGTTTTTATTGTGGATTTTTGCCATTCTGACCGGGGTGAGATAATATCTCAGGGAGGTTTGGATTTGCATTTCCCTGATGGCTAAGGATGTGAAGCATTTTTTGAGATATTTGTTAGAGCTTTTAATTTCACCCTTGTTAATCGGGCCATTTGTTTTCTTGGTGTTTAGTTTTCTAAGTTCTTTGTGCACTATTGATAATAGAGCTCTATTAGATATGTGGTTAGTGAAGATTTTCTTCCATCTGTGGGTTGCCTTTGTGCTCCAGTTACAATCTTTTTATCTGAATAGAAGTTTTTTAATTTCACAAGATCCTATCTGTTGAGTGTTGGTTGTATTTTCTGTGCTATTGGGTTTCTGTTTAGGAACTGTTGGCCTAGTCCTATTAGCTTGAGGGAGTTCCCTACCCTTTCAGCTAAGGTTTTTATAATCTGTGGACTTATATTGAGGTCCTTGATCCATTTGGAATTAAGTCTTGTACATGGTGACAAATACGGGCTGAGTTTTAATCTTCTGCATGTGGACATCCAGTTTTGCCAGCACCATTTGCTGAAGTTGCTGTTCTTTTTCCAATGAATCTTTTGGGCCACTTTGTCAAAGATCAAATGGCTGTAATTGTGGGTTTATATCTGGGTCTTCAACCCTTATCCATTGATCTGACCACACACATTTAAATCACTGAAGTTTTTAGAACATAGACAGAATACAGCCAGATTCATTACCAGAGTATCAAATGTATGACCTCCAGCCAAGTTTCTAATAGAATCCAAGTTTGCCCCTGAACTCTCAAAGAAAGGCCTCCATTATCACTTTCAGCATATTTGTTTTACAGCTAGTTGTCTCTGTTGCTTTGAGACAATACTCAAATTCAAACAACTTGAAGGGAGAAAAGTAGATTTATTTGGCATATGGTTTCAGAGAGAAGGTAAGTTCATTATGGCAGAAAAGGGATGGCTGACAGTAGTTGAAAGAGGCTTCAGTCACATCCCTCATGGAAACTGAGAGAGCTTGCTACAAATTGTAAGAACAGGTTTCTTTCTGAAGCAGGGTGGAACTAGCTAAACTCAAGTTCCACCTCTTATAATTTGCCTTCCTCCAACAAGGCTCCATCTTTTAAAGTTACCATGACCTTCCCAAATGTCAACGTGAACTAAAGATTCAAGCACAAGAGCCTGCAGAGGACAACTCACTTTCAAATCATGACACTTGTCTTCCAGACATCAGAGGAATGTCCCATTGCACTCTGCTTTCTGTATGTGAAAGCTTTTCTAGTCTAAAGTTCCAAATTCTTCCTCATTCCTCCTGCAAACCAATTTCATTTACCTAAAAATCATACAATCAGGTTCACCACAGAAATGGCTCCACTGAGAAGTGGAGCCAACTTAGTCTTTGCTAATTTGTTGAGATAAAATAACCTACAACTTTAAAGAAACTTAAAGGGTTTCATTTTACTTACAGCAGGGGATTTAGTCTAAAATGGCAGCCAAGTTATGGATAGTGGGAACGGTCAGGAAGTTGAAAAAGATAAAATCTTATATTTACTTTGCTTTCTCCTTTTTTATTCACATTGGGATCCAGACCATGGAATAGGACACATCTCAGTTAACCTAATTTACAAAAGTCTTCAAAGATATACCGAGTGCTATGATTCTAAAGTCAATCATATTGAGAAAAAAGATTAAACATGAAGGTGAAAAAGTATAATGTTGGGAATGTAATAAACAAGGAGAGGAACAATCTGTAGACACTTAGAGTAATGCTTTCTTCTAAATAAGTTATTATAATCACTAATTTTAGAAGGCATGAGATAATTGGTAATTTGAATATCACTGACAAAACATTTCTTGAATAATAGCAAAAATACTTGTTATCACTTCGATTTTGTAATGTAAAGTCTGAACAATTAGTGCATTATCTGTTTGCACAATAGAACATTTTCTCTACCACATGTTCAAATTAATAATTACTCCAAAATCCCAACTATGTGAACACATTTCACAAAAAAGGGACAAGGTTCTGAGTAGTACTTCAGGGTCTTATAAGAAACTTTCCCAAGAATATGTTTCCTAACTGTCAACAGGAAGAATGCTAAAATAGTTTGTTTCTGCTTTTATGAGCATCTGATTGCACACACTAGAATATTATACAGCATCATATCCTTTTCATCTTCATGCATAAGGATAGTTGCCAATAGTTCATGGAAATTATTTTCTAAAAAGTACAGTATTGATTCTTGGTTATGATTCTACAAGTGTCAATAAACTTTTAAAAAGTATTGATCCTGAGACTTCAACTCTGAGGTTCAATTGATCTGAAAAAGATGTCAAGTACCATCTTACAAAGTGTGAACCCATAAGAAGTCACATCTGAAAATAGTCTAGTTTTGTAACATAAATCAGTTTCTAGGTACCAGATTCATTATCACAGGAAACATGTTAGAATCATGAATCTCAAGATTCATTCTGATTCTGGGGAAGTATCATCAACAGTTTTTGAAAGCTCCCCACCAATCCTGAATATAGGAAATTGCTATATGTATTGTCACAAAACAATACAGTGGGGTTACAAATTATTTTCTTATGCACAAGTTTTTAGAAACTTAACAAGAAATCCTAGCACAGTTTATATACATAGGATAGATATATGTTGTCCTGAAATATGTGCTATTTCCAGTTTTTTAGTGCCTCAAGGGAGTTCTCAGACATAAAGAATATCCATATTAAAATAATTTTTGTTCAGAGATAAACACTAATATGCCACCATGACTATTTATGGGATGATTTAAAACAGTAAATTGGAGGTGATTTTACTTTTTTTTTTACAAACTTCATAGGGAATTTCTAAGCCAAGTGACACCAAATCTGGTAGTTTTTCTAAAAGGCATTGAATTACTAAGGCAATGTTATCATTTTAATTTCCTCTTACAGTCATGGTTGAAAAGGAAGTATTATTGTACAAATTTTCATATTATGAAACTGGAGTCCCAAGAGGAGTAAATTGTCTAAAGCTGCATAATAAATATAAATGGCTAAATGATGAAACTAAGTCACTGAGATGAAGATTATTTCATTACTCTAACATGAGTGCTTTAGTTCTAAAACCTTTAGTAAATAATTACATATTCATTGTCATTATTACTCCTCTGGAATATTTGAAACATGAACTTCTCTTACTATAATGGAATATAACTTCTCAAAACTATCACATCAGCAGAAATACTAGATAAATTTTACTTCATCCTATCATGTCCTTTAACCAATTGATCTACTTATTTATGGAACAGTCACTTTTAAATTTTAATACATTATAAGCAAAGATAATTTCATTTGGCATATTTTTTAAACAAAAAGGCACCCATGTCATTTCTGATTCTTTCCTGAGTTATACAAAATTATTTCAATTACAGGTTTTGTCTGACTGCAGAACACTGGGCTTTAGGAGCTTGTATATGTTCATCAATTAAAATTGTACCTTAAAGTTTGTTCATGATTCTATATTAGATATATGTGGGAAAAAACATCATAAAATAATAAAGCCTGTATTTGAAATAAGTTACTGTGGTCGTTGGTGGGAAATGACTTTGGTTGCATCTTTCATGCTTCCTTGCTTTTAGTTTAAGATGCATAATTCATACAACAATCAATTACCTCACTGTAGTGAGTTTTACATAAATCAGTTGGCAAAGTTTTTGGAGCAATAGGAAAATCTATAAAAATAGGAAATCTATGGGAATCAATTCATAGACTCTATAGTGTGTCAAAAGCAAGTCAGTTTCTTATTCCTCTTGAAAAGCTATTGGACATAAAGAAAAAAAAGAATGTTTTTTAGGAACTGTTTGATCAAGTTGATATTATTTGTTACTTTTTTGAATCTTAACCATAACCTAATGTAATTGGTTCATTTATTTGGCTTCAGATGCTTAGTAATGAAGTCCTTTTAAGTATTAAAAACATAGTAAACAAAAACAATATTTATAACATAGCCCAGATATCTTCACAGCTAAATATCCATCAGAATGGACTAAAAATTCTTCAAAATGCAAATCATTCCAGTCCTGAGTAATTGAGCTACATAAGTAATATTAATTTTTCCATATATGCAGGTATAACCTAAGAGGTAAAAAGCTTCATATTGCCTCTGTTTTAGAAAAAAGGAAGCCAAAACAGACTTTTGTATGCATAGAAGTCATATGAAAGTCATATGTAAGAGATATGTAAAACATGCAATATGTGTATCCGTAATAAAAATATGCATAAGTTTGGATATTTGTACAAGTTATTGACATGGATAAATTATATATCATTTTATATATTCAGACTAAATACACAAAATATATGCAAAAATAGAATCTACCTGGTATAGTGATAGGCTTTGAGAAAAAGCAAGGTAAGGCAGAACAAAAAGGAATTCCTTTTTAAGTGCAGGCACTTTTTCAAGCTTTTAAAATATTTATCCTTTTCCTCATATTCTCATTCATGTATCAGATACATGTGTGTATTTTATATGTGGGTAACTGCACATGCATGAAGGTGTATGTACACAAAGTCACTTATGTGTGTATGCCAGTTGAGCCCAAAGGTGATATCAGGAATGAAACTCAAATTTATCTGTTACATAATCCATCATTTACTATTGTAGGAATCTAAAATTAGCAAAATTAACAAAATATGATGTATTGATATGTGTGTAATCATTTTTAAAACATATTGATATATTGCTCTAAAATATTTTGAAGACTCATAATAATTAAGAATACTCTAACATCATTTCCAGTGATAAACTATTCACACAGGTGTCACATAAATGCTGCCTTTATTAAAGGGGCTAAGACAGCAAATGAGATGACATTTCTATATATAGGTAAATGAATGTAACTTATCTGTGCATCAGAGCAACATGAAGAACTTGAGAAACAGTTTCTGAGGGAAATGAGCAGACTGATCAACTAAAGGATTTGAAACCTTTTGCTATCTGGAACTCACCTCAAATAACTAACCTACTTTCTAAGGAGAGAAATCTGCATATGTTTACTCTCTTGGTTGCTTACTTTAAGAACCCCTAGATGATTTTTTTATTAATACATTTTTTATTATTATTTCAGCTCATACAAACTTAATAGGTACACCAGTTCCCTCCCTCCTCCCCCCCCCCGAACTCCCTGCTCCCCTCCTCACCCCCTTCCTCCTAATCCCCCAGTGCCTCCCGTCCCCAATTCCCAGAGAGTCCTTTCTTGTGCATGCCTGATTTTCCTCTGGGCCCTCCTCTCCGATGACTTACAAGGACACAGTGGCATTTCCCTGAACCCTTTCCCGTGTTCCCCTTAGGTGTAGGAACACTGCTGTGGCTGCCAATCCCTTGCCTCCAAGGATCTCAGTGCCTTTAGTAGATGCTAGACTTTGTGAGGTCAATAGTGTGTTGGACAATGCGCAGGGAATGTAAAGTCCAATTATGATTGCTTCAGTCCTAACTTGTATGGAGTATCTTACATATCATTGCTCCTCCCATCCTTTTGCTCTTATACTGTTACCGCCCCCTCTTCCGCAAATTTCCCTGAGCTTCAGGATGGGGAGAGATTAAGCTGGCCTAGTTCTAGGTGGTTGATATAGAGTCTCTGAAGTTCTGGATTGTGGTTTGTTGGTTTTCTTTTGCAGTTTTGCTGCTCCTGAAATGCCCTTCACTCCATCCTGGTGGGCATTGTATGTTACCCCCTGGCCAGAGACAAAAAGCTGTTAAACTAGAGTCTTGTGATAAAAGCACATTCAAAGGTAGATGTAATAAAAGTGGGAAACGACAATGAGGGAGGGATCTATCACCCATTTGCAAAATGGTTACTTTTTATCTGCCAGACTATATGCCCTCCTCTTCTGGTGAAAACATACCCCCTCAGTAGTAAATGATCAGGAATGAATGTCTGTGAACTTAATCAAATGTCTCATTACTTATTTGAGTCCTTGATGGAGGCCTATTTTCCCTCCTGTAACATGGTCCCTTCTCTCCTTGTTTCTGGTGTGGCCCTCCTGCCCCATCCCTCCTGTTCATAATCCTTGCAATTACTATCCCTAGGTGGGCTGGGTGGGTTTGGTACTAGGAGCCACCTATTAGGGAGTACATATGGCGCTTAATTTTCTGGGTCTGGGATACTTCACTTAATATAATTGTTTCTAATGATATCCATTTCTTGGCAAATTCCAGAATTCATCATTTTTGATGGCTGAGTAGTACTCCATTGTATAGATGTACCACTGTTTCCTTATCCACTCGTCAACTGTTGGACATTTGGGTTGATTCCATGTCTTTGCTATTGTAAACAGTGCTGCTATGAACATGGTTGTGCTTGTGCTATTGAGGTGAACCTCTGCTGTATGGGGGGTTATTCCCAAAAGTGGAATCGCAGGGTCATATGGCATTTCAATCTTTAATTTCTTTAAGAAACTCCAGACGGCTTGCCAGAGTGGCTGTATGAGCCTGCATTCCCACCAGCAATGTAGGAGAGTTCCTCTCTCTCCACATCCTCTCCAACATTTGTTGTTGTTTGTATTGTGGATTTTTGCGATCCTGACTGGGGTGAGATGATATCTCAGGGAAGTTTTGATTTGCATTTCCCTGATGGCTAAGGAAGTGGAGCATTTTTTAAGATATATGTTAGACATTTTAATTTCATCCCTTGTAAAATTTCTTTTAATTTCCAGGGCCCATTTTTTAATTGAGGCCATTGGTTTCCTTGATGTTTAGTTTTCTAAGTTCTTTGTGAACTCTGGACAGTAGAGCTCTATCAGATGTGTGGTTAGTGAAGATTTTCTCCCATTCTGTGGGTTGCCTTTGAGCTCGTGTTACAGTCTCTTTATCTGAACAGAAGCTCTTTAATTTCACAAGATACCAACTGTTGAGAGTTGGTAGCAGTGACTGTGCCATTGGATGTCTGTTTAGGAAATGTTGGATTAGCCCAATCAGCTTGAGGGAGTTCCCTATCCTTTCAAATATGGTTTTTATAGTCTCTAGCCTTATATCAAGGTCCTTGATCCATTTGGACTTAAGTCTTGTACATGGTGATAAGTACGTGTCCAGCTTTAATCTTCTGCATGTGGAGATCCAATTTTGCCAGCACCATTTGTTGAAGATGCTGTTCTTTTTCCATTGGATATTTTGGGCCCCTTTGTCAAAGACCAAATGGCTGTAATTTTGTGGGCTTATATCTGGGTCTTCAATCCTTATCCATTGATCTGTGTGTCTATTTTGGAGCCAGTACCAGGCTCTCTTTATAACTACGGATTTGTAGTATAGACCTAGGTTTTGTATGGTAATACCTCCATCAGTGTTTTTGTTACTCAGGATTCTTTTTGCTATCCTGGGTCTTTTGTGCCTCCATATGAACTTTGAGATTGTTTGGTCAACTTCTTTGAAGAATTGCCTTGGGATTTTGATTGGTATAGCATTGAATCTGTATATTGCCTTTGGTAGGATGGTCATTTTCACGATGTTGATTCTGCCAATCCAGGAAAAAGGGAGGTCTTTCCACCTTCTGGTGTCTTCTGCAATTTCTTTCTTGAGGGTTTTAAAGTTATCATTGTAAAGGTCTTTTACCTCCTTGGTTAGTTCTATACCAAGGTATTTCATTTTTTTAGGGGCGATAGTAAATGGAATTGTTTCTCTTAAGGCTTTTTCACTTCTTTCATTCTCGGCATATAGGAAGGCCTCTGATTTTTGCACATTTATTTTGTATCCTGCCACCCTGCTGAACTTCCCAATTAGTTCCAGGAGCTTCCTGGTGGAGTTTTTGGGATCTCTCAGGTATAAGATCATGTCATCTGCAAATAGGGATAGCTTGACTTCTTCCTTGCCGATTTAAATCCCTCTTATGTCCTCATGGCTTCAGGTAAGACTTCAAGTACAATATTGAATAGAAGTGGTGAGAGTGGAAAACCTTGTCTAGTTCCTGATCGAAGTGGGAATGCTTCCAGTTGTTCCCCATTGAGCATAATCCTTGCTGTGGGTTTGGTGTATACAGCATTTATTATAGTGATAAAGGTTCCTTCCATTCCTACTGTCTCTAGCGTTTTGATCATAAAAGGCTCTTCGATCTTGTCAAAAGTTTTTTCTGCATCTATCGAGAGTATCATGTGGTCTTGGACTTTGGACTGGTTGACATGATGAATTACATTTATTGATTTGTGTATGTTAAACCAACCTTGTGTGCCGGGGATGAAGCCTACTTAGTCCCCGTGAATGATCTTTTTAATATGTTTTTGAATCTGATTTGCTAAGACTTTGTTGAGAATCTTTGCGTCTGTGTTCATCAGCGAGATCCGCCTATAGTTTTCTTTTTTAAGTGAGTCTTTATTAGGTTTTCGAATTAAAACGGTATTAGCTTCATAGAAGGAATTTGGTAGTGTTCCTTCCTTTGCTATTTGGTGGAACAGTTTAAGGAGTATTGGTGTTATTAACTCCTTAAATGACTGGTAGAACTCTGTGCTGAATCCATCTGGTCCAGGACATTTTTTGGTGGGAAGATTTGAGATTACTTCTTCAATTTCCTTATATGTTTTAGGACTATTTAAATAATTCACAACTTCCTGATTCATTTTAGGTAAGTTGTGTTTACTTAGAAATTCATCCATCTCTTTTGTGTTGTCAAACTTCACAGAGTACAAGTTTTTGAAATATGATGTTATAATTCTCTGGATTTCTTGGGTATCAGTAGTGATAACTCCATGTTCATTTCTAATTTTGTTAATTTGGGTTTTCTCCCTCCTGCTTTTGGTTAATTTAGCTAGGGGTGTGTCAATCTTATTGATTTTTTTCAAAGAACCAGCTTCTTGACTGGTTGATTTTTTCTATCATTCTCTTAGTCTCGATTTCAGATATTTCTCCCCTTATTTTGCTAATCTCCTCTCTTCTACTTTTGGGATCAGATTGCTCTAGTTTCTCTAAAGTTTTAAGCTGCATTGTTAAGTTGTTTATTTCTGATGTTTCCATTTTTTTGATGTAGGCATTAAGAGCTATGAACTTACCTCTTAGAACAGCTTTCATTGTGTCCCAGAGATTTTGGTAAGTTGTATTTTCGTTATCATTCACTTTCAGGAAATTTTGAATTTCCTTTTTAATTTCTTCCTGAATCCAGTTCTCATTCAGCATCATATTGTTAAGTTTCCAGGAGTTAGTGTATTTTCTCTTGTTTGATGTGTTGTGGATGTCCAGCTTTAGGCCGTGGTGTTCTGATAGGGCACAGGTTAGAATTTCAACTTTTTTGTATATGTGTAGATTCATTTTGTGGCCCAATATGTGATCTATTTTGGAGAAAGTTCCATGTGCTGCCTAGAAAAATGTGTATTCTTTGGTGTGTGGATGAAAAGTTCGATAGAGATCTGTAAGGTCCATTTCTTTCAGGGTTTGATTAAGTTCCAAAGTGTCTCTGTTAAGCTTTTGACCTGTTGATCTATCCCATGTTGAGAGGGCGGTGCTGAAGTCCCCAAGAATTATCGTTTGGGGGTTGATTTCTTGCTTTAGACGCTGTAGGGTTTTCTTAATGAATGTGGAGGGGCGCGTAATGGGTGCATATATGTTCAGTATTGTGAAGTCTTCCTGGTGAATTGTACCTGTGACTAAAATGTAGTATCCATCCGTGTCTCTTACAATTTTCATTGGTTTGAAGTCCACTTTGTCTGACAGCAGAATGGCTACCCCTGCCTGTTTTCTGCTTCCATTTGCTTGTAGAATTGTTGACCAGCCTTTTATTTTTAGAGCATGCCTATCTTTTGTGGTGAGATGGGTTTCCTGCAGGCAGCAGATTGATGGATTGTGATTTTTAATCCAAGTTTGTAATCTGTGTCTCTTGATCGGTGAATTAATTCCATTAACATTTAGTGTTATAATGGAGAAACTATTTTTAATTCCAGACATTTATTATGTTTAGTAGTTTTTATAAGTATATTGCTTCGCTTTTAATGGTGTTATAATTGCCTTCTGTTCTCCTGGATATGCCTGCGTTTTTCTTCACGCTTGAGTATCATTTCTAGGATTTTTTGAAGGCCTGGTTTGGTGGACATGCATCCCTTCAAGTTGTCTTTGTGCTGGAAGATTTTTCTTTCTCCCTCGATCATGACAGATGGTTTTGCAGGGTAAATCAGCCTGGGTTGACATTTTTGCTCATTCAATACTTGAAGTATGTCTCTCTAAGCTCTTCTTGCTTTTACTGTTTTGACTGAGAAGTCATTTGTTATTTTAATAGGTTTACCTTTAAAAGTGACTTGTTTTTTCTCCCCTGAAGCTCTCAGCACCAGTTCTTTATCTTGAATGTGGAGTGTTTTAACTATTATTTGCCGTGGGTACTTCTGTTTTGATCGTATCTGTCTGGGGTGTGGAATGCCTCTTGTATAGGGATGGGCCTCTCTTTTTTTTATATGAGGAAAGTTTTCCTTGATGATTGTTTGAAAAATTTCCTCAGGGGTGGTATTTTGAGATTCTTGCTCTGGTATTCCATGAATACGCATGTTAGGCTTCTTCAGGGTGTCCCATATCTCTTGGATATTTCTCTCAAGTATCTTTTTGGCTTTAACAACCTCTTCCATTGAGCTGGTTAGTACTCCCACTTTATCTTCAAGGTCTGAAATTCTGTTTTCTGCTTCTTTAGTTCTGTTGATAAGACTCTCTGTGGAGTTCTGGGTTGAAGATAACTTGTCTTGTAGCTCAGTTTTAAACTCTGCTTGAGTCTGCTTTAACTGCTCTATGCCACCTTTTGTTTCTTGCACTGTTTTTCTCAACTCCTCCAAGTGTCTGTTGTGTTCCTCTTCAAAGCGATTGATTCGATTATGTAATTCCTCCAGGATTTCCTCTTTCATAGTATTGAACATGGTAATGATCCTATTTTGAAAGCCGTTATCCTGGGTCAGGCTTTCTTGGCCATTTTCTGTGGGTTTGTTCCGGTTGGAGTCTAACATTATGGGATTAATTTCTTCAGTGGGAAATTTGTTTACTTGAGTGTTGCTTCTCATGGATTTGCACTTTGACTTTGGCATTGTCGTTTTAACTCTTAAGATCTTTCAATTTCACTAAGCTGAATTATTTGGCCTGAGGTTCTGGGGTTGGGCAGGGACGGAGCTTACCTAGGTTGTGGATGAGTCCCGGCTGGACTGCGCGCGTCCCGGCCGGTGGAGCTGAGTGGCGAAGGGAGGATGGGGGCATCGGCGTGGAGCTATTTAACCCGAAGGGAGCTGGGGCAGGGCTCAGGCAAAGGGGGAGGTCTTCCTCGTCCCTCGGCCCTGCGCGCAGCTCCAGCTGGATGGTGGGGTAGGATCTGGGTCCCTTGGGCTGACCTGGGGTTCTGGGGGTGGGCACGGGCAGAGCTTACCTAGGTCGCGGATGAGGCCCGGCTGGACTTCCCGCGCGCGTCCCGGCCGGCGGAGCGTGGTGGGGAAGGGCATATTTTCCTTTCTGAAAGTATTTTTTCCTGTTCCTTATCATAGTGTTTTTTTCCTTTAATTGTTCTATCTGGCAATTGTTGATACTAGATATATCTAAGTATTTGTGTAATTTTTAAGCTTTTTATATTTTATCTACTTTTTGAATAATATCTATTTCCTATGCTCTATATATTTTTATTATTATTATTTATTCAATTGTGCGTGTGTGCGTATGTATGTGTGCGCATGGGTGCATGTGTGTATGTACAACCACGGACGAATCGGGAACCATCATGGACGCCTGCACCTCCTTCTGCCCCGGGATTCACAGGCTCCGCCCTACCAGGACCAGAAACGCAGGCCGTCCCCGCTTCTGCCTGGCGTCTATACATGGGGTCTAGGATCCGAACTCAGGACCTTCTGCCTGCAAGGCAGAGGCTTAACCCCTGAGCCACCTCTCCAGCCCCATGCTCTATATTTTTAAGAAATAGTTCAATCCATTTTTTATTCTTATTATTTTTATGTAGTTGTAGTTGTACAAGGTCAATAGGTAACTCCCTCCTTCCCTCTCTTCCTCTCTTCCCAAAGATAAAAGACTTTTTAAATGAAGGTCTTAATATAAGAAGTTTAAAAGAAGATGGAAAAATAGGAGTAGGACACAGTAGTGAGTGGGGTCCTCCCCATCTTTAGGCTCTTACAATCTTGCCACCCCCTCTTTTGCAAGGTTCCCTGAGCTTTAGGATGGGGGGAGATTTTGCTGGTCTGATTCCGGGTGAACCTTGTAAGGTCTTTGATGCTCTGAATTATAGTTTGTTGTTTTTAGTTTTGCTGTCACTGCATCCTGATTGGCTGCATCCTGAATATTGAGGTAATTTCTTATCCAAAGATAAAAGACTGTTTAAATGAAGGTCTTAATATAAGAAGAAGTTTAAAAGAAGATGGAAAAATAGGAGTAGGACACAGTAGTGAGTTGGGTCAGTCTCCTGGTCGCTGGTTGGTTACCATTTCAATGCCAGTCCCATTTCCTCCCTGACTGTGAATATCAAACCTGTCCAGTCCCAAGTGAACAGGAAGGGAAATGAGAGTGAGCTGCATTAAATGTGTCCCTACTTACAGGCAGTTCATTACTGTAGCCTAATTTTTCTATTGAAGTGTGTTATTTTGTATCCTTTCTCTTGATGTCTTTTAGAAATAGTAAAACCTTTCTTGCTTCATCTCTTTTTTTCTTTAGGACTATTCTGTTCATGATAATGAAGAAGATGCGATCTATCCAAAAATTTTTATGCATATGTATATATGTTATGCATGTCTGCCTTTTTGTTCTGCATGTTTTCAGAATTTCAACTAGTTTTATGGGAGCTGCACTAATAACAGTATGCTTTATTTTATCTACTGATTCCAATGTTGCTCTCATTTTAAAACACTTTCACAGACACCTAGGATAATTTTTGACTAAATACATGGGCACTCCATGGCATAGATAAGTCTATGCAAAAAATTAACCATTACGAATAGTAATTATATTTTCTAAACCCACTTAAGTTTTTCTTTCTGTAGATACCTCATATAAGTGAAATCATTGTACTTTTGTGATTGACTTATTTTATTTCATATGTCCATGTCATAGAATACAATAAGAACACCATTTATTTATTTATTTACATTTTAGTTAAAATTTGGATTAGAAAATAAAATACTTTGTTTCATCATGGCATGTCTGTGTGCATACATTTTGTTTTTATTTGTCCCTGTCCCCTACTTCTTTCACTCGTTCCCCGTCCTTCTGTTTTATTCTCTTTCTTCCTTTCAGTCTCTCATTACATACACACACCTAGAACATGAGCATTTATCCCTCTTTGCTCTCTGACTATGAATACAATGAACCAGTGATCTCATGCTCCTTTCATCATGCTTTATCTTTCATGGTGGAATTCCCCTCAAACTATAAAACAAAATAAACCTTCTTTCCTTAAATTGATCAAAAATTTTTTTGCAAAAGTAACTAAGGCACATAACATTTTGCTATACTTTCTAGGTTAAGATTAAATTTGGGATGAGTCTGATAATTTCTCAAGTAACTGGAGTTATAACCATGTGGTATTATATGCTACAAGTTTACTTTTTCCATTAAAATTAAATAATACATTAATGTAGATACATAGTACCTTTTCTTTATTCAATGGGCAGTGGACATCTATGTTATTGCTACTTCTTAGTTATTTCTAATAATGCAACAATAATAGTGGATGTGTAATCCTTTCTTCAAAATTCCATTTTTTATTCATTTGGACAAACACCTAAATGTGAGATTGTTTTATCATATGGTAGGTTGTTTGGTTGTAGATAAATTGTTTTCTTCAGCTATTTGTTTTAATCTTTCTTTCCTTTTTTTAATTCCTATATCCAACAGAGGATATTTGTCACTGAATCAAAACCAACCACTGATAATATGCTTACAATTAATAGTACAGAGTAAAACTGTAGATATATTGAACAGGTGGGTGAGACAGGATACTTTTGGCTTTAGTGCAGGGAAATTTCCTGCTCTTACTTTATTTGCAATTAGCCTGCATGGTTGCTGATAAATCACCATCCATCAATGGCTTACAGGAACAAGGGATTTATTCTCTCTTACAATTACTGGTTACAGTTCTTAGTCCAGCTTGATGGAAGACCACACACCAACACCAGGGCCAAGGGAACTGGCCTCACCATATCATGAAACAGTTGAGAGAAAATCCTTATTTGCCAGACCAGCATGCCTGGCCAAGTGTACACAAGAATGCCAACTTTTTCAATCAGCTCTCTGTATTTTATCCCAGGGTCTTGTCCCACCCGCCATAAGCTGGACCTTCCCCATCAGCTAGACTATCTCTTGCAGGTTTGCTCTGGACTTAATCCAACCATTAATTCTCTATAAATGTACCCAGAGCTCAAACCCTCAACTGTCAAGTTGACACCTGTGCCTAACTATGATACTTTATTGGACAAATTTATTTGGGTTGGCTAGGGATATGTTTCAGTAATTAAGCTTCTGCCTTATATCAGAAAGGATTTTATTTAGATCCTCAGATCCCATGTAAAAATGCCAAAGTGGTATGACATCAATTTCTGGCCCTGGAAGAAGTGACTTGGGAATCCACAGACAAAGCAATAAGGAGGTAGAGCAAATTAAGATGATTGCCATATGCCTATATACGTATGAACACACACCCATATGCAAAACACACAAACATAAGCACATGAACCTATACAAAGAAAACAAATTTTAGGTTAGTTCATTTTTTTATAATTGTGTACTTACATATTTCTCTTATTATTATTATAGACTATTGGTCAATTATGCAAATTTATAATCCAAAAATGAGTTTTTTTCTGTATTATAATCTCTTTCAAAATTGTCTTTATGGATTCATAAGACCCCATGCATATTTTAGCTTTATTGTTTTTACATATTTTGTATTTTGATTTCTATTGTAAACATGTTAGATCAGACCAAAGCAGGAAACAGAAATTTTGATCCTATAATATTTTGCAGTGTGCCTGGATTCATTTTATTTACACTTCTTGGCATTAATTACATTGCAAACTCTCAAACTTATCTTCACTTGCATATCCTCAGAAGTGCTTTTTAAAAATCCTCATTCCTTGTGTCACTTCTGAAAATTCTTGTTTGAATAGTCTGACTTGACATTAATAAACTAATATATTTTTAAATTTCCACAGCAAAGGTCGAAGTTTGAATGTGCCTGAATTACTGTTTTCCTCCAGTAATTCCCAAGTATTTAATACATGAAAATCATCTACGGGCCCTTCCCCACTCCGCTCTGCCTGCCGGGTCACGCGCACCAGCCGGGCCTCACCCGTGACCTAGGTAAGCTCCGTCCCTGCCCAACCCCAGAACCCCAGGCCAAATAATTCAGCTTAGTGAAATTGAAAGATCTTAAGAGTTAAAACGACAATGCCAAAGTCAAAGTGCAAATCCATGAGAAGCAACACTCAAGTAAACAAATTTCCCACTGAAGAAATTAATCCCATAATGTTAGACTCCAACCGGAACAAACCCACAGAAAATGGCCAAGAAAGCCTGACCCAGGATAACGGCTTTCAAAATAGGATCATTACCATGTTCAATACTATGAAAGAGGAAATCCTGGAGGAATTACATAATCGAATCAATCGCTTTGAAGAGGAACACAACAGACACTTGGAGGAGTTGAGAAAAACAGTGCAAGAAACAAAAGGTGGCATAGAGCAGTTAAAGCAGACTCAAGCAGAGTTTAAAACTGAGCTACAAGACAAGTTATCTTCAACCCAGAACTCCACAGAGAGTCTTATCAACAGAACTAAAGAAGCAGAAAACAGAATTTCAGACCTTGAAGATAAAGTGGGAGTACTAACCAGCTCAATGGAAGAGGTTGTTAAAGCCAAAAAGATACTTGAGAGAAATATCCAAGAGATATGGGACACCCTGAAGAAGCCTAACATGCGTATTCATGGAATACCAGAGCAAGAATCTCAAAATACCACCCCTGAGGAAATTTTTCAAACAATCATCAAGGAAAACTTTCCTCATATAAAAAAAAGAGAGGCCCATCCCTATACAAGAGGCATTCCACACCCCAGACAGATACGATCAAAACAGAAGTACCCACGGCAAATAATAGTTAAAACACTCCACATTCAAGATAAAGAACTGGTGCTGAGAGCTTCAGGGGAGAAAAAACAAGTCACTTTTAAAGGTAAACCTATTAAAATAACAAATGACTTCTCAGTCAAAACAGTAAAAGCAAGAAGAGCTTAGAGAGACATACTTCAAGTATTGAATGAGCAAAAATGTCAACCCAGGCTGATTTACCCTGCAAAACCATCTGTCATGATCGAGGGAGAAAGAAAAATCTTCCAGCACAAAGACAACTTGAAGGGATGCATGTCCACCAAACCAGGCCTTCAAAAATCCTAGAAATGATACTCAAGCGTGAAGAAAAACGCAGGCATATCCAGGAGAACAGAAGGCAATTATAACACCATTAAAAGCGAAGCAATATACTTATAAAAACTACTAAACATAATAAATGTCTGGAATTAAAAATAGTTTCTCCATTATAACACTAAATGTTAATGGAATTAATTCACCGATCAAGAGACACAGATTACAAACTTGGATTAAAAATCACAATCCATCAATCTGCTGCCTGCAGGAAACCCATCTCACCACAAAAGATAGGCATGCTCTAAAAATAAAAGGCTGGTCAACAATTCTACAAGCAAATGGAAGCAGAAAACAGGCAGGGGTAGCCATTCTGCTGTCAGACAAAGTGGACTTCAAACCAATGAAAATTATAAGAGACACGGATGGATACTACATTTAGTAACAGGTACAATTCACCAGGAAGACTTCACAATACTGAACATATATGCACCCATTACGCGCCCCTCCACATTCATTAAGAAAACCCTATAGCGTCTAAAGCAAGAAATCAACCCCCAAACGATAATTCTTGGGGACTTCAGCACCGCCCTCTCAACATGGGATAGATCAACAGGTCAAAAGCTTAACAGAGACACTTTGGAACTTAATCAAACCCTGAAAGAAATGGACTTTACAGATCTCTATCGAACTTTTCATCCACACACCAAAGAATACACATTTTTCTAGGCAGCACACGGAACTTTCTCCAAAATAGATCACATATTGGGCCACAAAACGAATCTACACATATACAAAAAAGTTGAAATTCTAACCTGTGCCCTATCAGAACACCACGGCCTAAAGCTGGACATCCACAACACATCAAACAAGAGAAAATACACTAACTCCTGAAAACTTAACAATATGATGCTGAATGAGAACTGGATTCAGGAAGAAATTAAAAAGGAAATTCAAAATTTCCTGAAAGTGAATGATAATGAAAATACAGCTTACCAAAATCTCTGGGACACAATGAAAGCTGTTCTAAGAGGTAAGTTCATAGCTCTTAATGCCTACATCAAAAAAATGGAAACATCAGAAATAAACAACTTAACAATGCAGCTTAAAGCTTTAGAGAAACTAGAGCAATCTGATCCCAAAAGTAGAAGAGAGGAGATTAGCAACATAAGGGGAGAAATATCTGAAATCGAGACTAAGAGAATGATAGAAAAAATCTACCTGTCAAGAAGCTGGTTTTTTGAAAAAAATCAATAAGATTGACACACCCCTAGCTAAATTAACCAAAAGCAGGAGGGAGAAAACCCAAATTAAGAAAATTAGAAATGAACATGGAGTTATCACTACTGATACCCAAGAAATCCAGAGAATTATAACATCATATTTCAAAAACTTATACTCTGTGAAGTTTGACAACACAAAAGAGATGGATGAATTTCTAAGTAAACACAACTTACCTAAAATGAATCAGGAAGTTGTGAATTATTTAAATAGTCCTATAACATATAAGGAAATTGAAGAAGTAATCTCAAATCTTCCCACCAAAAAATGTCCTGGACCAGATGGATTCAGCACAGAGTTCTACCAGTCATTTAAGGAGTTAATAACACCAATACTCCTTAAACTGTTCCACCAAATAGCAAAGGAAGGAACACTACCAAATTCCTTCTATGAAGCTAATATCATTTTAATTCGAAAACCTAATAAAGACTCACTTAAAAAAGAAAACTATAGGCCGATCTCTCTGATGAACACAGACGCAAAGATTCTCAATAAAGTCTTAGCAAATCGGATTCAAAAACATATTAAAAAGATCATTCATGGGGACCAAGTAGGCTTCATCCCGGGCACACAAGGTTGGTTCAACATACGCAAATCAATAAATGTAATTCATCATGTCAACCAGTCCAAAGTCCAAGACCACATGATACTCTCGATAGATGCAGAAAAAACTTTTGACAAGATGGAACAGCCTTTTATGATCAAAACGCTAGAGACAGTAGGAATGGAAGGAACTTTTTTCAATATAATAAAAGCTGTATACACCAAGCCCACAGCAAGGATTATGCTCAATGGGGAACAACTGGAAGCATTCCCACTTCGATCAAGAACTAGACAAGGTTTTCCACTCTCACCACTTCCATTCAATATTGTACTTGAAGTCTTAGCTGAAGCCATAAGACAAGAAAGGGACATAAGAGGGATTTAAATTGGCAAGGAAGAATTCAAACTATCCCTATTTGTAGATGACATGATCTTATACCTGAGTGATCCCAAAAATTCCACCAGGAAGCTCCTGGAACTAATTGAGAAGTTCAGCAGGGTGGCAGGATACAAAATACATGTGCAAAAATCAGAGGCCTTCCTATATGCCCAGAATGAAAGAAGTGAAAAAGCCTTGAGAGAAACAATATCATTTACTATAGCCCCTAAAAAAATGAAATACCTTTGTATAAACCTAACCAAGGAGGTAAAAGACCTTTACAATGAAAACTTTAAAACCCTCAAGAAAGAAATTGCAGAAGACTCCAGAAGGTGGAATGACCTCCCATGTTCCTGGATTGGCAGAATCAACATCATAAAAATGACCATCCTGCCAAAGGCAATATACAAATTCAATGCTATACCAATTAAAATCCCAAAACAATTCTTCAAAGAAGTTGACCAACAATCTCAAAATTCATATGAAGGAACAAAAGACCCAGGATAGCAAAGACAATCCTGAGAAAAAAAAAACATGGCTGGAGGTATTACCATACTGAACCTTAGTCTATATTTCAAATCCATAGTTATAAAAACAGCCTGGTACTGGCTCCAAAATAGACACACAGATCAATGGAAAAGGATTGAAGACCCATATATAAGTCCACAAAATTACAGCCATTTGGTCTTTGACAAAGGGCCCCAAAGAATCCAATGGAAAAAGAACAGCATCTTCAACAAATGGTGCTGGCAAAACTGGATCTCCACATGCAGAAGATTAAAGCTGGACCCATTCTTGTCACCATGTACAAGACTTAAGTCCAAATGGATCAAGGACCTTGATATAAGGCCAGAGACTATAAAAACCATATTTGAAAGATTAGGGAACTCCCTCAAGCTGATTGGGCTAGGCCAACATTTCCTAAACAGACATCCAATGGCATAGTCACTGCTACCAACTCTCAACAGTTGGTATCTTGTGAAATTAAAGAGCTTCTGTTCAGATAAAGAGATTGTAACACGAGCTCAAAGACAACCCACAGAATGGGAGAAAATCTTCACTAACCACATATCTGATAGAGCCCTACTGTCCAGAGTGCACAAAGAACTTAGAAAACTAAACATCAAGGAAACCAATGGCCTACTTAAAAAATGGGCCCTGGAACTTAAAAGAAATTTTACCAGGGATGAAATTAAAATGTCTAACAAATATCTTAAAAAATGCTCCACTTCCTTAGCCATCTGGGAAATGCAAATCAAAACTTCCCTGAGATATCATCTCACCCCAGTCAGGATGGCAAACAACACCAACTGCTGGAGAGGATTTGGAGAGAGGGGAACTCTCCTACATTGCTGGTGAGAGTGCAGGCTCATACAGCCACTCTGGCGAGGCGTCTGGAAATTCTTAAAGAAATTAAAGATTGAAATGCCATATGACCCTGCGATTCCACTTTTGGGAATAACCCCCCATACAGCAGAGGTTCACCTCGATCGCACAAGCACGACCATGTTCATAGCAGCACTGTTTACAATAGCAAAGACATGGAATCAACCTAAATGTTCAATAGTTGACGAGTGGATAAGGAAACTGTGGTACATCTATACAATGGAGTACTACTCAGCCATCAAAAATGATGAATTACTGGAATTTGCCGGGAAATGGATGTCATTAGAAACAATTATATTAAGTGAAATATCCCAGACCCAGAAAATTAAGCGCTGTATGTACTCCCTAATAGGTGGCTCCTAATACCAAACCCACCCAGCCCATATTGAGACACTCATAGATAAATCTGTGTATTACCTACAGTAATTGCAAGGATTATGAACAGGAGGGATGGGGTTGGAAGGCCACACCAGAAACAAGGAGAGAAGTGACCATGTTACAGTAGAGAAAATAGGCCTCCATCAACGACTGCAAGAAAGTAATGTGACACCTAGATAAGTTCACAGACATTCGTTCCTGATCATTTACAACTAAGGGGTATGAACTCACCAGAAGGGGAGGGCATATAGTCCGGCAGATTAAAAAGTAACCATTTTGCAAATGGGTGATTGACCCCTCCCATTTCCAAATGCCATATGACCCTGGGATTCCACTTTTGGGTATAAATATTACATCTACCCTTGAATGTGCTCTTATAATAAGACTCCAGTTTAACAGCTTTCTGTCTCTGGCCAGGGGGTGACATACAGTGCCCATCACGATGGAGTGAAGGGCATTGCAGGAGCAACAAAACTGCAAAAGAAAATCAACAATCCAATATCCAGAACTTCAGAGACTCTATATCAACCACCTAGAACTAGGCCAGACTAATCTCTTCCTATCCTGAAGCTCAGGGACATTTGCGGAAGAGGGGGCAGTAAGAGTGTAAGAGCAAAAGGATGGGAGGAGCAATTATTTGCAAGATACTCCACACAAGTTAGGGCCGAAGCAATCATAATTGGACATTGCATGCCCGGCACAATGTCCAACACACTATTGACCTCACAAAGTCTAGCATCTGCTAAAGGCACCAAGATCCTTGGAGGCAAGGGATTGACAGTCACAGTAGTGTTCCTATGCTAAAGGGGAACACGGGAAAGGGTTCAGGGAAATGCCACTGGATCCTTGTATGTCATCGGAGAGGAGGGCCCAGAGGAGAGTCAGGCATGCACAAGAAAGGACTCTGGGAATTGGGGCGGGAGGCACGGGGAGATGGGGCGGGAGGGGTGAGGGAAGGGGGAGCAGGGGGTTCAGGGGGAGGAGGAGGGAGGGAGGGAACTGGTGTACCTATTAAGTTTGTATGAGCTGAAATAATAATAAAAAATGTATTAAAGAAAAGAAAGGAAAATATGGTACCCCAACTCCCAAACACAATATGGAGATGAAAAAAGGATATTGTTAAATTGTATATCGTGAATTTTCACAGTACTGGGTTTAAGGAAACAAAAAACGAATTTGAAGTGTTAGGAAAGACAATATATAAGTCATAAGCCTGAATTAGGAAAACAGCCATCTTACTTTCCCTTTGTCAGTACATATGCAATTTCATATTAAATAATGTTAGACTTCTAAACAATTTCACTAGAAACAAGAAAAAATTCCAACAGGAGATAAATGGTTTTCCACTTTTATTTTAAGAGGTTTTTGATTGTTACAACAAATTACCACATAGTAAGTGTCTTAAAATAATGAAAACTTACTCTTACATTCTGTTGCTCAGTAGTCTAAATGTCATGGCTGTACATGTAGGATTTAGGGAGGACAATTTTTTTTAACCCTTGCTTGTCTTATCTTCCAGTGCCTGGTTGTATTCTTTTGTTTGTGGCTTCATCATTCATCAACAGCTATGATCATATTGTTCCCCCATCCCTTTTTTTTAAAAAAAAGAAAAGTTTAGAGTTACCATGTACTTTGATAATGTGTTTCATTTCTCTAACTCAATATTTCTATGTTAATTGTATCTTGGAAGTACATAAACTTTTGGAAGCTTAACCATATGTGAATGGATAAGGATTGCTTCCAGACAGAAGCAAAAATGGAAACTCAAAAATTCCTAGAGCTCAATGATGATGAAAATACCTCATATTACAACCTATAATGATATGATGAAGGTGATCTGAATAGGGAAATTCAAAGCACTACATCAAAGTGCTACATGTTTACATCAAAAAAATGGAAACATGACAGGTAAACAATTTAAAAATGCAATATAAAGCTTTAGAGAAACAAGAATAAACCAATCCCAAAAGAAGTAGATGTGTAGAGATTAGCAGAATCAGAGGAAAATAACTGAAATTGAGATAAAGAAAACAATACTGAGCTGGAGAAATGGCTTAGGAGTTAAGATTCTTCCTTACAAGCAGAAGATCTTGATTTCAGCCCAAGTCCTACATAAAAACACCAGACAGAAACAGTGATGGCCTGCACTTCTTGCTCTGATGGGCAGAATCTGGAAAATTCTAGAGGGAAGCAAAAAGGAGGTAGAAACAAACCAGGACGATTTCCAAAATTACCCTTGGTACTGCTCACACACAGTGTCCTCTGACACACACACACACACACACACACACACACACACACACACACACAGAAAACAAATACAAAGAATAAATCAGTCAAAAAGCTGATTTTTTGAAAAACTTGACAAGATTGACAAACCCTTAGCCAAATTAACCAAAACTAAAAGAAAGTAAACCCAAATTAATAAAACTAGAGATAAAAATGGAGTTGTCACAGCAAGGTCATACTCTAAAAATTTATATACCACCAAATTTGGGAATCACAATGAATTTCTAAGTGCAAGATACCAAAGTTAAACCAGGATGAATTGAATTATTTAATTAGTTCTATGACAAGAGACAAAATTGAAGCAGTAATAATGAATTGCCCTACCATGAAAAGCCTGGGTCCAAAGGATTCAGTATAGAAATCCACCAGATATTTTTAAAAAAATTAACACAAATACTTTAATTATTCCACAAAATTGAAAAGGAAAGTGCCTTTCCGATCTCTTTTTATGAAGCCAACATTACACTGATACCAAAACAAAAATAGATACACATTTAAAAATGAAAACTATGGGTCAATTTTATTGATGAATATAGACACACAGATCCTCAATAAAATTGTAGCAAATCAGATTCAAAAATGTATCAGAAAGCTCATCCACCATGATCAGGTGGGATTCATTCCAGAGACACAAGGTGAATTCAATTTATGTAAATCTGTAAATACTATTCACCATATAAACAAATGCAAAGACAAAAATCACATGGTTCTCTCAACTGATGATGAAACGCTTTTGACAAAGTCCAACACCCTTTTATGACAAAGATCCAGAAGAAAATAGCTTTGTAAGGAACATTTATCAGCATAATAAAGGCCATTTAAACAAGCCTATGACAAAAATCATTCCAATAGGTGGAAAACTTGAAGCAATCCCATTCACATCAGGAACTAGACAGATTGTCCACTTTCACCATTTGCATTTAACATTGTACTTGAAGCCTTAACTGGAGCCATGAGACAAGAGAGGGTGAAAAAAGGGGACAAAACTTGGAAAATAAGTAATTAACTTATCACTATTTGCAAATGAAATAATACTATACCTCAAGGATGCTAAAGAGTCTGTCAGTAAACTCCTGGAAGTAAAAAATATATTGAGTAGAGTAGCAAGATACAAAGCTAATGTTGAAAAAAATCAGTGACATTTTTATATGCCAAAGATAAAGTGAGAAAGACCTGAGAGAAATAATACCGTTTACAATTGCTCCTAAAATAATTAAATATTTTGGAAAAACATAACCAAGGATATTAAAAAATCTATAGAATGAAAATTTCAAAACCCTAAAAAAGTGATTACAGAAAACAACAAAAGAAGGAAAGACCTCCCATGCTCTTGGATTTGTAGAATTAAAATTGTTAAAATGAATACTCTACCAAGAGTAATATACATATACAATGTAATATCAATCAAATTTCTAACCAAATTCCTCACAGAAACTGGTAAAACAATCTCAGTTTTCGTATGGAAACATGAAAGACCCAGGATAGCAAAAAAAAAAAAAAATCCTGTGTAATAAACACTACACTATAAAGCCATAGTAATAATAACAGCATGGCTCGAAAAAAAGATGTAGACTTGGGATTATATTTGAAGACCCAAGTATAAGTGCACTCACCTATAGTCAACTGATCTTTGACATAGATGCTGAAAAATCCCATTGGAAAAAGAAAAATGCCTTCAACAAACAGTGCGCTCAAAATTGGATATCTAAATGCAGATGAATAAAAATGGACCCTTATATGTCTACCTGCATGAAAATGAATTACAAATGGGTCAAAGTTCTCAATGTTAGACCAGAGACTATAAAATTCCTAGAGAAAAAAACAGGGAATACTCACAAATCAAATGGCCTCAACCAGCATTTCCTCAATAGGATTCCAAAGGCACAGAGAACAAGTACAACACCAAAGAAGTGGGACTACATGATATTTAAAAAGCTATTGCTAGCAAAAGAGACTGTTAAATAAGCAAAAAGAATGGGAAAGCATCTTTACTAACCACACATTTGATAGAAATCTAATCCAGAATACATAAAGAACTCAAAAAAAAAAACCAAAAAAAAAAAAACAAGGAAGTGAAAGTCCGGTTAAAAAAGGGACTATAGAACTGAAAAGAAACTTCTCACAAGATGAAATTCAAATGTCTAGCAAACATCTTAAAAAATGTACAAATTCCATAGTCATTAGAGAAAAATTTTAATTAAAATTACCTTGAAATATTATCTCACTCCAATCAGAATGGCTAAGATCCAAAACACAAATAATGGCAAATGCTGGCATGGATGCAAGGAGAAGGAGACCATATATTGCTCGTGGGGTGGTAAACACAAACAACTCCTTTGGAGATCAATTTGGAATTTAATAAAATATTTAAAAATTGAAATTCCATACCATTTCTGGGAATATTCCCAAATAGAATACTGCATCTTACAAAGTCACATGTACAACCATGTTCACAGCAGCTCTTTTCACTATTGCAAAAAAATGGAACCAACCTAGATGCCCCAAGAGTTGATGGATGAATGATTAATGAAAATATTGTTCATAAGTACAGTGGAGTACTATTCAGCTGTCAGGAAAGATGAAAATTGGAAGTAAATGAATGAAACTAGAAGAAATTGTACTTATTGAAATATCCCTGGTACAGAAAGACAGAAGCTGTATGTTCTTACTTACAAGTGAATCCTATCATTAAACCATAAGTTTGATATAATCAAACAGAAACTATTAAAATACCCACAAACACAATGGAACACAAGCCAGGGGGATGGAAGAAGACCCCAAAATAGTATAAACAAAAGAACAGGAGCAAACAGTCTTTAAAAAAGGCTTTTATATAAGAAAAGTCAGGAGAGGGAAGACCATGATTAGGACAAAGTAGAGAATGGGGTTAGTCTCCAGGTAACCAACAACGTATTTATGAGTCCTTAACTCTTCACTCTTCTCCATGGTACGGAACACATGCTCAGCACTGTAAAAACCAGTCTAAACAACAGTGGACTAGTACTTGAAAGTAGACAGGATCAGATGCCTCGATACTAACCACAAACACCAGAGAGTAAACTTCCATCTAAACACCTCTCATTTTATCTTTAGATAAGAAAAGATTTCACCATCCAAACAAGACCCAGACTAGTACAATGGAAGAACAGTTAAATAGCAACAACCAATCAGAATGAAGAGTATTGGAGATCCTGCAATACTCACCTGGAATCAGGCCAACCAAATCTCTTCCCATCCTAAGGTTCATGGAATCTTGTGGAAGACGGGGCAGAAAGACAGACAGGAGGTTGGGAGGGAGTGCCATAGGAATGATGAAGAAAGGGAAAGAAAAGAGGAAACAATGGAGGGGATATGAAGGGTGTAGGGACAATTACTCATTATACTTGTAAAACTAGAAAAAATAAAATTAAAACAATTATCTGTGGTACTTTGAGCATTTGGACTTGAAATTAGCATTGCTCATCTTTTCTACACTCCTAGTACATAACTCTGCTATTATGATCCTAAGAATAAAACTATTTCCCTACTAGCTTCCTGTCCTAAGAAATCAACTGTGAACACCACAAATGTACTAACCAAATTGTACATCAGCAACAATTTTGACTTATGAATCTCCTACCATATGAAATCTGAAAATAATACTCTTACTCTGTCATCAAATTTCCTACTATATTGAACAGTATAAATCAGTTTAAAAGAAGCAAATGTTAAATTACTGAGGATGCTCTCAATTCTGCTCTAGTTACTTTACATATAAATTGCTTCATCTATAATTTTATATACAACATAAAATGTTCATGTAATTGAAATGTGCAATACAGAAGAAAAGGTAATGTTAGTAGGCATCTGAATATTGGAGCATCTGTTATATTTTATACTATGTAATCAAAAATTTTATATTTCATTTGAGGTGGATTTCTTTAAAAATTTGATGATTGACAACCATTGTAATTGTCCTTATGCTTGCATTTTATTAGAGTGCAATATAGAAAACTATACTTTTGTTGTCATATTTTTTTCTTTTACCAGAGAACTAATTCCAGTATATTTTATATTTTGTGTCTTAAATTTATGATAGAAATTAGCATGTTTTAATTAAGAATTACATATCTAAAATTTGAATTTTTATGAAAAAAGAGTTTGCACACATTTATTACTAATTTTAAACATTTTAAAAAGGTTTCATTTTTATCTATTTGAAAGAGGGCAAGCGTGACTGTATCACAGTATGCAAGTGGAGGTCAGAGGATGACTTTTAGAAGTCTGTTCTCTCTTTGCATTATGCCATGTAGGCTACGGGGACCAAACAGGTTGTCAGGTTTATTAGCAGATATCTTTACTCACTTAGCTGTCTCACCACCTCAGAATTATTTATTTTGAAACATGTCTTTCCTTGAAAATTTAGGAAGCAATATCCCATTGTTTAAGCTTTAGAACCCTACATGAATATCATCTATTTTATCTTCTTATCCACTTTTCAGATTCCAGTTTCCCTAATTCTAGAACTAATGGCTTTTAGCCAGTCACCTTAGATAAATAAAACCCTATGAAGCCTGATTTATTCATAAAATAACCATACCTGGTAGATAAATTCATTTTCATTTTACAGATGAGAAAAACAATTCTCAAAATCAGTGTCCTTGCCCCAAGTTATTTATTCAGGTCTCTATCTAATATATATCAGGTCCAATATGTACTGACACCAAGGTCGTATTCAGCACAGTTGCATGAAATGGTCATACAATGAACCAATATTAAGTGATATTCATTGTAGTTATCCGGATTATAGCTTGTATCTACCTTGAAAGTATTCTTTTTCATGACTATATGTTGCCGCCTTATTAACCTATTTGTACAAATGTAACATTTGCTTATTTGACGATAAGAATGAGTTGGGAAAATAAAGTAATGAGATTTGATTTTTACATTTTTTTCTTAGAAATATCCTTGATATTTCTGCATAATTATTTTACATAGGTTAATCTTTAAATGTTTCTCATTTCCATTTGCCTAGATTTAAATATATTTCTTATAATTTCAAATGCTGTTTTAATCACCAAACCCAGCAAAAGTGTTATAAATGAACCATCAGAGGTAGTTATGGTTAAGTTGAATTTATGAGAGCAAGTCCCTACAATGACCTTAGATACTCATAGGAAAAGAATAAGGAACTACAGCTGACATGTTCTCTCCTACCATATGATACTCTCCATTATGTTAGGATACTACAAGAAAGTACTCTAGATAGTTAACAGATGACAGCTGCATTTTTTAAAACTTTCTATCCTCACAAATCAGATAATTTTTTCTTTATGCATTACTTTGTCTTATTTTTTTACAGCAACCCAATATGAACTGATATATACATAGAAAAAATTCATAATCATTTGTAAACAATCTAAGTCCAAACTAAACTATCACAATATACCATTCATAAACTATATACTATAGGATTATTGTCATTGCCCATTCTAACTTGAAAGAAACTATCTTCTCTTTCAGAATTAAATACACATTGTTGTGAAAGTTGCAGCTCATTTGAAGAGGAGGGATGTCTCTTTATTATTAAATATATTTAAAAGTCTCCATTTATTCAAAATTATACATCTCTAATTGAATATAAATAGAGTGTGCTTTCCACAAAAGAGACGCATTCAAACACTGAACATCTGTCGTGACATGGTTAAATGAGCAAAGATCTTTTGAAGGCATTTGCTATCCTAATTCCTAGTAAGTGCACAATGTTCCACATTCATCAGATCCAGAAGGAACCAATAAGCTATTCAGAGCATAAAAAGTTTTAAAGAACTGTTATTGTGCTTGAATAGTACTCATGTGTTGTTAGTAAACATGAAAAGTCATTGTGTGAAACATTGTTTACTATTGGTAAATCTGTAGTGCAAACTATACTATTAGTGTTTAAGAACTCTGAGGTTTATAGTGAAATAGAAACTCAGAATTTCTCCCTGAGACTGTGAGTAATCAGATAACAGACTTCTCATTAAGTACCTGATCAAAGTGATTCATCATTATTTATTATTCTCATTTATACCTAGTTATTCAGGATAACTGTCCAAGTGTTTATCATCATGAGTAATACAATGTGGTCTTAGTTTTCTTAAGTCATTGAATACTCTGTTTTGGGGAAAATCTCTTTTCTTCAGGCTCCAACTTTGTAGAATAAGATGTTTATATTCATGTTAGCTAAGAAATAAAGTCAACTTAAATATCCATTAACTAAAGAATGAATAACAAAAATATGGTCCATTTACATAGTGAATTTTATTCAGTTTTAAAAGCTAAATGAAATTATGAAATCTGCATGTAAATCAATGGATGTTCTATGTGAGACATCCCAAGCCCAGAGTATCAATGACCACAATCTCTCTATATGTGGACATAATATTTAATGCTTTAGCTCTGAGTGTTTAAATTGTTTTATTTCTGGAAACAAAGAAAACGAAAAAACAATATTGTGTGGGGATTATATAAGGAAGTGATGATACTAGAATATCTGTTAAAGGACAGTGGAGATATGATGCATTGGAAGATGAAAAGTCTAAGCAGGGACATGGGTATGGGATGGAAGAAGTGAATATCATGGTGGTATGCTAACCAAAACAAAAGGCAAAATATTTTTAACACATGGAAGCATATCATCTTCTATCCAATTAAAAATACAAACGATATTTTGAGGGGTGATGCCCTATATGACTTGACAAAACTAGTCTCAGAAGCAATGGGATTTTAAGTAAAAGTATCTGGTATAGAATATCGCCATAGGAGTTGTTAGTCTAGACTGTACTAGTGGTTCCCAGAGGAGTAGAGTCACTTGCCATTCCTCTTAGTTTCCATCACCCGAAGGTAGGACCTTGTTCCTGAAGACATCAGATCCCATGTTGAAAGATAGAGAGAAATCAACATTGATGGAGATTACTTCCTGATGACTTTCAAACTGAAAGGAAATTCCTGAGATACTTCTGGTGCAAATAGTGCATCAGTTATCTTGGCTAGACATGATCCTACAAACTGCAATGCCAACCTGCCAGACAAGAAGTGACCACCTATGTAACAAGGACAGATAGCTTTGAAGATAATTGAGCACTTCTTGATTAAATGTGAAGCCTATTTTTCCAGAAGGAATCTTGTTCCTAGTCCAAAACACAAGCCTCCTTTGCAGGGGGTAATGATTATATTTCTTGGTTCTCAGAGAAATTTGTGGAACAGAGATGGAAAACATGGAAACCAGAAGATAAGACCATAAATGCCATATTCCAGGCCTGACACAAGTTCAGCTTTTAAGCGGATCTTAGCATTGAGCCTTCAGAATGATACATTAAACTTCTATAGCACTGACAAATTACAAAGTAACAAAAGTCAGGGGTGTGGAGAAAGATACCACACTTGATCTTAGCCAAAAGGCCGTGAAGTGATGGAGAAAGATCCCAAAAGAGCAGAGACAAAAAAAAAAATACACAGGGAACTGGATAAATAAGGCAATTATGAAAGAAATGTTTAAAAGGAAGGGAAAAAAAGGGATAGGGAATGCTAAGGAGACCTGGAGCAAACAAAAAAGGCCAGTGACTTGGGGAAAAAAGTGGTCTCAACTAGCAATAAATATTGCAAGTTGTAACAAGTCTGGTAAGAAGAATCCAGTGAAACAATGGTGACATCAAAGGCCCATGGTAACTACACTCTGAATGGGTTCTAACCCTGCTTATTGTCATGAATGTCGTGTCAATCTGCCAAAATAACTGTGGAAGGATAGTAAGGAACACATATCTTAGAATTACATATAAATACTAGATAGTGAACTACCAGTCAAATGCTTTTTTTATCGTAACCTTAAATAAAAATAATCTTTCAGCACTCAACCAATTTGTATCCTATTGCAACAGAAGATTAGTGAGGCAGAAAACTAGAAGGGTCCAGATGCAGAGTATTGGCTCTAATCAGGCCATGAAAATCTCTCTCCATCCCAAGGTTCAGGAAAACTTGTGAAAAAGGTAGTAGTAAGATTGTAAAGAGTCTAATGATGTGGAGGTGTACTGCCAACCAGAACATCCTAGTCATGACAGGGCTACTACTACATACATGAGATCTACTACCACCAGATCTCTATAATGACTGACATACCAGCATTCCCTCATGGACTAGTGAGGATCTCACTATATGCTGTAGCTCCTGATGTTCGTAAGAACTCTACTGTTAGCTAGACTATAAACTGTAACTAAACAAGAATAAAACCCCTTGTTTCTCTAAGTGGTTTGATTGCATATTAATTAATTATATGCAGAAGAAGGGAATGACAGTGTTAGTAGGAATAATTGATCCAGACTACCAAGTATAAATTTGACTGTTTCTTCACAATGGAGTTAAGAAAGAGTCTATTTGGGAAGACCCATAGATTGGAAAAGCACTTAGCTTTTCAGTAGTATTAGTGCAAAGCAGCTTGTCCTACAAAGAAACCACTCATATTGCTTTTAGGTTGAGTGGGGAAAAAACTGTCAGTGGTGCTGTGGGGGGGACTTCATGATCAATTTTCATATCATTTATCCTAGTCAATTTAGGTAAATAATGTATATAATATTCTAATAGCAAAGCTTCATGATTCTTTTACCACTATCAGCATGAACATTGAAAAATCACAGTATAGAAGTGTACATGTGCTAACTAAAAAAGGCCTAAACCTTCTGATTGTGCTGTTGCTTTCATATTAGGGCCAAGACCTTGTCTTCTCTGACATGGCACAGAGCAAACACTAGTATGGGGTAGACTTTCTTGTCCTTTAAGATACAGGTAGATTTTAAAGAAGATGCTCTGCAGTTGGATCATAGACAGGAAATTTCTGTGGGTAGTATTCTGTTTACATAAGAAACTAAATTTCTCAGTGAGAAACTACAGGTCTACAATTGCGAGACCAAAGCATTTATCTGTGTTAGATTTCTTGTACTGATGATAAAAATCCTTACTATTTCCTCAAAAAACTGAAAAGCCGAAGAGAACCATATTTTGTGTAGATACGTATAAAACATATTGCTGAGGCATTCAAACTGCCTAATACAGTCCTTCATAGGTAAAGTATATAAGAACAATCTAATTCTAAGAACAATCTTGGAAACCTAGGACCCCATTTAGTTTGGGTACTTCCTTTCTGATAATACATTTGGCAAATTATGTGCTTTCACCTTCATGTACTATGTACAAATATCCCTCTCTGAATGATGCAGCTAGCAACTCTATTCACCCACATGCATCAGTCTACCAATATTCCCCTCTAAAATACTGGTTGGACTTTTCCTCCCTTGGTTGCATCTAGTTCAGACAGATCAATTCAAATGTATCCTCTTTGTGTTCTTCCAAAGAATATAGATGCCAAATTACCTGAACTAAGTTATAGTGTATATGTAATAAGGCTAAAATGTGCTCTTAAGTAACATTTAAAAAAATAATACAATTACTATCTTATGACTCTGCATAAATGGGTATGCATATGATTAAAATCAGATTAATTGGCGGAAACACACATGATAAACAGAAAAAAATGGCAAGATATCCTAATCCATCAATCATAATACAGAATAACCAACATTATGTCCTTCAGTAGAATGTCTCTCTTCCTTTAAACCAAGAAAAAGACTCTAGGGAACAATCTGATATCCTTGAGTTTCTTTACTCATGTGTCTTTCTGATTTCTTGCAGTGTATCTTTCTTCTAAATAAAAATTTTATTCCACAAAATACAAAAAAAAACAATATTTCTAAACACTTTCTATAAGGCCAATATTATAGTAATCTCAAAACCGAATAAAGATACAACAAAAAAGCAAATTATAGGCCAATCTCATTGATGAGAATAGATTCAAATATCCTCAGCAAAATTTTAGCAAACTAAATTAAAAAACATACCAAAAAATCATCCATTATGACAAGGTTAGATTTATTTCAGAGAAACAAGGTTGGTTCAGTATACACAAATCAATAAGTATACGTCATCAGATAAACAATGCAACAAAAATTACATAATTCTCTCAATAAACACTGAAAAACTTTTGGCAAAATTCAGAACCCTTTTATGATAAAGGACCCTGGAGAAAATAGGGATGGAAGGAATGTATAGCAACATAATGAAAGCTATATAAAACATGCCTAGAGCAAAAATCATCTTTTTTTAAACATTTTTATTATTATTTCCACTCATACAAACTTAATTTTAATAGGTACACCGGTTCCCTACCTCCCTCCTTGTCCCCCAGACCCCCTGCTCCCCCTCCCCTCACTCACCCATCCCTCCCCATCCCCCAGTGCCTCCCCCCCAATCCCCAGAGAATACTTTAATGTGCATGCCAGACTCTCCTCTGGGCTCTCCTCTCCGATGACATACAAGGACCCAGTGGCATTTCCCTGAACCCTTTCCTGTGTTCCCCTTAAGCATAGGAACACTACTGTGGCTGTCAATCCCTTGCCTCCAAGGATCTTGGTGCCTTTAGCAAATGCTAGACTTTGTGAGGTCAATAGTGTGTTGGACATTGCGTGGGGCATGCAAAGTCCAATTATGATTGCTTTGGCCCTAACTTATGTGGAGTATCTTGCATATCATTGCTCCTCCCATCCTTGAATTACTGGAATTTGCCGGGAAAAATCATCTTAAAAGATGAAAAACTTGAAGCATTTCCACTTAGATGAGGAACTAGGCAAAGCTGTCCATTTTTACCACTTCTATTTAATATTGTACTTGAATTCTTAGTTAGAGACATAAGGCAAGAGAGGGAGAGTAAGCAATGCAATTAGGAAAGGAAAAAGTCAAGTTACCCCTATTTGCAGATGACATGATTCTATACCTGAAAGACCCAAAAATTTCCAGTAGGAAATCCCTAGAACTAATAAATAAGCTCAATAAACTAGAATACAAAATTAAAGTTCAAATTTCAGTGACTTTCCTATACACCAAAGATGAACAAAGTGGGAGAGAACTGCGAGAGGCAGTAACACTTATCACAGATGATATAAAAATAAAATAAATATAACCAAAGATGTCAAGGTTCTATACAATGAAAACTTTAAAACCTAAAGAATGAGATTATAGAAGATACCAGAAGGTGGAAAGACCTTCCATTTTTCTAGATGGTAGAATTATCTTTTGACCTACCAAAAGCTTTGTACACATTCAATACAAAAATAACCAAAATTCCAACCCAGTTCTTCACAGGAGTTGATAAAACAATCTCAGAATTCATAAGAAAGCAAAAAAAAAAAAAAAAAAAAAAGCTCAAGATAGCAGAAACAATCCTGAGTAATAAAAACTCTAAAGTAGGTATCACCATAGCAGACATTAAACTGTGCTACAAATGTCTAGTAATAAAAAGTACATGATATTGGCTACAAAAAGAGATATAGACGAATATATATTAGAATTATATATAATATATAAACACACACTCCTATAATCAACTGATTTTTGATACAGATGCAAAATAAATTGGAAAGAAGATAGCATTTTCAACAATTGGCACAAGGAAAATTGGATACCTACATGCAGAACAATGAAATTGGACACTTATTTGTCACCCTAAGTGAAAATTAACTCCAAATGGTTCAAAGACCTCAATATTATACCACAGACTATAAAACTCCAAGAAGAAAAAGTAGGAAGTACACTTGAGCTGATTAGTGTGGGCCAACATTTTCACAATAGGGTCCTAAATGCTCTGGAAAGAAAGCCAACACTCAGCAAGTAGAATTTCAAGAAATTAAAAACCTTCTGCTAAACAAAAGATTACTGTTAATTGAGCAAAAATGCAACCAAAGGAATCTTCAGCACTATAGTTCTGACAGAGGATTAATATCCAGAGTAAAGAAAGAGCTAAAAGCAAATAAGAACCAAGGAAATAGATAACCCAATAAAAATTAGCCTTAGAATTTAAAAGAAACTTTCTTCAGAACAAAATTCAAACGTCTAACAAATGCCTTTTAAAAAAAGTTCCACCTCCTTATGGGGAACCCTCATTCATTGTTGGTGAGAATGTAAGTTTATACAACCCCTTTGGAGATCAGTTTGGATGTTATTTAAAAAGTTAAAAACTGAAATATCATGTGACCCAACTATATCACTCTATATCCAAAGAACATTTCATCACACTACAGAGTCACACGTACATCTATGTTCATAGCAGTTCTCTTCATGGTATTAAAGATATGCAATCAACATAGTAGACAAATGGATAATGAAAATGAGATACACATATACTATGGAAAACTATTCAGCTGTCAGAAAAAGTGAATTAATGAAATTTGCTGGTAAATAGAAATGGAAGAAATTATGCTGAGCAAAATACCACAGGTGCAGAAAAACAGATGGTGCAGATTTCCCTTATAAAGGAATATTAGCATTAAATCTTCAGAATGATGCAATTAAACAGGGTACTTTATAACACTTACAAACGGCAAAGGTATATGTTAGGGGGTTGGAGGAAAATCTCAAAAGAATGGAGCCAAAGCAAACTAGAAAATAAATGAATAAGGCATTTACAATATTGAAATTTTAAAGGGAGAGAAAAACAAGGATAATTGGGAGGGAGGGTCAAGCCTTCGGGTAGCCAGTTACTTGCTAACTAACTTACAAAACGTCTGTGAACATTTGCCTGGTTACCTAATCAAATAACTAGTAAAAAGGGGGAAAAAAGACACTAAGTAGAATCTGATATCTTATTATTAACCATAAATACCTCATAGTAAATTGCTATCAAAAGATCTAATATTTATATCCTTAGACAAGAAAATTTGTAGCTTATTGCAATGGAAGATTAGTGAAGTAGAAAACAATTAATCAAAGTCCAGAGTATTAAAGAAATGCTCAGACCTAATTAGGCCATCCAAATCTTTCCCTAGCCTAAGGTACAGGGATACTTGAGAATGAGGGGGCTGTAAGATTTTAAGAGCTTAAATGCAGCAACTCATTGCAATGAGATCTACCATCCCCAGATCTACACAATTGCTGCTATATCAGTGTTCCCCATGGATCAGCAAATATCAAGAGGACTAATATGCAGTAGGAGGGCTAGACAGGTGAAGGGGAGCATCCTCACTGTGTGTTAAACCACTGAAGGGCCACTTATACTGCCAAGGGAGGCCTGATCCCCTACTAGAACAGACAACCCAAAAGTAGCCTTGTGGTCCATATAAGGAGACAGGCCCAAAGGCAGGAAAGGATTGGTGAAGGAGAGGAAGATGAAAGAGGAGGTGGTATGGAGACATGGACAACCACTTGTTTTGTTTTTGTGAAAGGAATACTCTTAACAAAAATGAGAATAAATTAACATAAGAAATAAAAAAGTCTTCACTACTTTTTGTTTTATAATTCCTTTTTATTTAATGTTGCATACATGAATATAGTGACTTTATGACATTTTCAACCTTTAGCCCCAAATCCCATCCTCCTTCTTTTTCCCTTTGCAAACCTTCATCTGCTAGACTTGTTCCTATTTTCAAATCTTTTCAATTGTGTGGCCCACTGTGTTTCATTTAATATGTCTTTAATGACATATGCCTGACCTGATTCATGCTCCAGCAAGCATCCTAGATCAGTGAATATACCACTGATAAAAGCATCCTCCTTTATTTCTCCATCAGCATTAGTCATCACCAGTCTCTCAGAGGTGTGGAGTTTTTTGAGAAATTTTCTGATGTGCTGTGATATTGATGAGAGAGTCCCTGTTCAATTCTTCTGTAAATATACATATCTTTTGAAATCTATGTGGACTTTATTCATTATCGAATGAAAAACAAAGAACCTTGAAACACATAGCCTCCAGTAGCAATTCTCATATTTGTAAAATTTACTTGCATAGTGATAGATGTGTGTCAAGTTATAATTTTAAGTGATTGAATGTTTATAAAATGTGAAATATCTTTATATAAAACTTTTTAAAATGTTTGTGCATGCATACCATAATGACATTTTGATTAATAATAAACCTAAATGAACTTGAGTTGCAAAAATTATGTCATATATCTAAAGTTTCTTTTTCTTGACTTTAGTACAATTGTTAACTTTTTAAATAAAAACTTAACAAAATATTTCTGCTCCATTAATAGTAACAAAAATTGAAATCTAATTACATTTAATTTCTATAAAATTTAGACATATTTTATGTCTACAAGTTTTTGTAATGGTAATATTTAAGAATAAATTCAGGGACAACCTGAATTAGTATTTCATCAAAAAATAAACATGTGAAAACGTTTTAAATGCTGTATGATAAAGAAATTGCAAATTGAAATAATGAAACACAACCAAATACTAATGAAAGTGTGGAGCAACAGAACTCTCATTTGGTTCTGATTGGACTGGAAAAATGGCACAAACACTTTGGAAAGCAATTGGTAGGCTCTTTTTAAGTTAAAAATAAACATTTCTGGGCTGGAGAGGTGGCTCAGGGGTTAAGCCTCCGCCTTGCAGGCGGAAGGTCCTGAGTTCGGATCCCAGATCCCACGTATAGACGCCAGGCGGAAGCGGGGGCGGCCTGCGCTTCTGGTCCTGGTAGGGCGGAGCCTGTAAATCCCGGGGCAGAAGGAAGTGGAGGCGTCCATGGTGGTTCGCGAATTCGTCCGTGGTTCTACACATACACAGACACACACACACACAGAGACACACACACATGCGCACAGTTGAATAAATAAAAAAAAATTAAAAAAAATAAACATTTCTGTCCATACTGTCCTCACTGCTTGGTATTTAATGAAATGACATAACCTAAACTTATATATTCATAAGAAAATCTCTATGTGGATGCTTTGGCTTCTTTACTTGTAATTGCCAAAATTTAAAAGTGATCAAAAAATTCTACCAATACTTGCATTGGAAGCAGTCCCATATTGGCTATTTTTCATAGTGTGTGGAATGTACTATATTCTCTCGTTGAAGAGTGTTATAGTTACTCTTTCTGCTGCTGTGAGACAACAGTTAAACACAACTTCAGGGAGAATGGGAGATTTATTTGACTTACAGTTTGTGATGTAAGGAATCCCATAACAGAAGGCTTGAATTGGAGGCAGAGGCTGGAGATTGCTTAAGTCACTGCCAACATAATGGAGGCAGGGAAAGCAGGAGCAAAATCTGATAAATCAGAGTCATTGAGCCAACCTTGAGTTAACTTACAGTTATTATAATATGTTATAAGCAAGTTATTTTGGGGGGAGGCTGTGGAAATTGCTCAAAAATTATCATGCTTTCCACACAACCACAAGCAACTGAGTTTTTTGGAGAATTCATGCAAACCTGGATACGGTAATACACATCTGTAATCCCAGTGTTTCTATGGCAAGACGGAAGGAGAGTACTGATAGGCTCTTAGCCTAGCCTAAAGCACACCATTCAGCAGAAGATAGCAAACAAGGAAGAAGGAACAGACCAACATTCAGCACTACATTCTGACCTCAGCATGTGCCATGGCACATGGACACCTGTACACACACACACACACACACACACACATACACACATACACACACACATTTTTCACACAAATTATTGATGTATTTTATTTTGAATTATCTACTTAACATGCATTTGATTATTTCAATTACTCTCTGATATTTTTCTTCTCTCTCACAATTATCTCTATCAGATGAGAATCATTATGTGATTTTTAGCTCTGGACTGTTCTTTACTTACTAATGTTGATGCATCATTATTTAGAAAAGAAACCTTCCCAAAATTTAAGTTCCCACTTTCTGTGTTCATGCTTTCTTCCCTAGATTACAATATCAGAACATTGAAATGTTCTGTGGAAACATTATAAAACCAATTCATAATGACTTAGACTCATTTTTCCCACATAAAGATACTTTCAGATAAATGGCTACTGGAAATAATTCATCAGCTGAGTGAAATTAGGGTCTGTTTATCTGCTGTTCTCAGCTCATAATAATTTCTTCTTTGTATCATTTTACTTTTATTTTTCCAATATTTTTATTGTTTATTTATATCTTCCAGGAAAGTCTCATTATAAAATCTTCCCTTTTGGTATCATGTTTCAGTTTCTCAGTTATGTATCTCAATCCATCCACTGACTACTCCATTTTATGACGATAACTTTGTGGCCTACAGAAATGATCAGTGAATAAACTACATGCTGTATGGATAAGAGAATTTGAATTCAGATCCCCAGTACCCACATAAGGTTTGGGCATGGTGGTGAGCATCCGTAATAAATGGGAGTGCAGAGCCAAGAAGATCATGGTAGCTTGTTACCAAGTAGGCATCAAAAAATAGTGACCCCATTTGTATGTATAATGTATAATGTGTATTAAGTATAATGACAGATCCCACTTCAAGATATAAGATGGTATGCAGTAGAGAAAGACATTTCATCAACCTATGGCCTCTACATTCATATATGTGGTTGATCACACCTGCAGACACTTATGTACACATAGTCATTCACCACATGCATATGAAACTAATAAGAAATTAAAGCAAATAACTATGCATAGAAAAATTATAGGTTTCAGGTCCATTGTTATCTAATGATTCCTCTACTCCAAGAAATCTAGGTACTATTTCTTTATAGTATATCATGTCTATTCTCAGAGATAATAGAAATTTTAAAAAGTTTATTTTTTACAGTAATCCTGAGTTGATGGAAAAATTGAAAGGATAGTATTCAGATGGCCCATAAACTTCCTGTGCAGACATGTGTTTAATTTTCATATTTCCATCCATTACCCAAATTGTTCATATTTTATTTGTAAACCTGTATTTGCATACCATACCAAATGTCAAATACATAATATTATTTGCTCTTGGCCATAGGATATAACTTCTAACAGTGCTATAAAAGTCTCCTATGTTCTGCCTAGTAATCCACTTCCTCATGAGCACTGGTCATTTTTTTTTTTAACTTTACTGGCTAGTCTTTTTCACAATGTCATGTACTTAGAATTGTGCAATTTCTACATCTTTAATTCTAACACTTTTACACACTTTTTGTTTCTTTTCATTTTGTAAGATGTATTTAATTTTCCTTAATTTCTCCTCATGGATTGTTATCTCTTTTTAGCACTATAACATGTCCTATTTTCTTTTTTTTTTATTTCCATTCATACAAACTTAACAGGTACACCGGTCCCCTCCCTCCCTCCACTTTCCCACCCCCCTGTGCCCCCTCCCCTTCCCCCTAATTCCCCATCCCCCAGTGCCTCCCCCTCCCATCCTGGGAGCATCCTTTAATTTGCATGCCAAACTTTCCTCTGGGTCCTTCTCTCCGATGAGGTGCAAGGACTCAGTGGCATTTCCCAGAACCCGTTCCTGTGTTCCCCTTCAGCATAGGAACACTACTGTGGCTGTCAATCCCTTGCCTCCAAGGATCTTGGTGCCTTTAGCCCAAGCTAGACTTTGTGGGGTCAATAATGTGTTGGACACTGCAGGGCATGCAAAGTCCAATTATGATTGCTTCGGCCCTAACTTGTGTGGAGTATCTTGCATATCATTACTCCTCCCATCCTGTGCTCTTACAATCTTACTGCCCCCTCTTCCGCAAATTTCCCTGAGCTTCAGGATGGGGAGATATTAGGCTTGTCTAGTTCCAGGTGGTTGATATAGAGTCTCTGATGGTCTGGATTATGGTTTGTTGATTTTTTTTTCAGTTTTGCTGCTCCTGAAATGCCCTTGGCTCCACCATGATGGGTATTGGATGTCATCCCCTGGCCAGAGATTAAAAACCTGTTAAATTAAAGTCTTGTTATAATAGTATATTCAAAGGTAAATGTAATAAAAGTAGGAAACCACAGTGAGGGAGGGATCAATCATCCATCTGCAAAATGGTTACTTTCTATCTGCCAAACTACACACCCTCCCCTTCTGGTAAGATCATACCCCATCAGTTGTAAATGATCAGGCAAGAAAGTCTGTGAACTTAACCGGATGTCTCATTACTTACTTGTAATCCTTGATGGTGGCCTATTTTCTCTGCTGTAACATGGTCCCCTCTCTCCTTGTTACTGGTGTGGCCCTCCTACCTCATCCCTCCTGTTTATAATCTTAGCAATTACTGTAGTTATTACAGAGATTTATCTTTGAGTGTCTCTAAGTGGGTTTGGTACTAGGAGCCACCTATTAGGGAGTATATATGGTGCTTAATTTTCTGTGTCTGGGATACTTCACTCAACATAATTGTTTCTAATTCCATCCATTTCCTGGCAAATTCCACTAATTCATCATTTTCAATGTCTGAGTAGTACTCCATTGTATAGATGCACCACATTTTCCTTATCTACTCGTCAACTGTTGGACATTTGGGTTGATTCCATGACTTTGCTATTGTAAACAGTGCTGCTATGAACATGGTCATGCTTGTGCTATCGAGGTGAATTTTTCTGTATGGGGGGTTATTCTCAAAAGTGGAATAGCAGGGTCATATGGCATTTCAATCTTTAAGAATCTCCAGAGAGCTCGCCACAGTGGTTATATAAGCTTGCATTCCCACCAGCAATGTAGGAAAGTTCCCCTCTCTCCACATCCTCTCCAGCATTTGGTGTTGTTTGTATTGTGGATTTTTTCTATCCTAACTGGGGTGAGATGCTATCTCAGGGAAGTTTTGATTTGCGTTTCCCTGATGGCTAAGGATGTGGAGCATTTTTTAAGATATTTGTTAGACATTTCAATTTCTTCCCTGGTACAGTTTCTTTTAATTCCAAGGCCCATTTTTAAATTGGCCATTTTAATTTGTTTCCTTGGTGTTTAGTTTTCTAAGTTCTCTATGCACTCTGGATAATAGAGGTCTATCAGATATGTGGTTAGTGAAGATTTCCTCCCATTCTGTGGGTTGCCTTTGTGCTCCAGTTACAATCTCTTTATCTAAACAGAAGCTCTTTAAATTCATAAGATCCCATCTGTTGATTATTGGTTGTACTGACTGTGCTATTGGATTTTTGATTAGTAACTGTTGGCCTAGTCCAATTAGCTCGAGGGTAGTTTCCTACCCTTTCAACTAAGTTTTTTATAGTCTTCGGCCTTATATTGAGGTCCTTAATCTATTGGAATTAAGTCTTGTACATGGCGCCATATATACTCCCTTAATAGGTGGCTCCTAGTACCAAACCCACTTAGACACACTCAAAGATAAATCTCTGTAATAACTACAGTAATTGCTAAGATTATGAACAGGAGGGATGAGGTAGGAGGGCCGCACCAGTAACAAGGAGAGAGGGAACCATGTTACAGCAGAGAAAATAGGCCACCATCAAGGATTGCAAGTAAGTAATGAGACATCTGGTTAAGTTCACAGACTTTCCTGCCTGATCATTTACAACTGATGGGGTATGATGGTCTGCATGTGGAGATCCAGTTTTTGTCAGCACCATTTGTTGAAGATGCTGTTCTTTTTCCATTGGATTTTTTGGGCCCCTTTGTCAACGATCAAATGGCTGTAATTGTGTGGGCTTATATCTGGGTCTTCAACCCTTTTACATTGATCTGTGTGTCTATTTTGGAGCCAGTACTAGGCTGTTTTTATAACTATGGATTTGTAGTATAGTCTAAGGTTTGGTATGGTGATACCTCCAGCCGTGTTTTTGTTTCTCAGGATTGTCTTTGCTATCCTGGGTCTTTTGTGCCTCCATGTGAATTTTGAGATTGTTTGGTCAACTTCTTTGAAGACTTGCTTTGGAATTTTAATTGGTATAGCATTGAATTTGTATATTGCCTTTGGTAGGATAGGCATTTTTACGATGTTGATTCTACCAATCCAGGAACATGGGAGGTCTTTCCACCTTCTGGTGTCTTATGCAATTTTTTTCTTTAGGGTTTTAAAGTTTTCATTTTGAAGGTCTCTTACTTCCTTAGTTAGGTTTATACCAAGGTATTTCATTTTTTTAGGGGCTATAATAAGTGGGATTGTTTCAGGGCTTATTCACTTCTTTCATTCTGGACATATACGAAGGCCATTGATTTTTGTATGTTTATTTTGTATCCCCCCACCCTGATGAACTCCTGTTTTAGTTCTAGGAACTTCTTGGTGGAGTTTTGGACTCACTCAGGTATAAGATCATGTCATCTGCAAATAGAGACATCTTACTTGTCGATTTGAATCCCTTTTATCTCCCTTTCTTGTCTTATGGCTTCAACTAAGACTTCAAGTACAATATTGAATAGAAATGGTAAGAGTGCACAACCTTGTCTAGTTCCTGATTGAAGCAGGAATGCTTCAAGGTTTTCCCCATTGAGTAAAATTCTTGCTGTTGTTTTGTTGTATACAGCTCTTACTATATTGATAATGGTTCCTTCCATTCCAACCTTCTCTAAGGTTTTGATCATAAAGGACTGTTGGATCTTGTCAAAAGCTACCAGAAAGGCAGGCTGCCCCCTCTTCTGCCCTGTATGTGGGGTCTAGGATCCAAACTCAGGACGTTCTGCCTGCAAAGCAGGGGCTTAACCCCTGAGCCACCTCTCCAGCCCCATCACAGATTATAAGTTTTTGAAATATGACCTTATAATACTCTGAATTTATTGGGTGAAATTTATTGGGTGATATCTCCATGTTCATTTCTAATCTATCGAGAGTATCATGTGGTCTTGGATTTGGGACTGGTTTATATGGTGAATTACATTTATTGATTTGCATATGTTGAACCAACCTTGTGTGCCATGGATAATCTTTTGGTGTGTTTTTGAATCCAATTTGTTGACTTTGTTGAGAATCTTTGCATCTGTGTTCATCAGAGAAATTGGCCTATAGTTTTCTTTTTAAAAGTGTATCTTAATTATTAAGTTTTGGGATTAAGATGATATTAGCTTCATAAAAATTGGAAGTGTTCCTTCCTTTGCTATTTTGTGGAACGGTTCAGGAGTATTGGTGTTATTAGCTTAAATGTCTAGTAGAACTCTGCACTGAATCCATCTGATCCAGGACATTTTTTGGTGGGAAGATTTGAGATTACTTCCTCAATTTCCTCATATATTGTAGGACTATTTAAATAATTCACAACTTCCTGATTTAATTTAGATATGTTGTACTTACTTAGGAATTCATCCATTTCTTTTGTGTTGTCAAATTTCACAGAATATAATTTTTAAATTTTTTATTATTTATTCAATTGTGCGTGTATGCATGTGTGTGTGTGTGTGTGTAGAACCTCGGACAAATTCGGGAACCACCATGGACCGCCTCCACCTCCTCCTTGTTTACTCTGCCCGGGGATTGACAGGTTCTGTCCTACCAGGACCAGAAAGGCAGGCTGCCCCCTCTTCTGCCCTGTATGTGGGGTCTAGGATCCAAACTCAGGACGTTCTGCCTGCAAAGCAGGGGCTTAACCCCTGAGCCACCTCTCCAGCCCCATCACAGAGTATAAGTTTTTGAAATATGACCTTATAATACTCTGAATTTATTGGGTGAAATTTATTGGGTGATATCTCCATGTTCATTTCTAATTTTGTTCATTTGTGTTTTCTCTCTCTTGGTTTTGGTTAATTTTGTTAGGGGTGTATCAATCTTATTGATTTTTTCAAAGAACCAGCTTTTTGACTGGTTGATTCTCTGTATCATTTTCCTAATCTCAATTTCAGATATTTTTCCCCTTATTTTGCTAATCTCTCTTCTGCTTTTGGGATCAGATGGCTCTAGTGTCTCTAAAGCTTTAAGCTGTATTGTTATGTTATTTATTTGTGATGTTTCCATTTTTTTTGATGTAGGCATTGAGAGCTATGAACTTACCTCTTAGGAAAGCTTTCATTGTGTCCCTAAAATTTTGGTAAGTTGTATTTTCATTATCATTTGCTTTCACGAAATCTTGAATTTCCTTTTTAATTTCTTCTTGAATCCAATTCTTCTTGAATCCAATTCAGAATCATAGTGTTATGTTTCCAGGATTTAGTGTATTTTCTGTTTGTTGTGTTGCAGATGTCAAGCTTTAGACCATGATGGTCTGATAGGGTACAGGGTAGAATTTCAATTTTCCTGTATATATGGAGATTCATTTTGTGGCCCAATATTTGATCTATTTTGGAAAACCTGTTTGCTCCTGAGAAAAATGTGTATTCTTTGGTGCATGGATGAAAAGTGAGATAGAGATCTGTAAGATCCATTTCAGTAAGGGTTTGATTAAGTTCCAAAGTGTCTCTGTTAAGTTTTTGACATGTTGATCTATCCCACGTTGAGAGGGCAGTGTTGAAATCCCCAAGAATCATCATTTGGGGGTTGATTTCTTGCTTTAGATGCTATATAGCGTTTGCTTAATGAATGTGGAGGGGCCCGTATTGGCTTTTTCAATATTGTGAAGTCTTCCTCGTGAATTGTACCTGTGACTAAAATGTAGTATCCATCTGTGTCTCTTATGATATTTTTTGGTTTGAAGTCCACTTCGTTTGATAGCATAATTGCTACCCCTGCTTGTTTCCTGGTTCCATTAGCTTGCAGAATTTTGGACCAGCCTTTTATTTTTAGGATGTGACTATCTTTTGTAGTGAGATGAGTTTCCTGAAGGCAGTAGATTTTTGGGTTGTAATTTTTAATCCAAGTTTGGAATCTGTGTCTCTTGATCGGTGAGTTAATTCCATTGACATTTAGTGTTATAATGGAGAAAATATTTTTAATTCCAGACATTTTTTATGTTTAGTGCTTTTATAAGTGTATTTTTTCTTTTAGGTTTTTATGGTAGTTATACTTTCCTTCAGTCCTCCTGGATATGCTTGTTTTTTTTTCTTCAAGCTTGAGTATCATTTTTAGCATTTTTTGAAGGCCTGGTTTGGTAGACGTGTAAGTCTTCATGTTGTCTTTGTGCTGGAAAACTTTTCTTTCTCCCTCGATCATGACGAATATGTTTGTAGGATATATCTGCCTGGGTTGACTTTTTTGCTCATTCAATACTTGAAGTATGTCTTTCTAAGCTCTTCTTGCTTTTACTGTTACCATTGAGAAGTCATTTGTTATTTTGATAGGTTTACCTTTAAAAGTGACTTTTTTTTCCCCTTGAAGCTCTCAGCACCATTTCTTTGTCTTGAATGTGGAGTGTTTTAATTATTGCTTGCCATGGCGATTTTCTATTTTGGTCATATCTGTTTGAGGTGCGGAATGCCTCTTGTATATGGATGGGCCTCTCATTCTTTAGTTGATGGAAGTTTTCCTTGATGATCATTCGAAAAATTTCCTCAGGTGTGGTATTTTGGGATTCTTGCTCTGGTATTCCATGAATGTGTCTGTTAGCCTTCTTCAGGGTGTCCCATACCTCTTGAATATTTCTCTCAAGAATCTTTTTGGCTTTAACAACCTCTTCCTTTGAGCTGGTTGATACTTCCACTTTGTTTCAAGGTCTGAAATTCTATTTTCTGCTTCATTAGTTCTGCTGATAAGACTGTGTGTTGAGTTCTGGATCGAGGATAAGTTGTCTTTTAGTTCAGTTTTAAACTCTGCTTGAGTCTGTTTTAACTGCTCTATGCCTTTTTTTGTTTCTTGAACTGTTTTTCTCAACTCCTCCAAGTGTCCATTGTGTTCCTCTTCAAAGTGGTTGCTGCGGTTATTTAACTCCTCCTGGATTTCTTCTTTCATAGTATTGATCATGGTAATAATCATGCTTTGAAAGTCATTATCTTGGGTCAGGCTTTCTTGGCTATTTTCTGTGGATTTGTTCTAGTTGGAATCTATCATTATGGGGTTAATTCTTTCAGTGGGAGATTTGTTTTCTTGGCTTTTGTTTCTCATGGATTTGCACTTTGACTTGGGCATTGTCTTTTTGTCTCTTAAGACCTTCTTTCAATTTCTGCGTGTTTTTGACTGAATTGATTTAGTTCGTATCACTACTCTTGAGCAGTTATTATTAGTTTTTGCCTTGGTGTTGGTTACGCTTGTTGTTATTGTTATTTCCTAGATGAGGTTTTTAGACAGTTAGTAAGGGGGGTACACAGGGGGTGAATATTAGTGTGGTAGTGCACTTTTACAATTTAGTACTTTGGTGATAAGTAAGGGTGAGTGGTACAGTCCCTGAAGTTGTATATGTTTTGGGGGTGGCTATATGGAAAAGTTACTCTACAGTAACTAATTGAAAGGAACAGGAACCAGGGGTTTATTTATCTTTGGTCTGGATGTGCAGAATCTTTCTCATGTGATAGGATGAATTTAGAGGATTTCAGATGTGTAGTCTTTGTCCCCTAGAGCTTTGCTTGGGTGTTCTTTGGACTCTGTTGAATTCTGATGAACAGTGTGTCCTCTCTGGACTGGGGAAAGGGCAGAGGTGCTGGCAGCGGGCATAATTAACCTAGGGACCTGAGTGTGGCCCAGGGGTCCTCCCCAGCCTGGAGCAGCGCCTGCTCTGACTGGCTGGTGGGAGGAGCTGAGATAGGCTGGTTACCTGGATTTGGGGATGAGCAGGGGGTGTTTACCTGGGGTGCAGTATGTCCTCGCTGGACTGTGCACAAGGCCCCGGGTGGTCGGGGAAAGGCTTATTGATGCTTTAAGTAACATTTTCTTGATAGCTTTTAAGGTGAACAATTTCTCAAGTGAATATTGTCATCTTATATCTTCCTTATTAGACATCTATCTATTTTTAAATTAATAGTTCTGCTTGTCTGGTTCCAGTCCTAAATTGGCAATGCTAATCTTTTTTTTGCACTAATTTCTTTGTCTATAAAAATTATTTTTAAGCTGTCACTTTATATCATGAATGTAAGATAATATTTTTATAAGCATCTGCTCTATAGAATGAAATCAAAACTAATTTACCTTTCTCTTTCCATTAACTTCATGTCCCAATCACATAATATTTCTTCACTACAGTTTTCCTTTATCATCCAAATTTTTTTCAACTTTCAATTTTTCAAATTGCTATCCACCATTTGAGGAATCATAAGTATTTTAACACTCAATTTTATTAAATAAAAGTCTGTTACAGCTTTAAAGGATCATAGAAACATGCTCTGCTTCACTTATTTCATTTTTGTATTTGGTCACTTGCTAAGTTAAATACAGACCAGAAATAGAATGCAATTATTAAATTAGTTAATCAGACAGTACATAATTCAACAACAAATTGTATCCTGTTCTAAAAACTGTTTTTTAATTTCATTTGTGTTGCCTCAATCAGGGCTATAAATTCATCAGGTTTATTCATTTCTCCATTCATTCACTCACTAACTTATCCATCAACTAATTATTGATAATGTACATAAAACAGTTTCATTTTGCATTTAGGGTATATATATATACACACACACACACATTTATAACCCTAATTATATATTGACCACCTAATTACTAAACAAATACTTATTTGATTGATTGAACTTCAGAGATAGCTACATCTCCCAGTAATTGATTAAACAATGATTTTCAATTTGAATTTCATAAAGGAAAGCAAAATAGTCCTCTTCTTCAATGCTAAGTTCCTTTCACTCTTGATCTTACTTCTTTTTTTCAGAATAAGTTTTTCTCACTTAGAGGCATCAAAATTAAAGCAAATCCCTTCATTGTTACCTTGTAGTAAATACCTAGGACAAGTCCAGACATCTGATCCTTAGAATTTATATAATTTAGGTGAATTTATATAGTTTGAAGGATATTGTTTGGGACACTTAATAATCAAGAAATATAAAAAAGATGCTCTAAAAGTCAAGCATCTCTAAAAAGAGTTCCATATCTCATATTACATAAAATGTTATGAAAGTTATTAACATTGTTGACTAAAATTATAATCCAGATGCTATTGGGAAAAATGACTTTTGATTGCATTTTACCCAGCAATACCCGGGCAAAATAATCTTAGTTAAATGACCCTCTAGTGAGATGTCCATCTTAATTGTGAAGATCTCCAATGAACAGTATTAACCTGAAGAACTGAAATGAGAGAAAAATGTAGAATAAAGTTTATACTACATTGGTATTAGTGCTTGGTGAACTATTCCCTAAAATGTTGCTAAGTATAGGCATAAAATCCTCATATACTGGCCTACTTGTATACATGTAAAATATGTGTATATATCATATCACATCAAAAAGGGACTAAGCTATGACTTTATATCTTCTACTTTAATCAGCCTTTCTGGCACTGATTTTCATTCTCTTCCATTGCTGTACTTGAGAGAAAAAAAATCTGCAGAACTATAACAATATTTAAACAACTTAACTGTCTTAATTTGTAAGGAAAAGTGAGAGTATTATGATAAAAATATCCAAGAAAGGGAAACATTCAGGCATAGTGTATAGTTATATCCAGAAATTTTATAAATTATTGTTTACTTTCTAAAATTTAGTATCTTCATCAAGGAAAAAAAGTCATATTAAGCTTCTGATGAAAGTTCATCATTATTACCACCATAATCACCAACTTGGTAGAAGAGCATCAAGTAATGTTATTTAGAATCATGGCTACATAATGAAAAGTTATATATTGTGTTTGTGTTTGTATGTGTGTGTGTTTCCCTCCATGTAGCAGGTATTCATCAAATGTTTAAACCACATTTTTAGAAACTTATATGACTACAGAAATTTTGTTTTCCATAAAGGTTTTAGAATTCTATGGAAAGAATATCCCATGAAACACTATTCTGTGCTACTTAAATAGAGGACTTGGAAGTCACCATTTATTACCAGTCTTATTTTTCCAACTGTGATGCTGTACCTCTTCCTTACATTTCTTTGTTAATTCATTTATATTTAGTTACATATAATTTTAAGGGAAAGGCATCATCTTTATCTACTTTTAGTTTAAAAATGTGAAACTGTTCTAGAGTTACATATTGGCTCCCCTTATTAAAACTTCAAAGGATAGAATTGGAAGATACAATATTGAATGATCTATCCCAGGCACTGAAAGACAAATGCCACATATTGTCCCTTATAAGCAGAATATAACTTTGAATCTATAGCATGATACTCTCAAATTTATATTTCTGTAATATCCATAAATTAGAAATAAATGTAAGTAAGGAGGAATGGGGAAATGGGGAAGGACCGTAAAAGAGGGGAAGCAATGAAACATATCTCTGGTACTGTAAACCAATTAAGTAATCTTCAAGGATTTTCATTAATTGCTAATTCTTCATAGATAAACCTAAAGCTTCATCTTTCAATTAATGCCTGTATATAATTAAAACAGTTAGGAAAGGTGAGGCATTAAGTTCAGGAGTCAATGAGGCCTGTTGTAGCTACTTTTCTTTTCCTGTTGTGAGACAACATTTAGACACAACTTAAGGGAGAAAGGCACATTTATTTATCTTAAGATTCCAAAGAGTATACAGTTGTTAGACAATGAATTTCATATCAGAATGCATGATTTGGAGACAGAAACTAGAAGACAATCAGGTCACAGCCTTCAGGTCACAAGGGGAACAAGGGCAAATTAAATAGGCAGGGTTGGGCCAGGAAACATTTATGCTGATCCCCTGAGATTTCTCTTCTTTCAGCAAGATTCTACTCCTTAACATTTCTGCAACTCCTCCCAAATTTTTTTTCATTTTTATTACTATTTATTCAATTGTGCATGTGTGTGTGTGTGTGTGTGTGTGTGTGTGTGTGTGTGTGTGTGTGTGTATGTATGTATGTGTGTAGAACCATGGATGAATTCGGGAACCACCATGGACCGCCTCCACCTCCTCCTTGTTTACTCTGCCGTGGGATTCACAGGTTCCGCCCTACCAGGACCAGAAACGTAGGCCGACCCAGCTTCCGACCGGTGTCTATACGTGGGGTCTAGGATCTGAACTCAGTACCTTCCGCCTGCAAGGCAGAGGATTAACCTCTGAGCCACCTCTCCAACCCTCCTCCCAAAATATTAAAATTAGGTGATGATTCAAAAACTTACATTCAAATCATGTAAGATCCTATAGTAATAAAGTAATGTCAATTGAAAAAGATTTTATAGAAGGGCACAGTAAAAATATTACTGTAAAACATTACCAATACTCTTAATTGCTTGATATTTTCTTTGATAAAAATTATCAAATATATTATCTCATTCCTTGTTAATTGTGTGTTCAACCATTTTCTTGCGTTAGCCATAACCTAGAGTATCAGGAGTGGAGATTTTTTTCACAGTCATAATTTTGGGGGGGCAAGAAAGTTATGCTTGCTCTTTTAAGGTCTTGAATTCAGGTATAGATTTTCATTCTAAATCGAATAATTATGCCATGACGCCAGATACTAGACTATTTTACTAACTTAAGCAGGAGTTTAGAATTAAAGTAGCTGTTATTTCGGGATGTGGTTATCAAATTAAAATGTATTGCTTTTGATCTTTTTCTTTCTAAAGAGCACTGACTCAATAAATCACAAAATCAACTTCACAAAAGAGTGATTGGTGGGAAAATTATGTGGAAGAAGGAAAGAATGTACATGTAAATGTAAAGGTCCCATTAAGGATTTTTTTCAAAGTCAGAGTGATCTGTCACATACAATTCCTAGGCCATGCAGATTCACACACACACACACACACACACGCACACACATACACACACACACATACACACACACACACCTGAGTATGCACAAAAATGCACAAATTGCTCCAGTACAGTAACATATCTGCCCCTGTCACCTTGATAGGAATTAAACTCTCCAATTTCAACTTTCTGTGTTAGAACAGATGTAAAGATAACTCCAAATACATTACCTTGCACATTATGTTAGTTCAGTGATTATTGAATATTTACTATGAATTAGAATATGATTGGGAATATGTCAAAAATAAATATACTATCATAATAGAGATTTTGGTATAAGGTATATAAAAAAACACAAGCAGATTATTTCAATGTACCAATCCTAGTAAAAGTATACCTCCCTGAGAGGAATTATTTGCTTGAAAGTGGTAATTTCCATTTTAAATGAAATTTCAACTATTTTTAGTGGCACAAAATTTTTACAACCTTTGACTCAGTACTTCCTACTAAACACATCCTTTCAAAAGCATGAAATGTTGAAGGTCTGTCTATAATATTCAAACCAACAATTAGCACCAGATGTTATCACACTTTATATTTAGATATCACATTTCAATATCTAAAAACGAAAGAATGCTCATGAAGGACACAGAGAATAATTTATAAATGCAATTAAAGCATATTGTTTAGACTCCTTCTCACTAATTTACCTGATTGCAAAGTAAAATTAAAAGAATTCATATTTAAATGTAAAATTGGGCCAATGAGTAATGAAATTTTTTAAACTGCATGCATAAGAAAAAGATGTCAGGGATACAATTTTCTCACACACTTTTTTTTTAGTCTTATACTTTAACTACAGTACACTCTTTTTTATTATAAGACAGTAAAAGTCTAGATAGGACAGTGGTCACATTTAAGCTAATTTTAAGAAATATTAATTGTTTAAAAAATACTGACTTAAAGTTAAATGCATACTATATAACATAATGTCATAAGCTAATACAGGTATCAACTTGATTTGAAGGCTTGCAGTTCTGGGAACATTTGTTAAAAAAAAAAAAAAAAAAAAAAAAAGGTAATAAATTAAGCCCAGACTAAGTCTATAGGAAATTTTCTGAATGAAGAGGGTTCAGTCCATGGTAGGTTGAGGCTAGTCCCAGGGCAGGAGGATAAGATGGAGTGAACTGCATAAGAATATTGGCATTCTTTGGTATACTTAACTATACATGCTGGTCTGGGTTAGGGTTATCCCTCTCTTAGTAATCCTGTGGATATACACTCAATCTCTGGTATTGGTGTTGACTCTCCTATGAAGCTGAATAGAAAACTGCCACCAAAATATCATGAACCAAAATAAAATTTCATTGTTCCCCTGTAAAGTTGTTTTGTCATGAATCTATCAACAACCATACAGAGTAACTACAACACATAGCAAAGCTTTGAACATAAATCTGCAACTTTCGAATACTATGTTTACTTTAAAATTTAAAATATTCCACATGTTGGCAAACAGCAGAATGGAAATGCTATGTTTTTGTAAATACAATTTGCAAAAGCATTCTGTACATATGGAGAATAGGCATAGGCATAAAGTAACTTTCTTAGGATATTAGAAAGAATGAAATAGCTAAGCACATCTCCTTTATAATTAGGAAATTATCCAGTAGACCCTTGTTTTCACTGTCAAAATATTATGACATTTTCATTACACAGGTTTATTCAATTATGCTTCTTACCCTTCTCAGAATGTATGCCATTGATTGGTGAATTTCCTGTAGGAGAAGATTCTGCAAAATACGAGGAATAAATATACAGAGCTGAGAACTGAACCAAGTGATCATATGAGAATTTGCTAAACTAGTTAGTAGCAAATGACCATTGTTTTTGTTATAATGAAGTAATTTCATTCTCCTTATTTATGATAGATTTTTCTGGGGATAGTAATCTGAGATGGAAGATTACTTTGGCTTCTAGTTGGTTTGTTCATAATTCAAGTGGTTAGTGACTGATGTAGCATTCTTTAAAGCGGTATTCAAGCTATCACTTAATGTGAACTTGCAGTTTATAAACAAAGCCTCTTGCACCCTGGTTCCAGTGTGGGCCATGTGAAGAGTCTTGATCCATTTCCATTTATCTCTGCAAATTACTGACCTAGAACCTTAATGGTCTTGAAAGAGAACTACATTTTCAGGATATTATTTTTACTCCCAATCCTTAGATCACTACTTGTTGCTGAATTCCTGCCGGACCAACCAGGGAAAGGAGGGGGAAAGTCGGCAGGAGCCTCGAGGCAAGGGGATGAGCAGCACAGAATCACCACACAGACTCTGGGAGTCAAGTGAGAAGCAAGCAGAGACGAGCTGTCGCAGACTCATTTATTTAAGGAAGTACTTGAGCTTACATAGGGTCAGAGGTCCAATCAGGTGTTGCCACCTCTCTGATCCGGGGAACAGCCACTAATCATTTAGCTGTTTACTAGGTGTCCATTGGGGAGGCAGGTTAGATGGCTGCTCCCCATTGGTTGTTCATCCCTCTGCCTGTGTGGTTCCTCTACTGGGACATGTCCAGGGCATGTCTGTACTTGTTCAGGCTTGTCGGTAGCCAGACCTCCTGGATTCCAGAGCCTGGGCTAGGGCCTCCCTGAATAGATAGTGCCACAACTACTTCCCTAGCAATTCCCATGTAATTCCTTACCAGTGTCTGATGGCTACAGAAGATAGCTGCCCTACCCAAAGGCTGTATTTGGACTTCTTCTTAACATGATGTCAATGGTAGCTCTCTTCCCCTATATTACCCTCTCTGACTTTAGTTATCTCTTCTATTCTAATGTTCTCCTACATTAAGGCTAAAGTATAGTTTCCTTTGCCACCAGACCATGAATTCTAATAAATTTGTACTTTTAAGAATTCTGTTCATGTTAGTTTCTGTTTATTACTGGACTTTCAAATTGACCTTTACATACTGTCATGATTTTTCTTGTTCCCTTTCTCCCTATAATCTAACACAGGTCAGATATATCTCTTCTTTCAGGGAATGGAACCTTATCGCTCAGGTTCTGTATCAATATATAGATAGATAGATAAACAGAGAGATAGATATGTGTGTATAGAGTTGTAAGGGAGAAAGGGAGATTTATTTAACTTACAGTTCCAGAGAGGAGATACAGTCTTTCATAGTAAAAGCTATATTGCTGGTAGTTGAAGCTTGCAGGCTAAGTCATTCCCATCCATGTGACTAAAGGCTGGATGATTCCTGGAGAGCCTTCTTCCAGTCTTCTGTTCTGTGGTTCCTTTTATTAGTCTGCTAATGGGAGATTGCAATAAGATCTAGGAAGTTTCCAATCAGATCTAGGGCTGATCTTTGTATTGTAAATGTATTGATCCAGATAATCTGTTCCGGTGGTCTCAGTTTATCTTAGTTAATGCCAGGTATGTCAAATTGATACCCAAGATTAACTATAACAAATCCACACTTTGTCAACTTGACACCAGATCACATTTCTTTAGACCATTCTTAATCTCTACATAAAAACAGTAAAATTCATAATTCTATCCTGACATAATATAGCTATCCAGGTACAACCACATATGCTTTATTTTTTCCCAAGATAAGTAATGAAGTCCCTTCAGAAATGCTTAGTCTATAGTGTGCCATAACACAATATCATAATGTAGATTAGAACATTTTACCACATAACTATAGGTTAACATTATATTTCATAAGTATCTTCTTAGTGCAAACTATACTCAATCCAACTGTAAAACTGTAAAATCAAAAGACAAGTTATATACCTCTAACATACAATAGCACAGAATAAATATTCCCATTTCAAAATGAAGGAATGAGGTCATCTGGGAAAGATTGGTCCATAATAAGATCAAAAAACATCAGGATAAACTCCAAATCCTCTAACTACAAGTCTAATAGGTAAGTTTCTCGTTGAAATCATATCAGTTCTGAAGGGCTTTGGATCCATCCCTCCAATGCAGCTGCTTATAGAACATATCACTCTCATGGACTGGTGCCCTCAGTATACAACTTTCCTTAACAGATGTCCCACGCTATTACTGACATTTTTAACATCTTACTTTCTCAATGGCAAACCAGGTTTTAACTCCATGCAACAAACTGTCCTTCTTGGGCCTCTAAACTACATGCCACATGCTGCATGGATTTCACCATTTTCTGAAATCTTGGAGAAACAATCCACTACTTCTTCCTTTTTGCATTCTTGATGTCTCCAAAACCAGAACCACATGGATGACTTTGCCAAATTTGCTGTAGCCTTAAGTTAGAGATTGGCCCCCTTGAATCACAGCTGATTCAGCTTCTCGGTACTGACTGCAGGAAAAATCTCCTTCACTTCTGGGCAGTTGCTTTGTAGGGGAAACAGACCCTTGTTTTGGAACTCCATCATTTAGCTCATTTCTTCCAAAAAGATTTGCATTCTTATGGGTGGGACTTTCTCTGAGAATCTTGCCCTAAAGTTAGGGCCTCTTCTATTATCCAAATGGAGAACAGGCTTTAGTGTACTACTGGAGCTAATCTCTTTAACAGCTGACATTTTGTCCTCTGCTGCTTCTTGGTTTAAATCTTTAAGTTTGAATTGCACTTTTCAACATCAAATCTTACAGTTACTACTTCTTCCTGACTGATTCCTTGTTCTTTTTCGTAAATCTGAAGATAACTAAACAGCAGCCATATCACATTATCAAGACTACATTTCTTTGAAACTTCCTCCTCCAAGCACTACAGTTTAATTTCAGGCAAGCTTTCAGGATAAAGGCAAAGCTTCACTAAACTCTCTGGCAACATATGGCTCCATGTATCACTTATCCTGTTGCAAACAGAGTCTTTTTTACCCTCTGAACCATCACAAGCTGGACTTCCATTGCCTGCCTCTCACACAGCATTACTCGCTTCAGAGTTCTCACAAAAAATGCCCATTTGATCCCATTGCCAAGACACAAAGATTTTCCCAGCCCAAAGTCTCAAAGTTCTCCACATTTTTCCTAACAAACAGCTCCAAAGGCACATTAGCCACATCACAGCATGGCCATATTGCTGGGTATCCACCTCTCTTAGCTTCATAGACAGTTTCACATAGAGGTACCAGATGCTCTTAATCTCACAGAAATACCTCACTACTCTGTACCAATTTTTGCAATGGTTACTCTTAACTATTGCTGTGGGAAAACACCCAAAGTCAAATAACTTAAGAGAGAAAGGGAGATTTATTCAACTTACAGCTCAGAGGGGAGATACAATCTTTCATGCTGGAGGTGACATGGCTGGTGGCTGAAGCTGACAGGCTAAGTCACTCCCATCCATGTGGCTGAAGGGTGGAAGATTCCTGGAGAATCTCTCTTCTTCCATTCTCCTGTTCTGTGGTTCCTCTTATCTGGTCCACAAATGGGAGGTTCCCATTAGATTTAAGAAGTTTGCAATCAGATCTAGGGCTGGTCTTTGTATTGTAAATGTAGTTGATGAGAATAATCTCCTTGGGTGGTCTCAACTGATCTTAGTTAATGCCAGGTGTGTCAAGTTGACACCCAAGATTGACAATCACAAGAATCACTGATTATAATTTAAGCAACATATTCAAGCTGAAAAGATTTATAGTATCATATCAATTGCTAAATACATATATACTAGCTTGAAAAAATGTAGGAGTATAAGGCCCATCCCTTTCCATAATAGTATCTTCATTTTCTCACACTGTCCTTTCACTTCAGACCATATTAGGGAAACACCCAATTGTATATTCATTTCTTCTTCTGTGTTTAATTTCAAGAGAAAATTCTTCCAATGGCTTGGTTAAGAGAAAGTTCACATTCTACAATCAGGAAGTAGAAAGTGATATGTAGTAATACTCAGTTTGATGTCTCTTTTTTATTCAATCTAATACTCTAGCCCAGGGAATGGAAGCAAAATTATGCTGGGTCTTCAATTAATATAGTTTAAATAATCCCTCACAGGCATGACTAAAGAAAGGTTAGTTTAATAGAAGTAATTGCTCACATGTATGTTCAGAGGCTAACATAATCTAGATAGCCCCTCATAGATGTGCCCAGAGGATTGTACCCTGTTATTCTAGATTCTGTCAAAATGATAATCATTAATAAGTATCACAGAATTGAATATTTAGTAATCATCTCAGCTTTTTTTTTCTGATGGATGCTGTCAATAAGCCAAACATATACATTTTCAGTATTGGAGGATTTTGCACAAAGCTACAGGACTGCTTCCTTCTTACCTGGTCATTCTGCATTTTTGAATAAAGGCCATCCTCCAAACGCAGCAATTAAGCACTCTATTATTTTGTGTTTGAAAATAACACTCTTAAAAGTAAGTTCTGAGAAAGGGCTGATTGTATCTTGTGTTTTAAGACAGCAGAGCAATTTTATTTTGACATGTTAGTTTCATGTCATATGCCTCAAAAAACTCTAAGTTTCCAATGGTAAAGGCACTTCACAAGAATCTTCCCTATAGTTAGAGGCTCTAAAATAAGGCAGCTCACTTCACTTTGCATTGCTGTAACAGAATATTATAGATTGATTAATTTATAAATAAAAAATTATTTATGTGAAAGGTTCATCCTGAAGGCTGGAAGGTCCAAAGTTGAGATCTTATATCAACTGATTTCCTCTTAACTCAATGCCAGAATTTAGAAAGGCAAGATATTATGATAGGATGGGAAATTAGGTCCAGCGAACATTTTGTCAGGTCCCGTTTCCATGGTAGTTAAAGTACTCTTTAGATAATAGCTTCAATCTACTCATAAGTGCAGACATAATAATTTCTTAAATATTTACCTTGTCAGGTTGAATCTGTCTCAGAAGCAAAAGGGCTTGAATCTGGATTCTGGATCCCAAGTAAAAATGCCAGGCAGAAATGGGTGCAGCCTATACTTCTGGTCCTAGAAGATGGAGACTGGGAAACTACAGAGTAAATAAAGCAAAAAGGAGGTAGAAGCAATCCAAGATGATTCCCAAAATCACTCTTGAGCCCATACAATGCCCCCTGATACACACACACACACACACACACACACACACACACACACACACACACAAACTGTGTTGCACATTAAGATTCTAATACATGAACTTTGGAGGGAACATTTAAACCATAGCAAAGCACTCATATAAAGCAAAAGCTTTTTCACTTTTTAAATTCTTGGTTTATTTTTATTCTTTTAGAAGTTATGTATAAATACAATAAATTTATGCCATCATCACCCCTTATTACCTACTGCAAACCTTTTTCCTCCAATCTCTCTCCAACTTTCATATCATTTTGTGTGTTTGCTTCACTGACTTTCAACTGCATTGCCTGTGTTGGCATTTGAGCATTTTGACATGGCTGGTGGCTGACACTGGGAAGCTAAGTCATTCCCATCCACTTGGCTAAAGGCTGGAGGATTTCTGGAAAGTGTTTCTTCTTCTAGTCTTCTGTTCTGTGGTTCTTTTTTTCTGGATTCTATTGAGCAAAGTAACTTCCTCATCTTTCCATCTGGCACTAACTACCAATAGTTTCTGTGGCTTTGTGGATATAGACACAGTTGCATTGAGTTCATGGCTGCAGTAGTCTTGTCACTCTCTGGTCACATCCCTCCCCATTCTCAGGATCTTACTTTTTTGTCACATCCTTTTCTGCACCATTCCCTGAATTGTGAGGTAGAAGACAATTTAGATTTACTGTTTAGAGATGAGTAATCCATATTCACTTATCATGTTCATGGTAGCAATTATCTGCATTAAACACTTTCCATTGCGAAAAGGAAGTTTCTACGTGGAGTATAGAAGCTCCTCTCATTTATATGTACAATAAATGTTTAGAAAGCATTTTGATACCATGTTCTCATAATCAGATTTAGTACTTTGCTTCCCCACAAGGAGCTATTGCCTTTTTTTTCAAAGAAAGAAAGTTGCTTTTGTTGACAGTACCAGGTACATGTGATCTCTGATGAGAAGTGTGTCTTAGATCCAATCAGAAGAATCCATAACATTCATGCTACTATTGGACCACGAGTTACCTCTTGCCAAGGTACATGTCATTGAATCTTGCAGCTTTCACTATTGGACAAAACTCATCATTGCTTCCCCCCCCCCCAGCAGCTTTCATAGAATCTTCTGTATTCTTGAAGCTGATAGACAAGGAGGAAACTTCTAGATCAATATGATACTTTTTTCTGTGTTCTGTGATTAGCATAAGTGGTGCCTTGAATAATAAATTCTTCCTTTCAAGTTCTGGTTGAAAACCAAGAGCAATAAATGTGATATTGAGATTACTCTGACCAAAGGCTTACTAAGTGTTTTGTTTAATAGCTTTGATTCCCAATAGCATATAAAGGCAGTTTCTGTTGTCCCCTTTTCTCTGTGGTCTCCTGTGTTTGGTATATCTAATTACTAGATTTTTAACTGGCTATATGTTATACTCCACACCTTTCTGTATCTTATTCCATCATTTCCATCAGCTCCTAAACATTTCCCCCACTAACATCCTTTGCATCTTCTTAAAACCTGGGATCTTTTGCACTCCTCCTTTAAGATCCCTCGATAGCACTCCCCCCCATGCCACAAGCTTGCAAATAACGGTATCTTTCAAGTTTTCTGAATTTCTGAATGAGTAGCTACAGTTATTTCTGGTTAAGTACACAAGACTGAAGGTGTGTTAGAATCCAATATAAAAAGTAGCATGTGACATTGTATTTCTGTTTCTGTAATAATTCTCAGTATATTTTACAGTTCCATCCATTTACCAGCAAATTTTATTTTTAATAGATCAGTATCATTCCATTTTGTATATACATTTTCATTATCTATTTTTTAGGCATCTAAACTGATGCTTTTTTTGCTATTCTAACTAGAAAACAAAGGTTATGGTTGTTCAAGTGTCTGTACTATAAGATATAAAGTTTTTTGGGAGTATACCCAGAAGTGATAGAACTAAATCATACAGCAGTTCAATTTTTAGTTTTTAGGAATCCTCCATAATAATTTTCAAAATGGCCTTACCATTTTCCACTCACACAAAATATGAATAAGCTTCCCCTTTCCCCATATCCTCATCAACATTTATTAATTGTATTCTTGACCTTAGCCATCCTGGTAAAGGTGAGATGAATTCTCAAAGTAGTTTTACATTTCTCTGATGGTTAGTGAAGCTGAACTTTTCGAAGGTCTTAGACATCAGATTTTCTTTTTCTTGTAGTTCTTTTTAGTTGCAAAGTCCATTTTTTAATTGGGTTGCTTGCTGTATTAGTCAGAGTTCTCTAGAGCCACAGAACCAATAGGGAATTTATTGAATTGGCTCAGGAGATACAGCAGATATAGTCCAACAGTGACTGTCAGTAGCTTCTCAGTCCAGTAATCCAGTCTGCAGCAGCTGAAAGCTGGAGGATTCCTGATGAGACTTTAGTCCCATTGAAGGCTTAGAGGGTTGGAGGGCTAGAGGTTGAAGAAGCTTGGTGGCCAGAGGGAAGAGAGTTTGCTAGCAGAGCTTGAGACAGTCTTTCTTCAAGCTTTTCTGTTTTATGATTCCTTTAATCTGGTTTGCTACAGGGATGTTCCAGTCAGATCTAGGGTTGGTCTTTGTATTGCAAATGATTGATATAGATAATCTCTTCAGGTGGTCTGACAGCTAATGTCAGGTGTAGTCAAGTAGACAGCCAGGATTAACTATTATTTTGCCTTTTTGGTATTTGCTGAGTTCTTTGTATTCAGTAGAAATTAATCTACAGGTAGATATGCAAGTAACAAAATTTCTTTTTCTGTGGGATGCTTTTTTGATTGGCAATTGCATTTGCAAGACAGAAACTTTTACATGAGGTTCTGTTTGTTGACTGCTCATCTTATGTCCTAAATGAATGGAGTCTTATTTAAAAAAAATCCTAAGGCAGGACTATCACGTGTGAGTGTGCTCTCTATTATTTCCTCTAGAAATTTAACTGTGTTCCTTTGTCCTGTAGACAATAAAAATGGAAGGAGCTTATATCAACATAAGAAAGGCCATATATACCAAGCCTATAACAAGGATCATTCTAAATGATCATTCTAAATTTGAAGCATTTCCACTTTGATCAGGAACTAGACAAAGCTTATCTACTCTTACCACTTCTATTCAATATTGTACTTTAAGTCTTAGCTAGGGCCGTAAGACAAGATTCAAAGATAAAAATGATACAGATATCTCTCCCCATCTTAAATCTCAGAAAACCTTGTGGAATAGGGGGCAGCAAGATTGTAAGAACCTAAAGATGGGTAGAACCAATGATATACAAGATACTCCACACAAGTTAGGGTTGCAGCAGCCAGAATTGGACTTTTCCTGACCTGCACAATGACTGACATGGGTCACAGGATAGAAAGCTCCAAACAGTAGTATCCTTAGAGGCAAAGAATTAAACAGTCATAATAGGGTTCCCATACTAAAGGGAGCCCAAAAAGAGGCTTCAAGCTATACCACTGAGTCCTGAATTCTTGCTAGGGTGGAGGACTCAGAGGGAGGTTTGGCATTCACACAAAAGGATCCTCCAGAGGATGGGAGGGAGGAAGGGGGAAGCAGTGGGAGAGGGTGAGGAAAGGAGGGAGGTGAAAGGAAGGGGGAAGGGTGTAAAGTGCAAGGGGAGAGGACTGGGGAGGAGAGGAGGGAAGGAGAAGATAGGGGTACCTATTGAGCTTGTATGATTAGGAAAAAAATAAAATGTGGGAGAAAAAATATAAAAATAAAAAAAGATACAAATAGGAAAAGAAGTCAAGATATAACTATTTGCAGATGACATGATTCTATACTTGAGAGACCCAGAAAACTCCTCCAGAAAACTACTGGGACTAATACATAAGTTCAAAAGAGTGGAAGGTTGCAAAATTAATGTTCAAAAAACAGTAACTTTCTTATACATCAAGGATGAAAAAAGTGTTAAAGTTCTAAGAGAATTCTATTTACCATAACACCTAAAAAATGAAATAGCTTGGTAAAAACCTAACCAAGGATGTGACAGACCTGGACAATAAATACTTTAGAACCTTAAGAAAGAAATTTCAGAAAACACCAGAAAATGGAAATACTTCCCATGCTCCTGAATTGGTAGAATTAACATCATAAAAATGACCATCCTACCAAAAACAATATACAGATTCAATGCAGTACCAATTAAAATTCCAAGGCAATTCCTCACATAAATTGACAAAACAATCTCAAAATTGATATGGAAGCATAAATGGTCCAGGATAGCAAAAACAACCCTGAGTAATAAATATTCTGCTGGAGCTATCACCAATACAAATCCATAGTATTAAAAGCATGATAATGGCTCCAAAAGAGACATATAGATCAATGGATAAGGGTTACCCACACATAAGCTCATGAGCCTATAGTCATCTGATTTTTGGTTAAGTGCTCAGAGAAACCATCAAATAAAGGACAACATCTTCAGCAAATGATGTTTGGAAAACTTGATATCTACATGCAGAAGACTGGAACTGAACCCTTTCTTGTCATCATCACAGTAATCAGCAATGCTTTTTTAACTAGTAAGAATTTTTATACACATAAATATGTATTTAATATAAATTCTATCAGTTCTGTTTCTCTATAGAATCCTCACTAATAAAATTTTGTAAGTTTGTTGATATTTCCATCTGTGTTCATCAGCAAGATTGGACTACATGTCTCTTGTTATCTGGTGTGTCTATTGGGCTTTGGGATCAGAGTAACAATTCAAAGAAATGTTTGGAAGTGTTCTTCCTTCTCCATTGTGTGAAATAAATTTGAGAAATGATGATGTTATTTCTTCTTTGAATGTTTAGTAAGATTCTGAGCTAAATCCATCTATTCCTGGGCTTTTTTTTTCAAATGGGAGATTCATACTTAACAGTTTCAAATTCATTACCTCTTTATAAGCTTACTTGAAATTATTAAATTATTTACTACATCTCAATTAAACCTACATGGATTTTTGATTATAAAATCACTTATCTCTTTGAGTTTGCTCAATTGTGTGAAGTATAATTTTATTATAAGTCCTCATGATTTTCTGACTTTCCTTGGTATTGGTAGTTTTATTTGGCAATAATGACTGTGAGTTTCCTTCTGTGGTTGATTGCTGTGATCTGAAGACTGAAAATTACAATAAAGAACTTCGCTCTATTATAGTGATTATAATTTTCCAGGACAGGTACCAGAAGGAAGCCATGTGGATTTCAGTGAACTGTTTAGAATTAGTATTTGGTATGTGGTCCCCATCCCTAATTCCCCAAAGGGGTTCTGAGGTGAGATTTTTTTTTTTTTTTTTTTTTTGTAGCTTTTCTATCTATCACGCTTCCTTAGCAATTCTGGAAGTGTTCTTGCGTCCATTTTCCAGTTTGTAGTTGTAAGCTTTACAATGGTGATATTTTAGCAGCTCTGGGACTGTGTTTATTTCCCTGGTGCTATTAAGGTAACTGGTAAAGAAAGATCATTGGGGTTGCTCAAAAGATGAGTGCAGGAGACAATAGAAGCATATAATAGAACATAAAATATTCCTACTTTTTTTATTTCTTTGTGATCCTTCCCTAGCTCTAAAGTGGCTTCTATGCTATCATCTTATCTGAAAGTCTTAGGCACTTTTTACTTGAACACAGGGAAAAGAAAAAGGAAGTCAAAGGACAGACCGCACCCAATTCCATGGCCTACTACAAATTTTGCATAATCAAGACAATATGGTCCTGAAAGACTGAAAAAAATTAATGAAATAATAGACCCAGAAATTAGCCATTAAGTATAGTAAACCTATCTTGAAAAAATCAAAGAAACAAAGGAAATTCAATGGAGAAAAGGAAATTCTAGAGAAAAGCCGTTGGAATATTTGAGTACTCAAAATCAAAGTCTAAACACATGTATTATACACTACACAAAAATTGACTCAGAATGAAAAATATGAAATATCTTAAATACAAAATGCAGAGCTGTAAAAATCTTAGATAATAACAAAGCCAACTATGTCAAAGACTGTTTTAGACAGAACACAAAAGATATGTTCCATGAAAGATTAATACTTGATAAATTGAACAGGATTAAAACCAAACATGCTCTGTTGCAGTTGGTATCAAGAAAATGAAAAAGCAGGGGGCTGGAGAGGTGGCTCAGGGGTTACGCCTCTGCCTTCCAGGCGGAAAGTCTTGAGTTCGGATCCTAGACCCCACGTATAGATGTCGGGCGGAAGCAGAGGCAGCCTGCGTTTCTGGTCCTGGTAGGGTGAAGCCTGTGAATCCTGGGGCAGAGTAAACAAGGAGGAGGTAGAAGCGGTCCATGGTGGTTCCCGAATTCGCCTGTGGTTCTACACACACATATATACACACGCATACATGCACACACATACATACACACACACATACACACACATACACACACCTGCGCACACACGCACAATTGAATAAATAATAAATAAAAAAGTGAAAAAGCAAGCTATTGAATAGAGAAAATATTTTCAAAAGATTGATTTTTTCAAATATTTTCATGAAAAATAAGAACATGAACAAAAACAAATATGCAACAATTAAAATGTGCAAAGGACCTGAAAAATACTTTACCAAAATTGTTACGCATAACATAAATAAATATACGAAAATGAATTATTCATACATTGCCCAGAAATTCAGATAAGAGTGGCTAAATTCCAAGACTCAGAAAGCAAAAGCTCTAGAAGGTTTAATTCATTGCTGATGGTAATTCAAAATAGTAAAACCTGCTTGAAATATAACATAGTATTCTCCCAAAACATCTTTATTGGATCATCAGAAATCATGTATTTTTGTATTTATTTAAGAAAAGGGAAATTTCATAGGGAAATTCAGCACCCATATAAACAGATGATCTGGAGGATGGGAGGGAAAATGTAGGAAGCACCAAGTGAAGAGGAAGGAAAACGGATGACAGGGAGTGGGAAAAGTGGGAAGAGGGGGAGAGTGCAATGGGAGACAACAGAGGGAAAGGAGAGGAAGGAGAAGAAGGGGGATATCTATTGAGCTTGTATATCTAGAAAAAATGTAATAAAAATTTTTTAAATTTTTTAAAAAAGAATGAAAGTTCAAAGTCTAGCATCTGCTAAAGGCACCAAGATCCTTGGAGGCAAGGGATTGACAGCCACAGTAGTGTTCCTATGCTTAAGGGGAACACAGGAAGGGGTTCAGGGAAATGCCACTGGGTCCTTGTACGTCATCAGAGAGGAGGGCCCAGAGGAGAGTCAGGCATGCACAAGAAAGGACTCTGGGAATCGGGGCGGGAGGCACGGGGGGATGGGGTGGGAGGGGTGAGGGGAGGAGGAGCAAGGGGTTTGGGGGGGAGGAGGAGGGAGGGAGGGAACTGGTGTACCTATTAAGTTTGTATGAGCTGAAATAATAATAAAAAATGTATTATATATAAAAAAAGAGTGAAAGTTAAGAACACCACAAAAACTCTCACATACATATTCAAAACAGTTTTTTTTAATGAGAACCGAAACTTGAAAATAGCCAAATGTCTTTTAATAGATGACTGAGTAAATAAGTCACGGTGCATCTTGAAAACAGTGCATAATTCTACCCTGAAAAAATGAACTATTAAGTCAAATGAAATAAATAAATGCATGTTACAAAGTGAAGAAAACAGTGGTGCATCAATTTTCTTCAAAATGAAATATTCCCTTCAAGGATGAAAAGAAATTGTGGGACTCAATAAACAAATCACCAGCCTCAAGACGTTCTTGAGACTAACAAGATTCCTAAGGCTTCTCTGGCAATGTTATGGGCATAGCAAATGACTGCTAGAAGAGGAAACTCCCTGACAAATAAAGATTCATGGAGACTCTTTAACCTGTTTAGCTGCCTGAAATTCATGTAAAGAGACCTCCAGGGATCTGATTTCTGTGTCATCACTCAAACTACCTTGAGTTATTCCCAGTTTTGTAAGTAAACTGTAACTATCTTCCTATAAATAATCCAAATAAACTTGTTGTTTAAATAAATTGAATTTTGGGAGAATCACTATGTTGGTATGATGTTTCCTTATCCAGGGTGAGTGTAATATGTTGTCTACTCAAGACAGTCATACTTACTTCTGAACAGGAACTGACAGAACTAAAGTTGCATTGGGGAGTAGTGGTTGCCTAACTACTTCAACATGCAAGTGAAACTTAGCCATCTGAGTGAGAAGCATTTATGGGGGAGCCTTGATATTGAATCCTTCCCCCATGTGCTACTGTGCTTTCTTATTTTTGTGGTGGTTGCATGTGCCTCACTTTGGATGACAAAAGAAGCTGAGTCATCAGCCCAGAGGGAATGTCTGTTTGAGGATTATTTGCTGAAATCTCAGTGCATAGATTTTAGGTAGGATGGAATGGCATGTTTCATTTATACATGATATCCAACATGTGGTTAATATGCCTTGAGTATGGTGAAGAGTTTGGGTCAAATAAAGTTAAGGAATAAATACCAACAGGCTGTCATGGAAATAGCCTAGGTACTGTTATATGTGTTTCCACATTAGCTTCTGATTTGGTGGTTAAATTGCATCAGAGAGAAGAGGTAGAGATGTTTGTTTTGACTTCTTATGACTAAGGTAGATGGTAAGACGAGGCTTGAAAAGACACAAATCAAATCATTATTTTAAAAAAGGCCTGTATGGAATCCAAAATTTTGAAATCTATATAAAGAGTTGGATAGTGAAGAGAGAAAAATTAACTTTAAGGTGATAATGAAAGAAAATAATATGAAAAAGGTAGTGTGTGATGCCCAGTTCACCAAATAAAACAGAACTCTGCTCACCAGAGTAGTTGGGATTTCAGGACTGGGACAAGATTTAAGTGGTTTTGATGAGTCCCAGTGGTTTTGATGATCCCCATGGTAAGTCATGGTTTCTGTAAGGAAAAAGAAGCTCTGATTACCTGACTGGCACAGAATGCAAATTGGGTTTATAAAGTGCTAAACCAATCGATATGGGATAAGACAAAAGAAAAAAAAGGAAAGTACATCTATTCAGGTCACTCAAAGGTAGATATATCTGAATTTAGATTCCTAGAGAAAAAAAATAACAGAAAACTCAATGTTCTGCTCAAAAATCTTTGCAAGAATAAAATCTAAATATCAATTCACCATAGGGATTTAAGAACAGAGATTCCTTGAACTTTACTTTGCTGACTTCTATCAGGAAAGGAGCTCTTTTACTGTGTGAAACCATGACAACCACTTAATGAGGTAGCCAGATGTGTCTGCAGGTGAGGACTACGTAGGGTAACTGGAGTCATACCATTGAACAATTTATTATGACTTAAAATATTTGGGCTTGAATTAACACTGAAATCAGATGTGCCTTGGTTGTTGGTAGCCCTGAAAAACATCAGAGCCAATGAGCATTGGCTGATGGATATTTAAACACAGTAATACAGATTAAAAAATTAAACTTAACCTAAAGGCAGGAATTTTTCTTCTCCTGAGAGTAGAGATTGTTTTCTCAGATAGGGGTTCTGTTGACATCCAGATGTTGCTTATGGAGTGACATGCAACTATAGTGCAGTAGAAGCCAAGAATTTATCATCCCCAAGAAAGTAGGTGCAAATGTATCCCAAATTTTCTTTTGGTGCCAGGCCAAACTGAGGGTGTGAAGCGTCAAAGAGCCTCTATAAGAATAACTCAGAATAAAGAGGTAGAAAAGCTTAGGGATAACGACCATGCATTATAGATAACTAAATAAGTTAGTACTTTCCAGCCATGCTTCCATGCCTACACTGAACATTTAAGGGAATAACTTGTATAAATGATGATGTTTTCCTGTTGCAATAAAACTGTCTGTCATTTTCCTTTAGTATCACCTTAGCTGTTGAATCCTAGGTCAACTGACACTTACAGCAGACAATGGAATTGCAGAGTACTTCTCTGTGGTTATCTTCAAAGTCCCACTCTTTGTCTTGGGATGACAAAGAAATTTGTCCAAGGACTTTATTTTGACATTTTATTATATAGATGAAAAAATTCTAATCTCTGATTATTTTACAGATTTTGAAATCTTTTTAAGGACTAAACTATACTTCTTTAGTACACTTGAAAAAGCAAATGCTGTAAATCATTTCAAAAGAGTACAAAAGTCAGGCACTACTATAAAATTCTTATAAGGTTAATGGCTGGGAATGACACAGATGATGCATGCAAATGTTATTTAAAAATTTCTGCAACACACTATGCCTGAAAGTGTGAGTACAATTCATAAAAAGTAAAGGCGCTCCTAAAATCCATGTGGTAATTAAATAATAATCACAGTGCTAGGGTTGATTTTTCCCTATTTTTATATATATATATATATATATAATATATATATAATATTTTATACATATATTTCCCTACTGTTTTTTCTTATGTATCTGTCAGACTAAATTTTTATATGTTCAGGCCCCATATGTGAGTGTTATTATTGGCTTCAATTGTTCATGTAGGGAAATTATTTTTTCTTTAGCAAAAGAAGGCTTTTTGCAGCAACCACCAGGGAAACTTCAAAAAGAAGTGACCGTTACTGTCAGTATTTGGAGATGCTCCAATATGTTAAGTTGCATGCAACTCATGCAGAGAATCCTTGAGATGCATCAGGTAGTATTTGTCATCCTATTTCTATAAGTAATCCAAATAAACTTATCAGATGCTAAAATTGGACTTTGGTGGAATCATTACTTTGTTCTGTTATTGGCTCTTTATCTAGAATAACTTTTTGGTCATGTCTCCCCAGGAAAAGTCATCTTAATGGAAGCTTGTATAAAAGGTCACACACTATTCATATTTGATTTATAACAGATTACATCAAAAGGGCAACACTTTGAAGACAGCCAAAAGAAGCGTAGTTCCTGGGAGCTTGAAGGAAGTGACAGGGCAGGATTGCTAATGCAATAAAACTTTTCATAATGCCACTGTGATATATTTCATCATACATTTGACCAAATCTATGTAATGCACAGCTTCAAGAGTGAGCCCTGTGTAAACTATGTTCTATTGCTAATAATGATCTGTCAGTACCTTATCATTGGTCATTATAAACCTATTACACTTACATGGAATATTAATTGTGTGTATGTGTGTGTGTAAAAAAGACAGAGAGACTCTGCATTTTCAATCTTTTTATGAATCTAATATTGCCTTAAAAATAAAGCCTAATAACTTTAAATAAATAATCAAAGAGAAAAAGAGAAAATCTGAAAAAAATAGTTTCTTCTCTAAAATCAAATAGAAAATTGAAAGAAATAAAACTGGGAAGAGACCAGATATGAACAGCATGAAGAGTAACAAATAAAAAGGATTTTACTTACAGAACTTATTAATAGAGATGATTTGAAAGTTTGAACAGCTAGTACAGGTTTTACTTGAAAATTCCCTGATACTTCTACTCGCTGCATAAATGACAAGCAAGACCTGTAATCTCTAAGAAGAAAACAAGGGTGAGTAGCATTTACATAGCAATTGAAAATGAATATATGGAAATGCATGGTTATTTTTTGCTGGCCAACTTGTAGATTTCACTTAATTTTTTCTGACTTTGTGAATGTAATGAATTACTGGTTAATTTGTACCTAACTTTTAATAGTCATAATTTCAAGATTTTGATACATCCTGTAAATTCCTATCTCAGGACCATTAGTATTTTAACCCTCTGCTTATCTTTTGGATTTACACTTACCTAACAAGATCACCTGATGGATGTTACCCAAATTGCAAGTACGGTGTTCAACATATTCTAAGCATGTCTTACAGGAGCCTGAGTGTCCTACATTGCAATGCCTTTTAAATTTATGAAGCTAAAAGACATTCAGCACTATAATTATCTGAACTGTATGCATCACAGAGGTATTTCTGCTTAATTTAATAGAAACTAATCCAAGACTGAGAGTGGCTAATTGGTATAGATTATATTGGCTATAAGACACATAACAAGAAATCTATCCCCTACTACACATAACTAATAAGACAGACTCTACCACTGACAGTATTTAGAGCTCAGATTTTAACATAGTATGTGTGTAAGAGAATCTCTGGGAGTGTTTCTTATACTTTTTTAATAATGTACCAATACATTGACCAGTCCCCATGACAAAAGCCAGGAAAGTAAGAAATCAAACTTATTCTGGCAGGTTATTCTTGGTGGGAGGGAATGAAATTTGGGAGAATCAGCTCTGAAGATAATGACTGAGAGAAGAAATCAGTAAGGATATTAATGGCTATGTAAAACTAATACAAGGGAGAAGGAGAATTAGAGGAAGGCAAAATATGGAAATTTTCCAAAATCTGTAGGGTGACAAAAACCAAGGAAACCACAGTCAAAAACTTAAGCATGATATTAATTAAGGAATGGGTAGGTCACCTTGGAGTTCCCACAGAGAAGAATGATAGCAGCTTTCTGGCACTGAGGTGCTGTGCTGACCAGGAAGCTAATTTGAGAGTTGAGTTGAGAAAGTGATTAAAAGTCTGCTGGAAAACTAAAACCTCGGTAAACTGTTCACCATTAAAAAATGCCTAAAAAGAGGTATTGGGAAAGTTTCTTTGAAAGCAAATTTTAAGGATGTTCCATACAGACTGAGGTTCACATATACACAAAACAACTGCTCCATCCAGCTACAAAAAGGTCATTGGTGTCTCTGTAATTAATACTATCTTCTTTATTTGAAATATTTACATTTTATGTACAGTCAGACTCCAGGGAGAGTCAAAATTAATATTCAAGTTACTTTAAGAAAAATATTTGGATAATTGGGAAGATCTTAATAAAGTCTGTTTAATAGATAATAATAATGCATCAAAGTACATTTTCCAGCTTTGGTCATTGAATTATGAAGTTGGTGCTATAAGAGAATGTGTTTAGTCAAAAGAAATACACATTGAAGTATTTCGTATAAATGGGATATCATACATGTTTCAGAGAAAAACATGTAAAGAAAAAAGATGAAAGAAGATACAGAGAGAAAATAACATTGGAAATATGGCAAAATATTGACAATTATTAGTATAAAGTTTGTCCTATAGTAACCAATTATTTTTGAAATTTTTCTTAGATTGAGGATTTTTTTAATAAAAATTATTACAACAAGTCTGTTTTGAGCAAACAGAAAAACAACTAAATACAAATTGAGCATAGATTTTTAAATATTGGGATTCAATATTTATATATGGAAACTCAGACACTGCTGGGAAAATAGCATATTTACTGCTCTGGCAATTACCTCAGGGAGGTGGATATTTTCCAGCAATCTGCAAATTAATGAGAATATTTTAGTTTGAAAAGTACAGCCTTACTTTCTGCTGAAAACAGGACTCTACGTTTTTCTCATATATATATATATATATATATATATATATATTAGTTTCATTATTTTTCTAAAAATCACATTAAATTTCCTGAGGATGAACAGTTGCATTTAATGTCAAAATAATTCCCTTTGTTTGACATGCTATGTCTCTGGGCTGTTTTCCAAAGTCTGGCTCATGTTTGTAAAATCATCAGGCAATAATAAAAATAATTTTGTATATTACCTATAATCTTGTTTTTATATTCTAAGTACATTAAGGATTTGGTATTGAATAAAATATAAAGTTAATATCCATAAATAAAGATTATAATAATTGAGATATTAATACCAATCTTTCCTAAGACTTAGGATGAGTAATGTTGTATTAGGTTATATGTATAAAATCAAGCTGTCCATAAAAAATCTAAACTTAAAAGAAAGTTGATTGTGTTAAATACTCCAAATATGAAGTAAAATGCTTCATAGTGTTCAAATAACTAGATAGTGGAAATATATTGTCACCGTAGATTTTAAAAAAATGTAAATCCTGGTTGTTTTATATTTTTCTCATTGGTTAGTGTTGCAGTCAGCCTGCATGGCTGACACATGATCATCAAATTTCTTGAGGGAACAAGGGGTTTATTTTCTTACGACAGTCTGGTTACAGTCTATAGTCCAACTTGATGGGAGAGCACGCACCAACACCAGGGCCGAGAGAACTGGCCACAGCATCACCATATAATAGCTGAGAGATGTCTGGCCAAGTGAACAGAAGGATGCTGACTTTCTCAACCAACTCTCTTGATTTATTCCAGGGCCTAATCCCCCCCCCCACCATAACTGGGCCTTCCCCATCAGCTAGACAATCTCCTGTAGGTTTGCTCTGGGCCTAAGTCAACCACTAATTTTCTACAAGTGTGCCCAGAGCTCAAACCCTCAACAGTCTAGTTGACACCTGTGCTTAACTATGACACTTAGCTTTAATTCTTTAGGCCGACAAGTGTTCATCCTTCTCTTAACTTTAAGTGTGATAGTCCTGCTACAAGTGACAGATAAATACTATTTCAAGTACTGAAAATGAAAAAGAAAAAAGCCATACCTTGAGAATTATTGCTAACAAATTTAATATGATCCAGGATTTAATAACTATTTTTCTCTCCTAATGCCTAGTTTGTTACCTACTACCCAATATCATCTGCATTAAAATCTTAGGAATCAATCTTTCCACTATGCAATATGAAGCTCTGAATAAATTTTGATAATTATGTGGCCTTGACATGCACAAAACATGATGCCTAGTCATTAAGGAAAAATATGAATGAGAATTCTGGAAAAAAGCTACCTTGCAAGGTTGATTAACTGGTAAGTACTTCAATGGACATGTCAAAATATTGCAAGTCACCATCCCAAACCTTAGTCTATACTACAAATCCACAGTTATAAAAACAGCCTGGTACTGGCTCCAAAATAGACACACAGATCAATGGATAAGGGTTGAAGACCCAGATATAAGCCCACACAATTACAGCCATTTGATCTTTGATGAAGGGGTCCAAATAATCCAATGGAAAAAGAAGAGCATCTTCAACAAATGGTGCTGACAAAACTGGATGTCCACATGTAGAATATTAAAACTGGACTTGTACTTGTCACCATGTACAAGAATTAATTCCGAATGGATCAAGGACCTCAGTATAAGGCCAGACACTATAAAAACCATAGTTGAAAAGCGTAGGGAACTCCCTCGAGCTGATTGGATTAGGCCAACAGTTCCTAAACTGGACATCCAATGGCACAGTCACTGCTACCAACTCTCAACAATTGGGATCTTGTGAAATTAAAGAGCTTATGTTCAGATAAAGTGATCACAAAGACAACCCACAGAATGGGAGAAAATCTTCACTAACCACATATCTGATAGAGCTTTATTATCCAGAGTGCACAAAGAACTTAGGAAACTAAACACCAAGGAAACAAAGGGACCAATTAAAAAATGGGCCTTGGAACTTAAAAGAAACTTTACCAGGGACAAAATTAAAAGGTCTAACAAATATCTTTAAAAATGCTCCACATCCTTAGCCATCAGGGAAATGCAAATCAAAACCTCTCTGAGATATCATCTCATCCTGGTGAGGATGGCAAAAATCCACAATACAAACAACACCAAATGCTGGAGAGGATATGGCGAGAAGGAAACTCTCTTACATTGATGGTAGGAATGCAAGTTTATACAACCACTCTGGCGAGCCATCTGTCGATTCTCTTCAGAAAGGAAGACCCAGAGGGAAGTTTGACATGCACACTAAAGGATGCTCCAGGAATGGCAGGGAGGGGGCACTGGGGAAAAATGGAGGGAGCCGGGAAAAGGAAGGAAAAAGGGAGGAGGGAGCAAAGGGATCCAGGGAGAGGTGGAGGGAGGGAGAAGAATGGGGTACCTATGAAGTTTTTATGTAGAGGAAAAAATAAAAAATGTTGCAAGTTCACAGACAAATTATGAGACCATCTATAGCTCCATAAATAGACATTTATTTTCCACCTTTAAGTAACCTACCATCCTTGTGACTATTAGGTAATTTTTTAATTTATTACACCTTTTTTTGCCTAATCATACAAGCTCAATAGGTACCCCTGTCCTCTGCCTCTTTGTCTCCCATTGTACTCTCTACCCTTCCCCCCTCTCTTTTACTCCCCTCTCTCTTTCTATCACGGAGCCTCCTACTTCCTCCCTCCTTCCCTCCTTCCCATCCCTCATAGCATCCCTTCTTGTGGGCACCAAATCTCCCTCTGAGTCATCCACACTAGTGAGGGTTCAGGACTCAATGGCATAGCCCAGAGACCCTTCTTGGGGCTGCCCACTAGTATGGGAACTCTTTTATGACTGTTTAAGCCCTTGCCTCTAAGGATCTTATTGCCTGAAGCCTTCTCCCCTATGATCAGTGCTAGACTTTGGGGAGGGGGTGTCCTTGACATGTCAGCCGATAAGAAGTTCAGGCAAAGTCCAATCACATTGTAGCTGTATCCTGGCCGGTACAGCCCTAACTTGTGTGGAGTATCTTGCGTATCCTTGGTCTTCCTCATCTTTAAGCTCTTACAGTCTTGCTGCTCCCTCTTCTGAAAAGTTCTCTGATCTTTAGGACGGGGAGAAATTTGGCTGGTTTGGTTCCAGGTGAATAATGTAAGGTCTTTGGTGTCTTGAATTATGGTTTTTTGTTGTTTTTAGTTTCGCTGTTCCTGGAATCTCTTCCTATATTAACATTGTCATTTAGATAAATATTTTGAAATATAAAATCAGATCCTTAATTTCCACCTAACAAAAGATTAAGAATTTTATTGCATACTATCTATTGTTGATAACAGGCGTTTCTACTTTGATATATCATGTCCTTCCTGCTGCTTCTACCAATGATTTTAGAAAGTGTCTTAATTTTCTTTGTTCTGTAATTATAAAACTAAACAAAACTGTTAACTCCTTGGAATATGGGATGTAGGGTGGTATGAATATGTGTTCCCAAGCCATGGTTTCTTATATTTGGATTGCACAATCAGCAATTCCTTATCTTCTTAGAGTTGGGAGTATTTTTATCAACAATTCCAACCTGAAAAGAACAAACAAGCCAACATGAAATAAACCTAGTAAGATGAATTTTAGTAAGTTATTAAAACTTCAAACATGCTGCAGTTCTTGGATTTTCAATAAAGAAAAGTGTTTAATTCTCTTTTTACTTAAGGAAACTTTGGTTGGCTTTATTCTTGTAACAGAATCAATATTAATAAGGATAGACATACTTTTCAGGTTTTTTATTATACATATCATATATCTATAAGTTCTTTAGTTTCCAATGTCAAATTTGAGCTAGAAAAACACAAGTATTTAAAACAGAGAAAACTTAGCACATTAAAATTGATTGCCCAATGACTGACATGTCAATGACCCCCCAAAGTCTAACATGGGTCACAGATACTAGGATCTTTAGAAGCAAGGGATTAATAGTCATAATAGTGTTCCCATACTAAAGTGGAGCCCAAGAAAAGGCTCTGGGCAATGCCACCAAGTCCTCACACATCACTACAGTGGAGGACTCGGAGGGAAATTTAGCATTTACACAAAAGAATGCTCCAGGGAATGGAAGGGGGGAAGAGGGAGGCACTGGGAGAAGGGGAAGGAGGGGGAATGAAAAGAAGGGGAAAAGGGGGAGGGTGCAAGGGGAACTGGGGAGAGGTGGAGGGAGAGAGGGGATGAGGTACCTATTAAGCTTGTATGATCGGGGAAAATAGTTAGGCAAGAAATATCCAGATATATCCAGTGAATAATGCAACTATGAAGACACCTCAACCACTAAAAGGGACAGTATCTAAATTAGAATTAGGGAAATCAGAAAATACAAAACTCCAAGAAAGAGCCTGGGAGTATTTCATCTCTCATGCCACACCCTAACCCATGCAAGGAGACTAATTCAAGCAGAAAAGAAGAGTAATCTGAGTGAGAAGTCAGAGACTTAAAATTCAAGGTGATAAGCAATAATCAGAGCTGGTGACTGGAAAAATGGACCAAACCAGGCCTGCAAAAGGTACTAGAAAAAATTCTCAAGACAGGACCAAATTGATCAACATTCTCAAGAGGATAAAATTGAAAAATAGGGCTGGAGAGATGGCTCAGGGGCAAAGCATCTGCCTCACAATCAGAAAGTTGTGAGTTCAGATCCCAGGTTCCATGTCATAACACTAGAGAAAAACAGAAGTGTTCTGAAGAGCTGGGAAATCCCAGAGTGAAGCAAAAAGGAGGTAGAAACGATCTAGGATGTCACTCTTGCTCCTCCACAGGTATAAATACTGTCTGCTGTTACACATACACACACATACATGCATGTACACACACACACACACACACACACACACACACACACACACATGTACCCACACACACTAAATTAAAAATGGGGAAAATAATGCTAATAAAATTATCAGGTATATAAAAGCCAACACAAAAAACCAACAAACTGAAAAATTTACAGGAATCTACAACTTCTCAATTATACCATTAAACATCACTGAATTCAACTCCCCAGTCAAGAGACACAGGCTAATAGCATGGATTAAAAGTCACAATACATTAATATGCTGCTTCCAAGAAACACCCCTTACTTTGAAAAATGGACACAACCTCAGAGTTAAAAGGTGGTTGAAGATACTCCAAGCAAATGCATCTGGGAAGCAAGCAGGGGTAGTCATTCTAATATTCAACAAAATTACTCCAAATGAAAACAAATCATAAAAGATGAAGAAGAATGCTACACACCTCAAAAGAATAATACCTCAAGAATAAGTCATAATTCTAAACATAAATGCTCCAAACATAAGCTCACATACATTCATTAAACAAATTCTACTTTGTGTAGAGCAATATATCAACCCAAACACAACAATAGTAGGGATTTTCAACAACCTACTCTTGACAATAGGCTAACAGGACAAAAACTGACAGACACACTGCAACTAAACCAAACCATAAACCAAATGGACCTGACAGACATATACCAAACATTCCATCCTAACACCAAAGAATATTTTTTTTCAACAGACCATGGAAGTTTCTCCAAAGTAAACCACATATTAGGTCACAAAACAAGCCTCCACAACTGCAAGAAAATTGAAATTACCACCTGTACTCAATGTGGTTACCAGAGAATAAAGATGGACATCCATAACAAAGCAAACACCAGAAACTCTCTATAAGCTCTTGGGAGCTTAATAATATGTTACCAAATGAGGAATGGATCTGAACAGAAGTAAAAACAGAATTCAAAAATTCTGGAACTCGAAAAAATGAAACCACATCATATATGATGAAGATGAGTTTAATAGGGAAATTGCTCCTATTGATCACAAGTTATCAACCTAACAATAAAACATTGAGTTTTAGAGAAACAAAAACAAAATAACTCCAAAGGAAGTAGACATGTAGAGATTAGTAGAATCAGTAGACAAATAACTAAATTTTAGATAAAGAAACAATATAAGGAAACAATTTTAAAAAAAACTTGTCCTTTGAGAAACTTAAAACGATTAACAAACCTTTAGTCAAAATAACCAAAAAAATCAAAAGAGAAAATCCAAATTCATAAAATTAGAAATGATAAGGAAACTATCATAACAAAGAAAAAATTTCAAAAATCATAAGCTCATAATTTAAAAAGTTACACATCATCAAATTTACTATAAAGAAATCAATAAATTTCTAAAACACATAGCACATCAAAGTTACACCACAATGAATTGAACTGTTTAAATAGTCCTGTAACAAGAGACAAAGTTGATGCAGTGATGGTAAATTTACTTACCAAGGAAAATCCAGGTTCAGGTGAATTCAGCATAGAATTCTTGTGAGATATTTGAAGAAAAACTAATACCAATACTCCTTAAATTATTTCACAAAATAGAAAAGGGAGGTACATTTCCATTTTTTCCTATGAAATCAAGATTATACTGATCCAAAAACCAAATAAAGATACAAAAAGAGAAAACTGTAAGCCAATCTCATTGATGAACACAGATTCAAAGATCCTCAACAAAATTCTATAAACTTGATTTAAGAACATATTAAAAAAATCATCAACTGCAACCAAGTTGGGTTTATTTCAAAGCCCAAAGTTGATTTAATATATGAAAATCTATAAACATAATTCACCATGTAAACAAATGAAAAGACAAAATATAAGTCTCTCAACTGATGCTGAAAAAATTTTTGACAAAATCCAATAACCCTTTTTGATGAAGACCCTGGGGAATATAAGGTTGGAAGGAACATTTCCCGACATAATAAAGGCCACATACAAGTCTATGACAAAAATTACCTTAAATGTTTGAAAACTGGAAGCATTTCCACTCAAATTTGGAACTAGATATAGGCTTTCCATTCTCGCCATATCTATTCAACATTGTATTATAAGTCTTATCTAGAGTCATAAGAAGAGAGAAAGATAAAAAGAATAGAACTTGGAAAATAAAAATGAAGTTATCTCTGTTCACAGATGACATGATCTTATACCTCGAGGACCCTAAAGATTCCACCAGAAACTCATGGCATTAATAATAAGTTCAGTAGAGTAGCAGAATGCAAAATAATGTTTAAAAACCAGTGGCTTTTCCTTAAACCAAGGATAAGTAAGCTGAGACGATCAGAAACTAACATTACCATTTACCATTGCTCCTAAAAAAAATGAAAACTTTGGATTAAACCTACTAAGGATGTGAACAATCTATACAATGAAAAGCTGAAAAATCTTTAAAAAAGAGAAGATTGAAGATACCAGAAAATGGAAAGACCTTCCATGCTCCTAGATTGACAGAATATTTCTAAACTGACCATTCTACCAAAAGCAACACACAGATTTATCACAATACCAAAAATCAAAATTCCACCTGATTCTTCACAGAAATTACAAAAACAGTCTCAAAAATTCCTGTGGAGACAGAAAATGCCCAGAACAAAATCAACCCTGAGCAATAAAAACTCCATGAGAGATATCACAATATCAGACCTTAAACTGCACTGTATAGCATGCTACTGGCTCCTAAAAAGAGATAAAGAAGAATAGATTAGTATTGAACGCTTAAATATAAGAGCATACACCTAAATTAAACTGATTATTGACAAAGGTGCAAAAAACACTTGAGAAAGGAGCACATCTTCAAAAAGTGGAGCTGGGAAAACTGAATATCTGCATGTAAAAGAATGAAACTGGACCTTTATTTGCTTGCATGAAAACCAATTCCAAAAAGATCAAAGATCTCATTTTAGACTAGAGAGTATAAAATGTCTAGAGGAAAACATAGGAAATATTCTGGAATTGATTCGCCTTGGGCAACATTTCCTCAGTAGGACCACAAAGGCACAGAGACTAAGTTCAACAGTTAAAAAAGATGGGTTTATTCCTTGCTGGATAGCTTACACAGTACTAAGCAATACTGTTGAATACTGGGGGAGAGAAATAATCACAGGCCTCACGAACTCATGAGATCTACACGTTTCAATGAAAGTCACCATGGCAACAGGTAACCACCAATGTAATAGTGGCATGACTATCAAGGAGACAATCAACAGCTTTCTGATTGGATTCAGAATGGAAAACATTTCTGTTATTGTTAACTAGAACAAGAACCTAAAAAAGGGAAGAAAATAGATCAATATGGAAAAGCAGCCAATGAACCTTTATATAGAAAGACAGTTCATCAAACTGCTCTGTAAATAGCTACTATTATAACTTAAATTGGAAGAACACTTAATGCTCAGCCTAGAAATCTTCTACAACAGAGGTAGAGAATCTCAACACCCTGACAAGATGCAGCCTACGGCAATAGAACAGTGAAGTAGATAGAAACAACCAGCATAATACAGTGTATCAGCAACCTAGCAAGGTTCACCCAGAATCAGGCCAACCTAATCTCTCCCTATCCCAAGGCTTTGGGAACCTTGTAGAAGAGGGACCAGTGAGATTTTAACAACCTAAAGATTGGAAGGTTCACTGTTGAACAAAACATTCCATTCAAGTCAGGACTACTTCATCCAGGAACTCAATGCAGTGACACATGTCCTTAGCAAAACTGCATAATGACTGACATACCAACATTCCCTTGTAGACTATAGAGAAACTCAATTCAGATAACAACATACACTGGAAATCTTGTGGACTGAAGTTGGATGAGTGAAGGGAAATGTTCTTATCAGTAGGGTGACTCAAAGAGAGGCAACATGGTATACCACAAGACCCCTGAACTGCCACAAGAGTACATAAGCCAGAGGGAACCTTGGGGTCCATAGAAGCAGACCAGCAGGAGAGTGGGAGGAAGTGGGATGGATTGTTGAAGGGAAGGGAGTGGATGGTAGGGATGGAGATGGAGAGAAACAGGGATGAGTATTCAATATGCTAGTAAAACTAGAAAAATAAAATGAATATAAAAAGATGGGTTTATATGAAATTAAGTTTTTGCACAACTAAAGAAACTGTTAACTGGTAAAAAGACAGCTTTCATAATGGGATAATATCTTTACTGATCACACACTTGAAGGAGGAATAATATCCAGTATACCAGTATATACAAAGAACTCAAAAAATTAAATACCAAAGAAATAAATGGCCCTATTAAAAATGGGCTATAGAACTGAAAAGAGACTTCATACAAGGTGATATTCAAATGTCTACCAAACATCTTTAAAAAATTCTACCTTCCTATCATTAGAAAAATGCTGATTAAAACTACCCTAAGATATCATCTCATCCTAGTCAGAATGACAAAGATCCAAAATAGAAGCAACAGCAAACATTGGCATGGAAGTGGACAAAAGGGGACTTTCATACATTGATGATGGGATTGTAAACTCATATAAACTCTTTGGATATCAATTTAGATGTTCCTAAATGTCAAAAACTGAATTTCCATAAGACCCAGCACTATACCACTCCTTGGAATATTCCCAAAGAACATTGCATCCTGCAATACAATCACATGTCTATCCATGTTAATAGCAGCTCTTTTCACAATAGCAAAGACATGGAACTAACTTATATGTCCAACAATTGAACAATGGTTAATGAAAATGTGGTACATATATACAATGGAATACTATTCAGTTGACAAGAAATTAATGAAATTTGCCAGTAAATGGATGAAACTGGAAGAAATTATGCTGAATAAAATATCCCAAATTCTGAAAGATAGACACTGTATGTTTTCCCATATGAGTTGATCCTACCATAAAATCTTCAGTTTCATGTAATGAAACATAAACCCTTACACATCCAAAACCACAAAGGAATATAAGCACAGGGCAGAGAAAATTCCAAAAGATTAGAAACAAAATAGCATGAATAAATAGTTACAAAACGATTTTATAGCAGAAAGGTCTTAAAAGGAAGGGAAAAACAGAAATAGAACACAGTAGGGAGTGGTGTTAGTCTCTAGACAACAAACCACATGCTTAATACCTCTCCCCTCTACTGACAGGGAACACACATCTGGCAATGAAAACCAACCTAAACCATAGTGAATGGTGAGAAGAATGACAGTAGATAGGATAGTAGATTTCCATCTAAATATCTTTCATTTAATCTTTGGATAAGAATATATCTCAGCACTCAAGCAAGAGAGTCTAATACAAGGGAAGAGCAGCAAAATAGACAACTACCATCCGGAACACAGAACACTTGTGACTCTAAAACACTCAGCTGGAATCTGGCTAATGAAATCTCTTCCCATCCTAAGGCTCAGGGAATCTTGAGAAAGTGGGGCAATAAGAGTGCAAGAGACTAAAGGTGGGGAGATCCACAGTTGGCCAAGACATTTCACTTAAGGCAGGACTGCTGCTTCCAGTAACTCACTACAATGAGACATATCCTCACTAGACTGGCATAAGACTTGCATATCAACATTCCCCCAAAGACTAGTGAGGAATTCAGGAGGAATTTTTATATGCAGTGGGAATCTTAGGGGACAGGACTACACAGATGATGGGAAATGTCCCTATTATTGGGTCTACCTTAAGAAGGGTCACTTAATGTGCCACAGGAACCCAAACTAGAGCAGTCATCTTGAAGGGAAACACTGAAAAAATGGAGACATTGGGTTCCAGAAACAAAAATAGGAAACAATTTCATGTGCAACTGAAAATTTTATTAGTTAAGTAAATGAAGAGAATTTGGGTGAGTACTTTGGAGAAAAAAAGAAATTCAGTGTAGAAAAAGCACAATATACTACATATCCAGAATCATATCAAGGACTAAAAGTTCATCTTCCTTCCAGCACTAAAGAGATAGATCTCAGAAAAAAAAAATCCACTCTTCACAATTTTCCAGGCTAAGTTATTATTGTGAGTCTGAAGAATTAAGCCAAGTGACAACTTGGAAACAGATATTCTAAGCTTCTATGCTAAATCCTTGATAGTTGGCTACACCAGTCTAATAAAATAAAAGGATCTTCTAATGTGTTACTACTACATAAACATATTTCCCCTTATTTTGGGACATAGTATTTGGGCAGGTAATTTTAGAATGAGTAATGGGATACTTCAGACAATGCTGTGTGACATTTCCTGGGGAAATACCACATATAAATCTGTCTACTCTAGACAGATCAAAGAAATGATTTTTGCCTATTCATGAACCAATGACTTTTGGGGAGTTATTTGAAGGGGATGTATGAAAGTTTCTTACAGGAAAAGGAACAATTCAAAGACAGCTACACCACCAGAAATCGTACTCTAACATGTATGACACTTATGGCAGCTACAACCTGGAGCTCTCTGCTGTATGACTTGCCCTTAGGAGTCTTCCCTGGATTTCTTCTCCACCAGTGTTTTCTTTTTTACTTTTTTCCATCTTTTTTTTTCTTTTTTACTTTTTTTCCATTTTAGATCCCTCATACCTTGCCCCTGAATCTTGGAATTGTGTTAGTGTCAGAAACCTCCTGAACATTAATGAGTCTCCCTCTAAATGAAATTGCTAAAGAATGAGAAATAACCTAATGGCCCCTCTTAAGTCAAACTGGGAACAAAGTTCAAAAAAGAATCATATTGTGTTTTGCGGGAAAATGCCATAAAACTGATGACCAGAACTATGAGAATTCAGTAACCTAGGGTCCATTGTCATGATACCCAAATAGTCACAAGACCACCATGTCTGCCTGAACAAGTGTTGGATATTATTTGCTTGAAAAGATGCAAGTACAGTAGCCACACCACTGAGAGATATGTTCCCCTACAACATTTAACTATCTCTAGGTCCTGGTGGATACATATGAACCCTTCCCCCAGTTGCACAGTTTATGGACCACCTCTTTTGGCAGTCTATGTTTTGAGTTCATGACTGTACCCATCTTTCAGTTCTTATATTCCATCCTCCTCATTTTCCATGAAGTTCTTTGAGATTTGGAGGAGTGATACAGATATTCCATTCAAGGCTAAGCATTCAAAAAGTTACTCATTAGCTCATTCATCAGTTGTAATGTAATCCTCTCTTGTAATAAAAAGTTATCCATAGAAAAATGACAGCTAAGAATATTTGTATTTATTTTTTAATAAATTGGATTGAAGCCATATCTCAATCCTGTATTTGTTAAGTTTTGACAGATAGATTGATTGGCAAAACTTACTTTATTTCATGATTTATTTAATTGGTTTTATAAAGACTTACATATTTTATTAAGGTAATAGAAATTAAATATGTCACAATAAAAGAAAAAAATTACTACAGTGATGAGAATACACCCACACCCACACACACACACATACACACACACACACACTTTCGGTGCTGCTGAAACATTCATATGGTTTTGCAGTGCTTCCAGAACATTTCAATAAAAGGTCTAGAAGTTTATCTATAAGCTTACCAGACAACCATAAATTGCAAACATGGCCTATTATTCCCTCAGAAAATGCACAAGGTTTATTAGACAAATGTAGCTAACCTTGAAATACAACTTAAAACCTCTCTTGTAATAAAAAGTTATCAATAGAAAAATGACAGATAAGAATATTTGAATTTTTTTAAATATTCGTATTTATTTGTATTTATTTTTTAGACAGTGTATTAAGAAGCAGATTTATGAACCTGAGCCCTTGAGTTCTCTATGTGTCTGCCCTTTGGCCTGGGTGAGTTGGCCCCTGGCCTGAAGTATTCCATTGCCACACACTGGCCACCCCTCCCCCAACTAATTACACACATAAAGGAAATAAGTCCAAGCAGAAAATTTCATACATCACCAAACTTCAAGGAATAATGAGGGAAAAGGCCTCAAAAAAAACCCCAATTAAAACTACAATCAACATCAACTGATCCTAAAAATACAAACATCTCACAGGAAAAGAAAGAAGGAACACAAGAATCCAAGGAAACATGATGCCCCTCAAGATCACAGAATCCAAGGCTTCAGATCCTACAGAGGACAGCCAATGAGAAAGTATCCAAGAGAGCAATAACCAAGACAATGAATTTCAAAGATCAATTATAAACATGTTCAAACAACTCTGAGAAGGCATAGATAAACGTCTAAACACATTTCAAGAACACAACAAACTCAGGAAAGAAATCCAAGAATACACAAAGCAACAAGACACAAATACAATGAAGACAAACAGACTGAAAAACAGATTGAGAAACACTGAAAAAACCCAAGGTGATCTACAAACAAACATAGATACACTGAAAAAAATCTCAGACAGAAACAACAGAGGAGCAAAAAAAAAAAAAAAATCTAAGCAGTGTAATAAAAAATTCAATAGAGAGCCTTAAAAATAGAACTGATCACGTAAAAGACAGTATTGCAGAACTGGAAGGCAAGATAGATAGAAGAGATTCATAAATCAATGAGAGAAACTGAGAATCTGAAAAAACACACTCAAATTGAACATACAGAAACTCTGGGACACCATCAAAAGGCCCAACATATGGATCATGAGTATCCCAAAAACAGACACACAAAAAGAAGACCCACTATGTATAATCAATGAGCTACTACAGGAAAAATTCCCTGACCTATAAAAAGAGATTCACACCTGATTCAAGAGGCATACAGAGCACCAAATACTCAGGATGAAAAAAGAAACACTCTACAACATTTTGTAAAATAGAGAAAGAAGGAATACTCCCAATATAACTCTGATTCCAAAGTCAAACAAAGGAACATCAAAGAAAGAGAATTATAAGCCAGTCTCACTAATGAACACAGATACAAAAGTCCACAGTAAAATATTAACAAACCGAATCCAAAAACATATCCAATGATCATACACCATGATCAAGTCTGGTTCATACCAGTAATGCTTAACATTCATAAATCAATAAATGTGATTCATCATATTAACAGACTAAAAAACCAAAATCAGGATCCTTTCAAGAGATGCAAAAAAGGCATTTGACAAAATGTAACATCCCTTCATGATAAAGGTTTTGAAGAAAATAGGAATGGAGGGGACCTATCTCAACTTGAAAAAGGTTATATATGACAAGGCTAAAGCAAGTATCGTACTAAATGGGTCCTAAATAAAACTTGAAGTATTCCATCTTAGATCCAGAATAAAACGACAAGTCTGTCCAATGTCACCAATCCTGTTCAATATTGTCCTTGAAGTCCTACCTAGAGCAACAAGGCAAGAAAAGGAGATAAAAGGGATATAGATAGGTAAGGAAGAAGTCAAAGTATCTCTATTTGTAGATGGTATGATTCTAAACTTGAGAGATCCACATGACTCCACCAAGAAACTACTAAAATTAATAAACAATTTCATTAAAGTGGCAAGCTACAAAAATCAACATACAAAAATCAGTGTCTTTCCTATATACCAGAGACAAACAAGCTGAGAAAGAAATGAATCAATCCCATTCACCATAGCTACAAGGAAACTAAAATACTTAGAAATAAATTTAACCAAGGAAATAAAAAAACCTGTACAATTGAAACTACAAAACAATGCTAATAGAAATTAAAGAAAACACTAGAAAGTGGACAGATATTCCTTGCTCATGGATTAGTAGGATCAATATTGTGAAAATGACCATCCTACTCAAAGCAATAAAGAGAGTCAATGCAACTCCATTTGAAATCCCAACACAATTCTTCACAGAACTGGAAAAAAAATATCAAAATTCATATGGAAGAAAAAATACCCACATTTATCCCCCAACATTTTGGGCAATAATATTACTGGAAGTATCACCATACGAGATTTCAAACTATATTACAGAGCTATGGTAATAAAAATAACTTTGTATTGGCACTAAAACAGATACATTGACCAAGGGATCAGAACAGAGTACCCATATACAAATTCCCACATATACAGCCACTTAATTTTTTTCAGCCACTTAATTTTTGATAAAGATGCCAAGCATGTATGTTGGGGAGAAGACAGCATCTTCACCAAGTGGTGTTGGAAAAATTGAACATCTACAAATATAAGAATAGAAATTGACTGTTGCCTCTCTCCTTACAAAAAAAGTCAACTCCAAATGGATCAAAGACATTGAAATTAAACCCGAAACTCTGAAATTATTAGAAGACTAGGAAGTACACTTGAATTGATAGGCCTAGGAAAAGATTTTCTAAGGAAAACAACAATTGCCCAGGAACTAAGACAAATAATCAACAAATGGGACTTCATGAAATTAAAAAGCTTCTGTTCTGCAAAAGAAACTATTAATTGTATAAAAAGACAATACACAGTATGTGGGAAAATCTTTGCTAGCTATAAATCTGACAAAATCTCCAGAGTATATAAATTGCTCAAAAAACAAAAAACTAAGACAGCAAACATTTCAATTAAAAAAATGGATCATGGAACTAAACAGAGACTTCACTCAAAAACAATTTGAAATGTTAAACAAATACCTTAAAAGTGCTCATCATGCAGTAGGATCCTTAGAGGCAAGGAAGGATTAAGCAGTCATAATAGAGTTCCCATGCTAATGAGGAGCCTAAGAAGGGAATCTGGGCTATGCCACTGAGTCCTGAACTCTCACTAGGGTGGAGGACTTAGAGGGAGGTTTGGTGCCCATATAATTGGATGCTCCAGGGGATAAGAGGGAAGAAGGGGGAGAGAGGAAGAGTTCAATGGGAATGACTGGGGAAGAGGATGGGGTACCTATTCCTATTAAGCTTGTGTGATTAGAAGAAAAATAAAATGTGGGAGAAAAAAATAAATGATACAAAAAAAACTGTGTGGTAAATAATGTAAGTGTCTGAGTATGAGAAGTGCTACTATACACCATCTATTGGGCATGATAAAAATGCATCCATGAACTCACCAGAGTTTTATTTGTTTCCATATGGCCTGCACTAGAATTTGCCTGTCAATACCTCACCATAGAAACAGGTAAATCTCAAGAGACTTCACACCTCCCTGATAATATTGAGAACTAATTCTGGGAAAGTGAGTGTTTGTGTGTATGTGTGTGTGTGCGTGTTTTTCAACACATGCAACAAACATTAAATATTTCTTGGAAGGAAGAATGACTATACATATTAACATTTTATTCAACTTACAGTGGATCAACTTATGACCTTTTGGTTTCACAATCCTGTAAAAGTAATATTTGAAACTGCGATCTAATTCTATATTTTTCCAGGTTAACTATATGTGGAATGATTATTCTTCGTATTCAAGCAATGATAGTAGCATTTCCCAGTCAAATATATAATCATGAAAATTAATAACTGATGCTCTTCAGTGTTCTGTAGTTCTGATAGAATATCAATAGAATGGCATATTAAACACATTTTTAATATTTTAAACTTATAATGAGCTTATTAAAACATAATACCATAATTAATTGGAGATATCTGCATGTGTGTGCCTGTGTGTGTGTGTTCGTGTTTATGTCTGTGTGTTCAGGCCTATACAAGAGGGCACTTGAGTATTGTGCCTATAAAGACAAAAGAGTGATATCAGGAATTGTCCTAGATTATTGTACTTCTTTATTGCTTTGCTCTGGGGTTTTTCCAGGCTTGACCCTTCAGAGCAAGCATTTCTTTTATGTTAGATCTAAAGATTGATCTGAACTCAGATCATTCTGGTTGTAATGCAAATACTGTAACCACTTTTTAAAAATAATTTTTATCATTATTTATTCAATTGTGTGTGTGTATGTGTGTGTGTGTGTAGAACCAAGGACAAATTCCGGGAACCACCATGGACCGCCTCTACCTCCTCCTTGTTTACTCTGCCCTGGGATTCACAGGCTCCGCCCTACCAGGACCAGATAGCAGGCCACCACTGCTTCTGCCCCGTGTCTATACATGGGGTCTAGGATCCGAACTCAGGACCTTCCGCCTGCAGAGGCTTAACCCCTGAGCCACCTTTCCAGCCCCCATGTAACCACTTTTTGAGAGCTATATTCAATATAGCTATTCAAACCTATCCTCTTCAGTAAAGAAAGTGAAAGTTTTGCTCTTTACCTCATATCTTCTGGTATCATGTACATGATATAATGGTATACATTTATAAAAAGTATTGACAACCTGATACCAAGGAGGTGTCATACATAAAAGGGAATTCTTGGTCAATTTTGGCATCAGGGCATGCTTATGAAGGATTATCCTAATTACATAACTGAGTTGGAACAATTCACTAGGAAGATGGTTTGAGACCAAATAAAGTTGAAGAGAATGAGTGTCAGTAAGTAATAATTCATATAGTTCCTTGTCTCCTGCTCATACTGTGGATGCGATATGACTACTTCGTTGGAGTGCCTGCTGCTGTGTCTTCCCTATTATGATAGAATATTTCCTGAAAGTGTGAACTGGAATTAAACATTCCCCCCCATATTGATTAAAACAATATTTATTGCCTCTAATAAGAGGCAATGTTCTACATGGGTTAGGGAATGTTGTTTTATAGCTATCATATTAAAATACTGATAAATGTCAGAAAACACAGCAAAATTTGAATTTAGTATTTTAAAAATATTCAGATCTTTGGAAGAATCCACATGCTTTAAAATGAATAAGATCTATTTCCAAGAAATTCAGAAGTAGTTTATTCAATAGAATAAGATTGTTTTCTTTTTTGATCAAAATACTGTACCATTTATTTTTAGTTCATAAAAATAATAGATTTATTTATCTATTATTTCCTCTCATACAAACTCCTTCCCTCCACGCCTTCCTGGACCCCCTTGCTCCATCCCTCCTTTTCTCCTTCCTTTCCCCCCTCCCTCCCTATCTCCCAGTGCCTTCTTCCCCCCATCCCTGGATCATCCTTTAATGTGTATGTCAAACTTTCCTCTGGGTCCTCCTCTCTGATGAGGTGTAAGGACTCAGTGGCATTTCCTGGAACTCTTCCTTCTGTTCCCCTTAAGTATAGGAACACTATTGTGGCTGTTAATACCTAGCTTACAAGGATCTTAATGCCTTTACTCCATGCTAGACTTTGAGGGGTCAAATGACTCTGGTCATTGAGCAAATCATGCAAAGTCCTATTATGATTGCTTTGGCCCTAACATGTGTGTAGTATCTTGCATATCATTGCTCCTCCCCATTTTTAGGTTCTTATAATCTTACCGGCCCATTTTCTGCAAATTTCCCTGAGCTTCAGGTTGGGGAGAGATAAGGCTGGCCTAGTTCCAAGTGGTTGATATAGAGTCTCTGATATTCTGAATTATGGTTTGTTGATTTTTTTTTTCAGTTTTGCTGTTCCTGCAATGTCCTTGGTTCCATCCTGATGGGTATTGGATGTCACCCCTTGCAGTCTTTGATGGTGGCCTACTTTCTATGCTGTAACATGATTCCCCCTCTCCTTGTTTCTGGTGGGGCCCTCCTTCCTTATCCCTCCTGTGTATAATCTTTGCAATTACTGTAGATATTACAGAGATTTATCTTTGAGTGTCTCTAAGTGGGTTTGATACTAGGATCCACCTATTAGAGAGTACATACGGCTCTTACTTTTCTGTGTCTGGGATATTTCACTCAATATAATTGCTTCTAATTCCATCCGTTTCCTGACAAATTTCTTTAATTCATCATTTTGATGGCTGAGTAGTATTCCATTGTATAAATGTACCACATTTTCCTTATCCACTCGTCAACTGTTGGACATTTGGGTTGATTCCATGTCTTTGCTATTGTAACAGTGCTGCTATGAACATGGTCATGCTTGTGCTAATGAGGTGAATTTTTGCTCTATGGGGGGTTAATCTCAATAGTGGAATAGGAGGGTCATGTGGCATTTCAATCTTTAACTTCTTTAGGAATCGCCAGTCAGCTCACCAGAGTGGTTGTATAAGCATGCATTGTCATCACCAATGTAGGAGAGTTCCCCTCTCCCCACATTCTCTCCAGAATTTGGTGTTGTTTGTATTGTGGATTTTTGCCATCTTGACCAGGGTGAGATGATATCTCAGGGAAGTTTTGATTTGCATTTCCCTGATGGCTAAAGATGTGGAGCATTTTTTTAAGATATTTGTTAGACCTTTTAATTTTATCCCTGGTAAACTTTCTTTTAAGTTCCAAGACCCGTTTTTTTAATTGGCCCCTTTGTTTCCTTGGTGTTTAGTTTTCTAAGTTCTTTGTGCACTCTGGATAATAGAGCCTCTATCAGATATGTGGTTAGTGAAGATTTTCTCCCATTCTGTGGGTTGACTTTGTGTTCAAGTTACAATCTCTTTATCTCAACAGAAGCTCTTTAATTTCATAAGATCCCATCTGTTGAGTGTTGGTTCTAGTGACTGTGCTATTGGATGTACTTTTAGGAACTGTTGGCCTAGCCCAATCAGCTTGAGGGAGTTCCTTACCCTTTCAACTATGGTTTTTATAGTATCTGGCCTTATATCGAGGTCCTTGATCCATTTGGAATTAAGTCTTATACATGGTGACAAGTACGGGTCCAGTTTTAATCTTCTACATGTGGATATTCAGTTTTGCCAGCACCATTTGTTCAAGATGCTGGTTTTTTTCCATTGGAATTTTTGGGCCCCTTTGTCAAAGATCATATGGTTGTAGTTGTATGGGCTTATACCTGGGTCTTCAACCCTTATCCATCGATCTGTGTGTCTATTTTGGAGCCAATATCATGCTGTTTTTACAACTATGGATTTGTAATATAGACTGTTTGGTATGGTTATATCTCCAGCAGTGTTTTTGTGACTCAGGATTGTTTTTGCTATCCTGGGTCTTTTGTGCCTCCATATGAATTTTGAGATTGTTTCATCAACTTCTTTGAAGAATTGCTTTGGGATTTTAATTGGTATAGCATTGAATCTGTATATTGCCTTTGGTAGGATGATTATTTTTACGATGTTGATTCTGCCAATCCCGGAACATGGGAGGTCTTTCCACCTTTTGGTGTCTTTTGCAATTTCTTTCTTTAGGGTTTTAAAGTTTCATTCTAAAGGTCTTTTACCTCCCTGGTTAGGTTTATACCAAGGTATTTCAGTATTTTAGGGGCTATTGTAAATGGGATTGAGTCTCTCAGGGCTTTTTCACTTCTTTCATTCTGGGCATATAGGAAGGCCACTGATTTTTTGTATGTTTATTTTGTATGCTGCCACCCTGCTGAACTCCTGTATTAGTTTCAGGAGCTTCCTGGTGGAGTTTTTGGGATCATTCAGATATAAAATCATGTCATCTGCAAATAGAGATAATTTGACTTCTTCCTTGCCGATTTGAAAACCTTTTATGTCCCTTTCTTGTCTTACGGCTAAAGCTAAGACTTCAAGTACAATATTGAATAGAAGTGGTGAGAGTGGACAGCCTTGTCAAGTTCCTGATTAAAGCGGGAATGCTTCAAGTTTTTCCCCATTGAGCATAATCCTTGTTGTTGGCTTGTTGTATACAGCTTTTATTATATTGATAAAGGTTCCTTCCATTCCAGCCTTCTCTAGTGTTTTGATCATAAAAGGCTGTTGGGTTTTGTGAAAAGCTTTTTCTGAATCTATTGAGAGTATCATGTGATCTTGGACTTTGGACTGGTTTATATGGTGAATTACATTTGTTGATTTGCATATGTTGAACCAAGTTTGTGTGCTTGGGATAAAGCCTACTTGACCCCTTGTGGATGATCTTTTTGATATGTTTTTGAATCTGATTTGCTAAGACTTTGTTGAGGATCTTTGCATCTGTGTTCATGAGAGAGATTGGCCTATAGGTTTCTTTTTTAAGTGTATCTTTATTAGGTTTTGGGATTAAGACAATATTAACTTCATAGAAGGAATTTGGTTGTGTTCTTTCCTTTGCTATTTGATGGAACAATTTAAGGAGTATTGTTGTTATTAGCTCCTTAAATGTCTGGTAGAACTCTGTGCTGAATCCACCTGGTCCAGGACAATTTTTGGTGGGAAGATTTGAGATTACTTCATTGATTTCCTCATATGTTATAGAAGTATTTAAATAATTCACAACTTCTTGATTCAATTTAGATAAGTTGTGCTTACTTAGAAATTCATCCATCTCTTTTGTGTTGTCAAACTTCACAGAGTACAAATTTTTGAAATATGATGTTATAATTCTCTGGATTTCTTGGGCATCAGTAGTGATAACTCCATTTTCATTTCTAATTTTGTTAATTTGGGTTTTCTCTCTCTTGTTTTTGGTTAATTTAGCTAAGTGTCTATCAATCTTATTAATTTTTTCAAAGAACCAGCTTTTTGACTGGTTGATTTTCTATATTGTTTTCCTAATCTCAATTTTGGATATTTCTCACCTTATTTTGCTAATTTCCTGTCTTCTACTGCTTTTGAGATCAGATTGCTCTAGTGTCTCTAAAGCTTTAAGCTGCATTGTTATTTATTTCTGATGTTTCCATTTTTTTTGATGTAGGCATTAAGAGCTATGAACTTACCTCTTAGGACAGCTTTCATTGTGTCCCAAAGATTTTGGTAAGTTGTATTTTCATTATTGTTCACTTTCAGGAAATCTTGAATTTCCTTTTTAATTTGTTCCTGAATCCAATTCTCATTAAGCCTCATAGTTTTAAGTCTCTAGGAGTTAGTGTATTTTCTGTTGTTTGTTGTGTTGTGGATGTCAAGCTTTAGACCATGGTGGTCTGATAGGTACAGGCTAGAATTTCAACTTTCCTGTATATGTGGAGATTCATTTTGTGGCCCAGTATGTGATCTATTCTGGAGAACATTCCGTGTTCTGCTGAGAATAATGTGTATTCTTTGGTGCGTGGATGAAAAGTTCGATAGAGATCTGTAAGATCCATTTCTTTAAGGGTTTGGTTAAGTTCCAAAGTGTCTCTGTTAAGCTTTTGACTTGTTGGGTGGGGAAAGGGGAGAGGTGCTGGTGGTGGGCACAATTAACCTGTGGAGCTGGGGAGTGGCCCAGGGGTCCTCCACGGCCTGGAGCAGTGCCTGCTCTAACTGGCTGGTGGGAGGAGCTGGGACTAATGGGTTACCAGGGGCTTGAGGGTGAGCAGAGAGTGCCTACCTAGGGCACAGAATGTCCTGACTGGACTGCACACGTCCGTGCAGGTGGGGAAAGGAAAAATTAATAGGTTTTTTTTATAAGTAAAGATTTTAAAAAGATGTACAAGCATTTCAACCAAGTACCAAATATAATTCTCTATAATTTACATTAAATTGTGTAATCTTCCACTAATTCTCTTTCATTTCCGTTGTAGATTTTTCTCTATTTCCAACCAAAATGCTCTTAAGAATAATCTTATTCCTTGCTCTTCTTTTCACTTTTCAGTAATTACTGTACAGGGGCTAGGTGATATAAAGATTATGATGTATTTCAGCAATTTTTTTGTTTCATGATTAATTGGTAAAAACTGAAATGTTATCTTTCAATGTAATCAAGAAAAGATTATGGTTTTGATTAATCATTGAACAAGTCTGGGAATATAATTAGTTACTTGCCTCTTTTGGCAACCCCTGATATAAAATCTCTATTTTAATTGAAAGGCTTAATCTACTTACAAATAAGATACCTGACTTAATAGACAAGAAAGTAATGGTTTTGCTGTGAACAATTTCCATCTTTCTTAGCACAGATTTGAACTAAAATCTCCCTAATTATCTATTAATGGTCCCCTGAATTTAACATAGAAAATAAGATGACTTTCAGTGATCTAACATAAGCCATTTCTATTTTATCACTTCTTATAACCAATCTAAATGTATATATCTTGGATTTTTGCTATATAAGATATCAGAGAAGAAAGAATAATGATAATTGCCCAGAAATGTTTATAGAAAAATAAATTGCAATTAAATAAGAAATAATACCAAACTAAACATCCCTCTACTTAAATATAAAGTTGTAACTTTTAGAAAATAGACTTTATTTCCTTTCTTTTCATCCTTCCTTAAGATATAAGATATACTCTACCTTCTTCTATTGGATTTCTGTAAGGTTTATTTTCTACATACTCTCTCAGTGAACATAACCTATCCTGCAAATATCAATTCAAATATATTCAGATGTTTCCAATAATATATGTATTTGGTACAGTTCTAGATCATAATTGCCTGCTATCTATTTTTAGCATCTGGTTGAATTCTCAAGTATCATAAAATTTAGAGTCGTAAGCCCATGGTCACAATGACAATCTGAATGAAATCTAGTGGAACACAGAAATAAACAAAAACACAATGGGAAAGGATTTTTTTTCTATAAGGAAGGAAGACTGGCAGGGGTGGGAAGATGAGAGAGGATAAGGTAGAGTTAACAGAATATTTTATTGACAAATATGAAATTGATAAAAATGAAATCATTAATGTAAAGGAAAAAAGCAAACCATTATAAGAAAAAATAATTAATTCTTGACCACTTCTTTTTCATACCAAACTGCTACATCTCTCAATTTCCCAATCTCGACTGATAAAGTTGGAAATTTGAGATTCATCCTTGATACTCTGATACTTCCTCTTAGCTCAAACATCTAAACCATCCCAAAAGACACTCATGACAATTTCCAAAGTAATAATTTAAGTAATTTATGTTTCTTACATTTCAATATTTATATTTTTTGATGGTCCATTCTTCTGCAATCTATTCTTATCAATATTTACCTAGAGTATATTTTTGTGTATATATAACTTCATTTCATATTAAAATAGCCCTATTTTATTCTTATAACATTTTTTTCAGGTGAGAAAAAGATGTATAGAAAGTAAGTCATTTTTGAAGATACATATCTAAAGTGGAAAATTAGATTGAAATCAAAATCTATTGGAAATTAAAGATTGTGTAACTAGGAATAAAACTGTTTAACAAAGTTATTATATATACAAAAATTAATATAAATGGAAGTCTCAAAAATATAATTTGCCAAACAATGTATTGATTGAAAGATTGTGACTATGAGTAGGAAGGAATTGGATGCCCTGCATTTTTTTCCTCCCACATTTTATTTTTTTCCCTAATCATGCAAGCTCAATAGGTACATAAGCATCTAACTTTCTGTGTCTGAGATACTTCACTCAATTTATTTTTTTCTGATTCCATCCATTTCCTGACAAATATCATTAATTCATCTTTTTTGATGGCTGAGTAGTATTGCATTGCATAAATGTATCACATTTTCATTATCTATTCATCAACTGCTGGGCATTTGGATTGATTCCATGACTTTGCTATTGTGAATAGTGCTGCAATGAATATGGTTGTGCTCCTGTCACTTTAGTGAATTGCTGCATTATGGCAGATGACCAGAGCCGTTGTATAAGCCTGCATTCCCACCAGCAATTTATGAGAGTTCCCTTCTCTCCACATCCTCTTCAACATTTGGCATTGTTTGTATTGAGGATTTTGGCCATCCTGACAGGGTGAGATGATATCTCAGGTTACTTTTGATTTGCATTTCATTGACGGATAGGGATGTGGAGCATTTTTAAAGATATTTGTTAGAAATTTCGATTTCATCCCTGGAAAAGTTTCTTTTTAGTTCTGAAGTATATTTTTAAATAGGGCTATATATCTCCTGGTGTTTAGTTTTTTTAAGTTCTCTGTGCATCTGGACAATAAAGCTCTATCAGATATGTGGTTAGTGAAGATTTTCACCTATTCTGTGGGTTGCTTTTTTTGGTCAGTTTACTAACAGAATAGAAGCTCTTTAAATTCATATGATCCCATTTACTGGTTCTAGTGCTTGTGCTATTGAACTTCTGTTAAGGAACTGTTGGCCTAGCCCAATCAGCTCCAGGGAGTTCCCTACCCTTTCAACTAGGCTTTTTATAATCTCTGGCCTGGATCTTTGATCCATTTGGAATTAATATTTATGCATGGTGACAAGTTTGGGTCCAGTTTTATTTTTCTGCATATGGATATCCAGTTTTGCCAGCACCTTTTGTTGAAGGTGCTTTGCTTTTTCCATTGAATTTTTGAACCCCTTCGTCAGTGATCAAATGGCTGTAATTGTGTGGGCTTACATCTGGATCTTCAACCCACACTGATTGATCTATGTGTCTATTTTGGAGCCAGTACCAGACTATTTTTATCACTATGGATTTGTAGTATAGATTAAGGATTGGTATGGTGATACCGCCATCAGTGTTTTTGCTACTCAGGATTGTTTTTGCTATCCTGAGCCTTTTGTGCTGCCCTATGAATTTTGAGATTTTTGGTCAATTTCTTTAAAGAAGTGCTTTAACATTTGTTATAGTGTTCAATGTGTATATTGCTTTTGGTAGGATGGTCATTTTTATGATGTTGATTATGCCGATCCAAAACTTTAGGAGGTCTTCCATTTTCTGGTGTCTTTGGAAAGTTCATTCTTTAGAATTTTAAAAATTTCATTGTAAAGGTTTCTCACTTATTTGGATAGATTTATATCAAGGTGTTTCATTTTTTTAGGGGCTATAGTAAATAAGATTGTTTCCTCTTAGGACTTTTTCACTTTTATCATCCTTGGTGTATAGTAAGGCCATGGATTTTTGCACATTTATTTTGTTACCTGCCACTCTGCTGAAATTATGCTTTAGTTCCAGGAGTTTCATAGTGGAAATATTAGGATCATTCACATATATGATCATGTATCCGAAAATAACGAAATCCCGACTTCTTTCTTTCTGATTTGAATCCCTGTTATCTGCCTTTCTTGTCTTATGGCTCTAACTAAGACTTCAAGTACAGTACTGAATAAAAGTGGTGAGAGTGGACAGGCTTGTCTAGACCCTGATTGAAGCAGAAATCCTTCAAGATTTTTCCATTGAGTATAATCCTTGCTGTTGACTTGTTGAATACAGGTTTTATTATGTTAATTAAAAGTTCCTTCCATTCCAACTGTCTCTAAGGTTTTGATCATAAAAGGATATAGGATCTTGTCAAAAGCTTTTTCTCCATCTATGAAGAGTATACTGTGGTCTTAGACTTTGGATTGTATTTATTAATTTGAGTATCTTGAACCAATCTTGTGTGCCTGTAATAAAGCCTACTTGATCACACTGAATTGTCTTTTTGATATGTTTTTGAATCTGATTTGCTAAGATTTGTTGAGAATTTTTGCATCTGTCTTCATCAAAGAGAATGGTTTATAGTTTTTTTAAATGTATCTTCATTAGGTTTTGGGATTAGTATGATATTAGCTTTGTAGAAAGAATTTGCAAACGTTCCTTCCTTTGCTATTTTATGGAACAGTTTAGGAGTATTGTTATTTGTTTGGTAGAATTGTTTGGTAGAATTCTTTGCTGAATCCATCTGGTCAGGGACATTTTTTGGTGGGAAGATTCAAGATTACTTCATCAATTTCTTCATGTGTTTTAGGACTATTTAAATAATTCAAAAATTCCTGATTTAATTAAGGTAAACTGTGCTTATTCAGAAATTCATCCATTTCTTTTGGGTTATGAAATTTTATAGAGCATAAGTTTTTGAAATATGATTTTATAATTCTCTAAATTTCTTATATATCACTTGCGATAACTCCATTTTCATTTCCAATTTTGTTAATTTTGTTTTTTTTCTCTCTTGATTTTGGTTAATTTAACTAGGGGGTGTATCAATCTTACTGATTTTTTTAAAGAACCAGCTTTTCATCTGTTTAATTCTTTGTATTATTTTCCTTATCTCAGTTTTGGATATTTCTCCCCTGATTTTGCTACTCTCCTCTCTTCTGCTTTTGGATTGGACTGCTGTTGTGTCTCTAATGCTTTAAACTGACTTGGTAAGTTATTTACTCCTAATGTTTCCTCTTAGGACAGCTTTCATTGTGTCCCAGAGATTTTGATATGTTGTATTTTCATTATCGTTTGCTTCTAGGAAATCTTGAATTTCCTTTTTTATTTCTTTCTGAACTCATTTCTCATTCAGTATCATAGTGTTTAATTTCCTAGGGTCAGGGCATTTTCTGCTATTTGTTGTGTTGTGAATGTCAAACTTTAGAACATGGTGGTCTGACAGGGTACAAGGTATAATTTCAACTTTCCTGTGTATGTGGAGATTCGTTGTGTGGCCCAAAATGTGGTCTATTTTGGAGAAAGTTCCATGGGCTGCAAAGAAGAATGTGTATTCCTTGGTGCTTGGATGGAAGGTTTACATAGAGGTCTGTTAGGTCCATTTCTGGGTTTGATTTAGTTCTGATGTGCCTCTGTTGAGTTTTTGCCCTGTTGGTCTATCCCATGTTGAGAGTGTGTTATTGAAATCCCCTAGTATTACATTTTTATGATTGATTTATTGTTTTAGACGTTGTAGTGTTTGCTTAATGAATGTGAAGAAGCCCATATTAGCTGCATATATGTTCAGTATTGTAAAATCTTCCTGGTGAATCATTCCTGTGACTAAAAAATAGTATCCTTCTGTATCTCTCATTATTTTTTTTTGGCTTGAAGTCCACTTTGTCAATAGAAATAATTGCTACCCCTGCTTGTTTCCTGGTTCCATTAACTTGAAGAATTTTTGACCAGTCTTTTACTTTTAGAATGTGCCTATCTTTTGTGGTGAGATGTGTTTTCTGGAGGCAGCAAATGGATGGGTTTTGATTTCTAATCCATGTTTGCAACCTGTGTCTTTTGATTGGTGAGTGAATTCCATTTACATTTAGGATGTAATGGAGAAATTACTTTTGATTCCTGACATATTTTGTTTTTAGTCACTTTCATAAGTCTACTAAAATAAATTCAAGTCAATAAATAAATTTAGTATGACCCTTTATTCAAATGTTACTTATTTTAATTAATCTTTTTACCTATCACAGCTACAAACACATCAAGTGTAAGAAGAGAAAAGGAACAGGATACTGTTTTCTCTGTTTAAAGTCAGTATACACTAGTGATGATAGATAAGCAAAATTAAACTGCCAAAATCTAGAGCCTGATAATCAAAATTCCTTACACTTGATGACTTCATCACAAATCTATAAAGAATATTACAAGCTTATTTTTTCATATGCTAACTTTTTAAGTCTTGTATTCTTTATTTCCTATAATAATATTCGACAAGGTTGATTTTTAGCTCTCATCAAGGCCTGGCTTCCCTTTATTTAAATTAATTTTAATTTTTAAAAAATTTTTCCTAGGTATACAAGCTCAATGAGTAGATATTCTAACTATCATCCTTCTCACCTCCCTTTTCCCTCTTTTCCCCCTTTCTTCCCTCCCTCCCTTCTACAATATATCCAACTTGCTCCCTTCCATCCTCCTGTCTGCCACCTTATATAGGCCTTAGTATTTCCTCTAAATCTTCTACTCTAGTGGTGGTTCAGGCTTCTGTGGAAGATCAAGGGGCCTCTCCTTGGGCAGCCCACTAATATGGTTACTCTCCTACATCTGTCTAACCTCTTGGCCCTAAGGATTCTACTGCATGAAACCATCTTCCCTGAGATCATTGCTGGTCTATGGGGATATGTTGATATGTCAGCCATTGTGCAGGTCTGGTAAGGTCAAATCTCATTGCAGTGAATTCTTGACTGCTACAGCCTTGTCTTAATGGAGTGTCTTATCTAGTGGTGGATCTCCTGATCTTTAGGCTCTTACAGTCTAAAAGCCCCCTCTTCTGTGAGGTTCCTTAAGCTTAAGATGGGGAGAGATTTGGATGGCCCAGTTCAAGGTGAACATTGTAGGGTCATCAGTATTTTGAATTATAGTTGGCTGTTGTTTCCAATTTTGTTCTTCTTGGACTATACAATGCTACATCCTATCTGGTGTTTAGGTGCTATCCTATTCAAAGATATCTACAGAACATTTGAATCAAACACTTCTAAGGGGCCCATGGAACATTCTCAAAAGTAGATGATATATTAAAAAACAAAATAAGAATGCACAAACACAGAATACTTGAAATCACATTCTGTATACTATATAACCACCATGGAATAAAGCTAGATGTTTTAACAAAGTAAGCAACAGAATGTGCGCAAACTCAAGGAAGCAAAATAATATGTGTTGTGAATGAGGACTAGGTCAAGCAAGAAATGAAACAGGAAGTTAAAAAATTCCTTTAGTCCAATGAAAATAAAGACACAACCTACCAAAATCAATGGGACACTTTAAAAAGCAGTCCTAAGAAGAAAGTTTATAGTGTGAAATGCTTACATAAAAAAGATCACAATTAGAGACAATATGCAGGAGACAGATTGAGGCCCTGTCCCAGCTATCTTAAGGCACCAACATCCAGGAAAGGGAACCCCTATGCCAGCAAGAAGTGAGTGTAGAGACAACCATAGACAACTACTTGAGCCCATCCAAATCCAGAGAAGCTTTTCCAATGACAGCTGAAGTCAGACAACCTTATCTGACTCAGAAGAGCCAAAAACATCTACAATGAAGCAGACACAGACTTGCAGAAAATGCCCAGGTGAACCACAAAATCAAACATACATTGGTATCTACCAGGAAATCATTTCTCCTAAAAAAACCACCAGCACTGTACTATAGATTCCAACCAGGACAATCACATGGGTACCACTAAGAAAAGTAATTCAGAGGATAACGTCTTCCAAAAACATATTATTTACATGATTAACAAGCTGCATGAATTACAAAAAGAACGTGAGGAACAACATAGAGTGTGAAGAAGTCAAAGAAAAAATAAGTTGGTGTATGACATTATATGAACAAGAAAATAATTAAAAGATTATTTAAGATATTTGAGAAAAGCTTCTCAATTATAACTTTAAAGATAGGATCAACTCCCAAATCAACAGACATAGACTAACAACATGGATTAAAAGCCAAAACATATCAACATGCTGCCTGCAAGAAATATACCACACTTTTATTCATTTACTATTTTTAAAAATATTTTATTTACCCTCTGTGTGTGTGTGTGTGTGTGTGTGTGTGTGTGTGTGTATCAGAGAGCACTGTGTGTCCCTATGGAGGACCAAGGGTGACTTTGGGAATCATCTTGGATTGCTTTTACCTCCTTGCTTTGTTCCTGGATTTCCCAGGCTCCACTCACCAAAAATGGAAACATGCAGCTGACATTTCCACCTGGTGTTTTTATGTGACACCTGGGATCTGAATTCAGGAACTGCTTGTGAGGCAGAGTCTTAACCTCTGATCCATCTTTCCAGCCCACACCACACCTTTAAAGATAGGCACAATCTCAGGGGCCAAGGATGGCTGAATATATTCAAGCAAATGGAACTAAGAAACAAGCAGAAGTAGCCATCCTGATATCGGACAAAATAGACTTGAAACCAAAACAAATCATAAGCATTACAGAATGACACTACATACTCATTAAGTAAAAATACATCAAGAAGAACTCACAATCCTAAACATACATGCTTCAAATTTAGGCGCACCCACATTCATTAAACAAACACCATAACTTGTAAAACAGCACATGAACTCAAACATGAAAATAGTAGGGGATTTCAACAACTCACATTCACCAAAAACTTTACAGAGACACACTGTGACTAAACAAAACCAAAACCAAATTGATTTGACAGGCATCTACTGAATAATTAGTCCTAACATCAAGAAATATACATTCTTTTCAGCACCCCATGGAACTTTCTCCTAAGTAGATCACATACTAGACAACAAATGAAAAAATATATTGAAATCACAACCTGTACTCAATGTGACCACCAAGGAATAAAGATAGACATCTATAACAAGGCAAACACCAGAAAGCACACAAGTTCTTGAAAACTTAACCATGTGCTGCTGAATGAAGAATTCGTTTTACTTCTAGATAGAAGTAAAAGCACAAGCACAACACTTTAACCAATCTAAGCAATGGTCAGGGTGAAAACTGACAATAGACAGGATCAGATTTCCCAATACTAACCACAAACACCAAAGAATAAACTTCTATCTAAACACCTTTCATTTTGTCTTTGCATGAGAGAAAATCTCAACACATAAACAAGAGACAATCTAGTACAATGGAATAGCTATGAAATAGACAATAAAACCAAACAGAATGCAAAGTATGGGCAAAAATGAAATGCTCAGCTGGAATCAGGTTAAAAAAAATCTCTCCCCATCCTAAGTCTTAAATAATCTTATGGAAGAGGAGGCAGTAAGATTGTAGGAGCCTAAAGATGGGAAGATTCACCACTGATCAAAAGATTCTACACAAGAGATTCTACACAGGGGAAGGCTGCTATATCTAGGAACCTTTTGAAATGAGGTCCTCACCAGACCTGCACAATGGCTGACATGTCAACATTCCCCCATAGACTAGGGAAGATATTAGGAGATATGACTGCATGAAGTGGTATCCTTGGGGGTTTGAGCTGGACACATGAAGGAAAGGGGAGTGACCTTGTCATTGGGTCCACTCAAAGAAACCCCCACTGGGGTAACCCTGGGGCCACAGAACTGACAGACAGAAGGGTTAGACACTGTGAGATGTATTGGTGATGGGAGGGAAGGACAAAAAAGTAAGGACAATGAAGAGGGAGGGGGCAGGGAAAACTACTTATTATGTTTGTAAAACTAGAAAATGATAATAATGAAAAAATCACAAATAAATCATCTAATGTTACACCTGAAAACTTTAGAAAAATAATAGTAAAACAGTTCTGAAAGCAGTATATGGGGAAAATATCCAAGATTAAGCCATAAGCCAATGAAATGTAACTGAAAAAGACAATACAAAAAAAGTGAAGTGAAGAGCTGGTTCTTCAAATAGACAAAAAAGGCAAGACAAACCCTTAGCCACATTAAACCAAAGAAAAAGAAAGAACACCCAAATCAATAAAATCAGAAATGAAAAGGGGGAAATCACAACTGATGCCAGAGAAATCCAGAGAACCATAAGGACATATTTTGAAAATTTGTACTCCTCTAAATTAGATTATCTGAAAGAAATGGATGAATTCCTAAACAGATATGATTTACCAAAATTGAATCAAGGTGAAAGAGATAACTTAAACAGATCAATAACAAGTATTAAATTAAAGCAGAAATTGTAAATCTCCCAACTGAAAAAAAGCCAAGGACCAGAAGGAGTTAGTGCAGAACTCTATCAGACTTTCATAGAAAAATATCACTACTCTTCAAATTATGTCCATAAAACAGAAAAATAAGGAATACTCTCAAACTCTTTCTAAAAAGTCATGTCATGTGCAAATAGGGACATCTTGATTTCTTCTCTTCCAATCTATATTCCTTTTATCTCCCTCTCTTACCTTATGGCTCTTGCAAGATTTACAGTACATTTTTGAGTAGATTTGGTAAGAGTGGGTGGCATTGTTTAGTTCCCTATCTGAGTGGGAATGCTTCCAGTTTTCACCATTTAGGATGGTTTGCACCATTTGCTTGTTGTATATGGCCTTTATTACATAATACCTTTTTCTTCCAAACTTATTTTCTCTAAGGTCTTCATAAAAAGAGGTGTTGGATTTTTATCAAAATCCTTTTCAGATGAATTGAGAGAATCATATGGTTTCCTGTCTTTGTATTTGTTTGTATGGTGAATTCTATTTATAGATTTACCTATATCGAGCCAACCTTGTGTTCCTGGTATAAACTCAACCTAATTTTTTGATATGCTTTTTGGATCTGTGTTACTATAATTTTATTTAGAATCTTTGTGTCTTTGAGTTCATGGATTATATTGGCCTATAGTTTTCTGGATTTGTTGTGTCTTTATTCGATTTTGAGATCAGTATGATGCTGATTTCATAGGAAGAGTTTGGGAGTGTTCCTTCCTTTTCTGTTTTATGAATAATTTAAGAGTATTGTTAATTTTTCTTTGAATATCTGGTAGAATGTTGCACTAAATACATCTGGTCCTGGGCTTTTCTTTGATAGGAGTTTCATAATTACCTCTTCCACTTCATCTTTTGTTACAGGACTATACATTAATTCCATTCTTCCTGGTTTAACTTTGGTGTATTTTATACATTTAAAAATTGGTTCACTTCTTTGTGATTGTCAGACTTTGTGGTACATAAATTTTTAAAGTATGACCCATGATTTGCTGAATTTCCTTGACATCTGCTGTGATAGCTCCATTTTCATCTCTAATTTTATTAATTTGGGTTTCTCTCTTTTGATTTTGGTTAATTTAGCTAAGGATTTACCAATCATACTAAGCTTTTGAAAAAACTAGTTTTTGTTTGATTGATTCCTTGTATCGTTTTATTTGTTTCAATTTCATTTATTTCTCCTCTAATCCTGCTAATATACTTATTTTGGTATTGTTTTGTTCTTATTCCCCTAAAGCTTTAAGCTGTATTATTAGATTGTTCGTTTGTGATGGTTCCATTTCTTTTAATGTAGGCATTGAGTGCTATGAGTTTTACTTTGATAGGTTGCATTTCCATTATCATTGAGCTAAAGGAATTTTTAAATTTATGTCTTTACTTCTGTCTAGACCCATTCCTCATTCAGCAGCATATTGTTAATTTTCCAAGAGTCTGTGCTTCCTGGTGTTTGCTTTGTTATAGATTCATCTTATTGGTGGTCCAATACAGTACAGCTGGTGATTTTCTTGTGTTTGTGGAGGCTGGCTTTGTGGCCTAGTATGTAGTCTATTTTGGAAAAAGTCCAAGAGCTATTGAAAGAATGCATACATGTTGTTAAGATGGAATGTTCAGTAGATGTCTGTCAGGCTCATTTGATTTATGTTTTGGTTTAATTTCAGTGTGTCCAGTGTTTAGATTTTGGCTTATTGTCATGGTTTGAAATGTGTCCCTCACAGTCTCATGTGTTTGGGAAGATCATGGCACCTTTAAGAGGTGGAGCCTTGTGGATGAAGGCAGTCACAAAAAGTGGGCCTTCAGGTGGATTAGTCTCACCTGACCTCCTGGAGAATTCTACTTTGGCAGCAGGAGTCTTACAGCTCTGAGCCTTCAAGATGTTTTCAGTGACCTAGACCTCTTTCAGCTTCTGCCAATCAGCCATGCCAAGTCTGCTGTGAAGGCTCTATCTCCCCTCTGGAACCATAAACTGAATAAATCTCCTTTTTCTCTTAAGTTGCTTACCTTTGGATACTCTCTCACAGTAACAGATAGGAGTAACTACTGCACCTTTTGACCTGTCTGTTGCTAAGAGTGGGGTGTTGAAATTTTGTACTATTGTGTTTTGGTTGACTTGTTTTATCCATTGTAGTGCTTGTTTAATGAATGTGGGTAAGCTTATGTTTGGAGCATATATGTTTGGAATTGTGAGTTCTTCTTGATGTACTATTGCTTTGAGGAGTATGTCAAATCCTTCTCTCTTATGGTTTGTTTCCATTTGAAATCTGCTTTATTGAATATTAAAATGGTTATCTCTGCTTGCTCCTTAGTTGAATTTGCTTAAAGTATCTTAGACCATGCTTTGATCTTAAGATTGTACTTATAAATATACTTGTACTTATCAAACAAAGAGAGTTGTGTTTCTTGGAGGCACCTTATTGAGACATGGTGGCTTTTAAACCATATAGGTAATCTGTGTCTTTTGGTTGGGGGAGTTGACCTTTTTGATCTTTCAGAAGTTGACTCCTGTCATTTTTTAGTTTATTGGGATTTTTGTGTATATATTAGTGTGTGTATGTGTGTGTGTGTGTGTGTCTATTAGCTGTTCCATGCTCAGTCTTTATATCAGCATTATTTTTTCCCTTTTATCCTCTTGAGTGTGATGATCATTTTATTCTGTCTTGAGAACTTCATCTAGTATTTTTTGCACACCTAGTTTGGTAGATAAGAAGAGCTTTAGTTTACTTTTGTTCAGAAATATTTTTCTTTCTCTTTCAACCATGATTGACAGTTTGACTGGATATAATAGTCTAAGTAGACAGTGGTGATCTTTCATGACTTGAAGAATTTCTTTCCAAGCTTTTTTGGTTTTTACTGTTTCCATTGAGAAGTCAGCTCTTATTCTAATAGGCTTGCCCTTAAATATGACTTGATTTTTCTTTCTTGTTGCTTTTAGAACAATCTCTTTATGTTGTATCTAAGCTGTTGTTAGCATTATGTGCCTTTTTTGCTCATATACGGATGGTGTACAATATGCATCTTGTATTTGGAAGTGGCACTTTTTTGATAGGTGTGGTAAGTTTTTATTTATGATTTACTGAAAGATCCGAGCTGGGTTTTTTCGCTGCTTTTTTTGTTCTGGAATTCCTTGAAGGCATAGATTTAGCTTTTTCATGCTATTCCATAGTTCTTAAATATTTCTTTCATTGTTTTGACTTTTCAACTACCTTGATTGAATGATCCTGTTCTGTTATACTGTCTTCCAAATCTGATATTCTATCTTCTGCTTGTTCTAGTCTGTGAGTGATAGTCTCTGTTGGATTCTTAATTTCAATTGTTTTTTTTTTTTAATTTCAGCTGAATTTCAGTTTGGCATTTTTTTCACCTTTTCTAGACTTGTTTTTGTTTCCTCTGTTTCTTTTTCATCCCAGATAATCTTTTAAATTATTTTCTTGTTCATATAATGTCATATTCCTATTCATTTTTCCTCTGGTTTCTTTACATTTCATTATTCATTCCTCATACTCATTTTGTAGATTTTCAGGAAACTTACTGATCATTTAATTTAACTTGTCATTTGGAAGACATTATCCCCAGTATTACTTTCCTGGTTATTACCCATGAGGATGTTCTGATTATTATCTACAATATGTAGGCTGGTGATTTTTGTAGGAGTCATGTTTTCCTGGTACTTAGTGAATTTTGTGATTTTATGATGTAAATACGGCTTTTTTCTATAAGCTTATATCTGCTTTATTTGGTAGTTGTTGTTAGGTCTCTTTAATCAGATGAGGTTGTTGGTCTTTTCTGTATTTGGATGGGATCTACTAGTTGTGTCAAACATTCCTCTTATGTTCTAGGTGGTGCAGGAGTCCATTTCTGGGTTCTGGATTAGGCAAGTGTGGAGTCTTGGGCCTATCTTCCCTTTAGTGGGTTCTGGATCAAGCAGGTGGAGTCTTGGTTCTGTCTTCCTTTGGATGGGAGTCCCTTCCTGGTGCTTTGGGAGGGGTGAAGATGAAGTTTTGCAGGTGAAAAAGGAATAGGGATGGATTTAGGAAATAAGTGATGAAAATGATAAAAATTCATTTTATTCAAAAATTAAAGTCTAAAAATGAATTTTAGAAAGGAGATAATAATGTAAGTTGATATTTTCTTAGTCCTTAATTGTTCTAAAATGATTTAATTTAAAATAAGCCATATTTCTCCCAAGATATCATTTCCTTGGTATGGAAGACACTAATCATTATCTCTAAAAGTAATGGGTTTTTCACTGTGTAGATAAGCCATAGGTAGAATTTTCAAGATTGGTATAGGGGTTATGCTCTAAAGACACACAAATCTTGTATCTCTGTTTTAATGTGTGCAGGGCACTGCCCTTGTTCTCCTTGTCCAGTATAGCAACTGTATTATTACGGCTAGGAGGAAAAAGAACAGAATGAGAAAAAGAAACCCAAATTAACCACATTATATGAATCCACAGGTGCCATTCTGGCCTCCCAATTACTTTGCCCCTTCAGGTCGTCTTTTGCCACATGACCACATGAGACATGGAGGTCCGTACCTTCCTGCCACTGACATGCAGTTCCATGGGTGACTAGTGACTCCCTACTCTTCAGTGTGACCTCTGCTTCTGTGCACAGTCACACCACTTAGGAGCCAATCCCATTTGTAGATGAAGACATCACTGTAGTATATATGGATGCAGCAGGCCAGCCATATCCAGATGATATTATATGCTATCATCCTTCCCCACCCAAGACTTAGATTCTTACCACATCCTCTTCCAAGGCATTCTTCATGTCTTGGGTTGGCTGTGATTTGCATTACCATCCACAGCTCCTCAAATAAGGCATTTGGAAATTTTCATAGTTTCAAAAACATCTAAATTTTGTGGGCTCTAACAAGACTTAGTCCTCCATTTGAAGATATGCTATTCATCCCTTTCTTTTCATTTAATAACCATTCCACTATCTAAACCAAACCCCACACACTGAACCATAGTGTACAGTATACAGGACTTCTTTCTTTGATTCTTCATAAAGCTCACTGTGGTTAACAAATGCTTTATTGACCCCAATATGCATACCCCTTGCTAGTTCTTCAATCCTTCCCTGCTTCCAAATAATTTTCTTCTCCTGAACACATCGTAAGTTCCTAATTACAATCTTTCACAGTGCTAATATCCCCTAAAATCTGTAGACTAACAAAACACCAACACTTTACTGTCAGCTACAATAAAAAATCTTTATCTTTGCTTTTCAAATACATTTTCATATCCCAAGCCTCTTCCACTAAATCTAAATCCAGATTCTAATTTTATCAACTAAAATCAGATCACATACCTCATCATATCCTTATCAACATTATACCTGTGTCTGTGTACTTCAGGTTCACTGCAGTCACCACATCCATGAATCAGCACCAAGTAGCCCCAGATTGACCACAAAACAACATCAACCCATCCAAATTTTAAAAATAGGGCAAACAACTAACAGAGTTTCACAACTCCATACAACACTAAAAAATACAAATCAAAGAAAGCAGCCTAAGATATATAACTCCAGGTACTCATGTCACATCATTAATACATAAATTGCATCAAAACAAGAAATGGGAAATATATTTATTTCCAAATACACCAATCATATAATACCTGATTTTGCTGAGAGTAACTTGTTGCATGACAATCAATAGAGCCACCATTCAAGAAAATGAATTATAAAAATCAATTATAAATGTAGTCAAGGAGCTTTATGAACACATAAACAAATATTAAGAAGAAAATTATAAACCTTGGAAAGAAGAATAAGAAAACAGAAACACGAACGTAAATGAAAAGAACAAGAAAATAAAAGATAAGAAAATAAACAAAAATTATTTTAAGAAATTCATCCCAAAATAAGAATCTAAATCAAAAATTCAAAAATAGCCAGTAAGAGAGAATTTACCCATTCTGACTGTGGAGAGAGGATATCTGAGAGTAGTTTTAATTTGTATTTCCATGATGGCTAGGAAGGTTGAACACTTTTTAAGATATTTCTTTGACATTTGAATTCATTTTTGTGGAAAGTCTCTTTTGAGCTCTATGCCCCATTTTTTTTAATTGGGTGGTTACATTTGTGCTTAATCTATTATTTATTTATTTATTATTAATTAATTAATTAATTTTTAAATTGGGTGGTTACATTTGTGCTTAATTTATTGAGTTCTTTACATAATTTGCATAATAATCCTCTGTCACAATCACAGCTAATAAAGATTTTCTCCCGTTTTGTGGGTTGCCTTTTTTGCTCAGTTAGGAGTTTCTTTTGCAGAACAGAAGCTTTATAATTTCATGAGGTTACATGTGTTGATTTTTGGTTTTATTTTTTGTGCATTTGAAATCCTGTTAAGAATGTCTTTATCTAGGTCTATTAATTCAAGTGTGCTCCTGAATCTTTCTTCTAGAAGTTTCAGAGTTTCAATCTGAATATTGAGATATCTGATTTATTTAGAGTTAATTTTGGTGTATGGAAAATGGTACCAATCTAGAAAAGAGACAGGAAGGGAAGAAAAATGGTTATAGTAGAAGGAGAGGGAAGATGGGACTGGGATTAGGGTATAAAATTATCATAAATTCACTGCATTCATTTATAAAAGAATAAAATATAAAATAAAAATTCAATTATGTAATATAAAACACAAGAATAAACATTAGAAAGTTTCACCTGTAGAACAGAAAAAGTAGAAGACAGAATGTAAGAACTTGAATAAAAGATGTAGAATTGGTAAGTCAATAAAAGAGACTGATATATTAAAAAATAAGACATATTAAAGGAGTACATAAGAGCTTCAGGGCACCAGAAAAAGACCAATCCTACATGATATGAAAACCATACATGAAGTATAGAAGCACTAAAGAAATAAGACCATAAAAGAACTGCCCCCATGATATGTAGCAGTATAAACACTAAATATACAGGCTGAAAAAAGATCTTAATATCTGAAGGAGAAAAAAAGCCAAGTAATTTCTATGGACACAAGAGCTGGAGGTATATTTTGAGTTATTAATGATCAAAAATTCCAGTTTATTTAAGAAATTATCAATCACAATTTAAGATGAAAGAAAAATTTCCATGAGTTAAAAAGATGGCTATAGATTTATGAGACTATAAGCCAAGTCTATTTAGTGGATCAAGTTTGAAAGAAATAAACATACCTGAGAAGTTACAAGGAAAAATTAATGCTAGGACAATCATTAAGCAAAGGACTACAAATGTAAATACCAAAAAATTTACAAAATGACATAAATGAATGATTACATAAACAAACAAACGAACAAACAAACAACACATGCCTTTTGATGATAACCCCAAATATCTGTGGACTCTGTGGCCAATTAAAGACATAGGCAAGCAACTTGCATTAGAAATTAAGATTCATCATTTTCTACCTCCAATAAATCTCACCAAAAATCTCATTAGCTATTGAGTTCACTACTAGTTTGTTGCTACCTTATCCTGCTATTCTGATTATGAAAGTCAAATCAAGATGAATAAATTATTTAAAATATTTGTAATAAGAAGCAAAATTATAACTGTAAGTAAAAATTTCCCATTTAAAAAATTCCCAGGATTAGATAGATTTCACACATTATTCTATCAGATCTTCAATGAAGGAATAGTATCATTATTCCTCAAATTATTTTGCAAAAGGAGAAAGAAGGAACATCTCAAAATTCTCAGAAGCTTGATTTATCTGATCCCAAAACAATATTAATGCCTACCAAAAAAAGAGAGTTATAGGTCAGTTTCCCTGATGAACATAGATGCAAAAATCCTGAACAAAACACTTGAAACCTAAATCCAAAGTCATCATTCAATATGGCAAGTCCAAGCTTGTTCAGAAATGGAATCATGATTTAATACTGATAAATGAATAAATTCAATTCATCGTATAAATAGATTGCAATATAGAAATTGTATAATCAATTCATAATTACATGATCCTGCATAATAAAATAAGCTGAAACTGAATTGGAAGATTACTCCTCAGAGAGCCAACTTTTACTGTAACAGATATACTATACAAACTATAAGAGCAATTAACAGTCTTACTCAGCAGTGAAAGCTACAGGCTACAGATAACCATCAGTGCAATAGAAAAGATACCTATCAGTGCAATAGAAGCAGGAATGTCATGGGTGGTTACTAACTGCTATATGATTGGATACAAGGCCCACTGTTTGGCAGGAAACACATTCATGGCACTGTAAACTAGCCCAGGAATTTGTAGAAGGGAGGACCATAGATCTTAAGTGGGAATAATCTAAGTTTTAGCAATAATGCCTTGATATCAAACCATCTTTTAAACATTTATCATTATGCCCATAGATGGTGGAGTTCTCAGCACTCCTCCTCATAGTTTCCTTTGGCAACTGAAGATGTTTGATCTGAGAATCACAACTGATTAATGTGAAAATAAAAGTGACTATAGACTATTTGGTTTAGACCTTGGTGGGTGGCATTAGTCTCTGGGCAGGTAAATAAGATAGAAGGAGCAGGTCAGTGAATTAGTCATCAATTTGTTATACTTGGCCAGACATGTTGGCCTGGAAACTATGGATTTTCTCTCTCAAAACAGTCCTGTGCCTCAAAAGAAAGGAGATAGGGGAACATGCTTCAGCAGAGAAAATAAGCCATAGTCATGTATTGCATATAAATATCAAGACATCTGGTGCAGCTCACTCTCACTTCCCTTCCTGTTCGCTTAGGACTGAACATACTTGATCTCATCAATACAGGGATTGGTACATAGATGGTAACTAGTGCAGTTCGCCTGCATGATTGCTGATAAATGACCACCAAATCCTTAAGGGAAAAAGGGGTTTATTGTCTCTTATGATTACTGGTTACAGTTCTTAGTCCAGCTTGACAAGAGACTACTGGCCGAGGGAACTGGCCACACCATCTCTACACAACAGCTGAGAGAGGGACAATCCTTACTTGCCAGACCAGCATGTCTGGCCAAGTGTATAGAAAGGATGCTGACTCTCTCAACCAACACTCTGTGATTTATTCCAGGGCCTAATCCCACCCACCATAGGCTGGGCCTTCCCCATCAGCTAGACAATCTCTTGCAGGTTTGCTCTGGGCTTAACTCAACCATCAACTCTCTACAAATGTGCCCAGAAATCAAACCCTCAACAGTCAAGTTAACACCTGTGCCTAACTATGACAGTAACCATCCAGCAAATGGGACACTGACCCTCTCCCCCTTACTGCTGTGTCCTATTCCTACTCATTCATCTATCTTTGAATCTCCTCTTATATTAAGTCCTTCATTTAAATAGTCTTTTATCTTTGGTTAGGAGATGACCTTCAATACCAATCAGGATGCAGCCAAGCAGGAATAGCAAAACTGAAAACAACAACAAAGCATAATTCAGAATACCAAAGATCCCATATTATTCACCTGGAAACAGACCAGATAATTATCTCCTCATCCTGAAGCTCAGGGAACCTTGCAGAAGAGGGAGTGGCAAGACTGTAACAGTCTAAAGATGGAGAGGACCAACAGTATGTAAGATTCTCCATGTAAGTCAGGGCTGCAGCAGCCAAGATTGGACTTTTCCTGACCTGCACAATGGCTGACATGTCAATGACCGCCCAAAGTCTAGCATGGATCACAGGGGATAAGGCTTCAGGCGATAGGATCCTTAGAGGCAAGGGATTAAGCAATCATAATAGAGTTCCAATGCTAATGGGAAGCCCAAGAAGGGGACCTAGCTATGCCACTGAATCCTGAACCCTCACTAAGTTAGAGAACTCAGAGGAAGGTTCAGTGCCGATATAAACAGATGCTCCAGAGGATGGGTGGGAGGAGCATGGGGAGAGGGAGAGGTAGGGAAGGGGGGGTGAAAGGACAGGTGGAGGAGGGGAGAGTGGAATTGTTGAGGATGAAGGAAGGGAGGGGGAGGGAGAGAAAGGGATACCTACTGAACTTGTATGATTAAGAAGAAAATAAAATGTGGAAGGAAAAAAAAAGCAGTCTTATGGATGTGTGGATTTGGTTTGGCCAATTCCCATGATCTCTGGTGTTGGTGTGGACTCTCCTGCAAACTGGATTAAGAACTGTAACTGGATTATTGTAAGCCAAAATGAATCCTTCTTTTCTTAATCCCTTTGATAATGCATTTCTCAGCAACATGCAGAGTAACTATAACAGTCTTATTGATACTGAAACTCCTGCTACTAGAATGATGCACAATAAATTTTTATTGTTTAAAACTATCTTATATTTCCAATCGAAAGTCTTTGGAAATTAGTGCATTGATCTGTCACTGCATGTGACTATCTGAGGAAGGAAAGAAGATTGAGTTTGGTAATACTGGCAATTTCTATAAATTATCAAACTTCTTAATTCCAAACCATGAGTTTATGAAGATTATTGTCTATTTCTTTTTTTTAACATTTTTATTATTATTTCTGCTCATACAAACTTAATAGGTACACCACTTCCCTCCCTCCCTTCTCCTCTGCCCGAACCCCCTGCTCCCCTTCCCCTCACCTCTCCCTCACCATCCCCCAGGGCCTCCTCCCCAATCCCCAGAGAGTCCTTTAATGTGCATGCCAGACTCTCCTCTGGGACCTTCCTCTCCAATGAGGTACAAGAACCCAGTTGCATTTCCCTGAACCCTTTCCTGTGTTCTCCTTAAGCATAGGAACACTACTGTGGCTGTCAATCCCTTGCCTCCAAGGATCTTGGTGCCTTTAGCAGATGCTAGATTTTGTGAGGTCAGTAGTGTGTTGGACATTGAGCAGGGCATGCAAAGTCCAATTATGATTGCTTCGGCCCTAACTTGTGTGGAGTATCTTGCAAATCATTGCTCCTCCCATCCTTTCGCTCTTACAATCTTACCGCCTCCTCTTCCGCAAATTTCCCTGAGCTTCAGGATGGGGAGAGATTAGGCTGCCTAGTTCTAGGTGGTTGATATAGAGTCTCTGAAGTTCTGGATTGTGCTTTGTTGATTTTCTTTTGCAGTTTTGCTGCTCCTGCAATGCCCTTCACTCCATCCTGATGGGCATTGTATGTCACCCCCTAGCCAGAGACAAAACACTGTTAAACTGGAGTCTTGTTTTTTTTTTAATTTTTTATTATTATTTATTCAACTGTGCGCATGTGAGTTGTGTATGTGCGTGGGTGCGTGTGTGTCTGTGTGTGTGTGTGTGTCTGTGTATGTGTAGAACCATGGACGAATTCACGAACCACCATGGACGCCTCCACCTCCTTCTGCCCCAGAATTCACAGGCTCCGCCCTACCAGGACCACAAATACAGGCCGCCCCGCTTCCGCCTGGCATCTATACGTGGGATCTAGGATCTGAACTCAGGACCTTCCGCCTTCAAGGCGGAGGCTTAACCCCTGAACCACCTCTCCAGCCCTGGGGTCTTGTTATAAGAGCACATTCAAGGGTAGATGTAACAAAAGTAGGAAACCTCAATGAGGGAGGGGTCAATCACCCATTTGCAAAATGGTTACTTTTTATCTGCCAGACTATATGCCTTCCCCTTCTGGTGAGATCATACCCCCTCAGTTGCAAATGATCAGGAATGAACTTCTGTGAACTTAACCAGGTGTCTCATTACTTATTTGCAGTCCTTGATGGAGGCTTATTTTGTCTGCTGTAACATGGTCCCCTCTCTCCTTGTTTCTGATGTGGCCCTCCAACCCCATCCCTCCTGTTCATAATCCTTGCAATTACTGTAGGTATTACATAGATTTATCTTTGAGTGTCTCAAGGTGGGCTGGGTGGGTTTGGTACTAGGAGCCACCTATTAGGGAGTACATGCAGTGCTTAATTTTCTGGGTCTGGGATACTTCACTTAATATAATTGTTTCTAATGACATCCATTTCCCGGCAAATTCCAGTAATTCATCATTTTTGATGGCTGAGTAGTACTCCATTGTATAGATACACCACAGTTTCCTTATCCACTCGTCAACTGTTGGACATTTGGGTTGATTCCATGACTTTGCTATTGTAAACACTGCTGCTATGAACATGGTCGTGCTTGTTAACGAGGTGACTCTGCTGCATAGAGGGTTATTCCCAAAAGTGGAATCGCAGGGTCATATGGCATTTCAATCTTTAGTTTCCTTAAGAATCTCCAGACGGCTCGCCAGAGTGGCTGTATGAGCATGCATTCCCACCAGCAATGTAGGAGAGTTCCCCTCTCTCTGTATCCTCTCCAACATTTGTTGTTTGTATTGTGGATTTTTGCCATCCTGACCGGGGTGAGATGATATCTGAGGGAAGTTTTGATTTGCATTTCCCTGATAGCTAAGGATGTGGAGCATTTTTTAAGATATTTGTTAGACATTTTAATTTCATCCCTGGTAAAGTTTCTTTTAAGTTCCAGGGCCCATTTTTTAATTGGGCCATTAGTTTCCTTGGTGTTTAGTTTTCTAAGTTCTTTCTGTACTCTGGATAGTAGAGCTCTATCAGATATGTGGTTAGTGAAGATTTTCTCCCACTCTGTGGGTTGCCTTTGAGCTCAGAAGCTCTTTAATTTCACAAGATCCCAACTGCTGAGAGTTGGTAGCAGTGACTGTGCGATTGGATGTCTGTTTAGGAACTGTTGGCCTAGCTCAATCAGCTCAAGGGAGTTCCCTATCCTTTCAACTATGGTTTTTATAGTCTCTGGCCTTATATCTAGGTCCTTAATCCATTTGGAATTAAGTCTTGTACATGGTGACAAGTACGGGTCCAGCTTTAATCTTCTGCATGTGGAGATCCAGTTTTGCCAGCACCATTTGTTGAAGATGCTGGTTTTTTTCCATTGGCTTTTTTGGGCCCCTTTGTCAAAGACCAAATGGCTGTAATTTTGTGGGCTTATATCTGGGTCTTCAACCGTTATCCATTGATCTGTGTGTCTATTTTGGAGCCAGTACCAGGCTGTCTTTATAACTATGGATTTGTAGTACAGACTAAGGTTTGGTATGGTGATACCTCCAGCAGTGTTTTTGTTATTCAGGATTGTCTTTGCTATCCTGTGTCTTTTGTGCCTCCATATGAACTTTGAGATTGTTTGGTCAACTTCTTTAAAGAATTGCTTTGGGATTTTAATTGGTATAGCATTGAATTTGTATATTGCCTTTGGTAGGATGGTCATTTTTACAATGTTCATTCTGCCAATCCAGGAACATAGGAGGTCTTTCCACCTTCTGGTGTCTTCTGCAATTTCTTTCTTTAGAGTTTTAAAGTTTTCATTGTAAAGGTCTTTTATCTCCCTGGTTAGGTTTATACCAAGGTATTTCATTATTTTAGGGGCTATTGTAAATGGGATTGAGTCTCTCAGGGCTTTTTCACTTCTTTCATTCTGGGCATATAGGAAGGCCACTGATCTTTGTACATTTATTTTGTATCCTGCCACCCTGCTCAACTTCTGTATTAGTTCCAGGAGCTTCCTGGTGGAGTTTTTGGGATCACTCAGGTATAGGATCATATCATCTGCAAATAGAGATAACTTGACTTTTTCCTTGCCGATTCAAATCCCTTTTATGTCCCTTTCTTGTCTGATGGCTTCAGCTAAGACTTCAAGTACAATATTGAATAGAAGTGGTGAGAGTGGACAGTCTTGTCTAGTTCCTGATCGAAGTGGGAATGCTTCCAGTTTTTTCCCATTGAGTATAATCCTTGCTGTAGGCTTGTTGTATACAGCTTTTATTATATTGATAAAGGTTCCTTCCATTCCAACCTTCTCTAGGGTTTTGATCATAAAGGGCTGTTGGATCTTGTCAAAAGCTTTTTCTGCATCTATCGAGAGTATCATGTGGTATTGGACTTTGGACTGGTTTATATGGCGAATTACAGTTATTAATTTGCGTATGTTGAACCAACCTTGTGTGCCTGAGATAAAGCCTACTTGATCCCCATGGATGATCTTTTTGATATTTTTTGAATCTGATTTGCTAAGACTTTATTGAGAATCTTTGCATCTGTGTTCATTAGAGAGATTGGCCTATAGTTTTCTTTTTTAAGTGTATCTTTATTAGGTTTTGGGATTAAGACGATATTAGCTTCATCGAAGGAATTTGGTAGTGTTCCTTCCTTCGCTATTTGGTGGAACAGTTTAAGAAATATTGGTGTTATTAGCTCCTTAAATGTCTGGTAGAACTCTGTGCTGAATCCATCTGGTCCATGACATTTCTTGGTGGGAAGATTTGATATTACTTCATTGATTTCCTCATAGGACTATTTAAATAATTCACAACTTCCTGATTCCATTTACGTAAGTTGTGTTTACTTAGGAATTCATCCATCTCTTTTGTGTTGTCAAATTTCACTGAGTACAAGTTTTTGAAATATAACGTTATAATTCTCTGGATTTCTTGGGTATCAGTAGTGATAACTACATTTTCATTTCTAATTTTGTTAATTTGTGTTTTCTCTCTCTTGCTTTTAGTTAATTTAGCTAGGGGTGTATCAATCTTATTGATTTTTTTTCAGAGAACCAGCTTTTTGACTGGTTGATTTTTTCTATCATTTTCCTAATCTCGATTTCAGATATTTCTCCCCTTAGTTTGCTAATCTCCTCCCTTCTACTGCTTTTGGGATCAGATTGCTCTAGTGTCTCTAAAGCTTTTAGCTGCACTGTTAATTTATTTATTTCTGATGTTTCCATTTTTTTGATGTAGGCATTAAGAGCTATGAACTTACCTGTTAGGACAGCTTTCATTGTGTCCCAGAGATTTTGGTAAGTTGTATTTTCATTATCATTCACTGTCAGGAAATCTTGAATTTCCTTTGTAATTCCTTCCTGAATCCAATTCTCCTTCAGCATCATAGTGTTAAGTTTTTAGGAATTAGTGTATTTTCTGTTGCTTGTTGTGTTGTGGATGTCAAGCTTTAAGCCGTGGTGGTCTGATAAGGTGCAGGCTAGAATTTCAACATTCCTGTATATGTGGAGATTTGTTTTGTGGCCCAATATGTGATCTATTTTGGAGAAAGTTCCGTGTTCTACTGAAAAAAATGTGTATTTTTTGGTGCGTGGATGAAAAGTACGATAGAGATCTTTAAGGTCCATTTCAGTAAGGGTTTGGTTAAGCTCCAAAGTGTCTCTGTTAAGTTTTTTACCTGTAGATCTATCCCATGTTGAGAGGGCGGTGTTGAAATCCCCAAGAATTATCATTTTGGGATTGATTTCTTGCTTTAAACGTTGTAGGGTTTGCTTAATGAATGTGGGAGGGGCCATGTTGAATGCATATATGTTCAGTATTGTGAAGTCTTCCTGGTGAATTGTACCTGTGACTAAAATGTAGTATCCATCTGCGTCTCTTATGATTTTCTTTGGTTTGAAGTCCACTTTGTCCGATAGCATAATGGCTACCCCTGACTGTTTTCTGCTTCCATTAGCTTGTAGAATTGTTGACCAGCCTTTTATTTTTAGGGCGTGCCTATCTTTTGTGGTGAGATGGGTTTCCTGCAGGCAGCAGATTGATGGATTGTGATTTTTAATCCAAGTTTGTAATCTGTGTCTCTTGATCGGTGAATTAATTCCATTAACATTTAGTGTTATAATGGAGAAACTATTTTTAATTCCAGACATTTATTATGTTTAGTAGTTTTTTAAGTATATTGCTTCACTTTTAATGGTGTTATACTTCCCTTCTGTTCTCCCGGATATGCCTGTTTTTTTCTTCAAGCTTCAGTATCATTTCTAGCATTTTTTTGAAGGCCTGATTTGATGGACATGTATCCCTTCAAGTTTTTTTTTGTGCTGGAAGATTTTTCTTTCTCCCTCGATCATGACAGATAGTTTTGCAGGGTAAATCAGCCTGGGTTGATATTTTTGCTCATTCAATACTTGAAGTATGTCTCTCCAAGCTCTTCTTGCTTTTACTGTTTCGACTGAGAAGTCATTTGTTATTTTAATAGGTTTACCTTTAAAAGTGACTTGTTTTTTCTCCCTTGAAGCTGTCAGCACCAGTTCTTTATCTTGAATGTGGAGTGTTTTGACTATTATTTGCCGTGGCGAGCTTCTGTTTTGGTCATATCTGTTTGGGGTACGGATTGCCTCTTGTATATGGATGGGCCTCTCTTTCTTTAGATTTGGAAAGTTTTCCTTGATGATTGTTTGAAAAATTTCCTCAGGGGTGGTATTTTGAGATTCTTGCTCTGGTATTCCATGAATACGCATGATGGGCTTCTTCAGGGTGTCTCATATCTCTTGAATATTTCTCTCAAGCATCTTTTTGGCTTTAACAACCTCTTCCATTGAGCTGGTTAATACTCCCACTTTATCTTCAAGGTCTGAAATCCTGTTTTCTGCTTCGTTAGTTCTGCCGATAAGATTCTCTGTGGAGTTCTGGGTTGAAGATAACTTGCCTTTTAGCTCAGTTTTAAACTCTGCTTGAGTCTGTTTAAACTGTTCTATGCCAGTTTTTGTTTCTTGCACTGTTTTTCTCACCTCCTCCAAGTGTCTGTTGTGTTCCTCTTCAAAGCGATTGATTAGTTCCTCCCGGATTTCCTCTTTCATAGTATTGAACATGGTAATGATCATATTTTGAAAGTCATTATCCTGGATCAGGCTTTCTTGGCCATTTTCCATGGGTTTTTTCTGGTTGGAGTCTAACATTATGGGATTAATTCCTTCAGTGGGAGATTTGTTTACTTGAGTGTTGTATCTCATGGATTTGCACTTTGACTTGGGCATTGTCGTTTTAAGTCTTAAGATCTTCTTTCAATTTCTGTGCGTTTTTCACTGAACTGAGTTATTTGGCCTGGAGTTCTGGGGGTGGGCAGGGGCGGAGCTTACCTAGGTCATGGTGCATCCCAGTTGGACTGTTGCGCATCCTGGGCAGGGGAGTGGAAAAGGGAGGATGGGGCATCGGTAGCGTGCTATTTAACCTGGGGGGGCTGGGGCGGGGCCGGGTGCAGGGGGTCCTCCTCCCTGGCCCTGCGAGGCTCGGCTTATGGCTGGCAGGTGGGAGGAGCTGGGTCCCTTGTGCTGCCTGGGGTTCTGGGGGTTTGTGGGGGCGGAGCTTACCTAGGTCCCGGTGCGTCCAGGCTGGACTGCGCCCGCGTCAGGGGCCAGGGAGTGGGGAAAGGGGAGTATTGTCTATTTCTAAATCATGTTTTCTGCAATTAGTAAGCCTTATAGCTTGAGGTGATCATAAAACAACAGAATCGATATAATTCACAATAATTTTCTTTTTCTTCCATTTCATTCTAAGCTTCTGAGCAAATTTCTGCCTGTATAGGTAGACTACATGTCCCTTTGTGCTGTAATAAAATTGCTTAATAGGTGATTTAGAAATTAGAGTTCTCTAGAAATATATATATATATAAAGCAGGGAGGAAAAGGCAAGAGTTTTTCCTTTAGACTTCTTTATATCTGGGCCACTTCCACTCTGCCAAGGTCTTTCCTGAATTAATACTTCCAGAGAGTATCTCTGCACATTTGTTCAGAAGCATATCTCTTAGTTGAATCTGTGCTCAAACAAGTTTATAATCAATATTAACCATCATTAACTCCTTATAAAATTTATTCAAAGAATTATGTAAACTGTAGTTTGAAATATTCCAAAATTTTGCCAGTATGTTTAAGTTGTAGTGCAGATGGGAGGCAACTGTATTGAGAATTCTTTGCAAGATTCTGGAAAACTTTAGGGACGACTATATGTTCATTAGGGAACCCAACTCCATTAGTTTTAGAATAAAGGAAGCTTCAATTTTCTTCCTGTCTATGAAATCAACACTCTTAGAGGTAAGACTATTATCTCTATATGGTCCTAGAAAAGGACATGAATTAGAGAGTTTCTACTGTAATACCTGGAACCTCTCTTGCCGTCAAAGAAGTAAGCAGAAAATAGAAATGCTTTAAAGATGAAATAGTCAAACATGTTCTTCAGACTGGAGATTTTTTTAAGGAATAAAAGGTGAAAAAAGCACACTATTCTATAACAAATATCAACATTATTTTTCATATTCACCCTCAGAGCACAGTATAATATTAATATATAATGAATTGCATAAAATGTAGTATGTGAAATAACATAAACAAAATGAGAAAGCAGTTGAGTAAAAGAAAATAGCTATCAGCAAATGACATTTGGAATGAAAAAAATCACATAGTTTTGTTCTATACTTAAATAAATAGAGACCAGAAATGCACTGGAGTAATTTCATAATCAATATAACATTGCCCTGAAGGCCATATACAACTAAAATCTTAGAAACAAATCTCAAGAAAATGAAACATTTAAATTAGAAGGACTTCTGGCCAGAAAGTGCCAAAAATGTTTAAATGTACTTATGTATCAGGAAATTCTTAGATTAAGAGTTATTTTTCACAACCAGTTTTGCCAAGCAGTATAAGGGAAAAAATTATCTTTAGTCTTTCCTGTCTCTGTGGCCTTTGTAATTACCACAATTCAACATGACACTGTAACTTGTAAGAAATTCTCCCTGGCATCCATCTAAATGAACACTAATTGGAAAGTTCGGTGACCAGAAAAAAATATGCTGTTCTTCAACCTGACCTTAAATTACAAGGAGGAAGAAATGATCCATAATAACTCTGCCATCAGCTCAAATTTTGAAGTTATGATATGAATTAGATCCAGAAAAAAATAGTTGAGCTCATAGCAAGAGTTCAGTCTACTGTGAATAGCTCCCTGAGAATCAGTATGTTTCACATACATGGCTCCATAAAAGGCAAACACCTGTAATTCAACATTTGAGAGGTAGAGGTGAAGAGTTATGCCAGCCTTGATTTCACAAGACCCTGTTGTTTTTTTGTTTTTTTGTTTTTTAAAAAGAGGGTAACATACAATGCCCACCAGGATGGAGTGAAGGGCATTGCAGGAGCAGCAAAACTGCAAAAGAAAATCAACAAACCACAATCCAGAACTTCAGAGACTCTATATCAACCACCTAGAACTAGGCCAGCTTAGTCTCTCCCCATCTTGAAGCTCAGGGAAAATTGCGGAAGAGGGGGCGGTAAGAGTGTAAGAGCATAAGGATGGGAGGAGCAATGATATGTAAGATACTCTATACTAGTTAGGGCTGAAGCAATCATAATTGGACTTTGCATGCCCTGCGCATTGTCCAACACACTGTTGACCTCACAAAGTCTAGCATCTGCTAAAGGCACCAAGATCCTTGGAGGCAAAGAATTGGCAGCCACAGCAGTGTTCCTATACCTAAGGGGAACATGGGAAAGGGTTCGGCAAAGGCCACTGGGTCTTGTACGTCATCGGAGAGGAGGGGCCCAGAGGAAAATCAGACATGCACAAGAAAGGACTCTCTGGGAATTGGGGTGGGAGCACTGTGGGATGGGAGGGAGAGGGGTGGGGAGGGGGAGCAGGGGGTACGGGGGGAGGAGGAGGGAGGGAGGGAACCTGGTGTACCTAATAAGTTGTATGAAGCTGAAATAAAAAAAAATATATATGACCTTCACAAAAAAAAAAAAAAAAAAAAAAGAGGGCTGGAGAGACTGGCTCAGGGATTAAGCCTCCGCCTTGCAGGTGGAAGGTCCTGAGTTCGGATCCCAGATCCCACGTATAGACGCCAGGCGAAGCGGGGGCGGCACTGGCGCTTCTGGTCCTGGTAGGGGCGGGAGCCTGTGAATCCCGGGACAGAAGGAGGTGGGAGGCGTTCATGGTGGTTCGCGAATTCGTCCGTGGTTCTACACATACACAGACACACACACACACGCACATACACAGGCACATGCGCACAGTTGAATAAATAATAACAATAATAATTTTAAAAAAAGGAAAGAAAAGAGAAAGGAGTATGCTTGTCTGTATCCACAGTCCTGAAATTATGGGTAATCCTAACACATTACAAAAATTTTAGTTCTGAAAACAAACAAACAGTGTTGTCAGTTTTGATTCAACATATTCCTGAGAAGATCACTTTGCTTCTCAGATTTTAATTCTGTGAAGTGGGTGACAGTAATAGTAATGTGATGTCATCAAAGCTCTACATCATGAGAAATGATTTAGATTATGTAAACATAGCACAACACATGCCACATAGTAAGTATTGCTTTATTCATAACAAGCACACACCAAGTGATTGCATCACCAGGGAGGGGACAGGCCTCCAGTTTTTGTAATCTGGTCCTAATTTCTCTCAGCTTGCTCTTGCTCTTTCTGCCATTCTGATGGTGATGGTGATATGAATCAGTCTCCTGCTTTCAAACATGATTCTCACCATAATGGATTATGTTATATTGCTTCTGATTGACAAGCCAAAAATAAACTCCTTTTCTCCTTTAAATCATCATGTATGAGTATGTTCTCACAGCAACAAAAGAAGAGAAACTACAACATTAATATTCTGTGTGTCACATGAATTCTTCCCACAGAGATCATGTGGCCTGACATCCAGAGTTCCTGGTGGCAACTTGATGGAGAAGACAGTAGAACAAGCACAGGGCACTGAGAAGTTTATTCTGGGAATCTCTCTTTAGGCTTTCATTTACACTTGTAATATCTTGCTTATATTCTGAAAATAGACTTGACTTAAGGCATAGAATGGGCCTATTGAACCAGGAGACTGACCCTAAAGACACAGAATTCACATCTTTTCACTTCTGAAGTCTCACTTGAAGGAGCACATTTTTCATAACTGTATTATCAACTCAGTGGAACATTCTGCTTAGCTTTTATTTGGTTGTGTATCCTCTCTGAAGTTAATTGTTGTTTGCTGGAAAGTGAATCTAGTAAGTGATAAGGCCAGAAGTTTTGCAGAATGCAATGATTAGGGAGGAATATTTTAATAGAAGCCAGTGTTGCTATTGAAAAAACTCATTAAATTATCCTGCAGTTTTCTTTATTGACTTAGGAGATATAGTAGCCAAACACTAATGACTCAGTTTCTCTGCAAAATTTTCATCAACAGCTTGTAATTACAAAAGATAAGGCATGATTCTGGCCTGGAGGTAGAATTATATATTATAAATCTGTAAAGGATCAGTAGAAACAACATGCAAGGTACAGTCAGAGAGGTGTGTTTTCCTGTGATCTCTATAAGGTAAACCTTAGTTCTCTCTTTTTTTTTAAAGGATTGCAATGAAGACATAGTAACACAAACTAGAATGATGTACAATTGTGATCATGAGGACTACAAGTTTAGAATTAGATTCTGAGTATAGGTCCAGACACAGAGTCCTGTATATTTTGGAAGCTTTGGCTGCATAGTATAATCTAAAACTGTGCTCTTCCACTTGAGTCAGGAAGGAAAAATAGTAGGATATATAGACTACCCAAACATTAGTGCTGGGAGGCTACTATGGAACACCCGATTGCTTAGGAAAGCCTTCTTCTCTATAAAGTGCCATAACCTTCCCAAACATCAACACTAGATAAAGATGTAAATGCATGAGCATGTGAGTAGGCAGCTCACATTCAAACCAGGACTATTAGTATATAAGATAGGCAGTTTACTGTAGAGTTGGAAGAGCATATACTCTCAAGGCGATAGAATGGATAATGACCAGTATGTTTATTTATTTTTCTGAGTAGACCTTATATTTCTTCTAAATTCAATTCACTAGACAGAATCTCATGAACAGTGATTTCTTTCCAAGGTATTAAGCAGGTCCATTTGAGTTAACTGTTGAGGAAGAGAGCAATTATATGCCTTTGTTCATTACCAGAACGACTTTAGCCAGAGCATGTGTTTGGACAGTTCAGAATGTCCTGCTCCAAAAGCTAGAGTTAAAAACCAGAATCCATTATTTTGATTAGTAATGAGAGTCCAACAGTTTCAGGCCCTAGCTTTACAAGCTGTCAGTTGTGAGGCAGGCATACTTCTATAATGACCTCTAAGACTGCTGATATTTAACTACAATGTGAGGTACTGTATTGCTTTCTTTTTCCAAGATGGTACACTATCAAAGAACCTTAGCATTCTTACTGTTTTAAGTTTTCATGAAATGTGTGTCTATCTGAAGTCTTGGTTTAATTATCTTTTATCATTTGTTTCCATCACTGATCCCTACATGGGATTCAAAAGAAATCTGGCATGTTTCAAGTATCCAGGAAAAGCCCTTTACATGGGAATACTCAGTAAAAGTTGGTGAATGAGCGGATGGATGAGTGATGGTGCTTTCACCTATAAAACATTTTATTAAGATAAACAAATTCTGGTGCTGGCAAAGTATAAGTAAACTTACAGGAGCTCTGTACAGACCAAGGCACTTTAGAGAGTCACAAATGCAAACCTCCTGTAATTTTAGATGATGATACAGTGAGTAATTTTTTCCAACTACTAGGTAGCCTAGAACAAACGTTCATTGACTTTGCAAGTGCTCCACACTGATGCAGACTTCTTGTAAATCAGAAGAAAATCAGACACTGTTTTGAAGTCTGTGCAAAGAGCTGAAATCACAGTGCACTGAGGTATCAGAAGTCTTACATACCAAAAAATTCAATTCTATATTTCTTGAGCATATACCACATAAAACCAAGAGTTAGAACTTGAAAGAATAGTAGGAAATAATGTCTTTCTATTTTTGTCCAAAAGCCTAAAACAAAGAGCAAAATAGATAATAAATGTGAGCCAATGATGACTCGTGAATGTCACAGAAAGAAAAGGGGAAACTTTAATGTGTTCAAAACAAAGCATTATTAACTCCCTTGTGTCTGTCTGCAGTCAATTTGTTACAAGTTCCATAGCACTTCATATGAGGAGGAAATCAAGAAAACTCAAACAAAAGATAATAGGATGCAGATTCTCTTAGGAAGGTTGATATTAAAGAGAGAATGTTTAATGTTTAAAAAAACTATCAAAATCCCATCACAGAGAAGCTAGACTCTTGAGAGATATGTCGTCATCCTGAGAAACTGAGTGGGTTTTGTACAACTTATGAGGGAGGAAATAATCAATTAAAGGATTAGCTCACTGATGTGCCAACAATGCCCCAGAGGATCCAAGGACACATAACAATGTAGATATCCTAAATAAGACCCAGTGGGTTTCACAAGTAGGAGGAAGTGGAAGTGGGATAAAGGCTGGTTTGTGAAAATGAGAATGAGTAGAGTGGGATTGGAGGAGGGAGGGGAAGCAGTAGGAGATAAAATATAAAATCATCATACTTGAAAGCATCAAAAAATAAATTTAAAAAAATCAAGATTTCTCAAAAATATTTGTTGAAATTGACCTTATAAAATATTATTCAAGATATTTCCTTAGATTTGATATTTGTGAGGTTTTTTTCCCCTACTGACACTAAACATAGAATTTACCCCCAAAATGGGGAAAATAACAGTTGACTTCAAGTGGTAAACATGTCAGCAACCATTATATGAAAACATTATCTTGCTTTACAGTCACAACAAATGATTTAAAAAATAGTAGATAATACCTACTGCAGAAAGATGATAAATGATTTGCCTAAACTTATGTAGCTAGGAGGGGGCAGACTGAGAATTAAAAGAAGTCATTTTCCCCTTTGGGTCTAAAGCTGAATGAGTGAAGGGAAATGCACGTATCAGTCAGGTGGCCTGAAGTGAGGTAACTTGATATACCAAAAAGGCCTAAGTCCCCATGGAGTAGTCAAGCCAGAGTGAACCGTGGGGTCTATAGAAGCATAAAAGCAGAAGGGTGGGAGAAAGTGAGAGGGAATGTTAAAGGGAAGGGAAGAAATGGGAGGGAAAGAAGAGGGAGGGAAACCGGGATGAATACTCAATATGTTTGTAAAAGTAGAAAAAAATAAACAACAAGAAAATAAAAAGAATACATGTAGAATAGAATAGTGCACAGATTTAAGTTCATGTAACTACAGCTATTTGATTTTTTTTCAGAAGATTCTAATATCCTAATTGGAGAAAAGACATCATCTTTAACAAATGATGTTGGGGAATATGAATCTCAATATGAAGATGAGTGAGACCAGATATTAATCTTTCACCTGTCTTGCTTTTTATTTCCTTTCCAGTCAAAGATAGGGGGCCACATTCTTTGTATAGCGTCCATGTATATATGCAATAGGGAATGCACATCAGCTGTCTGTGTATACTGTGATGTTTTTTCTGAATCTCACAGCCTGTGTTAGGGCTATGAGTTCAGCCCATTGAGTAGAGGTTCCTTGACTGAATCCCCTCCTCTGAAATCATAGCAGATCCTACATACTTGATTCTGTCTGGGATATAACTGCTCCAACAGTGAACAGTGCATCATTATCTGCATCTTTTAGTGGGACATCCGTCAGATCTGGTTTGGAGAACTATACCAGATTGGTTACCTCAGTGCATTCATGCAAGGTCTCAATTGGGTCTGTAGCTGGCAACAGTCTGGCTGGATTCATGATTGTTGTTTTGTGGAACTGTATGTAGGGCTGGTCCAGTAGGCGTGGAATGAATCACTTTTATATTGGATATGAACCTCTCCAGTGTTCCTCTGAGGAGGGTCTCTACCAAACGAGGAGTTTTTAAAAATGATTTTTTTTGCCCCTTAGTTTATTTATCTGCCTCTTTTAGCAATACAGCAATTGCTGCTACAACTTGGATGCAAATTGACTATCCAGATGCTACTGGATCCATCTTCTTGGAGATATATAAGACTGACCCTTTCAATGGGTCTATGGCCTGTGATAGGATCTCTATACCCTTAGTCCTTCATCCACAAACCAATGGAAAGGATTGGTGACATCACAAAGTGCCAAGAGTGGTGCTGACACCAAAGCTCTTTCAAAATCTCAGTAAATCCCCAAATCCATGGGTGCCAATAGTCCACTACTCCCAGGAATTCCCATACTTGTTTCTTAATTTCTGGGTTTTGTATTTGAAGGATGATCAAGATACAACTGGATGATAGGATATGTTTATTTCCAGGCTTTCTTTGCAGCATCTTATTGTCCACAGTTTCTGCAGGAGTTCTTCTGTGTGTGTCTCTGCCACAGTTCGCCTCCATCTCAATGGCAATAAGAAGATTGTTCACATATTGTAGCAGGGTACATTGGAGTTGGATCTCCAAGAGATCTACACTTAGTACCTCATCAAGCAAGGTTGGAGAGTTTTTGAGCCTCCAGAGCAACCTGGTCCAGGTAAATTGTCCCATGTAACCTCTTTTGGAGTCAGTTCATTCGAAACAAAGATGGGCTAGTAGATTGGGGCCAGCAGAAAGGAAAAGAAGTCAATCCTGAGATCTAACACAGTATAGAACAGTCTGTCATATGGAAGCAAACTCAAGAGGATATAGGGGTTAGGGACTATGGATGAATTGTCTCAACTCTCCTGTTAACTTCTCTGAATCCCTGGCTTTGATTGGAAGCAGCAGATTATTCCAAGGAGAATAACAAAGAGTAAATATTCTTGCTTGTCTTGGAGTCAGTTTATATGTTTGACAATTCTTAGCCTTGCTTCCTGACTCATGGGGTCCTATTTCACCTTCACTGGAGTGGTTGTACTTGACAATTGGATGATAATTAAAAGTCAGTGTGCTGACAATCCTAGTGGGTTGCTTTCAGCTCAGAAAGAAGAAAACTGTTCTGGTAACCATCAAAAATTGTCCAGCCAGTTTAGGAGCTCCTCCTTGGATAATAGGCAGGTGACCAGAATCTTCAAGGGAGATGAATCTGAGTTTCCATTTCACTGTTTCTCCCAAAATGATAGTTGCTCCCAGCTATTGTAAGAGATCTCTCCTCAGCAATTGATAAGGAAAGTCTGGAATAACAAGAAAAGAGTGAGTAGTACTCAGGTTTACTTTTTGAGAAGTGGACCATGGTTAGAAGATAGTTTTTCCTATCACTCCTTGTATTGATATCTGTTGGAATGTCAGGGATTCCCAAGGGCTTCTTTAACACTGAGTGAGAAACACTCAACATACAAGAAACGGAATATGCTTGCCCCCTACCATCATCATTATCATGGCCTCCTAGGGCTGATCAAGATGGAACCCTGGCACCATCTTCCCTCTTTGAGAGACAAAAAGAATGGGATATTGTTTTTCTTTTCTTGGCTTGGACAGTCCTTTCTGCTTATAATGAACACATTGATACTTTTTCAATTTTATTTTTCCATTTTTATATTTTTATATTTTATATTTTTCCATCTCTATATTTCCTATCTTTTGTCTTCTATATTCCTGGATTCTCTTAGTGCTACTACTACCACCTTTACTATTTTTTATTCTAAGTTTCTTCTACGGTATCACAATTATTACAAACTTTCTAGGAGATTTCTAGCAACTGAGACCTATTCATTTCTTCAAATTCCTCCAACTTTTGTAATTTCCTTCTTATATCAGTGGATGACTGGGTGACAAAAGCAATGTTTGTAGCTCATTGTTATTTGGATATGTCTGGGTCTATTGGGGTAAAAACCCAGCAACCCTTGCTTTGTTTAATATTGTACTTGAAGTTTTATCTTATAAGAGAGAGACAAAAGGTATACAAATAGGAAAGGAAGAAGTCAAGCTATTCCTTTTTGCTGATGACATGATTCTACATCCAAGAGACCCCAAAGAAAAGTAGTTGCGCAAAGGAACTACTGGGCCCAGTAAATATGTTCAGTATAATGGCTTTAAAATTATAATATAATTATAAAATTAACATCCAAAAATTGCCTATATGCCAAAAAGGAACAAAGCAAAAAAGTTCTAAGAGAAACAATTGCATTTATTATAGCTTCAGAAAAATTCATATACATTGGAATAAATCTAACCAAGGATGTGAAAAACATATACAATGAAAACTTTTAAACTTTAAAGAAGAAAATTACGGAAGCAATGAGAAAATGAGAAGATCCCATGTTCCTGGATCTGTAAAAATAACATAGAGAAAAATGACTGTCCTACCAAAAGCAATATACATATTCAATGCCACAGCAATCAAAATTCTGTAGTAATTATGAATAGAAATTGATAAAACAATTCCAAAATTTATATGGAAGAACAAAAGGCCCATGATAGGAAAGCAACGCTGAGTATAAAAACTCTTCCAGAGTCATTATCATACCAGATCTTAAACTGGACTGCAATAATAATAATAAACACCATGGTATTGACTTAAAAACAGAGCTAGCAATCAAAGGATTAGAACTGAAGATCCAGATATAAGAACATGTCAGGGCTGGAGAGGTGGCTCAGGGGTTAAGCCTCTGCCTTGCAGGCGGAAGGTCCTGAGTTCGGATCCTAGACCCCACGTATAGACGCCGGGTGGAAGCAGGGCGGCCTGTGTTTCCGGTCCTGGTAGGGCGGAGCCTGTGAATCTCGGGGCAGAGTAAACAAGGAGGAGGTAGAGGCGTCCATAGTGGTTCCGGAATTTGTCCATGGTTCTACACACACACACACACACACACACACCTACATACGCACGCGCACACATGCATACATGCACAATTGAATAAAAAAAAAAGAACATTTAATGTCAAATGACTTGTTAAAGTCAAGTGATTTTTGATGTGGATGCTAAAAAAGTTGTAAAAAGGACAGCATCTTCAACAAACGATGCTAGACAAAATTGGATATCTACATGTAAACGAATGAAATTAGACCTTTCTCTGTCACCCTGCACCAAAATTAACTTCCACTGGATCAAAGAGCTCAATGTTAGATCAGAATATGTGAAGCTCCTAGAAGAAAGAATAGGGAGTACACTGGACATCACTGGACTAGGTCAGCATTTTCTGAATAGGAACCTTAATGCAAAGGAAATAAGGCCAACACTAAACAAGTGGGATGTCATGAGACTGAAAGCTTCTGTTTATCTAAAAAGCAAGCAACAATGCAAGCCACATAATATGAAAAAAATTTCTCCAACTATCAGAGAAATAATATCCATAGTATACAAAGAACTCAAAATATAAATATCAAAGATGCAAAACACCCTATTAAAATGGGCCTTAGAACTAGAAAGAACTTCTCAAAGAAGACAAATGTCTTCAAAACATCTTTAAAAAGTGCTCCACCTCCTTTCCAGAGAAATGCAATTTAAAACAACCATGAGATATCATTTTACCCCAGTCAGAATGGCTAAAATCCAAAACACAAGCAATAACAAATGCTGGAGATGATGTGGGAAGAAGGGATCCCTTATTCATTGCTGATGATAATGTACACTTACACAGCCCCTTTGGAGATCAATATGGAGATTCCTAAAAGAAATAAACAGTTGATATGTCATACAACACAGGAGTAGAATGGATAAAGAAAATGTGATACATATATGCAAGAGGACATCATTAAGTTGTTAAGAAAATGAATTAATGAAATTTACTGGTATACTAATGGAGTCTGAAGAAATATACTAAACTAAGTATCCCAGACACAGAAAGACAGATGCAGTACATCCTCCCTGACAAGTGTTCCTTACATGAAACCCTCGAAATGATACACTCAACGGGAAACTTCTGTAACACCTAATAAATACAAGAAATGTAAGTCAGGAGGCAGAAGGGAAGAAGATCTCAAAGAATTAGAGACACAAGAACAAACAGGTGAATAAGTCCATTATGAGAGAAAAATCTCAAGTGAAAGGGAAGTAAGGGGATAGGTCTTAATGAGGCATGTCATAAGCACAGGTGTCAACTTGACAGTTGAAGGTTAGAGCTCTGGGCACATTTGTAGAGAATTAGTTGTTGAGTTAAGCCCAGAGGAAACCTGCAGGAGATCGTATAGCTGATGGGGAAGGCCCAGCCCATGGTTGATGAGACTAGGACCTGGAATAAAATACAGGGAGCTGATTAAGAAAGTTGGCATCCTTATATATACTTGGACAGACATGCTGTTCAAAAAATTAAAAACTTATTGCAGAATTTGATGAATGATATCACCTTAACGAACAAACAACTTCTTGGAAAAGTAGAATGTGATTAAACCTCAAACCTAGTAAGAACACAAGGTGTAAAAGTTAAGAGAAAGTGCTGTGGAGTAAGCCAGTGTTTGTCTCCATGAGGGCTTTGTCACTAATTAGCTATGGAAATTTGGTTAAATTGCAAAAATTCTCTGTGTGCAAGTTTGTTGATCCATAAACTTGTTTTAATAATAGAAATAAAAATTCTACTTATGACTAAAACACAAGACTTATATTCCTAATAAGATTATAGTTTCCTAATATATTCCTTATATTTTTAATAAGATTTACAACAGAAATGATGAGCAAAGAACTTTATGAGAAAAATAAGCTATTCTTTATTATATTTATGCGTGAATCAACTACTAATTTGCCTTAACTTTCTATTTAAGCTGGTGTGTGTGTGTGTGTGTGTGTGTGTGTGTGTGTGTGTGCCTTCAAAGGAGTTTCAATCCCCAGAAATTGTCTTTTTCTCATTTAATATTTCTGTTTAAATTTTGATGAACATATCCACTTATTTCCACAGAATCAGTGATATATGTTCATGCAATGAACATGCAATGCATGTTTTGTTTTTTGAAATCACAGACATTTTGGTATTTGTAAGCAAATTCAGGAAACCTAACTAACAAATGAATGTCCTTTGAATTCACATTCCTGCCTATTTCCTTTAAGATACTGAGATAGTTGCATATGGAGCTAATTTGAAAAAGTAACATTCCTTTACTTCCATATTTGAATACTCCAAAGAATAATAACAAAAAATGACTTGAATATGTTAATTCAGCAAGTGTACTTTCCAGTAAGTCTTCTCCCTGAGCTAGAACCCTCAACCATCAAATTGAATCTGTATCTAACTATGACAATGTCTTTACTATTGTGAAAAGAGCTGCTATAAACATGGTTTTATATATGACTCAGTTGCACGATATCCTTGGGATATTCTCAAGAGTAGCATAACTGGGTTATATGGTATTTCAATTTTTAACTTTTTTAAGAATCTCCAAATTGATCTCCAAAAAGGGTTGTATGAATTTATAATTCTGTCAGCAATGTATTAGAGTTTATTTCTCCTAGTATCCATACCAGGATTTGCTGTGGTTTGTGTTTTGGATCTTAAGTCATTCTGACTGGAGTGAGATGATATCTCAGGATAGTTTTAATTTGCATCTCCCTAATGACTGGAGAGGTAGAACATTTTTAAAGATGTTAATTAGACATTCAAATTTTGTCTTGTGAGAAGTTTCTTTTTAGTTCTTTAGCCCATTTTAATGGCTTTGTTTACTTCCTTGTTATCAATTTTTCAAGTTCTTTGTGTACTCTGAATATTAGACCTCTTTTGGATGTATGGTTAGTGAAGATCCAGCATATTCTACTCAAAATAAGGCTGCTGGAACCAGGAATTTACTATGAGACTTATCCTTGCCTAGAACTGCACTATGTATTATATATCAACATTCCCCCATAGAATAGTGAGGAACTCAGGAGAAATAAGTACATGTAGGTGGATTCTTAGAGGCTAAGGGTAGACAGATGGAAGAGGGTGTTTCTATCACCGGATCTGCCACAGAAGCCTGAGACCATACTAATGCAGACAACCCAAAGGCAACCCCAAGACCCACATAATCTGTCAGGAAGGTGAGAGGGAAAGGGATGAATTGGTGAAGGGAGGAGACGTTGGGAAAGAAAGGAGGGAGAGACGGAGAGTGAATTAGACGGGACAGAGACAGAGTGTGTAAAACCAAAAAAATAAAAAAGTAATTTCATAAAAGGTAATTTACTGAATGGCTGCCTAGTATCAGCAGAATCAATGAGAAAATTAAAAAAAAAACTTAACCTTGAGATGAAGCAATTGAAAGCATAAATAATAACAGCTCAGTAACTCATCCATCTGGCTGAACATGGAAAAGTGAATGAGCTAGGCTCTTTATTATTTACTAAGTTCTAAATTTTTCACCAAATCAATCAGTTTTTCTTGAGTTATATATCTAACTTTTAGAGACAACATGGTGGGACATATATTTGACACCCAAATCATCTGCAAATAAATAAAAAAATTCCCAAAAACCTCAATAAAATAATTAGTAGTTAGCCAAGCAACAATAATAACATATCTTCTATAGTACTGAATTTAGTGATTCTGACCATTATTTATTTTGAGTTTCACTATCTGCACTTAATGGTTCCTACAGAGATACTTTCATTTAGACCTTTATTGTGATGATAAAGTAATTTACAGAGATTACATGGTTTATTCATTGATGATGTTACCTAAATATATGATTAAAAATCAATGAGCAGTAGTAGATATATAACCAGAGTATCTCATGTGTGTCTTATGGTAATTCTAGAAAAAAGGTTAAAAGTATAGTTTGGCTCAATGCAAGGTCTCTTTTTAGCTTTCATTAGAAAGTACCTTTAAGCCCTGTCTCTAGGATGCAAAAAGATTTCTACGTGCAAAGCTTTAAAGTTATAAATTTCTCCATAACTTTGAAGAAACTTCCAAAGGTACATCACACATATTAAAGCAAAGATCAAACACATTAGTACCTAATAGGAATCTCATTCCTCCATTTCTCCCATACTCAGGGCAGAGAGCATCTGCTTCATGATCAATGTCTCCTCCCCAAAAAGTTGCACATGCTTTCCTTAGTGCTAGTGGGATCAAGACCAAAGAGTGATCCTGGCCACACTGCCTGATCTGGGCAAAGGTCCTGGAAATCACCTCCAGACCCTGCCCCCTCATCCCACCCACCTACCCTGAAGATATAAAGTCCATCATTCCTTCTTCCATCTTTCTTTCTTTTGTTTTTTTCTCTTTCTTTTTTTCTCTCCCTCTTCCTACAATTGGTTTAACAGTTTGGAACTTCATTAAAAACTCCCACTTAGTTCATAGTACAGTGCATTTTTGAGGTAAATATCTTATATTTATACCTTATGGTACCAAGTTCTCTCCATTTCACAATAATACTTCACTAACTGATGCCAGATACTCTTAGTCTCTAGCAACACCCCACTTCTCTATACCATTCTCTGTCACAGTTACTCTTTCTTTCTTCTGCTGTTAGACAATATTCATGCACAAGGAATTTAAGGGGAGAAAAGGAGAAATAGCCTCTTATGGCAGAAAATGTGTGGCAAGGAGCAGAAGGTAGAATAGAGATTTTTGAAGTATGTCCTTATGATTCTCTGAATTTCCTTGGTATAGGTTGTGATACCTTCATTGCAATCTGTAATTTTGTTAATACGTGTTATCTCTTTTGGTTTTGATTAGTTTGGCTAAGGGTTTATCAATCTTGTTTATTTTTTTCAAAGAACCAGCTCTTCATTTGATTTACTCTTTGTATTGTTTTCTTTATTTCAATTTATTTCTCCCATGATCTCATTAATCTCTACCTATATACATCTTTGGGGATTGGTTTTCTCATATTTCTCTAAGGCTTGTTAAATTATTTACTTGTACTGTCTCTACATTTTCAATGTAGGTGTTGAGTGTTAGGACTCAATTTAGGACTACCTTCATTCTGTCCCACAGATTCAAGTATATGTTTTTATTAAGTTCCAGGCATTTTCAGATTTCCATTTTGATGTCTTCTTGGGCCTATTTTTCACTCAGAAGAATGTTGTTTAGTTTATTAGAGTTTGTATACATTCTCCTGTTTATCTTGTTATGGATGTTTGGTTTTATTCTGTAATGATCAGGTAGAGAACAGAATGTAATTTCAATCTTCTTCCATTTGTAGAGTCTTGCTTTGTGGCCTAGTATGAGGTCTATTATGGAGAAAGCTCCATGGGCTGCTGGGAAGATTGTGTATCCCTTGGTAATAGGATGGAATGTTTGGTAAATGTTGGTGTTTTATTTGGTTTGTGACTTGATTCAGTTAGACTGTGTCTCTGTTCAGTTTTTGGCCTGTTGACATGTCTAACAAACACTACTATTATCAAGTTTGGGTTGATTTGTTGTTTAAAGGTTGTAGTGTTTGTTCAGTGAATGTGGATGAATACTATGTTTGGTGCATATACAATTTTGTGAAGTCTTTTGATGGACTGTCCTCTTAATGAGTATGTAGTATCTTTCTGTGATTCTTATGATTTGTTTTGGTTTGAATTCTATTTTGTAGATATCAAAATGGCTACTCATGCTTGTTTTCTAGTTCTATTTGCTAGGAATACCTTTGAACAGCCTTCTACCTTGAGATAGTGCTTCTACTTTTTTGATCAGGTGTGCTTCTTAAAGGTAGCAATTGGTTGTGACTTTTAGTACATATTTTAGTTTATACCTCTTACTTGTAAAGTTGAGTGGTTGTGACTTTTAGTACATGTCTCTTACTTGTGGAATTGAGTCCATTGATTCTGAAGATATTTGGCAATTCCTGTCCTTTTCTGAATTTTGTGATTTTTATATTTGTGGTTGTTCTGGCATTGTTTTTCTCTTATAGTCTCTTGAGTGTTGTTATCATTATCTTCAGTCTTGAGTATTTTTTTCTAGTATCTTCTCTAGACCTGCATTGCAGTCATGTGGACCTTCAGTTTATTTTTGTCATGGAAAACTTTTCTTTCACTTTCAATCATGACTGATAGTTTAGCTGGATATAGCAGTCTGGTTTGGCATTTGTGGCAAGTCATCATTCTTAACTAGAAGTATGTCTCTCCAGTCTTTTCGCATTTTTAATTCTTCCATTGAAAAATCTGGTGCTCTTCTGATAGTCTTTCCTTTAAATATGACTTTTTTTTCTTTTTGTGTCTCTCTAAATTTTATTTTCATCCTGTTTCTGCAGTGTGTTGAGTATTATGCATGGTGTATTTCTATTTTGGTCATATCTGATTAATGTGTGGAATTCATCTTGTACTTGTACATGGACCTTTATGCTAGATGTGGAAAGTTTTCATTTATGATGCTGTAAAGAATATGTCCTGGATTGTTTCCTTGGGTTTTTTTTTGTTGTTGTTCTGGAATTCTATGGATGTGCATGTGTGGATTTTTCATGTTATCTGACAGTTATTGAATGTTCCTTTCATGTATCTTTTATCCTTTTTAGATTTTTTTAAAAAATTTGTTCTGTAATCTTGTCTTCAAGTTCTTACATTCTGTCTTTTACTTGATCACTTCTGACTGTGAGACTTTATACTGAGCTTTAGTGTACTTAGTTTAGTTTTTATTTCGTTTTATTTTGGCTTGGGATTTTTCAACAGTTCTGTGCTTATTTTTGTTCCCTCAATTGTCTTTTTCATTTCATTTTCTACTTATTATTTTGCTGCATACATATGTTCATGTATTTATTCATTTCTTCTCAGAATTATTATTTTACCTTTTTTAGCTCTTCTCACATTTCCTTGATTGTGTTAATAATAAACTCTTGGATTTCATTTTCCTGTTTATTAATTTCTTGGCCAATATCCAGAAATTATAGTGGTAGGTATTTATCATTTTAGGGTTGGTGATTTTTATGAGATATTTTTTCTGGACTTCAGTGTATTTTGTGGTTTTACAATGTAGCCTGGACATCTTGTGTTAGATTTTTATTATTCTCTTTGATATATGTTTCTGACTCTTCTGAGTCAAGTGGGATTGACTGTCTTTGACAGTTGTTGGAACTCTTTTCCTAGATCTGGATAGGATGGTGTTGTTCAAGGGTTAACCTATGGTTACTTGGTGCTGTTTTGTGAATATGGTGGCTGCAGTGCATTTGAAGTGTGTAAGCCAAGCCCTGGTTTGGAAGTGAAAGGGTTTATGATGGATGTTTAGTTAAGAAATTGACTATTGGAAGTCAGATTTGGTGGGTGAGCCTTGGCTTAAGCATCGTAACAGTTTCAAAAGGATAGGATAGTATGAGTACAGAAGAAGTGGAGGATTAGAGTTGGGGTAGAAAAGATAACTTTTAGTGTTTATTAGAAGTATGTAAGAATGAAGGATTAGGATGAAGTCATTAGGAGTGGATGTATGGGGCATGGGTATAATATGGAAATCTTAAGCAGGATTGACTGTCACCTGAAATAAAATGAAAAATAAAATTGATTATTTATGATTGAGTGATAAAGATATCCAAAGTGAATGTAGTGATTCTCATTCTCAGTGATATCTTGATTGGATATGCTCAATTAGAAGGCTTCTGTGGTGTCTAATAGATTCCTGGATATTTTAACAGCTACCAGGGGACAGGATAGTACTGAAGTACTGGGATATGGGATATGGGTTGAGAACATGCCATGCCATTAGTAGGGACAGGGTGCCTGGAAATCATGCCTTGTGTTCTCCAGTCCAGTTTATCAAGCTGTTTTCTTGGCTAAGAACATACCATATAGAATATAGATTTTGAAGATATCTTTTGATCTTCTGATTTTCATTTTGCATGTTATTAGACATCCATGATTAGTCTAATATTGCTGATTTTATTGTATCTTGTCACTTTTTAACTTATCTGGCTAATCTTCAATAAATTTAATTTTTTAAATATCCAACTGTTTGCTTCAATGATTCTTTGCATTATTTATCCCCATCTACTGCTTTTAAGTTTTGATTCTTCTTGTTTACAAAAGCCTTAGGTTACAATCTCTACTTGTTTGAGTTGTAGTTGATTTCGGGAAGCTCTTTCATTTCCTGGTGTCTTCTTTACTGTTTTCCGTGTTTGATTTTTCATTATATAGATCTCTTATCTAATTGGTTTGGTTTATTCTAAGGTATTTTCTGAGTATATTTTTAATAAAATCGTTTCCCTCATATACTTCTAAATTTGTATGCCCTTAGTGTATGTGAAGTCTGCTGATTTTTTATTCTCATTTATCTCCATCTTTTATCATATTGTAACTAAGACTTCACAGCTATGCTTAAATCGGAATGGTATGTACTTGCATAATTCTTCAACTTAGTGGGAATGCATGAATTTTTCTCCATTTGGCCAAAAATTTACTATTAGCTATTTCTATATAGCAATTACTACATAGAAATACGTTCTGTACATCTCTACATGTCAGGTGTTTAATTATAGATAAGACTGAATTTTGTCAAAGATAATTTTTCATCTGACATGATTATTTTGTTCATTTAGTCCTTTTTCACAATGAATTATATTTATTAATTTATATGTGTTGAAACATTCCTGCAACTCAGGAAGTAATACAGTTTCATCATAGTGATCTTTTTATGTAGTCTTGATTCAGTTTGTGAACTTTTATTAGAAATATTTGCATATGTGCTTATCAGGAAGATCAGGCAATAATTCTCTTTTATTATTGATGCTGTTGTTCTGTCCAAATTTTGTTTGGGTATTAGAATAATTATGTCTTCATAAAAAACAGTTTGGAAGTGTTCCTTTTATACTTTGTGAAATAATCTTATAAGTATTGGTACAAGCTCTTCTGTAAAGATCTGGGCAAAATTCTGGGCCAAATAACTCTGGCCTTAGATTTTTTTTTTCTGGGAAACTGGTTTTTTAAACATTTGTTTAAACTGTTTATTTCATCTTGTTTTAACTTTGATTACTGATATGTACTTAAAAGTATAGGCCACCAGTGCCATCTTCATTCAGCACTTTCATGTGGGATTTGAAGATCTGAATTCAGTTCCTTTTGTGGCAAAGAATTTATCCCCTAAGCCATCTTATCTCCCTGACAAATAAGTCACTGGATGGTATCACATACCTTGTACTAAGAATTTTAATTGTCTATGTCTTTTTGGAGGTATTTCTCAGGGTAGTTTCTATACTAGCTTATATTCCTGCTTCTGTGTTCACCTGTCAAGGAGCAGTTTATTTTTTCACTACTTTATTTTTTTAAGTATTTTTTATAAAATACAGAAGGTTTCCATCTAGTGATTTTCTATATATTTAGTGTTGCTTGCTATTCCTCGACCAATTCTTATACACTATTCCCTCTTCTAACTCATCCTTAAGCATTTCTCCCATTATTCCTCTTTCTATCATCTTACCACATGTGGTTTTTTACATCCCTTCATTTAAAGTCTTCTTTCATCCTATTAACTCCAGCCTTTATCATGAAGGAATGTTGAGTTTTGTCAGTCTTTCTCTGCATCTATTGGAAAGATTATATGATTTCTATTTTTAATATCCTTTATATGGTGAAGTCCTTTTTTATTTACGAATGTTAAACCATCCTTGCACTTCAGGAATAAATCTAACTTAATCACAGTTAATTACCTTCGTAGTATGTTTTTGGATTAAATCCCTAGATATTGTGTCATCATGCCACAATAGTTAGTTGGCCTCAAGAGCTGTGTTATGAGTCTCTCTGTCAGCAATCATCTACCACTCAAAGAATTTAATTGCTAAAGCAGACAGCATCAATACTCTATAATTGTGAGCACACGCTATCCATTGGATAAAATAAATTAATTACCTCCCCTCTGAGTCCTTTGACCTCCCAAGCCAGCTTTTAGTCCTGGATCCACATATGAAATACCCCTGTGTAGTTTTATATAGAAACAAAAAGCAGTTGGTAACACCTAAAACTTTCTGTGTCACCATTGCACAAGAAGACACATCTTGTTTGATAATTCCACAAGAAATCATTCAGGGGTTATAGCAAAGAAAAGCTGTTAGACATAATTCTCCCCAGCAGTCTGTGTAGCAGTTTCAAACACTTCAAAGCTAATGAGCAGGAAGAAAACATTTCCAATGCAGTTGAAACTTGTTTTCTTAATGTTCTGTACTTACAGTAAGTGATGTCTTCAATAGTAGGGGTGAGGTAGTTAGATACATCTGTCAACTTTACAGTTTCAGGCTGAATTTTGGGCACAGTTGGGAAGAATTGATCGTTAGGGCAAGCCTGCAAGTTTATTGATATGGAAGACCCAGTCTATAATAGATGGTGCTTTCCAGTGGCAGACCAGATAAAAAGAAGTGCAATGGAAAGGGACTTGCCCTCCTCTTGCGTTGAGTCTACTACTGGTCTGTTGCTATCTTTCTCCACTGCTGATGTGACTGCTGCTGTTCTTGGCTGACATCTAAACCTGATACCTTGGGCTTTGCTGCTATTCCTTGCTGATGTAAGAGCCCTGCCTCTTCAGCCCTGTAGTATGGTTGAAGTTTGAGACTTTCCAAGGATCCATAGGTCTTTTGAGATATTCAAGAAATGACCATCTACAGGCAGCTATTGTCAGACTACTTTGATTTAATTTGAGAGCCAATCTAACAAGTTATTTTATGTATGTATCCATTCTATCAGGTCTGTTCCTCTAGAGAACCCTGACTAATACAATAGTGTCACCATCAATTCTGAAATACAACAAATACTACTGGCCTTTATGGTTTGTGGAACCTCTGGACCAACAGCTCTTAAGATGGTTGTCCACACCTGGCACCGTGGTGATCATTTAATAAAAAATAAGGTTTTTGGGAGCACCTTCGATTATCTCTGTAGTACTCTCTTATTTTTAAACTCTTAGTGCTGCTTTTGCTCTTCTTTCAATGTTTTTCCAAATCTTTAATGAAACCTTTTCACAGAGTGAACAGAATCTCACAATCTCAGAAGTGTCCTTTTTATATTTTAGATGATTCTCAGGAGTGAGAAGACAAGGGATATTATATATATATATATATATATATATATATATAATTAAGATCCAACATGAAAGGCTTCCATAGAATTTATCAATTGTTTCCTTGAAAGAGAAATGTTAAGCCCACTGCCATGGATGAAAGGTACTTACTTTCTTACCTGGATTCCTGTAGCCTATGTGTACTTTCCCTGGTTTTCTCTGGTTCACATCCTGTTTTACTTCCATGTATCATCTCCAAAGGGTTCAATGGTTCAGACTCAAGCTGCAGGCCCATTCTTAGGCCTTAATATCCTCTTATGTGCCTGTTTATCAGGCTAGTTACCTGCTTCTAATAGGCTCTAGGATGGCACTGAGACTAACTTTAGTTGTTGTCACTCCATCGGCCATAACTAACTGCTGTGACAACTTTGTGACCGGCTCTGGAATGGTTCTGCACTGGCACCTAAGCTCCAGACACTTACTGTGTCTCTTCCTTAGTCATACCTGGAAATCATGAGAGCTCTGGGCTAGGTGAACAATCTCTACCCCCTGCATATCTTTTTGCAGGAGATGAATGTACATAGTTTATTCTGGTGATATTTGATTTTTGGTGCCATTTTGTCATTATTGTCCACCCTGACACAATAATGACAAAAAGCTTGTTTTTTTTTTCTCAGCTGTATTTTTAACACTTATGTCTTCTGTCTATTGTTCTGAAAAGTTTAAAGCTTTCTAGGTGCTCGCTAGCATGTTATTTGAGTTATTATCATTCTTTCCTTAGGAACTTTAGCTTGACACAAATCTTGCCACATCTGCCTTTGGCAAGCAATGGCAAAACTTTGTCTGTTTCATCCTTTTCTCCTCTAAACTATTTTATCACCTTAAAGAACTGTTTGCATGCTGGATCTGATTTATATGCTTGCCTAAGTCACAAACATACATCAGAATCTTTCTTACCCTGTAAATTTCATGTTCCACTAAGGGGTTAAAAATGCCACTGAAGCTCTCTATAAGTGTCTTGCAGTTTTCTCTTGAACTACCTTCTTCCTTAGCTGTTTGATGAAGATTGTCCTAACTTCCCAACAAACTGTGCATCAACCACCATTTTATTTTAAGCCCCCCCCAATAATGTCTTTCAGTTGTCTTCCATACCCTGACATTCATGGGAACCTCATGCAGCAATAACCAAGTGTTCTTAATGTATCATATGAATTAACCCATTCAGTTCCCCTGTATTGCTTAATGTTATGCATCCTTTATCTCAGGGACAGATGGGTAGTTACATCATTTAGTTTTTCTTTCTCCATACCACTCAGGCTAAGCCATCTACACCCATGTTCCACAGCATTACAAGACAGGTTCCAATAGACTTTTTCATTACTTCCTTAAAAGTATTTCCCAATTTAAACAATACAAGTACCTAGCAACCATAGTTGTTCTATCTCATTCTCTCTTTTATCCAATTTTTCTTGCCAAGTCATGGCCAATACACCAAATAATAGTTGCATCTCTTTCTCATTGTAACTCCTCCTTCCCACAATTTCCTTATGTGCAGGCACTCAGCATCAGAAACATAGCCATGGCCAGTCAATCTCCACGGCCATGGTATACAACTCACAAGGACTGCAATATTTGCTCTAGAACATAAACTATCCTTACAGCATTTCTGCTCTCCTACAGTGGGGCCCGTTCATCAAGCATCATGTCATGCCACTACACAAATGACTAACCCTCCCAGGATTCCAAAACACATCCCACTAGCTTAGTTTTATGGTCCATTCACATATCAAGATCCATGCAATCACCACTTTAATAGGTTGTAACTACCATACACTAAATAGGAAAGAGCTATAATATGATGACCTTTTCTTATCTATGCTCTATCATCAGACAGTTCATACTCAGTTACATGCATTGCTATCAATATTTACTTACTTTTGTTTATACCTTGGAGAAAACCACTTTCCCACAAGTCTCAAACTTTGTTGGATTAGAAAATAGATTTAATTTCTTCCTGTCTCCATGAAATCCATTTTAACATCAAAGATATAAACTAACTTATGACAAAATAATGGGAAATATTTTTATGATATATAGCATTTTCCTCTAGGAATAACATAATGCCCTCTTGGACTTTGACCTAATCTAGCCTAAGTAAGAATTTACACAGCAATTTGAAATAGTTCATCCTAAAGAATGGTTCATAACTTCAGAGACTCTATATCAACCACCTAGAACTAGGCCAGCCTAATCTCTCCCCATCCTGAAGCTCAGGGAAGAAGGGGAGGTAAGATTGTAAGAGCACAAGGATGGGAGGAGCAATGATATGCAAGATACTCCACACAAGTTAGGGCCGAAACAATCATAATTGGACTTTGCATGCCTTGTGCAATGTCCAACACACTATTGACCCTACAAAGTCTAGCATGGACTAAAGGCACTAGGATCCTTGGAGGCAAGGGATTGACAGCCACAGTAGTGTTCCTATGCTTAGGTGGGACACAGGAAAGGGTTCTGGGAAATAATACTGGGTCCTTGCACCTCATCGGAGAGTAGGACCCAGAGGAGAATTGGGCATGCACATTTAAGGATGCTCCGGGGATGGGAGGGGGAGGCACTGGGGGATAGGGAGGGTGGGGGAGGGGAGGGGGCACAGGGCAGTGGGAGGTCAGAGAGAGGGAGGGGACGGGTGTACCTGTTAAGTCTGTATGAGTGAAAATTAAAAAAAAGAAAGGTTCATAAATAAATAGCTCATCAAATTTCAAAAAGTTCCTGAACTTAAGACTGAGTAGGTACAGTTGTAATTAAAGATGTTAATGAATTCCTGTCACTGTACTGTGTTTATTGTTTTTTCTTAGAACTCATTTGATCAACTGTACTTGTATTGCTATTAATACCATATACATAAAAGACCCAAATAAATAAAATTAGGGACAACAGAAGATATATTACAACAGATACAAAAGAAATATAGACAATTACAAAGCCATACTTCGAGCATATATTCTCCACTAATTTGAATAACCCAAAGGAAATGGATGAATTTGTGAATGCAGGTGACTACCAAAGTATGAGCAAGATTAATCAAATAATATAAACATATATACAACAATTAAATAGATTGAGGGAATAATTTAAAACCTCATGGCTTAAAAAAAAAACAGGGACAGACAAATTCAGCAGAGAACTATACCAGACCTTCAAAGATAAGCTAATACTTCTCAAATTATTTAGTAAAATGGAAAGTGAAGGGACACTTCTAAACTCCTCTTTTGAGGTCAGTATTACCTTGACAGCAAAATCAAATGAAAACACATCATAAACAGAGAAGTATAGGCCAATCTTCCTAATGAAGGCAGAAATAAAATAAGAGAACAAGCTTTCCTTCATGCCTATCTTAGCTTTGAATAACAAACCCTGTGCTTAACTGAGAATACACATTAAGTCTACAAAATACAAATGGTGGACTGAAGAGATGGCTTAGTGTCTTGCAAGCAGACAAACCTGAGTTTGGATCTCAAGTCCCACTTGAAAAAAACAGGTGGAAACAGCAGCCCACACTTCTGGTCCTGGTGGGCAGAGGCTGGGATAATTCCAGAGCAAACCAAGGAGGTAGAAGCAATCAAGAATGATTCCAAAAATCACCCTTGGTCCTCCACAGGGACACACAGTGCCCTCTGACACACACACACATGCACACACACACACACACACACACACAATTAAGGAAAACACAAAGGACCAGTATGACAGGGTGTATGGGGAGAGATGCCCTGAAAGGAAGAGGAAGTAAAAGAGCACAAATGATATTAAGGCTTAAAAAGGTACAATAGAAGAAATTGTTTTAAGTTTAAATAGAGAAAGAAGTAGGGGAGGGCAAATTGACTCTAAAGACATATAATAAAAGCATATGGAAACTTAACAACATAAATATCCTACTCTTAAAAGACAAAACAACAAAAAAATGAAAACAAAACTACCAAAATTTTAAAAATTAAGACTATAAATGGAGATACCATGCACAGAAGGGAAGACTATAAATAGCAATCAACATAAAGTGGTACACCCAGAATACATAGATGGTTATACAAAAGCACCCTTACCTGATATGAAATACTTTTGAAGGAGCTGTTGGTCATAAAAGTCTTAGTGATCCCCAATATAATATAAGCTATTGTCATATGTTTTAGTTGCCCACCAGAACTGGACTTTACGACCCTATTGCTGAAAATAACATGCACTTTGGATACTTAACATGAAGAAATGAAGATGAAACTGACCCAAAAGCTTACTCCTTATAGACTAGCTAACATCCAACTGGAATGCAATATTCAAAGTATTCAAAGAAGAATAATCATCAACAATCTTATTCAGCTGGGAATGCTGGGAGCTTCAACCTCATGCAGTCAAAAAGGAAGAGAATTTTGATGTAATAATGGCATGAACAGTATAGATAGAAACAACCTACCACTTTATGATAGGATTTAAGGTTCACTCATCAGTAGGAAATCCATGCCTACTCATTGCTAAGCATGACTTACAAGTCTTGACTGAAGAAAACCCAGTATTAGAGAAAAACCAACAAATATAAATTCCTCAAACAGTCATGACAATATAGCAATTCAAAACATTTATTCTTAACCTGATAGGATAAACTATCTCTCTGTCTACATCCATGAAGACTTCTTTTAATTGAAATTGGTTAATACAGAGAACCATAGCTAAATTAAAGGCAGAAAGTAAGTGATTAAGGAGTATTCAACAAACAAGGCACCCAAAGTGCTACTCAAACTCTCCCTTCCCGCACCCCCCCCCTGCACTGACAACAGCACAAGTTCAGTTACACCATGAAGGATAGAACAGAAAGAATGGAAGAACCAGACTGGGAAAGGAAAACCAAAAAAAAAAAATTCCCTGTGCTGAGAGAACAATGCAATTAAAAATTTACTGCAAAACCAAGTTCATTTGAACAAGACCTATGTAATAAGCATTGGGCTCAAGGCATGTGGGAGAAGGAGAGAAGAGGAGAAAGCAATTCTGTGATATATGGATATTTCAAAACATGTTATATATAATCTATATAATTTTTAGCTAAATAAGTAAAAGTTACATAAAGTAACAAATATTAAAAATAATTTCAAAAATCAATAGCTGTATCATATGACTTTCTAAAAGCAAAATATAATTGATTATCATAAAAGAGCAAAATGGAATGATTTGAGGACTACCAGGAAACAAAAATCAGTCTTGCATATTCTAGGCAAACACTCTAGCACTATGTCCAACTCTAGTCCCTATTTTCTGTTCTAACTAAAGTGGGGTATATATTATAGTTGAATCCAGGCCAATCAAAAGCATTTATCAGGGACCTGCACACAAATAGATTGAAATTTTCCAAATCCAATCACAACTTACCCAAGTTATGAACTGTTACAAATATTACTAACCCTCAATAAGAATAGCAAGGTATTATTATTATTTTTTAAGTTATAAATTATTGATTATGACACTTGGGTTAGCAAGTAAAAAGGTAAGTTAAGCAATACAATTTTATCCACACTAATTCAAACCCACAAAACAATTTTATCCTGACACATTTAGTTCTTAAGAAAAAAAGTGATGGAATTGGGATGACACTTATTTAAAAGTGAACATTGCACATTACGAAACAAAAAAGTACAAAAATGTTCATTCTTTAGATAAAATGGCACCAAACATTCAAAATACTCTGCAGCATTGAGCAAAGACCACTAGAAACTGGTTATTTCAATTGTCAGTGCTGACTTTGCTAGCTAATGAGGTGACAAGAAATAAAGGGTGGCTAATAGCCCAACAAACCTATCCTAATCAAATCATTATAGAGCTAATTATGGAATTAAGTAGATCATACCATGAAGTTAGGAATAAGCAAAATACCACTATTTGCTCCAAAATGCTTAAAGAAAAGCTTATTTTCTAAAGTTAGATAGAACTCCAAAAGTTAATTTTTTCTACAGATGGCAATTCTTTCTACATAAATTGCTTTTACAAAAATTATCAATTTGAATGGGCCTCATGATAGTATCTAAAAGTATTTTCTCGGGTTTTCTTTCTGAGAAAAATATGGTTTGTCGAGATAATTTCCTAGATACCTGTATGCTAACAGGGTCAGAAATTAGTAAAGCAAATTACTTCCTCATTGTGTTAGAAATTAACTTTAGTATATTCTAAATTTGCTATTCCCTTACTTACAATTTTCAAAGCTAACCATTTTCTTTCTATACAGTTGGTATAGATTTTTTTTTACTTTACATAATGGTCCTAACAGCTTTTGTGTAGCTACACTATTGAATACAATCAAGCCTTAGAGCAATTGTCCTAGAGTTTTCTTTTAGTGAGAAGAGAATATTATTAAAACTTTAGCTGAATGAAGATACATACCATGATCAAATAGATGCTTTCATAAAAATTTAAATTCAAATTAACTTCCTCCTGAATTTAAAGCCACAAGGTGATTTTTGAAAATATTTGGGAAGCATTAAAATAACAGTACACCTCCATCTTAACTTCTTTCATTTTATCTTCAGAAAAGAAAAGATCTAAACACCCAAACAAGATGCAACCTATTGAAACAGAAGAGCAGTGGAATTAGACAAAACAACTGATCAATGTGCAGAGTACCAGCAACCTTAAAATGGCTTAGAGGGAATTAGGCCAACCAAATCTCTCTCCATCCAAGTCTCAGAGAATCTTGCGAAAGAGGGCGAGAACACAGTAATATTGTTAAATGCCTAAAAGTGGGGAGGTCCACAGAAGGCCACACAAGGCTTCCAGAACTTATTGCAATAAGACTTATTTCCAGACCTGCAGTATGACTGATACATCAACGTTCTCTTATAAAATAGCAAAGAACTCAAGGAAAATGAATTTTATACTGGTGAAACCTTAGGCACTAAGGCCAGACAGGCCTATCAGTGGATCTACCCAAGGATGGGTCACTTATTCTGTCACAGAGATCCGAGCCCATACCAATACAGACAACCAGAAGGGAACCCTGGGGTCCACAAAGCAGACAGGTAGGTAGGTGGTGGCAGTGGGATGGATTGGTAGAGAGAGGGGTGAAGGTTGGAGAAGGAGGGGGAGAGAAGGGGTTAGGGATAATCATTCATTATGTTTGTAAAACTAGAAAAATTATAATTAAAAAAAGGCTCAGAGCCTAAAACTCTTGCAAGAGAAGGTTGATTTATTCTTATGGGTGGGGTGGTTCTGGAGTGGGGGTGCTGAGATGTTGGGTATAAAGTATAACAGAACAGACCTTAACACCTGAAATTTCTGTTTCAAGTTCAGATCAGGCAAAGTTACAAACGTGGTAACAATCAACAACCAAAGAAGGGTATACTTAAGCTAAAGGCACAACACTTGATCTAGTACAAGAAGTCTGCGTGTACTTAACAGCTTTGAAAGAACACTTCCCAAAGCTGTTAGTAGTCTTTGTTTTCTTCAGTGTGGTCCTGTGAAGTTGGCCAGTCAGCATCAGTTGCATTCTTTATTAACTAGGTAGATGATTTCCTTGCGCTCTTTTTTTTTTTCAATACTAGCAACTTTCATATTTTGAAACTTGTTCTGAAAAGAAGAATCAGCAGATACTACTGAAAGTGTAATATTTAAATACCATTGTAAGATGAGCTTTGATTCAAACCTTCTCCACAACACTGGAAAAAATTGGTTACTCCAATGGTGCTTCAGCAGCAGTACACGTAACTGGGATATTGAGAAATTATTAATCGTTTAAGGATTTATTCAGTGTTCAGAACGTCAAGCTAGATTTTTTTCCCACTGTTTACAATATAATGGCAACGTCCAAGACCTAAAAGTAGGAGATGATGCTGAATTGTGAAGGATCTGACCAGTGGACTGGGAAACCTATTGCTATTAAATTAGTGAAGATAAGGGGGTTGGAGGGGTGGCTCAGGGGTTAAGCCTCTGCCTTGCAGGCAGAAGGTCCTGAGTTCGGATCCTAGACCCCATGTATAGTCGCTGGGCGGAAGCGGGGGCGGCCTGCGTTTCTGGTCCTGGTAATACTGAGCCTGTGAATCCCAGGGCAGAGTAAACGAGGAGGTGGAGGCGGTCCATGGTGATTCCTGAATTCACCCGTGGTTCTACACACACACGCACACGCACGCACACACGCACAACTGAATAAAAAAATTAGTGAAGATAAAACTAGAAATCTATCCTGAAAAATGAATGAATGGACAAAAAGTGTTTTATCTAACTTATAGCTCTGAAGATGTGGAAGGAAGAACAGTCAGCTGGAAACTGAAGATAAAATAAACTTTGTAAATTATAACAATAAATATATATTTTTAACATTTTTATTACTATTTCCGCTCATACAAACTTAGTAAGTACACCGGTTCCCTCCCTCCCTCCTCTTCCCTCCGAACTCCCTGCTCCCCCTCCTCTCATCCCTCACTCCCCATCCCCCAGTGCCTCCGCCCCAATCCCCGGAGAATCCTTTAATGTGCATGCCACACTTCTCAGGGCCCTCCTCTCCGATGACGTACAAGGACCCAGTGGCCTTTCCCTGAACCTTTTCCTGTGTTCCCCTTAAGCATAGGAACACTACTGTGGCAGTCAATCCCTTGTCTCCAAGGATCTTGGTGCCTTTAGCAAATGCTAGACTTTGTGGGGTCAATAGTGTGTTGGACATTGAGCAGGGCATGCAAAGTCCAGTTATGATTGCTTCGGCCCTAACTTGTGTGGAGTATCTTGCATATCATTGCTCCTCCCCTCCTTGTGCTCTTATACTCTTACCGCCCCCTCTTCCGCAAATTTCCCTGAGCTTCAGGATGGGGAGAGATTAGTCTGTCCTAGTTCTAGGTGGTTGATATAGAGTCTCTGAAGTTCTGGATTGTGGTTTGTTGATTTTCTCCTGCAGATTTGCTGCTCCTGCAATGCCCTTCACTCCATCCTGATGGGCATTGTATGTCACCCCCTGGCCAGAGACAAAAAGCTGCTAAACTGGAGTCTTGTTATGAGTATATTCAAAGGTAAATGTAATAAAAGTAGGAAAACACAGTGAGGGAGGGGTCAATCACCCATTTGCAAAATGGTTACTTTTTATCTGCCAGACTATATGCCCTGGCCTTCTGGTGAGATCATACCCCCTCAGTTGTAAGTGATCAGGAACGAAAGTCTCTGACCTTAACCAGGTGTCTCATTACTTACTTGCAGTCCTTGATGGATGCCTATTTTCTCTGCTGTAACATGGTCCCCTCTCTCCTTGTTTCTGGTGTGGCCCTCCTACCCCATCTCTCCTGTTCATAATCCTTGCAATTATTGTAGATATAACAGAGATTTATCTTTGAGTGTCTCTAGGTGTGCTGGGTGAGTTTGGTAATAGGAGCCACCTATTAGGGAGTACAAATTGTGCTTAATTTTCTGGGTCTGGGATACTTCACTTAATATAATTGTTTCTAATGACATCCATTTCCCAGCAAATTCCAGTAATTCATCATTTTTGATGGCTGAGTAGTACTCCATTGTATAGATGTACCACTTTTCCTTATCCACTTGTCAACTGTTGAACATTTGGGTTGATTCCATGACTTTGCTATTGTAAACAGTGCTGCTATGAACATGATTGTGCTTGTGCTATCGAGGTGAATTTTTGCTATATGTGGGGTTATTCCCAGAAGTGAAATAGCAGCATCATATGGCATTTCAATCTTTAATCTCTTTAAGAATTTCCAGACAGCTCGCCAGAGTGGCTGTATGAGCCTGCATTCCCACCAGCAATATAGGAGAGTTCCCCTCTCTCCACATCCTCTCCAGCATTTGTTGTTGTTTGTATTGTGGATTTTTGCCATCCTGACCAGGGTGAGATGATATCTCAGGGAAGTTTTGATTTGCATTTCCCTGATGGCTAAGAAAGTGGAGCATTTTTAAAGATATTTGTTAGACATTTTAATTTCATCCCTGGTAGTTTCTTTTAAGTTGCAGTGCCCATTTTTTAATTGGGCCATTAGTTTCCTTGGTGTTTAGTTTTCTAAGTTCTTTGTGCACTCTGGATAGTAGAGCTCTGTCAGATGTGTGGTTAGCGAAGATTTTCTCCCATTCTGTGGGTTGCCTTTGAGCTCATGTTACAATCTCTTTATCTGAACAGAAGCTCTTTAATTTCACAAGATCCCAACTGTTGAGAGTTTGTAGCAGTGACTGTGCCATTGGATGTCTGTTTAGGAACTGTTGGCCTAGCCCAATCAGCTTGAGGGAGGTCCCTATCCTTTCAACTATGGTTTTTATAGTCTCTGGCCTGATATCAAGGTCCTTGATCCATTTGGAATTAAATCTTCTACATGATGACAAGTAGGGATCCAGTTTTAATCTTCTGCATGTGGAGATCCAGTTTTGCCAGCACCATTTGTTTAAGTTACTGTTCTTTTTCCATTGGATTCTTTGGGTCCCTTTATCAAAGACCAAATGGCTATAATTTTGTGGGCTTATATCTGGGTCTTCAACCTTTATCCATTGATCTGTATGTCTATTTTGGAGCCAGTACCAGACTGTTTTTATAACTATGGATTTGTAGTACAGACGAAGGTTTGGTATGGTGATACCTCCAGCAGTGTTTTTGTTACTCAGGATTGTCTTTGCTCTCCTGGGTCTTTTGTTCCTGCATATGAATTTTGAGATTGTTTCTCAACTTTTTAAAGAATTGTTTTGGGATTTTAGTTGGTATAGCACTGAATTTGTATATTGCCTTTGGTAGGATGGTCATTTTTACGATGTTGATTCTGCCAATCCAGGAACATGGGAGGTCTTTCCACCTTCTGGTGTCTTCTGCAATTTCTTTCTTTAGGGTTTTAAAGTTTTCATTGTTAAGGTCTTTTATCTCCTTGGTTAGGTTTATACCAAGATATTTCATTTTTTTAGGGGCTATAGTAAATGGGATTGTTTCTCTTATAGCTTTTTCACTACATTCATTCTGGGCATATAGGGAGGCCACTGATTTTTGTACATTTATTTTTGTATCCTGCCACCCTGCTGAACTTCTCAATTAGTTCCAGGAGCTTCCTGGTGGAATTTTTGGGATCACTCAGGTGTAAGATCATGTTATCTGCAAATAGGGATAGCTTGACTTCTTCCTGCCGATTTGAATCCCTTTTATGCCCCTTTCTTGTCTGATGGCTTTAGCTAAGACTTCAAGTACAATATTGAATGGAAGTGGTAAGAGTGGACAGCCTTGTCTAGTTCCTGATCAAAGTGCAATTGCTTCCAGTTTTTTCCCATTGAGTATAATCCTTGCTGTGGGCTTGTTGTTCACAGCTTTTGTTATATTGATAAAGGTTCCTTCCATTCCTACTGTCTCTGGCATTTTGATCATAAAAGGCTGTTGGATCTTGTCAAAAGCTTTTTCTGCATCCTTCGAGAGTATCATGTGGTCTTGGACTTTGGACTGGTTTATATGATGAATTACATTTATTGATTTGCTTATGTTGAACCAACCTTGTGTGCTGGGGATAAAGCCTACTTGGTCCCCGTGAATGATCTTTTTGATATTTTTGAATCTGATTTGCTAAGACTTTGTTGAGAATCTTTGCATCTGTGTTCATCAGAGAGATTAGCCTATAGTTTTCTTTTTTAAGTGAATCTTTATTAGGTTTTGGGATTAAAACAATATTAGCTTCGTAGAAGGAATTTTATAGTGTTCCTTTCTTTGCTATTTGATGGAACAGTTTAAGGAGTATTGGTGTTATTAACTCCTTAAATGTCTGGTAGAACTCTGTGCTGAATCCATCTGGTCCCAGACATTTTTTGGTGGGAAGTTTCAAGATTACTTCCTCAATTTCCTTATATGTTATAGGACTATTTAAATAATTCACAACTTCCTGATTCGATTTAGGTAAGTTGTGCTTACTTAGGAATTCATCCATCTCTTTTGTGTTGTCAAATTTCACAGAGTATAAGTTTTTGAAATATGATTTTATAATTCTCTGGATTTCTTGGGTATCAGTAGTGATAACTCCATGTTCATTTCTAATTTTGTTAATTTGGGTTTTCTCTCTCTTGCTTTTGGTTAATTTAGCTAGTGGTGTATCAATCTTACTGATTTTTTCAAAGAACCAGCTTTTTGACTGGTTGATTTTTTCTATCGTTTTCTTAATCTCGATTTCAGATATTTCTCCCCTTATTTTGCTACTCTCCTCTCTTCTACTATTTTTGGGATCAGATTGCTCTAGTTTCTCTAAAGCTTTAATCTGCATTGTTAAATTATTATTTCTGATGTTTCCATTTTTTTTTTTTTTTTGATGTAGGCATTAAGAGCTATGAACTTACCTCTTAGGACAGCTTTCGTTGTGTCCCAGAGATTTTGTTAGTTGTATTTTCATTATCGTTCACTTTCAGGAAATCTTGAATTTCCTTTTTAATTTCTTCCTGAATCCAGTTCTCATTCAGCATCATAGTGTTAATTTTCCAGGAATTAGTATATTTTCTTTCGTTTGTTGTGTTGTGGATGTCCAGCTTTAGGCCGTGGTGGTCTGATAGGGAACAGTCTAGAATTTCAACTTTCCTATATATGTGAAGATTCATTTTGTGGCCCAATATGTGATCTATTTTGGATAATGTTCCGTGTGCTGCTGAGAGAAATGTGTATTCTTTTGGTGTTCGATAGAGATCTGTAAGGTCCATTTCTTTCAGGGTTTGATTAACTTCCAAAGTGTCTCTGTTAAGCTTTTGACCTGTTGATCTATCCCATGTTGAAAGGGCGGTGTTGAAATCCCCAAGAATTATCGTTTGGGGGTTGATTTCTTGCTTTAGACGCTGTAGGATTTTCTTAATGAATGTGGAGGGGCCTGTATTGGGTGCATAAATGTTCAGTATTGTGAAGTCTTCCTGGTGAATTGTACCTATGACTGAAATGTGTGTCTCTTCTGATTTTCTTTGGTTTGAAGTCCACTTTGTCTGACAGCATAATGGCTACCCCTGCCTGTTTCCTGGTTCCATTAGCTTGCAAGATTTTTGACCAGCCTTTCATTCTTAGGATGTGCCTATATTTTGTGGTGAGATGAGTTTTCTGAAGGCAGCAGATGGATGGGCTGTGATTTATAATCCAAATTTGTAATCTGTGTCTCTTAATCGGTGAGTTAATACTATTGACATTTAATGTTATAATGGAGAAATTATTTTTAATTCTGGACATTTTTTATTTTTAGTGAATTTTGTAAGCTTATCATTTGATATTTATGTTTTTGTGGTATTATACTACCCTTCTGTCCTCCTGGATACACTTGTTTTTTTCTTCAAGTTTGAATATCATTTCTAGCATTTTTTGAAGGCCTGGTTTGGTAGACATGTATCCCTTTAAGTTGTCTTTGTGCTGGGAATTTTTTTTTTCTCCCTCGATCATGACAGATAGTTTTGCTGGGTATATCAGTCTGGGTTGACATTTTTGCACATTTAATACATGAAGTACATCTCTCCAAGCTCTTCTTGCTTTTACTGTTTCCATTGAGAAGTCATTTGTTATTTTAATTGGTTTGCCTTTAAAAGTGACTTGCTTTTTTTCTGGTGAAGCTCTCAGGACCTTTTCTTTTTCTTGAATGTGGAGTGTTTTGACTATTATTTGCCATGGCAAGTTTCTATTTTGGTCATATCTGTTTGGAGTGCGAAATGCCTCTTGTATTTGGATGGGCCTCTCATTCCTCAGTTGAGGGAAGTTTTCATTTATGATAATTTGAAAATTTCCTCAGGTGTGGTATTTTGAGATTCTTGCTCTGGTATTCCATGAATGCGCATATTAGGCTTCTTCAGGGTATCCCATGTCTCTTGAATGTTCCTCTCGAGTATCTTTTTGGCTTTAACAACCTCTTCCATTGAGCCGGTTAATTCTCCCACTTTGTCTTCAAGATCTGAAATTCTATTTTCTGCTTCGTTAGTTCTGCTGATAAGACTCTCTGTTGAGCTTTGGGTTGAAGATAACTTGTCTTTTAATTCAATTTTAATCTCTACCTGGGACCATTTTAACTGCTCTATGCCTATTTTTGTTTCTTGAACTCTTTTTCTCAACTCCTTCAAATACCTGTTGTGTTCTTTTTCAAAATGGTTGATGCGGATGTTTAATCCTCTTGGATTTCCTCTTTCATAGTATTAATCATGGTAATGATCATGCTTTGAAAGTCGTTGTCTTGGGTCTGGCTTTCTTGGCTATTTTCTGTGGATTTATTCTGGTTGGAATCCATCCTTAAGGGGTTAATTCTTTCAGCGGGAGATTTGTGTCCTTGGGTTTTGTTTCTCATGTATCTGCACTTTGACTTGGGCATTGTTGTTTTGTCTTCTAGGGCTTTTCAGTTTCTGTGTGTTTTTGACTGAACTGATTTAATTGGTATTACTACACTTGGGCAGTTATTACTAGTGCTTGCCTTGGGGTTGGGTATGTTTGTCTTTTGTTATTGTTATTTCCTAATTGAGGCTATTAGGCTGTTAATACATCAGTAAAGTCATGTTAAGTAAACAGGGGGTGAATATTAGTATGGTAGTGCACTTTTACGATGTAGTATTTTGGTGATATGTGAGAGTGAATGGTGTACTCCCTGTAGTTGTATATGTTTTTGGGGATGGCTGTATGGAAAAGTTAATCTACAGTGATTAATACTAGAAAGGAACAGTAAGGTGAAAAAAAAGGAGGTTTAGGAGGTTTACTTATCTTAGGGCTGGATGTGAAGAATCTCTCCCATATGATAGGATGATTGTAGAGGTTTTCAGATGTATGGCCTTTGACCCTTAGACCTTTGCTTGAGTTTTCTTTGGACTCTATTGAATTCTGAGTAGCAATGTGTATTCTGTAGACCACGTGTGTGGGTCCCCGAGGGGCCAGAGAGGCAGAGGGGCTGATGTTGATGGCAGAATTCTTCACCTGGGACCTGGGACTTGGCTTAGTGGCCCTCCCAAGCTCTGGGGATGGAGGAATGTGAGCAAGTCCCGTCCAGTTGGTTGGACAGTCGGGCGGGAGGAAGAAAGGGGGCTGGGGTCCCGGGGCGCAGCCCAGGCCAAAGCCCGAGGCAGCCTGGGTGCCACTGGGACACGGGGCTATAACAATAAATATATTGGTGCTGTAAGTGCTTACAACATTTACATTTTGCTTTTGAAAAAGAAACAAGCTTGCTGTCAAGGAGAATTTTGTGCCGTAAATGAGGCATTTGACTTTTTTGAAAGAGGTGGTGTTGTGAAAGAGAAATTCTTTCACTATAGTGAATTTAAAGGTGATCTAGAAACCGTACAAATGGAGATGATGTGGAATTCACAATCAATAATAGAATGGTAAAGAAGTTGCAACAGATGTCAGACTATTGCTTCAAGGAACAGTAATTTTTGAAATATCGACATTGAATGTTTTAAAGGAATTGTAACCAAAGTTATCCCAAAAGTTCCCAGTAAAAGCCAGAATGACCCATGGCCAGGAACTTCCCTTTGGAAACAAAGATATAAAATCTAAAGTGATTCTTCTGGAAGGTGACCAGTTAGGTTTAATATTTCAAATGACAGGCCAATGCAGAAATTCTATCAAATACATTTCAGTTCACTAATGAAGCCAGAGACATGAGTGTGATTGCTGCCTTGGAGGATGGTTTTGTTTTAATCAAATGTATGGATCACAATGTTTGCGTGTTTTTGTACTTCAGTAAACTTCTAAATGAGAACCAGTTCCACATCACAGATGAAGTAGAATTTCCTGCTCTGCCCAATGAAATAATGATGTTAGGGTTAAAAAAAAAAAAAAAACTTCAGAAAGGCACGGTTTCCTTCCATTCCCATTCAGAGCATTGTTTACTGGGCATCATAGGAAAAGAAGCCACTTTTTTTCTGATCCTAATAAAGACAAAGACAAGGAGTCTAAGAATGACTGTGGGGTGAAACTGACTGTTGTTTTTTCAAGCCAAGGTTGTGGAAGAATCTACTTCTTAAACAGGAGACAAGGTTGAATTTAGCATTAGTGATCAACAAAGACTGGACAGCAGATTTGCAACTGACGTGTGACTTTTAAGTCATAATTTTAACTCCAAAAGGCTCTTGGGTTATGTGGCAACCCTGAAAGATAATTTTGTATTTATTGAAACAGCCCATCATAATAAGGAAATTTTTTTCCATTATAATGAATTCTCTGGTGATGTCAATACTGTGAAACTGGAGGACATGCTTGAATATAGCTTGTCCAAACACGAAGACAATAAAATCAGTACTGAAAAAGCAACAAAACTCAAACAGTAAATGGTATCACTGAGGAAGATGATCCCACCATCTACTTTGGAAAAGTCATTCATTTCCTGAGGGGTTGATCCTACTCAAATTGAGTACCAAGGAATGATTGAGATTGTGGAGATGTGAAAAGTGAGGAGTATCCATCTGACATTGTTGGGATGGCCAACAAAGAGGACTACCTACAAAAAGGGGTGAGTGTCAAGTTCCAGTTGTGTCCTGGGCAAAAATACACAAACTATAGCATACAGCATCACACTCTTTCACAGGGCCACCATGGAGTGTGTAAAAGATCAGTTTGGTTTCACTAAGTATGAAGTAGGAGATAGCAAGAAACACTTTTTTCATATAAAAGAAGTTCAGGATGGCATGGAGCTATAGGCAAGAGATAAAGTAGAGTTCTCAGTGATTCTTAATCAGAGCAACGGCAAATGTAATGCCTGCAAGGTTTGTCAAGTGTGCAAATATCCCAAGGCTTTGGCCTGATTGGTTGATCAATTGCTTGAAGAATATCACCCCAGATGGCATCAGTGCTTTATTTGGTGCATTAAATCCACTTTACCCATTGGCCCTATGAAATTCTATTGAATACTATCCAATGAATACTTTTACATTGTTGGTTCTATGAAATTCTGTACTTTATATCGATTACATCATTTAACTTCATGACTTCTGGGAAGACACTCTGCCTTAGTGCTCAGCTTGTATTCTTTTCCTTTCCTTTTCTGTCTATTATGCTTTAATTCTGAGAATCATATGAGAGTAGAATATATTATCTTTTAAAAATTGCAAAAATTTATATAGCAAACCATTTTCTTAGGTAGACGCACAAATATTACAATGTTATTTTTCATATATTTGTAATCTTGTCACAATCCACTTAACAAAGATTGATTAGATTTCAGTGAAAATTATCTTCCAGAGTAGTTTTTTTTTCTTTTTGGGATTGTGGGGGAGAGGGATAAATAGCTTTACAATTAGAATGGTATGGTGTAGAATTTCATGCAAATGAAGTAATCCAGCAGTGAGCTAATTTGAATATGTTTAAATAAAAGGAAAAAATATACAAACTTGCTGCTGCTCAGATCACTGCAGCTTCTAAGTACTGGTTTCTTTTACTGATTTTAAAACAAAACAAAAAATATTAAAAATGTTGTGCCTAAAAAAGATAAGAGATATATAAGTAAAAAGGTCATTTTAGTCTAATAAGAAAAAGTCAACTATAAGTAGACATTATAGTGCTTGTATCCCTTGCCAATCTTTGAATTAATCTTCTTTAATAAGATACACATTCAAGCATAGACTGTATAGAGATATTTTTATTTGAATTCAAGAATTTATTAAGAATATGCATTTTCTGCACCATCTTTGGCTATATCATATTATATGGAATGAATTGGCAGACTTCAGTATCATTTTATAGTCCTTAGTCTTTTTTTAATTTCCTATTTTTCAATATTAAGTTACAAAAGTTTTGGCTGAATGAACTTATAATAGTTATAAGTTAAAATTTAACTCAGAGTTTGGGGTAATTATAAAACTGTACTACATCATTTAAAGAAAGTGAGTCATATGATGGACAATGATAGGCTTGAATTATTATTAAAATGAAACTTTATGGAAGTATAGAATATTTTTATCATAAATATTGAGATTATATTTCTTTTCCTTTTTCCTGCATATCAATTTTTTCCTAATCATACAAGTTCAATCGGAATCCCTGTCCTTTCCCTCTCCCCTCCCCAACTGTCATCCCCCATTGCACTCTCCACCCTCCCCGCTTCCTTTCACCTCCCTTTCTCCCTTTCCTTCTACCTCCCATCCTCTGAATGAAGCATACATTTACTTGAATACCAAACCTCCCTCCCCAACTGTCATTCCTGGAGCCTTCTCCCCTGTGATTTGGGGGTTGTTGATGTGTCAGCCATTGTGCAGGTCAGGCAAAGTCCAATCCTGGCTGCTACAGCCCTAACATGTGTAGAGTATATTGCATATCATTGGTCCTCCTGATCTTTAGGCTCTTATAATCTTGTGGCTCTCTCTTCCACAAGGTTCCCTGAGCTTTAGGATAAGAAGAGATTTGGCTAGTCTGGTTCCAGGTAAATAATGTAGGGTCTTTGGTGTTGGGCCCACTCAGAGATAACGGTCTGGGAGGGAGTGAGCAAGGCATGGCTTAGCACATGGGACCAAAGATGGCGCTGGGAGCTGGTGTCCTAGGTGTAACCCTGACCACATTACAGAGAGTCCTAATTGGCTTATAGGAGCCAACATAGATTTAAGTTTAGTCTGACCTATGGAGAGTATGTGCTATACTGACCATCAAGGTAATTGGCTGGTGTTTCACTTGCTTGGATTCTTTGTGTATATAAGCTGATTTGTTAACCCCAATAAACTGAGATCTTGCTTTGTCAAACTCCCGGTTCGTTGCCGAGTCTCTGGAGGGCTGAGGCGGAGGTGCGGGCGGTCAGGTGTTACAGCCAGGAGCTGTGTGTTTGAGTGAGTGAATGAGTGAGTGACAGAGTGTCACCTTGACAGACTCCCTGCTGTGTCCGGAATCCCCTGGATTTGGGTAGGGGGTAAAGGGCCTGCAGCATATTCGCCTTTCTCCACCCCGGAGGCCTGGAGCCAGTCCCAACGGCCTGAAGCCCTCGTAGTGTGTGCCTGGGAGAATTGTCCCAGCATTTGATGTTCTGAATTGTGGTTTATTGTTTTTAGTTTTGCTTTTCCTGCACTGCCCTTGGCTGCATCCCAATTTGTATCAAAGGTCACCTCTTAACCAAAGATAAAAGACTGTTAATCAAAGTAAGATCTTAATATAAGAGGACATTCAAAGGTAGATGTAAGACTAGGAGTATGACACAGCAGGTAGGAGAGGGGAATCAGTGTCTCATTTGCCAGATGGTTACCATCCATATGCCAATCCCTGTATCCTCCCTGATTGACTAGATCAAACTTGTTCAGCCACAAGTGACCAGATGTCTCCCTACTTACATGTATCAGATGTCTCCCTACTTACATGCAATACATGACCAAGGCCTATTTCTCTACTGAAGTGTGATCCCCTATCTTCTTTCTCTTTGAAGTCCTCCTTGACTTTCTCTTCTGTTTATAATCCTTTGCAATTACAGTGGGTATTACAGAGACTTATTTTTGAATATGTTATTAAGTAGGTTTGGAATTAGGATCCACTTGTTAGAGAGTATCCCAGACACAGAAAGTTTGGGGCATCAAATTCCATCCATTGCCCAAAAAATTTCATTCATTTGTCTTTTTTGATGGCTGAGTAATATTCCATTATATAAATGTACCATATTTTCCTTGTCCATTTGTCAAATGTTGGGCATTTGGGTTGATTCCATGACTTTGCTATTATAAATAGTGCTGCAACGAAAATGTTTGTGCTCATGGTACTATAGTGAATTGCTGCATTTGGGGGGATTATTCCCAGTAATGGTATAGTGGGTCATATGGCATTTCAATCTTTAACTTTTTTAGAAATCACCATACTGATCATCAGAGTGATTGTATAAGCTTGCATTCCTACCAGCAATGTATGAGAGTTCCCTTCTCTCCACATCCTCTCCAGAAAAAGATGTTTGTATTGTGGATTTTTGCCATCATCACCTGGGTGAGATGATATTTCATGGTAGTTTTGATTTGCATTTCCCTGATGGTTAGAGGTCTGGAACATTTTTAAGGTATTTGTTAGACATTTCAATTTCATCTTTGGAAAACTTTCTTTTGCTTTCCAAGGCCCATTTTCTAACTGGGCATTTATCTCCTTGGTGTTTAGTTGTTTTTTTTTTTAATTTTTTAATTTATTATTTATTCAATTGTGCATGTATGTATATGTGTGTGTGTGTGTGTGTGTGTGTGTGTGTGTGTGTGTGTGTGTGTGTCGAACCACTGACAAATTCGGGAACCACCATGGACGCCTCCACCTCCTCCTTGTTTACTCTGCCATCAAGATTCACAGGCTCCGCCCTACCAGGACCAGAAACGCAGGCCACCCCCGCTTCCGCACCGGCGTCTATACTTGGGGTCTAGGATCCGAACTCAGGACCTTCCTCCTGCAAGGCAGAGACTTAACCCCTGAGTCACCTCTCCAGCCCTGGTGTTTAGTTTTTTAAGTTCTTTGTGCATTTTGGATAATAGAGCTTTATAAGATATGTAGTTAGTGAAGATTTTCTCCCATTCTGTGGGTTGCCTTTTTGCTCAATTTACAAACAGAACAGAAGCTCTTCAATTTCATAAGATCCCATTTGTTGAGTGTTGTTTCTATTTTGCTATTGGATTTCTGTTTAGGAACTGTTGGCCTAGCACAATCAGATTGAGGGAGTCCACAGCCTTTTGACTATGATTTTTATAGTCTCTGGCCTAATATTAAGGTCCTTCATCCATTTGGAATTAATTTTTATGCATGATGACAATTACAGGTCCAGTTTTAATCAGAGTTGCAGGTTACAAAACAGATGTGCAAAAATCAGTAGCCTTCCTATACATCAAGAATGAAACAAGTGAAAAACTCCTAAGATAAAAAATACCATTTACTATATCCCCTAAAAATATGAAATACTTTGGCATAAATCTAGCCAAAGAAGTGAAAACTTTAAAATGAAAACTTTAAAATCCTAAAGAAAGGAATTACAGAAGACACCAGAAAGTGGAAAGACCTCCCATGCTCCCATGACCATCATACCAAAAGCAATATACTGATTCAATACTATTCCAATCAAAATCCCAAAGCAATTCTTTAAAGAACTTGACTAAACAATCTCAAAACTCATATGGAAGCACAAAAGGCCCAGGATAGCAAAAAGAATCCTGAGTTAGAAAAACACTGCTGGAGGTATCACCATATCAGTCCTTCATCTACATACAAATCCATAGTAATAAAAACAGCCTGGTACTGGTTCCAAAGTAGACATGTTGGTCAATCAATAAGGGTTGAAGTCCCAGATATAAGCCCAGACATATAGCCATTTGATCCTTGACAAAGGGGCCTGAAAAACTCAATGGAAAAAGAGCATCTTCAACAAAACTTCACTTGCAGATTAGATTTCTTAAATAGCAAGCACTTTGAAAGTTTTTCATGCTGCTAAATTGTTTTTCAAAGTGGCATGTTCTTACCAGTATATTTAACAGATGCAATTTAATATAATTTGTCCTTCATTCAGCATACCAGTCGCCAAAATAAGGAGGTGGTAAAAAAGAGTTTATTCACAAGGCAGACAAGTATAAAGAGTCAAGTAAGCTTAACCAAGAATAGTCTTTAGGAGTAAAAAAACAACATGAAAGAAGAGATGGAAAAGGCAATTGGAGACATTCAATGATCTGCATATGTGTAATTAGTCCTATGGATTTCATGGAATGTATGTTCAGAAAATCACTGTTGGATGATTTGAGGTTACTTTTTAACACATCCACTGATGCAATCAACAGTAAAACTCAATCCAGTTTTGCCATGAAATAATTTGATAGGAATTCCCTTTTTTATTTTCTAGTATTTAATTTCTACTCCTGACAACATGAGTGATGATGATTTTGCTTTTGTTTAAATATGGTGTTAGGATTATCTTTCATGTTTTGCCATCTATTTCACATTCATACTCTTCACTCATTGCTAATATGTACTCTTTTGTCCCTGTATCTTTCCTCTTTCTTTTTATTCATATGTCCTCCTTTTTTAATTCATAATTATAACCTTATAACCTTTCATAGTTTAGCAGTCTCTAAAGTTTGTAAACCTAACAGTATCTAAACATGTTTCTCTGAGCTACTTTACCAACATCAATTTTTTTCTCTTTCCAAAGTCCATTTTACATTAATCTTTGTAACTACTATAGTAGTTTCTTCTCCTGATTAATCGTATTAACTAAAATCTGAATATACAACAAACTATTTTTAATTGTTCATGTTTCAGCCCTTATTGAAGTCAAAGGATTATTGTTTTTAATTATATAGAATGACATCTGTGGTAATATCAAGAGATTGTGGTTTCTCTCACAGTTAATATAGTACTCAAAACAGTGTAGAGCTTTACCCTGAGATATCATCTCACCCTAGGCAGGATGGCAAAAATCCACAATACAAGCAACACCGAATGCTGGAAAGGGTTTAGAGTGAAGGGAACTCTCATACATTGCTGGTGGGAATGCAATGAAAATGGCAAATTTTAAAAAAGTTAATGTTTGAAATACCATATGACCCACTACTGGGAATAATCCCCCAAATGCAGCAATTTACTACAGTGACAAGAGTGCAACCATGTTCATTGCAGCACCTATTTACAATAGCAAAGTCATGAAATCAACCCAAATACTGAACAGTTGACAAATGGATAAGGAAAATGTAGTACATTTATATAATGGAATACTACTTAGCCATCAGAAAAGATGAATTAATGAAATTTGCTGGGAGATGGATGGAATTAGAAAAATATATATTGAGTGCAGTATCACAGACACAGAAAGTTAAATGCCATATGTATGCACTCCCTAATAAGTGGATCTGAGTTCCAAACCCACTTAATGACATATTCAAAGGAGATGACCTTAGATACCAATCAGGATTCAGCCAAATACAGTGCAGAAACAGCAAAACTGAAAACAACACACCCTAATTCAGGACACTATAGACCCTATATTATTCACCTGAAACCACCAGTCAAATCTTTCCCCATTCTAAAGCTCAGGGAACTTTGCAAAAGAGGGGATGGCAAGATTGTAAAAGCCTGAAGATGGGGAGGGCCAACAATATACAAGATATTCCACACAAGTTAGGGCTGCAGCAGCCAGGATATAGCCACAAATACGATTGGACTTTGCTTGACCTGCACAATGGATGATATATCAATGACCCCCCAAAGTCTAACATAGATCATGTGGGAAAAGGCTTCAGGCAATAGGACCCTTAGAAGCAAGGGGTAAAATAGTCATCATAGAGGTCCCAGGCTATTGGGCTGCCTAAGAAGGGGCCCCATGCTGTGCCACTGAATCCTGAACTCTCACTAGTGTAGATGATGGGAAGGAGAAGGTTGGAATCATCAAGAGAGAAGGAGGAAGGAAGAGGGATGAAAGAAAGGGGGAAGAGTATGAAGTGGGGAGAATGTAATGGGGGACCACAGGAGAGAAAGGGAAGAGGGCAAAGGAGGAGGTTACTACTGAGCCTATATAACTAGGCAAAAATTAGCAGAAGTGCATTGGATCAGAGATGCCAAACAAGGTTTGAAGAATAACAATTTGAAATTGTAAAAAGGCACTGATGTTTTAGACTGTGTATGTGTTTGTGTGTCTGTGCTTGTGTATAAAGGTCACTTGAGTGTATGTTCTGTGAAAGCACAATGGTGGCATTAGTAATTATCCTGAATTCTCTAACATAATATGCTTTTCTCTGCAGAGCCTACCTTCCAGAACTGAAGAGCAGTCTGACACCATTTCTGCCTAGTGTGGGTTCTGGAGATCATGTCAGCCATCAAATGGACAAAATCTTCACGTCTAGCTCTGAGATAAGTGAAACTCTTTTTACCTTCCTGTTACTCTCAATTGTTAATCATCATAGTTTAAGAATTCCATGTAGCCCACCAAAAAACCCATACAACATCAAGACATTACCATTCACCCTCACACATCACCAAGAAAGTAAACCTGAAAAGTACATTACCATACTAATCTTCAATACCTGTCTACTAAACCCATCTTAACTGATACACTGACAGTCCAGTAGCATCATCTAGGAAACAACAACAAGCAACACTAGACAAACACATCAAACTCCAAGGCAAACACTAATAATAAATAACTGTACAAGTGTCTAATTCAGTTTAGCCAAAATCAAACATCAAGAAGGACATAAGAGATAAAATGAAGAATTTTCAGGTCAGAGAGCTTTGACTCCATAATGATGGAATTCAACCAGAACAAACACACAGAAAATAGCCAAGAAAGCCATACCCAAGATAATGATTTTCAAAGCTTGATCTTTACTATGATCAAAACAATGGAAGAGGAAATCTGGGAGGAGTTAAATAACTGCTTCAGCTAATTTGAACAAAAACACAACAGGTATTTGGAAGATATTAGAAAAGCAATAGAAGAAAGAAAAATAGGCATAAAGAAATTATAACAATCTCAAACAGAGATTAAACTTGGATTAAGAGACAAGCTAGCTTCAATCCAGAACTCAACAGGGAGTCTTATCAGCAGAACTAATGAAGCAGAAAATACAATATCAGATCTTGGAAGAATATACTAGTTCAATCAAAGAGGTTGTTAAAGCCAAAAAGATACTTGGGAGGAATATTCAAGAGTTATGAGGCACCTTGAAGAAGCCTGACATGTGTATTTATGGACTACCGGAATAAGAAACCCAAAATACCACTTCTGAGGAAATTTTTCAAATTATCATAAAGGAAAACTTTTCACATCTAAAGAAAGAGAGGTCCTTCCAGATACACATGTCACACTCCAAACAGATATGGCCAAAATAGAAACTCGCAAAGGCAAATAATAATCAAAACACTACACATAAAAGAAAAAGGGAATGTGTTAAGAGCTTCAAGAGAAAAAATCCAAGTCACTTTTAAAGGTAAACTTATTAAAATAAAAAGTAATTTTTAGTGGAAATAGTAAAAGCCAGAAGAGCTTGAGAGACATACTTCAAGTATTAAATGAGCAAAAATGTTAACCCAGGCTGAGACACCAACAAAACTATCAGGCATGATCAAGGGTGAAAGAAAAAAATTTGAAGGCTTACATGACATTCACAAAATGCTAGAAAAGATACTGAAGCTTAAAGAAAAGAACAACCACATAAAGGAGGATAGAAGGGAAATATAATACTATCAGAACCTACAAGCATATGAAAGCCATTAAACACAAAAAATGTCAGGAATCAAAAGAAATTCACCCATTACAATCATAACTGTCAATGTGATTAACTCACCAATCAAAAGTCACAGGCTACAAACATGGATTAGAAATCAAAACCTATCAATCAGCTGGCTTCAGGAAACAAATCTCATCACAAAAGACAGGAACATTCTGAAATTAAAGACTGATCAAAAATTCTTCAATGGGAGAATGGAACAAGCAGTGGTAGAATTATGCTGACAAAGTAGACTTCAAACCAAAGAAAATCATAAGAGATAGAGAAGGATACAATATTTTGCTTAAAGGATCAATTCACCAGGAAGACTTCAAAATAATGAACATATACACCTAACATGAGCTCCTCCACATTCATTAAACAAATACTTGGACGCCTTACAAGTAAATAACTTAGCAATGCAGCTTATCAACAAGAACAATCACAAAAGTAGTAGAAGAGAGGAGATTAGCTATCAAGGGAGAGATACCCATAATTGAGGTAAGAAAAATGATACATACATATATACAAAAAAGCTGGTTCTAGGAAAAAATCAATAAGATAAAGACAACCCTAGCAAATTAAGCAAAATCAAGAGTGAAAACCAAAATTAACAAAATTAGAGATGAAAATGGAGTTATCACCACTGATACCCAAGAAATTCAGAGAATTATAAAGTCATATTTCAAAAACATTTTACTTTATGAAATTTGATAACCCAAAAGAAATGGATAAATTTCTCTGTAAGACAAACTGACCTAAATTGAATCAAGAGTTTGGAATTATTTAACTAGTCGTATAACAAATGAGGAAATTCTTTCTACAAAGCTAATATACTAATTCCAAAACCTAATGATGATGCACTTGAAAAAAAAAAAACTGTAGACCAATCTCCTTAATGATCACAGATGCAAAGATTCTGAACAAAATCTTTGCAAATCAGATTGAAAAACATATCAAAAAGAACATTCACTGTGATCAAGTAGGATTTATTCCAGGCACACAAGGTTTGTTCAACATATGCAAATCAATGAATGTAATCCATCATCATATTAACCAATCGAAATCCAATATCACATGATACTCTCAATTGATGCAGAAAGAGTTTTTGACAAAATCCAACATTCTTTTATGATCAAAACCCTAGAAACAGTTGGAAAGGAAGGAACTCATATAAACATAATGAAAGCTGTACACAACAAGCCAATACCAAGAATTATACTAAATAGGGAAAAACTTGAAGTATTCCTACTTTGATCAAGAACTAGACAAGGCTGTCCACTGTCACCATTTCTGTTCAATATTGTACTTGAAGTCTTAGCGAGAGCCATAAGACAAGCGAGGGAGATAAAAGGATTCAAATCAGAAAAAAAGAATTCACTATATCTCTATTTGCAGATGATATGATCATGTATCTGAGAGATCCTAAAAACTCTGCCAGGATACTCCTCAAACTAATACTTAAGTTCAGCAGAGTGACAGGTTACAAAATAAATGTGTGAAACTCAGTGGCCTTTACACCAAGGATTAAAAAAAAGTGAAAAAGTCCTAAGAGAAAATCCCATTTACTATAGCCCCTGAATACCTTAGTATAAATTTAACCAAAGAAGTGAGAGACCTTTATAAGGAAAACTTTAAAACCCTAAAGAAAAAAATTACCTCCCATGATCCTGGATCACCAGAATCAATATCATAAAAATGACCATCCTATCAAAAGCAACATTCAATGCTATACCAATTAAAATCCCAAAGCAATTTTTAAAGAAATTGAGCAAACAATCTCAAAATTCATAGGGAAAGACAAAAGGCCCAGAATAGGAAAAAAAAAAAAAATGAAAAACCCTCCTGAGTAACAAAGATACTGCTGGAGGTAGTTAATGTACACTAGAAGTCCATAGTAGTAAAACAGCTTGTTTCTGGTTCCAAAATATATACATAGATCGATGGATAAGGGTTGAAGGCCCAGATATAAGCCCACATAATTACAGCCATTTGAACTTTGACAAAAGGGTCCAAAATACTTAATCAGAAAAAGAACAGCATCTTCAAGAAATTGTGCTGGCACAACTGGATATCCACATGCAAAAGATTAAAACTGGACCCATACTTGTTACCATGCACAAGAATCAACTCCAAATGGATCAATAACCTTAATATTAGACTAGAGACTATAAAAACTCTAATTGAAAGAGTAGTGAACTCCCTCAAGAGGATTGGGCTAGACCAACCTTTCATAAACAAAAACCCAATAGCACAGGCACTAGAACCTACACTCAACAAAGGGATCTTACGAAATTAAACAGCTTCTGTTCAGCTAAAGAAATTATAAATTGAGCAAAAAGGCACCCCAAAGAATGGGAGAAAATATTCCCTAACCAAACATCTTATAGAGTTCTATTATGCAGAGTGCACAAAGAACTTAAAAAATTAAACACAAAAATAAGTAGCCCAATTAGAAAATGAACCATGGAACTCAAAGAAACTTTTCCAGGACATGCTCCACATCCCTAGGCATCAGTAAAATGCAAATCATCTCACCCAGGTCAGGATGACAAAAATCCACAATACAAACATCAAATGCTGGAGAGGGTATGATGAGAAGGGAACTCTCATACATTATTGGTCAGAATGCAGGCTTATATAACCACTCTGGAGATCAGTATGGAGATTTCTAAACAAAGCTAAGAATTGAAATGCCAATGACTATGCTATACCACTACTGGGAATAATCCTCCCAAATGTAGCAATTTACTACAGTGACACGAGTGCAACTATTTCATTGCAGCACTATTTATAATAGCAAAGTCATAAAATTGACCCCATGAATGGATAATGAAAATGTGGTACATTTATACAATGGAATACTATTCAGCCATCACAAAAGATGAATTAATAATATTTGCTGGGAGATGGATGGAATTAGAAAAAATTATACTGAGTGAAATATCCCAGACACAGTTAGATGCCATATGTACTCCCTAATATGTGGATCCTAATTGCAAACCAACTTAATGATAAATTCAAGGGTAAATGTCTTAATACACATTATAATCACAAAGGATTATAAACAGGAGAGAAGGGGAAAGAAGACCTCCAAAAAAAGGATACAAAGAACACACTTCAATGGAGAAATTAAGCCATGATCGTGTACTGCATGACATGTAGCAAGACATCTGGTGCAGGTCACTCTTACTTCCCTTCCTGTTCACTTGGCACTGAACAGGTTTGATCTCCCAGTGAGGAAGGGTATAAGAACTGGCAGATAGAAAGTAACCATCCTGCAATGGGACACTGACCCCTCTCTCTGCTGTATACTAGTCTATTCTTCCATCTACCTTTGAGTCTCCTCTTACATTAACATCTGCATTTAAACAGTCTTTATCTTTGGTTAAGAGATGACCTTGGAAACCAATCAGGACATATCCAAGTTCAGTGCAGAAATAGCAAAACTGAGAACAACAACAAACCATAATTCATAACACTGAAGATCCTACAATGTTCACCTAGAACTAGACCAGACAAATCTCTCCCCATCCTAAAGCTCAGGGAATCTTGTGCAAGAGGGGGCTGCAAGATTATAAGCATCTAAAGATAGTGAGGACCAATGAAATGCAAGAATCTCCATACGCGTAAGGGCTGCAGCAGCCAGGATGTAGCCACAATATGATTGGAACTTGCCAGACATGCACAATGGTTGACATGTCAACAATCCCCAAAGTCTAGGATCATCAGGGAGAAGGAGTAGGATCCTTAGAGGCAAGAGGTTAAACAGTTCCCATACTAGCCAGTAACTCAAGAAGGGGCCCGAAGGTATGCCACTGTGTTCTGAATCCTCACTAGTTTAGATGACACAGAGGGAAATTCAGCATCCACATAAAGAGATATTCTGGAGGATAGGAGGGAGAAAGCAGGGAGCACCAAGAGAGGAGGAGGGAATGAAAAAATGTTAGAGCGAGGGGGGAGAGTGCACTGGAGGACAACAGGGAGGAAGGGAGTGGAGAGCGAAAAGAACCTGTTGAGCTTGCATAACTTGACAAAAAAAGGTAATAAAAATTAGAAAAAATGTTTGTAAATTGAGGGGGGTTAATAGAGTTTTCTTTGAGTATTGAAGGAACCAAAAGTTCATTTAAAAGAAACTATGGAATCACATCCAGAAAAGTACAGCTGAGTATATAGAAACCTTTGATAGTTATCTTTCTCTGTTGTGAAGCCATAATTAGAAAATTAGGAAGAAACACACTCAACTCTTCTGGAGCATCAATAAACACCTCCTACTTCTCATATCACTGTTTCCATGCAAACTGATGTAGAAAAATGTACATTTTTATGTCGTTAAGCAATATTTCTGTGAATATCCCTGGAAGAGTTTGCAGTCTCTCTCAATTTTAAATAGAGCTCTTCCAATCCCAACACACCCACAAATATATGCATGGACCATGCTGCATTAATTTTCAGGAAGTTTTCATTGAATACCATCTTGACCGTGTTCTTATAGCATATCTCAAAAAATCATATTTCTGTGGATTATAGAGAGAGGGTTATGCCTAACATAGGAAAATGAGGTTAAATCCCAAGAGTTTTGGTATTACAACATTCCAATATTCATTCTAGTGTTTAAAGATACAATAACAGTTGTTTACACTTAAAAATTAACTTTCAAAATATATGTGTAACTTAGTTACTCCTGAAACCCACAGCATAAATTCATACTGCAATCTCTAAAAATTTATTATTTTAACTCTACCTAATATTAAGGTTAGATGAAAAGTGTTAAAAAGACTGATGCTCAATCTCAATCAGACAAATTAAGGAATCTAACTGAATTTTGAAGGGTGCTGTTTATAATCAAGGATATTTAAAATCTCAACTTTTATATCCATTGATGAACCCACTTGCAATTCTTAGTTTCTGAAATGTTAGCTGGTCTTCATGATTTCAACCTGGATTTTCTTCAAAAAGAAAAACATTTAAGTTCTTGTGGCACTACTGATTCAGGGAGGCCCTAGCCCGGCTCCCGAATTCAGGACAAGCCTGGAAGTACAGACATTCTCTGGAGGGTCCCAATAGAGGATCATGCAGGCAGATGGATGAACAACCAATGGGAAGCGGCCGTCTAACCTGCACCTGCAATGGACACCTAATAAACAGTTAAATGAATGGTGGCTATCTCCCCCCAGGAGGGATGGCAACACCTGATTGGACCCTGACTCTATATAAGCCCAAATGCCCTTAATGACTCTGAATCTGTGGCATCTCATCCACTGCTACTTCTCACCTGATTCCCTGGGTCTGGTGGTAACTCCGTGGCTGGCTTGCCCATTTGCCTCTGAGGGAGGATACAGCAACAATTGGTGCTCCAATGTAGGGCTGCCTTCAGTGTAGATGAGACACCCTGGTAAAGTTCGGTGAGCGGCCCCTTTGATTTTCTGTTCCATGGCACCTGAAGGTGAACAGGTGGCCCCCTCCTCTTCCCCTTTCCCTGTTTGTCCTTAGGAACACAGTCGTTCACCTTGATTTGCTGATGATCAAGGAACCCCACTTTAGGTTAGGAATGCAATCACTCATTCAGCGAACCCCACTTAAGATTAGGAATGCTGGGGCTGGAGAGGTGGCTCAGGGGTTAAGCCTCTGCCTTGCAGGCGGAAGGTCCTGAGTTCGGATCCCAGATCCCACGTATAGACGCCAGGCGGAAGCGGGGCGGCCTGCGCTTCTGGACCTGGTAGGGCGGAGCCTGTGAATCCTGGGGCAGAGTAAACAAGGAGGAGGCGGTCCATGGTGGTTCCCGAATTCGTCCGTGGTTCTACACACACATACACGCACACACATACACGCACACACATACACGCACACACATACATACACACACATACACGCGCACAATTGAATAAATAAAAAAAATTAAAAAAAAAAAAAGATTAGGAATGCTTTTAAACCGAGGCTTGTCCCACCGGGCGAGTTCCCAAGAGAGATTGATACCCTCAGAACTGAGCTCAGGCTCGATTACATTGAATTTGACTGACTTGGAGGCATCATATGCACATAAGGCCAGGGGATTAGCAAACCTCTAGAAGCCTCCCACCAAGCATAAGACATTTGGGTCCGATATATTCCTTGTCTCATCTGCGCCTCTTTTGATTTCATCTCTGTTCTTTAGAAAAATGAGCATCCTCCCCTCACATTGTAAGAAGCCCCAGATATGTTTCTTAAAATCTCTTCTAGAGACTAGAGGCCTAGAGGTTAAGAATGCTGGCCTAGAGAAAGTATGAAATGAGGCTGCAGTTTTAGCACCTTGGATCCCCCCAGAGAATATGTGGGAACCAGACTACGGATAAGAATGTTTTCCTTGCTAGATGTTTTTCATACTTAAGCTAAGCTGCCAGACTTAACTAATGTGAGGTCTTGTTTTAAATAAGGTTTTCCTAAATGTTAATCTGCCTTTGATAAAGCTTTCAAGGGTAATTTTTTTTATTATTTAATTGTGCATGTGCGTGCGGGCGCGCGCGCGTGTGTGTATGTGTGTGTGTGTGTGTGTGTGTGTGTGTGTAGAACTATGGATGAATTCGGGAACCACCACAGACTGCCTTCACCTCCTCCTTGTTTACTCTGCCCTAGGGATTCACAGGCTCCACCCTACCGGGACCAGAAATGCAGGCCGCCCCGGCTTCCACCTGGCATCTATACATGGAGTCTAGGATCGGAACTCAGGACCTTCTTCCTGCAAGGCAGAAGCTTAACCCCTGAGCCACCTCTCCAGCCCCTTTCAAGGGTAATTTTAAGATAGTTGCTGGTAAATTGTACAGTTGCTGGTAAAATGTTGTTCACATGCTTATTCATGTTATATGTTCTGTGTTTACCTGTGTGTCTTAAGTTTGGGGCCACTTCAATTTTTTTTTCATTTCTGTTGTGCGCTGATATAAAAATTTTGGCACACAATTTTTAAATACGTGTATGCATACTTAAAAATAACAAATAATTTTGGTAACATCTAATGCCTTAACTAGTTATGTTTTATATTGATCACAATTGTTTTTCTGAAAAATTATAAGTTTTCTTTCATGAAAAATTATCTCGCTTGGTTTTGATCTTTAATAGGCCTACAAGTTAAAATGCCATTGTGTTCTTAAAGGTTTTTCCATGTGTTCCCAGAATAACAAAGCCACTATTATATTGCTTTATCGAACTTACTCATTCCTCTGACTTCTTTTATAAAATTTTATCCCATCAAATCTAGCAGCCAGGAAAATATAATTTCATCTAAAAAGTTCATTGGAATTTATTCCTTCTCCTGGTATGTATGAGCTCCCTTTCTTGGGGACAAATCTAATTCTATGCTCCCATGTACTCCTAAGTTTCACTAAGGTGAAACAGGAATTCATGCCTGCACTTTAGTAAAACCCCATTCCTTTGAAACTAAGAAGGATAAAATCCGGACCTGGCATAGTCTGTTTTTGGGAAATTCTAAGTGCATTTGGGTCAACTCAGGTTCATCTTTCCTTTTCTCTTGCAAGATTTTGGCTTAAGTTACTTAAGAGTTTCTCTGAGGATCCTTCTGCCTAAGGGGATAGATAAAATACTAGCAGGGATGCCCAAGCTGAAAAACCTGAAATTCCCTTACCAGCAGGGAAAAAAAATGCTTTAAATGTGTCCTGAGCACTGCTCTTCCTGGTCTGTAAGAGGGAAGTCCAGGATGGCCATGTGCTTCCTACCCTCCAATATTAATGGCACCTGGAATGTTTCAAACTATCTTTTAACATATCAAAAATTAACAGGACTAAATTACAAATTATTACTGCTGCATCCCTTGGCAAACAATTATGGGACAGGATGCCTGCTTTCTTTTCACCCATAAAATCTGGTAACTTGGTTAACTTTAATGCTAATTGTCCTATTTAGATGCAAATGGAAAGCAGTAAGGACTCCTTTACAACACAAGCTTGCTTTGCAGGTTCTCAGGGCATCCATTCAAGCCTCAGGCATTCCTCAGCGTTTATAACAAAAGCTTGCTTCGCAGGTTCTCAGAGCATCCATTCAGGCTCCAGACATTCCTAAGGCCACCAAAGGCCCCTTGGAAGTCTGGCTATCCTCCATTGAAGCTATGCCTTACTAATTTACAATTGTTAGGTTTTGATTTGTGTCTCACCAGCTCTTCTGGATCGTTTGTCTGCCTGCCCTGCCCACAGCCTCTCCACCTGCCCCTGCAATAATGAAAACCTGCTTTTCTCTGCTACCTTGAGTTCCTCAGCCTCTCCACCTGCCCTGCCCACAGCCTCTCCACCTGCCCCTACAATGATGAAAACCTGCTTTTCTCTGCCACCTTGAGTTCCCCTTTGACCATGATTCCTTTCCTCCAGTGGTCTCATGACTGGTAGTCAATGACAGGTAAGGCTACACAGGAGGGTGGTGACCAACCTAAGGCAGGCACAGTCACCTATATTCCATGCAGCTGAAGAGGCTTGGGGTCACCCCAGCTTTTATGGTCCCCACTGAAAAAAATTATAAATAAAAGAGTGAAATGTGGCACTACCAATTCAGGGAGGCCCTAGCTCGGCTCCCGAATTCAGGACAAGCTTGGATGTACAGACATGCCCAGAGGGTCCCAATAGAGGACCATGCAGGCAGAGGGATGAACAACCAATGGGAAGCGGCTGTCTAACCTGCACCTACAATGGACACCTAGTAAAGAGTTAAGTGAATGGTGGCTGTCCCCCCTAGGAGGGATGGCAACACCTGATTGGACCCTGACCCTATATAAGCTCAAATGCCCTTAATGACTCTGAATCTGCAGCATCTCATCCACTGCTGCTTCTTACCTGATTCCCGGGGTCTGGTGGTGACCTCATCACTAGCTTGCCCATTTGCCTCTAGCCTTGAGGTCCTGCTGTTTCCCCTTCCTCCCCCCAGCTAATCTGGTGGGGGATATGGCAACAGATTCTATTGATCAGAAATCTTTTATTCAGCTTATGAAAACTCAAGCCTATCAACTCCAATGGTTCTGAGGACCTAAAATTTCACATAATATAAGAAAAACATCAAACCCACCAGTAAAAATAGAGGTGGTTTACTTCAATTTCCTGAAACAAAATGAATGCCACCAAAGTTTCTTCTCATTCCTTCTTGTTCTAGTACCTATTACAGAACTTGTGATATTTGAAGCTTTAAGTAATATTTTTTTTTCTTGACCAAGCATTTCTGTTCTTCATGCTTCCATCAAACACTAGCAAGAATGGAAACATTATTTGGTAGTTGTCATACTTAGGCACAGGTGTCAACTTGACAGTTGAGGGTTTGAACTCTGGGGACATTTGTGGAGAATCAGTGGTTGAGTTAAGCCCAGAGCAAACCTGAAGATTATCTAGCTGATGGGGAAGGCCCAGTCCATGGTGGACTAGGGCCTGGAATAAAATACAGACATCTGGTTGACAGAGTTGGTATCCTTTGTACACTTGGCCAGACATGCTGGTCCTGCAAGTAAGGATCATCCCTCTCAGCCATTATGTCGAGATGGTGTGGCCAGTTCCCTCAGCCCTGGTGTTGGTGCATGCTCTCCTGTCAAGCTGGACTGAGAACTGTAACCAGACTGCTGTAAGGAAATAAACCCCTTGGCAACCATGTAGGCAAACTGTAACAGTAGTATATTTAATTGTACTCACAGAAATCAGCATCATTGAATTCATTCTTTTATTGATATATTTGTTAAATATTTACCAGTTCCTAAGTACCATAATTGGTGCTATGAATGATAATGATGATTTAATTCTTTGAAAACCTGTCCTGGTTTTAGCACAACAAGATTAAGAAATATTCAAAGTCACACAGAGAAGGTCTCAGGGTTAATTTTAGTCATCAACTTGTTTGGATCTGAAATCAAGTAGATAAAAATATCTGTGCATATTTGACAAATTTTATTATTATTATTAATTGTTATTTATTATTATTAATTGAAGTGGTAAGACCCATAGCAACCAAGACATAAGGAGGTTTAAGGATAAAACTTTTGTTTCTTGCCTACTTTCATGTCTCTCTAGCAAGTTCATCTACCTGATCATGAATTTTCTTGTACCCCATTACTGTTTTTACTATTGTTGCGATTACTGCTGCTGCTGTCCATTGCTGATAGCAGAATGTAGTTTATCTGGTATTCTGACATGGGCAGAAGATGAATAGCTAGCTGTTCAGAATTCCTCCAGGCATTCAGCACCAGATTGAGCCTCCTGTACTGAAGAGGCATTAGATTCTTAGGCTCTCCAGCATAAGGGAGTCATTTTTAAACTATCCAGACTGTATTGTGCAAGCCAATCTAATAAGCGCTTTTTCAATTAATATGTACTCATTTTCTATTGGGTCTTTTCTACTAGAGAAAATTGTACAAATCGTAGTATCAGAAGTGATTATACAGAAAAAGAATTGAAAGGACAAAATTCTCTATTGCGCTTACTAATAACTAGAGTTGACTCTTGAGCTTAACTCGGTGGACATTGAAAATCCATAGTGGGAACTAGTTACAGAACTAGGCAAGGCAGATGCATCTGGAACTCCTGCCTCACTTCCTGTAAAGGTCAAATAATTTGTAATTCTGTATATAAAATTTTGAATGTTTGTGGAAAAATAAAGAGCATAACAATACTTGCTGATCACTTTTAGTATCTGCAGACAAAATAATCAAGGGAAATAATGAGCTTAGAGGTAAAATTTAACAGATCTACATATACATGAACAACCTTAAGGTTCTTACGTGTGCATTGGAAAAGACTATTCTCTCCAGCGGCTGTATAATTCAAGTTGCCAAAAGCAAAATCCAGTCTTTCATCATACAACAGGTTGATTCACAATGCAAACAAGTCCCAGTCCCAGCAGTTCCAGGTATTACACTGAGGTTCTTGATTGGAAAATAGTAGGATCCCGTTACTTGAAATGGAGATGTGTGGAAGGACTCTACTGAGGCTTAGAACATTAAATTCTCAGAATCCAATAGACTTACTTTTGTACAAGACAATTCTGGTGCCCCTGAGTGCCCAACTACCACTGTTTCCAGAAATATAATTAGACTCAAGGATCAGCAGGTGTGAGGAGGTGATGCAGGATATGCAGGACATTCCCAAAGAATTTAATTCATTTTCTAATTCATTCAAGCAGAAGCATGGAGAGTACATGTGGGATGGATTTTAAGAATGTTGATGTCCTGCAAACGCTTTTCCTGGGTAGACATCATGTAACCACCTTTCCTCTACAGATAGGAATTCCATAATAGACTAATGTAGCAGTTGCTCCAAAGTCCAATTTGATGAACCACATATATTTGGATTATTTACAAGAGAAGGGGTAAACATTACTTACAAGAGTAGGGGAAACTCAAAGGCAGCTAAATTATCAGAAAATTCAAAACAGTACAACTGAAGACTACACTATGGCTGTATAGATAAAATCCATTCAATTAACCTTCCTCAGCCTAGGAGCCATTCCAGACCTCAAGTCCCAGAAGAAATGTGTAATTATGGCAAATTCATGTAGTAATGACCAGAAGATGCTACAAGTAAAGCATAATATATTGAAGTATACCTCCATCACTTTGAATAAGTCAACAATTTCTTACAAAGATGAGGGTTCAGTGACCTTCTCCATCCCCTTTGGTGCTAAGGGAGTATCCATGGACAACAGGTACAATATTAATGGTTGCAAACCAAGATGTAAGTTTTTTTAAAAGAAAAAAGATGTCAGTCATACAACCAAAAGATAATAGTGGAAAGAACAACAACAGCAAAAAATGAATTCAGGTTGAGATTATCAAAAGAGACACCTTATACAGAGATTCTAGTTTTAATGTTGCAGCTCACAGAATTTTTTAAAAAGTCATCAAAAATGTAATGTATTGGTTGGGTGAAGTATGGATCAAAAGTTGGCATATTGTGAATTAACTGAATGCCTTCTCTCCCTTGGTTTAGTATTGATGATAAGATTCAAAGGCTCAAAGAAAATGGACTACTTCTCTACGATGTAAGTGAGAAAGTGTATGTTCAAAATTCATCTCTTTGTGTTCCTATTTGGTAATTCAGATAGTGGGGATCTTCAATAATCCAATCCAAGAAAAATTATAAATGTCCAAGATCCTTCAGAAATAAAGATATAGGTCACTGTTCAAATAAAGAACCATGACATGCTGAAATACTTGCTGTGGATGGAAGATATACAAAATGGAAAGTACTAGGAGGCCACATGATGGGTTATAGAAATGAGTGTTGTAATTTTTTATTCAATTGTGTGTGTGTGTGTGTGTGTGTGTGTGTGTGTGTGTGTGTGTGTGTAGAACCACAGACGAACTCTGGAACCACCATGGACCACCTCCACATCCTCCTTGTTTACTCTGCCCCGGGATTCACAGGCTCCACCCTACCAGTACCAAAAACACAGGCCGCCTCCGCTTCTGCCTGGCGTCTATACGTGGGGTCTAGGATCTGAACTCAGGACCTTCCATCTACAAGGCAGAGGCTTAACCCCTGAGCCACCTCTCCAGCCCCCTGTCCTACTTTTTAAGAATATATTTGTGTTGGAAGATTTGTGTAGTAGTATGGTCCTTATGATCATGCACTCTAAATTTTGGTTAAATTTTGTATATATGCAGTCCCTTTATACTTCTGTCTTTGTATTATATATTTGTAATGTTACATTTCTACTTATAGTTTAGGAATTTCATTCCCTACATAACTTTTTATAACATGTCCTCCTATCTTAAATCTTTTTAAATAATAAAGTTTGATAAAAGGAATATGTTTATGTTAGATGATGCAGTTTGTCTGTGCGCTGACAACAAATTTATAACCAAACAACTTAAGAAAACAAAGGAGCTTTATTCTTGATTATGATTCTTCTCTTTAGTTCACAGTCCAAGTTGGCAGGAGAGTTCATAGCAAACCAAGAGATAATGACTACGGGAACAATAGAAACAAACATCACTTGTCAGACTGCAAGTCTGACAGATATGCTGAACTATGCAAACCTACTCACAGCAACACAAGGAAGAGTAGCTTCAGCACTATCATATTCTCCTTATGAAGTTAACATCTGCCTGAAATCAAACTCAGACACAATTTGGAAATAATATATTGAAGTATACCTCCATCACTTTGAATAAGTCAAAAATTTCTTACACAGAACATTAAAAAGAATGAATAATGATAAGGTGGACATTGCTTTAAAATTAAGAATTTCTTTTTCTCAAAAAAGTATCATTAAGAGCAAAAAGACAGTTGAAGATGGCAGATGACACTCAGGCAGTTGGTGAGAGTCTGTAATACAAAATCTTAGGAATGCTGAAAAACAGCTATTCAGAAAGCAGCAAATTTGCTGAACAACTAGTAAAAAAGGCCATAGGCAGGGGAGCAGCAACAAAAGTAAAAGAAGCTGATGTGTTCACTCCCTTTGTAGGCCAATACTCATAAGAGTCAAGTGACACAGAAATAGCCCAGGTAGATTCACCACACACTTGTTAGGACTTTAAAGATTTAAAGACTTTCTCAGATCATTTCCTAAAATAAAAATAATATTTCCAAATTCATTTTATGAAGATAGCATTACCCTGATACCAATGCAGATAAAGGCATAAAAATGATCATTATAGATAAATTTCCCAGATAAGCATGAATACAAAATTTCTTAACAAAATACTGGCAATCTGGACTCAAAATCATATCAAAACATCATTTATCCTAATCAAATTGACTTCATCATTTGATAGAGATGCAAACTAGTTCTATTTCATAACTATCATGAACAAAGTGATAAGGAACACAGATATGCAAGTATTTCTGTGGATATAAGATCTTTTAGGAATATGCCCATTAAAGGCATAACTGAGTCACATAGAGAAATCTCTGTGCTGATTCCATAGAGGCTACACCAATTTAGACACCCATCAATAGTGAATAAAGGTTCTCCATTATCTATATTCACACCAGCATTTGTTGTCATTTGTATTCTTGATGGCAATTTTGATTGAGGTGAGGTGGAATCTTAAAGTACTTTCAATCTACATTTCTATAATGACTATGAATGCTGAACACTTCCAAAATATTTATTACACAGCTGTATTTCTTCTGAGAACTTTCCACTTACTTACATAGCACGGTTTTTAAATTGTGCTGTTTATTTCTTGATTCTTCACCACTTTGTTTAATTTAGACATTAATCATCTGCCAGAAAGTATTTTGTCCAATTTTGTAGCTGCTCTTTCACTTGACTAAGCATTTCCACTATACAAATCTATTTAATTTTTCATGAAGTTCCATTTGAAGATTAGTGACTTTAGGTTCTGAGATACCATAGTTCTGTTCATAAAGTCCTTCTTACATTCCTATGTCTTGAAATATAATCTCTAATTTTCTCTTCTAGAAGTTTCAGAGTTCCAGACAATATGTTTAGATTCTTGACTTACTTGATGTTTCTGTGCAAAGTGAAAGATAAGAGTTTAGTTTAATTTTCTTCATATTGATATCCAGTTAAACCAGCATGATTTTCTGAAGATTCTATACTTTTTTCCAATGTGTACTCTTAGTATATTTGTGAAAAAAATAAAGAACTAAGAATAAATAGTTGCATCAACTTATATCTGGGGCCTTCTACTCTATGCCATTGATCTACATGTCTATATTTGTGTCAATATCATAGTGAATTTATTACTGCATCTCTTGAAAACATATGTGATGATACACCTAACAAAATTCTTTTTGCTAAAAATTGCTTTAGCTTCCCAAGGTTTTTTGTTTCCATACAAAAATTAAGATTGTTTCTTTCTATTCCAGTAAAGAGCAATAATTGGAAATTTGATTGATTGCCATCACTCTGAATCTCTAAATTGCTTTTGGTAAGATTGTTCTTTTCATAATATTACTTCTTCTAATCCATAAACATAGGAGGAATTCCCTAGTGGTCCTCATTTTCCTTCTTCAGTTTTTTAAAATATGGACTATGGAGATTTTTTTTAACTTCCTTAGGTTATCCCAAGATTATTTGCTTGCTATTTTGAATAGCAATGTTTCATGTAGGAAGGAATAATACTGATTTTTGTGCATTGATTTTATATTCTGACACTTTGCTTGCTAGTGGAATATTTAAGGTGTCTTACATATAGGATCTTGTCATCTCCAAATAAGGATGTTTTGACTCCTTCCTTTCCAATTTGTATCCTTTTTATTTCCTTTCTTCTTATTGCTATAGCTAAACCTTCAAAAATTACATAGAATATAAATAGAGAGTGCTCATTTTGGCAGTGCATATGGTAAAACTGGAATGATACAGAGAAGATACAGCATGGTCGCTGAGCAAGAATGTCATGCAAATTCACAAGGCATTCAATATTTAAAGAAAAAGAAAACAAATAGGGAGTAAGAAATCTTTTGTCTTATTCCTGATGTTTGTGGATATAATTCTAGTATTTCATTATGTTGAAATTTAGCATTATGTTGGTTTAAACTTTGTCATATATAAACTTCATTATGTTGAGATATTTTCCCTCCATTCCTAGTGTCTTTGATATTTTTCCATTAAGGAGTATCAGGTTTCTTTTCAATACTTTTTTCAATATCTGTTGAGAGAATCGTGTTATTTCTCTCCTTTGGATCTCCTTTGGATTTATGGATATATTCATATGGTAATGGATTGAATGTATCTCTTCAAAAGATCTCTGGGGGAATCAATGCAACAGGATTGAGAGTTGGGGGTTTTGAGCTGTTTAGGTGACCAGAAATCTGCCCTGTGAGCAGAATAATATGCTACAACAAAACAGGACTTTTAGATGCTGTTAGTGGTACACTGCTTGTGAAGCATAAAAAGAACCTGTAGAAATAGGTATATTGTTTTCCATTCTCCTATTGTGTAAAAACACAATAGTCCAGCCTTGTTTACAGTGGTACTAGGATACAGTATTAACATCCTTATTTTATGCTGACACATGGATCTGAAACACACACATACATACACACACATACGTACACACACGTGCACACATGCATACACTCACAATTTAATAAATAAATAATAAAAAAAACTTGAAGCACGTCTCTCCAAGGTCTTCTTGCTTTTACTGTTTCCCTTGAGAAGTCATTTGTTATTTTAATAGATTTATCTTTAAACGTGACTTGTTTTTTTTTTTTTCTTTGAAGCTTTCAGCACCTTTTCTTTGTCTTGAATGTGGAGTGTTTTGACTATTATTTGCCATAGTGAGTTTCTATTTTGGTCATATCTGTTTGGGGTGAGGAATGCCTCTTGTATTTGGATGGGTCCTCTCATTCTTTAGATGAGGGAAGTTTTCCTTGTTGATAATTTGAAAAATTTCCTCAGGTGTGGTATTTTGGGATTCTTGCTCCGGTATTCCACAAATGCTCATGTTAGGCTCCTTCAGGGTGTCCCATAACTCTTGAATATTCCTCTCAAGTATCTTTTTGGCTTTAACAACCTCTTCCATTGAGCTGGTTAATACTTCTACTTTGCCTTCAAGATCTGAAATTTTTTTTTCTTCTTAATCAGTTCTGCTCAAAAGACTCTCTGTTGAGTTCTTGGTTGAAGATAACTTGTCTTTTAGTTCAATTTTAAACTCTGCCTGAGACTGTTTTAACTGCTCTATGCCTATTTGTGTTTCTTGAGCTCTTTTTCTCAACTCTTCCAAGTGTCTGTTGTGTTTCTGTTCAAAGTGATTGATGCGGTTATTTAACCCCTCCCTGATTTTCTCTTTCATAGTATTGATCATGGTAATGATCATGCTTTGAAATCATTATCTTGGGCCTGGCTTTCTTGGCTATTTTCTGTGAATTTGTTCTGGCTGGAATCTGTCATTATGGGGTTAATTCTTTAGGTGGGAGATTTGTCTTCTTGGGTTTTGTTTCTCATGGATATGCGCTTTGACTTGGGCATTGTTGTTTTGTCTCTATAGACCTTTCAGTTTCTGTGGATTTTTGACTGAACTGATTAAGTTGGTATTTCTACTCTCGGGCAGTTTGCCTTGGAGTTGGGTACATTTGTCTATTGTTATTGTTATTTCCTAGATGATGCTATTAGACAGTACATCGATTAAATCAAGTTTAGTAGACAGGGGTGAATATTAGTATGGTAGTACACTTTTGTGTACTATAACTTTTTGTATACCTATAACTTCCTCTCTCCCAAATCAGCACTTATAGACTAATTCTTTCCACCCAATCTTTCAATTACCTAAATGATTATTATTATTATTATCTGTGTCATAGCCTTGTTTTAACACAAAAGAAAATATTACAGTTGCAAAGCAAGGCTGGAGAGATGGGTCAGGGTTTAAAGGTTTTACTTCCCAAGTAAAAGGAACTGAATTTGGATTGTAAATCTTGCTTAAAAATATTAGACAGAAATGTCAGTCACTTACCCTTCTCTCTTGGAAGCTGGATCCTGAGAAGCTCCAGAGGAAAGCAAGAATAAGGTAATTCCTAATGCTACCCTTGATCCTCCACAAGCATACATACACTCAAGTGCCCTCTACTACACATAATTACAACCACATGTACCCAAACATGCAAAACCACAACAAAAAGAAGACAGTATTAAAAAGGATTTCATGATCATTAACTTTTGTAAAAAAAAAAAAAAAAAGAAAGAAAGCATTGAGACATTCAGCAGAGACCATGCATTTCAGTTTTGCATGCCCACAGACAGATTGGGAAGGCAACACCTGGCTTGGTCCTCTAGCCAAAGTCCAGAAGCAAGAAAATGAAAGCAAACCTTTGCTTACAGCTTGTTTGTTGATTTCCTATTGATTAAGCAAATCATGGTAGCGCATTTAGTCAAGAAGGCAGGAAAAATCTAATAAGAAAAAATGAGATTATTGTACTCAAACTGAAGAAGATTTTGAATCAGCAACTCAATTCACTTGGAAAAAAAATTCCTTCTACCAGATTTTACTACTATGACTTTGGAATTTGGTATAAGTGTATTTTCATGACTTTTATAACTATCTTAAAATTTTCTACTTGGGAGGAAGAGGGAATTAGTAAAATGTACACAATTAAAATTTCATCATAAACTAGTGTTCTAATTTTCACCTAAAAAGTAAGTATCAAACAAATAATTCAGCAGATGAAGAACAAATATAAATTATCTTGCTGAGTATATCATGAAATGCATTTTACTGAAAGTTGGTTACTGTTTGAATAAATGGTCAAGGGCTTTATTCTAATAAAATTCTCAAGTACTTGAAGAATACCTACATATTTAGTCAGTTATAAAATGCAAACTTGAAGTAATTAAAAACTCTGCAGGTAATCACCATATGAGACCTTAAACTGTATTTCAAATCCTTAGTAAAACAAACACCATGGTACTAGCTCCAAAAAAAGAGATATAGATTAATGGATTAGAATTGAAGACTCACATATCAATGCATACACTTACAGTCAACTGATTTGTGACATAAGTGCCCCCAAAAAACCCCACATTGGAGAAAGGACAGCATCTTGAACAAATGGTATCGGGAAAATAGGATAGCTACATGCAGATTATTTTTCATCATCATGAAAAGAAACTCCAAATGCATGAAAAACCTCAGAATTAGACTAGAGATTATAAAATTTCCAGAAGAAAACATAGGGAGTACACTTGAAAATACTGTCCAGCAATTTCTAAATAAGACCTCAAATGCATAGGGAATAATCCCAATACTTTTAACTTTTTTCTGCCTTGGACCTGTACTCAGACCAGGGTAGACCCTCTGCTCCTCAGGACCAAGGTAAACTCCCTGCTACTCAGGTTAGCTCCCTAGACCTCATCCCAGGCCCTAGATCATCACCCAACTAGTAGCCAGCCTGCCTTTCTGGCCCTGGGGAATGCCCCTAGGCCAGGTCCCAGGTACCAAATCATCTGCCCATCCAACTAGCCACTCTGCCTTTCTGCCCCAGTCCCCAGACAGAATAATACTACTCAGAATTCAACAGAGTCAAGAGAAAACCCAAGCAAAGCACTAGGGGACCAATAACATTCATTTGAGTTCTTCTGAAATAATCCCACCATATGGGAGAGAATCTTCACATACAGCTCTAAGGTAAGTAAACACTTTTTACTATCTTGTTCCTTTCAATTAGTAGTCACTGTAGTTTAACACTTCCATATAGCTACCCAAAAACCCATACAACTTCAAGGACTATACCATTCACCGTCACATGTCACCAAGGAAGTAAACCTAAAAAGTATACTACCATACTTATCTTTAATCCCTGTCCACTAAACCCACCTTAATTGATGTACTAACAGTCCGATAGCCTCATCTAGGAAATAACACCAACACCAGACAAGCATACCCAACTCCAAGGCAAGCACTAGCAATAACTGCTCAAATGTAGTAATACTGTCTAATTCAGTTCAGCCAAAAATATACAAAAACAAAAAGAAGGACATAAGAGATAAAATGAAAATGCCCAGGTCACAGAAGAAATCCATGAGAAACAAAAACCAAGAAAATTCTCTTACAAAAAGAATCAACCCCATAATGATGGAATCCAACCAGAACAGACTCACAGAAAATAGCCAAGAAATCCATACCCAAAATAATGATTTTCAAAGCCTGATCTTTACTATGACCAAAGCAATGAAAGAGGAAATCCAGGAGGAGTTAAAAAAAAAACCACATCAACTACTTTGAACAGAAACACAACAGGCACTTGGAGAAGATGAGAAAAGCAGTTGAAGAAACAAAAATAAGCATCGAGTATTTAAAACAATCTCAAGCAGAATTTAAACTGGGACTAAAAGACAAGCTATCTTCAACCCAGATCTCAACAGAGACTTATCAGCAGAACTAATGAAGCAGAAAATAGAATATCAGATTTTGAAGACAAAGTGGAAGAGCATACAGTTCAATTGAAAAAGTTGTTAAAGCCAAAAAGATTCTCGAGATAAATATTCGAGAGTTAGGGACACCTTGAAGAAGCCTAACATGCACGTTCATGTAATATCACAACAAGAATCCCAAATCCAACACTTTTAAAAGAGTGGGACTATATGAAATTGAAACGCTTGTATTCAGCAAAAGAAACTTTTAATTGAGCAAAAATGCAACCTATGAAATAGGAGAGTATCTTTGCTAATCACACATCTGATAGAGGACAAATATCCAGAGTACACAAGGAACTCAAAAAAAAAATTAAAAACCAAGGAAGCAAACAAATCCATTGTAAAAAAAGGACTATAGATCTGAAAACAAACTTTCCACAAGATGAAATTCAAATACCAAAAAAAAACCTTTAAAAACATTCTCCTTCCCTAGATATTGGGAAAATATTAATTAAAACCACCCTGAGACACTATCTCATATCAGTCAGATTAGGTTGAGACCCAAAACACAAACAACAGCAAATGCTGGTATGGAATCAGGGACATGAGAACCCTCATACATTGCTGATGTGTATATACATTCATACAATCCCTTTAGAGATCAATTTTGAAGTTCTTAAAAAAGTTAAAAATTGAAATACCATATGACCCAGCTATATAACTCTTGAGAATATTCTCAAAGAACACTGAATCCTGAAACACAGTATTCATAGCATTTCTTTTCAAAATAGCAAAGAAATGGAACCATGCTTATATTTCACCAGTTGACAAACTGGTTAATGAAAATGAGATGCATATATACAAAGGAATACTATTCCCCTAAGGGACTGGTTCCCATATGAGAATCCAAGAAACTGAGAATTAGTTTTAAAGAAAAAAGAAAGTAGCAAAAATAATTAGTGTAGGCATTGACAAAAGTTAGTGAAGAAGCTGCATGAGTTTTTGTGATAGTTATATTCTAAAAGATTGAAGAGTTCCACCAGCTCTCTGTATTTTATTCATCTGTTCAGGGCCTAGTCCCACCCACCATGGGCTGGGTCTGCCTCATTAGCTAGTCAGTCTCTTACAGGCTTGCTCTGGACTTAACTCAACCACTAATTCTCTACAAATGTGCCCAGAGCTCAAACCCTCAACTGTCAGGTTGACATCTGTGTCTAACTATGACACTCCACCCCTTGTCAACTTGACACAAAAACATAAAACATTTAAAAGATCAAAGTCCAGCAAATTAAATACTGCATCCTTAATTCAGTGGCCATCTTCTGTTGCTCATCACGTAGTCAAGGTGGCTCAAAGATTCTAAGCATTCCCAGTCCCTGTTTGCAGCTTAAAGTTGTAAAAGCAAATTCCTCTGAATCAGGCTGAATCTCCACTTGTAGCTTTCCTCAGCATACATCCCATGGTTCTGGCATCTTAAACAGTACTCTGGGTTCACCTCTGCAGCTATAACCTTCACCTTCTCTTGTAAGAATTCTACACCTACTTTGGTGCCAAGCTTTTGCTGCTCTCCATGAACCCTTCAGTAGTACACCAAAACCAGTATCACCTGGGGGATGCTGTCACCTTCTGAAGTAAGGTCGAAACAGCTTGATCCACTCAAGCTACAGCTGTACCAACTTTAGCGCACTGACACTGTAAAAGTCCTATTTTCTAGAGAGCCAAATTTGCAAAGGGCAAGAAACATCTTTAACTTGGGCTTTCGGCTCTTGAAAGAATCTGGGTTTTCAAACCACAAACTCACTATATGGTGTTTTTCACATCTTCCACAGTCCCAGTGCAAGTCACTAGGGTTACCTTCACTGATGTTCATTTCTCTGACGATGGCAGCTGTTTAGCTCCCTGCCGTGCCTTCATGCAAATCTTCAAGGCTGCCCAAACAGCTCTCCTTTATCAAGCAAACTATTCCAGCATCTTTAAATTCAGCTTTACCGAGGGCCTTGTTCCCCTCATCACAAATTGGGCCCAAACAATCCACAACTCTCTCAGCACCAGCATTATCCAATTGGCCTACTAAACTCTGAAGAATGATATTTGTAATCCACATAGTGAAAATCTTCAGACATTTCAAACTTTGTCCAGCAATTTCATTCAAAAGCCACAAAATCCACATAGTCAGATTTATCAGCAACACCCACTCCCAGTACCAAATTCTGTTGCAGTTCGTCCACAGGGTTGCTGATAAATGACCATCAGATGGCTTAAGGGAACAAGGGTTTTATTGTCTCTTATGATTGTCTGGTTACAGTTCTCAGTCCAGCTTGACAGGAGAGTTCACGCCACACCATCTCTTCATGATGGCTGAGAGAGGGATGATCCTTGCTTGCCAGACCAGCATGTCTGGCCAAGTGTACAAACAGATGTCAACTTCCTCAACTGGCTTTCTGTATTTTATTCACCTGTTCAGGGCCTTGTCCCACCTACCTTGGGCTGGGTGTGCTCCATCAGCTAGACAATCTCCTGCAGGTTTGCCCTGGGCAAACCACTATATGTGCTCAGAGCTCAAACCCTCAACTAGTCAAGTTGACACCTGCGACACCCACCCCTTAAGACATTAAATATTCGCCCTCATAAACATGGAAGAAACTAATATCTGCCACAATATTCTAAGCTCTAACTCCTGGCTACTAAACCCATCCTATTTCATAATATAAAGCTTATCTAATACTTAACCCAAACCACTTATAACAATCCTTGACACTCTATCCTAAATATCCAGGCAAATCTAGACCTAAACTCTATTACCTCCAGAACCAGAGTAGGGCTTTCCCACTTTATTTTTGTAGCACATGGCCTTATCCACAAAATTGCAAGAAGGAACCTTAGACTGAGACCTTCAACACTTAAGTAAACAATAGCAAGGACAATTCAGGTCTGACACATAACAATCATAAACATGAGCAAAGAAAGAGTCTAGAAATAAAACACAAAGTGACCAAATCACACTGTAAATCCACAAGAAATAACAAAAACCCCCACAAAAAATATTGACCCTTTTAACTTAAGCTCTCTGATATTAGTCAAGAATTCAATAACCAAGAGAGCATGATGAAAACAATGAAGGAAGAAATCCAAGAGGAGTTAAATAATTGCATAAACCAATATAACTAGAGCACAACAGGCACCTAGATGAAATGAAAAAGGCAGTTGAAAGAAACAAAACTAGGCATATTAAAAAATCTCATACAGAGAGTAAACTTGAAATTAAAAATAAGCTACTATAATCCAAAAGTCTTATTAGCAGAAGATAGAATATCAGAACTAGAAGAAAAGATGGCAGAACAAATTGGTTCAATTAAAGAGGTTGAAAAGGCCTGGAGAGGAATATTCAAGAGTTATGGGACTCCTTGAAGAAACCAGTCTTGAAAGGATTTGAATGTCATTAGAACACTGTAATATTTTTAAGGCATAACAAGCTTTTATGCTTGATAAGGGTCAATATAGAAGGAATGAAACAGTAGTAAATGAAAGTAAAAGTTCAGAGAAATGAGAAATTGCTCAATGAGAAACTGACATTTCCTTTTTAAAATATTTTATTTATATATGAGAAAGGAGAGAGAAAGAGAAAAGAACATGCCATGGTACACAGATAGAGATCAGAGAAGAACTTTAAGGAGTTAATTTTTCCAATGCAGGCTTTCTGGGATATCTTACTATCCTAAAAGTGAAATTTGCAGAAAGTCTAATTTACCTGAATTATACATTTTTTTCTTCAAATCTCAGCTAATGATGTCACGTTTTGTCTGCCACAATAAAATCAACTGATGAGATTTACTGCTGAATTCTACCAAACCTTTAAATTTATGCTCCTCAAACTCAACCACAAAATAGAAAAAGAGAGAGCAAAACAAACTTCATTCTATTGAAGTCCATGGACAAGTAAAAAAGGGACTAATACAAAGGATAATTTAAAAGGTCAGGGAGATGATGGGGGATAGAGTTCTGGAAAAGTTGTAAGAAAGACTCAGAAATTTTCTATATCAAGTTTATTATAAAACCTGATTTATTTTTAGAAAAAGAGTGTGAACAGACATATTTTACACAAGAGAACACAGAGAGATGAAGACACAGTATAATGGCAAGAGCCTTGTGGTGCTCCTATAAGAGATTATTATATGCAAGCCGATGGAGGAAAAAAGCAATCAAGAGTCTCACCTAGCTGTGAATATGGTGAGCAGACTAACATCCAGGGAAACAGTGATCACTGTAGCATAAGTAACATAAACATGATTCAGATAACCAACTGTTTTATAATTGGATTTAAAGCCTACTTTCCAGTGGGGAGCAAATTTCTGGCACTGTAAACCAGACCAAAAACCTGTCAAAGTGGAGGCCATAAATCCTAGAAAGAAACAAATTATTAAAAAATGGATATAGCCCAGCCCCCCACTCCGGAGCCGCTGGCCAACAGCACCTGCGCAGCCACCTGCTTAGCCCCTGGGGCCCCGCCCCGGACCCCAGCCCCTCGCGCCCTCCCCCCCCCGCATGCCTCCGCCGCCCCCCCCCCAGGTCGCAGGTGAATTCTGCCATCAACATCAGACCCTCTGCCTCTCTGGCCCACCGGGGACCTACGAACGTGGTCCAGGGAAGACACACTGTTACTCAGAATTCAATAGAGTCCAAAGGAAACTCAAGCAAAACTCTAAGGAACAAAAGGAATACAGGCCATACATCTGGACTCCACTACAACCATTATATCACATGGGAGAGATTCTTCACATTCAGCCCAAAGATAAGTAAACTTTCTTTTTTTTTTCTTTTCACCTTACTGACCCTTTCTAGTATCACTGCTGTAGATCAACTTCCTCATACAGCCACTCCAAAAACATACAACTCCAGGGAGTACACCACTCACCCTCAAATTTCACCAAGACACTAAATCGTAAAAGTGCACTACCATATTAATATTCACCTCCTGGTTACTTAACTGACGTACTAACAGCCTAGTAGCCTCATCTAGGATATAACAATAACAATACACAAACATACCCAATCCAAGGCAAGCACTAGTAATAACTGGCAAGTGTAACAATACCAACTACATCGGTTCAGTGAAAAACACACAGAAACTGAAAGGTCCTAAAAAACAAAACAACAATGCCCAAGTCAAAGTGCAGATCCACGAGAAACAAAACCCAAGAAGACCAATCTCCCACCGACAGAATAAATCCCATAATGATGGATTCCAACCAGAACAAATGCACCAAAAATAGCCATGAAAGCCAGACCCAACATAAGGACTTCAGAATATGATCATTACCATGATTAATACTATGAAAGAGGAAATCCAAGAACAGTTAGACAACCATATCAACCACTTTGAACAGGAACACAACAGGAACCTGGAGGAGTTGAGAAAAACAGTTCAAGAAACAAAAATAGGCATAGAGCAGTTAAAACAATCTCAGGCAGAGTTTAAAATTGAACTAAAAGACAAATTATCTTCAACCCAAAACTCAACAGAGAGTCATCAGCAGAACAAATGAGGCAGAAAATAGAATTTCATCTTGAAGAAAAGTGGGAGAATTAACCAGCTCAATGGAAGAGATTGTTAAAGCCAAAAAGATACTGGAGAGGAACATTCAAGAAATATGGGACACCCTGAAGAAGCCTAACATGCGCATTCATGGAATACCAGAACAAGAATCCCAAAATACCACACCTGAGGAAATATTTCAATTCATCATAAATGAAAACTTCCCACAACTAAAGAATGAGAGGCTTATCCAAATACAAGAGGCATTTCGTACTCCAAACAGATATGACCAAAATAGAAAATCGCCACAGCAAATAATAGTCAAAACACCCACATTCAAGACAAAGAAAAGGTGCTGAGAGCTTCAAGAGAAAAAAAGCAAGTCACTTTAAGGTAAACCTATTAGAATAACAAATGACTACTCAATGGAAACAGTAAAAACAAGAAAAGCTTGGAGAGACATACTTCAAGTATTAAAGGAGCCAAAATGCCAACCCAGACTGATATACCCAGCAAAACTATCTGACATGATTGAGGGAGAAAGAAAAGTTTTCCAGCACAAAGACAACTTGAAGGGATACATGTCTACAAAACCAGGCCTTCAAAAAATCCTAGAAATGATACTCAAGCTTGAAGAAAAGAACAAGCATATCCAGGACAGAAGGGAAGTATAATACCACCAAAACATAAATATCAAACAACATGCTTACAAAATCTACTAAACATAAAAAATGTCCAGAATTAAAACTAATTTCTCCATTAGACATTAAATGTCAATGGTATTAACTAAACGATTAAGAGACACATTACAAACTTGGATTAAAAACCACAATCCAACAATCTGCTGCCTTCAGGAAACTCATCTCACCACAAAAGATAGGCACATCCTAAGAATGAAAGGCTGGTCCAAAATCTTGCAAGCTAATGGAACCAGGAAAAAGGCAGGGGTAGCAATTATGCTATCAGACAAAGTGGACTTCAAACCAAAGAAAATCATAAGAGACACAGATGGATACTACATTTTAGTCACAGGTACAATTCACCAGGAAGACTTCACAATACTGAACATATATGCACCCAATACAGGCCCCTCCACTTTCATTAAGAAAACCCTACAGCGTCTAAAGCAAGAAATCAACCCCCAAATGATAATTCTTGGGGACTTCAACACCGCCCTCTCAACATGGGATAGATCAACAGGTCAAAAGCTTAACAGAGACACTTTGGAACTTAATCAAACCCTGAAAGAAATGGACCTTACAGATCTCTATTGAACTTTTCATCCACACACCAAAGAATACACATTTTTCTCAGCAGCACACGGAACTTTCTCCAAAATAGATCACATATTGGGCCACAAAATGAATCTACACATATACAAAAAAGTTGAAATTCTAATCTGTGCCCTATCAGACCACCACGGCCTAAAGCTGGACATCCACAACACAACAAAAGAAAGAAAATATACTAATTCCTGGAAAATTAACACTATGATGCTGAATGAGAACTGGATTCAGGAAGAAATTAAAAAGGAAATTCAAGATTTCCTGAAAGTGAACGATAATGAAAATACAACTTATCAAAATCTCTGGGACACAATGAAAGCTGTCCTAAGAAGTAAGTTCATAGCTCTTAATGCCTACATCAAAAAAACGGAAACATCAGAAATAAATAACTTAACGATCCAGCTTAAGGCTTTAGAGAAACTTGAGCAATCCGATCCCAAAAGTAGTAGAAGAGAGGAGATTAGCAAAATAAAGGGAGAAATATCTGAAATCAAGACTAAGAAAACGATAGAAAAAATCAACCAGTCAAAAAGCTGGTTCTTTGAAAAAATCAATAAGATAGATACACCCCTAGCTAAATTAACCAAAAGCAAAAGAGAGAAAACCCAAATTAACAAAAGTAGAAATGAACATGGAGTTCTCACTACTGATACCCAAAAAATCCAGAGAATTATAATGTCATATTTCAAAAACTTTGACAACACAAAAGAGATGGATGAATTTCTAAGTAAACACAACCTACCTAAATTGAATCAGGAAGCTATGAATTATTTAAATAGTCCTATAACATATAAAGAAATTGAAGAAGAAATCTCAAATCTTCCCACCAAAAAATGTCCTGGACCAGATGGATTCAGCACAGAGTTCTACCAGACATTTAAGGAGTTAATAACACCAAGATGCCTTAAACTGTTCCATCAAATAGCAAAGGAAGTAACACTACCAAATTCCTTCTATGAAGCTAATATCATTTTAATCCCAAAACCTAATAAAGATTCACTTAAAAAAGAAAACTATAGGCCGATCTCTGATGAACACAGATGCAAAGATTCTCAACAAAGTCTTAGCAAATCGGATTCAAAAACACATGAAAAAGATCATTCACGGGAACCAAGTAGGCTTCATGCCCGGCACACAAGGTTGGTTCAACATATGCAAATCAATAAATGGAATTCACCATATTCTCGATACTCTTGATAGATGCAGAAAAAGCTTTTGACAAGATCCAACAGCCTTTTATGATCAAAACACTAGAGACAGTAGGAATGGAAGGAACCTTTATCAATATAATAAAAGCTATATACAACAACTCCACAGCAAGGATTATACTCAATGGGGAAAAATTGGAAGCAATCCTACTTCGATCAGGAACTAGACAAGGCTGTCCACTCTCACCACTTCTAATCAATATTATATTTGAAGTTTTAGCTGAAGCCATATGACAAGGAAGGGGCATAAAAGGGATTCAAATCGGCAAGGAAGAAGTCTTGCTATCCCTATTTGCAGACATGATCTTGTATCTGAGTGATCCCAAAAACTCCACCAGGAAGCTCCTGGAACTAATACAGAAGTTCAGCAGCGTGGCAGGATACAAAATAAATATAAAAAAATCAGTGGCCTTCCTATATGCCCAGAATGAAAGAAGTGAAAAAGCCTTGAGAGAAACAATCCCATTTACTACAGCCCCTAAAAAGCTGAAATACCTTGGTATAAACTTAACCAAGGAGGTAAAAGACCTTTACAATGAAAACTTTAAAACCTTCAAGAAAGAAAATGCAGAAGACACCAGAAGGTGGAAAGACCTCCCATGTTCCTGGATAGGCAGAATCAACATTGTAAAAATGACCATCCTACCAAAGGGAATATACAAATTCAATGCTATACCAATTAAAATCCAATGCAATTCTTTAAAGAAGCTGACCAAACAATCTCAAAATTCATATGGAGGCACAAAAGACCCAGGATAGCAAAGACAATCCTGAGTAACAAAAACACTGCTGGAGGTATCACCATACCAAACCTCGGTATGTACTATAAATCCATAGTTATAAAAACAGCCTGGTACTGGCTCCAAAATAGACACACAGATCAATGGATAAGGGTTGAAGACCCAGATATAAGCCCAAAAAATTACAGACATTTGGTCTGTGACAAAGGGACACTAAAAATCCAATGGAAAAAGAACAATATCTTCAACAAATGGTGCTGGCAAAACTGGATCTCCACACGCAGAAGATTAAAACCGGACCCATATTTGTCACCATGTACAAGACTTAATTCCACATGAATCAAGGACCTTGATATCAGGCCAGAGACTATAAAAACCATAGTTGAAAGGATAGGGAACTCCCTCGAGCTGATTGGGCTAGGCCAACAGCTCCTGAACAGACATCCAAAGGCACAGTCACTGCTACCAACTCTCAACAGCTGGGATCTTGTGAAATTAATGAGCTTCTGTTCAGATAAAGAGATTGTAACAAGAGCTCAAAGGCAACCCACAGAATGGGAGGAAATCTTCACTAACCACATATCTGATAGAACTCTACTATCCAGAGTGCACAAAGAACTTAGAAAACTAAACACCAAGGAAACTAATGGCCCAATTAAAAAATGGGCCCTTGGAACTTAAAAGAAACTTTACCAGGGATGAAATTAAAATGTCTAACAAATATCTTTAAAAATGCTCCACTTCCTTAGCCATCAGGGAAATGCAAATCAAAACTTCCCTGAGATATCATCTCACCCAGGTCAGGATGGCAAAAATCCACAATACAAACAACAACAAATGCTGGAGAGGATGTGGAGAGAGGGGAACTCTCCTACATTGCTGGTGGGAATGCAGGCTCATACAGCCACTCTGGCGAGCCGTCTGGAGATTCTTAAAGAAATTAAAGATTGAAATGCCATATTACCCTGCTATTCCACTTCCGGGAATAACACCCCATACAGCAAAAATTCACCTCAATAGCACAATCACGACCATGTTCATAGCAGCACTGTTTACAATAGCAAAGACATGGATTCAACCCAAATGTCCAACAGTTGACAAGTGGATAAGGAAACTGTGGTACATCTATACAATGGAGTACTACTCAGCTGTCAAAAATGTTGAATTACTGGAATTTGCCGGGAAATGGATGTCATTAGAAACAATTATATTGAGTGAAGTATCCCAGACCCAGAAAATTAAGTGCCCTATGTACTCCCTAATAGTTGGCTCCTAGTACCAAACCCACCCAGTCCACCTAGAGACACTCAAAGATAAATCTCTGTAATACCTACAGTAATTGCAAGGATTATGAAAAGGAGGGATGGGGTAGGAGGGCCACACCAGAAACAAGGAGAGAAGTGACCATGTAACAGCAGAGAAAATAGGTCTCCATTAAGTACTACAAGTAAGTAATGAGACATCTGGTTAATTTCACAGACTTTTGTTCCTGATCATTTAAAATTGAGTGGGTATGATCTCACCAGAAGGAGAGGGGATATAGTCTGGCAGATAAAAAGTAACCATTTTGTAAATGGGTGATTGACCCCTCCCTCACTGTGGTTTCCTACTTTTATTACATCCACCTTTGAATGTGCTCTTATCACAAGACTCCAGTTAAACAGCTTTTTGTCTCTGGCCAGGGTGTGACATACAATGCCCATCAGGATGTAGTGAAGGGCATTGCAGGAAAAGAAAATCAACAAACCATAATCCAGAACTTCAGAGACTCTATATCAACCACCTAGAACTAAGCCAGCTAATCTCTCCCCATCCAGAAGCTCAGGGAAATTTGCGGAAGAGGGGGCAGTAATATTGTAAGAGCACAAGGATGGGAGGAACAATGATATGCAAGATACTCCACACAAGTTTGGGCTGAAGCAATCATAATTGGACTTTGCATGCCCCGTGCAATGTCCTACACAGTATTGACCCCACAAAGTCTAGCATTTGCTAAAGGCCCCAAGATCCTTGGAGGCAAGGGATTGACTGCTGCAGTAGTGTTCATATGCCTAAGGGGAACACGAGAAAGGGTTCAGGGAAATGCCACTGGGTCCTTGTATGTCATTGGAGAGGAGGGCCCAGAGGAGAATCTGGCATGCACATTAAAGGATTCTCTGGGGATTGGGAGGGGAGGCACTGTGGGATGGGGAGGGAGGGGTGAGGGAAGGGGGAGCAGGGGGGGTAGGGGGGCAGGAGGAGGGAGAGAGGGAACTGGTGTACCTACTAAGTTTGTATAAGCAGAAATAATAATAAAAAATGTTAAAAAAAACAACATCAAACAATCCTAGACTGACCTCAGACAAATAGTAGCAACAACTGTCCAAGTGCAGTGATTCTGTCTGAATCAGAAGAATGAAAAATATGTACCTAAGACACTAGAAAGAAACACAAAATTCCCATAGTCACACTGTAAATCCAAGAGATACGAGAAAAAAACAAGACAAAAAAATCTCCTACAAAAATATCGACCTCATAATGAAGGATTTCAACTAGAATAATGTCCTGAATATTAACCAATAATCCAACAACCAAGATAATGACTTTTAAGGACTGATTATTAATATAATCAAATCAATGAAAGAATAAACCCAAGAAGAGTTAAATAACCCTGTAGGCAAATATGAAGAGGAAAATAATGAACACTGGATGAAATTAAAAAGCCTGTTGAAGAAACAAAACTAAGCATACAGCAGTTGAAAAAATCCCAGGCAAAGATCAAACCTAAAATTAAAAATAACCTATTTACAATCCAAGCTGAACAGAGATTCTCACCAACAGAGCCAATGAAGCAGAAAATAAGATTATCAGAATTAGAAGACAATATGAGGGAGCAAATTTGCTCAATTAAAAAGGTTGAAAAAGCAAAAAAAAAAAAAAAAAAAAAGAGGAGAATATTCAAGATCTATGGGACACTGTAAAGAAGCCAAACTTGCATATCCACAAAATTCCAGAACAAGAAATCCAAAAGACCACTGTTAAAGAGATGTTTCACACTATTTCCACATTTAAGGAAAGAGATCTCCATTCAAGGGCAAGATGAATATTGTTCACCAATCAGATATGATCAAAATAGAAATTCACCATAGCAAAAACTAGTGTTCTACAAATATATGACAACTAGAATGTGCTGAGGGTATCAAGAAATAAAAACCAAGCACATTTAAAGGTAAACCTATAACTGCTGATTTTTCAATGGAAACAATAAAAGACAGAAGATCTTGGAGAGATATATTTCAAGTCATGAATGAGCACCAATGCCAAACCAGACTGACATACTCATCAAAATTAGTCATAATTGAAGATGAAAGAATTTTCCACTGTAAGGAAAATCTGAAGGTCTATATGACTACCAAACCAGGACTACAGAAGATGCTAGAAAAAATGTTTAGGCTCAAAGGAAAGGACAAACATACCCAAAAGCACAGGAGGAAAAAAAAAAAAACAAAATAAATACTACACAAAGAAATGCACATATAAAAAGTGTAAAATTCAGAAATGACAGAAATCAACAAACATATCTCAATTATAACCCTAAATGTCAATGGACTTAACTTTCCAAGAGACATAGGCTATAAACATGGATTAAAAATCATAACCCATCAAAGTACTGCCTTCATGAAGTATACCTCACCATGAAAAACAGGCACATTCTCAGAACAAATGGCTGGTCAAAAGTATTCCAAGCTGGGTTGGAGAGATGGCTCAGGGGTTAAGACTCTGTCTCATAAACAGAAGGTCCTGGGTTCAGATCCCAGGTCCCACATAAAAACGTCAGGCAGAAGCAGCAGCAGCTTCCACTTCCAGCCCTCTAGGGCAGAGCTTGGGAAGTCCCAGAAAGAAACAAGAAGGAGGTAGAAGCAATCGAGGATGATTCCCAAAGTCACCCTTGGCCCTCCATAGGGACACACATGCCCTCTGATACACATACACACACACACACACACACACACACACACACACACACACAAACACATACAAAAGTATTTCATGTTAATGGAATAATGAAGAAAGTAGTAGTAGCAATTGCAGTATCTTTCAAACTATACTTCAAACCAAAAGAAATCATAAGAGATACAGAAGGATACTGAATACTAGTCAAAGGAACAATCCATCAGGAAGACTTCACAATACTGAACATGTATGCACCTATTATAATTTCAGATACAGTGCTTGATTCTTTAATCAAGCACTATAACATTTAAAACAACAAATCAACCCAAAAATGATAATAGTAGAGGATTTAAACGCCCCACTCTCTCTACTAGATAGGTCAACAGGCCAGAAACTGAGACAACCTATAGCTGAATCAAACCATAAACAAAATGGACTTAACTGACCTTTGCTGAACTTTCCATCCTAACATCAAGGAATACACATTATTTTCAGCAGCCCATGGAACATTCTCCAAAATACAACACATATTGGGCTACAAAATAAGACCTCCCCCATATACAGGAAAGTTGAAATTATATCCTGGACTTTATCAGACCACCATGGGATAAAGCTAGACATCCACAACAGGGCAAATTATGCAAAATACAGAAATTTTGGAAACTAAATGCCATGATACTGAATGAAGAATGGGCTCAAGCAGAAATCAAAATGGAAATACAAAAATTTCTAGAAGTGAATTATAATTAAAATAGCATATCTTTGGGACACAATGAAGGTTGTCCTAAGAGAAAAGTTTATAGCACTCAATACCTGTATCAAATAAATGGAAACTTCAGAAGTAAATAATTTAACAAAGTAACTTACAGTTTTAGAGAAATAAGAATACAATCGCAAAAGCAATAGATGAACAAAGATTAGTAAAATCAGGGGAAAAATATCCAAAACTGAGATAAGGAAAACGGATTCAAAGAATCAACCAAATGCTCCTTTATTGAAAAAAATCAAGAAGATTGATAATCTCCTAGCTAAATTAACCAAAACCAAAAGAGAGAAAACTTAAATTAATAAAATTATAGATGAAAATGGAGCTAATACAGTGTATCTCAAGGAAATTCAGAGAATTATGACATCAAATTTCAAAAACTTATAATCCACAAAAGTCAATAATCACATAGAAATGGAGGAATTTCATAGTACACACAATTGAATCAGGATCAATTGAATTATTTAAATAGTCCAATACAAGCAAGGAAGGTAAAGACATGATTTCAGATCTCCCACCAAAAATGCCCAGGACTAGATGGATTCAGTGAAGAATTCTATCACACATTTAAAGAAAAACTACACTACTCCTTAAATTATTCCATAAAATATCAAAGGAAGAAACACTTCCAAACTCTTTCTACAAATCTAATATTACATTGATCCCAAAACTAAACAAAGATACAATAAGCAAGGAAAACGATAGGCCAGTCTCATTGATGAATTCAAACGGTAAATCCTCAACAAAATTTTATCAAGCAAGATTCAAAAATATATCAAAAAGGTCATTTACTATGAGCAAGTAGGATTTATTCCAGGCACAAAATTTTGGTTCAGCATATGCAAATCAATAAATATAATCCATCATATGAACAAATCCAAGGACCAAAACTATATGGTTCTTACCATAGATGCAGAAAAAGTTTTTAACAAGAGCAAACATAAAAGCCCTGGAGACTATAGGAATGGAAGGAACTTGTGTCAACAGAATAAAGGCCATATACAACAAGCCAATAGCAAATATCAGCCTCAATGAGCAAATACTTGAAGCATTCCCACTTCAATTAACACGTAGACAAGACGTTGCCTAGTGAAATGCAAGAACAGTGATATAGACAACAATAGCCAACCAGAAAGCAGAGTACCGCCAACCCTGCAATGTTCACCTGGAATCAGGCCAACTAAATCTCTCCCCATCATAGGGCCCAGGAAACCTTGTGGAAGAGGGGACCTATAAGGTTGTAAGAGCCTAAAGATGGAGAGGTCCACATTTAGACAGGATATTCCACTCTAGGCAGGGCTGCCACATCCAGGAACTCAGTGTAACGAACCTTGTTCTTACAAGTCTAACACGGTGGCTGAAAAATCAACATTCTTCCATAGATTATTGAGGATCTCAAGAAAAATAATTTCAAGCAGTGGATACCTTAGAGATTATGGCTAGACAAGTGAAGAGGAATGCCCCTATCAGTGTATCTGCCCAAGAAAGGGCCAGTTGGTCTGCCAACAAAGGCCTGAACCCCCACAAAAGCAGATGAACCAGAGGTAACACTGGGAATCACATAAGCAGACAGGGTGGGAGAAAATGAGATGGACTGATGAAAGGAGGGGAAGGAAAGGAGAAAGGGAAGTGAGGAGGGAGGGGGAAGTAGAGGGCAGAGATTATTACTTATTGTTCTTGTACTAGGGAAAAAGTTTTAAGGTGGGAAGGAGTGGGATGGATTGATGAAGGGAAGGGAGGGAATGATAGAAGGGGGAAAAAGGAGGGGGAAGGAATAAGTTCTCAATATGCTTGTTAAAATAGGAAAAAATTAAAAATTATTTTTTAAAAATTAATATCACATCATTTACTGAGCAAATTCTTTTACCACCCTCCAGACAGTAAATCAGAAATTTTGGGGAATTTGCAATTTTATTAAACTGTATATGATAAAAGAATTTTACTAAAATACTTTCTGAGTCTTATGAATAAATGTTTGAACCAGTGCCTAAAAGACAAGGATAAAAAAACTTATTCAACTGTAAAGAAAAATGATAAATGTGCAATATCAAGTCAGTTAACATTCCAGCTGCATGGGGAGACCTCAATGCTAGCTGAAGATCTAAAGGTCACTGATGGTTGCTGGAGATGAGACTGTCATTTTCCTCTGTGGTGTGACTGATAGCAGGTTACCTAATTCCTGTACATGGCTACCCATTTATATACATATGGAAGCAATGTCTGACTCAGTCAGCTATTCAGAAGAGAGAGAAAGAGAGTGTGTGGGTTAGTAAGAGGCAGCTATGATCAAGATGCACTTTTCAGCTATTAAGAAAAAAAGAACAAGCTCATAGTTATCTGAACATTCTAAGGTTTTGTGAAGGACTTTGTTTACAAACATATAAATCTAGCACCTGGCAAGCACTTAACCCTGGGAGTTTACTGTTCCAAGCATCATAGTGTTCATGGACAGTGTTGACAAGGACAAACTGGCATCAGACTCAGGGGCTACAGGGGAAGGCAAACCCACAGAATATTACCTTCATCTTACTCTAGGAATATGACCCAAACTCTAATGTAACTGAAACTTTAGGCATACCTATTTTACAATGAACTTCGATTTTCTTAAGAAACTTTAGGAAATTTGGTTTGAATATCCTAAAGCCGAATAGCATAATCCATGGTTTCTTGTCAAAATATTACTTCACACCATAAAAAACAAAGTTAGAATGTGTTACAGGATTTAATCTCTGATCTCTCTTTCTCATCAGCATCTTTCCTACCTCCAATATTTTCAGAGTTTTAAATATCACCTCTATTATGATGAGCAGTTTATTTAATTTTCTTATCAATCTCTAGATTCATGTTGAACTGTCAATTTAATATCATTGAGTATATGCATATATGTAACACATACGTACATGCAGATGCATAACACACACACACACACACACACACACACACACACACACACATGCATATGCATCAGATGTCTAAAGCTAAATGTTTTTAAGCCAAATTGTCTTTGTTCAAACATGCTCTTGCAGGCTTTGCCATCCTCATTCATTATTAATCTATCTTTTAAATTCCTCAAGCTAAAAGCTTGAAATCATAATTATTTTCATCCCAGATGAAATTTATGAAATCCTTTGACTGTATCTTCAAGATACATCCACAATATGATCCTCTTTAACCACTTCATCACTATCAACTATTAGAACCACAATCTCCTCTGGAACACCCCTCATTATGATCCCTAACACTTCCCCTTCCCTGGAACACTGATTGAGGTGGTCACTAGAACATTCTGTTCCTTGGAACACTAACTGAGATGATCCTAACAGCTCCCTTTCCCCTGGAACACTGACTGAGATTCCCTGGAACAACGACTGAGATGGCTTCCAATACCTTCTCTTCCTTGGAACAAAGACTGAGATGAGCCCTACCAACCCCTCCTCCCAGGAACAATGCAATCATGGTCCCTAACTAGTTTCCATGGTTCTACTCTGCTTCATTTGAGCCCATTCTCCTCCTATTCCATAGTAATCTAAAACGTTAAAACTAACATTAAAAACTAAGTCCAGATATATCATTTTACTGCTCTACTTTCTCCAATATCTCACTTCACTGACTCAGAGAAAAAATGAAAATTTTTAGCAATGGTCTACAAGGTCCAATGTAGATGTGGTTTCAAGACCTTGTATATATTCATCTGAATTTATTTCATTCTCTAAGCCACTGTAGTTCAAGACTTCTAAAAGTATCATCAGGATTCTGATTTAAGATCTTTGTAAAGATCTTTCCCAGATAGTCTCATCACATACTCGTATCCTTAATGTCAGAATGTCACTTAGTTATCAAGTAACTATTCATATCCAATCATTGTATTTAAAATGTACCCTATGCCCCCCATACTTTCAACTTTTTCTTGCTTCATTTTTTTCTTTCATGTGTTATTTTCCTTGTGTGTACTCTATAATTTGCCTTTCCATTTTTGTTTCACATTTGCTCTCTTGCTGTAATACAAATTCATTAGAGCAATGATTTTTTTTGTCTCTCTCTTTCCCTCTTTTTTTCTTTTCTTTTCTTCCACTTCTGCTACCTTATCACCCAAGGCAGTTCCCAGAAAAAAGTCATCTTTGAAATAATGTTTCTGAAGCAAATTTGGTAATGAACGAAGCAGCACAACTGGCTTCATGGTCCCAATAAAACTGGTCATTTACTCTTTCATCATTTGTATGCTCATTTGTAAAATGTGATTCATGATCCTTATAAAGATCTTTTTCAGTTTCTGAAAACAAAGTCACAGCTTAGAGTCACAGGTAGAGAAGGAAATCCAATGACATTCTACAGCAGTCTCTACTGAAGGTGTGGCTGTAAGAAAGATGCCCACTTGTTGCTAGGGTAAATACTGAATTCAATATGAATTGGTGAAAAGGCAGGATTGAGTTTGCACTGTCATATATTAGCATAAATAAAATTTATCTGATTTTTTATCCTTGGGTAACACAAGCAATGTGTCTGGCTTCCACTCAGCTGGACTTTGTAAAAGCTACTCATACTGCAGAGTTTAAAAGGAGGAAATATCTAATTAAAATATTTCTGTGGGAATGGCATTCAGAAAGTAATGCTATTACTAGACAATTTTCAACAAAATAATTTATGAATTAAGGGAATTGAACTAAATTTGCTTCTATTGCTCTGTAACTTCAAAGAAGTCACTTAATCTTTATGCTGCATTTTCTTAATTTCCTTATTTGTCAAATAGTGATTTATCATTCCTCAGAGTGTAACCATTCAGATTGACAAAACTAATAGACAAAAGTAGTTCTAAATTTTTGTATGTCCTGGGCATGTTTCATCCTTTAAATCACTAGGCTGGAGAACGGCTCAGGATTTAAACTTTTTCCTCACAAGCAGAAGAACCTAATTTCCTATCCCAGGTAAAAATATTGGGTGGAAATAGGGCAGCCTATACTTTGGCCCTTGAATGCAGAGCCAGGGAAACCCTGGAGCAAAACAATAAGGAGGAAGAACAGTCCAAAATGATTCCTGAAGTCACCCTTAGTCTTCCACAGGTACACTGAGAGCCCTGTTCTACACCTACATGCACCTGTATACACCCATACACATGTACACACCCATACCTACACGTGTAAAAAATAAAATAAATCACTAGCCATGTGTTAGGTGCTGAAAATAACAGAGTCAAGTGTGATCTTGGCTTACAAGATGAGATGCATGAGTAAGTTTCCAATTTATCCAGCAGGGTGTGACATAAACACTGCAAAATATTCCCAAGCAAAAGGTTGGTAAAAGAGTAGAAAAGTCAAAGCCAATGCTATTACAATATTGAGTTCATGATAGATATTAATGGATTACCATAGAGATGAGGAGAAACCTGATATTATAAGTAGATGCTAGGATTTTCTTCACAAAGATTAAGCTGTCAAAGATAAAGTCACTTCCAACTTAAGTAGTGCATATTTTACAAGTTATACAAATCCATCTCTTTAATAGGGCCAAGCCTTTGCTGTATACAGAAATTGAATGTGCCCACCATGAGAATGCATTACATGTTCTTATCATACTTGATCCATTCTTGGTACCATATTTGTTCCATGCACAGCTGTAATTGGGACAGATTACAAAGGCACATTTTTCTCTGGCTACACATTTCTCTCACAAAATTCATGTTTTCTTTTTCTAGAACCTGGCTTAGAAGTCATTGTTGATCAAACAAAACACACATTCCCTTTGGCACTAAATTTAACATTGCAGAGTGTGTGGTAATCCTAGTATATAAAAGCTTCGTTATTCCAAGCTGAAGCCAGTCCCAAGTAGTGAATCTAATCATAGTATGGCATTCCAAGAAAAGGAAGAGTGACAAATGTTTAGATATAGGCAGAAAGAAGGATATAAGAATAACCACAAAAAGATCATTTGGTATAAACTCATACTGAATTAAATTTTATATACCCTACAGCAACTGTGCAGTGCTTAAGTAAGTATATAGAAATGAAATATGTATATTAATTATTGAAAGACTGAAAGCGTAGTTAGGGTCAGATAAGTCTCAAACTGACTGAGCACTGTCACTACAACATAGCGACACTGTTGATATTTTTTAATACTGGCCATGTGAAGCAGCCACCAAAATAAAGCACCATTAAAAAAAGCCAATGTATGCTTTATGCTCTTCCAGTCTCAATCAGTCAAGGTTGTATAAGCTTATACAAGGGAAGCATTATTGTCATTTGTGTTTGAAGTACAAATCTACTCTTGGAAGGCAAGTAATTATAAATATACCAATTCAAGTAGCAAAGTAACTTTTAAGTTATTGAACACTGGGAAGATTCTTTGATAGAAATATACTTTTCTAATTTGTCATGGTAAATTCTTCCAATTTTATAGTTTTTAAAACCTTTCTGTTTTATGTCCTTGATTCTGGTCGTATCAATGACCAGAAAGTTATTTTGCATGCATACAAGAAAGCTTCTTTCATATGATATAATTAAAATGTGCAATATCTACGCCCTACAATATTTTTGTAAAAATACACTTCTGATATATTAGGTTTCCAACAAATTTACAAAAATAATAATGCATACTTACATGCCATATTACTATACCTTAAATGTTTTCTTCTCTAGTGACTTTAAAAGAAATTTAGGATAATGGCAGGTCTAAATTATGTTGTTGTTCATGGAAGCAAAAGCAATCATGCCAAGTTGCTATTAAGTAGAGCACCGTGTATAATACATTCCTGGCAAATACAAGATCTTTGCATCAAAACTATTTAATGTGTAGACAATTCTAAGTAGCCCTAAGCATTTCCTATCAAACTACTCTTTAAGATCAGCTAAATTTTGTTTTCTGTGCCAAACAAGATCAGATAGGCTTTATTTAGTGTGCTTTTAAAATATTTGCCTACAGTTATCTTCAGTTATAATTTAAGGTTCTTGTTTGGTTGGTTTGTTTTTATTTTCTCCCTCTAACAGTTTCGTTCTCATGTTTTCTCCTGAGATTTTCTCCAGATTTCAGGTTATCGTTTTCCATGAAAATTATTCTCCGTAAAACTTATTTTAAGATTGTGGACATCAAAAGCTCCAAAATTTCCCACAATCTGGTGCTTACTACATTTTGTATGGCAAAAGTAATCAATGTATTGTTTAGAAAGTAACCAAAATGCTCTTGTAAATAATAAAGTTTTTCATCCTAAATGCTTCAAATTATGCTATTCTATTTGCTTTATATATTACATGTAATATATAACATTGCTTGTAAAATGTATTCTGTATTATAAAATAGTTTAACATGTAATGCTGACCTAATTGTACTGATTGACAGAGACTATTTCACTTTGATGGATTTAGTTGCTAATTGACAAAACTACTATTTGGCCCCAGCAGTGATGTTAACAAGTGATTTCCTTTGGGTGAAAAATATATTTCAGTAATTACCAAGAGCTCAATATTGAATGAAGCCCATGAACTCCAGTTATGATTCAAAGTAGAATTATATAAAACATTTAACTAAGATCACACCCTATAAATCTAATGCTAAAGAAAATTATTATTATTGGAAAAGCACATATGCATGCAGTTTTTCTTTCCACACTGGAGTTGTTAGTTATCATTGTAGCTGAACTCAAGAGATTTTGAGTATATGAAATACTGCAAATTTTCCAAGAAATACAGAATCATATGTCTCTGGAATTGGGGTAGATACTACAGCTATAGATAAGAATGTAGGAAGAGAATGTGAGTACTTCTAAAGCCAGTTATGTAAGATGTGGATTGAAATTAATGGCTAATGTAGATAAAGCTGGAATGCATTTTTCTCAGATTGTTTCAAGTAGAATTTGTCATAGTAGCAAATTTTACTAAACTTTTTAGTAGCTTTCTAACGATTAGTGAAGAATCTTTCAAATTCTTTAAACTGTGATATTAAAAGTTTAATTACCAAATTAATTACCAAAATATGAGAATGAAAGTGATGAAAACTGAAATTTAGCAAACAAGAGTAGCAGGCTTTAGCAATTCCATGTTATAGAGCTATGTCTATTTCCTAAAGAGTTTCAAATTGAGCCAGGGAATCAACTGTAAATAAGAAAGTATAACTTAACTAATTATATACCTTTATTAATTGAAGAAAAAATTGGATGTGTTTTTAAAAGCACAATAATTCACATGAGGTTACAAAAAGTGGTATTAAATATGAAAGTTTAAAAAAATGTATTACCACTAACCAAGAAAAAAAAAAAGAGTATACCTAAGTCATCTGGGGTGAGTTCTAGTTAAGAATAAAATGGATCAGGAAACTTTCTAATAGTTTTAATTATCTTGAGACTAAGAAGAAACATGTGAAAGATCAATGGAATAAACATCTATGATTATGTGGTTTTAAGTTAAAACATAATAATTGTCATAGACAATCTGACTTAGTCTGACTGTCTTTTATTTAGTCCAGAGAAAGATCTTACCAGGGAATTGAGCATTCCTGGAAAGAAAAGTTCTACCAAATGTAATGCAGCTTTACTGCAGCTGAGCATACTGCCGTAGCCTAGGAACACAAGTGAGCCACTTTCTCAAAATGAATCCTGTAGAATATATTGACAATTGTTTCTGTTTATCTAGTTGAACTCATTTGTATCTAATCTTTCTTAGGGAACTAACATACAATATAAGCATCATTTAAAAAGTAGTTAAATGATAAATGAAGGTTAGGGTCAAGCAAATAAGATTCCAGTGTAATGATGACTGACAGTATCTGGGACAACAATACCGATGATGTTCAGCAGAATGTCTCACATTGATTAAAGAAGCAGAAACAATCACAAGGAAAATATTATCACATATCAGAGTTTTTTAATCAAATGATATTATGTCAGTTGTGGTTTTTTTTTCTCAACTAAGTCAAAGATTAAATTCAAAGCAACCTTGGCTAAGTCATTTGGACATTTATAGAATGAAAACCTGAAGGTCAGGATAGTTTAAAAGTGAAATTCAGAGCAGAAATAAACAGTGAATTCTTTCAGACTTCACTCAATAAATCTTAGACATGTTATAAAAATGACAAAAATATTTTAGCAGATCAATTGAGAAGTAATTTTTATAGACATCATGACTATGTTCTGCCCCATTATTGCCTGAGGACTCTAGAATAGGCTAGAATATAATGCTATCTTAGTGTGTATCCTGAGGCTATAACTGAATATCAGAGATTGATGATGCTTTTAAAAAATAGGAGTTTATTCATAGTTCTGGAAGGTCAAAATTTCAAAGACAAGATGTCTGCCTTAAGTGAGGTTGCTTGTGTGGAAGCATTACCTGGCAGGACAGGATGCAAAAGCTCATATAAAGTCATGAGTCTGATCATGGTATGATCTTAAATAATTCTAATTATTAGTCAAAGTCCCACCTCAAAATAAAATAAAAATTCAGAAAACAGATTTACTACTCATGAAATTGTGTGGACACATCCAAACTGTAGTAAAAATCCTTAATTTTTACATGAATTTGTTTAAATAATGGAAACGAATTCTTCTATATATACCTACAGGGATAAGCAGCATATTATTATAAGCTGGGTAACTTATACATGAAGACGTATTGCATCTTAGTAACTCGTACCAATGAGAAACAGAAAATCTGATATGTTTCTGAGAACAGTAAATTTCAAGCTATTGGCTTCTAGAGAAGAAGTCAGTGAGTTCATTACTCAAAAGTCAATGAATATACCAGCTCAATACTGAGTCAAAAGTAGCCAATATCAAAACAGAGAATATCATCATGAATCTATCTGACATTGATCATAACTATCTTCACAGGAAGTTTCTTGCTAAAGTCCCATTGGATAAAGAGTTAGTCACAGTCATATGAAAAGCTGCTTCAGAAATTTCCTGAATAAAGAAAAGGGAGCATTAGGAACACATGATGATAAATATAGACAAATATGGAAGTTAGCACAGAAGCAAAAAGCCTATGTGTTCCAAGAGCTTGGCAGAGCAGTATCAATTACAAATTTAAAAAAAGTCATTCTAGAATCTGCTGACAGTGTTAACAAAATTGCTCCAACCTCTTTACCCAGTCAGATTTATGTCAGAGACAAGCAATTAGCCCTTTCCAACCAAAGAAGGGCAGCAGGGAGGACCTGGTGATAGCAAAGTGTGGAAAATAAGGTTACCAAAAGCAATAGAAATGTGTGTGTGTGTGTGTGCATAAAAACAAATGTCATTTGAGTCCATCTCAAAGTTGTTACATATATTGAAAGCTTTAAAAATCCTTGTCAAGAGCCAGGGAAACGGTCCAAGAGTTAAACTTTGCCTTGTAAACAAGTCGGGTTTCAGAAACAGATTCCCATGGGTAGAAAATGCCTGGTAAAAATGAAGCTGGCCTGTAATTCTGATTCTGGAAGACAGAATTTGGGAATACCCAGAATAAAATTATAAGGGGTTGAGCAATTCAGCATACACACTGGAGTGACCTCTGGTATACACATACACATACAGACACATGCACAACCCTCCCACACACATACACACACCCAATCTATATTTTCTTTTTCCTGCAGAACCTAAAAATATACCGCTTTATGCATTTTATGATTTTTTTCAATAGCTTGCAAAGAATTAAAAGCAGATGTCTAGAGTAGTCATCAAGAAAAGTGATAAAAAAGGATTCAGATATATTTTAAGGAACTAGATAAAGGTAAGTTTGAAAGCTTCCCCTTATCATCATAAATGATCCTAAAGTGAAAGTGGCAGGTTTCTGTCAATCAGCTTTTCTCCTAGTATGTCTGTACTATGATTCTCTTTTTTGTTGAAGAAAGAAAGAAGGAGAAGAAAGAAAGAAAGAAAGAAGGAAGGACGGAAGGAAGGAAGGAAGAGAGGAAGAGAAGGAAGGAAGGAAGGTAAGGAAGGTATAGGAAGGAAGTGAAGACAGGAAGTGAAGGAAGTGAAGGAGGAAGGAAGGAAGGAAGGAAAGAAGAAATAAAGAAAGAAAGACAGAAGAAAGAAAGAAGAAGATAAAGAAAGAAAGACAGCAGGGACGTAAGGAAGGAAAGAAGAAAGAAAAGAAAAGAAAGAAGAAAAAGAAAGAAGCCTTACAGTGAAAGGAAAATTCCTGAGGTTACCAGGAAACCAGTCCACTTGCTTTTCTCCTCAGCTACTAGTAATATGGACCTACAAAATTTATAATAAGTCTTCATGTGTCTCTGCCATAATTTAAAGGGAAAAAACACCTTGCAGTCACTCTATACAAAGTCTAGGGATGCAGTTCATTGACACAGTACATAGAATTTGTCAAGCCCTGAATTCACTATATATGCCTTGCTGGCCTCAAACCTTCTATATAGCTGAGAATGATCTTGCTGAAGATCAGGATTCCTTTCTTCTTGCTTATAAGTGCTGAATTGCAGGTACAGATCATTGCCTTGGCTTAAACAATCATTTGATAAGATGGTTTCTCCAACTTCATTAACAGAATAGGTGACTTTCTCTTAACTAAAGGTGTTGGATAAAAAATAAAATTGCATGCTCAATTTGGCAGCAATACATATATTAAAATTTAAACTTTACAGAGAAGATTAACATGGTCCCTGTGCAAAGATGACACATAAATTCATGAACCATTCCTAATTTTGCTATCCTAAAGGAGAGTTTATAGCATTCAATGCCTATATAAAAATTGCAAAAATCACATGCACAGGAAATGGAAACAACACTCGACAACTGGGATCTCATGGTATTAAAGAGTTTCTGTTAAGTAAAAGGTATTTTTTTTAATTTTTTTTTATTATTATTTATTCAACTGTGTGTATGTGCGCGCGCGTGTCTGTGTGTGTGTGTATGTGTGTGTAGAACCACGGACGAATTCGCGAACCACCATGGACGCCTCCACCTCCTTCTGCCCCGGGATTCACAGGCTCCGCCCTACCAGGACCAGAAGCGCAGGCCGCCCCCGCTTCCGTCTGGCGTCTATACGTGGGATCTGGGATCCGAACTCGGGACCTTCCACCTCCAAGGCGGAGGCTTAACCCCTGAGCCACCTCTCCAGCCCCAAGTAAAAGGTATTTTTAACTGAGCTAAAAGACAATTCAACGAATGGGAGAAAGTCCTCACTAATAACATATCTGAGAGGGGATTAATATCCAGATTTCACAAAGAACTCAAAAAATTAAACACCAAGGAGGCAAATAGTACAATTAACAAATGGGCCTTGGAACTTAAAGAAACTTTTCCCAGAATGAAAGTAAAATGTCTAACAAATACCTTTAAAAAGTTCTAACTCCCTAGTCATTAAGGACATTCAAATCAAAACCACCCTGAGATATTATATTACCCCAGTTAGAACGCTAAAATAAAAATACATACAAGAACAAATTCTGGAGAAGATGTGGGGAGAAGAGACCCCTCACACATTGCTGGTGAGAATGCAAACTTGTACAACCAACTGCTCTGGAAATCAGTATGGCGGTTGCTTAAATAGTTTTAAAAAAAAGAAAGGTCATGTGATCCCGCTATGCCAGTTATGGGAATATTTCCAAAGACTACTTCATCTTGCTAGAGAGACACATGTATATCCATGTTTATTGCAGCACTGTTCACAATAACAATTCAGACTACATGCCTAACAGTGTCAATGAAATATACACTATGGAATGCTACTCAGCTAACAAGAAAAATGAATTAATGAAATTTGCTTATATATTTAGATGGAGTTGGAAGAAATTATACTGTGCAAAGTATCCCCGGCACATAGATGGAGTTGGAAGAAATTATACTGTGCAAGGTATCCCCGGCACATAAAGACATCATATATTTTCCCTTAAAAGTGGAACTTAGCGCATACATACTTAAGTGGAAATCTCTATAATATCCATTATAACCCCAAAGAAACATAGTTTGGGGGTTGGAGAAAGGAGACCCAAAAAAAGTGAAGGCAATGGGACATAGTAAAATAAATAAACATTAGGACATCATTTTGAAAAGGCTGTAATGGAAGGAAAATAAGGTGAGAGATCTTAATAATAAGGGCTGGGGGAGGAGGCAAGTGGCTCAGGGGGACTAGAGAGCTCAAGGGCCTGTCTGAATAGTGGAAGCTATAAGCTACCACAACTCCAACTCCAATAAGAAGAATTTACAGGATCAACAGACATATGTGAGACCCATGGGAAAACAATTACTCTCTGAATGGGTTCTAATCCCTTTAATGACAGGGAAACCACTACTAAAGAGTCACATAAAGTTCAGGACTCTGACTCCCATACCAACACAGGTACTCTAAAGGGTATCCTGTGATACACACAAGCAGGGGGATGATGAAGGGGGAGAATTGGGATGAGGCAGGATAGATGAATGGAAGATAGAGTGGAAGAGGGTATATTAATGGTAGGGTGGGAGAAGAGAGAAGTTGGTGGAAGGGGAACAGTGCAAAGACATAAAAGCCCAGTTTACTTATAAAAACATAAATGAATAAAAAATATAAAATTGAATAAATAGCTCTCTACCAAAAAGAACCTGGCAATTTATATTTTATATGTTTTATTAGAGTATATTAATTGCAAATAATAAAGTGTTTCATCTTAATATTTTCATACATCATATACATCTGATCATATTCATTCTTGTAGTTTCCTGTGTTGCCCCTCTCATTTTCTCTGATTCTCATCCACTTGACAGCCAGTCTCCATCTACTTTCATATGTTCTGAGGATCTCCTTGTGATCCAATGAGTTTCATTTAGGTTTTGCAGAAAAGCATGTGTGAGAAATAACTTACAAGAACATGAAAGCCAAACCAGTGACAATGCCACTGAAGAAAATATCACTTTCCTTTACACCTGCTAATATATATTGTCATTCCATGGACAGGATGTTGACAAACCCAATCATGTACAGATCTGGTGAAGGAAATCAAATGTTGTAACTTGTGACTGCAACAGCATCATGACCATATTGTGCCCAGAAAACAGTGTTTCACTATATTTTGCCTTGTCCTCTAGTTCATAAATTCTTTCCAGCCTCTTTTCCTTGTATGACCTGAGCCAAGGTAGGCTGATACGAGTGTTTCATTTGTGAATGAGCATTCAAATATCTCATAATTTCAGCACTTTACTTAGTTACATATGAGCGAGTCTATGTAGTTACCACTGTCTGCTGTTACAAGATGCTTATGTGGGTGAAATGGACAAGAACACTAATCTGCACCTATAAAAATAATTTCTAGAGCCAGTCCTGCATCTTCACATGGAGAAATTCCAGGTGAACAATAACTAGGTTGTGAATCAGACTGGGCAGCATGCCTGTCCCAAACCTCTGTAGAACCAGCCCAAAAGAGCATGGGGACAACCCTGCCCTAGGGCATGTCAGACTTCTAGGCCATCAATCTACCCAATTAAAAACATAGCCCATTATCTAACTGCTGACTACTTACTGAGCTTAACACATATATTAGAAAAGTATGACCAATAACAAAATTCAGGATGCCTAGATCTCATTGAAAAAACACAAGCAATATGAGAAACCCAGACAGAACAACTTCACCCAAAAACACCAACCTACAGAAATATTCTCCAGGAAAAACCATCTACATGAAACTAAGGACATAAGATTCAAAAAGGTAATTAAACACATTTAAAAAATTCCAAGAACACAAAGAAGACATAAAATAACACAGAAATGAATTTAAAGAATATAGGAATAAACAGATTGAATTCCAAACAACTAACTGAAAAAAAATGAAGAAAGATATTTGAAGGTGCAGAAGAAAATGAACAAGTCACATATGATAACTGATGATTCAGTGCAAGCTTCTAAACCCAGAAGAGCTTGGATATATAAATATACCTGTCATGGTTTAAAATATGTTACTTACAGTCTCATGTGTTTGAGAAAGTCATGCACCTTTAGGAGCTAAAGCCTTGCTGGAGAAAGGCAGTCACGGGGGATGTGGAGGGTGGCTTAGTCCCACCCTATTTCTGAGAGAGTGCCGCTCTTACAGTTGGCAGTCTTGCAGCTCTCATCCTCCAAGATGTCTGGAGTGACTTTGTGTTTTGAAGTTGACAGAAATTGATACCAGAGAAGTAGGGCATTGCTGTATGAGACTAAGAGAATCCAGTACCAAAAAGTGAAGTTTTGTTTGCAAAGCTGAGAAATGTTGATACCCAGCAATATGATCAATGCTGTAATGTGTCTAGTGTGTCTTTGAATTGATTGTTGGGAGAAATATGGAAAAATTTGGAACTTTGTGCTAGGAAAGTCTTTGCATCTTGGCAACTGGGACAAACGGGCCTTTCCTATAACAGCTTGGAAGACAGCAATGCTGTGAGAGATGCAGGCAATGGAAACCCAGCTTGTGATGGTCCAGAGGGGAACAAAGACTATGTTTGGAACTGTATGAGTAACAAATGGAATCATATGTTGGCAGACAGTTTAGTGAAGTTTTGCCATCATCCTGAGAGACTGACTGAAATTAAATTTGGCATTAGAACTTTCAAAGAAAGACAGTCTTGACAGTGTGGCATGGCTACATTTTGGCAGTCTCGTTCAGAGTTATGAAAAAGAATAAAGTTTGACCTGATGTTTTTCAGTCTTGTTATGGATTCATCTTTCCTGGATATACCCCCATTCTTCCCTTTTGGAATGGGAATATTTACTCTGTGTCATTGTATATTGGAAGTATGTAACTTGCCTTTAGATTTTTTTATAGAAGTCTTTGGACTTGGAACTTTTTAACTGTGTTGGGACTACTAATGTAGATTATGAAGACTTTTATAGTTGGACTGAATATTGTTTGTATAATGTGATGGCAATGAGTATGTGGGCACCAGTGGTGGAGTGTCATAGTTTGAAATGTGTCTTTCACACTCTCATGTGTTGGGAAGGTTATGACACCTTTAAGAGGCAGAGCCTTCCTAGAAGAGGGCAGTCACAGGAGGTGGGCTTTGAGGTGAATTAGTCCCACTCTACTTTTGGGAGAGGTCTGCTCTTGGAATCAGCAGTCTAGCAGCTCTGAATCTCCAAGATGTTTGCAGCTTCTGGAAGCCTGCCATGCCTTTTCTTCAATGAAAGAACTGTTTCTCCCTCTGGAACTCAAAATTGAATAAATCTCCTTTCTCCCTTAAGTTGACTTTGGGTTATTGTCTTATAGCAACACAAAGTAACTAGTACAAAACTAGTACAAAACCAAGCTCTGGGACAAACTGTTAAGAAAAGTCAAAAGAAAACCAAAAGCATGAACAAAATATGATCAGAGTCAATACATACATTTCAATAATAACACTGAATGTTAATAGTCTCAATTCACCAATAAAAAGACATAAATTATGGACTGCAGAGATGACTGAGGGGTTAAAGTCTTTGTCTCAGAAGCAAAAGATCTTGAGTTTGAATTCCAAATTCCATGTAAAAATGCCTGGTGGAAATAGCAGCAGCTGTCAATTCTGGTCCTGGAAGACTGAGTCTGGGAAACCATAGAGCAAAGCAATAAGAATGTAGAACAATCCAGAATGAATCCCAAAAGGCACTCTTGGGCCTCCAGAGTCTCACACACTCAAATGCACTCTTTTACATATACCCACACATATGTACCCACCACACCCACTGTCATGGTTTGAAATGTGCACCTCACAGTCTCATGTATTTGGGAAGGTCATGGCACCTTTGAGAGGTGAAGCCTTGCTGGAAGAAGGGGTCACAAAGGGCAGGCCTTGAGGTAGATTAGTCCCACCCTACCTCAGGAGAAATCTGCCTTTGCAGCAAGCAGTCTGGTAGCTCTCATTCTCTCAAATGGGTGTGACACAGCCTGTTTCCAGCTTTGGCTGGCCAGCCAGCCATGCTGCCTCCGCCATGAAAGACTATTTTCCCCCTCTGGAACCATAAGCTGAATAAATCTCCCTTTCTCCCCCAAGTTGCTTGACTTTGGGTGCTCTCTCACAGCAGTAGTTAAGCATAACTGGTACACCCACAGATGAAGAAAGAAGAAAGAAAGAAAGAAAGAAAGAAAGAAAGAAAGAAAGAAAGAAAGAAAGAAAGAAAGAAAGAAAGAAAGAAAGAAAGAAAGAAAGAAAATATAAATATATTTAATACATTTGCTAGCAGAATGAATTAGAAAACATGATTCAACACTTTGCTGTCTTCAGAAACAAACCTCACTATCAGAATTAAAATCTACCTCTGGGGAACAAAAGGGAAACTGCATTCCAAACAACTACAACTAGTTAAAAAAAAAAAGGCAGGTGTAACTATCCTAATATTTGACAAAAAGGAATTTTAACCAAATCTACTCAAAAGATGTGGAATGAATGAAACTTCATATTTATTAAGAAAACAATCCATCATAAAGATATCACGATTAAAAATATATATGTACAAAACAGGAATACCAAAATTTATTAAAATATATACAGCTAGATATAATGGCACAGATTAAAGCAACATGGTAATAGTGGGAGATGTCAATATCCACTCTCAAGAATAGATAGATCATCTGGGCCAAAACTAAATGAAAAGATACTGGATGGAGTTAAATAAAACCATAGCCCAAATGGACCTAACAGACATCTATGCAACATTCCACCAGATGTCAAAGAAACTTTCTCTAAAATAGATCACATAAGAAGAAAATTTTTAAAAATCCTGAAAACTGAAAATGAAAATAACACCAAAACTTATGGCATTAAATGAATGCATTACTCAGAAAGAAGTTTATATCTTTAAGCCCACATTGCAAGATCAGAGACATTTTAAATAAATCATTCTTCATTACAACAACAAATCAATCCCAAGAGCAGTAGATGGGGGAAATAATCAAGATCAGGCTAGAAATTAATGGGATAGAGATAAGGAGCAACAACAAAACCAATAAAAATAAACAAGAAAGCAAGGAGTTGTTTTTTTTTGAAAATAGAAGCAAGATTATCAAACCTTTATCTAGATTAACAAAAATTAAGATAAAGACTCAAATTATTAAAATAGGAGATGACAATGGAGACATTACAGAAGATAATGAAGAAATTAAAATAATATGAGGGCATACTTTAAAACTCTTCCAAACCAGCAATCTAAAAAAAAATTGATGGATTTCTAAATAAATACCAAAGCTAACTTAGATCAAATTTAAAAAATCACAACAGCATGCAAAGATAATAAAACAGTAATTAAACATCTCCCAAGTTAAAAATCCTAAGGTCATGACATCCATTTCACAATTATATTAAGTGAAGTATCCCAATCCCAGAAAGTTAAGCGCCGTATGTACTCCCTAATAGGTGGCTCCTAGTACCAAACTCACCCAGCCCACATTGAGACACTCAAGGGTAAATCTATGTAATACGGTAATTGCAAGGATTGTGAACAGGAGGGATGGGGTTGGAGAGCCACACCAGACACAAGGAGAGAGGGGACCATGTTACAGCAGAGAAAATCGACCTCCAAGGAATGCAAGTAAGTAATGTGATACCTGGTTAAGTTCACAAACGTTTGTTCCTGATCATGTACAACTGAGGGGGTATGATCTCACCAGAAGGGGAGGGCATATAGTCTGGCAGATGAAAAGAGATCATTTTGCAAATGGGTGACTGATCCCTCCCTCACTGAGGTTTCCTGCTTTTATTACATCTATCCTTGAATGTGCTATTATAACAAGACTCCAGTTTAACAGTTTTTTGTCTCTGACCAGGGGGTGACATACAGTGCCCACCCATCAGGATGGAGTGAAGGGCATTGCAGGAGCAGCAAAACTGCAAAAGAAAATCAACAAACCACAATCCAGAACTTCAGAGACTCTATACCACCCACATAGAACTAAGCCAGCCTAATCTCTCCCCATCCTGAAGCTCAGGGACATCTGCGGAAGAGGGGGCGGTAAGATTGTAAGAGTGTAAGAGCAAAAGGATGGGGGGAGCAATGATTTGAAGAGTCTCCACACTAGATAGGGCTGAAGCAATCATAATAGAACTTTGCATGCCCTGCGCCATGTCCGTCACACTATTGACCTCACAAAGTCTAACATCGGCTAAAAGCACCAAGATCCTTGGAGGCAAGGGATTAATGGCCACAGTAGTGTTCCTGTGCTTAAGGGGAACACGAGAAAGGGTTCAGGGAAATGCCACTGGGTCCTTTCACGTCATCAGAAAGGAGGACCAAGAGGAGAGTTAGGCATACACAATAAGGACTCTGGATGGGGGGGTACTGGGAGATGGAGAGGGAGGGAGGGTGAGCAGGGGGTTCGGGGGGAGGAGGAAGGGGGAGGGAACTGGTCTACCTATTAAGTTTGTACGAGCGGAAATAATAATAAAAATGTTATAAAAAAAAATCCCAAGGTCAGTTGTAGTCATGCCAAATACTACTATACTTTTAAAGAACTGACATCAATACTTCTCAAATCATTTCATAAAATAAAAAAGTAAGAAATACTTCCAAACTCTTTTTATGAAGCCAATCCTATCCTTATATCATAGCTGAGGAAGAAAGATAACTGTAAACTCCTTCTTAAAGAACACAGATGCAGGGGCTGGAGAGGTGGCTCAGGGGTTAAGCCTCCGCCTTGCAGGCGGAAGGTCCTGAGTTCGGATCCCAGATCCCACGTATAGACGCCAGGCGGAAGCGGGGGCGGCCTGCGCTTCTGGTCCTGGTAGGGCGGAGCCTGTGAATCCCAGGGCAGAAGGAGGTGGAGGTGTCCATGGTGGTTCGCGAATTCGTCCGTGGTTCTACACACACACACACACACACACACACACACACGCACATGCGCACAGTTGAATAAATAATAATTAAAAAAAAAAGAACACAGATGCAGAAATACTTAATAATACAATGCAAAATAAATTCAAGAATACATGGAAAAGATCATTCACCATGGTTAAATGAGACTTATTCTAGAAGTACTTAGCAGAAGTAGCTAAACATATGTAAATCAGTAAATGAACAATGAAAATGTGGTACACATACACAATGAAACATTATTTAACTGTTAAGTAGAATAAAATTATGAACTTTACAGGTAAATAGACAGAAATAGGAAAAAATTATACTGAGTAAGGCAACCCAAACAGAGAATGACACATGCTGCATGTTCTCTCTTATGTACAGATCCTAGTATTACCCTGCCAGATTTGTGTGCTTAGCTTGAAATACCTGTTAAGGCCAGGAAACTAGAAGAGGGCATTAAGGAAAAGGGCAGAGATGTTTCTTAAGAGAAGTGAAAGGATGCAAATGATATGAATTGTAGGAATGTTTTACATATTGTGAATGTCAATTGTTTACCAAACATATAGCTTGGAATTTTTTCTACTGTCTTATATTTTTCATGTGTTTTTCATGTATACTGTTTTCACAATATCTACTCTGCTACATTACTTTTAAAATAAAATTTTGTTGCCTTTTTTGTTAGTGTTCAGAATAACACTAATATTTTAACACTGATAACACTGATATTTTCATGCATATGGATATACAAATGTATTTTGCTCACAATTTCCCCTGCTATATTAATTTTAAGTTACAACTGAATGGTTTGTTTAATGATAATCTAGAAGCTGTAAGACTATTCACTGAATAACTATGTCTGTTATAGTTCATCCAGTGCTATTAACATTTAAAACAAATGAAGTCTATAATCATCTGAAAATAATTGTTGCATCTTGTCCACATGTTGCTTATAAATTTATGACCTAACAGCTTAGGAGAGCAAGGGGTTTTATTCTTGGTCACAATTCTCAATTTTCATTATAGTTCATAATCCATCTTGACAAGTGAGCTCACACCAACACAAGTAGACAGAGGAAATGGACATACCACATCCACAAGAATTGCTGTGAAAGAGACAATCATTTCTTGAGTGACTACAATTCTGTCCCTTATGCCAAAGTTTTCCAACCTGCTGAGTCATCTCCCTTCATCTTAGCTATCTGCCCAGGGAATGAAATGATCCCACCCACTATAAGGTTTTCCCACTCTAAATAGATACTCCCCTGTAGGCTTGCTTAAGACTTTATCTATCAGTTCTTAGCAAATATGCCCAAAGTCCAGCCTTCAACTGTCAAATTGACACTATATATGTGTATATATATATATTATATATAATATATATATATAAATATAAGTAACCCCTCAACACCTATTTTGACTGCTCAGAGCCTGGTGACACAATCAGATCTCATCCAAAATAAGAAAAGCTCTCCCAACAACCGCCAAAGGCAGGAAAACTCATCTGACACAGAAGATTCAAAAACAGCCACCAAAAAAAGCAGTTACAGAATTAAAAGAAGAAGAAAGAGAGTTGGGTGGGGTAGAGAGTAGGGGACGGTAGTCAGGGGTGGTGGGAAAAGGAGGAGGCGGCGAATCACTTATAAATGGCGCCCAAGCAAGACCCGAAACCTAAATTTCAGGAGGGTGAGCGAGTGCTGTGCTTTCATGGGTCTCTGCTTTATGAAGCGAAGTGTGTAAAAGTTGCCATAAAGGACAAACAAGTGAAATACTTCATACATTACAGTGGTTGGAATAAAATTGGGATGAATGGGTTCCAGAAAGCAGAGTGCTCAAATACGTGGACACCAATCTGCAGAAACAGCGGGAACTTCAAAAGGCCAATCAGGAGCAGTATGCAAATGGAAGGATGAGAGGGGCGGCTCCAGGAAAGAAGATTTCTGGTCTGCAGCAGAAAAATGTTGAAGTGAAAACAAAGAAGAACAAGCAGAAAACACCTGAAATGGAGACGGTGGCAGCACCAGTGAGACACCTCAGCCTCCTCAGAAGAAAAGGGCCCGGGTGGATCCCACAGTTGAAAATGAAGAAACATTTATGAACAGAGTTGAAGTTAAAGTAAAAATCCCCGAAGAGCTGAAGCCATGGCTTGTTGATGACTGGGACTTGATTACCAGACAAAAGCAGCTGTTTTATCTTCCTGCCAAAAAGAATGTGGATTCCATTCTGGAGGATTATGCAAATTATAAGAAATCTCGAGGAAACACAGATAATAAGGAGTATGCTGCTAATGAAGTTGTGGTGGGGATCAAAGAGTACTTCATTGTGATGCTGGGCACTCAGCTACTCTACAAATTTGAGAGACCACAGTATGCGGAGATTCTTGCAGATCACCCTGATGCGCCCATGTCCTAGGTGTATGGAGCGCCACATTTACTGAGGTTATTTGTACGAATTGGAGCAATGCTGGCCTATACACCTCTGGATGAAAAAAGCCTTGCTTTGTTACTGAATTATCTTCACGACTTCCTCAAGTACCTGGCAAAGAATTCCGCAACTCTGTTTAGTGCCAGCGATTATGAAGTGGCCCCGCCTGAGTACCATCAGAAAGCCGTGTGAGGGCTGCTTCCGTTCACCCGTGTTTGGATCTCTGTAAACTCACTTCGGGTCCTAGTCCTTCTCTTGTACAACTGATGTACATTGAAGATGTAACAGAATTGATGTTTGTTTCCTGTTTGATTTAAACAGAGAAAATAAAAGGAGTTTGCTTCTTTTTTCTTTTTCCTTTTTTTTTCATTTCAAAGTTTCTGCCAGTTTATTCAATGATGGACAACAGAGAGACATGCTGTAGAGTGTTTTATTGCCTAGTTGACAAAGCTGCTTTTGAATGCTGGTGGTTCTATTCCTTTGACACTACGCACTTTTATATGTGTTAATGCTATATGACAAAATGCTCTGATTCTTAGTGCCAAAGGTTCAATTCAGTGTATATAAGTGAACACTCACCCATTGTGCTCTTCTTTTTTTTTAAATGGTGCTTAAAGAGCCCATCTTTTGCAAGTCATCCATGTTTTTCCTTAAGCATTTTATCTTTGCTTACATTGTTGAAGAATGGTGGCTCATTTCACGGTTTTTGTATTTGTGTCTAATGCACGTTTTTAACATGATAGACGCAATGCATTGTGTAGCTACAATTTTATGGAAAAGTCAATCTTGTAAGAGTTGTTTTTCAGATCTTCAATAAATTTTTTTTTAAATTTCAAAAAAAAGAAGAAAGAAAAATATTTTCAGAGAAAAATATACTAAAGTTCTTCTTATCTACCAGATCAGATCTGCAGAACATAATAGAAAGAATTCTGCAAATAGACGAAATTGATGGACATTCTCAAGAGGATAAAGGGAAAAATAATGCTTACACAACTACAAGTGTCAGAAAACTGCCAATGCATAAACTACCAATAAACACAAAAAATTAGAAGAAACAATAAAAGCTTCTCATTTATGAGTTTAAAGATCAATGGGATCAACTCCATAATCAAGAGACAGAGGCTAAGAACTTGGGTTAAAAGCCACAATCTGATCCTCCCTTCCCCCACTCCGCCGCCCGGGACCCGCGCGCGGTCCAGCCGGGCCTCACCGCGAACCTAGGTAAGCTCCAAGCGCCCCCCCCACCCACCCCAGAACCCCAGGCAGCCCAAGGGACCCAGCTCCTCCTACCATCCAGCCTGAGCCGGGCAGGGCGTGGGAGGAAGCCACCCCCTCTGCGCCCGGGCCTCGCCCCAGCTACCCCCAGGTCAAATAGTGCTCGGTGCCTATGCCCCATCCTACCTTCCCCCACTCCGCCACCCGGGACACTCATAGGTAAATCTATGTATTATCTACAGTAATTGCAAGGATTATGAACAGGAGGGATGGGGTTGGAGGGCCACACCTGAAACAAGGGGAGAAGTGACCATGTTACAGTAGAGAAAATAGGCCTCCATCAAGGACTGCAAGTAAGTAATGTGACACCTGGTTAAGTTCACAGATGTTGGTTCCTGATCATTTACAACTAAGGGGGTAATGATCTCAACAGAAGGGGAGGGCATACAGACTGGCAGATAAAAAGTAACCATTTTGCAAATGGGTGATTGACCCCTCCCTCACTGAGGTTTCCTACTTTTATTACATCTACCCTTGAATGTGCTCTTATAATAAGACTCCAGTTTAACCGCTTTTTGTCTCTAGCCAGGGGGTGACATACAGTGCCCAGCAGGATGGAGTGAAGGGCATTGCAGGAGCAGCAAAACTGCAAAAGAAAATCAACAAATCACAATCCAGAACTTCAGAGACTCTATATCAACCACCTAGAACTAGGCCAGCCTAATCTTTCCCCATCCTGAAACTCAGGGACATTTGCGGAAGAGGGGGGCGGTAAGAGTGTAAGAGCAAAAGGATGGGAGGAGCAATGATTTGCAAGATGCTCCACACAAGATAGGGCCGAAGCAATCATAATAGGACTTTGCATGCCCTGCGCAATGTCCAACACGCTATTGACTTCACAAAGTCTAGCATCTGCTAAAGGCACCAAGATCCTTGGAGGCAAGAGATTGGCAGCCACAGTAGTGTTCCTATGCTTAAGGGGAACACAGGAAAGGGTTCAGGGAAATGCCACTGGGTCCTTGTACGTCATCGGAGAGGAGGGCCCAGAGAAGAGTCAGGCATGCACAAGAAAGGACTCTCTGGGAATTGGGGCGGGAGGCATTGGGGGATGGGGAGGGAGGGGTGAGGGGAGGGGGAGCAGGGGGTTGGGAGGGAGGAGGAAGGAGGGAGAGAACTGGTGTACCTATTAAGTTTGTATGAGCTGAATTAATAATAGAAAATATATTAAATTAAAAAAAGCCACAATCCATAGTCTGTCTCCAGGAGACACACCTCACTATGAAAGATTTGCACAATCACAGGGTTAAAGGATGGCTGAGTATACTCAAGCAAATGAAACTAAGAAACAAGCAGTAGTTCCTATCCTAATATCAGACAAAATGGACTTTAAACAAGACAAATCATAAGAGAGATAGAAGGATACTACAAAATCATGAAAGGAACAATGTACCAAGAAGAACCACATTTCTAAACATGCTCCAAACCTAGTCCCATTCATGTTCATTAAGCAAACATTGCAAGTCATATAACACAATTATAGTAAGGAATGTCAACTAACAGACAAATCAACAGGCCAAAAACAGAGACACACTGGAACTAAACTAAACCATAAACCAAATGGACCTGACAGATAACTACCAAACACTCCATCCTAACGCAAGGAATATACAGTCTTTTCTACATATATATATATATATATATATATATATATATATATATATATAAAAGTGTGTGTGTGTGTGAATATACATTCATATACTAAGCCACCAAGATAATTTGCACAAATACAACTAAAATGAAAATAATCACCTGTAATCTATCTGAATACCAGGGAATAAAGATGGACAACTATAACAAGGCAAATACAGAAAGTACACAAATACTTGGCAGCTTAACAATATGCTACTGAAAGAGAAATGGGTCCTGACGGAAGTAAAAACAAAAATTAAAAAAATTCCTAGGACTTAATGATAATGTAAATACATCATATCAAAATTTCTAGGATATGATGAAGCCAGTCCTAAGACGAAAATTCACAGCATTTAATGCCTACATCAAAAAAAAAAAAAATGAAAACATTACAAGTGAACAACCTAACAATGGAGCTCAGAGGAGAAATAACTGAAATTGAGACAAAGAAAATAATATACAGAATCAATCAAACAAAAAGTTGCTTCTTTGAGAGACTTGATAAGACAAATCCTTAACCAAATTAACCACAATGAAAGAGAGAAAACCCACATTAATAAAATTAGCAATTAAAATGGAGCTATCACAACAGATGTCAAGGAAACTAAAAAATTGTAAATCATAAGGTCAGCATTTCCTTGATATGCAAAAATATTTTGTTTAGTTAAGTCTACCATCCTACATCAAAGTAGAAAAAAAATGAGTCATAGATAAAATAACACCAATTCAATCAACAATTAGTTCAAATCCAATGATAAAGAGAAAGCATCCAAAGTAGAAATAAAGATGAGACATTTAAAGTTGTGCCTAGACTGCTGAAATCCATGGAGACATGCAGCAGGAATAGGCAGGACGTTGGCATGTTGCAGGTGTAGAACCTGCAACATGAGCTGACTAGAAGGGGTTCAATTCCTGCCTGCTCCAAGAATGATATAGGGCTCAGGGAATTGTACCTAATCTCAGAAGACTATGTGAGAGGCCCAGAAGGAGTTCTTTGTGGTACCCCAGGTCCAAAGGGCAAATAGCCCTGGTGTATGTGAGAAGCTGGACATGGAAAATACAGAACTCATAGAGGACTGTGACCATGATACCAATGCAGTGGAGAGTCCTGCAGCAGGCTAGGAAGAGGTTGGGGGAGCTGTAGGGTGTGGAATTCAGCCAGGGCTCTACAAACTGCATTAGGAATTATATACCTTTTCACTTCAAAGATCTTCAACTGGAGCTATAGAATGTATCTGGCCGTGTCATCTTCAATGATGCCTGTCTCTTTGGCCTGCAATCCCACAAAAACGAACTCTTTGGGCAACCACACTGCATATTTATGATCTTTCATAGTACTCCTGAGCAGTACAGGGCCCTGTGAGTGCTGCAGAGTGCCTACTTTTATTCCCAGAAATTGAACACTAAGGAAGTGGCAAGACTAAAAGTATCCCTGGTGCAGTACTTCATAGCCATCCAGGAATGTGCACAATTGGATGAGGGCAATGCAGTACTGGCTGCATACTGTGGCACTAGCACTATTGTCCCGGCCCTGGCCTGAAAGCTGAAGGGAGTAGTTGGTACAGAACTGTACCAGGAGGTAAGGAAAATGCCAGAGTGAATGCTCTTGATAACGAACTGAACAACACAGAGTTCTGCGGTGTCAGAACTGAAAATCTGGTGCCACCTCTGGTGAACAAATGGGCCTCGCAACAAAGGTGGTTGTTCTGGACCAACCTCAAACTGGCCTATATTCTAAAATGATTCTATGTGTGGAACTGATAGTCTTGCACTCCCCCCTCCCCTGCCCCAGCAGCCATGGAAAACTTTGTGGACTTCTGCACAGCACTCCATAACAGGGTAAACGCCACCTTGACTGGTTAGTCAAGGTTGTAGTCATGTACCTAGTCCCACAGACTCCACACTGTCAGATGCTATTCTGTGTGGGAGAACAGAGGGTCCTAACCGCATTGGGACCCTGGAGCATCAGCTGAGTGCTCCTTAACAACACTCATCAGGAAATCGAGACCTCCCTCTAAACCTAAATCCCTGGAGCTGTGAAAACCAGCTCTTACAGATTTGGAATACAAAGGTCAGGGAGCTCTTTACATCCCTATTCATTCAGGAGAGATCAGGTGAAAAACCATAAGGCACAAAACCATGTGGCACTGATATGCTTCTCTAAGACACCGTGTTACTTTGGTTCAAAAGGAGAGTAGAGACCTGTGTCATGTGTTCAAACAGCCATACTAGGGACTTGAATAAACAGATGATGAGTTTTAAAAGGTTTAAAATGGTGCAAGTAAAAACAAATAAATGTGTTTGTTCTTCACAAGGAAAAAAATGAAAAAACAATTATCATCCTAAATTACTTTTCAAAACTAAAGGTGAAGTAGACACATAATAACTGAAATAATTTATCACAGAAAGATGCACACTGGGAATAAAAGTAAAAGATTATCTTCATGCAAAAGAAAAGCAATATTACCAGAAGGAAATATAAAGAATATACATAGAGAAATGAAGGACAAAGAAGTAGAAACTATGTCATTAAATGCATACATTCATCTTTTACATTAAAAGTTCCCTTTAACCGATAACTGAGTTTTAGAACAAAAAGTGGTTATTATAAGCTTTTTAATATGCACAATAGCTCATTCTTTTCAATTATGTAACCTCCCAAATTTGAATAACTTATAGTTAACCATAAGTTCAAAGGATTTAGCAGATAATTAAAAAAATACTTAGGTTTTAAATCGTATATTGTTCTGAATAGTGAAATGAAATCTTGGGCCATCCCATTCTTTTTTTGACTATGATAAGTGTCATAATATGACGCTATAAGAAGCCAACAAAATAAAGGAAACCAGACTGAAGTAAAAAAAAGAAAATGGTACACTTCAAGGCAGAAATGCATTAATAGTGAAAATCAGTGCCATCAGAGGACAGCTCTCTGAAAAGATTATTAAAACTAATCTGTTTCAGTTATATTGAGGAAGAAAAATAAGGAAGGAAAAACCTCATGTGACTGGAGGCTTAATTCATTGGTAGATTAGAATAATATTACCATATGTATAGTTTAGTATGCGTGAGTCCCAGGGTTCAATACCCAGCCAAGAAAACAACAAAAATCATATAATACCATGTCAGAAACAAAAGAGGGAATAAGTAAACACTTAACAGACAGTAAAAGGGTAATAAGGGATATTATGAATAACTTGGTGTTGCTATATTTGCAAACACAGATAGAATGGATATATTCTTTGAAAGATTTAAAACAAAATATTCTGAAAAGACTTATTTTAAAATTTTATGTTTCCTGGTTTTACAAGCATATTGAGAAATTATTCCTGTCTTTCTCTACTTCCTCCTTCCATCTTTTTTCCCTCCTTTTTCCCTCCCTTCATTAATCTATCCATTCCCCCCCCCTCTTCCCCACACACACCTGCATGGCTGTTTGTTTCTATGGGCCCCAGGTTTATCTCTGGATCATCTTTTCTAGTGGAGATTCACATCTCTATGGCAGACCAAGTGGCCATTACTTGGGCAGATCCACTGATACAGATACTTCCCCTCACCTGTATATCCCTAACCCATTACATATAATTATTTCTACTGAGATCCTCACTAGTCTATGGGGGTATATTTGTATGGCAGCCATTGTGCAGGTCTGATTGTCTTGGTGCAGTGAGTTCGTGAATGCAGTAGCCCTGTCTTGAATGGAATGTCTTGGCCAAAGATGGACCACCCAATTTAGGCTCTTACAATCTTACCACACTCCTCTCCCTCAAGGTTACCTGAGCCTTAGGATGGGAAGAGATTGAGTTGGCCTAATTCCAGATGAGCATTGCAGGATCACTGGTACTCTGTATTCTGGATTGCTATTGTTTATTTCCTTGGTCTTCCACTGACTGGATTGCATCCTGTCTGAACTTCTATTGAAAGATAAAATGAGAGTTGTTTAGATGGAAATTTACTCTGGGGTGTTTGTAGTTAGTATTGAAACATCAGATCTTGTCAACTGTTAGTTTACTCCTCCTTCACTGTTGTTTAGACTGATCTACAATGCTGTGCATGTATTCTCTTTTGTGGACTGTGGGAGTAGGGGTTAGTATACAGGTGGTTGGTTGCCTGGAGGCTAACCCAACTCTCTACTGTATCCTATTCCTGCTCTTCCTGCTCCTTTAAGACTTTTCTTATATGAAGCACTTTATTATATTAATTTTAATTTTTACATAGTTATGCAAGATCGATGGGTAAGCATCCTTGTTTCTCTCCTCCCATCCTTTCCTCTACCCCCTTTTTCTTCCACACATCTCTCTTTCCCTCCCCCTTTCTTCCTACCCTCCCCTCTTAATGTTTCCCACCTTCTCCCTTCCAACTTCAAGAACTTCAGCTTATATGGGCCCTGAATTTTCTTCTGAATTATCTACACTAGTGAGGATTCAGGACTCTGTGGAACACCTTGAGGTCCTTTCTTTGACTGCCCACTAATATAGGAGCTCTGTTATATCTGTCTAACCTCTTGCTTCTAAGGATCCTACTGCCTGAAGTCATCTCCCCTGAGACCTGAGGTAGTCCATGGGGGCTTGTTGGCAGGACAGCCATTGTGCAGGTTAGGTAAGGTCCAGTCGCATTGCAGTGAGATTCTGACTGGTGCACTCCAGACTGAATGGAATATCTTGTCAATCTGTAGACCTCCCCATCTTTAGGCTCTTACAATCTTGCTGCCTTCTCTTCCTCAAGGTTCCATGAGCTTTAGGATGGGGAGAGATTTGGCTGGTCTGGTACAAGTTGAATATTGTAGGGTCATGGCTTTTCTAAATTAAGTTTGGTTGCTGTTTTCAGTTTTGTGGTTATTGCACTGCACTTGGCTGCATCTTGTTTGTGTGTTGCCTTCCTCTAACCAAAGATAAAACACTTAAAATAAGTTCTAAATAAAAAAAGAGGCTTAAAGGTAGAGGGAAGAATAGGAATAGGGCACAGTAGTGAGTGGGGTCAGTCTTCCAGTTGCCAGTTGGTTACTACCTAATTGCCAGCCCCCATCTTTTCCACTACTGGGGAGATAAGCCCAGCTCTTCAAACTCTTCTAATCCCAAGTAATCAGGAAGTGAAATAAGAGTGAGCTGTATCGGATGCCCTGCTACTTGCGAGCCATACATGACCATGGCTTAATTTCTCTATTGAGCTCTCTTTTGTCTTTTTTCTCTTGATGTCTTCTTTCTCCTTCCCTCCAACTTGCAATTCTTTGCTGTTATAATCAGTATTACAGAGATTTACCTTTAAGCATATCATTAAGAGGGTTTGGAACTTTCTGCACCTGGGTTGCTTTGCTTAGTATAATTTCTTCTATTTCCATCCACTTACTGGCACATTCCATTAATTCATTTTTGATGGCTGAGTAATATTCCACTGTATAAATGTACCACATTTTTCCATTATCCATTCATCAATTGTTGGGTGTTTGGGTTGATTCCATGACTTTGCTATTGTAAATAGTGCTGCACTGAACATGGTTGTACTCATGTTACTATAGCGAAATAATCCATTTTTAGGGGTTTTTTCCAGTATTCCATTAATTCATTTTTGATGGCTGAGTAATATTCCACTGTATAAATGTACCACATTTTTCATTATCCATTCATCAATTGTTGGGTGTTTGGGTTGATTCCATGACTTTGCTATTGTAAATAGTGCTGCACTGAACATGGTTGTACTCATGTTACTATAGCGAAATAATCCATTTTTAGGGATTTTTTCCAGCAGTGGTTATATGGCATTTCAATCCTTAACATGTTTTGGAAATCACCATACTGATTTCCAGAGTGGTTGTACTGGCCTGCATTCCCACCAGTAATACATGAAAGTTCCCTTCTCCACACATACTCTCCAGGATTTGCTATTGTTTGTATTTTGGATTTTCACTAGCCTGACAGGGGTGAGATGATATCTCAGGGTACTTTTGGTTTGCATTTCCCTGATGACTGGAAGGTGGAACATTTTTAAAGGTATTTGTTTCATGGCCCATTTTCTCATTGGGCTATTTATCTCCTTGGTTTTTAATTTTTTAAGTTCTTTACACACTGTGAATAATAGACCTCTAACAGATGTGGGGTTAATGAAGTTTTTTTCCAATTCTGTGGGTTGCCTTTTTGCTCAGTGTATTAGGGTTCTCTTACAATAAAAAATAGTGTCTTTCAAAGTAGCGGCCCATAGTTGCTTTGTTCTTGACCAGAATTTCTCACAAAGCCAATAGATTCCAAGAAGGTCTCAAGCCTTTACTTCACTGGAGGGTCTAAAAAGATGGGTTCTGATGTCAGTGAAGAACAGCTGGGGCTCCAAAATCAGTGATGAACAATGAACAACAGCAAAGCCTAGAGGCCAGGATCCAATTGCAGCAGGAACAGCAGCAAGGTGTAAAGGATGGATCTCTGCTTCAGCCAAGGACTGAGGTAGTGGCGGCAGCAGCAGCAGCAGCAGCAGCAGAAACAAAGAAGGCTATGATGTTCTAAAAAGTGAATGACGCTCCAAGAGAAGACTCCACAGCAAAGCGACACAAGATAAGCAAAGAGCAAGTCCCTCCTCCTTGCACTTCCTATTATCCAGTCTACCACTGGAAAGTAACACCCATTATGGGTTGGGTTTTCCACAGCAATTAATCAAGTACCTGTGAACTTGTTCAGGGGCCTGCTCCAACTATTAACTCCCCACAGCTGTGCCCAAACAATCTGCAACTGTCAAGTTGACAGTAAAATGTAACCATAATACTTGGTCTACAATCTCCTTAGCTTTAATTTCATAAGATCCCATTTCTCAAGTATTGGTGCCTCTGCCATTGAAGTTCTGTTTAGAAAATGTTGACCTAGCCCAATCATCTCTGAGGGAATTTCCTGCTGTTTCTACTAAGATTATTGTAGTTAGTCTCTGGCCTAATATTAAGATCCAAGTCACAACATAAATCCACACACACATCATCATCATCAAAGAAGTAAAAGCTAAAAGCTACACTACCATACTTATCTTCAGTCCCTGTCTTTTAAACCCACACTAATAGATATAACAACGTTACAATAACATTATCCAGGAAAAGGTACCAAGGAATGATAGACAGACAGATTCAACATCTAGGCAAATATTAGCAATAACTCTCCAAGCGCAGTAATACTGTCTAACTCGTATCAGTCTAAAACACATGCCAGGAAAGACATTCAAGATTAAAAAAAAAAAAAAAAAAAGACAAAGTCGCAACATAAATCCATGAAGGAAAGCAAAAACCAATACAACAAATCTCTTACAAAAAAACATTAACCTCTTACGGATTCTGTGACCTGCATGCTTACCTTGCAGTCCTGTACCAGAGAGGGATCAGCAAGAATTAAATCAGGCTGAATCAAGAGTGGATCTTAGAAAGCCGAAAATCAACTCATGTTCATTATGGAATCTAACCCCTTATATAGCATGAAACGGGGGTGACCCCAATAGTGGCAGACAAACTACAGGCTCTAGGTCAACAATAGGTGGGACCACCACCCACAATATAGCCCTGTTCATCCTTAGACATGCTAATATGCCCTAATGTCCCACTTATTGTGGAGAAAGAACAGGCTGCTGATAGGTCAGGAATGTGGTGATACAATTACAGTGATAAAGCTCTTGCCCATCTTTAGATGTGCCAATTAATATTTAGATGGCTTTTAAGGAACAGGAAGGAATATGTAAAAAAACACTTCTGGGGCTGGAGAGGTGGCTCAGGGGTTAAGCCTCTGCCTTGCAGGCGGAAGGTCCTGAGTTCGGATGCCAGATCCCACGTATAGATTCAGGCGGAAGTTGGGGCGGCCTGCGTTTCTGGTCCTGGTAGGGCGGAGCCTGTGAACCCCGGGGCGGAGGAAGTGGAGGCGTCCATGGTGGTTCCCGAATTCATCGTGGTTCTACACACACAGACACACGCGCACGCACACATACATACGCACACACGCACAATTCAATAAAAAAAAAAAAAACAAAAACAAAAAAACCCACCTCTGCCCTCATGCCAATTCCAGACAGGACAAGATCCATCCATGCCCCTTGTGGGAAAGTCAACAGGAGTAATCTACAACTATGCTGGCATAAGTGGCATAGGAGGCACACCACAACTGAGACTTTGAGGAATGCCCTTGGCATCTATCTTCAAAAAATGGAGATCTCGAGCTTGAGTGTTCCCTACAACCCCTCTGCAGAACATGGAAGCACTGAGCGATGTCCACTAGTTGACCCTAGCAGTAGTTGCCACTGGGAACCCGGGGTATGGAGAGGGCTGAGTACCTAAGCCGCTGCTCATGCCTTTTCAGAGTCAGACCAAGGTGTGAAGGTGGAAGGAGCCTTTCCTGTGACCATGCTGCCAGAAGATATTGTGGGACCAGAGCTGATGTATAAGACCAAGAAGTTTTCAAGGAGTTCCAGGAGCACCATTTGAGTGAGGCACAGAATATAGCCTCAAAAGAGAAGTTGGAGCAGGTGTTGAGTTCTATGAATGATGATTCTCTCCTGTTTAATGGGATGCTTCTTGAAGTCCTCAATTGTATGGTGTTGGTCTGCTAGCCTGTTGCTTGGGCTTTCTCTGGATTCTGTTAAATTCTTCAAAAGCTTTAAGATCTTTAATGATTACTGGGGAGGGCGGGTAATAGGATGATGGGTAGGTGGGTGGTGTTGGTGGAGGCTGCCAGGTGTGGTCAGGAGGCTGCTGCCAACCCAGCAGCTCTGGCGGGAGCTAGAGGCCTGGCTACCTGGGAAGGAAAGGATTTACCTACTACTGATACTGGTGGATGAACTAAGGCCTGCAGGAGTGGTCACAAGAGCATACCAACTCAGCAGTCTGGCAGGAGTTGAAGGCCTGCAACCTGCGAAGGAAAGGGTATAAACACTCTTTTTAACTGTTTATTTCTTTTCTTACTACTCTTTCTGGGTCTTCTTTCACAACTCCCCCCCCCCCAACTTGAGTTCCTTTCTGCTGTGGGTGTTGTAAGAGTTTCTATTTGATGGCATTAAACTGAATGTTTAATATCAGGAGCCACCTATAAGGGATAACATATAGTGTCTGTCTTTCTTTGGAATATTTCACTCAGTATGATTTCTTCCAATTCCATCCATTTGCCAGCAAATTTCATTAGTTCATCTTTCTGACAGCTGACTAGTGTTGCATTATACATATGTACCACATTTTCATTAATCATTCATCAACTGTTGGACACTTCTTTGTAATTGTGAAAAGGGTTGCTATGAACAATGTTTTACATGTATACCTGGTTCAAGGTGCAGTGTTCTTGTTAATACTCCCATGAATGGTATAGCTGGATCATATGGAATTCTAGTTTTTACCTTTTTTAGCTACCTCTAAATTGATCTCTAGGTGGGATTGTATGAGTTTCAGTCCCACTAGAAATGTATGAGGGTTCTTCTCCCTACACCCATACTAGCATTTGATGTTGTTTGTGTTTTGGATCACAGCAATTCTGACTTGAGTGAGATATTATCACTTGGTGGTTTTAATTTGTACTTCCCTAATGACTATGGAGGCAAAATATTTTTTAGGTATGTGTTAGACATTTGAATTTCATCTTGTGAGAAATTTTCTTTAATTTCTATTTTTAATGAAGTTATTTATTTCCTTGGTATTTAATTTTTTAAGTGCTTTGTGTAATCTGGATATTAGTTCCACTATCAGATGTGTGGTTAGTGAAGATGCTCTCCCATTCTGTAGGTTGCCTTTTTGCTCAATTAACAGTCTCTTTTGCTGAGCAAACGCTTTTCTCCCATGGGTATTATAATGGGTAATATAGATTTCCAGCCTAAAATGATCTAGAATTACTTAAGAAACAAACATGTAGACATGTTAATAGGGAGTTTCCAGATTGGGTTAGTTTAGATGATATGACCCATCCTAAATGCAAGTGATACCATTCCATGAAATCAGTCTCATGATTATATTTTAAAAAAATGAGATAATCACCAGCATTCAGCATTCTATGTTTCTTGACTGAGGACATAATGTGACCAAGTGCTTCAAGCTTCTGTCTCCTTAGCATCCACATTGTAGTGAACTGTGCTCTCAAACTGAGAGTCAAAAATAAACTTTTCTCTCCTTAAGTTTCTCTTCTCTAATATTTTATTATAGCAACAAGACATGTAATTAGCACAGAAAATTGGTCTCAAGAAGTAGGTCCATTACTGTCAAAATCCTGATATTATTCATAAGTTTTTGCTTTGGTGTTACTATAGATTTAACCTAGGTCTTCATGCATGCAAAGTAAGCAGTCTACCACTGAGTTGCACACAGTCTTAGCCTTGTGATGTATAAGCCTTTAGAGTTGATTTGTGGGAGGAATGTGAAAGAATGTGGAAAACTGACCTAGAAAAATACTTACATTCTATAAATAAAGATTAATGGGATATTTTTATTGAAGTTAAAAAAACAGTATGTCGAGGGAAATATAGATAGGCCTGCCTCATGTGGTTTAAAGAACAGAAAAAGAATGCTATCAGAGATTAGGCTAAAAGCCATTCTTGTAATATTCTAGGAAAGAATCTGGCTGCTTCTGCCTATATCCTGAGAACTTTGTTGAGTCTGAATATAGAGTTGAGTGGTTAATTTATCTGATTAGGAAAATTTGAGGACAGGATAGCTTTCAGATTGTGACATGATTAATGATTATTGAATTCAGCTATAATTTGTTGAAAAGATTAGAGCCTTTTAAGAGAATACTAATAGTTTGCATTGGGAGCAAAGGTATCCTGAAGGCAAAACCCCATACATCCAAGGCTCTAGTTTGTAAAAATGCACATTCATTCGAGCAATTGCCTAGAGATGTCTTTCCTCAGGAGTACCCCGCAGAGTCTATGGTCTAAGTGGGCTGAAACAGAATGCCATCCACATTGGACTGGTTTTGCAGGCTGAAGGGTTCAGGCCCTGAGGGGTCATGGACTCTTGCAATGTTGTTGCAGAGAACTATTCAGGCCTAACAATTTGTGGCCCTGAGAGGCTACATCATGCAGCTATGAAGGAGAAGCCTAAGTTGCAACAGGGTCCCAGGATGTTGGAAATTCCACAACTCTGGGAGTCACAGAGTGGAGCCAGATCAAGAGAATGACTATGTGTGCTATAGGTAGTAGGGATGAAATGTTGAGGGCTACCCAACTCTTTGGTGCACACATGATCCATCTTGAGACCTCATATGGTTATGGAACTACAGGAACTGATAGTACCTTGCTGAGTTTCAGTTTTTCTTTGTTATACTCCATCCCTGTCTTCCAGAATAGGAATGCTTACTTTGTATCATTGCATATTGGAAGCATATAATTTGTTTTTTGATTATAAAGGGGCTTATAGTTAAAAGGATGGCTAAATTTCAAGGAGACCACACTTACAGATTTTGAACATTGATGAAACTGCTTAAGATTATAGGGGCTTTTGAAATTAGATTAAATGCATTTCGTGTTATAAGATAGTCATAAGCCTATGTGGAGACCAGGAAGGTTATCGCTCAAAAGTGATATGTTGCATGTGAAGTTGACAATGGGTAGACTTATGGTTCATACTTCAAAATGACAGGTTTCCTAGAGTCACTTAGGAGGCAGTCTCTGGGCATGTCTGTGAGGGATTTTCTAGATTACAGGGGAAAAATAACCCTAATTTTGGATGGGACCACTGCCTAGGGTAGTTCCCAGACAGAACATAAATAAATAAATAAATAAATAAAAGAACTGAGAACCAGCACTTATCAACTTCTGCTTCCTTAATGTGGATACAGAATCGGTTGCCTCAAACTCTTCCCTCCATGCCATGATGAATTGCACCTTCCGTGAGTAAAAGTGAACAAGTAAAGTTCTGCTTCAGCAAAAAAATTAACACTAGCACGCTGGAGACAAAATTGTGTCTGAAGAGACAAAGCAGATCTTCTATTCAGACATAAATTTAGCTTTTTAAATTTTTACTGTTTTTACTATGGTTCTGCGTGGACTGCGGCTCGGTCTTGCAGTCGCAGAGGCCTGCAGAGATGCGTCCCTCTTGGTTGGGAACTCTACTTAGGATTCTTTTCGGTGTCTGATGCCGTTACGAGGCGTGTCGCTGGCTACCGCATGACCAAGGCTTTTCTCAGCGGCGGGGGTCAGGTCAGCCCCGAGCGAGCCCCAGAAATTCTGCCAGCAGCCCCTGAGCTCCGCAGGAAGTGCCCACCGCGTGGAGCCGGAAGCACCTAGCGCGCATGCGCCCTCGCTGGGTCGGAGGCGGAAGCGGGACTGAGCGCGGGACGGCGCCGGGCGCAGCGGCTGCCCCTGGCGGCGAGCTGGTTTATCTCGCGAAGAAGTTCAGGGATCGGGAAGAGACGCGGGGAGCCGGGAGGAGGGATGCGGCTCGGTGCAGGCGCGGGTCCCGGGAGCTCGCCGCCGCCGCCGCTGGAGAGAAGCCGCGGGGCCACGTCGCCCCGTGCGTCCGGGTAGGTGCCTGCCCGGGCCTTCCCCGGCGCTGCCCTCCGCGGCCCCCAGGTCGGGTCCTCCGGAGCGCGCAGCCGACGGGACCTCAGTGCCTGTGGAGTCTCCGGTTTCTGCCGGCTTGGTCGGGTTCGCTCTGGACTTGGTCTTCACTTGTCTTCGCTGCTCACCCAGCGCGGGGAGCTCTTGCTCCCTGACCCAGCGGCCTTTCCTCCCTCCTCCGTTCCTAACGCAGCCCCTGCATGCAGAGTGTAGGCCTTGTTGCACATTTTACCTCTGCAGACCCTCAGAGCTTCACTCGTTGTCCAGTCGCACAGTTGCATACGTCCTGCCTTTTGCCAGGGTACTCCAGGGTCTAAGTCTTGTATGACAAAATTTTGATTTTGCCCTTGATCATTTCCTGCGGCCTGTCCTCTAATTCTTGAATTAGAGAGGAGAGGAAAGTAGTCACAACCCTGTAGAAATGAAACTCACCTACTTGCTCCTCCTTACTTTTTCCCTTAGTTTTTTTTTTTTTCATGATTGAATTGCGGTTCAGCAGTCTCTCATCTCTAGACTTCTAATACTTTTGTGTTTGAGTAATCCTGGGTCTTTTCTCACTTTTACTATTGAATCCACTGTCTGTTGGGCTGGAAAGTGTAGCAATAAAAGGTTACCTGAGGTAGCATCTCCTATCATAATAGGAATGGTAGAGTACTTCAAATCAATACTCCATCATTTTTGAGAAAAAAAAGTTGCCTATTGGTTAAAAATTGATAGAACTAATTGTCAAGGAAATTAACCCCTGCCTTATCATGCTGCTTTGACTTTGAGCAAATTGCTTAGATTTTATAAGACTTTAGTGACTTTTACAGCTCTAAAATGGGAATAATGATAAACGTCTTTGGATGGTTCAGTCAGCTAAAGTACTTGATAATGCTTGGAATATGATAAATAACCACCTTTATTATCCCCACTTGGCTTGATTTGTTTTGGTTTTCAGTGAGTTCCTTTAAGAGAGGAAGGTGGGAATTGAAACTTACTTTCACATTTTTATTTTACATCTCTTTTTGTACATATGTCACTTGTATTGCACTTGTGTATAGGTTAATATTTTTTAAGATACAGGTTGTAGTTCTTTTAGTGCGCTATTTTCAGATAAATTGCTATTTTCAGATAAATCGCCAGTGCAGATAGGTTTGTTCCTGTTTCAAATATCTGATTGGAATGTACAAAATTCTATTATTATTTTGGAGATAAGTGAATTGGAAATATGTAGCAGATAACATAATGGAAAATTATTGCCAAGGGACCAGCTGGCTCGCCAAAATGTTAAGGGATTTCTGTCCAGGTTCTTATGTTTCTTAACTGATGATTGAAATCAGAACACATGTAGAGGATTAAGGCAGAATTTATTAGGGGAGAAAAAGAAAAGAACTCACAAACATGAAGTCCATGAAAGGCAAGGGAGTCTATGTTGGTTGGCAGGATCAAAGGTAACTGTAGGTTTGGGCAAGCCTGGAAAAAGTGGCTTTTCCGTATTCGCATATTCCCCTCCCCCCATTTCTGTAATGAAGATAGTCCTCCCACAGGCTTGCTTATAGGCCAAACTTTTTTTTTTTTAAGAGGCCCAACTTTAAGATGATTCTAGATTTCCTCACATGGTCAATGAACATTAACCATCACACTAGGGATTTTCCTTGCTCTAGGATATTCTTTGCAGTCCTGCATATCCAGATTCTGGCTCCTGTGTTGGGCTTCACCAAAGTTCTTTTTTTCATTGGTGTGTTTTTTTGGTTTCTTCTATTTGTATTCATGTTTTGGCTTTCTAGAGTTCAGATAGCACAAGCTGAAGAAAAGCCACTCTCATAGAGTCTGATTATTAAAGCTATTGAAAAGTTTTAAGGGGTAAAAGAAAGTTGATAGTATCTACCACTTAATTAGCATTATTCTTTTGTTTTTGTAATGACATTTAGTGGGTTTAATGGATTATTCTCTATCCAAGAATAATAGTATTAATAAACCATTTTTTTTTCGGTTTATATTCTAGTATGAACTGATAGCAAATAGGCAGATTTAAGTGATGAAGACTGGTAATAAAGATAATTGCTATTTATAGAACACTTCCTTGTTGGCCATTTTAGAGAAGAAAGAAACTTTGCCTTTCTGAAAATCTTTCCTTTTAAATTTGCTGTGGAGAGTGAAATTTCCCTGTCTTTTTAGGAGTGCTTGTAAAACTCTTGGCAGTTTTTCTGAAGCCTCGTGTATCCAAGTAAGAAAGGCAAATATTTATGGTTATCCATTCATTGTATTGCTTTATGTCTCACATTTGGGCATTTAGCAAATTATTAAATAGCTTATCTGATAGGCTCTGGTGAAGTATTAATGAGAAAGGGTCCTGTAAGGCAAAACTTGGCAAAAAGTAACAAAAATAGTTATGAGAGCTACATATGAAAGTTTTAAATGTTAAAAAGGATTCAATCAAGGAATGCTTCTGAAGAAATAACTTTTAGACTGAAACTGGAAGAATAAAGTGAATTTGTTTAAGTACTGCTGGTAGATACTGGACCTGAGCACATGAGAGTAGCTTATGTTACATGAAACAAGAGACCATAGGATCAATCCTTGCTAAGCATTTGTATTTTAATCATAAGAGTCATGTATGTGTGTGATGTGTATGTGGGGCAGTTACATACCAAAGCATGTGTGTAGACATCAGAGGATAGCTTTGTGGAGTTGGTTCTCTCCTTCCACCCTTATGAGAGTGCCAGGAATAAAAACCAGATGGTCAGGCTTATGCTGCAAACACCTTTATCCACTGAGCTATCTTGCTAGCCCTTTAATTTTTTTAAAAAAATTTTTATTTTGCTAGTTTTGAAAGCATAATGTCTTCTTTCTTCCACTCTTCTCTCCCTTCATCAATCCCTCCTACTCTCTCCCACCCACCTGTCTTGTCTGCTTCTGTATAGCTCCTTAAATATGTAAAGAAAATTGTAAGTTTGGGTTTGGAAAGATGGCTCAGTGATTAAAGTTATTGCTTTGCTAGAAAAAGCACCTGAATTCAGATCCCTAGATCACACCTAGTAATGCTGGGGGGTATGGCAGCCTCCCTGCAATTCCAGCTCTTGATAGAGCCTGGAAATCCCCAGAGCAGTCTGGCTAGCCAGACTAGTTAGTCCTAATGATTTACTCTGGGTTTAATTAGAAACCCAGGCCCACAACAATAAGATTCCCAGTATTGTTCTTGGGAACTGCTGTAGGCACACACACTCATTGTGTGTTTATGCAAGTACACCGACATATACCAGCTCACATGAAAGCATGAATCTACATGAAGACACACACACACACGCACACACACATACACACAACCCATACCCAAACATGAAAGAAAAATAATTTTAAAATTTGGTTTTACAATTTCTTACTTAATATCTGCTGCTCTCATGTTCTTCCTGATTCTTAGTTTCATCGTCCCTATTAATATATGCTTTTTCAAGTATTATTATATTTATTAATTCTTCTAAATTGTGTAACATAATTACATGTGACTGGACTTTGCATTGTAAAAGCTTAGTGGATTTAAAAATACGTTACCATATACATGTAATTCCAGCCCTTTCAAGAGCCCTTGGTAAAAGAATCATAAGTTATTGACCACCATAGACTGACTACATAGCAAGATCTTAACAATAAATAAACTGTCTTCAAATTTGAAATCGTGATAGCTTGTATATATACATTAAGTGAACTATTCAATGGTGATATGTTCAGAAAATATGCCCCCCATCTTGGAATTGTTTGCTTGCCTTATATAATATAGGAATGGAGATTTCATTCTCTTATTAGCTAATGAAAAGTTGTCATATAACTAAAGCATAGTAACATACTTACAAAGTAAAGAACTTATATATATCTTTGTTTCTTGCTTGTGTATGTTTTCTTTTTTATTTTTTTTATTATTTATTATTTATTCAATTGTGGGTGTATGTATGTGTGCACGTGTGTATGTATGTGTGTAGAACCACGGACGAATTCGGGAACCACCATGGACTGCTTCCACCTCCTCCTTGTTTCCTCTGCCCCGGGATTCACAGGCTCTGCCCTACCAGGACCAGAAATGCAGGCTGCACCGGCTTCCGCCTGGTGTCTATAGGTGGGGTCTAGGATCTGAACTCAGGACCTTCTGCCTGCAAGGCAGAGGCTTAACCCCTGAGCCACCTCTCCAGCCCCCCTGTGTATGTTTTCTTAAATAAATTATTTTTTTAATTTTTGTACAGCATACATTTCTATTCCCAATCTTGTCTTCTTGTCTGCATATGTTTTCTTAAATTCTTTTTTTAAAGTTTTGTACAGCATACATTTCTATTCCCCTCTGTTGCCCTCACTCCCAAGTAATTAGGTCATCTTAAAAGAAAAATATTTTTTGAAGATATTTTTTATTTATAACCAAGTTAAATAGAATACACAAAGATTTCTCAATTATCTCTTGGGCCCAGTGTATATAGAATCTACCATTTTGACTTTGCTCTACCAGGATCGTACATTTGTTATTATTATTTAACACATTGTCATCAAAGCCTATCAATTTGCACGCAGAAATCACTCGGTGTGTAGCTTATGAATTTGCTAAAATTTCTGTGTATTATAGATGCTTCCTTATAGTGTTATACACAGTAGGATCTCCACCTTGAAAGTCATCATTCCCTCCTCAACCCTTGGAATCCTTTAAAAAAAAAAAGTGTTCCTTTCCCAAAATATAATAGAGTAGTCCATACAATATACACTTTTTTTTTTTTTTTTGGTAATTAGCTTCTTCACGTTTATGTATTTAAGCTTCCTTTAGCTTTCATGACCTGGGAGTGCACTGCTTTCTAATGTTGAGTAATCTCCTTGTCTGGGTAAAGTACTTTTTCTTTATGTGTCTTATTTTATGTGTCTTATTAAAAGACATCTCGGTAGCTTCAAAGTTTGGTAATTTTAAATAACACTGATAGAACAACTTTTTGTGGTGTTTGTATAGGTATAAAATTCACTTCCTTTGGTGAGTAACAAGAAGTACAATTGCTCTGTATCTTGATTCTCAGTTGTTGCATCTTGTTGTATCTTGATTCTCAGTCAGCTATTTTTCAGAGTGCGTGTGTATATGTTTTTGCCCTTTTATTGTCTATCCTGCCTCAGCATTAGTTTCAAATTCTGCTGGTATGTAGAAAAATGAATGACTTTTGTATCAATCTTGTTTATTATCAACCTTTTCATAATTTTTTATTTCTGTAGTTTTTTGCTGATTCATCTCTATGTAAATTCAGTTATATATCCTGTTCTAGTCGTTTTTCATTAGCTAAAAACTACAAATGTAGAATAAGAAAAATTAGTGAGAACATTGCTTGCCTTTTAAGATGACCTAATTACTTGGGAGTGAGGGCAACAGAGGGGAATAGAAATGTATGCTGTACAAAACTTGGTGTGTAGCTTATTCCTGATTTTAATAGAGCATCCTAATCTTATTCCTAATTTTTATAGGACATTTTAAAATTTCTCTGTAATAAGTATGATAATAATAACAACTAGATTTCTTTGTAGGTTTTTTTAAACCAAGCTGAGGAATTTTCTCCTTAATGCTTATTTGAAAGGAAGCAGTGTTGTATTTTGCATTTTTTAAAATTTTAACTATTGGCAGATCATAATTTTATATTCATAATTATATTATGATCATAATTTTATATTTATTGATATGTTATTGAGATAGATTATGTAACTAATTAATACCACTTGGTATTAATTATTGTTGAATTTTTGGTAATATTTTGAAGTATTTATTTATTAGAGTTGATCATGGTATGTAGTTATTATGTATCTGATGTCCATGGGGTCCTTTGTGATATTCTCTTTCTCATTTGCATTTTCTTGGTTACCGTCTGGGTTAGAAAATTCAGTTTCGTTTTTCTAATTTTTAAGGAACCAACTTTTAGTTTCATTGGTTTTTCTTTATTGCTTTCCTACTTCCAAGTTTATTGACTTCTCCTTATATTTATTTACTTAATTTATTAACTTTAGATTTAATTTGCTTGACATTTTCAAGTTTACTGAGATAAAACTTCTCTTTCTTGCTATTCTGATAGTTGTATTTCAATATTTAAAGAACATTGATTTTAAGATGCTTGTGGATACCAAATTTGGTAGATAAACAATATATAAAATAAGGAAGAATTTTCTGACTTGTGTGCATTTTCTCACATTCTTTAGATCAACTTCAGATTACTTGTAATACTTAATTTAGTATAAATCCTGTGTAGTTGGTAAACTATATTTTTTGGAGATTAGCAACAAGAAAAAAATCTGTAATGCTCAGTACACATGCAGGGTTTGAGTTTTAAAAATAATTTGTCTGTGATTGGTTGTCTGACACCATGAATATGAACTGTGTATACAAAGGGTGGGCTATATATTCATTCACTGTTATCAACATTGCTCTAATGGGTGTTTCCCATAAATTGGATCAAATTGTGTTTTGATTTAATTTAAAGTATTTAGAAGTGTATACTTTTTAATCTTCAAATATTTTGAGACATTTCTACTACCTCTGTACAGATTTCTGGTTTAATTCCTCTGTGGTCTTTGAGCAGTATATTAATGAATTCTAAGATGTATTTTTAATTTAGGTAAGTTGTACTTACTCAGAAATTCATCCATTTCTTTTGTGTTAACAAATTTCATGGAATATGTTTATGAAATATGACCTTACAATTCTCTGAATTTCTTGGGTATCAATTGTGATAACTCCATTTTCATTTCTAATTTTTCTTTTTTTAAAATTTTTTTATTTAATACATTTTTTATTATTATTTCAGCTCATACAAACTTAATAGGTACCCCAGTTCCCTCCCTCTCTCCTCCTCCCCCCCGTACCCCCTGTTCCCCCTCCCCTCACCCCTCCCTTCCCATCCCCCCGTGCCTCCCGCCCCAATTCCCAGAGTCCTTTCTTGTGTATGCCTGACTCTCCTCTGGGTCCTCCTCTCCGATGACGTACAAGGACCCAGCGGCCTTTTCCTGAACCCTTTCCTGTGTTCCCCTTAAGCATAGGAACACTACTGTGGCTGTCAGTCCCTTGCCTCCAAGGATCTTGGTCAATAGTGTGTTGGACATTGCGCAGGGCATGCAATGTCCAATTATGATTGCTTCAGCCCTAACTTGTGTGGAGTATCTTGCAAATCATTGCTCCTCCCATCCTTTTGCTCTTACCGCCCCCTCTTCCGCAAATGTCCCTGAGCTTCAGGATGGGGAGAGATTAGTCTGGCCTAGTTTTAGGTGGTTGATATAGAGTCTCTGAAGTTCTGGATAGTGGTTTGTTGATTTTCTTTTGCAGTTTTGTTGCTTCTGCAATGCCCTTCACTCCATCGTGATGGGCACTGTATGTCACCCCCTAGGTCGCGGTGCAGGCCCCTTCATTTCTAATTTTGTTAATTTGGTTTTTCTCTCTCTTGATTTTGTTAATTTAGCTAGGAGTGTGTCAGTATTATTGATTTTTTTCAAAGAACCAGCTTTTTGTCTGGTTGATTCTTTGTTATCCTTTTCCTTATCTCAATTTCTGATATTTCTCCCTTGATTTTGCTTATCTCCTCTCTTCTATTGCTTTTAGGATTGGATTGCTCTTGTGTTTCTAAAGCTTTAAGCTGCATTGTTAAATTATTTATTGTGATGTTTCTATTTTTTTATATAGGTATTAAGAGCTATAAACTTACCTCTTAGGATAGCTTTCATTGTGTCCCAGAGATTTTAGTATGTTGTATTCTCATTATCATTTGCTTCTAGTAAATCTTGAATTTCCTTTTTGATTTCTTTCTGAACCCATTTCACATTCAGCATCATAGCATTTAGTTTCTAAGAGTTAGTGTATTGTCTGCTATCTGTTGTGTTGTTGATGTCTAGCTTTAATCCCATGGTAGTCTGAGAGGGTACAGGCTATATTCAACTTTCCTGTACATGTGGAGATTCATTTTGTGGCCCAATATGTGGTCTATTTTGGAGAAAGTTCCATAGGCTGCTGAGAAGAATGGTTATTCCTTGGTGCTTGGATGGAAGGTTGGATAAAGATCTGTAAGGTCCTTTTCAGTAAGAGTTTGATTTAGTTCCAGTGTGTCTCAGTTGAGTTTTTGGCCTGTTGATCTATCCAGTGTTGAGGGTGCAGTATTGAAATCCCCAAGTATTATGGTTTGGGGATTGATTTCTTGTTTTAGACTTTGTAGCGTTTGCTTAATGAATGCTGAGGAGCCCATGTTAGGTGTGTATATATATTTAGTATTGTGAAGTCTTCCTGGTCAATTGTATCTGTGACTAAAATATAGTATCCATCTGTGTCTCTTATCATTTTCTTTGAAGTCCACTTTGTCAGATAGCATAATTCCTACACCTTCTTTTTTCCATTAACTTGAAGAATTTTTGACCAGCCTTTTACTTTTAGAATATGTCTATTTTTTGTGGTGAGATGTGTTTCCTGAAGGCAGCAGATGGGTAGGTTTTGATTTCTAATGCATATTTGTAGCCTGTGTCTTTTGATTGGTGAATTAATTCCATTGACATTTAATGTTATAATGGAGAAATTACTTTTAATTCCTGACATTTTTTGTGTCTAGTGGCTTTCATAAGTGTATTATTTAGCTTGTAGCTTGTGGTGATATTATACTTCCTTTCGTCCTCTTGGATATGTGTGTCGCATTTTTTGAAGGCCTGGTTTCGTGGTCATGTAGCCTTCAAGTTGTCTTTATGATGGAAAATTTTTCTTTCACCCTCCTTCAAGACTGATAGTTTTGATGGGTTTATCAGCTTGGGTTGATATTTTTGCTTATTACATTATTTGAAGTACATCTCTCCAAGCTCTTCAGGCTTTTACTGTTTCCATTGAAAAATCATTTGTTATTTTAATAAATTTACCTTTAAAAGTGACTTTTTTTTCCTCTTGAAATTCTCAGCACATTGTCTTGTGTGTGTAATGTTTTGACTGTTATTTGCCTTGGTGAGTTTCTATTTTGGTCATATCTGTTTGGGGTGCAGAATGCCTCTTGTATTTGGATGGGCCTCTCTTTCTTTAGATGTGGAAAGTTTTCCTTTATGATAATTTGAAAAATTCCCTTGAACTGTGGTATTTTGGGATTCTTGTTCTGGTATTCCATGGATGCGCATGTTAAGCTTCTTCAAGGTGTCCCATAACTCTTGGATATTCCTCTCAAGTATCTTTTTGGCTTTAACAACCTCTTTGATTGAACTGATTATTTCTTCCCCTTTGTCTTCATGATCTGATAATTCTGATAAGATTCTCTGTTGAGTTCTGGGTTGAAGATAGCTTGTCTTTTAGTTCCAGTTTAAACTCTGCTTGAAAGTTTTTAACTGCTCTATGCCTATTTTTGTTTCTTCAACTGCTTTTCTCATCTCCCAAGTGTCTGTTGTGTTTTTGTTCAAAGTAGTTGATGTGGTTATTTTACTCCTCTTGGATTTTCTCTTTCATTGTTTTGATCATAATAAAGATTAGGCTTTGAAAATCATCTTGGGTATGGCTTTCTTGGCTATTTTCTGTGAGTCTGTTCTGGTTGGATTCCATCATTATGGGGTTGATTTCCTTTTGAAGGAGATTTGTTGTTGGTTTTTGGATTTGTGCTGTGACTTGGGCATTTTTATTTTTTCTCTTATATCCTTCTTTTGGTTTCTGTGTGTTTTTGGCTGAACTGAATTAGACAGTATTTCTACACTTTGAGCAGTTATTGCTAGTGTTTGCTTTGGAGTTGGGTATGCCTGTCCGTTGATGTTATTTCCTAGATGAGGCTATTGAACCATTAGTACAATTAATGCGGGTTTAGTAGACAGGGAGTGAAGATTAGTATGGTAGTGCACTTTTTCGGTTTACTTCCTTGGTGACATGTGAGGCTGAATGTATAGTCCCTGAAGTTGTATGGGTTTTAGGTGGCTATATGGAAGTGTTAAACTACATCGACTAATTGAGAGGAACAAGATGGTCAAAAGGGTTTACTTATCTTAGAGCTGGATGTGAAGATTCTCTCCCATATGATGGGCTGATTTTAGAAGACCTCAGATGAATGGTGTTGGTCCGCTAGCGCTTTGCTTGGGTTTTCTCTTGACTCTGTTAAATTCTAAGGAGCAGGGAGTCTGCCTGAGGATTGGGGCAGAAAGGCAGAATGGCTAGTTGGACAGCCAGAAGAGTTGGGGCCTGCACGTGGTCTTAGGAGCCTTACCTGAGGAAAAGGGAGTCTGCCCTGGTCTAGGTCTGAGTCCGAGGCAGAAAAGGTGAATGATCTTTTTGATGTGTGTCTATACTGTTTCCAAATATTCCATTGAGAATTTTTTCATAGATACTCTAAGACTTACTGATCTTTAATTCTCCTTGTGTGTGTGTGTGCGCGTGTGTGTGTGTGTGTGTGTGTGTGTGTGTGTGTGTGTATGTATTTGTGTTTATCTTTATGTAGTTTTCTTATTAGATCAATTCTGGCTTTGTTGAAGTTTGCAAATGTTCCTTTTATTTCTAGTTTATTGAATAATTTGAGAGTCATTGATAATAGCAGTTCCTTAAAGTTCCAGGGGATTTCTGCTGTTAATCCATCTGGACCTGGATGTTTTTTCTCATTATTTAATTTGCTTGCTTGTTATAGGTGTTTAAAATGCTGACCTCATTTTAGTTTAGCTTTTAATGGATAAGATAGGTGTAGAAAATCATTCATTTCTTCAATTTCTTCTGAGTCTCCAACTTAGTAAACCATAGAATTTCAATATCTGGTATAATATCTCTAATGGTCTCTAATTTTATCAAATTAATTCTTTCTATCATTTGAGAGGAACAAGATGGTCAAAAGGGCTGACCATGAAATTTGTTGGCAAATAGATGCAATATACTGTACAATATTGTTGAGAAAGTAATAAGGTATAATATTCACTATGGAAATCAGTGTGGAGGTTCTTCAAAAGCTTAAAAAAATGGAAACTCTTAGCACATGATATGGTATGTTGTACTCTCATTTTCATTTAATTCCTTGGTGTTTTTATTGAATTCTAGGTTTCTTTAACAATCTGCTCATTTACCATAGTGTATTGCTTGATCTTGAGAGCGTGTATTTTTTTCGTATTGATTGCATGGTTATTCTGTTGCAGTCAGGTAGACTCTGGAGTTATTTCAGCTTTCTTAAATTTGTTGAGGTTTGATTTATGTGGTCTACTTTAGAGAAACTTCCATGAGTTGCTGAGAAGAATGAGTATTCTACAGTGTTTGATGCAGTAGTATATAAATATGTTAGGTCCATCCATTCAGTGTTGACATTTAGCTCTGGTATATTTCTATGTTGTCATCATTCTCTGTCTATTGGTGAAAGTGAGGTATTGTACAGTATATTGCTTCTATTTGCCAACAAATTTCATAATTTTTTTATAAATGTGCATATGTACTATATTTTCATTGTACATTTGTCGGTGGATGGATATCTAGGCTGATTCCAGTTCTTCACTATTGTGAATAGAGCTTCAGTGAACATAGATGTGAAAATTTCTTTGTAGTAAGTTGCAGAATCCTTTGGAAATATGGTCAGAAGTGTATGTATAGCTAGTCATATGCAATTCCATTTTTTTAAGCTTTTGAGGAACCTCCACACTGATTTCCATAGTGAATATTATACATTATCACTTTCTCAACAACAACAAATGAGTGTCCCCCTTTTAGATTTTGGGAAGACCTTTCTTTTTTCCTTTTTCTATTATTTCTGTTTTCAGGTAAGATTTGGACAGGCTATTTGTTGGAATTAGGACATTGATTTTTTTTCTTTGGAATGCTTTTAGCACATCTGCATAGTCAATGTATGAGAATCTATTTTGTTTTCATTGTTTCAAACAAATTTGGGTGTGTAGAAATTGGTTGGAGTTCAGCCTGGGTCACTGGATGATGATTCTTGATTGTATTGACTGTATTCAGTCTGGGGTATGTGGGCCCAGCTTCAAAGCTTTGATAACTGTGACAGTCTATGTTTGACTTTTAGTTAATAAAAAAAAAGTAGGAGTTGGAGGAGTTGGAGGGAAGTATGGTAAGGATTGGGATAAGTATTAACTTTGAGAAGGAAGGACAGAGTTGGGACAGTTGAAGTTTAAAGATTTTAGAATTTATGACAGCTATAACAGATTATAGTTACTGAATTTTAATAATAGGGGATAAGAATATGAGAAACTGAAAGAAGTGGTATAGTTCTAGACTCTTCCCCTGTGGCAATGGGAATATTGAACATGGTCAATGGTGCAGCCCAGGGCCCTCAGACCCAGGCAGTTCTGAAAGTCCGTGGGTGAAGTGTAATGGTAAAGAATGGATTATACTAAATTGAGTGACCCTTATAAAGTATTCTTGAGTGGAAATTGAATTCCTTGTAGCTTCCTGGAAACCCTGCCCTCTTATATAAACTTATTTAGTCTATGTAGCCCAGTGAATATGACAAAACTCCCCTTTAAGTTTCTAGGCAGCATTATTTGTCCTTTTAGCCTGTGTGACATTTCATTGTGGGCTTAATTTGCTGTGATCTGGAAGTTGGAGATGGTAGAAAAGAATTATCTGATACATTGGCTGCACTTTCCCAAGGCATGTATAAGCAGGAGATTCTGCACTTGCGCTTATTATCGTTGTTTCCCTTTTCCCGTTCCCCACTATTCTATGTGACCCTGATTTCTGTAGACATCCTGCAAAAAATTTTGCAGTCAAATCGCAGTTTGCAGCTGTACACTCTGCGATTATGTAATCTGGAGTAGCTGAGGCATCACCAGTCAGAGAGAATGTTAAAGAGAGAAGGATCATTACGATTGCCCAGGGGATGAGTACTGGAGAGTGTACAAGCAGTTAAGAGTGACAGAAAGTTTTGCAATATCTTCATTTTTCTAACTCTAATATACCACTAACTCTCATCGATGTGGCTTCAAAGCCCCCATCTTACTCAGAGTCCTTTTTTTTTCTTTTTTGAGCTGGCATCATTCATTTACTTTACATTTATTCACCAATGTTAAATGCTGACTCTGTGTTTTTAATGAGTTAGTGCATTAGAAGCATCCCTTGATGTTTAAGAACTTATTCCTAAAGATTTAATAATAGTGTCTGTGTCTCTTTTTTCCCACCTTTTAACTACTCTGCTGTATTTCTACTAATAAAATGCCAGAAAAAAATTCAAATCTTAGAAATGGAAAGTGGTAAAGATCTGACTAGGGAGTTGGCAAAGGGCCAACATTTTTGATGTTAAATTCTTTTCAAATTAGTATTTTCTTTTAAAATGTATTTGCCTTGTGTACTTCTAGTTTAAAAATGTTTAAGAATATGAAGGAATATTAAAAACGAATATTATATTACAGTTTTGGACTGGGAGTGGGAAGTATATGAGACTGAGTGCAAGATTTTATTTTAAATGTGAAGACTTAAGACAATTACTCATTAAGATATTTCTTTGTTTTTATTTTCAGTAATCTTTCAAAGTGTAGCCTATTCAGACATACACAAATTTTGTTTCTTACTCTAAATGTGTATGTTTATGCAACTCAGCTATTGTGTAGCAATAACTTAATTTGTTGACTATTTCATTATGTGATTGTATTTACTGTTAGTAAATGTGATTGTATTTACTGTTGTTGTATAATATTTCATTATGTGATTAGACATCTATGTTGTTTCCAGTTGGAACCATAATGAATAAGGTATATTAGTTTGGTCACTTTGACAAAAGCTGGAAAAGAACAACAATCTAAATGTTTAAGGAAAAAAAAAAATATTTTAGCTCATGGTTTCAGTCCTTGAGTGGCTTTCTTGGTTTTGTATTTCCATTGTCATGAGTACATGACCTAAATAATTTAGGGAAACCAGGAGGAAATTTTCATGCACATGATTCTAGGTTACAACTGAGTATGACAGAAGAATCATTAGCATCAAAAGCTAACCGTCAAGAACTGGACACAGCGTATCTAAAAGAAGAGCAAAGAAAAGGTCAAACACCAAAACATACTTCTAGCTTGCAAGCATGACCAAACCAACCAATTCTTTCTCTCTATTCATCCATGTGCCAGGCAGTAATCTTGCCATGGGCTGATTCTTCCCAAGTCAATTAGTAATATCCTATAGGCTTGCCCAGAGGCTCATCTTAACTAAATAATTCTTCATAGTGTACTTGAAAGCTTCTTAATTGTCAGTTGCCATTTTTAACTTTCACATTGGCACAGTTGCTTTGGGGACTGTGATGTGGCAGAACATCACAATAATAACAGAAGCATGTAACAGATGAAGCTATTTATTTCATGAGAACTAGAAAGCAGCCAGATAATGGAAGGGGGCAGGGTACTGTTTTATTCTTTATGTCCTCAGTTACTAAATTTTTCCAAATAAAATTTCCAGGCCCTCCCAAATGCTGTTTATGGACTAAGCTTCATTATATGTATCTTTAGAGCTGACATTGGGGCCCAGGCCCTAAAAGGTCTGGCACATGCGTGTGCAGTTGCATGTGCACGTATTTGTATGTAGAGGCCTATCATGATTTGAAGTGGCAGTTGTCCCCCACGGACTCATGTATGTAATTGAATCTTTAGTTGCTCAATAAGGTCATGGCACCTTTAGGAGGTGGAACCTTGCTGGAGGAAGGAAGTCACAAGGGATGGGTCTTGAGGTTGCTTAGGACCATCTTGCTTGCTTCTTGGAGAAGTCTGCTCTCTAAGAATAGTCTTTTATTCCTGTGCATGCCATTCGGGGTGTGTGTATATGTGTGTGTGTGTATCTATATATATATATTTACATACATATACATGTATACATAGTCGTGTAAAGAATGGCTTCTAATATTTTGGGCGTGTATATCTGCTTTTAATCACTTTATTAATAACCAGTGATTCCTAAAGTGATTTACACATCTATAATTTGATAAATAATAAGACGTCTGGTTGTTGCACATACTCTGCCACATTTACTTGATGCCATCTCTAATTTTTTAGTCATATTGGTAGGTAGAAAGTAGTATTGCATTGTGAGTGGGCTATTTTCTCAAAATAAGTTTGAGTCCTTTTATCATGAACCCCTTCTAGTGTGTAGTCAGAGAAAGTGAAGCAAGATCGCCAGAGTGATTGTATAAGCCTGCATCTTCACCAGCAATGTATGAGAGTTCCCTTCTTTCCACATCCTCTCCAGCATTTGGTGTTTGTGTTGTGGATTTTCATCATCCTGACAGGACTGCGATGATATTTTAGTAGTTTTTTATTTGCATTTCAATGATAGCTAGGGATGTAGAGCATTCAAATTTGCTGGGAAATAGATGGAATTAGAAAACATTATATTGAATGGAGTATCCCAGACAAAGAAAGTTAGATGCTGTATGTACGCCTTAATAAGTGCATCCTAATTCCAAACCCACTTAATGACATACTCATAGATAAATCTCTGTAATGCCAACGGTAATTGCAAAGGATTATAAACAGGAGGGAGGAAGAAGGAGGACCTCAAAAAAAAGGAGATAGGGGATTACACTTCAGTAGAGAAAATAGGCCACTGACATGTATTGCATGTAAGCAGTGAGACATCTGGTGCAGCTTATTCTCATTTCCCTTCCTGGTCACTTGGACTGAACAGGTTTGATCTCATCAATCAGATATAGGGACTGGCAGAAGAAGGTAACCATCTAGCAAATGGGACACTGATCCCCTCCCCCATACACACTGCTGTGTCCTACTCCTATTCTTCCATCTACCTTTGAGTCTCCTCTTATATTAACATCTTTGTTTAAATAGTCTTTTAAGTCTTTTATCTTTCTTTGGGATATGACTTTCCATACCAATCAGGAAGCAGCCAAGGGCAGTACAGGAAAAACAAAACTGAAAACAACAAAAAACTATAATTCAGAACAGTAAAGAGTCTACATTATTCACCTGTAACCAAAACAGTCAAATCTTCCCCGTCCTAAAAGGTCAGGGAACCTCCAGGAAGAGGTGGCAGCAAGATTGTAAGAGCTAAAGGTGGGGAGGACCAATGATAAGCAAGATACTCCACACAAGTTATGGCTGCAGCAGCCAGAATTGGACTTTGCTTGACCTGCACAATAGCTGACACGTCAAGGATCCCCCAGTGTCTAGCATGGATCTCAGGGGAGAACGCTCCAGGCAGTATGATCCTTAAGAGACAAGGGGTTAAACAGTCATAATATTATGAGTCCCCATACTAACAGGGAGCCCAAGAAGGCCTCAGGGCTATGCCACTTGTTGGGCCCACCCAGAGATAACGATCTGGGAGGGAGTGAGCAGGGCATGGCTTAGCACATGGAACCAAAGATGGCACTGGGAGCTAGTGTCCTAGGCGTAACCCTGATCACATTACAGAGAGTCCTAATTGGCTTATAGGAGCCAACATAGATTTATGTTTAGTTTGACCTATGCAGAGTATGTGCTGTACTGGCCATCAAGGTAATTGGCTGCCTGTTTCACGTGCTTTGAGTCTTTGTCTATATAAGTTAATTTGTTACCCTCAATAAACTGAGATCTTGCTTTGACAAACTCCCCGTCCGTCCGTTGCCGAGTCTCTGGAGGGCTGAGGCAGAGGTGCGGGTGGTCAGGCTTTACTTATCTTTGTCGTTACAGCCAGGAGCTGTGTGTTTGAGTGAGTGACGGAGTGTCGCCTTGACAGACTCTCTGCTGTGTCCGGAGTCCCCTGGATTTGGGTAGGGGTAAAGGGCCTGCAGCATATTCGCCTTTCTCCACCCCCACGGCCTGGAGCCTTCACAGTCTGTGCCTGAGAGAATCGTCCCAGCAGTCTGGTGCCCCTTGTGAGGCAGCTTCTCAAAATGGGCAGAGGTAAGCAGACTTTGTGGTAAGTGAAAACTTGGGAAATATGGGGAATTCAAAGTGCAAGAATAAAACAGTTCCAGCAGCACTTGGATCTATACTAAGAAGCCAGGGTATAAAGGTTACAAGCTTTGCTATTTCAAAAATGTGGCAAACAGCCCTGGAATTAGCACCTTGGATCCAATCGGGTAATGTGTTTTCGTCCAACACCTGGACTCGGGTGAGGAATCTAGCCGAGAAGCGGGAGGAACATTTTGGGGGTGTCCCCTTCTCCAGGATTTTATGCATTGTTTCTGCCCTTGAGGCAGCATTCCGTCCTTATCCAATCCAGCCTCCACCAGAGGCAAAGGCAAAGGGGGAGGGGGAGGAGCAGCCAGAGCCAGCTTCTAGCTCCCCCGGTAAAGGGGGGGGGCCCAGCCATCGGAGCCAAAAATAAGCCATCCTGGGTGTCCTTCCGTGCAGTGGGGCAGGGAGTGCAGCAGAGATTCTGCTTGGCCACCGGCCGGGGTCACGGAGCAGCAGCAGGAGGAAACCCTCCATGGGAATGCAGGGCTGCAAAGCCAGGAAAGTAGTGAGGAGCAGCCAGAGCAGAGATTCTGCTGGGCCGCTCGCCAGGGACGCAGGGAAGCAGGACGAGGAAAGCCTCCGCAGGACCTGGGCCGCTGGACCGCGGGCGGGCAGGCTAGTGAGTTAGAGGAATTCACACTGGGCCACTGTACCCCAGCGCTGGGCGCCCAAGGAGATTGGAAAAAGTCCACGGGGGAGAAAACCCAGACTCGCAGGCAGAAAGCTTCAAGGATCTGAGAGGGAGGGTGGAGCTGCCAGAGCTCCTAGAACTGGCAGACCCTGAGAGCAAAGGGCTCAGAGAGGGGGTGGGGCTGCGCACACCTCCAGACCTGCAGGTCAGGGAGTGGCCAGGGATGGTGCTTGGCACGGAAAGTTCCTTTCATCCGAACTTATCTGTACTCGTGGGGGAGGGGCCGCGCGCAGTCCAGGGGCTGGAAAAAATGCAAGTGAGCAACTGCGAAGTGGGACTGGTCTGCGAAGTGGGACTGGAATGGGGAGCGAGACTGGTTTGGGGAATGCGACTGGGAGGTTGTCAGTATCCAGACTTAGCTCTCCTCAAAAGGGAACGGGGCACAGGCGGGCTGGACGAGAGCTCTTCTCCACTCACCCTCACCAAAATTTCTTCCTAACTGGCGCTCGGGTACACTGGTCCCTATCAGGCTAAATCAGGGAATACAGAGCTGGAGTCCAAGTGTACTGAGAACCTAGATACAGAGGGCAATCGCCCTGCAGTATGGTATCCCTGGGAAGCAAAGAAATAAAAAAAAAAGTTCTACAGGATAGCCCAAATTCTCCTTGGGTCGACAAACTTCTTCAAGATACAGCTCATCAACCCTGCACAACAAAAGACTGGCCAGAGCGGTCCTTTCCAATCCCACCTTCATTAAATGGACAGCATTGAAAAAACTAGGTAAATGTCCCTCTGGAATGCCAATAGCAGACATTGTACAAAAACCTGACGAGCCTCCACCCTCGCCCCCAGCACGTACCAGGAAGAGGAAAGTGCCATCAATCACCATTACTGAGGGGGGGGGTTGAGGAAGGCTAGTGCAAATTCCTCAGTTCCTTGTGCAGGAGGATGGGGACTGTCTCTGTGTTTATCTAAGCTTGATTTAAAACAGCTTTTGCCCCTCATACACTGAAGGGACCACAAAAACTGTCTGCTGTCTGTTGTTCTGTGTACTTTGCCTGTGATAAAAATAGGACAACTGATCTAGGACTTAATTTGAAAAAAAAAAAAAAAAAAAACAAAAAAAACAAAAGGAAAGAAGAGCCACAAAACAAAGAAATCAAAACTTGACATTTGCCTAAGAAAATAGGTAGAAAATTAACAGGCATGCCCAAGCAGACCGACCCAAGACCCCTTCCAACAGGGGAGAGAGAAAAGGATGCTTTGAATATGACCAGACCAGATTATGGGTGCTTTGAGGTGGTTGCAAGCACAGGAAGCTTTCGTGCGGCCTATGTCCCAACCATGGGAATTTCCACTGGAGGAAAGATTGCCCCCTGAACCCCAGGGTCCAGGGGTCGAGCACCCTGGTGAAGATCAATGTAATGGCCTGACGCTCAGCTTCCCTCTGATAGGAAAAAGGAGTTTGCCTCTGCTATCCAGCAAAAGAAGGCCCAAAACGCCAGGTTTAGTATCTCATGAGAACCTTGGGTTTAACATACAAATGGGAAGCGTCTTTGTTTCTAGACTAGGGAGCACAAAATTCCAGTGCTCAACTTCCATCCTCGGTTTTTGTCAATCTTTGATTTTACTAAAATGTTAATGATCAAGAAAATGACAGGTTCATCAGTCTCTCACAAAGTAACTACTGACATTCTTTATATACTTAACAATGTTGCTTTTAGACATTCCCTCATTTAATAAAACAAAATAGTCCACATGGTTTTAAACAGGTTTTAAGATTCACAGCTGCCAAAGAAATAAGGTCTTCAATATGTAGATTAATTCTTAGTTTTTCGCCAAACAAAGACAATGATTATTCCAGGTGAGGTAATAGGTTTTCTTTACTAACTTTTGCCTGTACCCACTGTAAGATTACTGAGTTTGTTTGGTTTATTGAGGATGCCAGGCTGCTCTCTCACTCAACGCCCCATTTCAGCAGGAAGCAGTTAAAGAATGATCATTGACCCTTATCCCCTGAGCAGTCTGGATCTCAAATAGGCTAGAGGTAAAATAGGCAGATTTAGAACACCATGCTGGGATGGGTCTCTCAAGGTCTTTGAAGGTTTTTAAAATTCCAAAAATGATATCCCCCTCTGCTAGATGACCCCATACTCAACTAAATTAAAGGTCCAATTATTAAAACAAAAAGGGGGAGTAAGCCCACACCACCAGCTAGGGTTGGTATTATTTACCATCAACATTTTAAATTTTCAAAAAGTCGATCTGGGTCTGACCTAACATCTAGAAAAAATTTGTTCTTTTAATAACTATATAGCTTAAGTGTTTTCTTAGCATATCTCTCAACAGTGCTCCATCTCTGCAAGACCACGCTACAAACATCCATGCCATGGCCCCCCCCAGAGACATGATTCAACTTGGAGGCTTGTGAGGCCTTGGTCTAATGACAGACCAGGCAGCCCTGTATTGCCCACGTGAGCCACATGCAGCTTCCCCAAGCTACCTGCTGCCATGCCTGCTGCTGATGCCAACCTGCCTGACTGAGAAGACCAACTGGGACAGGACAACAGCGAAAGCTCATGCTGGGATTTATGGGACATTGGACATATGTATAGTTAATTGTAAAATATTGTCTCTATTAAAACAAAAAGGGGGATATGTTGGGCCCACCCAGAGATTACGGTCTGGGAGGGAGTGAGCAGGGCATGGCTTAGCACATGGAACCAAAGGTGGCGCTGGGAGCTAGTGTCCTAGGCGTAACCCTGATCACATTACAGAGAGTCCTAATTGGCTTATAGGAGCCAACATAGATTTATGTTTAGTTTGACCTATGCAGAGTATGTGCTGTACTGGCCATCAAGGTAATTGGCTGCCTGTTTCACGTGCTTTGAGTCTTTGTCTATATAAGCTGATTTGTTACCTCCAATAAACTGAGATCTTGCTTTGACAAACTCCCTGTCCGTTGCCGAGTCTCTGAAGGGCTGAGGCGGCGGTGCTGGTAGTCAGGCTTTACTTATCTTCGTCGTTACAGCCAGGAGCTGTGTGTTTGAGTGAGTGAATGAGTGAGTGACGGAGTGTCGCCTTGACAGACTCCCTGCTGTGTCCGGAGTCCCCTGGATTTGGGTGGGGGTAAAGGGCCTGCAGCATATTCGCCTTTCTCTGCCCCGACGGCCTGGAGCTGTCACAGTGTGCCTGGGAGAATCGTCCCAGCACCACTGAGTCCTGAACCCTCACTAGGGTGGAGGATTCAGAGGGAGATTTGGTAGTCACATAATGAGATGCTCCAGGGGATAGGGGAGGAAGGGGAGGCACTGGGACAGGAGGGTGAAAGGAAGGAGAGAAGGGGGAAGAGTGTTTTGACATGACTGGGAAGGGAAGGGGGAGGGAGAGGATGGGGGTACCTATTGAGTTGTATGATTAGGAAAAAAATAAAATGTGGGAGAAAAAAACCTTAAAATTATGTCAAAATTTAGCGCATTATATGTTTTGCAAAAAATATCTTCAACTCTTTAGTTTTGTCTTTCAAAAATTTTAAACAGTTTATTGTTTTGTTTATTTATTTTTGTTTATTTCAAAACTTTGTAAGCCAATTCTCAAGTAAATCCACTCTTAGAAATTATAGTGAGTTTGCAGATGGTGATTTGGTGTTAAGAGTGTTTGAGTTATCCACTGTTCCTCTTGCCAAGTTGATGCTACTTAAAGTTACATATTCACACTTACATGTATATGTACATTGAGTGACACTAGATCTTAGTGATTTTAAATTTTTATTTAAAAAAGATGTTCTATTTCTGCAATTTTTATTTTACTAGATACATGTGAAGTGTAGGAAATTTTATCTGAAGAACATCTGAGTCTTAGTAAGTTGAGACTAGGAGACTGTTTCTTCTTTTCCCTTCATATTTTTGGTGCTCCTCTCACATACTCAAATGGGTCAGCATTGAAGCAGAGTGTGTAAGTAAGTGAATGAAAGCGATTTAAGAAACCTTTAGAGAGATTATGCAACTTGTCATTGTCAGTCTCTCTACAGTTCACTGTACTGTTTGTTTACATATTACAGTAACTAAAAATTTTCATGAGCCTTGGTAAGTAGATGGTAATGTAGGTATTAGCTTAGTGCCAGTGCTTTTTTATTGTTTTGTTTGTTTATTTTTATTTGAAGCAAGTCCCTGTGTAAATTCATTACCATGTTCAGTGGTGTTTGCATGCCTGCTTCCTACATCCCCATCACCTCTTCTGGCTTTGCAGTAGATAGCAGTACATAGAGCCAGAAAAGAGGGATATTTCACATCCCTGGTCAGTTATTTCTTCAGTTTTATCTGATTCTATTGCTGTATCATTTAGCACCACCTCTATTTGTCCTTCAGTAGCACAAAGATGGCCAGATATGTTCCCTCTTTGTCTAATCCTTCTGCTGAGATTCTTAGCTGAGCACATCAAACAAACATGTTCTGTGTTTAGAGTTCATTTCTGTTAGGTTTAGTAAACTAGAAGTGATTGGAACTACAAATGGGCTTTTGTTTTTTTTTTTTATGTCTAGGCAGCAATTGCACTAATTCCATCAGACTATAGATGAGCCCATTTTTATATGAAAACAAATACTGAGTATTGTTTGGATGAGGTTTTGCATGCAGAAATGAATAAAATTGAGAATATAGGTAAGAGTAAAATATAACACGTAAGACATTAAATAAAAGGGAATTATGGACATGGTACAACTTAATCTAAGCTGACTAACAATCAGAAAAATAGATTTAGTTTTCCAAATCAGCATACTGGACTATGATACTGCCCTTTTACTCTCTGTATAATTCTTTTTTTAAGTAAAAAAAAAATATTATTGTATCTTTTTTTATTAAGAAATGAAGAGAGTAAGAAATCACCCATTCAACTTCTACTTATACTTCACACTTTATGTTGAGACTTCTTATGTTAGTAGTTCTATTAATGTACATTTTTGTTTGCTCTAGTTGCTGTTTCTATCTCTCTGAAAATAGTCTTGTTCCTTTCCTTACCTCTCCTTACTAAACTCTGTCATGTTAGTCTTAAAGCATCAAAAATATTTACATAATATACTGTAATTAAAAATCTTTTGTGATTTCTGAGTCAGTGCTAAAAAATGCCTTAATATATATTACTTTGGCACAAAGTAGCATGTTTTCATAGAACTATAATCCCTTATGTGTTAACTTTATTGACTGAAAAATTTTTTTAAATTTTTATTATTATTATTATTATTTATTCAACTGTGCGCATGTGCGTGTGTATGTGCGCACGCGTGTGTGTCTGTGTGTGTGGTAGAACCCCGGATGAATTCGTGAACCACCATGGACGCCTCCACCTCCTTCTGCCCCGGGATTCACAGGTTCTGCCCTACCAGGACCAGTTACAAATTCCAGTAGATTCTGTTGTGAATTTTTAGGGTTTTTTTATTAAATATTTTATTGAGTTGAGAGGAAGAACACAATTGCTTAGGCACCTTCGTGGAGGTTAGAAGACTGTATTAGTTGATTCTCCCCACTATGTCAGAAGTGGTGTACATGCAGATACCTTTACCACTTAGTTCTCTTGTTGGCCCGTAGTTATTTATTTGTTTTCCTTTTTTTAATGAGATATATTTGGCTTTCTTGTTTCTCCCACTCTATATTATAGTCTCAGATTTCTTTTTTGCTTGGTTGGAGCTCTAATTGTCAAATCTATATTATCAGAATATATAACAGTTGGGAAGATTTTAGAAAAATGAATTATCTTTGGCAAGTTTTACAGATAGTGTATGTGATGATTTATAAATAAATGTTTACTGAAAGTAGATTGAAGTGTTTTTACTCATAAAGTTTTGCTATAGAAAGAAGGTCAGAGTTCATTGATTCAATACAATATGTAATTGTTAGTAGAGGTTGACAAATAACTGGTTAGAAAATGATCTTTATTTGACATTCACTTGTAAATAATTTGAATATGGAATTTTGAGTTCAATTTCTTTTCCTCAAAAATCTTATAACTACTTATCCTTATCTTAAAATTCACTTTTCAGTATAGCTTTTTAGATAGACAACATGAAAAATGTTAGGATTTCCTTTTTTTTTTTCTTTAAATACAATTCTGAAGATCTACCAAGAAATATCTGTGTGTAGACTTTTTTGAACAATCATTTTTATCAGATAACAGAACTTGCCTATAAATATGTATCTCCTTTATATTGTGGAAATAGTCATGTCTATTTTCTTTTTATATGACTTTATTCCTGTCTTAAATCATTCATGAGCACCTATTTATGAATCTAGTTATTAATGTTTCATATTTCCTATTTGCTTCGGAGTTTTAGTCTGTCCCCCAAAAGTTATCCGTGTGTGTGTGTGTGTGTGTGTGTGTGTGTGTGTGTGTGTGTGTATGTCTGTGTCTGTCTGTCTGCGTTTGCATGTGGGTGTCTGTGTTGTGAAGGCCTGAGGGTGATACTAAGAATCCTCCTTGATTGCTCTTTTATCTTATTGCTGTGAACCTGGGGGCTCCCTAGGATCCACCTTCCAGGACTGTAATTAAAAGACCACCACCACACTGGCCCAGCCAGTGGGATCCAGGGATTCAAACTCAGGTTCCTTTGCTTGTGAAGCAAGGGCTTTAACCTCTGAACTATCTCCTCAGCTTCCCTCCATATTTATTAATTCAGTAAAGTTTGTGATTAAAAATTAACCATTATTACTCTTTTATATTTATCTATCAATTTGTATAATTATTAGCCCTATCATTTGTTGGGCTTTTTTTTTTTAGTATTTTTTTATTTTTTATTTATTATTTATTCAATTGTGCGTATACACATATGTGTATATGTATGTGTGTATGTGTATATAGAACCACGGACGAATTCCGGAACCACCATGGACATCTGCATCTCCTCCTTGTTTACTCTGCCCCGGGAATCACAGGCTCCGCCCTACCAGGACCTGAAATGCAGGTCACCCCCGCTTCCCCCTCTCCGCCCGGCGTCTATACATGGGGTCTAGGATCCAAACTCAGGACCTTCTGCTTGCAAGGCAGAGGCTTAACCCCTGAGGCACCTCTCCAGCCCCCTTTTTTTTTTGTATTTTCTTAGACCTCTCTAGATTATTTGTTATTGAATTACTTAGTGTTCTCTTGTTCATTTTGGGAAATGGTTGTCTTTATCTGCTGAATGTAGTATTCCTGATAGAATCCTCTATGAAGCCAGATTAGTAGTCTTTTTTTTTTTTTTTTTTTGGTTTGTTTTTGTCATGGAAAGTTTTTCATTTCTCTTTTGAATGTTTTGAATAATTTTGCTGGGTATAGTATTCTGGTTTGGCAGTTATCTTTTTAAAATGCATCTGCTTGTGCTTTTCTGACTTTTAAGTGTTTCTATCGAAGAGTCATTTATTCTGATGGATCTGCCCTTATGTTTTACTGTTTTTCTTTGCAGGTTTTAATATTTTTTAGATAGAACTCCAATATATTTTAGAGTTTATTCTCTCATTGTATCTTTTGATATTCTGTATGCTTCTTACATTCTGTATGTTTCTTTGTATGAGCAGATCCTGCTCTAAGTTAGAGAAGTTCTTTTGCATGATTGTATTAAAATTTTTGGGTTTGTCTTTGACTTGAACATCTCTTTTATCTGTGTTCATGATTCATAGGTTTAATCTATTCGTGTTGTTCCAAACTTCCTATATATGCTGTGTTTGAGTGTGTGTGTGCGTGCGCGTGTGTGTGTGTGTTTCATCAATTTATTTGGTTGAGTGATCTAGTTTTACTGTCTTGTTTTTAACTCTGGTGGTATATCTTCTACTTGATTTATTATGTTGAGGGATTCCACTGAGTTTTTTTCTAAATTGATTATTTGAACTTTATATTTTTTTTTTGTTTTAGTGTTACTATTTCTGTTTTCATCTTTAGAATTGTTTTCCTAATTTCATTTAGCACTTTATGTCTTGTTGGAATTTGATCTGTTAACTCTCTTTCTTTTTTTTTTCTTAATTTGTGGTGGTGGTGGTGGTGGTGTGGTGTTAACTGTCTTTCTTACATTTAGGTGTTTATTCATTTCCTTGCTATATTTTTGAAGTTTGTTCATCATGTTTATCATTGCTTATGAATTGTGAGTCTTTGAATATCATTTAGTTGTTTCTTCATGAGGAATATTTATATAGAATTGGCTTTATTTTTGTTGGAGACAGATGAACTTGGTTTGCGATATTACTTTATTTATTTATTTATTTTATCTATCTATTTATTTATTTATTTAGGCTGGCATTTGGACATCTTGAATTTGGTTGTTTGTTCTAATCTTTGATTTTGCTTAAACACACAAGACAAGAGTTTGCAGTTGTGACTAAGGGCTGCAATGCTTGAAACTTCACTGGATGGAAGAGTTTTCACTTTGGTTTGTCGGCCAGCAAATGGGAATTGATTAGGGGGTGGTTTTTCCTGGTGTGCCTTCTCATCTTGTCTGCTGCACTTTCTACATTTTTTTTCCAAGTAGCGTGAAAATATGGCATTCATATTCATTATGGCATTATTATACACGTGTATCATGAAACCTTGTTCTAATTTGTCCCCCTCTCCCATTCATTTTCTCTGTGCTATTGATGCTTTCCATCCTCTTAGTAAAGAGTACCTCTTCTACTTTAATGTGGCATGCATTTCATTACCTTCTCTTCCTCCTCCTCGTTGTGTGAACACTTTTCCTAGGGAAATGCCACATAACTATCCACCCCAGATTGGCATTTGTCAACAGACAAAAGTAGTAATTACACCAATGTCCAACTTGATGAACCAACAATTTTACTGGGGCTACTTTCAAGAGCATGGGTAAGGGTTACTAATAGAATTAGGGACAACTTGAAGCTATATCACCAGAACACCTCCCTCTCTACCCCAGTATGGATAAGACTCGTGGAAACTACATCCTTGAGCTCTCTGCTGTAGGATTTGTTAAGAGAATCTTCTCCAGGTTTCTAGACTGCTCAAGGTTCTGTCTCTCTTTCCTGTCTCTCCTCTTTCTTTGTCCTGTCTCTTTTCTCTCTCCCTGCTGTCCACCTTCTCCTTTCTCTTCTCTCTTTTCCCTTCTCTGCTAATTTCTCTTGTGCCTCCTCTCTCTCTCTCTCTTTCTCTCTCTCTGTCTCTTTCTCTCTATCTCTCTCTCTTTCCAACCCCTGTCCCTCTTTCTACCCCTCCTCTCTTGCTCACCTCTTCTCTCTATGTCTGGAATCTTGTTCAAAGCCTTCTTCAGACAGACTGCTCTGGAGTCTGTTGTCTCTGACCTCTTTCAGATTGCTAGCTGTTCAGTAGTTTCTTCTAAGCTTCTTCTGGAGGGTTTTTTTTTTTTTTTTTTTTTTAGACTGCTTGAAATCATTTAGCAGTCTTGCTTTAATCTGCTTGACTGGCAGGCAAGCTCCTCCCCCAACTGCTATTTTCATCATGGAAGACTCCCTCCTCCAACACGCACTTGTCTTTTATAGGAACCCTCTAAGCCAAGTTGTTTAATGGTTAAGACTAAAAACGGCTGCTGTCGATACAGGTGTCAGTTTGAGGGTTCAAGCTCTGGGCAACATTTGTGAAGAATCAGTGGTTAAGTCCAGAGTAAGCTTGCAAGAAATTGTCTAGTTGATGGGGAAGGCCCAGTCCATGTGGGCAGGACTAGTTCTTGGGCAGATGAAGTTGGCATCCTTCTGTATACTTGGTCAGAGATACAGATCTGGCCAATAAAGATCATCCTTCTGTCATCCGTTTTGTGGTTAAAGTTTGGCCAGTTCCTTCAGCCCTTGATGTTGGGATGGGCTCTCTTGCCAAGCTGGACAACCAACTGTAATTAGATTATAAGAAGACAGAAAACCCTTCTTCCCTTAAGCGGTTTCATCATGATTTGGTCAGCAACAGCAGAGCAATTGCAGTAACTTCCCAGAAGAAAAAGTGCCATACATCACTCCTTATTGTTTTATGTCTGGTTTATTTCATTTAGCCTTTTTTTTTTTTTTTTACATTTACATCCGTTTTCCTACAGGTTTCACAATTTTATCTCCCACCCTAAATATTGACAATGTTGTTTCATTGGGTGGGTATCTTGCACTAAGTGTAAAAATGGAAGTTAGCTAAGTATTGACCCACCACATTCTCTCTTCTCTTCTTCCCTCCTTGATGGAGGATACAATGGGACCAGTTTATTCACAATACTGCCAGCATGCCTTTCTGCCATGATGGAACATATCTTTTCATAAAACATAAGCCAAAATAAACTCTTCCTACTCTTCCTTCCTTAAGTTGCCTTTAGGTATTTTGTTATAGAAATGCTATTAGCAACTGTTACTAGGATTCTTTCAAAGAACAGAACCAATGGAACAGATATATATTAAAACAGGACATATTAGATTGGTTTACATGATACAGTCTGGGTAGTCCAGCAATGGCTGTGTGCACACTGTAGAGGTCAAGGACTGATTAAGTAGTCTCAGTCTGTGCTGAGGACTTGGAGGATTCCTGGATAACTCCTGGTCTATATTCTAAGTTGGAAGGCCAGAAAGTGTTTTTTTAGGTCAGCAAATGATGTTGGTAGTAGCAACAGCAATTGCAGCAGTAGTGATGGAGTAGATAAAATCATCAGCAAGACAAGAAGGTCAAAATTGAAAGTTTTCCCTTTGTATTCCATTATATCTGGGTGACCACCAGAAAATACTGCCCATATTTATGGTGTGTTCTTCTCAGTTCAGTTAACCTAATCAGAAAAATCCTACTCAGGCATGCCAGAGGCAAACCTACTCTAGACATTCCTTCTATGTCCATATGCTTAATTCATGTGAGCTTGTCATTGATACTTATTAGTCTACCACTTGTCAATTTGACATCCAAGCATATCTTGTTATGTCATGATTAGTTTCCAAATGAAGACAGTGAAAATGTCATAATTCTCCCCAAAATGATAAGGCTGCAAATACACTATTCCCCCATGTGACAAAATCCATTTAAGAAGGCCTGATCTTTTAGTGTCCCATAACTTAAATGTGATAATAATGTGTGTTTGTCCACTTTGAAGACTCCTCTCAGGTGTGCCCTAAAAAGCATCTTGTCTCCTGGTAAGAACAGGTATGAAGATACATGATACAAATATCAAACTATACCAGTGAACCAAAGTAGATGTCAGTATCCTTGAAATTTAAAGAAGGTCTAATGATACGGAAAGATTGAAAGGTTATGTAGACTTATGTCTTTTTTTCTTCTTTAAGATACGAGAGGCAGTTTGGGGCAGCCAGGGTAACCTTGGTTATCTAAAGACCTCAGTTAACCTGTTTTTCTTTAGGGTTCCATTTAATCCAATTCTTGTTAATTGCCATAGTCTTAGGAAAGAATATTTGATAGGGGGGGGCAGAATCTCTGAGGTGGTAAAGTTACTGCTCATATATATTGTTCTCAAGAAGACCTTAGTGTTAGGCATCTTGCATTTCTACCTTCCTTCTAGGCATTCCTGGTGAATGTTAGTGTAGCCTTTATCAGGATAATAAACTATAGTTTAGGTCCTCAGCTCTTCAGAGATTGCTTTTCTTCTAGCTGGAGTTTGAACCAATAGCTTCTGTTGTTTTTCCTAAGACTGTTGTTTTCCTTAATATTGGGTCCCTGTTGGGAACATCTCTGAGTTTACTTTTGCTTCAATAGAATTAGGTCTCCTAAGGAGTTCTAAAAAAGATCCAAGTTGCTAGGTTCATGAGTGGCCCAAATCTTTTTCCAGATTGTCATCCAGGTTAAATGTTAGTAAGTAGGCTCCTCCTTTGGAAACTATCCATATCCCCAAGGATGGGATCATCTACAGAAATGAAGAAAGAGGAAGTAAAGAATCAGAAGTAAACAAAGCACGCTGACATCACATGGTAAGGAAATGGCAAAGTGAAGAATTCCAAGAAGGAAGATAATGGGATAGGTGAGTGAAGAAGCCCCAACAGTGTGGGGAAGTCTGGGGGGACATGACCCCACTTGCCTCAGACCCAGGATTTCCACTTCATGCCTGGTGCAACAAAGATCCACCTCTGCATTGAGAGATGAATATTACAGTGTCTTGTGGATCTCCACTGGGCAAGTGCCCTGTAGCAGAGGGAGGGGTAAGGGGGTGGGGGGAATGGCTTCATAGCTCTGTGAAGTCTAGGCAGTATCAGGACAAACTCCCTTAGAGATCCACAAGCCATGTGTGTGAGCGTTGAAGTGACAAGCCTGTCTGTAGTCACAATAGAATGTGAGTCCAGGCACATCCTTGGGCTTGTGGCACAGTAAGTCCCTGAGGATGGAGTAGCAGATCAAACCCCAGCTTCCAGATTCCTGTTGGGGCTCCCACTATACCAGCTTCAGCTCTTTGGATCTGCCTATGGTCCCTCTCTCTAGGAAAAAATGAGGGGTAAAGATTATGGAAAGAAGAAACAGACTGTTGGGAGAATTTTCAAGAGATTAGAACCAAGCATTACCCCTAACTAGTGGCTTCTCAGCTTACCAGCAGATACAGGAGTCTAGAGGTTGGGGGTTCCTGCCAATGTTTCCTAAGTAGTCCATATTTTTGTTCTGAACATGTAGCTAGGTCTTTGCCTCCAGTTCTGCTTTCCACCCTCATTAAATCAATAAGAATTCAAATTAACAGTGGATAGCCAAAAAGGGAAGCTTATTCAATGTGGCCATATTGGGAAGTTACTCCAATTGTTCTTTATTTTTCTAAAGTCTCTCTTTGGAAGTCTGAGCAAAAGTTAAAAGTTTAAATAGAAAGCAGAAGATAACATAACTGAGCATCCTGAAAGGTGATTTGAGTTGTCAGAACTATGTGTTTTTTCTTTTGGGAGATGAGCGTCTCTTGGTGGGACCAGTTTCCTTCAATCCCCAGCATGAGATTTCTGGACAAGTTCAGATCTCAGAGCTCATTCTTTTGATAGTCTGGACAACCTCAGTAGTGGGCAAAGATCCCTTGTCTTATGTGGTCTGGTTGCATTGTGTCCTGGCAAAAGAAACTGGGTAGTAGAATAAAAAGATGAAATTTAAAAATCCAATGCATCCATGCTTGTCTAGTTGGGTCTCAATGTAGAACTTTTTGGAGAGGGTTTTTTTTCTATTAACTGATTTCTTTCATGTGCTGGTTTTTACCTTCTCAGCTTACTGACCTTATTCTGACTGGGGTCTGGTGGAAGAGGGAGTCCAGTGATTGGCTGTATCAAGTGGGATGGAGTTTCCAACTCCCTTCAACCTGCTCCTCAAGCACCACATTAACTTTTGTTACACTTCTCTAGTAGATCTCTCTCTCTCTTGGTGTTGGTCTCCATCAAGGTCTGTCTCTCTCTTCTCCCTTCCCTTCCTCTCCCTTTTCATCCTCTCTCTCTCTCTCTGTCTCTCTCTGTGCGTGTGTGTGTGTGTGTGTGAGAGAGAGAGAGAGAGAGAGAGAGAGAGAGAGAGAGAGTCCCATTCTTTCAGAGACTAATTTTAAATTTATTGCATTTCTCAGACTAGCCTTGTAGTCTCTTTGCTTTAGCAGCCCACGAAGCCTGGATTCCATGCTGACTGGATTTTGTTGGAATTGTTTAACCATTTCCTCAGTGCTCCGAGGCCTATTGTGTGGTCATGAAAGCATAGTTCTTTTGTCGTTTTCTATGGTTATTTTAGGAAACAGATCCATGAATCTTACCTGACTGGTGTTCTTAGTTCTTTTGAATAGTGATTTTTATCTCCGTTTGTGACAAGTTTGTTCATACTTTCTCTTCCCTCTCACTTTCATGTGTGTGAGGTGCAAGCATACAAATACGTTCGTATGTGTGTTTACATATGTATGGGCAACTTTGGTTGTATGTGATTTAATTTCTAAAAACTTGCTAAAATTATTTGAAACCTCGTATGTTTTTTCACAATCTAATTTTCAACATGTCTTGAATATGCTTTAGATATGTCTTCTTTTCTGGATTTATAAAGCTTTGATCAGTAAGTTGGATTTCTTTACTTATAGGTAAATTACTGCATAAATCCTAAGATTGAAATAAGGTGGCAATGTCTCGGGAACCCATGCCATCTCTACTTGGAGATATGTCTACTGGCCCTGTAGCAGAAAGCTGGTGTTATACACAGGTACATACCATCCAAAATGCATTTACTGTGTGGCACATAAACTTTCTATTCATTTGAGAATATTGTTGTGAAATATATTAATATACTTATTAGAAAATTTAGAATAGGATATTTGACGTGTGACAAGGTAAAAGCATAAGTCATCATTATAAAAAGTGGCTTTCTGAATCTCCTAGGTTAAAGTAGTAAAATTTTCTTACATATGGACCATTAATAACTTCAGTTTTTGTCGAGAAGAAATAGGTGAAGTGTTAAAAAGTTCAACATTTTCTTCTGGTCCAAGTGACAAAATGAAATGGTAAGATCTTTGTTTTATATTATTATTTTTGTTACTATTATTGTTATTATTATTGGGGTTTTTATTTGGTTTTGATGTGATTATCAGCCACCTACATTTTTTAGTATTGTCTTAAATGGATAGGTATTAGCATAATTTACATTAAAATACTAATAAGCGCCTAATGCTATGAAGACCTAATTGCAGGGGTACATGCAGAAGCACTATTTGTAGTATTGATAGATGATTTCAGTATTGCCTCTTTTTTGAGCTTCAAATGTTGTGTTCCTCAAGTGACCTCTTGTTTTATTTTAGGTGCCTGAGGGTAAACCCAAAGGGATTAGATGATGAAAGTAAAGACTACTTGTCCTTATATTTACTGTTAGTCAGCTGTCCCAAAAGTGAAGTTCGAGCAAAGTTCAAATTTTCCCTTCTGAATGCGAAAAGTGAAGAAACAAAAGCAATGGGTAAGTAAATGGCTCAGAGTGAAAAAATCTATATACAGTTACTGTGCACTTATATGAGTTTGAGGATTTTTTTAATACCTTAAATCTTAGTTCAGAACATTTATTTTGATCATATTTAAGTTTCAAAGTAGAATTAGAGTTGCTTAATAAGTTATCACAGAGATAACTCTAGCTAAAATGCTGTAGTTTGAAGCTTTAGAATAGAAAACTACTGGAAAAACTTTTAAGACAGAAATAAAAAAATAACATCATGAACTGCTACATTTACTGTAAAATATTTTCTGGACATGAATCACAGAAGAAAGTAATTTTAATGTAAAAATGGTAGGAATACTTAAGTAGTAAATTAATTTGTATTTTGCATTTCATACTGTTTGACATTTAAGATAGTAGAATATTTTTTATTAAATTACTGATTTCCATCTGATTTTATAGATAATACTATATGGTGATTCTCCTGTGGAGATTATAGTTTATTTCACAGTGTGAAATTGTGAAGTACCTGATATGTGAGACATAGCAGATATTTAGTTAAGTCATTTTTAAGTTTTACTACAGTCATATTTTGGATTTTTTATATGAAAGTTTATTTAGTGATAAGGTTATATTTAAAGTCTCAAAATCATAAAAGACTTTCTAAGAAAACCTTTCACAGTTTTAATTTTTCTATGATTTTCCATAAAATTTTGTCAAAACTTTGTAGGATGGGTTTGGCAGAAGAATTTGATATGTCTTAATGAATTACTTTAGGGTATACATGTTTTATAGGTGAAAAACAAGATTAGGTGTGTTTTTAACCAGGTTCTGATATGAGATACTGAGGAATATGCCTATGCCAATGTATTATTACTTTGTTTTACTATATTTGGTGACAGCTTTGTTAATATTATATGTATATGTGTGTGTGTGTGTATATCCTTCCCCACTATACAAGATTTGATGTAGCTGTAGATGATCTCAAAAATCTTAAAGTTTGCTGATTATGACCAAAATTTGAGTAGTACTATGAAGTGACCTGAATTTCCTAGATTTACTTCTTAGGACATATTATTTATGAATACATACAACCAAAATTTTTTATTTTAAACGTGTTAGCCAAATCCTGTATTTTTATTTTGCTTTTGTTACTTGTACTTTTAAGGAAAATGTCTCTTATTTTCCAACCAGAAAGCCAAAGAACGTATCGATTTGTACAAGGTAAAGACTGGGGATTTAAAAAATTCATTCGAAGGGATTTTTTGCTTGATGAAACTAATGATCTTTTGCCAGATGACAAGCTGACATTATTGTGTGAGGTGGGTATATTTTGTATTCCAAGAGTTCCATAGTTATTTGATGATATGTCAAAAGTATAAACTTGATTAACACTGAGTTTAAGTAATGGATATTTGTTTTTAAATTCTTTACTAGAACAAGCTAACTACAATGTATTACAAATCATTATGCTGGCCCAGTTTGAAAAACATTTATCAAATATCTATAAATTGCACACATAGTTATGCCACCACATACTTAAATTCTTTGTTTTCTTCAGAAAATTATGGATTGTTCTTAACAACCTCTGACATAGGTGGCCAATTTTTAGATTGATATGATTCAGTGTTTTTATTCAGAGTTTATGAGTTTAATCAAGAAATGTGAAAAATATTGAGAAGCCTTTTGTTTACTCAAAATATTGGAATAGTTTAAACATAGTATTAACATTCTAAGAGAATTCTTATATTGTAATGATCTTACACACATTGTGACATGCATATAATGTAAACCTATATGCATAAAAACTTCATGTTTTCAGTTACTAGTGTTGTCACTGCCAGTAATTTATATCTACGATTTGTCTTAATTTGGGGTTTTGGTTTGTTTCTGACATTTTTGTCATTCAATAATTTTATTTTTATGAAATCTGAGGTTTCACCTTTGGAGTGAATACAGGGATTATATTCTATTTTCAATACAGTTTTACTGATATGTTTAAAATAGCTGATAGTGTTTTGTAAAAGTTAACATAAAATGTTTTCATACATTGATGTGGACAGGTGAGTGTCATAAAAGTATAAAACTTCCTTAAGTTAAATTAGCTTTTCATAGAGTAAATATATAAAATTCTTAGCGAGATTACCAACCAATTGTGTGTGTGTTGCATAATGAAATGTGTGTCTTAATTAAAATATAGCCCCAAAGACATACTATTTTTGCTTGGATAAATTATATGGATAAGTAATTTGTTATAAATACAATTATTTTAATAGTAAAGTACATATTATAAGTCTCTTGTGTAGGAGTTCTCATTAAATGATTTGATAAAAACACAAACAAATGTTTCCAATAGGTAGGTATTCTCAATAAAATAGGATTGTACTATTTAAGTTTAGACCCTAAAATCTTCATAATAACTTTTTAAAATGTCATGTTAGACCCTAATGATCCTTACAGGTTATTTAATCCAATTTGCAAAAAGTAAATCAGACTTTATTTATGAATAAGTCTTCTTAAAAAATAATCCCTAATGCAGAACTGAAATAGTGTTCTTTAACAGATTTTCCTGAGTGTATGTACTGGAACCTAGACAGTCCAACAAATTCAGAATTAAGGCTGAAATTAATGTTAGGATTTTTTAAGTATGTATTTTTGAAGTTTTGTGGTATGTATATGCTAAATTTTACATGCTGGTGACCTATAGAACTCAACAAAACATCTTTTTCAATTGGGTAATGACTAGATCCATTTTTAGATCCTAAAATATGCTTCTTTTTACTAATTAGGATATTTCTGTCTTGGGCACCATCCATATCATAGGTGGGCAAAAGCTACTTTTAAACATTCTTTGTGCCCTCCGTTATTCCTTCCACTCCTCTCATGGATGCCCTTCCTTCTACAGCATCTCCAGCACTGCTTGCAGAAGAGGAGGAATCATTGCACTGCCCTTCCTAAAGAACTGCCTCCTCCCCCTCCGCTGCAAGTGGTGCTGTAGACAGGTAAGGCACATGGTGCTACCTTCTGTGCAAGACATAGCTTAGTCTTGCAGTCTGTGTAGTGGGCCAAGGGGCTAGAGTCGGATCTTCAGCTGAGTCTCTGAGATAACAATCAGTTCTGCCTCCTCGTCTCTCCCAAAGTGATGAAGGAAACAGGAAATGAGAAAAAGTAGAAAAAAATAAAACACTTGTTAGAGTTATTCATCTTCTTAAAACCAATATATTTTAACTACTCTGATAGGCTGTAGATCTGTAGCACGCCTTGGTGTATTTCTGTGTAGATGAAATATGTTAGGATGAAAATATGAAATAAAGAATTTTTCATAAAATAAACCCATTCTTTCTTAAGGACACAGATCTTTATTTCCAACTCATTTTCCTTTTGTAAGATATAAGATAGCTTTCTGTTTAAAACATTTGAGGAATTTGTTTTATTTTCTGAAAAATATTCACTGGGAAAAATAGAAAGTTATTTATAGTACCAGAATTAGTTGAAAGATATATTTTAAAAACCAAAAACACTTTTCCTAAAAGGCAATGTAAAGTTGGCCTCTTAAAAGTTTTTGCCTTTGGAGCCAGTATAGGTATTGTGTTAAGTAAGTAGAGGTGTATGTAATATTATGTGCAACTTGGATGATTTTGGAGAATTCAGATTTTTAAAAATCTAAACCTTAATTTTACAGTAGAGGAGACTCAGATTTTTTTGGGGGGGTGGTTGGTCACACAGTTGATTAATTTCCTCAAATATTCCTCTTCATTTAAATTACATTTAATAGGGAGCCCAAAGCACATTTAAGAAATGAGTTAAATCAGCAAGAATCTCAGCCTTCTTCCTGAATTTTTCTCTCTAGGTTCCATAAGTAAGATCATTACCTATAGAGAAAGTTAAATTTTTATCATCTTTAAATTATAGATACCAAAATTATCATGAGGAGCATTGCTTCTCAGTTTTTAATTAGATCATTAGTTTATTCTCTACCAGTAGTCATGGAATGTTTTTGGGAGTATAAACTTAATTGTGTATCTTAGTTCAAATGTATGGTTGCTGTGATAGTACTAGATAGGTTGTTACACAAAGCCTTCTGAAATGCAGCTCTACATCATCAGTACAAATGCCTGATCATAATGTATATATTTTATTTTTTTGTTTATTTGAGAGAGAAAGGGCAAGACAGAGAGCATGAGAGAGAGAAAGTGTGCAGGTATGTTGTGCCTCAGCACGCATGTGGAGGTCAGAGGGTAACTTTCAGAAGTCGGTTCTCTCCTTCCACCATGTGGGCTCCAGAGATCGAACTCAGGTTTGTGCACAGGCACCTTTATCCTGTGAGCCATCTCACTGGCCCCTATTTTCTTATTCTTATATTAACTCTCTTGCTTCTGCCAACTTTTTTTACATTAAATATACTGTCTTGAATTAGATTAAGACAATGTATAGAATTTAAGAAATGTTTTACTAAATTAAATGTCATCATATATTTATAACTCCATTGCATACTTTATACAGGTAGTCGAACAAATCCAGTTCCTTCTGCCTACAATGTTCAAGGGTATCGTTTGTGAACCATGAAATACTATATGCTGAGGAAACTGAATCCTGTTAAACTTGAGCATTATCATCAGCACTTTCAGTTTGCCTATCATTGGCTTATATCATGTAGTAGAACATAGCAGTCAACTGAAGCTTTTAATGAAGCTTTTTTTTTCTTTAAAATGTTTAAATTTCAGAGGAAAGATTGTGATTAAGAATTTAAGATTGAAAAACTTTTATTAATGGATTTATTTCTGTACATAATACCCTGGCCCACGTATTTTGAAAAGCATCTCATAAGATTGTTTAGTTAAATACTTTTTCATCATAATTGTTTTCATGAGATAATTGTGCTAATTTTAAATATTAATATTATGTAATACAATAAGGTTGTTTAAATACTTTTTCATCGTAATTGTTTTGTGAGGAAATCTTGTTAATTTTAAATATTAAAATACTACATAATACAAATAACTTTAATAATCAGGATATTTGTGAGTAGTCTTAAATCTTATGCTGGTTAGCAGTATGATTTAGATATTTTATTTATTTACCTTATGATCACATTTTTAAATCTGTTGGAGAAATACTAAGTAATCTCTCTGCCACTTACAATTCTGAATTGCTAGCATGCAAATTGTAAAGTGTGTACTATTAAAAATTGAAAGATGGTCTACTTTTTTTTAGACGTGTTCATTATTTCACATGAAGTACTTATTTATACACATAAATAAATCTGTTCTCCAAATACTTTATATATCTTTTTGTACTTTATATGTTAAGCATGTCAGCAATGCAATCCAGTTTCTTTGTTAGTAATTTTAATTTTTTAAACTTTATTGTGTATTATAATTCTTATATTTTTAAAAAATGTAGTTTTATATGTGTGTGAGCCTGTACAAAACAAATGATTCCAAAGTTTAGCATCCTAAAATACAATAAATAGTTAATATAACACACTTTAATTTTCAGACATTGTTCATTTGATCTCAACCATTTTTATTAGTTGAGGCAGTGTATTTTTAATTTGTTTACTATAATATGAAATTCAATCATTTTTATTAGTTGAGGTAATATTTTTTTAATTTGTTTACTATAATATGAAACTTCCAGCATAACAAAGTAAACTACCTTTTTTGAAAAGAGGTGGGTAAGATTTAGTTAAAAGATTTTATTCAGTATATTATGGTCTTTAGTTAAAAGATTTTATTCAGTATATTATGGTCTTTAGTGGGAGGTAATTTAACCCATATTGCTTAATGGGTTATCTATATGAAAGCAATATCACAATCATTTTAACTTTTACTTATTTTATAGATAAATAAAATACCTGTAAATTGAACTAAATTACATTTTATTGCTCTTGGTTTTGATTTTCTGTAAAAATTGCTGTGAACTTTATTAACTACCATTGCTTTTCATGCACTTAAATGTACAAAGCAACTTTATTATATATTTAATAAATCAGTTCTACAGTTGAAATTTATGGGAACAATACTTTTTAAACTTGCCAGTTTTGTAGTATTTACAACTTTTAATACTATTCTTCCACCTTATCAACATGTCATCTCCTTCGTAGTATATATTGTAGAGTTTCTGTTTAGAAGTAATTGTGTTATTGTATTACTTGAACTTTCCTATCAATTGTAAGTCATTTATTTACAAAGAAATGAAGGTTGCTTTCTAATTTTTCCTGTTTTTTCTCTTTATATTCTTAAGTTTAATTACTATCATATTAGATTTTTGATTAGGAATTCATTGACTTATACAAGAGATGTTAAAGATAAATATTAAATACAGTCATAGTAGCTAATTATTGATAGTACTGTGAAAGTTTTCGTCTTGCTGTTTGTTTCTTTATTAGGTGAATGTGGTCCAAGATTCAATAAATATATCAGGGCATACTAATACAAATACTTTGAAGGTGCCTGAATGTCGGCTAGCAGAAGATTTAGGTAATCTCTGGGAAAACACAAGATTTACAGATTGCAGTTTTTTTGTGCGAGGACAAGAATTCAAAGCTCATAAATCTGTGCTTGCAGGTACTGTCTACTTTTGGGTAATAGAGTATGTTTTTAACATAAATTTGTGCATTAAATAATGATGCTTAATCTCTTTATAGCTCGATCCCCAGTTTTTAATGCAATGTTTGAAAATGAAATGCAAGACAGCAAAAAGGTAAACACCATTTAAAGGTTTACTATTCAGTTTGTATGTATGTAAAATAATGGAATGCATCTATTAAAAGTTAACAGTGCCTGTTCTTAACCTATGACAATTAGAGAAAAAAATTAGGAACAGCAAATACTAGAGAAAATATATTCTAACATAGAAGAATAGATACAGCTCAATATAAATTCCAAGTAATAGCTGTTTTGGTTCTCATATTGTATGTAAGATAGTAAATAGGATAATAACTACTTAGATTGTTATCCTAAAGGGTGTTGTTCAGTGGTAGAACACTGCCTAGCATGACACAAGGCTTGGATTTGATCCTTGGTAAAGAGAGACAGACAGGCAGAGACACATAAATGAGTGGGGGAGAGAAGAAGCTAATTGAGAAGTCTGTGTTTAAGATGTATGTAAATTGCTAGTGGGCAGCCCAGGAAGGGGCCCCAAGCGGTGCCACTGAGTCCTGAACTTTTACTAGTGTAGACGACTCGGAAAGAAATTCAGCGCCCATATAAACAGATGCTCTGGAGGATGGGAGGGAGAAATCAGGAAGCACCAAGAGAAGAGGAGGGAAGGAAAAGGGGTTAGAGGGAGTGGGGTTGGGAAGAGGGGGAAAATGCAATGGGGACAGTCAGGAAAGGGAGGGGGAGGAAGAAGGTGGTACCTATTGATTTTGTATGATTAGGCAATAAAAATTTAATTTAAAAAAAGAAAATAAAGTTCCTATCTTCCAAAAAAAATTCATATAAATGTATATTGCCCTTTATGGGCATGTTGGGTTAATTTTGAAATTTTGAAATTTTCTAGCAGCATAGACCATGTTTGTGTTTTTTACACCACCGAATTGAAAATGATTTATGGGATTAGCAAAATGGACATATATTAACTTTGTAATTTTTTTATGCTGACTAGTCAAGATATTATTTAGTTGGTTCTCCCAGATGTTTCTATGTCATCTGTCATTTGATTCTAACCTATATTGATTAAAAACATTTGAGCCTTAAAACTCCTTCGATGAATTGAGTGTCTTTTTCTGTGGCCCAGCATGATTTTTTTTTTCTGTAGTATTATAGGCTGGAGTAAGATACCTTCTTTTTTATCCAGTCATGGCTGGCCTAGGAGGAGCTGTGATCAAATTTATGATCACTTCCAAGTGGGAAGATACTGAAGATGTCAGATGTAATTCGCAGCAAAGGGTCAAAAAACTTTGGGGTTAATGTTATTTAACTTTTGTGATCTTAGGAGAGAAATGGATATAAAGATACAGAAGCACAAAACCCTCTAGTCCTATTTAGACTTGAGTATTCTCAAGTTAGCATGCAAGTACCATGTCATTTTTTGCAATAGAAGTTTTCAGCTAGAAAGCTTTCATACAAATACCTGCAGATCCTTCTTTGGCTAATACTGTGTATAGAATTTGGGTTATAGGATTTAGGCATTATATTGACACTTAGAAATTCAACATGGAAAAAGTAATAACTTCTAAACTGAAGCTAGAAAATCAGTACAGATATGTTTTATCTGACCCACAGTGTTTGATTTATTTGTTTTTAATTGTTAAGGAATTGGTATGCTTACTACATGATAGTGTATACCTTGGTCCAAGCATCACAGTGTTTGCTTTCTAGCTAGTCATAGTTCCTACTTCTTACATAATGTATGCTTCTGCTCATAGAGTTACTTATTCAGTAATTTAACTGGAAGTTTTCTTATCTGAATTTTAAAGTAGAATTTTAAAATATCCATGTATGCATATTTGAGTAGTAAAGTATGTTAACTTATATTTGGATGCTGTAATTATTGTTATGAATTTACTTTTGAAATATTGTTTTTAATATTAGAATCGAGTGGAAGTAAATGATTTAGATCCTGAAGTTTTTAAAGAAATGATGAGATTCATTTACACAGGGAAAGCACCAAATCTTGATAAAATGGCTGACAACTTGTTGGCAGCTGCAGACAAAGTAAGTAATTAGGCTTAAGGAACTGAAAAATACCCTCAAGCATGCATAGAAAACTAACACAAATTTTGAAGTGTTAATTTATATACTCTTTGTAAATTATTCTTGAGAGTTTTATGAAATAATATATAGTAGAATAATATGGAATGAAAATTGTTTATAAACAAACAAGATATAAAAATATGTTGAACCAAAAAGAGATTTTTATTTCCTTCTTATTTATTTCTTAATTCTATTTATTTTATTGAACTAAAAGCTGAGTAATTTTGAGGATATGGTTGCTAACTTTTGTAAATGCAAGTTTGTATATAAAATTTATTTTTTATAATAATGTCAGATATTCTGTCTTAAAATATATTGGATAACCTGTGTTTTCTTAAAATAATTTGTTTTGTGCCTATCTATGTTTTCTGGAAAGAGCGTCTCTAGGTATTTTTTTCTCTCTAATTATCCTCCTTTTCTGTATCCCTATGTAGAGTTATCTTCAGGTAAAGTCTTGATTTTTTTTTTTTTCTTTTTTGCACTTTTGTTGCTGTTGTGGTTATGTTTCAATTGAGATTTGAATGTGGTCAATACCACAATTGCCATGCGTTACCTATAGCTTTACATACTTAATAACTTTTGAGTAGCTTCTCTCTGCCTTACCCCTCTTTCTATTCTATCACCTCCATTCTTTAACCTCAAGCAATTCCCTCTGTTGTACCCTTTTGAACCTTCATACCACTTATGTTCTTTTACTTCCTCACCTTAGAACATCTGGCTTTAATATATATTCTTCATTGAGAATAGAGATCTAGTGTTTCAAAACTAGAATTCACATCTTAGTAAGAACATGTAGTATTTTGCTTTCTTCACTTACTACCACACTAAATACAATTTTTTCAAGTTCCATTCATTTGTCTGAAAATTCACAATTTCTTTCTTCTTAGTAACTGAATTATAGTATATACTATATATGTGCTACATGTTCATTATCCATTCATCTAGAGTAGTATAGCTGGATCTTATAGCATTTCCATTCCATGTGATTTGAACAACCTCCACACTACTTTCCAAAGTGGCTGTACCAATTTACATTCCTACCAACAGTGAACGAGGGTTCCCCTTTCTTCTTGCCAGCATTTGTTGTTGAGTTTTTTTGTAAATTTCATTTTGATTCAGATAAGATGATATTTCAGTATAATTTTAGTTTTCATTTCACTGATGGCTAGGCACATTGAGCATGTTTTTAGATTTTTTATTTAATATTTTGAGTTCTTTGTACATTCTGGACAGTACTCCCCTGTTAAATGCATAGTTGGCATTTAACATGGCATTAAATGCATAGATTTTCTCCCAATCTGTAGGTAGTCTCTTTGCTTAGTTAACTTTATTTTTCTAAATAGAAGCTTTTAATTAGTTCCTGTGCAAATGATGTCTTGTTTAAGAAGTCCTTTCTTAACCCTATGTCCTGATGTGTTCTCTCTGCTCTTTTCTGCTCTTTGAGTTTCCGATTTAACATTGAAGTCTTTGATTAGCTTAGAATTGATTTTTGTGCAGGGTGAGAGCAAAGAATTGAGTTTTACTTTTCTCTACTTGTAGATATCTAGCTTTCCCAGAACTGTTTTGCTTTGTTTTGTTTTTGAAGATAATTGTCTTTTCTCCAATGTACATTTTTACATTGTTAAAAATCATGGGGCACTAGAGGTATAGACTCATTTCTGGGTCTTAAATTCTATTTTATGTGTCTGTTTCTATGCCAATGCTGTGCTTTTTTGTGAGTATTAATTTTATTAAGAATATTATAAGGGGTCTATTTAACACATAACTTCCTTAAAATATACAAATTAGTTAAGTGAACATACTTATATTAGCAGAAAGAAACTGCTGTTTTTAACATAGCTTTATATACTATAACTTGAAGTTAGGAATGGTGATTCCTTTAGTTTTTTGTTTGTTTTTTTTTTTTAATCATGGTTCAGGATTTTTTTTTTGGTCCGGGATCTTTTATGCTTTTATATGTATATATATATTTTTCAATATCCAAAGAATTGCATTGGGATCTTAATAGGGATTGCATTGACTTTGTAGATTGTTTTTAGTAGGATGGTCATTTTCATAGTATTAATCCTATTGACCCATGAGTATTTGCATTTTGTGATGTCTTCTCTAATTTATTTTATCAGCATTTTAAAGCGTAATTTTAAATATCTTTAGTTAGGTCTTTCCAAAGTACTCTTTTGAAGCTACAGTGAATGATACTGATTCCCTCATTTCTTTTTCTATTTGTTTGTTGTCAGTGTATAGGACTCTCCAGTGTTGACTTTGTGACCTAACAACCTTGCTGAATGCATTAATGAGTTCTAGGAATTTTGAAGTGGAGCCCTTGGGGGGTCTCTAAATTTCCTCCATTCCTAATGTATTCCTTTGATTTCCTTCACTTGCCTTACTGCTTTGGTTAGGACTTAAAATAACTATATTGAATAGATGCAGTGAACATAGATGCCATGTCTTGGTTGTGATCTTAGTGAGAATGACTCAAGTTTTTCCTTTTTAATATGATACTAAAATTGTTGTAGATAGTCTCTATTAGTTTGAGATAAGTTTATTCCATCCATGTTCTCTCTATGACATTTATCATGGAAAGATGTTTGATTTTGTCAGAGGCCTTTTTTGCATCTATATAGAGGAATATGTCATGTTTTCTGTGTTTTTGTTGATTTATGTGATGAATTGCATTAATTTACCTATGTAGTTTGAATTGTCCTTGCATGTTTGTAATGCATCCAACTTGATGCTGGTGAATGATCTTTTTAATGTGTTTTTTGTATTTGGTCTGCAAGTATTTTGAGTAATTTTTGCATCTATGTCTGTAAGGGAGATAGCCTATAATTCTCTTTTGTTTTTTTTTTTTTTTTTGGTTATTGTTGTTGTTGTTTGTCTTTATTTGATTTGGGTACTAGAGTAATATTGGTCTCATAGAGGGAATTTAGGAGTATTCCTTCCTTTTCTAGTTTACTAAGCAGTTGGAGAAGTACTAGTGTTAGTTAATCTTTGAATATCTAGTAGAATTTTGCACTGAGTATGTCTGGACCTGGGGTTATTTTAGGTAGGAGTTTTTTTTTTTCTTCCACATTTAATTTTTTTCCCTAATCATACAAGCTCAATAGGTACCCCTGTTCTCTCCCTCCCTCCTCCTCTTTCCAGTAGTCTCCTCTTGCACTTTCTCCCCTTTCTAACCCTTCCTTTCCCATCTCCCTCCCTCTTCCTTTCCCAGTGCCTCCCCCTTTCTTCCTCCCATTCTCTGGAACATCCTTTTGTGTGAATGCCAAACCTCCCTTCACCCTAGTAAGGGGTAAGGACTCAGTGGAATAGCCCAGAGCTCCTTCTTAGGCTCCCGGTTAGTATGGGAACTCCATTATGACTGTTAATCCCTTGCCTCTTAGGATCCTACTGCCTGGACCTTCTCCCCTGTGATCCATACATAGATTTCGGGGGTCCTTGACATGTCAGCCATTGTGTAGGTTAGGCAAAGTCCAATTTTGGCTGCTGCAGCCCTAACTTGGGTGGAGTATCTTGCATAGTTGTTACTCCCCATCTTTAGGCTCTTACCATCTTGTCGCCCCCTCTTCCTCAAGGTTCCCTGAGCTTTAGGTTGGGGAAAGATTTGGCTGGTCTGATGATTAATATAGGGTCTTTGGTGTTCTGAATTATGGTTTGTTGTTGTTTTCAGTTCTGCTTTATCCTACAACGCCCTGAAGGTCTAGATAGATTTTTAAAAAAATTTTTATTTATTCAATTGAGCGTGTGTGTGTGTATGTATGTGTGTGTGTAGAACCTACGGGCGAATTTGGGAACCACCATGGACGCCTCCACCTCCTCCTTGTTTACTCTGCCCCGGGATTCACAGGCTCCACCCTACCAGGACCAGAAATGCAGGCCGCCCCCGCTTCCACCCGGCGTCTATACGTGGGGTCTAGGATCCGAACTCAAGACCTTCTGCCTACAAGGCAGAGGCTTAACCCCTGAGCCACCTCTCCAGCCCCTAAATAGGAGATTTTTTTTTAAATCTCCACTCATACAAACTTAACAGGTACACCGCTTCCCTCCCTCCTTCCACCCCCCTACCCTCGTGTGCCCCCTCCCCTCCCCCTCCTTTCCCATCCCTCAGTCCCTCCCCCTCCCATCTACGGAGCATCCTTTACTGTGCATGCCAAACTCTCCTCTGGGCCCTCCTCTCCGATGACGTACAAGGACCCAGTGGCATTTCCCAGAACCCTTTCCTGTGTTCCCCTTAAGCATAGGAACACTACTGTGGCTATCAATCTCTTGCCCTAAATAGGAGATTTTTAATTGCTGCCTTCTCAGACTTTTAGCTTGTTTAAGGACTGTTTAGATTTCTTGGATTAACTTTGGGTAGGTCATGTTTATGTTTACATTTAGAAATTTACTTTTTTTTGGCAGATTATAAATTTTTCAATCGGACCTGATGTTTTGGTATGTCTACATATATTGTGATGTCTCCTTTTCATCGCTGTTGATATTTATGTGGATCTTTATCTGCTTTTTTGGGGGGAAGGGAGGATAATTTGATTAAACATTAATCCGTTTTATTTTCAAAGAGCCAATTCTTTGTTTCATTGATTCTTTTTAATATTTTTGGAGGGGGGAATTCTGCTTCATTGATATATGTCCTGTTTTTTGTTTTATGTTGTTTTTTCCAGTGCCTTAAGGTTCATCATGGTATTTACTTGGAATTTCTCTAGTCAGCTGATGTGGTCACTAGGAGCTATAAACATACCTTTGAGAACTGTCTTCTTTGTGTTTCATAGGCTTTGCATTTTCATTTTCATTCCTTTTTAGGATTTTTTTTCTTTTCATTTCTTCAATGATCCAGTGTTCATTCAATAGTGCTTCAACTAATTTCTATGAGCTTTTCTGTGTTTCTCCTGTTGCTAATTTCCAACTTTATTCTATCATGATGTGATAGGATACAGAAAGTTATTTCAGTTCTCTTACATTTGTTGAGCCTTTATGCAGTGCCATAGTATGTGATCTATTTTCAAAAGAGTTCCATAAACTGCTTGAAAGAAAGAATAATTTTTGTTGTTTAGGTGGAATATTCTGTAGTCATGTTAGTCATGTTCTTCTGATTTACGTTTAATAAAAGATTTAATTCCAATGTTTTTCTGTTTCTGTTTATTTTTCGTCTAGATGATCTGTCTAATTGATGTGAGTTGAGTGGTGAGGTTTCCCAGTATTACTTTGTTGTTATTAATGTATGTCTTTAGGATTAGTAATTTTCATTTTGTTCATTTTGATACACTTCTGTTTGGTGCATATATGTTCAATATTGTCATTTGTTCTTAATGTGTTATTCCCTCAATGAATATATAGTGACCACCTTTATTTCTTTGGACTAGTTTTAGTTTCAAAATTAGTTTTTTCAGGTATTAGAATGGTTATTAATGCTTTTTTCTTGTACTGTTTTGTTTGGAATACAGTTTTTCAGAAATATTTTTTATTATAAATTTTTAATAATTTTATTAGAGAAAGTGAGCTAACAGGAACAACATGCTACAGCAGATGCACAGAGATAGGTTCTTTCAGTAATCAATACTCTTCTTGGACCTTGTTGGCTTCAGAGATCAAACTCAGGTAGCTAAAATTGTGTGTATTTACCTTTATCCATTGGGCCATTTTATTGGCCCTGTTTATTGTATTTTTTAATATTTGGCAATAATTGTTTTTATTTTTCTAGTTTTAAAAGTTTTATGAATACTTACCCCTGTTTGTCATGTACCAACACCAAAGGCTGAGGGAATTGGTCATGCCATTCTGGCTGAGAGAGGGACAATTCTTACTTGCCAAACAGCATGACTGGCCAAGTATGCACAAAGATTCCAACTTTTTCAACCAGCTCTCTATATTTTATTCACCTGCCCAGGGCCTAGTCCCACCCACATGGGTTTGGTCTTCCCCATCAACTAGATAATCTCCTGCAGGTTGTCTTTGAGCTAAACTCAATTACTAATTCTCTACAATGCGCTCAGAACGCAAACCCTAAGCAATCAAGTTGACACCTGTATCTATGACAGTTGCTCTTTTGGGTACTGTGTCTTATATTTCCTCCAGATGGTTCTCTATGTGGAATATTACTGTTGAGTTTGTAGACACATGTTGCTTTCTCATATTTGCGTTTCTTTGATGTGGTATGGACATCTCAAGTTAAATTATTGGTTATGCTTTTGTTGTGTCTTATGACCTTGTTACCCATGGCTGGAGGGTACACTGCTTTAAGTATCCTTGGAGGGTCTGTGCTCTGTTTCACTTATCATCTGTTGTCATGTGGGGTGCTGTAGATTGTGATCGAGGTTAGTAGTCCTGTCAGGTACAGCAATAGTCAGCTAAGGTGTTGGGGGAGGTGCAGGGTCTTAGTGGATAGTCAATAGGCAAGACTGGGTGGCAGAAAGGATGTGACCTGTGGGCTACACATGGGTGTCTGGTTGAGTGGGATTGGGATATGCTTGACCTTAACTTGCTGGTAGGGGAAGCATAAGCCAACACTAATAGTTTTATTGTGATCTGTTATAAAATGGTCCCTTCAAAACAGAGCAACTGCAAAGATGCCAGATAAACCTTAAATCCTGTAATTCTTTTTTTAAAAGAATTGCCTCCCTTGTCCTCCCTCTCTTCCCTCCCCTTCTCTCCTGCTCCCATCTCATCCCAATCTACTCTCCCTCCCATTCCTATGTGGGCACAGTTTACTTGCTTCTATTCTCCTATCCTTTGGTTCTATGGGTCTTGGGGTTTCCTCTGTATCATCTGTTCTCACAAGGGTTCATGCCTCTGTGGCAGACAAAGAGGCTCTTCCTTGGTCACCCCACTGATAAGAGTATTCCCCTACCTCTGTCTAACTTCTTGCCCCTAAGAATCCTACTGCCTGAAACTATTTCTCCTAAGTTCCATGTCAGTTCATGAGGATATGCTGGCATGTTCACCACTATACAGATCTGAGTTCAAGTGTTACTGCTGTGAGGTGCTGGCTGCGACTGCCCAATCTTGAGTGGAGTGATCTATCCAGCAGTGGAACTTTTCATCTTTAGACTCTTACAGTCTTACCGCCTTCTCTTCCACAAAGTTCCCTAAGCATCCGGATGGGGAGAGATTTGTCTGATCTGGTTCCAGCTGAATATTGTAGGGTTGCTGCTGTTCTGTATTCAGGTTGTTTGATGTCCATTTTGTTATTTTTGCACTGCACAAGGCTGCATCGTATCTGGGCTTTAAGATTCTCTCCTATCCAGCAATACAGAAACTGTTAAGGTGAGGCCATTAAGTAAAAGAAAGCTCAAAGGAGGGGGAGAATCAAGAGTAAGGCACAGTAGTGGATGAGGTCAACCTCCAGGACATTATCTGACTGTTAGCTAATCACTGACCCCCTCCCCATGATGGGAAAAATACATCAGTGCTTGAAGCTCTCCAAGTACCAGAGATCAGGAAGGAGACTGACCATGGATTGATATCTTGTTAATTATCTTGATGGTAGCTTTATTTCTCTATTGAACTGTGTTCTTTGTCTTCATTCTCTTTGGTTCTTCTTTGCCCTACTTTCCTATTTCAAATTCTTAGTGTTTATAAAAGATAATAAAAAGATTTTCCTATGAGGATGTCATTCTGACGGCTTGGGATTAGATTCTACTTATAAGGGAGAACATGCAACATCTAGTTTTCTGTGTTTGGGATACTTTGCTCAGTATAATTTTCTCCAGTTCCATCCATTTATCAGCAAATTTCATAAATTTTTTATGGTTGTGTAGTATTCTATCATGTATATGTGCCACATTTTCATTATCCATTCATCAACTGTTGGACATCTGGGTTGATTCCATGAGTTTGCTATTGTAAATAGTACTGCAACGTTCATGTGTGTACATGTGTCTTTATAGTACGATGAAGCATTTTGTGGATTATTCCCAGCAATGGTATTTCAATTTTTAACATTTTTAGGAACTGCCATACTGTTTGCCATAGTGTTGTACAAGTCTGCATTCTTACCAGCAATGTATGAGGATTCCCTTCTCCCCACATCCTCTCCAGAATGTATTATTGCTTGTCTTTTGGATTTTTCCCATTCTGATCTGTGTGAGACTGCATCTCAGGGTAGCTTGATTTGCATTTCCCCTATGACTAGGGAGGAGGGATATGTTTTAATTTCAATTTCTTCCTGAGAAAAATTTCTTTTAAATTCCATGGCCCACTTTCTAATTGGGCTGTTTATCTCCTTGGTGTTTAACTTTTTTGAGTTCTTTCTATACTCTAGATATCTGTCAGATGTGTGGTTAGTGAAGATTTTCTCCCATTCTGTGAGTTGCCTTTTTGTTGGGTTGACAATATCTTTAACCGAACAAAAGCTTTTTAATTTCATGAGATCTCATTTGTTGAGAGTTGGTTCTATTTCCTGAGCTATTTGGGGTCCTATTTAGAAAGTGTTGGCTTAGGCAATCACTTTGAGGAAATTATATACTCTTTCTTCTAGGATTTTTATAATCTTTGCTCCATTTGGAGTTGATTTTGTGCATGGTGACAAGCAAGGATCCAGTGTCAATCTTCTGCTTGTGGATATCCAGTTTTCCCAGCACCATTTGTTGAAAATACTGTTCTTTTGTCATTGAGTTTTCTGAGCTCCTATGTCAAAATCAAATGACTGTATGTGTAGGGGCATATCTGTTTGAGTCTTCAACTGTTATCCATTGATCTATGTGGCTGTTTTGGAGCGAATACCACCCTGTCTTTATTACTATGGATTTGTAGTATAGATTAAGGTCTGGCTTGATGATTCTCCAGCAAAGTTTTTATTACTCATGATTATTTTTGCTATCCTGGGCCTTTTGTGCCTCATAGGATTTTTGAGATTGCTTTGTCAATGTCTGTGCAAACTTGCCTTGGTATTTTGATTGGTACAGCACTGAATCTGTATATTGCTGTTGGTAGGATGACTATTTTTATGATGCTAATTCTATTGATCCAGGGACATGGGAGGTCTTTTCACTTTCTGGTATCTTTTGAAATTTTTTTCTTTAGGGTTTTAAAGTTGTCATTGTATAGATCTCTCATTTCTTTAGTTAGATTTATACGAAAGTATTCATTTTTTCAGGGGCTATAGGTAAATGGAATTGTGCCCTTTAGGATTTTCTGACATTTTTTTCATCCTTGATGTATAAGAAAGCCACTGATTTTTGAACACTGACTTTTTACCCTGTCCAATCTGCTGAACCTGTGTATTAATTCTAGGAGTTTCCTGGTGGGGTTTTTGGGGGACTCTGAATTAAAAGATCATGTTTTCTGCAAATAGGGACAACTCGCCTACTTCTTTTCCTGTTTATATCCCTTTTATTTCCTTCTCTTGTCTAATAGCTCTAGCTAAGATTTCCTGTATGATAGTGAATAAAAATAGTGAGAGTGGACAACCTTGCCTACTTCCTGATCGAAGAGGGAATGCTTCAAGTAGTTCACTCTTTAAAATGATCCTTTTTACATATAGGCTTTTTATGTATATCCTTTATTATATTGATGTATGCTCTTTCCATTCCAATTGTCTCCAGGACTTTGATCATAAAGGGATGTTGGATCTTGTCAAAAACTTTTTCTATCTCTATTGCGAGAGTTACATGATTTTTGTTCCTCAGATTTATTTATATGATGGATTACATTTATTGATTTGTGTATGTTGAACCCTTTGTTTGCCTGGAATAAATCCCTACTTTATCATAGTGAATGATGTTTTGATATATTTTTGAATCCAGTTTGCTAAAATTTTATTGAGGATCCTTGCATCTGTTCGTTAATGAGATTGGCCTATAGATTTCTTTTTTATTATATTTTTATTTGGTTTGGGGATTAGTATAATATTAGCTCCATAGAAAGAATTTGGGAATTATTGTATGTAATAGTCTAAGAAGTAGTGGTGTTAGTTGTTGTTCAAATGTTCGGTAGAATTCTGCACTGAAGCCATCTGGACCTGGAATTTTGTGGGGAGATTTGTAATTCTTTAATCTCATCACTTGTTATAGAACTCTTTAAATAATTCAGTTCATACTGATTCAATTTTGATAAGTTGTGCATATTGAGAAGTTCATCCATTTCTTCTGATTGTCAAACTTTATAGAGTATATATTTTTGAAGTATGATCTTACGATTCTCTGAATTTCCTTAATATCAGTTGTAATGACTCCATTTTCATTTCTAATTTTATTAATTTGGATTTTCTTTCTTTTATCTTTGGTTAATGTGGCTAAGGGCTTGTCAGTCTTGTTGAGTTTTTTTCTTTAAAGAACCAGTTCTTTTGTTTGGTTGATTTTTTTTTTTTTGGTATTATTTTACTTATCTGAATTTTGGATCTTTCTCCCCTGCAATCTTTCTCCTCCTAATTTCTGGAAGTCTACTACTTTTGGGATTATATTGTTCTTGTTTCTCTAAAGCTTTAAGTTACACTGTTAAGTTGATAACTTGTGATGGTACCACTTTTTTGATATAGGCATTGAGTGTTAAGAACTTTCCTCTTAGGACTGCCTTCAATGTATCCCATAGATTTTGTTAGGTTGTATTTTCATTATCATTTATTTCTAGGAATTTTTGAATTTCCCTTTTGACTTCTGCCAGAACCCATTCCTAAGTTCAGTATTTAATTTCCAAGAATTTGTGTCTTTTCCGACATTTGCTTTGTTATGGATGTCTAGCTTTATTCCATGGTGGTCAGATAGGGTGAAGGACATTATTTCATCTTGAATTGCTGCACTTGAACTGTTATTGCCTAAGTGTTTTAGGTCTCAGTCTAGCATTTCTTGCTGCTATTTCATGGGTAAAACAATATGCTACAAGAAAAGAAAAAGTGTGAAGGCATTACTCTGGTGGTAACAGAATTTAGGTCTAGATTTGCCTGGTGTTGGGATTAGGTTTCAAAGGTTGTTATGTGCTTTTTGGGTTAAGTATTAGATAAACTTTTATATTATTAAATAATATTCTATTTAGTAATCAGGGGATAAAGCTTAGAATACTATGGCAGCTATTAGGTCCTTCCATGTGAGAGCATATAGTTAATACCCTAACGGTGTGTGATTTTGGGTGTGTGATTGTTAACTGAGATGAGAGGAAAATGGATGTGAAGATTTTCTTTATTCAATCAAAAGAGCTTTAGGCTCCTGAGTATCAAGGTGTTGGTGTTCTGGTTTATGATGCTTATGGACTCTGTTAAAATCTTAGAGGTTCTATTGTTGGTTGACTGAGAAAAGGGTGTTGGTTAAGGCTGCCTTGCACTGACTCCCATGAGAGGGGACACCCCATCCAACAAATCCTACTGGTGTCCTCCAGCCCAGGGGAGTGGCTTAGGAAGAGCCCTGAGCCCTGGAGATGCTGAGCTCAGGTCCCAACCAAAAGTAATGCTGATCTGCTAATGACCTAGAGACTAGGGACATGGCCGAGGGGCAGTCAGAACTCAACAAGTCCCCACAAGAGAGGAAATCAAATCTGCCAAAGCCTTCTGGTGTCGAGGAGCCCAAGGGAGTAGCTGAGAAGCTCTGAGCCCTGTGCTGTATGCAGGCCCCAGCTCAAAAGCAAAAGCAATTAAGAACTATCCTGTGGTTCTTAATTCTAAAAAATGTCATATATATCATTTTTATATTCAGACTATATTATGACCTTTCAATACTTAGTTAAAAGGAAATATACAGAAAATATTTTTCTATGTGTGTGTGGGGAAGTGCAAGTGTGTTCATGTGTATGTGGGTACATAATCATAAGTTGTGTCCTTATTTATGTGGCACACATGAGTGAATGTCCATGTATTTACTACACATACTTGTGAAGACCCACCGTTGAGGTGGGGTGTCTTCTTTAATTAGTGCCCTCCTTTATTTTTTTTTAATTTTTTTTTTATTTATTCAATTGTGCATGTGTGCGTGTGTGTGCTGAACCACGGGCGAATTCGGAACCACCATGGACGCCTCCACCTCCTCCTTGTTTACTCTGCCCCGGGATTCACAGGCTCCGCCCTACCAGAACCAGAAACACAGGCCACCGCCCCCGCTTCCGCCAGGCATCTATACATGGGGTCTAGGATCCGAACTCAGGACCTTCTGCCTGCAAGGCAGAGGCTTAACCCCTGAGCCACCTCTCCAGCCCCAGTGCCCTCCTTTATTAAGATAGGCTTTCACACTTATCCAGAGCTTGCCATTTTGCGCGGCATACCTGAAAGATTTCCTCTCTTTGCCTTCTGTATATTGGGATTACAGGCAGCTGCCATACTCACACCTCTTCTGTGTAGGTCCTAAGAATCTGAATTTTGGTACTTTTATACTTGCAAGGCAGTCAATTACCTCATCCATTCATCTATATTCTATACCTCTAAACTAAATAATTATTTCCTGAAATATAATCAACAAATTGCATTAAAGATGCCCAGCATCATTTGGAAAATGTAAATTAAAGCCTTAATATATCCCTACACATCTTTCATAATGCCTAAATTACAAAGACTATACTAATGTTATAAAGAGTATAGAAGTACTGGAACTCTTGGGCACTGCTGATGGGAGTCAGGAATGATAACTCATTTTAGAAAATGATACTTTTTTAAAAACATAAATATAAACTTATGGGTGCTTCATAGCATCTGTGTCTACGTTTCTACCTCTCCACTTAGAAAACATGTGACTATATAAGACTTTTATATGAACATTTATTTCAACTTTATAATAGATGACAGCTGGAAGAAACCAAAGTCTTTATCATCAGTTGAATGCATATATATATTTATATGTCTAATGTACTACTCAATAGTAAGAATTATTGAGTTGTTGATCCATGAGCGGCACAATGTGCATGAACCTGAAAACTAGTCATAACTAAGTGGAAAAGCCATATAGAAATAAGTATATATTATGTGATTGCATTTATGGAATATTTCAGAAAATGCAGCTGTCTATCTGATAACATATATATTGGCTGAAGTTGATCAGATAAAATCATCTCTAAAATATTTGAATGGTGCTTTTTTATTGTATGTCATACCTCAATAAAGATGCTAAGAATGTTACATTGTATAACATACACTAATAACTGTGATAATTTTTAGGATAATAGTTAGGAATGTGATTTGTTTGGCTTTGTTTCTTCAAGTGGCAATATGCAATGTAGCGTGTAAAGTACATGCTAAATATGAAATAGTAGAAATGAAAAAATAGTTGATACAGTGGGTAGGTGGCACATGTCATGAGCAGAAAGAGAGGAATGTTGTATACCACTACTGCTTTTGCAAGCAAGCATATCTAGACCAAGTAGTCAGGAGGCTAGACATGAATTAACCAAGAAAACTGAGGGTATAACTTAGTAGTTGTTATCTCTCAGTGGTTAGAATGCTGTGTTTGTGGTGTAACATCTTTGAAGTTGCAGTTTGATTCTTCATGTCAGATTAGAAACTGAGGTATCAAGACATTTTCCCAATAGCATATATGGCCACCAGTGAATGTCTTGATAAGCAGGGAAACTAAAATCTCAGAAACAACTTGACCCAGAACACACAGAGTACAGCTTCATGAAGAGAAGATGCTACCCGAAGGCAGGAACTTCTTAATACATCTCAAAAGTCAGGGGGGCTGAAAATCCCTAAATGTCCCAAATTCAGAACCAAGTGGACTGCTGCTTTTCCTCCCAACAGCTGAATTTTTTGCTTTGAGAAAACAATGACTAGAAAACTTTTGTTTTGTTTTGTTTTTTAATTTTTTTATTATTATTATTTATTCAATTGTGCGTGTGTGTATATATGTGTGCGCGTGTCTGTGTGTGTGTAGAACCACGGATGAATTCGGGAACCACCACGGACGCTTCCACCTCCTTGTTTTACTCTGCCCCGGGATTCACAGGCTCTGCCCTACCAGGACCAGAAGCACAGGCCGACCCCGCTTCCGCCTGGCGTCTATACGTGGGATCTGGGATCCGAACTCAGGACCTTCTGCCTGCAAGGCAGAGGCTTAACCCCTGAGCCACCTCTCCAGCCCTAGAAAACTTTTACCCAGTAATATACTCACTAGGAATGCTGATGTATAAGGGAGCTTTTTAATCTCAAGTCCATATTTTCTACTTATGCAAATTTTAGGTTCCTTTTAGTCTTTCTCTTAATTGCATTCGTTCATATTTTCTTCATGTGTTAAAACAATAATTGTTTTATCTTCTAAGTTACAACTGTCATGTTCTTAAAAACTTAATAGTTGGAGTAAATATTAATGATTTATTTTTCTTTTGGATAGTATGCACTGGAGCGATTGAAGATCATGTGCGAAGAAGTTTTGTGTAGTAACCTCTCTGTAGAAAATGTTGCTGATACCTTGGTCCTTTCTGATTTACACAGTGCAGAGCAGTTGAAAGCACAAGCCATAGACTTTATTAACAGGTAAGCTATACTTTTATTTCACAAGATATTATAATTTTAACATTTTATGTGACTTTTTAAAGTTTTTTTAATATATACAAAATAAGTGTTGTATATTGACCTCTTTCCCCCCTCCTTTCCCATCCTCCCATTTCTACCAATCTACCGCTGTTCTTTCAGCCCTCATAACTCTCTGCTTGTGTGGACCACAGGGTTTCTTTGGGGTTATCTGTACCTAATAGGGGACCAGTCTTCTGTGGCTGTACAAGTAGCCTTTCAGTAGGTAAACCCACAGTTGGGAACGTTCCCCTTCACCTGTCTAGCTCCTGCTCCTATGATTCTCAGTGCATTTAGCTATTTCTCCTGAGATCCTCTCTGCTCCATAGGGGAATGTTGATATATGTTGGCCATTGTGTAGCTCTCGTGGGGACAGATCTCATTGCAGTGAGCTCCTGGATACAGCAGCCCTCTTATGACTGAAGTAAACTGACTAGCCTGTAATGTACCTCCCCACCTTTTGGCTTTTACACACTTACTGCTGTCTCTTCTGCAGAGTACCCTGAGTTTTAGGATACCAAGAGATTTGGTTGGCATGATAAGAACTGAGGATTTAGGAGCTGCCAATATTCTGCAATTTGGTTACTTATAATTTTTCTACTTCACTAATCTTCCATCGGAATAGGCTGTGTCTTGGCTGAGTGGTGAGATCCTTTTTTAGTCTAAGGATATAATGAAAGATGTTTAGATGGTGGTTTACTATTAAGTATTTATGGCTAATACTAAGATTCTGTCTAGTGTTTTCATCCCTTCACTGTTCTTTGGATAGATTTACAGTACTGGGCATGTGTTCCCTGGCATTAAGAGAGAGTTAGAAGCTAGTTAGCAGGTGATCGATTAACCAAAGGGTAAACCCTCTCCTTATTGTGTCCTGTCTCCATTCCTATTCTCCTTTCCCCTTTAAGACTGTTCTTTTGTAAATGCCTTGTTCATCTATTTGCCCTTGTTATTTTGTCTCTACTCTCTTAGAATCTTCCTCCAATCACATTTGAAGTTGTGGTTATTATAAAAGGTTCTGTTTGATTGCATCATACTGAATGTATAATGATATGATCCACTTATAAGGGAGAACATATGGTATTTCTCTCTCTGCATCTGGGATACTTCATTCAGTATAATTTCTTCTAGGTTCATCTGTTTGCCAGAAAATTTCATTAATTCATTTTTCTTGACAGCTGAATAGTATTCCATTATATGTAAGTACTACATTCTGATTATTCATTGGTCTACTATTAGATATTTAGGTTAAATCCATTTTTTACTATTGCAAATAGAGCTACAGTGAACATGGACTTACAGGTGACTTTGTAGCAGGATACAGTGTTCTGATGCAGTGTTCTTTGGGAATATTCCCAAGAGCGATATGTCTGGGTCATATGGTATTTCAGTTTTTAACTTTTTTAGGGACATCCATACTGATAGGAATTATTTAAGCTTTCATTTCCACCAGCAATATAAGAGGGGTTCCTTTCTCCCTGCATTCTCACCAGCATTTGTTGTTGTGTTTTGGATCTTAGCCATGATTCTATACATGAGAAACCCCAAAGGTTCCACCAGGAAATTCCTTGCACTAATAAATAAGTTCAGAGTATCAGACTACAAAATTAACATTCAAAAATCAGTGGCTTTCCTATATACCAAGAGTGAACAAAGCAAGAATGACATGAGAGAAAAATTACCATTTGTAATAGCTCCCCCCCAAAATGAAATACCTTGTAATAAATCTAAGGATGTGAAAGATCTGTATAAAGAAAACTTTAAAACTCTAAGAAAAGAGATTACAGAAGACACCAGAAGATGGAAAGGCTTCCTATGTTCCTGGATTGGTAGAATCAACACTATTAAGTGGCCACCTCCAAAATCAATATGCAGAGTTAAACAATCAAAATTCCAAACCACTTCACAGAAATTGTTGAAACAATCTTAAAATTCATGTAGAAGCACAAAAGGCCCAAGATAGCAAAAACAATCATGAGTAATAAAAAGTCTGTGAGAGATATTACCATATAAGGCCTTAAACTATACTTCAAATCCTTACAACATGGTACTGGTTTCAAAGCAGTTATATGAATAATAGATTAGAATTGAAGACTCAGATACAGGCTCATACACCTACAGTCAACTAATTTTTGACCTAGGAGGTGACCCCCCCCCCAAAAAAAAAACACTGGAAAAAGTCATCATCATCAACAAACTGTGCTGACAAAATTAGGTATCTACATATAAAAGAATGAACTGAACCTTTTATTGTCATCCTGCACTAAAATTAACTCCAAATGGATCAAAGACCATTTGGACCAGAGAATATGAATTCTAGAACCATTACAGAGTACACTTGAACTGATTGGCATAAACCAGCATCTTCTTAGTAGGACCCCACATACACAGGGAATTAGACCAACGTGCAACCCTGGGATTTCATGAATTTAAAAAGTTTCTGTTGGGCAATATATATTGCTAATCTTGCAAAAAACGCACCTCATGGAATGGGAGAAAAATCTTCACTAATCACTTACCTGATACAAGACTAATATCCAGTGTACAAAAAGAACTAAAAAAAAACCAAATACCAACAAAGTAAACTTCCAAATTAAAAAAATGGGCTTCAGCACGGTCATGTATTACATGTAAGTATCGAGACATCTGGTGCAGCTCACTCTCATTTCCCTTCCTGGTCACTTGGGACTGAACAGGTTTGATCTCACCAATCAGGGAGGATATATAGGGACTGGCAGATAGATGGTAACCATCTGGCAAATGGGACACTGAGCCTCCCACCACCACCATCACCACTATTGTTCCCTACTCCTATTCTTCCATCTACCTTTGCATCTCCTCTTATGTTTACATCTTTGTTTAAATAGTCTTTTATCTTTGGTTAGGAGGTGACCTTCCATTACCTGTCTGGATGCAACCAAGGGTAGTGCAGGAAAAGCAAAACTGAAAATAGCAGCAAACCATAATTCAGAACACCAAAGATCCCACATTAATCACCTGGAACCAGACCAGCCAAATCTCTTCCCATCCTAAAGCTCAGGGAACCTTGTGGAAGAGGGGGTGGCAAAGTTGTAAGAGCCTAAAGATGGGGAGGAACAGCGATATGCAAAATACTCCACACAAGTTACGGCTGGAGTAACCATAATCGGACTTTGCCTGACCTGCACAATGGCTGACATGTCAACGACTCCCCAAAGTCTAGCATGGATCACAGGGGAGAAGGCTCCAGGTAGTAGGATCCTTAGAGGCAAGGGATTCTCATAATAGCATCATAATAGAGTTCCCATACTAACAGGGACCCAAGAAGCCCGAGAAGCCAGGGAGCCCGGCTATGCCACTGAGTCCTGAACCTTTACTAAGGTGGAGGACTAAGAGGGAGATTTGGCATTCACATAAAGGGATGCTCCAGGGGATAGAAGGGAAGATAGGGGACGTAGGTAGGGGATGAATGGAAGCGGGAAGAGGGAAGAATGCAATGGGGGATGACGAGGGAGGGGAGGGAGGAGAGGACATGGGTACCTATTGAGCTTATATGATTAGGAAAAATAAAATGTGGGAGAAAAATAAATAAAAACAGGCCTCAGAACTAAAAAGAAATTTTCAAGAGATGAGATTCAAATGTCTAACATATATCTTTAAAAATATTCCACCTCCTTAGCTGTTAGGGAAATGAAAATTAAAACCCCACTGGGATATCATCTCACTCTAGTAATGCAACTTTTTAACTATGTTTAAATTTTCAATGCAGGTGCAGTGTACTTCGTCAGCTTGGGTGTCGAGATGGGAAGAACTGGAACAGCAAGTAAGATGGTGTCGGTTTCTGATCTGCATGAGTGACTTAAGTGTGAACAACTTTTTGCTCAGCTCCAATAGTTTGAGTCCAGATCTTAGCCATAGGAAGTAAACTAGAAGTTACTTAAATAATTATTTTACTATCTTTAGTGGATTTATGAGACCAGTAGATTTTCATGCCAATTCAGTTGAGTCTCTGATTTCTTATACACAATGCTGACTTATACACACACACACACACACACACACACACACACACACACACACATATATACATCTAAGTCCAGGTATTGTAAGGATTAGAAGAAATCCGGTCTGTCCTTTCTGAATGCATTGCTAGAAATGTAAGTCATTTAATCCAATGTATAGTGTACCCTACAGATTAACTTTGAAAACCTTCACATTTTTTGTGTAGACTTTTGAACATGCTACACAAGTATTCTCCTTACACCCCTAGCCCCATTTTAAATTTTATTTGGAGGAAAGATCTTGTTAAGTTTTCTAGCATAGCCTTGAACTTGGAATCCTCTTACCTTAACTTCTCAAGTTACTGGCTAGTGTTTCATATACATTCCTCCCCAAAATGTCACTACCTTTTGGGGGGTTTTTAATTTCTTTTGATTTGGTGGAAATGGTTTGTTGCTATTGTTTATTCTTTCCTGTTTTCTTTTGATTTTTTTTTGAAAACAGTGTCCTATATATTATAGACTGTTACAAACTCAAAATCCTCTTGCCGCTGAGGCCTGGTGAATACTGGTGAGGCCTGACTCATTACTTCTTTGATTATAATAGCCAAACAGGTCACATAGTGTATTTGACTAATTTTCCTAATGCTGCAAAAATGGTAACAATTTTTTTCTTCTTATTTTACCTAGTAATTCTATCAGAGGTTGGAGTAGTTGATCAATTCTTCTGAGTTGTGATCTCTGAATACAAAGTATTAGGATTTCTTTTTTCTTTTTTTACGGTATTTATATGTAGCTGTCAACCTACGTGGTTGCTAGTAAATCACCATCAAAAAGTTTAAGGGAACAAGGGATTTATTTTCTCTTATGATTACTGGTTAGTCCAGCCTGACAGGAGAGCACACACCAACACCAGGGCTCAGGGAACTGGTCACACTATCACTACATAACAGCTGAGAGAGGAACAATCCTTATTTGCCAGACCAGCATGACTGGCCAAGTATACACAAAGATGCCAACTTTCTCAACCAGCTCTCTGTATTTTATTCCAGGGCCTAATCCCACCCACTATGGACTGGGCCTTCCCCATCAGCTAGACAGTCTCCTGCATATTTGCTCTGGGCTTAACTCAACCATCAATTTTCTAAAAGTGTGCCCAGAGCTCAAACTCTCAACTGTCAAATAGACATCTGTGCCTAACTATGACGCTCCACCCCTTGTTAACTTGACACAAAAACATAAACTTTCAAACTGCAATGTTCATTCCTTATCCCCATAGGTGTTAAAAGTTATTTATAATATAAATATGTTTAATTTTATTCTGAAACTCCCAAATTAAGTTTTATAATCCAATTTAAAATGTCAATCATTAAAAGTTCAGTTACTAAAATGTCAAAACTGAAAGTGTTCTTTTAAATAATCTGAATCTTTTAATTGTAGGACTCTATCAAGTCAAATTAAGTTAAATACTACAACACAGACCAAACATCAAAATAGAAGTATCTTGGCACAATAAGAAAAATATCAAAGTAGAATCAAGTCCAGAAAATCAAATACAGCATCCTGTATTTCAGTGGCCATCTTCTATTGCTCGTCATGTCTTCATGGTGGTTCAACAATTCTAGGCATTCCCAGTTCCTGTTTGCAGCTCAAATTTGTAGAAGCAGAGTTACTCTGAACCAGGCCGAATCTCCACTTGCAGCTGTCCTCAGCATACATCTCATGGTTCTGTCATCTCCAGCAATACTCTGGGTTTGCCTCTGCAGCTATAAGCTTTACTTTTCCTTGTTGGAATTCTAAGCCTGCTACTTCGCGCAAGCTTTTGCTGCTCTCCATGAACCCCCTCAATGGTACACCAAAACCAGTACCACATGGGGGACACCGCCAGATTCCACAGAGAGGTTGAAAGGTAGCTTGGTTCACTCGAACCACAGCTGTACCAACATTAGTATGCTGACTCTGGAAAAGTCTCTTTCTATGCAGCCAAAACTTCCAAAGGGCAATAAACAGCTTCAGCTTGGGCTTTTGGCCTCTGAAGGTATTTGGGTTTTCAAACCTCAGAATTATCATTTGGTGGTATTTATGTCTTCCACCGTCCCAGTGCAGTCATATATCCAACAATGGCAGCTACTCTACTGTCTGCCCTTTCCTTATCCAAATCTTCAAAGCTGTCAACACAGCTCTCCTCCATCAAATAAACCAGTCGATTGTCTCCAAACTCAAGTCTGTCAAGGTCTTTGTTCCCTTCATCACAAACTGGGTCTAAACAATACACAACTCTCAGCATTTTCATTATCCAAATGGCCCATCAGATTCAGTAGAACAGCATTTTTAATCCATAAACTCAAAAACGTCAAACATTTCAAAGTTTCTCCACCAAAACCATTCAGATCCACATAGCCAGCTTCATCAGCAGCACCCCACTCCCAGTATCAAATTCTGTAGCAGTCAGCCTGCATGATTGCTGATAAATCACCATCAAACCCATGAAGGGAACAAGTGGTTTATTCGATTACTGGTTACAGTTCTTAGTGTAGCTTGACAGGAGAGCATGCACCAACACCAGGGCCCAGGAAACTGGCCACACCATCACCACATAATGGCTGAGAGAGGAACAATCCTTACTTGCCAGACCAGCATGACTGGCCAAGTGTACACAAAGATGCCAACTTACCCAAACAGCTCTCTGTATTTTATTCCAGGGCCTAGTCCCACTCACCATGGACTGAGTTTTCTTCATAAGCTAGACAATCTCCTGCATGTTTCCTCTGGGCTTAACTCAACCATGAATTCTCTACAAATGCGCCCAGAGCTTAAACCCTCAACTGTCAAGTTGACACCTATGCCCATCCATGACATTACTATTATTGGAAATTAGAAAGAGAAGTATTAAGTTGAAGATTTTTGCATATGCTTTTAATTAGTTTTAGCTATTTAATTCTACTTTTTTACAAATAACTAAATTTGCCCCAGTGAATTATTGGCCAGCCTAAACTATCAAACAAAATGTTGTCTCAATAAAAGCAAAAGGACGGTATTAGAGATAGTCCGTTGCCTTAGTTATTTCCTGCTTCATCTATTTTGGCATTATGCAAAGTTGGTTTCCTATCAGTGTATGTTTTGTTTTCTGAATGTAGAATATGTTACCCACTTTTCAAATGGTGGTTATCTGGTATGGTCAATGTATAAATACATAACACAGTATCATATGAATTTAAGAGACACTGTATTAGCAGCAAATGACAGTTCTGTGATCTCTTTTTACTTAGTTTTGGTATTTTTCAAGCTTTGGTTTAATTCTGTTAGGAATTCTGTTAAAAATAACTACCTTCATTGACAAATCCGGCAGTAGACGTTTGTTGAGTCAATAAATGGAAAGGTTAAGTATATTTAACATGACTTCGATGATTCTTAACAACTAGTGGAAACTTTGAACATATGAATAACATACTGGTAATTTTATGTTGTATTAATTATAACATGTTTTGTCGATATAACTACTACAACAAACTTAACATAATTGTCTCACAAGCACCATACTAAGGTTCTCTATATAATGACATTAGAAAAGTTTTTTGTTTTTGAGAAGTTTATCTAATAGGGATATCTACATAATTAAGTTGTGACTATGTCCAGAGACTTTAGAATGACTTTTCAGATATGACTGGTATGCATTTCATATCACAAATAAGTAAGAGGTGGCAGAGCTAAGAAAGACAGTAGCATCAAGACAAAGGATTGCATGAAATAAAGTATAGAAGAGCAAAGAGGTACTTGATTATTCTTTGATAGGTTCTTTTATCATTTATTTACTTTGTGAGACACTGTTGCTCAGTACTGAGAATGTACTGCAAACACAACAGATGTTTTCCTTGTGTTCAAGTATTTTATAGTATAGTAATAGATTAACTAAACAAATAATCACAATGAAGTTGGATGATAAAGAAGGTCTGGCATACTAAAGCTGCTTATAAAATAGGAGGGATTTATAAAACTAAAGATCAGAGGTATTGATACCAGCTGCCCTGGTGAAGAAGGGTATGAAAGTATATCACAGGTAATAAAAGAGCAAGCAATTTGGTAGTAAGTCACTATAACAGTATCCTGGATGTCTTCCCTAGGGATTCTCTATCTTTTGAAATTAGCATAGGACTTTAATTATTTAGAGGACAAACTTTACAGGGCTCCAAATTTTAATTCAGATCAGCTGATAAGTTCTTACATGACAATCCTGAATTTGTGTGACTTGAGGCAAACTGGGATGAAGAGAGTAAGTGATGATTAATGAATCTTTTGGAGGAGGACTAGGATTTAGAAAATATAGTTGTCTATTGAATATGATTACTAAAACTATGACAAGTATATGGGATAGGATAAATAAATATGTATGTAAAAAGCAAAAATTGAAACTGGAGAAAACCTGCTTGTAGAGGCCAATATTTAAGAAGAAAAAGGTTCTCTTCAAATAGTTGATGTAGGAATGATAGCAATAAGCATAGAGCTATGGTAATCAGTGTATATCCTTAGCAATCAAGGTTTTATAAAAAATTTAAATTTCAGTTGCAGCAGGAAATAATAAAATAAAGGTGACACTTTAGCTAAATAAATACATAGAGAAAGGTAGACCCTGTTCAAACATTTCAAAGTCCACAAGTTAAGAAAAAAAAAAAAACTTGACAACTCAATGATGTATTTTGAGAAGTATCCTTTGGTAAACATCACTTAATTTTATTTCTTTTCAGCCAAGTAGCTGACATAATGGAGACATCAGGGTGGAAGTCCATGATTCAGGCTCACCCTCACTTAGTGGCAGAAGCCTTCCGAGCACTAGCATCTGCACAGTGTCCACAGTTCGGTATTCCACGCAAACGACTAAAGCAGTCCTGAATCTTCATGGACAGGAGAAAGACAGACTGATTTCTCTCCCAGACCGGAAAGATTCTGATATACAGACTATAAGCAGCAGCTATTTCTGTTTCTTGTCCATAGAACAGAACTGAAGCTGGAAAGACATATTGCTTGCATTTCAGGTGGATAATTTATGGTTTATACTGCAGCTTTAAATTAGACTGATTAATTCACTTCAGGCCTTAAATTATCTTCAGTGACTTCGTATAATACTTTATTTTATTTTTTTTATTGTGCCTTGTTGTTTTGACTAAGGCTCTGCAGGGTTGCACTAGCTTCGTAATGCAGTTATATTGATAACTGCAGGTACTAAGTTTCAAAAGGAACTTCCACTAGTTAGAAAAAAGAAAAATGAAGTTTATAGGGTTTGCCTCATACTATATCAAAGTTTAAAACTAGGTTTTCCTTGAAAGCACTTGTATTTGAGATTATCAAAACTGTCTCCCGTCTAAGTTCTATAAATACAAAAGAACTTGCTTACCACTGAGGTAAGTTACTTCAATACACTGTTTCAGTTTAATTTATTTTTCATTTCAGGGGGAAAATATGCAATGAGTTAGCCCACCCAAGTTTTTAATGAAATTCTTGACATTTGTGTATCAGCTGAAATTCCAGAAACCAAGTTTGTGCATATTTACAATGATTGAAATTAAGATTCAATAAAAAGAGAACATGGTTTTTGCTAAAGTAATTTTTAATTTATAATGAGCTGTAGTCATATAAAGAATTTAACACATTAAAAGTAAGAATGATCAAATATAAATGAGTGGGCCAATTAAGAAAGGTATATATGCACTTTCACTGTGGAACTTCTATGTGTTTAATGGTACATATATTCTTTTTTCTTTTGATGGTATTAATAAAGTATGATTACATTTAACCTTTTGAAAGAATTTTTTAAGACAAATGGAGTCAACCAGGATATCTGTGATAATAAATAAGAAAAATATGCTTGATTGTGGATAAGTTGATTTGGATTTCATATAGTCACTGTTGAATTCCCATTTTATAATGCTTTAGGAAAGGCACTACAACAGAAAATGAGTCCTGGACAATTTACTCTCCTTTAAAGGATGAAAAGATACTTTTAGCCTGTGGGAGATGCATACATAGTAAAGGAGAGAATCTCAAAGTATGTCACACCACACTGTGAAACTTCTCCCCCATATTTTCTCCTTTGTGTTTCAGCTGCTGTACCAACATTGTGAATGATGGAAATTCTGCACAATATGGACAGGATAAACTATTTACTGTTTTTTATGAGTAGGTCTTTATTATAAATTAATTTTAGATTTACACATACAGGTGTTCATGGCTATAAGTTCTGTTCTGGTTCACTGCTGAAGAAGCAGAAAAGGTGTGTCAAGTAACATGTGGTGCTAGTAATGGACAGTGTGCTTCATAGGCAAGACATGTTTGATCATAAAGGAACAAGCATGTCACTGGAAAAACAAATACACATATTATATATTTGCATAGAACTTACTTCCCAAATTAAAGTTTGTTTGATTTGTTTATTTAGTTTTAAAATTCAGGATAAAAGAAAAAAATAAACTTACAGTTTTGAAATCAGTTTTATTTTTGCTAATCTTTGCTAGCTGCTAATTGATGCAACTCTAAAAAGATTCAAATGATTTACCTTGATGACACACTGTCAAATAAGCATTAGTTGTCAACAACAAACAAGTTAGAAAAAGTCATATTTTCAGATATCTTAGTTTAAATCTTTGTTATGGTAACTTAAATACTTGAAATAGAAGAGAAATTCTTACCTGTAATAGACTTTATCCTGTGTGAAAGAATTATTATAATTAGAAATTCAATTCTTTGATTCCACTAACTACAGAGCCTGTTAAATTTACATTGTACAATTTAAAATGACCCTCTTCTAATTTATACTTTCTGTTATCTTATTAGAAAACTAAAATGCTATCCAGTCCTACAATTATGTTTTCATGTATCATAAATGGCTTCTCATTATGAATTATCTCCCTACTTCAATCTACATGTCTAACCACAGTGAATTCATTTATGGTATAACGTAGCGTTACCATTTTATCTTTTCTCAAGGGTTTATTAAAAATCTTGAGGTTTTGTTATGCAGATTTTCTGTTAGTTTGGTACCACATTTTGTGCCAAAAATGTCAGACACTGTGCTGTATGAATATCTGTGTTTATAGAAATGCCCACTTTTCAAATAATATAATGGCTAGAATTATACTGGCAGAATGATACAGCAGTTGATTTATTTTTATTTATTATTTATATTTTTGGTAGTATGAGTTCTGGAGGGAAGGATAAAGTGCTTTTATGTATTTTTACGAGAATGCTTTGATAACTTCTACTTACTCCCCATTTTTAGTTACATTTTGTTAACAATAAGCACAATTCCTGTTTAAAGGAACATCTTTTAAATTGTTGGCTTGCTCCTTTTTCTCCTTGGTTACCTAAACAAGTGGTTTTGAATATGACAAATAAGAAAAATAACCATTAGAAAACTGCTCATTGGACTAAGATTTAGAAAGACTATTTTCATTTTTTAATTTTAGTTAGTGTGTTGTCCTATTTGGAGCACAAATATGAAGGTGCCATAGTATGGCTTGCCAGTGTTACTTCCTCAGATACTCACATGGAATTGTCTTCAGATAGTAATTGGAGAATGTTGCATGAGTTACGTGGTCATTTGTATGATGTGTGGGGGGGTGATAATTGAAATACCCCATCTAAGTGTGTCTTGATTTGAGGAAAAAATTGCTTGCCAGAAGAAAGTATTATCCTCAAAAAATGTGACCAATTTACTGAAAGATAAAATATGAAAACAGTGCCTTTACAGGACATCAATTGTAATTAAGTTAAAATATTAAAGATATCCCTTAAGTATTGGCAGAAACATTTATTTACTTTTAACTTAAATACAATTGAGAGCTTAACATGTCAAAAATATACTTACTAAATAACCCATTTTGTACATAAATTTAAAGTCTAAACAGAATTCTTTGTATAGTTGTGGATAAGGGCTCTTATTTAGCTCGGTGATGAAATGGCTTTTCATCAACTTGAGGCCCTAGGTTGGATCTCTAACACCACCACTAAAACAAAGAAAAAAAATGTACATCATAGATAATAACTATTATTACTAAAATAAACAAGGAATTTGTTTGGTAAGTTAAAGTTTTGTGAAAATCCTACTTGGTCAACTTTGCCCGTAGCCCTGTGTGGTCACAGAGGTAAACTAATCTGCCTGGGACGTACATATTCTTTGCTGGGTAAAATAAAAACATTCACTGTATTCTTGAAAGAAGTAGGTGGGTGGGTGGGTGAGTGAGTGAGTGAGTAAATGTGTTTAGTGTCTTCAGATTATAAAGGGAACACTTTCAACATACATAAGAGTATTTTGCAAATCTTTTTTTAAAAAAATACAGATTGTAGATGGGCTCTATTTAAATATTCATGGAATGATGTAAATTTTAAGTTCAGTTGAACAAATATTGAGTGCCTACATATGCAAGACTTCACTAGGAATGAAATCACACCATGTCTTTTGTTTGTAATGTGTGAACTTTGTGTTTGAAATGAATACTTAACTTTTCAATATTTTTCTGTTACCGAGTTGATGCTACAATCTGGTTAATTTTGCATTGTTTGTAAAAAATGAATATATAACTTGAATCCCATTTGTGGAAATAAAGTTCTTCTAAAGTTAATTAAATATTAGTTCTGAGGAATGATAGCTTTCAAGATTCAAATGTTTAAACACTTAGCTTTACATCCTCCTTTCTAATGTTTCTTGATGTTCATGATGAGATATGTATTACTTGTATCTTGTTGCTGAAAATATATTTTGCATTTTCAAAGTGTTAAGTTAAAATAAAATTATGAACTACTTATTCAGAAATAATATTCTTTGTGTTTGAGTTTTCTCTAAAGAGCCTTTCCTTTTTTAAATTTGTGTGTTACTTGGGGCGGAGAGAGAGAGAGAGACTAGGAGAGAGGGAGGTATAGCGCAAAGGTAAAAGCCAGAGGACGACTCTCAGAAGTCATTTTGTTCCTTTCATTTTAGTGGGCTTCTGGGGATTGAATTTAGGTTGCTAGGTTTGTAAGAATGTACCTTACTAGCTGAGATATCTCACTAGTGCCACCTATTTGGTTCATGGAGCAGGAATTCTCTGTTTATTTTTTTTGCTTTGATCCTAGAAGCCTATCAATAAATGTTTAGGAAATGGGAAAAAGCAGGTGTTAGGAGAGGGGGTATCCCAAAGACAGAAACAAAATGACAATCTGCTCAGGAATGAAACCCTTCCACTGTACAGAATATCACAAGGAATCAGCCAAATCTAATCTCGTGATCCTTCTAGCACCGGTACAGAGAGTTAGGACTGCCATTTGACACACACAAAGATCATCAAAGGCACATAGTTATGTCAGTTGTGTAAGTAGTAAAATGTTGTTGACTGTGCAACTTCTCACAAAAATATAATGAGTATAAATTGTCCTATGAACCTAGAATATAAGTAACACTGTATTCTTATTTCTTTCATGCATCTGTGTATGTGTATCTACAGGGGTATGCAGATGACGTGAGTTCATTTGAGAGTGCTTGAGGTGACATAGGGAGTTAACCTCTTCCATCTTAGTGCTTTGCTCTGTAGTTTCTCCAGCTCTGTCTTCCAGGGCCAAACGTACAAGCTGCTGCCATATCCACTTGGCATTTTATTTTCTACATGGATGTAGGGATCCAAACTCAAGTCTTCTCTCTCTCTCTCTCTCTCTCTCTCTCTCTTGCTCGCTCTCTCACATGCTCTCTCTCTCGCTCTCAAATAATGTATATGTATTTATATACAAAGAGGAAACTGGAAACCATGTAGGCCAGGGGCACAAAAGGAAGTAAGTTCAAAATATTGATTAGTGCTCTGACATCTATAGCACATTAGAGTGCCTTTGACACAGCCCTACAACTGTGGGTTTTTTTTTATTTTTTCAAAATAAGAGAAACAGTTATTTTCATTCAATAAAATCATAAAGCAAACAGATTACTTGTAAAGGCAAACTAAATGTAAATGTTTAAGTGATCAACTTGAAGTAACATGTAGAGAATTGTAGATCATGTGTTTACTGATGAGAACCATTGTTTGCATGCATTCAGTCTTTTGAGATATTGGAAAGTCATTTTTCTTTTAAAATATGAGCTTTAGAAATGAAAATATTTATAGTAAACAGGTGGAATTTGTGAAAAGCTGAAATTAAACATACTGAGTAATTTTTAACTTAGAGATACAAATGATGTGAGCTGGGGAAAATGGTTAATGTACTTACTATACAAGTTAAATGGTCAGGGTCTGAAACCTGGATCTCATGTAAAATGAAATGTGAGCCACCTACTTGTAATTCATCTTCAAAGGCAAGAACTGGAACTCCCCTAAGCAAGCTGGCTACCCCTGGTTTGATTAGAGACCCTGTCTCAAAATAAAAATGGAAGAGTGATAACGATTTCTAATGTCAACCTCCTGCAAGCATGTGCAGCATGCATGCATATAACATCCACATATGTGAACCCCATATGCGAGTCCACCCAACTGTAAACACCCTGCATATACACATAAAAATAGAAAAAAAAAAAAGTAAGATGAAGTTTAAAAGGATTGGCAATGATACTAAACCACTGGAAGGAAGTCTGACTTACTATGACATTATTCATAAATACTGACTAGAGACAAAGTAAACATCTATTTAAAAAAATTTTTTTAAAGACTAGACAACTGCAAAGGGAAAGTTGAAGTAGAGGGAGAAATGTACTGAGTCTTCTACTTTTAACAAATCCTTAAAAATGTTTTCTTACTAATTTTTAAACTGAGTTATAGATGCTTAAGGAATTTTTTTGACTCATAGAATCGTATTTTCTTTCTATGACATTTGTAAGGATTGATACCAAAGTTACAAAAACTAGTTGTCTCACATGACATTTCCAGTCTTTGAGACAGGTTGTTCACATTTTATCAGTAAGTCAGTCAAGATTCATAGATGATTTCTGTCATATTTAACAATTTTATTTTGTATTTGCTTTTTGCTTTGTGGTTTTTTTCTTTTTTAATTTTCTTTTTTCTATTTTTATAATCATAATCAACAGTTGTCCCTGCCTTCGCTCCCTCCCTCCTCACTTCTCCCTTCCTCTCTCACCTTACCCTCCCTTTACTAATGCATTCCACTTCCACCCTCAGTCTGTCTGCTCTAGGATCCCAGGGTTATACCTGAACAATCTTCCCTTTTAGGGATGAGGCCTCCACTAAGTGATCCTTTCCTGGGTCAGCTCACTGACAAGGACACTCAATTTACCTGCCTAGTCCCATTCTGCAAGGTTCTCACTGCATGCAACCTTTCTCCTGAATTCCTTGCCAGTCCATGAAGTGGTTTCCTGGATGCAACAAGCCTGCCCTGAATGGAATGGATCTTACCCCACCCTCTTCAGCAAGATTCCCTGACCATTAGGATGGTGGTCAGATTAAAGTACAGCTGATGATTTTGATTTTCTTGTATTTTTGAACTTGTTTTGTGAACTAGTATATGTGATCTATTTTGGATGGGCTACTGAGAAGATGTTTATTCCTTGGTGATAAGATGGCATGGTCAGTAGATGTCTGTCAGATCCATTTGGTTTATAGTTTGGTTTGATTGCCCTATGTCTCTGTTCAGTTTTTGGCATATTGACCTATCAGTGAAAGCACGTTGGAATCCCTTACTTGTATCGTGTTTTGTTTGATTTGTTGTTTTAGGTGTTATAGTGTTTGTTTAATGAATGTGGGTGAGTCCATGTTTGGAGACTATATCTTTACAATTGTGAGTTCTTGATATATTATTCTTTTGATGAGTATGTAGTATCCTGTATCTCTTATAATTTGTTTTGGTTTTAAGTCAGCTTTGTCAGATATTAAGATGATTATTCCTGCTTGTTTCCTAATTTCATTTGCTTGGAGTATCTTTAACCATCCTTTGACCTGGAGATTGTGCCTCATTCACAGTGAGGTGTGTTTCTTGGACGTTGCATAGTGATGGGTTGTGGCTTTTAAATGCTGTTATTCTACATCTCTTGATTGGGGGATTGATTCTGTTGATGTTTAAAGTTATAATTGAGAAAATGTTGCTGATTCCTGTGATTTCTTGAGCTTACTGGTTTTTTTGTCTGTTGGCAATTCTCTGCTTGGTAGTTGTATTGGCAATATTTTTCCTTTTTATCCTCTTGTATTTATCAATTTTGTCTATCCTGAGAATTTTTTCTGGTATTCTTTGCAGGTATGATTTGGGAGATAAGAAGAAATCTAGGCTTTTTTTGGTCAGGAAATATTTTTATTTCTCCTTCAGGCATAACTGATACGTTGGCTGGATATAGCAGCCTGGGTTGGCATTCATGATCTTTCATGACTTGAAGAATGCCTTTCCAAGCTCTGCTGGCTTTTACTATTTCTATTGAGAAGTCTGGTTTTCCTCTCTTGAATCTCTCAAATCAATCTCCTTGTCTATATATGAGATACTGTTACTATTTTTTGCCTTGTGCTCCTATTTGGTCATATCTGATTGGTATGCAGTATGAATCTTGTACTTGGATAAGGTTCTTTTTCCTTGGGTGTGGGAAGTTCTCATTTATTGACTGACATATCTGAGCTGAAGTTATTTCTTGGATTTCTTGTTCTGAGATTCCACGAATGTGCAGGTTTTGGTCTTTCATAGTATCCCATACTTCTTAAATATTCTTTCGATTTTTTTTTAGCATTTTTTAGCAACTGCTTTAATTAAAAGATCTTGTTCTGTCAACCTACCTTTCATGTTTGATATTCTCTCTTCTGCTTGATCTGTTCTATGTGTTATACTCTTGAATTTTCAATTTCAGTTCTTTCACTTTGAATTCCAACACATTTCAATTTGGTGTTTTTTCACCTATTTTAAACTTGTTTTTATTCCCTTTATTCCTTTTTCATCTCAAAAATTTTTTTAAATTTCCTGTTCTTTTTTTAAAAATTTTTAATTATTATTTATTCAATTGTGCGTGTGTGTGTGTGTGTGTGTGTGTGTGTGTGTGTGTGTGTAGAACCACGGGCAAATTTGGGAACCACCATGGACCGCCTCCACCTCCTCCTTGTTTACTCTGCCCCGGGATTCACAGGCTCCGCCCTACCAGGACCAGAAACGCAGGCCGCCCCCGCTTCTGCCCTGCGTCTATACGTGGGGTCTAGGATCAGAACTCAGGACCTTCCGCCTGCAAGGCAGAGGCTTAACCCCTGAGCCACCTCTCCAGCCCCTAATTTTCATGTTCTTATAAGAATGTAGACTTGTTGATTTCTACTATGAGCTCTTTACGTTCCTTTTGTCGTTCCTCATGCTCCTTTTGTAGTTCTTCACCAAGTTTGTTGATCATGTCAATAACATGACTTTGGAAGACATTATCCTCTGAGTTGCTTTCCTGACTGGTATCCATGAGGTTGTTTCTGATTGGAGTCTGTAGTATGTGTGTTGATGTTTTTTGTAGGATACCTGTCTTCCTAGTACTAAGTGAATTTTGTGATTTTATGTTGTGGCTTGGTCATTTTCTGCAAGTTTGTATCTGCTTTATTTGGTAGGTGTTTTTGGCTTTCCTGAGTCAGATGAGGTTACCTGGCTTTGGCTGTTGTTGGAAATGCTTTTCTGGTTTTGGATGGGCTCTAATAGTTATGTGATATGACTATCCCCTAGTTCCTCAAACCTCTTACATTTTTTTTTCAAAGATAACTCTTTATTGCTACTAGAGGCTTTTATCACCAGTACAGTTCTAACTGCAATACCTTCTTCAGACTGCAAAGGGAGATCAGAATTCACAAATCATTAAATGAAATTTAGGTAGTTGGAAGATTTGGGGGGAGGACAGGAATAATGTTACCAACAGCTTAATATAAAATTAGGGTATCAAATTCAGTTATTACAAATTACAGACTGAAATCATAGAGCTGCCCCAAGAATTAGACACTTGTTTCTATTGATTATAAACAAACAAACAGATTAGTTACAAAAAATTTAATTATGTGTATCTTTGGAAAGCACCTGAATATATTCATCAAATTATTTTACAAAAAGTCAAAAATGCTTTTTTAAATTGACTTAATATGCCATTTTTATAAAAAAAATAATTTTGGTTTTAAGGTAAAAACTAAGACAAACAAAATATAATTTTAATATTTTTTTCCTAACACTTCTGATTTATATGGGACAATTCCAGAATGCTCTTTTTCAGACTACTTGGAACTTGAATCCTAGATTAATTATAGCTGTCACACTAAAAGAACTTACTGAGTTGCTAAAAAAATTTCAGGATTTACTTATTAAAGTGGAAGTCAGAATACATAGAGCAACATGCACAAAATCTATTAAGTATTCAATATAGAAGAAAAAGCAACAGAAAAACTGGGACATTGGGAATAAATTTTTCTATCTAGGAATTTTGGGATTTTTCCCCCTAAACATTAAAAGCTATTTTTTGACATGGGACAGGCTATAGTCTAAAAGAGAAAATAATGGAACTAATATAATAAAAAGATTTTTTTTAGTTTTAATTATATTTTGGATCTTGAGTTTATATATGTATATGTCTCTATATTAAATAATTGCCTCATAAATGAATAAAGATTTTTTTTTCTTTTTCCTGACTCACTTCACTTGGCCTAATAAAGTACACAGTGCTTTTTACAGCCTTTTCTGTGGTTTTGTTCTCAGTGTAGTCAGCCTTCTTTTGCACTGGAAAGTAACACAGGAAGCTACATGACAGAAACAGGCTGAAAAGGTGGACCAGGAGAAGCATGCCCCTCTTGTCTTGATAAATCAGTGCCACACACAAAACCCAAATTTTCTGACATGTTATCTTCATTATAGCGCTAGAAGTCATACACTTCATACATTTAGCAGAAGTATGCTTGCACCCACTGGCAGCTGGGAGATGATGGTAGAAGGCTGTTGTACCTCTGAATGGCACTTCTGGCTTGCGGTTGTCCTTGGAGAACTGTGGTTCTGAGACAGAGGAGGGATGTAATTGGAACACTCCTTTGTCACAGGTTACCAGGATGTGCTTGAGGGGATGGTAGACATAAAGGGAATTTAGAGGCAGAGAAGACTGTAGAGTAGGAAGGTGATGTCCCACCAGCTTCCACCAGTGGGCCAACTGGGAGCTATCCATCTGGGCTTTCTGAAGCAGTTCAGTTGTAAGAGGAAGCCAGTCAGGAATGAGTTTCTTCATTTCCAAACTAACCATGCCCAGAGCAAGCATGGATCTTTTAAGCTGCAGAAGTTGGTTGGGGGCCATACAGTGAAGAAGTTGTTTGATAATTACTCCCAGATGTTGAGACGGACTCAATTTGGGCAAACTGAAGAGTAACTGAGGTCTAGTGGACACTGCAATGGCATGGAAAATGTGAAGAAAATCCAATGGTGTGGCTGTGTGAAGATCCCAATTCAATTTACCCACAATAAGTCTCTCCATTCTCAAATTTTCAGATGAAGAACATCCACAGAAACTATCTCTTGCCAATACTTTTAGCACTGGAATTGTCTCATCCTCTTCAACAGTCTTGGCAGCTTAAAAAAACAAAAAAAACAGCTGATGCCTAATACAATTCAAATATTTTGGGTGGGCCTTTACAGTAGCTAGAAACCTATCCAAAAGACTGGAAGCCAAAGCAAATGTTTCTGGGTTAAAGGTTGGACTGGCAATTTAGTTTGGTAATTTAGAATTAACTTCATCCCTGTGGGATGGAGAAACACTCTGATTTGCAGGCATTTTCAACACATTAACCTTCTAATCTGGGCTTCCCTAGAGATTGCCTTTTCCAAAGGAAAGACAATCTCTGGTTTTTCAAAGGTCCTGGAAACTTCATATCCTTTGGGTTTGCCTGACGTCCTATTTGATGTAGCTACCTTCTCCTCCTCCTCCTCTTCCTCCTCCTCTTCCCTGGATGAGCTGTAGGCCTCACAAGGGTGATAGGGGGTCACCCAGGGCTTTTACCACTGCTGCCTCCTCAGCAGCGGGGGCACTCAGGACTCACTGCTGCGGTGGAGGGTCGCTCAGGGAATCAATGCCATGGTGACTCTGGGTCTGAGGCCATCACTGCTGCCCCATCTGCTCCTTCAATCCCTGTGCCCTTGAGGAAAGGGCTCCCTGTCACCCTAGGGCTTTCGGGGCCAGGGACAGGCATGAGGCCAGCTCCATCCCTGCCCAGGGAGGTACCTCCTAGGGGAAATGATGGAAGGGGGAGGAGAAAAAAAAAAAAAAAAAAAGAAAAGGAAGAGGAAAGGGGGAGAAAATAAGAAAAAGCAAGACAGAAGTGCTGGCTTCACCCCTCTGTGGGAGGCTGGGGGGGAAACCTCTTATATGATGCAGGAGTTCCTTTTTGGGGCTTTGGGGTAGGTGGGGCTATGTATGCTCTTCAGGCTCTTATCTGGCTCAGGATTCCCTTTCCTGGGGCATTGGGAAGGATTTTTTTTTTTTTTTGACAACTGAACTTTAATTCAGTTGAAAGAAATTAAAGTCCATATGTCTCAAAAGTATGCATTGAGACGTGTGTGCAAAATGATTTTATGTATGTAGTCACATGAGATAGAAAAGCACCACTACCAAAGGTAGCAAAGATTTAGCAGAAATATTGACATATTTAAGATGTTAGATGTTCCTATTATATAAGAAAAACATTCTGTATGACCTCAATCACTAGACTGCTAACTGGATATGTGATGCGTATGATCGAATGGAGTAGAATTTAATAAAATTAGGAGAATGGTAAATTAAAGAGTGTATATGATATCTCAATATCTACTTCCTAGCCAGAGAATAAGACTTTCCAAGGGAACAAATCTGAGGATTCTTAGATAAGAGAAAATGGTGTTTCCAGTTAGTTAAGTTGTACACATGCGCACACACACAATACACCCATGTGCCCCATGCACACATACAAACACTCCTGTCCCTGAGTGATTTTTAAGTAGTTGGTGTCTTAGAGTCTTGCCATGTGATCAGGTTATCACCTGGGGTTTCTTCTGCCTCGGCCTACACAGGAATCCAGAGCACAAGAACAGCATCCATTTTGCTTTATCATGTCATGTTCTCTGGTTTCCTTTCAAGCAAGGTGTCCCTATGTACTTCAACTGACCAGCAGCTTTCTGATCTCTTCTTCACTGCCCCAGTGCTTGGATTACAATTGTGAACCATTGCACCCACAGTAAGGAAACAGAGGCTAAGCAGGTAAAACAAAAGGTCTTTTAAAATTGACTGCACAGGGCTGGAGAGGTGGCTCAGGGGTTAAGCCTCCGCCTTGCAGGCAGAAGGTCCTGAGTTCGGATCCCAGATCCCACGTATAGACGCCAGGCGGAAGCGGGGGCGGCCTGCGCTTCTGGTCCTGGTAGGGCGGAGCCTGTGAATCCTGGGGCAGAAGGAGATGGAGGCGTCCATGGTGGTTCGCGAATTCGTCCGTGGTTCTACACATACACAGACACACACGCACACACGCGCGCACATACACACGCACATGCGCACAGTTGAATAAATAAAAAAAAATTGACTGCACAAAAGAAATCTAAATAATTATCAGACAATTGCCTGCACAAAAGATCTGGAAGTGGGATGGCTTTCTGTGGGAATTACATCAAGCATTCTAGTCACTACTAATTTACATATATGACTTGAATTATAAGAGAAATACTTTTAATCAAGCTTATATAAATCAGATAGCCTTAGAGAAATGCAAAGCAATAAGTGAAACCATGTGTAGGTTATACATGTGCAATGTCCTAGAAAGAGCAGTTACAGGGGCTGGAGAGGTGGCTCAGGGGTTAAGCCTCTGCCTTGCAGGTGGAAAGTCCTGAGTTCGGATCCTAGATGCCAGGCGGAAAGGGGGGGGGGACCTGCGTTTCTGGTCCTGGTAGGGCGGAGCCTGTGAATCCGGGGGCAGAGTAAACAAGGAGGATGTGGAGGCGCTCCATGGCGGTTCCTGAATTTGTCTGTGGTTCTATACACACATATACATACACACAGGCGCACACACGCATACACGCACAATTGAATAAATAATAAAATTATATAAAAAAGAAAGCAGTTACATAGTAAGTATTGGCTTCCAGTTAGTCTTCTTTGTTTTTGTTTTGTTTTGTTTTCACTTTGAATTTTGTTTGTGAAACTCTTTTTCACAATTTTTTTTGCTACATGGATTCCAAACTGCTGTTAATTTCACCTAACCTGTAGTTTTCTATGGGGTTCTTACATTGTTTAAGTATCTCTGTCTCTATTGAAGGTTTTTTGTTTTGTTTTGTTTTTTGCCAATACTGAACACAGGACCTTGCACTTGCTAGTCAAGCACTCTGCTGCTGAGCTAAATCCCCAACCATGTTTTTTTGTTTGTTTATTTATTTTTGTTTTGTTTTTTAATCTCTCTCTTCCTTTGTGCTATTTATCTTTCCATTGCATTCTTAAGCATTTGCTTTTTTCTTTAATAACTGGTAAAATTTCTTATATACCAAAGAATTGTTTTAAAATACATTTATCTTTAATTTATAACCATAAGTGTTTGATTTTTATATCGATATATAAATCTGTATACCCAGATGGTATAAAAATTTCTTAGACAAAGAATAATTGGAAAAATTCCACCTAAGAGAATGATGCAAGAAAAAGGCATATACTCTATTACAAAGATGTATTTAATTTCAACTGCTTTTTTGGTCAGGTATGGCATAAGTTGCAAGGAAATTTGAGAAATAAAAATAACCATGGTTAAAGAAAGGCAACAAGCAATAAAAGAAAACCCAAACTATAGCATGGACATTAAAAATATCAGACAAACTTGAAGCCTCCAGCCTCTACCAACCAACCATGTCTTCCCATCATAATGGACTGTATCCCCCCTCTACAACCATAAGCTGATTAACCTTCCCTTTCTCCCTTCAATTGTATTTGAGTATTGTCTCACAGGAACAGAAAAAAAAGTAACCAGTATGTTGCAGTACGCCTACATGGTTGCTGATAAATGACCATCATACAACTTAAGGGATCAAGGAGTTTATTTTCTTACGACAGTCCGGTTACAGTTCTCAGTCCAGCTTGACGAGAGAGCACACACCAACACCAGGGCCGAGGGAACTGGCCACCATAACGGCTGAGAGATGGACAATCCTTACTTGCCAGACCAGCATGTCTGGCCAAGTATACAGAAGGATGCCAACTCTCTCAACCAGGTCTCTGTGATTTATCCAGGGCCTAATCCCACACACCATGGGCTGGGTCAATCTACCAGCTGGACAATCTCCTTCAGGTTTGCTCTGGGCTTAACCATCAACTCTTTACAACTGTGCCCAGAGCTCATACCCTCAAGAGTCAAGTTGACACCTGTGCTTAACTATGACACAGTACAAGACCTTAGGAGATTTTTTGATCTAGTTAATTGAGGTGGGACAATTTCACCACTATGGTTGAACCATTCCCTAGGATCTATAAAAAGAAAAAGTGAGATGAGCACATTCATTCATTACTCTGTGCTTCCTGCCTGTGAATGCTTTGTGATTTGCTGCTTTGAGCTCCTGATGCCTTGATTTCCCTATCATATGATCTGAACCCTTGAACTGTTAGTTAGAATGAACCCTTTTTCCCTTAAATTACTTTTGACAGGTTATTTTGTCACAGCAACAGGAAAACAAGCCAAGAGGAAAACATCCTGCATGTCATCCATTGCCAACAACAAAGATGAAAAGAAAGTTTAAAAAAAAATCTAAAAAAATTTGCATTGTCCATATTTCAGACTGAATTTTGTTTCTGTTATAGAATTTTCAAAATTAAGTTCATTTCAAGGTTTTCTGGTTGAGAGAAATTGTAGAAAGGAAAGCTTAGTTGTTCATATGGGTTTTGTAACACCCGTATTTTTCAGTTTTTGAAAGTTTGTAAGTTTTTGTTATTTTTTTCTCATTTTATAACAAATTTTATATTTAGTTCTTTTTTTCCTGATGAGCCTGATTCAACTTGTGCTTGAAGTCTTTAACAGTCCCTGGCAGTGAGATAACCTAGGGAAGAAGAGGTTTTCTGGAAAGGGACATTATTACTGAGGCCACTTAAATCGCACAGCCAAGTTACTAAACTATGAATGAGAACTTTAACTCAGAAACTTGTTTTTTTGCTCTTGGTACTTGGTTATGGGTTCTTAATTTATCATAATGAGTGAGATACATTTTACAGCAGATGTTGACCAAAGCCTTTGGGCTTTCACTTAATAACTTTCTCTTTAAAATGAACCTGAGAGCTCTCAATCCTTTATCATTTCTCCAAGCATTGTGGGATACTCAGGACATAAAACCATGAGATGCTGGAAGAATACTTTATGGTGTTCTCTCTTAATCTTCAAGGAAAAGCTGTGCCTCAACTCTACAACAGTCATTCTCTCACTCTCTCTCTCTCTTCCCTCCCCCCTTTTCTCTTTGTGTCCCTCACCTTCAATGGAAGGTAAAACCTGAAAATCCCAGTGATATTTTGAAGTCATAAATCGATTGATTATGTCTAAGACTAAAAAATAAAAACAGGCAAACATACCCTCATAACAGTGAATATACATTCATAAAGAAATACAAACTCCTAAGAGTTACTCAATTGATTTTGTGTTACTAGCATCTATAAGTCTTGTGAATCTCATGATTAAAGTCAAAAGGAATGAACTTGTCATCACCGTGTTCTTTTTTTCATAATTAAAAAGACGAAAGAGATCCCCATAGATGGAATAAGGTCAGTTCTCCTTTAAAGGAGATTTTTCGTCCTGTGTTGTGTCCCATAAACTTTGTTCAGAACTTTGCAGCTATAGATCACCTTCTTTCTAAAGGCATATGCTTTTATACTTTTTAACACATAGACAGCAAAGGAAAAAGTTTGACATGGTCAAGTAGTTTAGGGACAGTTTAACTATTTTAAGTTTTGGCTTTCATCTCTTTATTGTGGCTAAAAGAAGCAGCCCCTTTATTAAATATCTTATGCTATTTCTGAATTATCAAAAGAGTATGTTATACCAACTTCCCAAGCGAGAAGCTGTAAGGAAAACACTGAGCAAGCAGATGAATCTGCATCTTGCTTACCTATAAGACAAGATTTATTTAATATGGTCTATAAGCCTTCTACTTGGATCAACTATCTACTTGTTTGCATCTCTGTTTAGAAAGCATCCATTCCTCTTCATTTTCTAAAAGAGTGTTTTCTTTTAGAATGTTTCTTAAGGTCTTTAAATATTAGTTACATGTATTCATTTTGTAGCTCTAGATATGATAAAAAGTTTTATTTTTTATCACATCTACACTTAAGTTTATTGATGTGCTACCCTTTTGGTCCCTATTTATACATCTTCAGTTTGGGATTTGATCTTTGGACAGAATGCTTAGAACTTCTGTGCCAAATTGTCTCTGCTTAAGTGACCTTGCATTTAGCATCTTCAGACCTATCTTTACAGCTTATCTCCCTTGCTTTTTTCCTAGTCCCTTCTCTTTAACTTCATTGTTATTCAGGAAAGATTGGGAGAGAGAAAAAAATCCCCCAGCAGCTGTCATCATCTACAACTGAGCTCCAAAAGAGAAAGAGTTTGCCTTAACAAGATGATAGCTGATGATATCAAACAACAGGAAATCTCCTTAAAGACTTTGGGATCTAATCTGTGTTGCCACTAATGGTGAAATCGGAACATCAGGTTTTGTGAAGTATGGAGACTTTGAGAGTTTCTTATTTCAGCCCACTGGGAGAACGTGATAATTTACTTAGAGAGGGGGTGGTCACTTCTCATAACTCTAGAGAAGGGGGACTTACTTCTGCTTTAGGAAGAGGAAATGTGGGAGTTACTATGGAATAATTCCTCAGGCACCAATTAGGGAATAAGGGAAGGGATTTATTCATCCCTGATCTGGATCCAAGATCACCCTTCAGTTTCATGATCAGCTTGTACTTTCATTTTATACTTCAGCATGGCAGAGCAAGTGAAGTAGAACTTTCCAGAAACTGAAGCAAGGTTATTAAATGCCATCAGGAGAGGTTGACTGAAGAGAGTCCAGGACTTTGACATTACCAGCACCAGATGCAGGCTGTTGGGGTGGGGTGGTGTCTCCGAAATGTCCTCACTGACTGCCTTTGGGATTCCAGTAATCTCAATTTATGCTTAGCAATAGCTCTTACACTCTTCTGCCTCAGCAAATTTCAATGCTGCTTATGATTTCATTTTGAGGAAATATTAACTCATGGGAGAGAAAGTCTTGGGAAGCCTTGGAAAAACCCAAACAGAAGTCTGATCTGTAATTTTGTGTTTAATTTCCTATCCCCTAAATTTCACCTTTACCTCAAGAGAATATAGTATCTAAGTAGCACAAAAATGTACTGTGAATTTGATTCTTTGTTATAGTACGCTCATTGTCTCCTTTACTTTTTGTGTCACTACTTGAACTTAAGACTTCATGTATCACATTTCACAACTTCTTGGGTTTTCTCTGTCTCTGGACAGGTAAATTAAACAGTAATACCAGTTGCATTGATTTTTATACTACTACATTTACAAATCACACAGATTAAGAAAAAGCATGTGAAAACATTACTATTAAAAATTAATACTCTAGAATACAAAATTTAAAACATCATGGCTTCTTCTTCAAGAATATGTATAGGTTTTCCAACATTCCAAAACAAATCCTGCAGCTTGTTTACCTGGTTGGATGGCATCAGGTGCCCCTTTTATGCAAATCTTCTTTTATGCAAGATCATCTCTTGTGTTGTGCTTTCCTCTGAATTGAAATAGAAATTTGGAAAGAGAACAACTCTTGCAATTTACAAGGCTCAGCTTGAAGAGCTACAAGATTCACAGGGTGTCCCCAGAGTTATGCAGTTAACAACAATTACTGGGGCATGGCATGAGTCTCCGGCCATCCCTTCTACCTTGAAAAATGTTCGATAAACTCCAGGGATTCAGTTTCCACAAGTCATTGTCCATGTGACACCTATTAAATGCAATGAAGTCCTAATTACCAGTATCTGTGCCTGTAGACCCTATTTGGAAATTAAGTCTTTACAAATAGAACTGAGTTGATATGAAATTTCAAAAGTATCAAAAGAAGACTTTTATAAATAAGAGACACAAGAAAGTCATGTGATAGGTGGAGGTGGAGAGTATGGTTGCTGCACCAAGTAAAGTGACATTAGTTATAGCTGAAGAGATAAGGAAAATGTTTCCTTTAGAGGCTTCAGGGGAATCCTCTTGTGTATACACTTAGATGCTTCTAATATATCCTGTGTTTCCATTTATGACTTTCAGAAAGACCAATAGCAACTAGCATATGCCTCCTTTTATGCTGTGGGAAGGAGTGGAATAAAAGTAGATTGTGGTACATATATGCTACTGCTTCAAGCCTAGCATCATACTGTTTCCCTTGTGATTAGGTAGAATCACAGAGTCACAGGCAATTTCTCAGTAGCAGTATCAAGATCTCCTGGTATGTTCCTGGTGTTCACTTATATAACTAATTAGACTCTCATGGCTGTGGCTGACACCTGATTCCTTGCCACTCCACTCTTCTGCAAGGCAGCATTCTTAGCCAGCAAATGCTCACGTTCTAGAAAGGACACATCTTGACCCTCATGCATCTCCCAAAGGCTGATCAAATTTATTTTATTTTTGTCTCAGGGAATATTTTCTACCAGGTGCTTAACTTAACTTTTCTGGAAGTTTCTGAGTCTGAAGCCTCCAGTATCTTGTACCTGGCATTCTCTGAAATTTTTTTAAAGACCCTTATAGCAGCAGCTGCTTGTGTAGGTAATACTAAGTACAGTGATCATGTATGCCCTTAGATTAAGAGTTGATTAGGCCAATTGTATCCAGGTAATTTTCCCCTATGTGCAATTGCAGGTGCAGAGCAAGGTTTTCAAAAGTGTAGTGCTAAAATTATAAGAAAAAGATACTTTTTACCCCCATTCAAGATGAAGATATAGACATGGGCTCATATTTTGAATTACCTTACATCTTTCCCTAAATTTCAATAACAAGCCTAATGTACCAGTGTGTAGAAAAGAAGAATTTTAATCTGAAGAGAGGTTCACTTTCATAACAAATTAACCATTCTCTTCTCCAAAAAGCATTGGAGCTTGAATATGCAAATGATCCCCTAGTAGGAATGGTCAATAGTCATTTTTTTTTCACAAAGAAGTAATTGGTGAACCTGTGGAATATAACTGACAGCATTAAGATTCGTGAAATCTCAAATCTTTAGACCTCTTGCCTTTCCTGAAATCAGATGTTTGATTTTGTGTCTTTGTAGGTGAAACATTGAATTCTTTCAGTGTATATTAAGTCACTTAGTATAATTAACTTTAAATAAATAGGATATAGTGAACTAGGAATATTGTTCAGTGGTTGGAGTCTTTGCCTTGCAAGCAAAATTACCTGAGTTCAGATCCCCAGAGCCCATGTAAAAAATCCAGGCAGGTATTGTAGCCTACCTGTAATTCTAGTTCTAGAAGGAGTCTAGGAATCTTTAGAACAAACTGGATAGTCAGACTAGTCCTAGTTTAATTAGAGATTAATTAGAAACCTAGGCTCACAGCAATATAGTGGAAGAATGATCAAGGATAATTCCCAATATTACCTTTGGGTCTCTATAGATAAAAATTATCAATTGCACTCATGCACATATACACACCTGCATCCCTCATACAAAGGCACACAGGTATGCAACACATGTACATACACATGAAAGGAAAAAATATGTCATGATATGTCTACTGTTTAAGTATTCTAAGTGTCACAAAAAATTAAGAATAACTATGAATATGTTGTCTTTCAAAATTGAATTTGGTGAGCTACTACTACAGACAACTGGTGAACTAATAAGATCAATTATTCAGGCTGATCATCAAACTAAGGCATGGATAGTTTCCTTTATAAACTTTAGCCAATATGTTGAAGAGTTTATCATTCATGTAGTAATATTCTAGGATAATATTCTGTAGTAACATTCTAGAATAAGTTCCAATAAGATTCTATGACTCCATTCTAGATGCAAATATAAGGAGATTGTTATTCAGCATCTTTTATTGTTAGGTAACCTTTGCAATAAAGTTAGCATAGAGTTGCAAAAGTCATACATTATTAAAGTTCTACTGTTTATGTTAATGTCACAGTGTATTTGGTCCTTTTTTAAAAATACTGTATACTGAATAATTTGGAATACAAATATTTATTTTTCACAATTTCAGAGACTGGGATATTCAAGATTGATGTGTCACATATTCAATGTCTAGTAATGGCTGCTTTCTGGTTCTTAAGTCACTATCATCTCATTGTCCTCATATCGTGAAAACTCTGGCCAACTTTCCTAGAACTTCTTTTATATAAAATCAGTAACACTTTCATTACCTAATTACCTCCTAAAGGTCTTACTTCTAAATACCTTCAAATTATTGACTAACTTTCAACATGATTTTTTGGGGGAAATGTTTTTTAAAGTGCAGCAATTACTAACATTATTAGCAATTACCATGTTCTTAACAGTTACAATGGCAACCATATTTGGTGCTTCCCATTCTCACTGCAGTGCAAGGAATTGTTTAATGCTGTCATCCCCATTTTCAAGTAGGCAATGCAGGTTTAAATACCTACCTTGATTAAGGTCAATAAAAATAAAGAAAATAGTTTGTAATTTTAGTCATTAGATAAAATGATTTTGTACCCAGCATCTGTGGGGAATATTCATTTACAAAACCAGCTAAGTCCTTAGACCAGCCACATAGATCTATGGAAAGTTCCCCAAGAAGAGCATAGTGCTCCTAGTCTTGTTCCCAAAATAGTCTTTGTTCCCCTTTGAAACATCATAAGCTAGGTCTCCATTTTTACTAGTCTCAGCATCACTCTCTTCCAAGATCTCACTAGAATGTTCCATTAAGCTCTGTTTTCAAGAGTTTTCAATGACTATCTTATTAAGTTCCTAACTTTTTCATATTTCTACCATAAAATAATTCTAAAGGCATGTCGATCATATCAATGATCATATTTCTAGGTATTGATTTCTCTCAGTTTCACAGCAACATTCCACCTTTAAAACACTAAATTCTTAGTCTCAGAGCACACCCCACTTCTAGTAACAATTTTTGTTGCAGTCATTCTTATTTTGCTGTCATACAATACAATGACACAACCAACTTAAGTGAGAAAAGAATTTGTAAAGCAGAAGGAAGAGGAGGAGGTCAATTCAAGTCACCATAGCTAATATGAGGCAAAGAAAACAGTAGAACTGAGAGGAAACAAGTTTGGCTACCAAACCTCAACTTTTCCCCCCTGTGATGTGTCTTCCTCCAGCAATGCTGTAACTTTTCAAAATTCTGCAACCTCAACAAGCAATAAAATTAGCTAAGGAATCAAATTATGAACTAGGAGTGAGGAACCTCATATTCAAACAATTATCAAATGCAATGAATATGAAAAAGAATTCTTCAAACATAAGGAACGTTTGAGTGGACCAAAGTGAAGATCATCTTTATTTGTGGAAAAAAACTCAGGAATTAGGAATGGGAAAGAGCAAAAGGAAATTAAATAAATGCTACAATGTGATTCCTTTACTCAAACCAAAGTAGAAAGAGTTGCTTTTCTCTGGAATTTCCCAGACTCTTCCCACCAGAGCTGGAAGTGCAGACAGCTGCCATTTTTCCCTGGCATTTTCATGTGGTATCTGGAATCTGAACTCAGGACCTTCTGCTTGCAAAACAGTCTTAACCCCTAAGCTATGTCTCTAGTCCTGAAGTTTCAATTTCAAAGGCAAATGACAGAAACATGAGCCATTGTGACTCAAAGACATGCCAACTGGAATAAACCATAGATGTACAAAATCAAAACATGAGACAGAAAATGATGTTGGAGAGAAAGGATATATATCAGATGTGGACTATTAATCTGAACTATAAATGCCAACATGAAAGAAAAGTAGTTGAAGTTTGAAAACAGTTTGATCTGATGATATGCCATCTGGGTTAATGCTATTAAAATGAAATATACTTACCAACACAGATGACAGAGGGTCTCTGAGTGGTCTCATTTACATCACAACACAATCTATTGTCCATGACCCACAAATGTACATCTTTTGCTTGGCCCTTTCCTTTAAAGCACATGCATTGGTTTTTACTACATAGCAATTCATTTTATAAACCCAATGTTTTACAGTGCTCTCAGATCTGTAGAAAATCTTGACAGAGCAGGGCTCAGGTAGGTCAGACTGAACACAGACTTCAACATACATTTGGAATCTGAACTCAGAACCTTCTGCTTGCAAAACAGTCTTAACCCCTAAGCTATCTCTCTAGTCCTGAAGTTCTAAGACTTAGGCATGAGCAGAAGTAGTCATTCAAACTCGTCTTCTCATGGGAACATTTTCTCTCTCTCTCTCTCTCTCTGTGTATGTGTAAGAGAACACTTGAAAGTATGTGCCTTTGGAGGCTCGATTATGATCTGAAGAGTCATCCTCAGTTGTTCTACTTCCTTACCTTATTGCTTTGCTTTGGGGTTACATTCAAGTATCTTATTTCTCTCTCCATTTATGCATACATAATCTATTCTTCCTCCTGTGTTGCTTGTCTATGTTAGTGGAACCACCATTCATCTAACTATCCATGAAGGCAGATCCCAGAAGTCATCCTTGACAGCCATTCCTAATATGACTATCCTTTACTTACATTGCTATTTTTTGGCCAAAGTTATTATAGTACATTTTTAGTACTCTCTTTAAACCTATATTTGTCAGCATCTATTATGATCATTCTTCTGTTTAAATTTCCTTATTTCCTTAGAACTTTTCCTTTGAGAGCTACTGAGGTCACTCCACTCCTTGAGATTTTTAATTCACCTAGAAGCATATCAAAGAGATAGGAGGGATTTGCCTCACCTCCAGAAAATATCTCCCTCCTCTCTTCTCTCTCTCAGAAAGACATAGGGCAAATGCAGGAAGTATGAAGATTCCAGCATGTGATTCGTCAGCCATTCAGGTTTGAAACTTTAGTTTACAGAGTGAAACTTTTCTTTTCTTTTAAGTATGCCTTCCCTAATAGTTCAGTACCTTTTGTTGTTATTTCAAGGACTAACTTTTCCATGTGACACCTTTCCAGTTTCTAAGCATGTCCCTCCCCAGCAGCTGTCAGGAGCCCAGAGTTTGCAGCCTTTCCTCAGAGAGACTTCTTTCATCATATAGACTAGAACAGAGACCTTTTGTTGTTATTTCAAGGACTAACTTTTCCATGTGACACCTTTCCAGTTTCTAAGCATGTCCCTCCCCAGCAGCTGTCAGGAGCCCAGAGTTTCTAGTCTTATTGTTTTCTATTTTAAAATAAATGTCAATATCCTCAACTGCTTACACATTTAATAATTCATTATTTCAGAGAGAAAACAGAGCCATATCTCTAGATCCATATCACTATCAACCACATTCTTTCCCTCATTGAGTCATTCTCCAGCTCTAAGCCTTTCCTCAGAGAGACTTCTTTTCATCATATAGACTAGAACAGAGACTACATTCATTGTGCAGGACATAATTCTTACCATAACTTTTATCAATTGTAAAATTACCTAGGAAAAAATCCTGCACCAAAGGAATTTGATAAGAACAATAGATTGCAAAGGTGCCAGCATGATAGGAACAATGGTTGAAGCCACCATCAACTGCTGGAGGAATAGGAGGAGAATGGCATTATCAGAGCCCAGAGAAAACCTGATGGATGTTGGAACCTTCAGGAAGTTGTGATGAGCATGAGCTACAGTCAAGTCAGGGCTATTCAGTAAAGTAGTGTCAACAAAGGAAAATATCCACCTGAATTTCCCTCTTCCCATGTTGCAATCTGCTGCCAGTGCTTTCTGTTTATTGAGCCAACCACAAAGGCCAAAATCAGAGAAGTCTAAAATTTTAAGTAGGCGTGGGACAGGATTGCCCAATGGCACTCTTTCTATGAAAAGGGAAAGAGAAATAAATACAAAGTATATTCTTTAAAATAATACTCACTGGAGTAAATATTAATATAATCTGAGATCACATATTATATGCACCTTTGTGCCAATTAGGTATATGTGTTAACTGGATAGTTGAAGTTCATGACTTTAGGAACTCTGGCCATGTATTCTGGTGATGCAGACGTCCATGAATAAAGAGAAATGAATGAGGAAGATATTTAAAAATATGAGATTTATTAGAATTGTAGATCTGGTGACCAAGGAAGCCATAGTTTAGACTTAAAGTGTGAGAGCATTAGAACAGAAGAGATAGCTTAAAGTCAGTGAGGGAGAAATCTGCAGTTTCAAGATCAAAGAGGGTATCTTCTATGGACTCCCTGTGTTGCTAAGGAGTTGCTAGGGAAGTAGGGCAGTGCAGGGTGGGGAGTGAAACAATCTCATACAAAAGAGAATCACTCTCCAGGTCATTAGGTGGGTCAGGGTTCTGGGGAGATTTTTGCAAAATGTCCTCACTATGACTTACATTTGGCAGGGGTGGGATAGGGATTTGAGTTATGGGAAAGTGAGGAAATTGCTACTGAAGAAAATATTTGGGGGGGTCTAAAAAGAAAGGTCACTATCATGGGTCTCTTCAACACATCACTAGAAGATTGCCCTGAGTAGAGGCTAACACTGGGGAAATCCCTTAGAATTCTTTTTGAATCATCTTTCTGGAATAAGGGCATAAAAATATGAATTTAGAGATTAAGAAGAGAAAATTCACTTTTAAAGGTGACAGGAACAGTATTTCATGAGGCTTTGCAACATTTCTTAATATTTCAAGCGTTAGAATTTTCAGAAAATCTAATGCTTGAAAAGCTCACTAGACATGATGTGAGTTACTTTGATGGATTGCCCAATGACACTCCTTCTATGAAAAGGGAAAGAGAAATAAATACAGAGTATATTCTTGCAAAACAATACTCGCTGGAGTAAATACTAATATAATCTGAGATGATGTATTATATGCACCTTTGTGCCAGTTAGATATACTGAACAGTTAACTGAACAGTTGAAGACTGAGACTTTGGGAACTTGTGTGAAGAAATTAATACTTAAAGCAAGCCCTAAGCACGTCTATGGATGATTATGTAATTGATGTGAAAAAACACAATCCATTGGGCACCATTCCCTGGGCAGGTGGATAAGATGAAGAGAGCTACTGGTTTGTTTTGGCATATATTGACAGACTGGCAAATGAGAAAGTTTGATCCTTTTTCTCCATGTTCTGGAATATAATGTGGCCAGTTCCCCCAGTTCCTCATGTTGGTATGACTCTCCTGCCATGCTGATCAAATGTAACTAATAATCATAAGCAAGAATAATTCCCCTATTCTACTGGTAGTTTGCTGCTGTATTAATCAACAACATGAAAGAAACTGCTACAACCAATTAATGCCATAGCAACCTCATCTCCTACTGTAGCTTTAGTCACTTGTCTGATTTCACACAGTTTCAAATTGACAGGGCTAGACCAAAATGAGGCTTTCTCATTCAAGTTTTGGAACAGGTTTAGAAAATTCAGGCAGATAGTACCTAGAGGTATGGAGGAACTAGAGAAATCCAAAGATACAAAATTTTAACCAGTGAAAAATGGAAACATAAGAAAAAATTGATCTTCTTTCATTCTCTAAACAGAGGGTCAATCATTAGCTCTAATATTAACATGAATATTTTGCCTGACATGTGATTTCTTGGGAACTCAGCATAAGATACCTTTTATACATTTCTCCCAGGGATTATAAAAGCATCAAAGATTATATTAGTTGTTTATTGTATACATATTTATGTTTCTAGTTAATAATATAAAGAGCACTTTCAGGACTCTGTAGAGGTTCAATTGAGTTAAAGTCCAAATTTCAGCCATCAGAAGTTTCTCATGGATTTAAATACCCCAAAAAATAAGATTGAAAAACCCAGTACATTTCACTAGCAAGCGCTTTACAGCTTCAATGCTGTTTCACATCAGTGCATCTTCTGCATTTGTATTCATACTACTTGTTTTACATAAGGAGAATTTAAAAACAGGAGATTTAGCTAATACATTTAAAATCAAATGATAAGATGTACATTGTATAAAAACCAAGTTTTCTCATCCTTAACCAAATTTTCTTTCATCTTATATCACTGCTGACTTTACAAATCTTTGTTCAACAAGTGTGTATCATGGATGGAGATAAACACTTTGAGGTAAATAAGTAAGCTATAATAGACAGAAAACCTTGCATAACCAAAAATAAAAGACTGTAAAAGGAAGAACTAAATATAAGTAGAGGCTTAAAGGCAGAGGGAAGAATAGGAGTAGGACACAGTAGTGAGTGGGGTCAGTAGATCCAGTGATAGACAAGATATTCTACTTAAGTCTGGGATGCTGGCAACCAGGATCTCACTGCAATGTGATTGGACCTTACCTGACCTGCACAATGGCTGACATGAACAATCCCCTGTAGACTAGTGCAGATCTCAGGGAAGATGACATCAGGCTTAAAGGCAAGAGGTTAGACGATGTAACAAAGTTCCTCCTTTAGTGAGCAGCCAGCCAAGAAGGACTCTAAGCAATGTCACAAAAATCCTGAACCCTCACTAGTGTAGATGACTCAGAGGGAACTTCAGGGTCCTTATAAGCTGATGTTCTGCGGGGTGGTAGGGAACAGATGAGAAACACCAAGAGAGGGGAGGGAGGGAGGAAAAGGGGGAAGGAGAGAGGGAGGTATAGGACAGAGCAGGATATGGGGATAGAAGGGGAGAGAGGAGAGAGGAGGGAAAGAGTGAAGAAGAGGGGTGAGGGTACCTATCCATTGAGCTTGTATAACTAGGTAAAAAATAAAAAATATATATAAAAAAGAAAGATTAAAAAAACTACTTTTCAATGAAAGATATTTAATTGTGTCTAAAAGTAAAATCTTGCTGCCTGGTGGATATATGTTCCATTTGGACTGATTTTATTCTGGTCCCTTTTCCCAATTACACTATGGTAACATTTTGGATTGAGATTTATGAGTATAATGAAAGAGTACAGGAACTTTGAAATAAATTGCTGAATGTAAGAATTGAGGACCAACACGAAGGAAGAATTAGTAAATAAATCTGGAATTAGTCCATGAAAGAAAGTTGCAAACACATAATTTAACTTTGCCATCTACGACATCCAGAAGATGACAGTTAAAGTGCATTCCTTTCTATGTTTGGTTGGCATCTATTCTGAAAGTGTTTCATGGAGTTAATGTAGAAAAAAAATGATTCACAAGATTCTTTATAGAGTGACTGGGTTCTGAATCTTGAGTCCTTCCTTATGCATCTAAAGATAGAAAGGACAAATTGGAGAGGTAAAAAAGATTTGTTAATGAAGTAGGAGAGCCTCAGTGGCCTTCATTATGTAAGACTCAATATAAACATTCTCTGTACCTACGGGATTGAGCTATCAGTAGCCCACAGTAGTGTAAACTTTTGCATGAGTTACAAAGATGCTAGGAATGAATGAAGCTCAGTGGTAAAGCATTTGTCTGGTATGCACAAATACCTGGGTTCAGTCACTATACCACTGCAAATAATAAATACAACAATAAATAATAACATTGTGTATTCATCTTTCAGGCACCTCTGTTGCTGTTATCCACCTAAAATGGCTGCTTAGCTGGTCGTAGATATTCTCGAACAATGACCACTGCTGAAGTCCCGCTAGTCTTCAGAGAACGGATAGTAATATCGGTTCCCCTCTTAACCCAACTGAGATATACTAAGACTGAACACATACTTGAAGAAAAAGGACTACAATGAAAACTCAAGCTTACAATTGTTGCTAGAAGACCTAACCTTAACTTGTAAACAGTAGTTGTGAACAGTAGTTAGGTACCTATCAGAGATCACTCAAACTATGCCCAGAGTGTACCAAAATTCACCAAATAAAAGTTCCAAAACTTAGATCTAAGCATCCCTTTACTTCTTTTAAAATTATAATCTAGGGGAGAGAAATGCGATTCCTTTCATCTTGACTGTATTTATAATGATAATATCCCCTTGATCTGACTTGTTCTTCTTGGATGAGTGAGTTACAGTCTGTTCTCAGAATGAAATCTTTCTTTTCATTCAGTTGTGTGGTAGCATACATGAAAATCAAAAATCATATAGTATGTACCAAATCCATCACCTCCACCTTCTTTTCATAGATTCACAGGTCATCTTCTGAGCTAATTTGAGTGATCATTCCTGTTACAAGGAATGTGAGATTACAAGGATACTTGTATCTCGCAATAACAAACAGAATTTTCAGGTATAGAATAAAGTAATCCTGTTTCATGTTAAAGAATTTATTTATGACTTTAAGGAGAAAGGGTGCTAAGACATTCAATATATCACTATTCAGTTTTTTTAATACTTTGGTCTTAAGCATTAATATTGATTGCATTCAAGGCTTTCCAAAAGGTAATTTAAAATATTTGCTTGGCACTAAATGTTTACCTAATTGAAAAGGATTTTTTCAGAATAAAGAGAAGTTATACCACATCTTGTCCATCTGTATATGTAAATTTGTGTATTTTGTATATACAAATTAATTTGTGGGCAAGAATGTCAGAAACTACATAGAACTGCAACAGGACATTTCAAATTTAAAACAAGAAAACAAAACAAAAAAACTCAAAACCAGAATTAAAAGCCGTGAAATTCTTATTTCCCTATGATAGAAATTTATACTCATCAAAGTGAGGACACAAGATAATACCTTCACCCAAGAGTGGCTTGAATGTATTGTTTCCTTTTGGTCTTATTAAACCTTTCTTCATATCTGTATTTGATTATTATTTTTGGTGTTTGTTCTGTGTATTTCTGACCTTGCCTTACCTGTAGAAAAAAATGTAATTTTGAAGTATAGAAGTTAGCTTTCTCTGATGAATATTCTGCAAAATGGTCAATCCAATCATTATTGAATAACTTTTGATGACACAGAAGAATTTCCAGAGTATCACTAGACTCCTCAAACTTCCCTCAAATACAACTCCCACCAGACAACAATACCTCAAATATCTGCCTGAGTAATATGATCATATAATTTCTTCTTGCTACAAAGGTTTTGAATATACCATTTAAGCTAAAACTTCCATGAGGTACAATTTCTACTATCTCATATTAGTTAAAAAGCCAACATTCATGGTTCCTTGTATTTCTATGAATCTTCATTCATCCTTAAGCTTTGAACAAGTTTCTCCAAAATTTATCTGGCTACTGTGAGGTACTTCAAATACAAATGACTAAATCAACACAAATTGGCGTATTCATAGTCTTCTTCAAATCATCTACATAAGTGAATAGTCATCCTAGTTAGTCATATGTTTGCCAAGTTTCCTAAAGCATCTTTGTCCTTCTGTCTTACCCATGGGCAGTCCACTCATACCCATTGTCTAATCAAGCTCAGATATTTTCTTTACATTCTCTTAATGCTCTTTTTGAATTCCCTCTCTCAGATTGTTATACCTGTGCATTTATATATTGATGCCTATACATTTTTAACTAAGTAATGAAGTAGAGCTTGGGAATGAATAATTTTGCCTGGATTCCAACATGGATTGTTACCTTCTGTCTGGTCTTGGCCAAATCAGTTTTCTCTCTCTATACTTTGATTTACCAATACACAAACTAAAGTTAATATGAAAATTAAGTGACATAATATATGTAAACTATGTATAACAATATGTCTCTTATAACAATAGTCTTTAAAAATTAAACAAAACCCGAAGATTCAGTTTCTTACTGATTACTGCAGCTCTGCTGTCAAGCATAGCAGAACATAAGGTATTTACTAAGTAATCAATGCTATGAAATGGGTGAATAGTCCTTCTTTGCTACTGTGATATCTCTCTTATGTATTTTCCACAAGGTTGACAGGCTATAATAAATTCCATCAGATATGTTGAATCATTAGGAAATAAAGCTTTTTTCTTGTAAGTCAAGCTCATCCTGGTTGATGACTCCAAAACACATTTATGAATATATTGTTCTCTATTAGCTACATAATAGAATGTAATAGCCTTAGAATGACCTACATGGCTCTGCATGATTTGTCCACAAATCTTTCTACTTCCTCTCATAATCTGTTATGAAACATTGTGGTTTCTTCATAAAGAAATTTTTAACATTGACGTAAAAACTTGTTTCCATGCTTGCTTCAGCAACACATTATCGAAATTGGAATGCTACAACATTGAAGAAGACTAACATAGCCTCTGGGCAAGGATGACACACAAATTAGTGAAGTTTTCCATATTTTTGAGATGAAGGGTTTTAAGGGGGATAAGAGCAGGGATGGGATTTGGGACTAAGAGTTGAAAACATTATAAAATTACTATATTCATATATGCAAAATTAAAAATATATAGACAGAATAAAAGACATTTCCATCTCTACCTTAGATTACTGCTCTTTGAGGCCATCATTTAAGAAAAACAAAAGTTTTGATTCACTAATTTTAAACACTAATTCATACAGTCTTTGGAGGACTAAGGCAAAAATGTACCCAACTTCAAATCATGATACATCTTAAACCCAGGCTGTTAAGATGCTGCTTCTCCCAAACACAAAACTACCTTCAGAGTATTGGACTGCTTCTGTTAGACTCTATATCAACCAAACTAAGGCTCTTAAAAGAGACACTCATTTGTACTAAGTCTTTGACATCCATAAGACTGCCAAAATTGAAAGTACACCAAGTTGTCACTGCAAGTTTGTCCCAGAAAAAAAAAGTTCTATTAATGTAGATGCTGCAATATGCAAAGGCATTTGCTATGGTTTCAGTATTGCTCACCACCATCAAAACATACATAGAAATAACATTCTCATCATGGGAGGTGGAATCAGCTGGAATCTTTAAGAGATAATTAGGTTTCTGTCTTCATGAATGAGTGGATTTGTTCCTGCAATTGATAAACAACAACAATAATAATTGATAATTGCTGGTCTTGAAATGGACCAGTGTGTGGGAGGAAGAGGAGATAAAGTTAGGGTGAAGGCTTTGGAGGAGGATGCTACTGGGCAGTAGGGTGATGGGGAAAATGCCTGACAGAGGGACAAGGGGATAGGATCTGGAAGGAGCTGGGGGAGTAATAGCATAACCCTAAAAATTTTGGATATGCCCACATAGAAATCCTTTATATTAATAATATGTCAAAGGACCATTTAGTTTCTTTTTTAAAAAAAAAAGAGAGGGACACAGAGAAGATAGGACAAAATAAAAAGTGTCTTGAAATGCTCCAAATTGTCCAGAAGCAATTAATACTAGAAGTTGGTAAAAGCCCCCCCCATAACATATTCTTTTTCCAATGCCCCCAAGAAATGGATAGTAAGACACTTTTCCTGGAGATGCAGTGCATGTGGATCACAGGACATGGATAAAAGTGCTAGTTGGAACTGGTCTGGAAAGGACTATATGGGACTGGTGCATGCTCTGCACTCTGCAGTCTACCCAATAGTGGGTCATTTGAACCCTGACATATACCCAAGCACGAATTAGTGTAAGCATCTTAGATGAAACAGAGTTGCATGTGTGATGAGATGCAGGATAAGGACGAAAGTGGATGGAAGGGGGAATGTAAGTAATGAGAGATGAAACCACATAGATTCATGGTTAATGCAATTTTTTAAAAAATTAAAAAATAGTAAATTGCTGGGTTAATGAGATGGATCTACATGAGTGGATCTACTGCAATCTAGAAGGAGTAAATGCTGATCAGATCATTCCAGATTCTTTAATACAAAAATTTTAACTTTTGCAATGCTTTACTTTCATGTACAAATCATGCTGATTGTCTCACAAAGATATACTCAAGATTTCTAGAATGAGTTCTTTCTTTTTTTTTTTTTTCAGTGTAAAACGAATTTCCAGTAATATGGGAAAGCTCCCCAGAGGAAACTGCCTTTTGAAAGGGTGGTAAAATTCACTCAGGAAAATAATTAATTCTTCAGTTCTCTCTGATTCCTATTTAGATAGTGTCTCTCGTTTGCTATCTTAAATAAAGTGAAGTGGACACTATCAAAAAACTGGAACTTCTACTTACAACATTAATGTGGGAAAGCAAAAACATTTTCTACATTTTGATTCACATTGGAAATTTATACTCAAAGAGAAAATAATCATATTCTTCTGCAAATCTTGTTCACTGTTTCAAAGTTAAATTTTGAGGGTTATATGAAGCATAAAAGATAAACTAATTGTAAGAATTTTCCAGGACCAAATTTCAGCTCAAGAAATTTTCAGACATTGGTATCTGATTCTGATTTTTTACTGAGACCTAAGTCATAGCGAATTAATCACTGGGTTTGAAGCTTGTTTCTTTCTGGCCTTGTGGACTCATAGGTATAGACTACCTCTTTACAATATAGGCTGTCTTACATATGGTGAGGATAATCATTAATAATCCATGATAATAATTTTATGCATTCATATAATTACTACCAAAATGCTGGTAATAGTGACAGTGCTGGAAAAATATAAAGTATCCTGCGGTGAAAGGTGTTAGAGAGACTTACTTTTTATTACATGTTGTGATTATGTATGGGTATTTTTTCCATGTGTGTGCATTTTTCAGTTTACAAATAAATTAAAATTGAACTATAGTGATTCTAGTACTTAATGGTACCACTCTGATTTAATTTTTCTGAGATTGAGATCTGAGTATTGAGGATTTCAAAACCTTGGAGAATTAGATGTGCAACCAAGGCTTAAAGCTGTTGCTTTAATCGGATATCAGAAACATTTTCACTATTATTTGTTCATAGATATATTTTATTTAAGTCGCCTATTACTAGCTTTCATGAGTTGTGAAAGCTATCTTCAATATCTAGCATTTTTACCCACTTTAAACCACATATTGCATATGTTTGTTATGTTGCAATTGAGAAAATATTAAACTTCAGAATATACAATGATTTAATCTCAACAAAAAGATACACATTTGTAATTATGTACATTTTCATATGTACAATCAGTGGCAACACTGATTTCCTTGGGTAACTTACATAACGTGTATATTACTATAGATACAAAATATTCTTTAAAAATCCCTGTGTGTATCTCTGGAAGTCTTCAGCCTACAGCTAGGAATTACTGAATTGAAGAATTGTTTATTCTGAGCAAAATTATATGGAGGCATTCTCAATGCCTGGGCAATAGACAGAAGATTTTTACATACTGTCAACTGAGTTTTGGCTTTTCCTTGTTACTGCCTGTGATAGTTAGCTCTTGGTGTCAACCTGACAATTAAAGGCTTGAATTCTAGGCACATTTATAAAGGATTAGTAGTTGAGTGAAATTCTGACCAAACCTGCAGGAGATTGCCTAATTGATGGAGAAGACCCAGCCACAGTGAATGGTACAATTTTGTGGGCAGATAGATAAGTTGGAGGGAGCTGATTCAAGAAGTTGGTATTCTTTAGCATACTTGCTATATGGCAAGTGAGGTTTGTCCCTCTCAGCTTTTCTATGAATGTGGTGTGGACAGTTACCTCAGTCCCTATTATTGATATAAGCTCTCCTGCAGAGCTGTATTAAGAAAAGTAACTGGGCAATTGTAATGCAGAATAAAACCCACAGTTACCTTAAATTGTTTGGCCATGAGCTTATCTGCAATGTGCAGGTAAACTATGGTACTGATGTTTTTCAGTTTCCATTCATGCTCCCATTCTTCTCTAGAATATAAATTCAACTCCATACTGTTTGTCAGTTGTCACAATTCTCTGCATCATTTTGTATTCCCTTTCGTCTTTTTCTCATGTAAGTGTGTATGCGTATATTCACATAACTTACTAAATGAGAAGGTACGATACACATGGACATTTTTCTTTTAAAGCTTGTTGGTATTTCTTTTTTTATCCCATAAATTTCCTCTTTTCTATCCTTATTGTTTATTGACCCAGTTCCAGATCACACTTGTTCTCTTCTGTCTTTTTTTCTGTTTTCTCTTATTATTACTGTTTAGTATCCAGTCATAACCCTCATCCTACCCAGGCTATCCATAGTGCTATGGTAGAAGTATTTCTCTACAACATGGGGCTAGTTACAGCATTCCCTTGTTTTTTCATTTCCCTGATGGGTAATTTCTGCCCACAGAATAACATTTTTCTATTTAGTCTTAGCTGTCAGTCAAATACATCTGTCCTTCTCACTCTTTTCATGCATTCTATGCTACCACAGCATTTCTCAAGGTGTGTCACAGTTGCTTTGGAATCATTGGGGAGACATTGAGCAATGCAAAGTCTCAGGACATATTCTAGATATCCTACATCAAAAGTTTTAGGGATGGATCCCAATATGTATATTTTTATATGTTTTCAGATATTTCTGAATACTAAAACATACTTCTGACAATAAAAATTAAAATCAACAGTTTAAAGTTATTTTCATCACTTACATACCTTATTTGATCTTAATTGCATTGCCCTGAAGTCATTTTGTTATTAAAATTATTGCCCAAATAAGGAAACATGATAGATGGTCAAAAGACATGAAATGTATGTAGTCTGCACAATTGATAATGAGACAAAAATCCAGCCTACTTTTCACAAATCCAAACTCTGTGGATTTTGTCCTTTACAATGCTAGTTTCCTGTTTCTCTGCTCTTGATCATCTTAAGACAGTAAAGGCAGATCCAACACTCCCTGGGGCATGGAAGTAAATTTAAGCACTCTTCAAAATCTGTTGAAGTAGCTATTAGTAATAATTACAACTTCATTAAAATCTTATAAGCACTTTTCCTAATATGCATGAGACTATAAATAAGATAATGATTCATAAGAAATGAGCAATTTGAGATCCTTATGAGTTGTGGATTCTCCTTTGCTTTCCTGGTAGTACTAAGCAAAGGAACTGCCAATCAAATTTTTTTAAAACAAATATATGCATACATCATATATTTTGATCAGACTAGGGAAATGGCTTAGGGGTTAAAACTTTTTTCTCTTAAGTAAAAGGATCTGATTTCAGATCCTCAGATCCTATATATAAATGCTGGAAGAATATGACAGGGGCTTAAAATCCCAACTTCAGCCTGAGAAACTTTAGAAGAAATTAATAAGGAGGTAGAGAAATCAAAGATGATTTCTTTTTTTATTATTATTATTTATTCAACTGTGTGCATATGCATGTGTATGTGCACGCGTCTGTGTGTGTGTGTGTGTGTGTGTGTGTGTGTGTGTGTGTGTGTAGAACCACGGACGAATTCGTGAACCACCATGTACACTTCCACCTCCTTCTGCCCCGGGATTCACAGGCTCCTCCCTACCAGGACCAGAAGCGCAGGCAGCCCCCGCTTCTGCCTGGCGCCTATACGTGGGATCTGGGATCCGAACTCAGAACCTTCCACCTGCAAGGCGGAGGCTTAACCCCTGAGCCACCTCTCCAGCCCTCAAAGATGATTTCTGATGTCACCCTTGGATCTCCACAGAAACACACACGCAAGTGTATTCTTTATACACACACATACGAGTGCATACTTGTGTGCAAAATATGTTCAACCCTCCCATGTTACTGTCTCTTTCATTTACCACCCTTGCTGACTCTCTTCTTTTCTTCAACTAGTCCCATTACTACTACCATTTTTTTAGATTCAGATGCTGTGTTGGTAAGTACAGCTGATGTGTTTGTGATGGTGACAGTAAGTCTCCTCATTAGTTTTCTCTGTCTGCAAAAAGAAAGTTTAGTCTGACCCAGACTAAGAGTAGTCATAGATTATGGGTAGGAACATAGATATTTAAGAGGCAGTTTGGCTGCATGTCAGTTTAGCAAAGTATCAGTAGCACATTCTCCCAGTCACGATCTTTTCACCAGGCTTATGGTACCAGGAATGTATTCCCTTTCAGGGCAAGTATGAAATCCAATGGAGAAACAGTCTGTTAATCCCCAAACATTTTTGCCACTATTGTACCAGGGTATTTAACCTCATAGCAATTTTAGTGTCTCAACTACAGTACACAGGGTCCACTAATGGAAAAGGCCCCTGATCATTTTTCTTCTCCAGCAGCCTCTATAGCATTTTCCAGCATATGAATGCTAGTTAGTAGGGCGGAATCTTCTAGGTTAAATCTAGTGTGACTTTTCTGTCCATCATTTAATGCACAATATTTCAGCAACAGGGTTGTTTATTGTCTAGTTTTCACGAATAACCATGAACAGTAGCAATAACCTGTATTGTTACGTAAGCTCTGTGAACTCTCAGAACACAGCTCATAGGGGGATATCCCACTGAGATTTTCATTTGAAAATCTATGGTTTCTGGTAGCAATATAGACTCATGCAGGATATCTCCACTTAATGTCTGTGAGTTCTATGGTATTAGAGTTCCATATAGTTTTTCCATACACCTTCAGTTCTGCTCAACCCTCCCTCTAACATCCACTTACTTTTTCTCCACACTTCTATCCCCTCTTATAACTTTCCACCCCTACAATCCTCTCTCTGCTGCTTTCATACTACAACTGTTGTGGTTGTTCTCCCAAACCCACCAGATATCAATTCAATGCTTCTCATTCCAACCACATAAATCTAAAACCTTCAAAATTAGGCTCCTCAGTGACAGAAAATATTCAGTGCTTGTCTTTCTTGGAATGGGTTACTCCACTAAGCATTATATTTTCCAATCCCACCATTTTCCTTCATATGTCATAAATTTATTTTTCTTCAGTGCTAAGTAGAATTCATTGCATATATCTACCAAACTTATAGTAGCTATTCAAAAACTATTAGAAATCTAAGCCAATTCATTTTCCTACAGAAACAATGACATGGATGTGCAGTTATTTCTGCTATAGGGTACATGCCCAAAAGTTGGTCATATATAAGTTTTAGTTTTATGAAAAATTTCCATCCTCATTTTCATGGTGACATCACAAGTTTATACATATACTAACAGTGGGCAAAAGTTCTTGCCATGGTTTTGAGTCTCATGTGTTTGGGAAGGTCATGAAATCTTTGAGAAGTGGAGCCTTGTGAGAGAAAGACAGTCACAAGGGGTGGGTTTTAAGGTAAGTTAGTCCTACCCTACTTCCAGGTGAGGTCCACTCTTGCAGCTGGCAGTCTTGCAGCTCTTAGCCTCCTGGTATGGGTGTAACTTAGTTTGCCTCCAGCTTCTGTTGCCAGCCATGTAACTTCCGATATGAGAGACTGTATTACCCTCTAGAACCATTAACTGAATAAATCTCCCTTTCTTCCTTCAATTTGTTTGACATTTGGCAAACAAATCGTCCATGGGATTCTAGTTTTAGAGGCATCAAAGATGCAAAAGGGAGGAGGTAGATACTTTTACCAAGGTTTCAGAAAATGGTAGAAGCAACATTGCAGTTTAGAGGCTCAAGAAGGGCAGTTTGTGCTGTGGAATTAAAAGCTTGGCTTACCATTAAAAAGTAAAGATGTTAGAGAAGCCAGAATAAGCATAGGGTACCTGCCAAGGAGAACTGAATACCTTGGGAGGATCCAGCCCAAGAATGTGATGTGTTCTACAGGCTATATCGCATTGGAAGGGTGGAACCCAAGCCCTTTGAAACTGAGATGATTGCAACAAGAGGCTCACCTATTGGACATAAAGTTGCAGGATTTGGAGTTTGTTCTGCTGGTATTCAGTCTTGTTATGGACCAATCTTTCCTGGATATGCCCCCATTCCTCCATTTATGAATGAGAATGTTTATTTTACAACACTGTATGTTGGAAGTATGTAACTTGTCTTTGGATTTTACAGGAGGCTTTAAAACTTCGGACTTTTGGACTGTGTTGGAACTACTAATGTAGTCTGTGCTGGAACTTTTAAAGTTAGACTGAGTATGATTTACATAATGAGATGACAATGAGTCTGTAGAGGCCAGGGGTAAAGTGTCATGGTTTGAAGTGTGTCACCCATAGTCTCATGAGCTTGGGAAGGTCATGGCATCTTTGAGAACTGGAACCTTGTGGGAGGAAGAGTCACACACAGGCGATAGCCCTTGAAATGGATTAGTCCTACATTACGTCCAGGAATAGTCTACTCTTACAGCTGGTGGTCTTGCAGCTCTCAATCACTCAGGATGGATGTGACTTAGCCTGCCCCCAACTTAAGGCCCCAGCCACAACACTTATGCCATGAAAGACTGTATCTCCCCTCTGGAACCATAAGCTGACTAAAGCGCCCTTTCTTCCTTTAATTTGCTTAATTTTAAGTGTTTTCTCACAGCACCAAAAAAGAGTAACTAATACAGTTCCCCTTTTTCTAAATCCTTACCAGTATTTTTTACCTTGTTTTCTCGATAGCAGCCATTCTGACTGGGGTGAGAGGAATCTCAAACGAGTTTTAAGTTGCAAATCCATGATGAGTAATGATGCTGAAAATGCTTTAAATGTTAATTTGCTATTAGTATTTCTTCTTTTGAGAACTCTGTTCAGGTACATGGTTCATTTTTTATAGGATTGCTTGACTTCATGTTTAGGTTTTTGACTACTAAGTTTTTTTATTAACTCTAGATATTAATACTTTGTGAGATGTATAGCCTGAACAGCTTTTCTGTCTTTCTGAGGGCTGCCTCTTCATTTTATTTACAGTTTCATTTGGTGAGAAGTTGTTTAAATTTGTGATGTCTGATTTGTCAGAAGCTGACCTTGTTTTGTGAGAAGCTAAGCTCCCCTTTACAGAGTATTTACCAATAACTGTTTCTTACAGATATTCTCAACCTTTTCCTATACAGTCCGCCTGAATGGTTGCTGATAAATGACCATCAAACAACTTAAGGGAACAAGAGTTTATTCTCTTACGATTCCTGGTTACATTTCTCAGTCAAACTTGACAGGAGAGCATGCACCAACACCAGAGCTGAGGGAACTGGCCTTACCATCACCACATAATGACTGAGAGATGGACAATCCTTCCATGCCAGACCAGCATGTCTGGCCAAGTATACAGAAGGATGCCAACTCTCTCAACCAGCTCTCTGTGATTTATCCAGGGCCTAATCCCACCCACCATGGGCTGGGTCTTCTCCATCAGCTAGACAGTCTCCTTCAGGTTTACTCTGAGCTTAACTCAACCATCAACTCTCTACAACTGTGCCCAGAGTTCGTCCCTCCACAGTCAAGTTGGCACCTGTGCTTAATTATGACACCAACTTTAGTCCCAATTTTACATTGAAGTTTTGGATTCATTTTGAATTGAATTTCATACAAGGTAATGATAAGGATCTAGATTCATTTTAATATATGTGGACATGTTGTTTTCCCAATATCACTTAAGTTGCTGTCTCTTTTCTCTAAATTGTTTTTACCATCTTGATCAAATATTAGATGACTAAAATTGCATGGTCTTGTATCCATGACCCCTATTCTAATTTGTTGATCTACATGACTGATTTTATGCCAGTACAATGCTATTTTATTATTATAGTTCTACAGCATACTTTCAAACCAGGTATGATAATATCTTTCATAATATTATTTTCACTGAAGATCATTTTAGTTATCTGTTGTTTTTGTGCTTCTACATAAATTTTAAAACTGCATTTTGTATGTGTGTAAAAATAGAAATTTTGCACTGTAATTTATATTTGGATTGTATTGGACCTGTAGCTTGATTTTTGTAGGGTGAACAATTTCACAGTGTTAATTCTTTAAATTTATGAGCAAGGGAGGTACTTGTAGTGTCTTCCTCAATTTATTTATTCAATATTTTAAATTTTTCAGTGAGAGGTCTCTCAGTCACTTGGTTAGCTTTACTCCAAGGAATTTTATTATTTTGAAGCTAACATAAATGGCATCGTTTCTCTGATTATTTCTTGGTCTGTTTGTCATTATTATATAGGAAGATTACTACTTTGTATGCTATTTTGTATCCTATCAATTTCTAAAATAGAATTTATTAGTTCTAAAAGTTTTTTGGTAGAGTCTTTGTGTTCTTTTAGGTATAGGATCATATCTTTGGCAAGTATAGATGACTTGGCTTTTCCTTTTCAATTTTTATCCATTTTGGATCCCCACTTTATCTTATTGCTCTAAGACTTTAAATACCATATTGAATATAAGTTTACACTCTTCTTTTTTCCTCTGATTTTGGTGAAAATGCTTTGAGTATTTCTCCATTTAGCATGGTGTCTAGGTATCATATGTAGGTTTTATTATGCTCAAATGACCATGTGATTTCTGTCCCTAAAGTATTTATGTGGTGAATTACATTTATTGGCTTATGCATGTTGAATCATACCTACATGTCTGGAATAAAGATAATTTGATTATGGTGGATGATCTTTTTGATATGTTTTTAATTTAGTTTTTAAATATTAAGTTGAAAAGATTTTTTGTGGTTCATGTATTTATTTATAAACAAACTGGGTTTATGTGTGTGATCAGAACCCCTCCTGACCCTGAGCCTTGGTGTGAGATAAGATTTTGATGGGTCGATTAGGACAGAGTATTCCAAATTGGCTGATATTTTGTACTGTTGCCTGATGTAGTTTTCTGCCTCACAAATCTTCCAGTGTAATAGGGTACAACTTGGCCGAACTCTAAGAGCTTTTCCTAACTAAGAATGAAAAAAAATGAGTGTTAAATGGTGGTATATTATAAATATTTTATAATTAATTTTAGAATATTTATTTCTCTCCATTTATTTCCCTTCTACTATTGTTTGGATAAGTTTACTGTTTCCAGGATGATTTCCCTGACATAAAGGGGATAAGCACCCATTTAGAGAGTAATTATTTTCCCATGGCTCTTACATACCACTGTTGCTCCCCTAGATTATTCTTGGTGGAGTTGTAGTGGTTTACAGGATTCACCACTAGGTTAGACCCTTAATTGCTTTCCCCTGAGACACTTGCTTCTTTTTTCCCCCACCCTTACCCTTTATCTTACTATCACCTTTCTTCCTTTCCCTTAGGGGTCTTTTCTTCATAGTGGCCTTATTTATTTACTTGTGTTCTTTGTCTCCATTCTCTCGAAGTCCTCTTCTCCCTTCCCCCCAAGTTATTTTTTTTGTGGATATATTGGGTCTTACAGAAATTTCCCCTTGAGCATACTATTTAAGGATTAGTACTAGGTTCTACTAATAAAGAAGAAGATACAACATCTGTCCTTCTATGTCTAGGATACTTTGGTCATTATAATTTCTTCCCCAGCTTCATTCAATTAACAGTAAATTTCATTAATTCACATTTCTTGATAGCTCAATAGTATTCCACATTTTCATTATCTATCTGTCTGCAGTTGGCTATTTATGCTGATTCCATACTTTGCTATTGTGAATATATATGCAATGAAAATGCGTGTACATGTGTTTTTGTAGTAAGATGAGGAATTTTTGTGAATATTCCCAGGAGTGGTATAGCTGGGTCATATGGCACTTCAATAACTAATTTTTTTAGGGACTGCCATACTGATTTCCAGAGCAGTTGTCAGGTTTGCATTTCTACCAACAATATATGAGGGTTCCCTTCTCTCCTCAATCCTTCCATCATTTGTCGTTGCTTGTGTTTGGTTTTTAGCCATTCTCACTCAGGGTGAGAAGATAGAAGATATTTCAGGATGGTTTTGATTTGAATTTTTCTAATGGCTAGGGAGGTGAAATACTTTCAAGGTATTTGTTAGGGATTTTAATTTCACCCTGGAAAAATTTTTTAATTACCAGGCCCATTTTCTAATTAGGTTGTTGTGATAGTTAATCCTGGGTGTCAATTTGACCACACCTGGCATTAACTAAGATCAGCGATCAGACAACCTGAAGAGATTACCCAGATCAATAATACATTTACAATACAAAGACCAGCTTTAAATCTGACTGGAATCTCCCAGTAGCTGACCAGATAAAAGGAATCATAGAGCAGAAGACTTTAAAGAGAGACTATCCAAAGCTGTGCTAGAATAGAAAACTCTCTTCCTCCTGCTGCCCAGCTTCTTTGCTACTTTGACTCTCTAGGAATCCTCCAACTTTTAGCCATTACTCACTGGCCTACTAGACAGCACCTCTGAGCTTCCAGGATGTTTGCAGTGACTTAGCCTGCCTCCAGCTTCAGCCACCAGCCATGTCTCTTCTGCCATGAAAGACTGTTTCTCCCCTCTGAAACTATAAGTTGAATAAATTTCCCTTTCTTCTTGCTTGACTTTGAATTCTTTCTCACAGCAACAGTTTAGAGTAACTATTACAGTTGTTTACATCCTTGCTATTTAATTATTTGAGTTATTTGTATATTGTGAATACTAATCCTCTATCAAATGTGTGGGTAGTGATGACTTTCTCCTATTCTCTGGCTTATCTTTTTGATAGTTTATCAGTATCTTTTGTTGAACAGAAGCCCTTTATTTTCATGAAATCCCACTTATTGAGTACTGATCCTGGTTACTGGGCAATTTGAATCCTGTTCAATAAATGTTGATTTAGGCCAATTAGTTTAAGGGAATGCCCTACTCTTTCTTTTAGGGTTTTTCTTGTCTCTGGTGTAGCATTAAGGCTTAATCCACTTGGAGTTGATTTTCATGTAGGATAAAAGGTAAAGATCCAGTTTCAATCTTCTGTACTTAGATACCCAATTTTTTCAGTGCCATTTGTTGATGATACTATCCTTTTTCCAATTTTTTTTCTGGCCACCCATGTCAAAAATCAATTTACTGTAGATGTATAAGCTTATATCTAGGTCTTCAATTCTTATTCGTTGATCTGTGTGTCTATTTTGGAGCCAGTACCATGCTGTCTTTATTCTTATGGATTTGTAGGATATATTAATGTCTAGTATGGCGATACTTTCAGCAAAATTTTTATTACTCATGATTGTTTTTGCTATCCTGGGCTTTTTGTGCTTCCGTATGAATTTTGAGATAGTTTAGTCAATTTCCATGAAGACATACCTTGGGAATTTAATTGGTATTGCATTGAATCTGTTTATTGATTCTGGTAGGATGGTCATTTTTTATTTAATATTTAATCTTCTTAATTACAAACATAATGGGTGGCTATCCCACACCTCCTCCCTCTCCTTTCCTTTCCCATCCTCCCCTAACTTCACCAATCTATCTCTCCCTCACCCACTCACCTATCTTTCTGCTTGTTTAGACCATAGGGTTCCCTTTGGGTTGTCTGCATTGGTATGAACTCAGATCTCTGTGGCAGATTAAATGGTCCTTCTTTGGGTAAACCCGCTGATAGGAGAACTCATTCGTCTAGCCCTATCCCCTAAGGTTCCACCTGCATGTAATTATTTCTCCTGAGTTCATCACTAGTCTATGGGGGAATGTTGGGGATGTTCAAATCACAGTAAATAATACCTCCCTGGTGGCCTAGGTGCTAGGATGGTCATCTTTAGCATGTTAATTCCAATGATTCAGGAGTATGGGAGTTCTCCTCATCTTTTGGTGTCTTCTGAAGTTTCTTTTTAGGGGTTTAAAGTTTTCATTGTACCAATCTCTCACATCCTTGGTTAGATTTTTACCAAGATACTTCATTTTTCTAGGGGCTATGGTAAATGGCATTGTTTCTCTCAGGACTTTCCCACTTTTATCATCCTTGGTGTATAGGAAAGCCACTGATTTTTTTGAACATTAATTTTGTATTCTGCCACTCTTCTGAACTTACTAGTTCCAAGAGTTTCTTGGTGGAATTTTTAAGACCTCTTAGCATGATCATGTCATCTGCAATAGGAATATCTCGAGTTGTTTTCTTATCCATACCCCTTTTAGCTCCCTTTTTTGTTTTAGTGCTCTTGCTAAGACTTCAAGCCTTATTGAATAGATGTGGTCAGAGTGGACATCCTTGGCTAGTTCCTGATAGAAGTGGAAATGCTTCAAATTTTTCACCATTTAGAATGATTCTTGCAAGCTATAAAGCTTGCTGTATGTAATCTTTTCTACATAGTTACTTCCATCCCTATTGTCTCCTAGGCTTTTATTATAAAGGGATGGTTGATTTTTGTCAAAAGTTTTTCTGTGTCTATTGAAAGAATCATATGATTTTGGTCCTTGGATTTATTTAGATGATGGATATGCTTATGGATTTGTACATGTTGAACCAACCTTGTGTGTTTGGAATAAATCTTCTCTGGTCATACTGAATAATCATTTTTATATTTTTTTCTAGTTTTACAAACATATTGAGTACTTATCCCTGCTTCCCTCCATTCCTCCTCCCACCCATCCCTCTCACTTCCCTTCCTCAATCCATCCCCCTTCCTTCCACCCTTCTGCCTATCTGCTTCTATGGACCCAGGGTTCCTTCTGGGTTCCCTCCAGTTTGTCTATTTTTCTTTTAATCTTCTACCTTTACAAGTATATTAAGTACTAATCCCTGCTTCCCTCCGTTGTCCTCCATCAATCCCACCCTCCTGCTTGTTTACTTATATGGATTGCAAGATTCCCTCTGGCTCGTTTATATTTGTGAAGATTCAGGTCTCAATGTCATTCCAAGTTGCCTCTCTTCGGACCACCCCACTAATAGAGGCATTTCCCTTCACTCAGCCAGATTTAGTCCCTAAAGTTTCCACTATATGTTCTTATCTCTCTTGAGTTCCTCAATAGTCTATGTGTGTGTGTTGTATATGTTTGCTAAAATTTTGTTGAGGATCCTTGTATTTGTGTTCATCAATGAGATTGAGCTAAGTTTTCTCTTTTTATTGGGTCTTTATTTGGTTTTGGAATCAGCATAATATTAGTTTCATATATAGAGTTTTGCAATGTTCTTTTGCTAAAGCAGCTAGTGATTAGCTGTTCTTTAAATGTCTGGTAGATTTCTGCACCGAATCCATCCGTCATGTACTTTTTTATGTAAGAAGATTTGTAATTACATCTTAATTTCATCACTTGTTATAGCACTAATTAAATAATAATTCAATTCATCCCAATTCAATCTTGGTAAATTGTGTGTACTTAGAAATTCTTCCATTTCTTTCTGTCAAATTTTTGTGGATTATGGATTTTTGAAGTATGACATTATGATTCTCAGTTGTGGTAATCCCATTTTCATTCTCTAATTTTATTACTTTGGGATTTCTCTCCTTTGATTTTGGTTAATTTGGCTAAGAGTTTGCCAATCTTGCTGAGTTTTTTTTTTTTTTGAAGAACCAGTTCTTTCATTCTTTGTATTATTTGTTGTATCTCAGTATCAGATATTTCTCCCCTGATTTTACTAATCTCTAGTCATCTACTGCTTTTGGGATTGGATTGTTCTTATTTCTCTGAAGTTTTAAGCTGCATTATTAGATTATTTACTTGTGATGTTTCTATTTTTTTGATGTAAGCATTGAATGCTATCAACTTTCTTTTTAGGACTGCCTTCATCTTGTCCCAGAGATTTTGATATACTGTATTTTCATTTTCATTTAATTCTCAACACTTTTGAATTTCCATCTTGACTTCTTTCTCAACCCATTCCTAGATTAATATCTTGGTGTTTAGTTTCCAAGAGTTTGTGTATTTTCTATCATTTACCTTGTTGTGGATGTCTACCTTTATTCCATGGTGGTCAGATAAAGTACATAACATAATTTCAACTTTCCTATATATGTAGAGGTTTGCTTTGTAGCCTAGTATGTAGTCCATTTTGGGAAAAGTTCCTTGGACTGCTAAAAAGAATGTGTATTCCTTGGTGTTAGAATGGAAAATTTGGTAGAAATCAGTCAGATTCATTTGGCTTATAGTTTAAAATCAGTGTGTCACTGTTCAATTTTTGGTCTGTTGAGATATTTCTTAGTGAGAATGGGTTATTTAAATCCCCTGCTATCATCATATATGGGTTGATTGTTTTGAATGTTATAGCAGTTTTTTTTAAATGAATATGGGTGAGTCTATATTGTTGAATATATGTTGAAGACTTCTTGTGAATTTTTTTGAGTGTTATTTTGACAATTTTGTAGTTTCTGTCTCTTATGATTTGGAATCTATTTTGTCAGAAATTAGAATTGCTACTACTGCTTGTTTTGTTTTCCATTATCTTGGAATACCTTTGACTATCCTTTTTGCCTGAGTTTGTTTCTGACATGGTAAGATGCATTTCTTGAAAGCAGTTTGATGAATTGTGAATTTTAATCCGTGTTTGGAGACTATGGCTTCTGATTGGAGAGTTGAGTCAATTAACATTTAGGATTATAATTCAGAAATGTTTCCTGATTACTGTCATTTTTCTGAGTTTTATGGTTTTTAAATGTATATTTTTTGCTTAGTACAGGCATTATTTTTTCCCTCTATTCTCTTGAGTATGTTTATCCTTTTCTTTGAACTTGAATATTTTTTCTTGTATCTTCTTTGTCCTTGTGGTAGAAAATTGTTCTTTCTCCTCTAATCACAACTGATACTTTTGATGGATGTAGTAGTCTGGGTTGGCATTTGTGATCATTCCTAAGTTGAATTCATCTGTACAAGCTCTTCTGGTTTTTACCGTTTTGATTGAAAAATCAACTATTATTCAAATAGTCTTAACTTTCAATGTGACTTGGTTTTTCTCTCCTCAGACCCTGAAATATATGTTTTTTAGCTTTTTTTCAGTCTCTCTAATTGAATAAATTTGTCCTGAAATCTTTTTTTCTAGTTTTGATATTGTGGTTTATGCTTCATATGTTGTTGGTGAGACTATCTGTTGAGTTTTAGATGGTATTTAACTTGTTTTTAATTTCATATTTAATTTACACATGCTATTTTTTCAACTTCTCTAAACTTAATTTTGATTTTTCAACTACCTTTTTCATTTAATCCAGGTATCTATTATTTTCTTATTCAAATTTGTTTATGTGGTTATTCATCTTCCCTCAGAGTTCCTCTTGAATTTCTTTAATCATATTAATAATCATGCTTTAAAAATCATTATCTTGGTTGTTGATTTCTCAGCTAATATTTGAGAAGTTATTCTGGTTCAAATCTATCATTATGGGTTTGATGTTTTGTGTAGGGGAATTTTTGTCTTCGTTTTTTATGTATTTTGTGAATTTAAAGTGCTATTTGGACTTTTTCTATTTGGTATTTTGTTTCTTTCTTTGGTATGTGTTTCTGACTCTTTTGAGTCAGATAGAATTTCTTCATTTAGACAGTTGTTACAATAGCTTCTCTGGATGTGAAAGGGGGTCAATCTAAAGTTGCTTGGTCCTGTTTTGTTAAGTTTATTATAGTTTCTAAGTACTATGTAAGTCCAGCTCTAGTTTGAGGGAGTTGACAGGTTGGTCTAGTTTTAGCTGAGATGTTTAAAATTGGGTGTCAGGATTTGTTAAGTAAGGTTTGGATTAAATATTAGAATAGCTTTAAGAATGTAAAATAGATTGGGTATAGTTTACAGGGTTTGGATTTGAGTGGGATATGGCAACTTTTAGATTGTTAAATTTATGTGAGGGTGAATGACTAAGACCCTGAAGTGGAGTGTGTATAGTGCCTTGTGTACACTATACAGATATCTTAAGCTCTGGTGCCTATCTCTGAGGTTAAAAGGAAAATAAAATATTAAGTTTAGGTATGAAAATGTTCTCCTGTTGAATGAGGAGATTCTTGGGATCATCAGTTGTATGGAGTGGGTCTGTTGTCCCTGCTCTGTGATTTCTGTGCCTTCTATTAAATTCTTGGAGGATTGTTTTAATGATTAAGGGGGGGTTCAACAAAGGCTTGGCTTAGTTAAGTATCGAGGAATCTGGGTGAGGTACAGTGGGAGATGGAGGACATGTTATGCAGACTGTGAAGCAGGGCCATGGGAGTAGCTGGGTCCAACTACTTCCTGGGTAAAACCAGGGAAAGGCAAAATTGAAATTTTTAATATACATGTTCACGAGGGTGATTTGTCTGTATCTTTTTGTTGTTTTGCTTTGTTTTTATCTAGTTTTAATGCTAATGTTACTGAGTTTGTATGAAGTGGTTGGACACATTTCTTCCATTTTTCATTTTGAAGGTGCCTGGGAAGCATTTGTTTTATCTGCTTTAAAAATCTGGTAGAAATCTATCGTGAATCCATCTGGATCTTGGCTTATTTTGAGTCAGAAGAATTTTAATTACTGTTTCAATCTCATTACTTTTTTTAGTACTTTTTTATGACTTAAATTATTTATATCTCAGGCTAATTTTGGGAACAGCATCCATCTAGAAATTCATCAGTTCTTTTGGTTTTTCTATTTGGTGGAATTTATGTTTTTAAAATTTTATGATTTTTTTGAATTTCACTAGCATTGGTTGTAATTCTCTTTTTCATCTTTAATACACTATTTTATGTCTTCTCTATCATTTTAGTTAATTTAAGGAAGGGCTTGTCAATTTTGGTTATCTTTTTAAAGAATAAAACTCAGTTTCATTTTTTTTCTTACATTGTGAGACCAGGTCTGTGACCTGGCACCTTATCCACTGAGCCTGCTTATTGATTCTCTGTGTATGTGGGGTTCCATTCTACTTCATAAATTTTTGTACTGATTCTAAATTTTACTATATTTTGCTTTTAGAATATTTGCTTTTGTTTTTCTAAGGTGTTAAGGTACATCACTTAATTATGTATTCAATTTCTCTCTGATTTTTTTAATGTACTTACTTAAAGCTATAAAATTTCATCTTAAGATTGTTGCCATTATGTCCCACAGATTTAGGTACATTGTATTTTCATTTTCATTCAACTCTTTTTGATTTGCCTTTTAGTTTCTTCAGTGACCCATTCATTCATTTGGTAGTGTGCTGCTTAATCTCTATGTTTTCCCTTCTATGGCATCTCTTTGTAGCCTTATTCCATATGACCAAATAGATACAAGAGATTATTTTAATTTTCCTATATTTGCTGAGATTTGTGTCCTAGTGCATTATTTATTTTAGAAAAAGTCCTGGGTTTTGAAAGGAGGTTCAAGGGTTAAAGCTCTGCCTCAGGTTCAAAAGGACCTGACATCAGATCTGAGATCGCACATAAAATGCCAGGCAGAAATCCATCAGGGCAAACTTCAAATCCTGCAGGTCCAACTCCAGGAAACAAGCTTCTTTGCAAAAATATTAGTTCCAAAGTGTTTTGGTTCCACCCTTCCAATGCAGCTGCCCATAGAACAAATCACTCTCTTGGACTAGCTCCTCCCAAGGTATACAGCTCTCCTTGACAGATATGCTATGCTAGCTCTGGCATCTGTAACATCTTCATTTCTCATGGCAAACCAAGCTTTAATTCCATAGCACAAACTGCCCATCTTGTGCCTTTAAACTGCCAACCTCCTGCCACATATTGTTGGCTTTGTCATTCTCTGAGGGTAGAGGAGGGATCCATGATATTTCTCCTCCCTCCTAGATCTCTGATGCCTCAAAAAACAATACTATGTGGATGACATTATCAGGTTCTGCTACAGTCTTAGGTTAGAAACTAGCCCCCCTTTTTTCTCGCACATTTTATTTTTTTTTCCTAATCATACAAACTCAATAGGTACCTGTTGGGGGGGTCCCCGGGGATTGCAGCTCTGTCCTGCAGGCCTGTACAGCAGGTCCTCCATAAGGGGGATCCGGGAAAGGTGAGTGGGCTGTCCGCCAGCTCCCAACCCTTTATTGCAAGTTCATAGCCCTCTTATAAAGGCAGAAACTGCAAGGGGAATTCTAGGGTGGGGAAATGGGCAACCAATCATCTTAAAGGTCAAGCCAGCCCGCAGGCTGTATGTAGCAAGATTTCTTTAAAACATCCTGAGCTACACCCCCTATTGTCTTCCTCCTGAGCTACGCCCCCTATTGTCTTCCTCCATCAAAACATCTTTGTCTAAGCTTGCCAGACTACCCAGGTCACGTAGACTGAGGCCCCCACAGGGACCGCATCTTCTCCCTCCCTTCCTCCCTCCCCAGTCAATCCCCCCTTGCACTCTCCCCACTTTCCCCATTTTTTAATCCCCCTCCCCTCCCTTCCCCTCTCCTAGTACCTCCTCCTTCCTCCCTCTCACCCCCTTGAGGATCCTTTTGTGTGAATGCCAAACCTCCCTCTGAGTCCAGTGAGGGTTCAGGACTGAGTGGCACAGCACTGAGCTCCTTCTTGGGCTCCCCATTAGTATGGAAACTCTGTTATGACTGTTAATCCCTTGCCTCTAAGGATCCTACTGCCTGGAACCTTTCTTCCCTGTGATCCATGCTAGACTTTGGAGGGTCACTGACATGCCAACCCTTGTGCAGGTCAAAGTCCAATTCTGGTGGCTGCAACCAACTTGTGTGGAGTATCTTGCATATCATTGGTCCTCCCCATCTTTAGGTTCTTATGTTCTTGCTGCTCCCTCTTCCTCAAGGTTCCCTGAGATTTAAGATGAGGAGAGATTTGACTGGTCTGGTTCCAGGTGATTAATGTAGGGAGACTGACCCCCTTGACTCACAGCAGGTCCAGATTCTTCATACTCTCAAATCTCTTTTGGACTTTTGCTTTAGATAAACACATAATCCTCTTGGAAATCGACCTTCAGCTCTTCCCTTCCAAATTCCTATGGGTGAGAGCCTTCTTTGTGGGTCATATTATCCAAATGAAGAACAGTTCACTAATTGAGCTAATCTCTCAAACAATAGCCACCATTTTGCTGTCTGCAATCTCTGCGCTCAACTCTTTAAGTTTACCATTGCATCTTTCCCCATCAAACTTCACTGTTTTTACTGATTTCTTGCTTTTTTTTCATCATAACTCAAAACAAGAGTGTTAAAAAAAGAGTCATGCCACACTATCAAGGCTACATTGTCTTGAAACTCCTCAGACAATGGAATTTTATTTCAGGCAAGTTTATAGGAAGAGTGCAAAACTTGATAGAATTCTCTGCCAACACATCCCTCCATTTGCCCTTTGTCAAGTTTCCAACAAAGTTTCTATGCCCCTCTGGACCACCACAAGCTGGACTTCTACTGCTTGTACCTCTCACAGCATTACTCTTTTTCAAGTTCTCACAAAAAGGATCCTTTTGACCCCATCTGCAAGATACAATGGTTTTCCAAGCACCAAATCCAAACTTCTCCATATTTCTGCCAACAAACAATTCCAAAGGCATATCAACTTTATCACAGTAATGGCTATACTTTTTTACTTAGTACCAACTTTTCTCAGCCTCACACAACACTTTTTGGTACTGGGTTCACAGTCTCACAGCAATGTCCTACATCTCTGGTACCAATTTCTATACCAGTTTCTCTTCTCTCAAACTCAAGTAATGAAAAGGGAGAAAAGATTTATTTGACTTAAACTTCCAGAGGGGAGATATAGTCTGCTATGGCAGAAAAGGCATAGCTGGCTACCAGAAGCTGGAGGTGGGCTAAGTCACTATAGACATCACTGAAGCTAGCTCAAGAGAAAACTTGCTAATTCAAGCAGGGCAAGGGCTATTTAACCTCAAGGTCCACCTCTATGATTGCCTTCTTCCAGCAAGGTTGTACTTCCTAAAGGTGCCATGACTTTCCCAAACTAAAGATTCAAACATAGTAGCCTGTAGGGGACAACTCAAATTTCAAACCATAACAACAGAGAAATCCAGGATGATTTCCTCTATCACCTTTGGGGCTCTAGAGCCACAAACAGAGCCCTGTAATACATACACATGAATACATACAGACACACACAGACATATGTATTTAAAAAAAAAGAATAAGTCCCACAGACTACTGAAAAGTATGTGTATTATGTTGTGGTTGGGAGGAATGTTCTGCAGATGGTTGCCTAGTATGTTTGATGTCTGATGTTAATTCCACTGTTTTGTTTATTTTTGTCTATATTACCTACTTATTGGTGAGAATGTGATGGAGTCACGGTAATAGTTAGATATATAAGTCTCAACTGGACAATTTTTGGATGTACCTGGGAAGAAATGATAGCTAAGTCAAGCTCTAAGGAAGCCTACAAGAAAGATATGGGAAAATGAAGTGGATGATACGTAGGACCATTCCCTGGGCGAGTGGATAAACTGAAGCTAGGTGGTTGGATAAATTTGGCATAGTTTGGCATTCTTTGGCAGTTTTGCTGTCTGGCAAATGAGGGTTGCTCTTGTTTTAGCAGTTCATGTGGATATGATGTGGTCAGTTTTCTTGTTTCCTGGTGTTGGCATGAACTCTTCTTCCAAGCTGGACTAAGAGCTGTAACCAAAAATCAAAAGAAAGAATAAGACCCCTGTGTTCCTCTAAGCTCTTTGGTCATGAATTTATTTGCAGTATGCACTCAAACTACAATTATTTGGAGGTTAATCTGTGAATTAATACCTAGTAGTATAAATTTTATAAAACTGGCAGTATCTCTGTATGGTGCACATTATGTTTAGAATTATAATATTTTCATGATATACTGTGCCCTTGATCAGTCTGATGTGTCCTTTATTTCTTCTGACTAATTTTAGTTTGGAGTATATTTTGTCAGATTTTAAGATAATGACACCTGTTTAAATCCTGATTCCATTTGCTTAGAATACATTGCCCAGCAGTTCACTGTAAGGAAATGTCTGGTTTTCATGATAAAATATATTTTCTGGAAGAAGCAAGAAGGATCCTGTTTTATGGTCCAGTATGTTTATTTGTGCCTTTTGGTTGACCAGATTATTAATATTTAGAATTGTTATAGAAAAGTATGTATTAACTGTAATTTTGTTGATTTTGTAGTTATTGTTTACTTAGTAGTTTTTTGATTAACATCTGTCCTTGGGCCTTTATTTCTCCCCCCAAAAAATACTCCATGAATGTGCTTATCCTTCTCATTTTAGTATACAGTATGCCTTCTAATACTCTCTGTATGTTTGGCTTAGGTTCAAAAATTTCTTTGACCTTTTTTTCACTTGGACAGTTTTATTTCTCCTTCAGTTGTGAAAGATTATTTGGTTTGGCATAGTATTCTGAGCTGACAGTTGTGGTCTTTCAGAACTTGAAATACATATTTCCAAATCATTCTGGCTTTTAGAGTTTTCATTAAAAATCTGTTGCTATTCTGTGTGTGATTTTTTCCCTTCTTTACTACAGCTTTTTTTGTTCTGCATACTCAGTGTTTTAATTGTAATGTGATATGGGTTTTTATCTGGCCATGTCTACTTCATACTCTGTATGCTTTTTGTACATTTATCGGTACTTCTTTTCCTACTAATCAAGGGAAATAATGGAAAAATTTCTTCTATGATTTCGTCAAAATTATCTTGATTCCTTTGGTCTTGCATTTGCTTCTGTGCCTATACTTTCTAGATTTGGTCTTTTCATGTTATCCCAAAGATCTTGCATATTCAATTCATGCATTTAAAAAAATAACATTTTTTGAATGATCCAATGCCTCTTTCCTGTCTTCAAGCCATAGCATCTTGTACTTTGCATGATTTATTTTATTTGTAAACTTTCCACTGAAGTATTTTGTTGACTTCTTAAATGTTTTCTATTCAGTTTCATTTCAGTTTTTTTCTTCAGCACTTCTATTTCTTTATTGTATTCTAATTTCTTAGTCAGAAGTGACTTCCCTTTTTTTATTCAGTTATATGTATGTGTTCTCTTGGAATTCATTCAGTTTATTCCTATCTTCTTTAAATTGATTCTGGCATTTGTTTCTGTCCTCCTTGAATTCTGTGAACATATTTGTAATTGTTTTGTGAAATTCTCCTTATGAAATTTTGTCTAAGTGTCTCTTACTAAGGTGTCATAATTGATACAAGTGTTAACTTGAGGGCTGAGGGATTGAGCTTTGGAAACATTCATAAAGAATTGATAATTCAGTTAATCCCCAATGATCAAGCATGCAGAAGATTGTCTAGTTGATAGCAAAGCTCCATCCATGATGGGTGGGACTAATCCCTGGGCAGGAGAAAGATGGAGGCAATTGGTTGTGAAAACTGGCATCCTTTGGTGTACTTTGCCAGTCATTCTGGTGTGGCAAGTAAGGTTTGTATATAAGATTTCTCAATCCTTAGTGATGGCATGAACTCTGCCGCCAATCTCAACAGTGAACTGTTAAGTGGATTATGATAAGAGAAAACAAAATCTATTTGCTCTCTTACAAAATGTTAGATAATGAATTAATAGGCAGTAATTCAGAATGCTACATAAGGATTACTGTTGTACAATCTGTATTTTTTTGGATGAGAAATATTGTCTTCCCTGTAGCTTGGAGTTTTGCATTGGATCATGCACATGTGGAATTAGTCTGCTGGTTGAGTCTTCCTGAAATATCTGGCTTGAGTGAGAGATTGGAACTATGCTTGTGTTTCCTGAGTTTAGGTGGCCTTACCTTGTTTGGATCATGCATGGAGTTTTGTCAAGGGAACACTCAGTACTAATTCATGGTGAGGCAGGTAAAATGATTTTCACTTAAGTGGAGATGTGTGGCCTCTGACCTCTTGAAGAGGATATATGTGGTATAAGGTTCCTGAAAGTGGGATTCTCTTGCTTGGCTCTTCACCTAGAATGATGGGGTCTGTAGTGTCAGAAGTCTAGGAGAAAGTGTCTGAGTTCCAGGTTGTGGGTCTCATACCTCATACAGGAATAGTCATTGTCTTATGAGTCTTGACAGGAAGCTAAAGATGGTTGAAGAAATATGATCACAAGTCAGACTTATTGATTTGGTAGTAGTCATAATGGGTAAGAGACACCAGCATTAGAAATAAAAATCCAATAGATATATACGATAAATGGATTCAGATGTATGCTCAGACTAAACAAGACATTTCTTTTTTACCCCACCCCCACTTAAGGAATCATTCCAGAGACCAGGGTGGAATGAATGTAAAAGCAGAAGATGGGGAGAAAGGCCATGAAACACTGTCTTTGGAGCACAACACAATTGACACAAGTATAATGTCACAGCAGCTATGGCCACTCTCACTGCATTGCAGGAGACTCTTCCTGTTAACAGTCAAGCATGCGGATCAGGGGGGCTCTCAGGGTTCTACCTTCTCCTGCCAAACTATTGATTCCTGAGTTAGTGACTTCACTAGTGCACCCACTTAGGAATGAACTATGTTACAATGGTTACTTCCAAACCCACTGTCTCACAGAGGATCCTGGTAAGACACAGTTGGTCTCTAAACAAAAAGACATAAATGTGATAAAGATGCCTCTAAGCAGAATAGGGGTCATGACAGAGCAGACAGGAAAAGAGGGTGTTCTAGTAACTAAAGCATAATATACATATATGAAATTATCAGAACAACTTCAATAAAATGTAATAAAATTCAATATAAGTGTCTCTGCTTACTGCACCCACAAAAAATATGTGTAAGAGAAATGGGTTATGGATAATTGGTCACAGATACCTGACCACACTACTTGGTCAGAGTTCCCACATATCCAGCAGGAGTCTGAAGAAGGACATAGGAATATGGTTGCATATTCCAATTTCATACAGGGTAGGTTGGAATCTCCATAGGTCTTAGTGAATGTTTTGAGGTTGTAGAGGGAAAATAGAACCCAGACATACCTTACTTAAAACCAATCAGAAACTTCAGAAGCCTGAAAATGGTTGAGTGAATATGAAAGAGGACTGTACGTCTCTGACCCCACTCTCAGTCAGTCAGAGTCTCTGTACATCTTAATAGATGCATTGAGATGTGAAAGAGAATAGGGACTAAGGTTATATATTGGATCTTTCCATGAGTCAGAGAACCTGCTGGTACTCTTGGCAGCCGTCTGGAGGCAAGCAGTATGAACTGTGTTCATAACCAACATAGACTTCTTCAGAAGACTACACAAAAGATTTCAGCAATTGCCCTGATGCCTGAAGATAAAGTTTCAGCAAAATGTTTGAAATGGTTCGGGCCAGATATTTTGCTATCACAGGTGATGGTGAACTCTATATGACTCTGTAAATATTTCTACCATGGCTAGAAGAACACTGTCCCAGGTGACTTTGCAGAAGAAATACTGTAACTGGTGACAAAGCAATGATAAACATATGTCTTAATGACTCTGATTCACAATAAAGAGCAATGTTATGATTGTTCCACAATAAAATTGTTATTGGGCCAAATGCCCCTTTCCAGGTTATACAAGCAGGGTGTTCAGACTCACTGAGTGGTTGTCGTGGTTTGATATGTAAGCTGTCTCCTGCAGACTCATGTATTTCAACCTTTAACTGTTTGGGAAGGTCATGGCTCCTTTAGGAAATAAAACCTTGCTAGAGGAAGGCAGAGACAGGGGATGGGTTTTGACTTTGTTTAATCTGACCCTGTTTCAATTAATAATTCTTCTCTTGCAGTTGATAGTTTTACAGCTCAAAGCTCTATGATAGATTTGACTTACGATGCCTCCATTTTCTGCCACGATACACTATATTATTCTTGTGGAACCATAAACTGAATAAATCTCCCTTTCTTCACTTAAATTGCTGTTTAAGCAACTTAACAGCAACAGAAAGAGTAACTGATACAGTGGGTCAGCTGGCAGGTATTCTTATGTGCTCTTCTCTTGACCGCTTTTAGTAGTGGTGTTGAACTAGTAACAAAGAAATAAGCAACAGGTAGTAGAGTGGTTACAGACAGCAGAGTGGTTATGAGCACAGATGCAGTAGGGATACTTAGAAATTAACAGGCTGAGCTCTGAAAGTGGCAAGATGGAAGGAAAACTGAGAATAGCTAGGGCAAGAAGAAGGGTAACAGAGACAAATGACTGGGACTAAATAAACTGAAGTAACTGTGAGAGCCAGAGAAGATATACTTCAACTCTGGTTTCTGGAAGACTTCCAGAGAGCTGCCAAGTCTTCATGGCCAAAATCTTAGACACTTCAGGTATTGCAACTATTCTGTATGTTGCTGATAAATTCACAATCAAATGACTTATGGGGGAACAAGGGTTTTATTCTTGGCTTATGGTTGTCAGGTAATAATACCCCACACCAATACCAGGAGCTGAGCGAACTGGCCACACAAAATCTGCAGGACTTCTGAAAGAGGAATAAGCTCCCTCACCAGACAGCACATCTGACAAACATGCCGAAGTCAGCTCTTTCCACTCTATCTACTTGCCCAGGAATGATACTACCCACCATGGGCAGGATCATCTCATCATTAAAGCAATCTCCTTCAGGCTTGCTCAGGGTCGAATTCAACTACTAATTCTTTACAAATTGCCTTCAATTGCCAAGTTGACACCAGACGTTGTCTACCACATGAAGCTAGGAAAATAGCACAGACTGACAGATTGTGGTCAGACCCAAGAAATGTTGATATCTAGCTTCACTTAGAAGCTGTAACATCAGTTTCGGCCAAGGGATGAGAAATTCTTATTTCCTAGGTCTTCATAAGAATTGTAATGCTTACAGAATAAAGGTCTTCGTATCAGAGGCCTGTACAAGAGTTGTAACACTAGAGGTCTACTGGTGCCCACGCCAGCTTACTATAGTCACTTGCTGATAAATATTCAGTGAGTCAAAGCTGTCAGAGAAGACCAGCATTGGAAAAGCTTTTCATTTACTACTTAGTATTTCTATTTGGGGATGGAAAAGGATTCAAGCTGGGTCAACTATTAGCAATCTTTTAGGTATGTATTGTAGATGTCCTTATCATGCAAACACTTTTCTAGTGCATGTGGTTGGTTTGTATCTTACTATAAATGTTTAAGACTTTCTATTAACATCTTTCTGTTTTCTGAGCAAAGAGAAGTTTAGAAGTGCTGTGGAGTTAGTGTCTCAAGAACTAGTAACATATGGGAACTGAAGGAAAATTGTGTCGTGCCAGAGACAGAATGAGAGTTCTATACTTTCTTCCTCAGTTCACCCTAAAGCTTTGTGTTGCCTGCTTCATAAACCTTTATGTCCTACTTCTCCCTGTCTCACATCACTGTGGTCTCTTCCTAAATTATTTGAATTTACATCCTAATCTTACAATCTACTTCAGAGAATTCCATTTAATGCAAAAGCTCTGCTTAAATGTGGCTTTTGAATTTCAAGAGACAAAAAAAACTACATTTTCACAGATTCTTATTTGCCATTTGCCCACCTCCCATGAGCACAATTGTTTATTATTTTCATTTTTGTTAGCATATAAAAACAACTTCATTGTATTTCCACATATATATCATCATCATACTTTGCTCTTCTTTGCCCTCCCCTCTACCTTTCCCCATCTTCCTCCTTTTATTTGACTCCTTCATCCAGGCTATTTACCCATTTTGCTTTCTTGTCATATATATTCTATATCCTCTCATGTTTACTCCCATCTTTCTTTACAACACTTTCTCTCCTCTAACTTTCTTTTCTTTTGTACTTTCATGACACAAAAATAGACACAGACATACACACAAACACATACACTCTACAGATTTTACATATAAAAGAAAACATAAAACATTGTCTTCCTAAGTATGCCTTATTTCATTTAACATGCTAATCTCCAATTTCATTATTTTTCCTGTGTATGTCATAATTTCATCATTTTATAGCTAAATAAAATATACACATCATGTTTTTCTCATCCATTCATCTGTCGATGAGCATATAGTCTGGTTCTCTATTTTAGCTAGTGTGAACAGTGCATTAATAATAATGAATATGGTAGCATTTCCCATGGAGAGAATTTTACTTTTCCATATCTCATTCTGCCTGTTTCTCTTTCTCATTGACCTGATCCCTCTGTTTTCTTCCTTTTTGTATGTATTTAGAGTCAGGAAGCTGTACAGTGCTGACTCATACTAGAGCCTGAGGCACAAAAATAAGACCCCTCCCTAAAGATTTTTTAATGGAAAGGGGCTTGAGAGGTGGCTCAGGGGTTAAGCCTCTGCCTTGCAGTCAGAAGGTCCTGAGTTCAGATCCTAGACCCTACATATAGACGCCACACAGGGTGGGCGGAAGCGGGGGCGGCCTGAGTTTCTGGTCCTGATAGGGCATAGCCTGTGAATTCCAGGGCAGAGTAAATAAGGAGGAGGTTGAGGCACCCATGGTGGTTCTCGAATTCATCTGTGGTTCTACACACACACACACACACACACACACAGATGCACACACGCACAATTGAATAAAAAAAATTTATAAGACTTTTTAATGGATAAAGCGTTCCTAAAATTGGAATTTTAATATTATTGGAGCTGATTTGATCAAAGTAAAATTATGATAAATTATTTTTAGTTGTAAAAATAAATTGTTGTAAGTTTTGATATTTGTTGCAGTTAGTTTTTTTCTGTGAGATTATATATATAATATATATATATTTTAAAGGAGAAAGTAAGATTTATTTGGCTTATGGTTCAAAAGACTATGTAGCCCATTAGGGCAGGAATCAAACAGCAGAATGTATATAGCTAAAGGTAGAAGCAGGAGGCTGGTTCAGGTTATCAGCATGAGATGGCTGAGAGCACAAGAACAAACAAAGCAGAAGTAGGGCTGGAGCACCAAACCTCAAGGCCTACCCTTTGTGGTATCCCTTCCTCCAGCAAGGCACAACCTCTTAACATTGTCATGAACTTCCCAAACATTAACACCATTTAAGGATTCTAACACATGAGGTGTTCTTGGGGAGTGGGAAGTGGGGAGTGGGGGAATACTTACATTCAAATCTTGACCATATACATACTTTTCAATTTTAAGAATTTTTCAACTATTTTCTATGTTGGGAAAATTAAGCATCAAGAAATATAAAAGTATAAGACAGAAAAGTAGGAAAGAGACTACTTAAGGTTAAAAAAAGGAGAACTGTTAAAGAAAAAAGGAAAGAATAGTAAATATGAGGAAAGTACATGTATGAAAGAAATTCATTATTTGTATGCTATTTTTGATAAAATATAACAATACCAAAATAAAGCCAAGAAATGTTAATGTCATTTCAATTGCTGATAATAAAACACTAAAATTTAAAAGAATAAAATAACAAAAGAAGAAAAAAAAGATGCAGAGATAGCTCTGTCAGTAAATTGTGTGCCTTGAAAGCAGGAGGTCCTAAGTTCAATATTCAGAGCTCATATTAAGGGCTAGTAAAGGTGGCCAGTTTCGAATCTAGCACTGGGAATGCAAAGACAGGAGGATTTCTGACACTGCTTGGCAAGTTCCAGATGAGTGAGAGAACCTTTCACAAAAAGACAAATAAATAGCATGAATAAAATAATGTTGTAAGCTTTAATATGTGCAATCAGTATATGAGGAATGACACACAAGGTCTTCCTCTAATTTCCATATATAGCATGCACATGTGTATATGTACTGTCCCCTCAAAAACACATGTACACAAAAACACGTGTGCACATGCATACACACACATGCACACGCACATGGACGCACATGCACACATACATGCACGTACATGGTTTGAGCCAGGCATGGTAGCCCATAGCTTTTACTCCATTATTTCTGAGGGTGTCACAAGAGGATTGCAAATCCAAAGTCAGCTTGGGTTATGAAAGAATATCCATTCTATGAAAGAAGGAGAAAGGGAATGAGAAAAAGAGACAAAGGAGAGAAAGAAGGAGAAGAAGAGGAAGAGAAGGAAGAGGAGGAAAAGAAGAAATAATATTTAATGTTTGAGGTGCAGTTCAAGTGAAAAAGCACTTAACTTACATGCATGAGACTCTTGGTTTGGTCAACACACACACACACAAAACACACACATACACAATGGAAAATATGTGGGACCAACTTTTGTTTTTAGTTTAGTTTTTAGTTGTTACATGGTTTTTGGTTTAGTATTTAGTTGTAACATGGTTTAATCATTACCTTGTTATTATTTAAAATTCTGACATTTTGTTCATCCTGGATTATTTTCATTAATTTTTGTTGTAAAATATTAAGTAATTGCAATTCTTATCTAAATTTTTAAAAATTCTTTAATTTTGTGTCCAAAACCAGAACCTTATTTTCCTGACCTACATCAAAAGTTATGCTCTCATATGAGATCAAAGGAAGGGCTCGCTGCCAGCACCTTTTGTTATTTTATTCTTAGATGTCACAGAACTTGGATTTGCCATGCTTAGATTCTATTTATTCAAACAATTGTTGTTGTCAAGGAAGGAGAAATGCCTAATATGCCAATAAATAATGTAAGATAATATTCCGTGGAGTTTTTCTGGAACCCCATGGAATAAGGATGTAGCACTTTTGAGAAAACAAAACAAGAAATTGGAAAGTTAAAATTCATAATCTACTTGATAATACTTTCCAGATGGCAAATTCGTGAACCACCATGGACCGCCTCCACCTCCTCCTTGTTTACTCTGCCCTGGGATTCACAGGCTCCGCCCTACCAGGACCAGAAACACAGGCCGCCCCTGCTTCCGCTCGGCGTCTATACCTGAGGTCTAGGATCCGAACTCAGGACCTTCCCACCTGCAAGGCGGAGGCTTAACCCCTGAGCCACCTCTCCAGCCCCAAACTTCCTTCTTTCTTGAAGGCAGCAAGAGTTCTTGGAATTTTTTGTCCAGGTATGTCTTTGTCAGCAGTTAACAATCAAAACTCGAATTTATAAGAATGATAATGACTCTGACAAAAACATGGAACAATATGAAACTCTTGGAAGTAACTCTGAAAATGATATACTAAGCTCACTGAAGGAAGGAAGAACACTGAGGAAAGACTTAAGGATTTTGAAATGGGCAATTACTTTTTGAATAAGAGTCCAAAAAATTAAGAAAACAAAACCAGAACGCAAAGTACTGGTGAGTCTAGAATGTTCACCTGTAATCAAGCCAGCCAAGTCTCTCCCCATTCTAAACCTTAGGGAAGCTTGCAGAAGAAGGAGTAAGAGGCTAAAAATAGTGAGGTTCACTGTACGACAAGATACTTCACTCAAGACAAAGCTGCTTCAAACTAGGAAATCAACCGCAGTGACACTCAACTTTACCAGATCCACACAATGGTTGACATATCAACATGCCTCCACAGACTAGCAATGATCTTAGGAGAAATAATTTCAAGCAGTAACTCCTTAGGAGATAGGGCTAGACTTGTGAAGAGGTATGTGTGTATTAGTGGTCCATCCAAGGGAAGACCACTTGGTATGTCATAGGTGCCTTAATCCCAACTGGAACAGATGATATAGAGAGAAACTTGGTAGCCAGAGAACATGATGGTCAGGAGGGCAGGAGGAAATGGGTTGGAAACATGAAGGGGAAAGGGGGACTGAGAAGGGAGGGAAATTAGGAGGGGGGAAGGAGGGAGTAAGAAGGAGTAAGGATACCTACTCATTGTGCTTACTAATTTTATTAAATAATAAAAGAAAAAAAGCAAAAATAGGTAAGTGTGTTTCATCAAATAAAAATCCTTTAAAATAGCTATGAAAACAAATCTCAACACAATGATAAGACAGCCTACGTAGTTGCAGAAAATATTTGCAATCTATTTATCTGAAAATTGAGTCGTGTCAGAATACATAAGCATATTTAAGAGCAACCAAAATCATCTAATTAAAAACTAGATAATAAAATTTTCAAAAGACATACAAATCAAGAAATATTTTAAAAGTTCAATGTTCTTTATCCTTGGGCAAATGAATGAGACATTCTGCCACCTCAGTTAGAATGGTTACTATTAAATGGACAAAAGATTGAAAAGACTGTGAAGGACAGAGAACCTTTATATATTGCTGAAAAGAATGTAAATTAGTGAAGTCATTATAGAAAACAGATGGCGTTTCCTCAAAAAGTAGTTCAACATATGATCTAGCAATCTTGCTATTGAGAGTAGATTTTTTTAATCTTTTTAAAAAAAACATTTTTTACTTTTCTAGTTTTACAAACATAATGAATGGTAGTCCTTGCCTTCCCTCCTTCCCCCCTCATCCCTTTCTTCCTTCCTCTCCCTCCCTCTTTTTCCTTCACCAATTCAACAGTTAAAAGATCCCCAGATGATGGCATGGCTTTAGAAAGTTGAAGAAGCTTTAGTAATGGATTTCACTGAGGAAAGTGAGTCTCTGGAAGTGGACCTGAAGGGTTTATAGCAAAGCCTCACTTCCTACTCGCTCTCTGCTTCATGGCTGTGTGAATACAAATCACCTTTCCTGCCATCATAAACCAACTTTTCTTTCTTTGAGTTTACTTTTGCCAGGAACTGAATTCATCACAGAATCAAGCAAAGTAACTAATACACATCACTTTACTTCCACTGTAAGCCTGACTGAGTGATAGTGTCAAGTCCCTGAGAGTTTTCCCTCCCTTCTTATTGATGTCTAATTTGTCATGAAGTCTAGCTGATTTTTGTTTCCATGATATCTCTCAGATCTGCCTATTTCTCAGTATTTATTAATACTTTAGTCCAAAGAACAATTATTATCCACTTGGATTTTGCAATAGCTTTCTAATTGACTTCCTTTTTCTGTGATTACTCCTCTAATAACCCATTCTTTTCAGAGAAATCTGAACAATGGAAGTGATTATGTTCTACCCTCTCTACTTGCTTAAATATTTCAGTGATTTCCCATTGTTCTTAGCATAACATCAAAGTCCTAAATTTGGCCTGTCAGGTTCCGTGTCACCTTGCCTTTGCTGTCTTTCTGCCCATGTCCCATGTCCCATGTGCTCACTGTATATGTGTCACATTAGCCTTATATTATGTAGTTCTAAATAGTCTAGATGCCTTCCCAGTTTAGACTGCTATATTCAGGTCCCTGTTCCTTATTGCTCTTTAGTTAGTGAATTAGTTACCTTTCTTATTAGTTCCAGTTAGTCTTCTATTGCTAATAAAAAATACAACCAAGCAATTTAAGGGAAAAAGGAGTTTATGTGCTAAATTATGATTTTTGGTTCTATTTCAGCAATATAGCAGGAAAGTTCATACCAACATCAGAGTTTGAGGGAATTGGTCACATCATATTTACACAAAAAGTTGAGAGAGGTATAGTTTCAAGTCTGCTAGTCTGGCAAAACATTGAACTAGCTCTTTCCATTTTATCCATGTGCCCAGGGAATAGATTCAGTCAATGGGCTGGGTATTCCAACATCAGCTAGGTAATCTCTCACAGGCTTGCCTTAGTTAAACAGGTCTTCACAGATGTGTCCAAACGTTCAATCTTCAGTCATCAAATTGACATCTGCAACTAACTGCCATAACATTACTATGACAAAATACTTGATACGAGCAAATTAAGGAAGGAAAAGCTTATTTTAACTCATAGCTTTAAAAGGGTAACATATTTGGAAAAGCATGGTGGCAGAGATGAGAGGTAACTGGGTTCATTGCATCCAGTCAGGAAGCCGAGCATAGACAGGAAGATGGACTGGTCTATAAATCCTCAAAGACTTCTCCCCAGTGACCCACTTCTATGAGCCTCTACTCCTAAGTGGTCCACAGTCTTCCAAAGTAGAACCACTAGTTTGGTATCAAGTGTGTAGGCTCACAAGTCTACCTGGAACATTTCACATTCAACCCATAGTATTCCGGCGGTGTCCCCACAGACTCATGATGATCTCACAGTGTGAAATGTTTTATTCCAGTCTCAACACTGTTCATTAGTACAAAGTCTCTTCAGAGACTCAAGATAATTTCTTAACTGTGAGCCCCTGTAAAATCAAACAAGTTGAATTTTTTGCATATGTAATAACACAAAATAAAAATACCTATTTTGTGTAGGGAGCACAAGGAGAGATTGGGCCAAAGCAAGACCAAAATGGAAGTCTCACCCCTTTAGGACTGCTACTTACAGCACCTACAGGAGATCTGGCTCTATTATGCCTTCAACTTCCCTCAGTGGACATCCCATATTGCTGATATTTTATTTATCCATTGCCACTTAGGTTTCATCTTCCCAGCTTCATGCAATGACCACTCAGGACTTCTTTGAAGAGATTCTGACCCTATCACACACCGTTTGGCTGGAACCCTACTGTAAATTATCATGCCTCTTCACTCTTGCATCTCTTATACCTGAGAAACTGGTACCATGTGGACAACACTGCCAGGCTCTGCTGCCAACTTGTAATAAAAGTTGGTCTCCTTGAACCACAACTTTAAAAGTCTCTGAGTGCATTTGAGGCAGAATGTGGGGGAAACACATCCCTCCTTGTCTATTTTGGAGCCAGAAACTCCTGTGGTAGCATTCTTAGTTTAGGTTCTCTTCTTTCAAAAAATTTGCGTTTTCACAAGTTGGAAATCTCAGTGGGTAGAATCGTGTCCCCATGATGTCTTCTCTGTTGTCTTAGTGCAGAACATTATATTTCGGTTTAATGAGGCTTATTTATTTAACAAGTATAGTTGCTTTTTCTGTACCCACCATATCTACAGCTTTAACACATTTACATGCAGTATATTTTCAAATCATTGTACTCTACCTGTTGCTATCATTCACCTTAGACTTGAATAAGAGCAGTGTAATAAATTTGACACAACCTTGGTGAATTGAAACTCCATGAAAAAGAAAAAGATAACCTATGTTAAATATTCTACAAAACTAACTTACTGACTAGAATTTTTGTCATCTCATGTAGAGCTAAGTGTTGCCTATTCAGATCCAGACTATTTTTGACTATCTTTGAACATCTATTTCTCTTCCACCTCTCTGTCTCTGTGTGATCCAATATTCTTATAATGATCAGGTAAAAGATTTTATGGATTGTACAGACTGGTAGCTTCCACTAATCTGAAGATTTAAGAATATTATCAGATAACATTTCAGGCCTGTAACAAAGTGCCGCAGACCAGAGTCGCGGCCTCGAGACTAGGGCTCCCCAGGACCGGGTGGAGAACAGAACACACGCGGCTCCCTCTCCTCCGAGTGAATCCTGAACCCGTTTATTGAAACTTTCATGACAACTTTTATACAGAAAATTTTGGGGTAAAGAATGTTGCACCTACAACAGACATATAATTTTTTAGTCAGCAAAAATCACCTTCAGGGTGGACATTTTTTCAAGAACCTAACCCATTGCTTCAGGGCAGAGGCACTTAACAGAAACATTCTCTCAGTATTTCCAAACTTATCTAATCTATAGTGCTTCACCGGATAGCTATGGGGCTGAGCCCACATTTTAACAGAGACTGCTTTCTTTTAAAATACAGAGGCAGAATGTTCTCCTATTGAATTTAGCAAGGAACATATTTTACAATTAACTATAGGAATCCTCAATACCCCATAAGTCCCAGCATGAGCTTTGGCTGTTGTCCTCTCCAGGTTGATACTCTCAGTCAGGCAGGTCGACATAGGCACCAGGCATGGCAGCAGGTTCTAACTTGGGAAGATGTATGCAGCTCATGTAGTCTCTACTATCCAAGCTTAAACTACATCTCTAAGGGGGGGTGCCTTGACTTGAATACTCAAGGCCCATAAGCTATAGCTGGTTCTGTCGATGGAACACTGAGGTATGCACTGAAGAAAACACTTAAGCAACATAATTATTAAAAGAATAACTTCTATGATAGCATCCTTCTATTCCTTTAATAGTAAGGTTGCTTATGTCTTCCTTTGAGGAATTCCAGAAGCGTATTGCCATCAGTTAGATGACCCATCTGTGAACCATGCATACTCCAAACCTGGGGTCCAGTCAGGCCCCATATGCCGAGGGTGTCTCTTTCGAGGGTGTCTCTTTCGGGGCAGAGGCGATCATTGGTGGGAGTGCACTCAGATGGTCCATCTCTGTGATTTCTCATAAGAGTGCTGTTTGGGGTAGGAAAGACACGGCCCCCTTTGCTTCTGACATGGATTCTCCCAGTTTGGATTGCAAATACCATCTCCAGGGGCAGTCTTGGCATCTAGACTTTCTGGCATGATGGTCTCTCCCTTGGCCTTCAGCCAGGGTAAGAGGGTATCACAGTTTCTTTTAAGGTTCTGGTGGACTGAGAGCATAGTCTTGTACTTCTGGAATTTCTGAGTTAGTACGTAGGTGGGAATTTTACCCACCTATGTTTTAAGACTCTAGAAGTTATTCTCTAATTTCCTTAAAATCAGTGCACACATTCTGATTAACAAGTCTACTTATTGTAAATGACTAGACATGAAATTTCTATTTAGTATTTGACTGAAACTTAAAAAGCAGGCTTCTTCTCTAGAACAGAGAGCAGGAAGCTAGTTCCAAAAAACCCTAAGAAAGGGCACTCCTAAATTCCAGAAGGATTCTTCCTGCCAGAGGCAAAACTTGAATTATCCCAAACAAAACCTAGGTAAAAATGCTTAGCACCTGTCCATGGGCTTTATTGTGGCATACCGAGAAATTCCTAGCACTTGCCCATGGGGTTACTGTGACCTTCCCAGGGAACAGGCTTTAGGCCTGAACTGGGAAGAAACACCAAGACCTGACAATTCCCATATTTTTCCTTATTTCTCTAAAATAAAGCCATGTCCTTATCCCAAAACATGTTACTTTGAATCCACCTTTTCCAAACTGAGACATATTCTACCAGATTAGTTGGATAGGAGCGCAGCAACAAAGATTTCCTCATTTTGTTGCAACCTGTCTAACAGGTGTTTCCACCCACGTATTTTGAAAGTGTCTCCATTTATGACTTTTTTTGGCTTTGTTTCTATAAAACTTGAAATCATACTGGAATTTGGGGTAGCAAGAATCTGCTTTGGTAAGCCATAGTTACTCATATCTGGCTCCAGAATATACTCTTATCTTTGAAGTGAAAGCTGTGCTTGTATAAGCATCCTGAATACTCTGGCCAAAACACCAAGACAATATATTACCTTAAAATTACTTCTGCCTAAGAAATTAATTCACTTACTTTTGAATATAGTGTTTTTCAATTTGTCAGGATACAGAATACAGTTAAATTCTTTGTTAGACTCTAGCATGAATGCTCTCTAGCCCAGTTCCTGAAATAATCTTTCTTCCTCTTTGAGAACTTATGAACTAAACCTCCATTGTCCATTTATCTCTCTGGTTTCTTGCAATCTCTCAGTGCAATGGCACATTAAGCTACTTTTATTGCATTCTCAGCCTCTGCTAGTTTGGAGTTCCAAACTCTTCCACAACTCTCCTGAAAACCAGATTTAAAAGCCACAGGGTCAGGTTTACCAAATTGATTGCCTCACTTTTCAATATCAATTTTCTGTGTGAATTGCCTTTCTTATTGCTGTGGCAAAAAACATTTAAAAAACTAAAGAAAGGCATGATGGTAAAAGCATGAAGCAGTAGGTCACATTGAATTTGCAGTCAGGAGGCAGATAGTAGAGAAGAAATGGGATCACGGTACAAAATCTCAACGCCTAGCACCAGTGGCCCAATTCCTCAAATGAGTCTCCAGTCCTAAAGGTGTCTCAAACTTCCAAAATAACATCACTGGTTGAGAACCAAGTGTTTAAATATATGAATCTATGAAAGACAGTTCAAATCCAACAACCTTTAGTTGTAGTTTCTGATTCCACAGACTAAATTGATATGAATCATCAAAAATAGAGTAGTTCCAGACAAGACTGTCCACTCTCACCACTTCTATTCAATATTGTACTTGAAGTCTTAGCTGAAGCCATAAGAGAAGAAAGGGACATAAAAGGGATTCAAATCGGCAAGGAAGCTCCTGGAACTAATTGAGAAGTTCAGCAGGGTGGCAGGATACAAAATAAATGTACAAAAATCAGTGGCCTTCCTATATGCCCAGAATGAAAGAAGTGAAAAAGCCCTGAGAGAAACAATCCCATTTACTATAGCCCTTAAAAAAATGAAATACCTTGTCATAAACCTAACCAAGGAAGTAAGAGACCTTTACGATGAAAACGTCAAAGCCATAAAGAAAGAAATTGCAGAAGAAACCAGAAGGTGAAAAGACCTCCCATGTTCCTGGACTGGCAGAATCAACATTGTAAAAATGACCATCTTACCAAAGGCAATATATAAATTCAATGCTATACCAATTAAAATCCCAAAGCAATTCTTTAAAGAATCTCAAAATTCATATGGAGGCACAAAAGACCCAGGAGAGCAAAGACAATCCTGAGTAACAAAAACACTGCTGGAGGTATCACCATACCAAACCTTAGTCTATACTACAAATCCATAGTTATAAAAACAGCTTGGTACTGGCTCCAAAATAGACACACAGATCAACGGATAAGGATTGAAGACCCAGATATAAGCCCACACAGCTACAGCCATTTGATCTTTGACAAAGGGGTCCAAAAAAACCAATGGAAAAAGAACAGTATCTTCAACAAATGGTGCTGGCAAAACTGGATATCCACATGCAGAAGATTAAAACTGGACCCATACTTGTCACCATGTACAAGAATTATTTCAAAATGGATCAAGGACCTTGATATCAGGCCAGAGACTATAAAAACCATAGTTGAAAGGGTAGGGAACACCCTGGAGATGATTGGGCTAGGCCAACAGTTCCTAAACAGACATCCAATGGCACAGTCACTGCTACCAACTCTCAACAGTTGGGATCTTGTGAAATTAAAGAGCTTCTGTTCAGATAAAGAGATTGTAAGATGAGCTCAAATGCAACCCATAGAATGGGAGAAACTCTTCACTAACCATATATCCAGTGTGCACAAAGAACTTAGAAAATTAAACACCAAGGAAACCAATGGCCCAATTAAAAAATGGGCTCTGGAACTTAAAAGAAACTTTACCAAAGATGAAATTAAAATGTCTAACAAATATCTTAAAAAATGCTCCACATCCTTAGCCATCAGGGAAATGCAAATCAAAACTTCCCTGAGATATCATCTCACCCCGGTCAGGATGGCAAAAATCCACAACACAAACAACAAATGCTGGAGAGGATGTGGAGAGAGGGGAACTCTCCTACATTGCTGGTGGGAATGCAGGCTCATACAGCCACTCTGGCGAGCCATCTGGAGATTCTTAAAGAAATTAAAAATTGAAATGCCATATGACGCTGCTATTCCACTTTTGCGAATAACCCCCCATACAGCAAAAATTCACCTCGATAGCACAAGCACGACCATGTTCATAGCAGCACTGTTTACAATAGCAAAATCATGGAATCAACCCAAATGTCCAACAGTTGATGAGTGGATAAGGAAAATGTGGTACATCTATACAATGGAGTACATCAAAAATGATGAATGAATGGAATTTGACAGGAAATGGATGTTATTAGAAACAATTATATTAAAACAGAAAATTAAGCACCATATGTACTCCCTAATAGGTGGATCCTAGTACCAAACCCACTTGGAGACACTCAAGGATAAATCTCTGTAATACCTACAGTAATTGTAAGTAATATGAACAGGAGGAATGTAGTAGGAGGGCCACACCAGAAAGAAGGAGAGAGGGACCATGTTATAGCAGAGAAAAGAGGCCACCATCAGGGACTGCAAATGAGTAATGAGACATCTGGCTAAGTTCACAGAGTTTCGTTCCTGATCATTTCGAACTGATGGGGTATGATCTCACCAGAAGGAGAGGGCATATAGTAACCATTTTGCAAATGGGCGATTGACCTCTCCCTCACTGCGGTTTCCTATTTTATTACATTTACCTTTGAATATACCCTTATAACAAGACTCTAGTTTAACAGCTTTTTATCTCTGTCCAGGGGGTGACATACAATACCTATCAGGATGGAGTGAAGGGCATTGCAGGAGCAGCAAAACTGGAAAAAAAAAAAACCCAATAAACCATAATCCAGAACATCAGAGACTCTATATCAACCACCTGAAACTAGGCCACCCTAATCTCTCCCCATCCAGAAGCCCAGGGAAATTTGCGGAAGAGGGGGCGGTAAGACTGTAAGAGCACAAGGATGGGAGGAGCAATGATATGCAAGATACTCCACACAAGTTAGGGCGGAAGCAATCATAATTGGAATTTGCATGCCCTGCGCAATGTCCAACACACTATTGACCCCTCAAATTCTAGCATTTGGTGAAGGCACTAAGATCCTTGGAGGCAAGGTATTGATAGTCACAGTAGTGTTCCTATGCTTAAGGGGAACATAGGAAAGCGTTCTGGGAAATGCCACTGGGTCCTTGCACCTCATCGGAGAGGAGGACCCAGAGGAGAGTTTGGCATGCACATTAAAGGATGCTCCAGGGATGGAAGGGGGAGGGAGGGGAAGGGGGCACAGGGCGGTGGGAGGTTGGAGGGAGGTAGGGGATCAGTGTACCTGTTAAAGTTGTATGAGTAGAAAAAAAAATAGAGTACTTCCTAATTCAGGGCATTTGTCAAAACTGTAACCAAGTAAAGATGAAATTAGAATTGTTTTCCTACTAAAATATCATCTCTTCTGACATATCTTCGTTTGTATATACCTTTTGTCTTCTTTTCTAGCTTTTGGTAAAGAATTATACAAAGAAAGTACTTACTAAGTAGTATTGAGTTAATGATTGTGAGGCTATTTCAATGGTGGGCTCTATGAGATTCTGGGTTTCATCCTAACTACACACAAAAAAAATTCTGTCCAAAATTGTCTAAGTCAGTGATGCCTGAGTTTTCCATGCAACCAAAGAGAGCAGTAGGTCTGGACATTTCAGAAACCTGCAAAGTATTGCTTTACTAAAAGTCATCAAAATCCACCCAAATCACCAATCTCACAGTAATTGTCTTGAAGGAGAACATCTTAAAGGTATCCAAGGAGCAGAATTACAAAGAATAACAGTCCAAATAATTCGAATAGGACATGAATAACCACTTGAATTAACTTAGAGAACGGGCAGAAATAAAGTGCTGAAAGTCAAAAAAAACCAAAACCAGCTGAATGATAGAATGAATGAAGACAATTCAGGATATGAAAATGGAATTCAGATTGAAATGCCATATGACCCTGCTATTCCACTTCTGGGAATAACCCCACATACAGCAAAAAATCACCTTGATAGCACAAGCACGACCATGTTTATAGCAGCACTGTTTACAATAGCAAAGTCATGGAATCAACCCAAATGTCCAACAGTTGACGAGTGGATAAGGAAAATATGCTACATCTATACAATGGAGTACTACTCAGCCATCAAAAATGATGAATTAATGGAATTTGCATGGAAATGGATGTCATTAGAAACAATTATATTAAGTGAAGTATCCCAGACGCAGAAAATTAAGCACTGTATGTACTCCCTAATAGGTGGCTCCTAGTACCAAACCCACCCAGCCCACCTAGAGACACTCAAAGATAAATCTCTGTAATACCTACAGTAATTGCAAGGATTATGAACAGGAGGGATGTGGTAGGAGGGCCACACCAGAAACAAGGAGAGAGGGGACATTTTACAGCAGAGAAAATAGGCCTCTATCAAGGACTGCAAGTAAGTAATGAGACATCTGGTTAAGTTCACAGACTTTCCTTTCTGATCACTTACAACTGAGGAAGTATGATCTCACCAGAAGGGGAGGGCATATAGTCTGACAGATAAAAAGTAACCATTTTGCAAATGGGCGATTGACCCCTCCCTCACTGTGGTTTCCTACTTTTATTACATCTACCTTTGAATGGGCTCTTATAACAAGACTTTAGTTTAACAGCTTTTTGTCTCTGGCCAGGGCTTGACATCCAATACCCATCAGGATGGAGTGAAGGGCATTGCAAGAGCAGCAAAACTGCAAAAGAAAATCAACAAACCATAATCCAGAACTTCAGAAACTCTATATCAATCACCTAGAACTAGGCCAGCCTAATCTCTCCCCATCCTGAAGCTCAGGGAAATTTGCGGAATAGGGGGCGGTAAGACTGTAAGAGCACAAGGATGGGAGGAGCAATGATATGCAAGATACTCCACACAAGTTGGGGCGGAAGCAATCATAATTGGAATTTGCATGCCCTGCGCAATGTCCAACACACTATTGACCCCACAAAGTCTAGCATTTGCTAAAGGCATCAAGATCCTTGGAGGCAAGGGATTGACAGCCACAGTAGTGTTCTTATGCTTAAGGGGAACACAGGATAGGATTCAGGGGAATGACACTGGGTCTTTGTATGTCATCGGAGAAGAGAGCCCAGAGGAGAGATGGCAGGCACATTAAAGGATTCTCCGGGGATTGGGGGGGGGGCACTGGGGGATGGGGAGGGAGGGTGAGGGGAGGGGGAGCAGGGGGGTCGGGGGGGAGGAGGAGGGAGAGAGGGAACCAGTGTACCTGTTTGTATGAGCGGAAGTAATAATAAAAAATGTTAAAAAAAAGAAAATGGAATTCAATGAAGAAAGAAATATTGAACAATGTTAACTGGAATAAAACAGGAAATATAAAATTCATTTAGCCAAGTTAATAGTTCAGTGGAAAGCCTTGTCAACAGAATGGATCAGTTGGAAGACACTATCAAGGCTTAAATACAAGATAGAGGAATTAGCTCATTCAATCAAATACAAAGACAAATTAAAGATGTTCATACGGGGCATGCAAGATCTTTGGGACATTATGAAAATACTAACTCTATAAATCATGGGTACGGAAGACAGAAATTTTAGGGCAGAGGCATCGCAAATATTTTCAATAAAATAACAGAAGAAAAAATTCAAATCTAAAGAAAGAGATGCCCATCCAGGTATAAATAGACTTAGGGAGTGTAAGACAGATACAAAAGAGAAACTTGACACACTATATAAACAAAAACACACAGAATGAAGAAAGGGTATCATCAAAAACATAGCAAACAGGGGACAAGATTATATACAAGCAAGCCCATCAGAATAAGAACAGATTATTTTATAGAAAATTTAAAACCAGCAAGGCTTGGAAAAATGTATTCCAAATTCTGAAATGTCAAAACTTTCCATGATGAAAACAGATTAAAGTATAGCCACTAAGCTATTTATCAGAGATACTGGAAGGAATTTTTATATTGAAGAAAAGAACAAATAGAGGTTACAGGGAAAAATACCATAGTACAGTTCGTGGAAAGAGGCTTAAGAAAACACCACAAACTCAACAAAATAATAGTAATTAATACACGTATGCCAACAGAAACTCTGAACAGTAATGATTTCAATTTCATTAAAAAAGCACATACTAGCAGACTACATTGGAAAGCAGTATGTAAAAATGCTGTGTGAATAGTGTGGCCTGCCTATAGTTCCAGTTTCAAAATACTCTGAGCAAGCAGGCTAGTTCTTTTAGCCCTTATCTGTGAGCTCAGGATTTGATTAAAAAGCCTTTCTCAAAATTTATGAAGTGAAAATGATCAAGATAGAGGATAATTTTCTGTATCGTTTGTACATACACACACATATGCATTCTCTTTCTCTCTCTCCAACTATGTCTAGAAAGAAAACAGGATCTATCTTTTTGCTGCCACTAAGATACCATCTTAGGATGAAAAGATTGAAAAAAAGATATTTTCAGCAAATGGAACTAGGAAAAAATTAGGCATAGCTTTCCTATTAATTGTCTATGTGACAAAATAGAATTTAGTCTACAAACTAGTTGGCAGAGATAAAGAAGGCCTCTTCATATTCATTGATGGAATAACATATTAGAAAATGTTACAAACATAAACATATATATACAATTGAATTTCATGAAATTTCATGAAACAAATTTTACTAGATATAGAGCCACTGATTTATCCCAAAGGTAAAGATGGGTAGCTTCAATATTCCACTTTCAATAGACAGGTCATCTTGACGAAAATTAAGCAGAGGAACACTGCTTAATGACACTATAAATGAAATGGCCCTAAAAGTCCCAGAATATTCTGCAGTGACATCTGTAGTAGCACCTTCTTTTAAGTAGCCTGTGGAACTTTCTTAAAAAGATATCATATAACAAGACACAAAGCAAGCCTTAATGAATGGAAAAATTGCAATCATTTCTTGTATTCTGTCTAACCACAGTGGAATAAATTAGATATCAATAGCAAGAGAAAATATACAAAGTACCTAAACTTAAGCAAACTAAATAAAAAATTGCCAAATGATGAATGTTTACTTTAAAAAAGTCAAGAGTTAAGTGAAAGAAATTCTTAGAATAGAATGAAAATGAGAACATATATCAAAATCTATGACATTTGATGAAGACAGTCCTAAGAAGAAAACTGACAGTGCTAAATGTCTTCATTAAAAATCTCAAATAGGCCGTCGCCCCCATCCCCCCTTTTGCACCCCACCCCGCTCTGCCCGTCGGGACGCGCTCGCGCGGTCCAGCCGGGCCTCAACCCCACGACCTAGCTGGTGAGTACCCCCCCCCCCCGCACCGCCCACCAGGACCCCAGGTCGGCCCACAGGGACCCGGCTCCGACTCCCACCATCCAGCCGGAGCCACACGCGCGGAGCCGAGGGACGAGGAGGACCTCCCTCTGCGCCCGGGCCCGCCCCAGCTGCCCTCGGGTTAGCCGTTGCCCCCATTCCCCCTTTTGCACCCCACCCCGCTCCACCGGTCGGGACACCCGCGCGGTCCAGCCGGGCCTCACCCCACGACCTAGGTAAGTCTCCACCGCCCCGCCCACCAGGACCCCAGGCCAAATAATTCAGTTTAGTGAAATTGAGAGATCTTAAGAGTTAAAATGACAATGCCAAAGTCAAAGTGCAAATCCATGAGAAGCAACAATCAAGTAAACAAATTTCCCACTGAAGAAATTAATCCCATAATGTTAGACTCCAACAAGAACAAACCCACGGAAAAAGGCCAAGAAAGCCCCACCCAGGATAAAGACTTTCAAAATATGATCATTACCATGTTCAATACTATGAAAGAGGAAATCAGGGAGGAATTACATAATCGAATCAATCGCTTTGAAGAGGAACACAACAGACATCTGGAGGAGTTGAGAAAAACAGTGCAAGAAACAAAAACTGGCATAAAGCAGTTAAAACAAACTCAAGCAGAGTTTAAAACTGAGCTACAAGACAAGTTATCTTCAACCCAGAACGCCACAGAGAGTCTTATCAACAGAACTAACGAAGCAGAAAACAGAATTTCAGACCTTGAAGATAAAGTGGGAGTACTAACCAGCTCAATGGAAGAGGTTGTTAAAGCCAAAAAGATACTTGAGAGAAATATCCAAGAGATATGGGACACCCTGAAAAAGCCTAACATGCGTATTCATGGAATACCAGAGCAAGAATCTCAAAATACCACCCCTGAGGAAATTTTTCAAACGATCATCAAGGAAAACTTTCCTCATCTAAAAAAAGAGAGGCCCATCCATATACAAGAGGCATTCCGCACCCCAAACAGATACGACCAAAATAGAAGCACGCCGCGGCAAATAATAGTTAAAACACTCCACATTCAAGATAAAGAACTGGTGCCGAGAGCTTCAAGGGAGAAAAAACAAGTCACTTTTAAAGGTAAACCTATTAAAATAACAAATGACTTCTCAGTCGAAACAGTAAAAGCAAGAAGAGCTTGGAGAGACATACTTCAAGTATTGAATGATCAAAAATGTCAACCCAGGCTGATTTACCTTGCAAAACTATCAGTCATGATCGAGGGAGAAAGAAAAATTTTCCAGCACAAAGACAACTTTAAGGGATACATGGCCACCAAACCAGGCCTTCAAAAATGCTAGAAATGATACTCAAGCGTGAAGAAAAAAAACAGGCATATCCAGGAGAACAGAAGGCAAGTATAACATCATTAAAAACGAAGCAATATACTTATAAAAGCTACTAAACATAATAAATGTCTGGAATTAACAATAGTTTCTCCATTATAACATTAAATGTTAATGGAATTAATTCACCGCTCAAGAGACACAGATTACAAACATGGATTAAAAATCACAATCCATCAATCTGCTGCCTGCAGGAAACCCATCTCACCACAAAAGATAGGCACGCTCTAAAAATAAAAGGCTGGTCAACAATTCTACAAGCAAATGGAAGCAGAAAACAGGCAGGGGTAGCCATTATGCTATCAGACAAAGTGGATTTCAAACCAAAGAAAATTATAAGAGACACGGATGGATACTACATTTTAGTCACAGGTACAATTCACCAGGAAGACTTCACAATACTGAACATATATGCACCCAATACGGGCCCTTCGAATTCATTAAGAAAACCCTATAGCATCTAAAGCAAGAAATCAATCCCCAAATGATAATTCTTGGGGACTTCAACACCGTCCTCTCAACATGGGATAGATCAACAGGTCAAAAGCTTAACAGAGACACTTTGGAACTTAATCAAACCCTGAAAGAAATGGACCTTACAGATCTCTATCGAACTTTTCACCCACGTGCCAAAGAATACACATTTTTCTCAGCAGCACACGGAACTTTCTCCAAAATAGATCACATATTGGGCCACAAAATGAATCTACACATATACAAGAAAGTTGAAATTCTAACCTGTGCCCTATCAGACCACCACGGCCTAAAGCTGGACATCCACAACACATCAAACAAGAGAAAATACACTAAATCCTGGAAACTTAACACTGTGATGCTGAATGAGAACTGGATTCAGGAAGAAATTAAAAAGGAAATTCAAGATTTCCTGAAAGTGAATGATAACGAAAATACAACTTACCAAAATCTCTGGGACACAATGAAAGCTGTTCTAAGAGGTAAGTTGATAGCTCTTAATGCCTACGTCAAAAAAATGGAAACATCAGAAATAAACAACTTAACAATGCAGCTTAAAGCTTTAGAGAAACTAGAGCAATCTGATCCCAAAAGTAGTAGAAGAGAGGAGATTAGCAAAATAAGGGGAGAAATATCTGAAATCGAGATTAAGAAAACGATAGAAAAAATCAACCAGTCAAAAAGCTGGTTCTTTGAAAAAAATCAATAAGATTGATACACCCCTAGCTAAACTAATCAAAAGCAAGAGAGAGAAAACCCAAATTAACAAAATTAGAAATGAACATGGAGTTATCACTACTGATACCCAACAAATCCAGAGAATTATAACATCATATTTCAAAAACTTATACTCTGTGAAGTTTGACAACACAAAAGAGATGGATGAATTTCTAAGTAAACACAACTTACCTAAATTGAATCAGGAAGTTGTGAATTATTTAAATAGTCCTATAACATATAAGGATATTGAGGAAGTAATCTCGAATCTTCCCATCAAAAAATGTCCTGGACCAGATGGATTCAGCACAGAGTTCTACCAGACATTTAAGGAGTTAATAACACCAATACTCCTTAAACTGTTCCATCAAATAGCAAAGGAAGGAACACTACCAAATTCCTTCTATGAAGCTAATATCGTTTTAATCCCAAAACATAATAAAGATTCACTTAAAAAAGAAAACTATAGGCCGATCTCTCTGATGAACACAGACGCAAAGATTCTCAATAAAGTCTTAGCAAATATTGGATTCAAAAACATATTAAAAAGATCATTCACGAGGACCAAGTAGGCTTCATCCCCGGCACACAAGGTTGGTTCAACATACGCAAATCAATAAATGTAATTCATCATGTAAACCAGTCCAAAGTCCAAGACCACATGATACTCTCGATAGATGCAGAAAAAGCTTTTGACAAGATCCAACAGCCTTTTATGATCAAAACGCTAGAGACAGTAGGAATGGAAGGAACCTTTATCAATATAATAAAAGCTATATACAACAAGCCCACAGCAAGGATTATGCTCAGTGGGGAACAATTGGAAGCATTCCCACTTCGGTCAGGAACTAGACAAGGCTGTCCACTCTCACCACTTCTATTCAATATTGTACTTGAAGTGTTAGCTGAAGCCATAAGACAAGAAAGGGACATAAGAGGGATTCAAATCGGCAAGGAAGAAGTCAAGCTATCCCTATTTGCAGATGACATGATCTTATACCTGAGTGATCCCAAAAACTCCACCAGGAAGCTCCTGGAACTAATTGAGAAGTTCAGCAGGGTGGCAGGATACAAAATAAATGTGCAAAAATCAGAGGCCTTCCTATATGCCCAGAATGAAAGAAGTGAAAAAGCCTTGAGAGAAACAATCCCATTTACTATAGCCCCTAAAAAATGAAATACCTTGGTATAAACCTAACTAAGGAGGTAAAAGACCTTTACAATGAAAACTTTAAAACCCTAAAGAAAGAAATAGCAGAAGACACCAGAAGGTGGAAAGACCTCCCTTGTTCCTGGATTGGCAGAATCAACATCGTGAAAATGACCATCCTACCAAAGGCAATATACAGATTCAATGGTATACCAATCAAAATCCCAAAGCAATTCTTCAAAGAAGTTGACCAAACAATCTCAAAGTTCATATGGAGGCACAAAAGACCCAGGATAGCAAAAACAATCCTGAGTAACAAAAACACAGCTGGAGGTATAACCATACCAAACCTTAGTCTATACTACAAATCCATAGTTGTAAAGACAGCCTGGTACTGGCTCCAAAATAGACACACAGATCAATGGATAAGGATTGAAGACCCAGATATAAGCCCACAAAGTTACAGCCATTTGGTCTTTGACAAAAGGGCCCAAAGAATCCAATGGAAAAAGACCAGCATCTTCAACAAATGGTGCTGGCAAAACTGGATCTCCACATGCAGAAGATTAAAGCTGGACCCGTACTTGTCACCATGTACAAGACTTAATTCCAAATGGATCAAGGACCTTGATATCAGGCCAGAGACTATAAAAGCCATAGTTGAAAGGATAGGGAACTTCCTGGAGCTGATTGGGCTAGGCCAACAGTTCCTAAACAGACATCCAATGGCACAGTCACTGCTACCAACTCTCAACAGTTGGGATCTTGTGAAATTAAAGAGCTTCTGTTCAGATAAAGAGATTGTAACGCGAGCTCAAAGGCAACCCACAGAATGGGAGAAAATCTTCACTAACTACATATCTGATAGAGCTCTATTGTCCAGAGTGCACAAAGAACTTAGAAAACTAAACATCAAGGAAACCAATGGCCCAATTAAAAAATGGGCCCTGGAACTTCAAAGAAACTTTACCAGGGATGAAATTAAAATGTCTAACAAATATCTTAAAAAATGCTCCACTTCTTTAGCCATCAGGGAAATGCAAATCAAAACTTCCCCGAGATATCATCTCACCCCGGTCAGGATGGCAAAAATCCACAATACTAACAACGACAAATGCTGGAGAGGATGTGGAGAGAGGGGAACTTTCCTACATTGCTGGTGGGAATGCAGGCTCATACAGCCACTCTGGCGAACCGTCTGGAGATTCTTAAAGAAATTAAAGATAGAAATGCCATATGACCCTGCAATTCCACTTTTGGAAATAACCCCCCATACAGCAGAGGTTCACCTCGATAGCACAAGTGTGACCATGTTCATAGCAGCACTGTTTACAATAGCCAAGTCATGGAATCAGCCCAAATGTCCAACAGTTGACGAGTGGATAAGGAAACTGTGGTACATCTATGCAATGGAGTACTATCAGCCATCAAAAATGATGAATTTACTGGAATTTTCCGGGAAATGGATGTCATTAGAAACAATTATATTAAGTGAAGTATCCCAGACCCAGAAAATTAAGCACCGTATGTACTCCCTAATAGGTGGCTCCTAGTACCAAACCACCCAGCCCACCTAGAGACAGTAATTCCAAGGATTATGAACAGGAGGGATGGGGTAGGAGGGCCACACCAGAAAGAAGGAGAGAAGGGACCATGTTACAGCAGGGAAAATAGGCCTCCACCAAGGACCCAAATAAGTAATGAGACGTCTGATTAAGTTCACAGACTTTTGTTCCTGATCATTTACTACTGAGGGGGAGTGATCTCACCAGAAGAGGAGGGCATATAGTCTGGCAGATAAAAAGTAACAATTGTGCAAATGGGTGATAGACCCCTCCCTCACTGTGGTTTCCCACTTTTATTACATCTACCTTTGAATGTGCTTTTATCACAAGACTCTAAAAGCTTTTTGTCTCTGGCCAGGGGGTAACATACAATGCCCACCAGGATGGAGTGAAGGGCATTGCAGGAGCAGCAAAACTGCAAAAGAAAATCAACAAACCACAATCCAGAACTTCAGAGACTCTATATCTACCACCTAGAACTAGGCCAGCTTAGTCTCTCCCCATCTTGAAGCTCAGGGAAATTTGCGGAAGAGGGGGCGGTAAGAGTGTAAGAGCATAAGGATGGGAGGAGCAATGATTTGTAAGATACTCTATACTAGTTAGGGCTGAAGCAATCATAATTGGACTTTGCATGCCCTGCGCATTGTCCAACACACTGTTGATCTCAACAAAGTCTAGCATCTGCTAAAGGCACCAAGATCCTTGGAGGCAAAGGATTGGCAGCCACAGCAGTGTTCCTATACCTAAGGGGAACACGGGAAAGGGTTCGGGAAAGGCCACTGGGTCCTTGTATGTCATCGGAGAGGAGGGCCCAGAGGAAAATCAGACATGCACAAGAAAGGACTCTCTGGGAATTGGGGTAGGAGGCACTGGGGGATGGGGAGGGAGAGGGGTGGGGAGGGGGAGCAGGGGGTACGGGAGGAGGAGGAGGGAGGGAGGGAACTGGTGTACCTAATAAGTTTGTATGAGCTGAAATAAAAAAAAAAGAAAAAAAAAGTATTGAAGTAAATAAAAATAAAATAAAATAAAATAAAAATCTCAAATAAATAGCTTATGACCTTTATATCAAGATCAAACCAACACCAGAATTATAGATTGAGAGAAATTATTCAGAAAAAGACACAAATTAATGACATTATTATGAAAAGCCAGGGACTGGAGAGATGGCTCAGGATTCAAACCTGTGCTTCCCAAGCAGAAGAAACTGAATTCTGATACCAGATCCCAAGTAAAAAATTCCAGGTGGAAATGGTCATTCTACATTTCTGTCACTGGAAGGTGGAGTCTGGGAAATCCCAGAGTAAAGCACTTTTAGGTTCTTAGAATCTTACTGACCCCTCTTCTATAAGGTTCCCTGAGCCTTAGGACGAGAAGAGGTTTGGGTGGCCTGGTTAGGGCTGGGCATTTTGGAATCATGGATACTTTGCACTCTGGTCAGTTTTCTGCTTCATTATTCTTCCATTGCAATAGACTGCATCTTGGTTGAGTGTTGAGATTTTTTTATCTAAGAATAATCTAAGGATAATGAGAAGTGTTTAGATGGTGGTTTACTATCAGGTATTTATGGTTAATACTAAGACATCTGACAATGACTAGTGTCTGTTTTCTCCTCTTCTGCTGTATTTTGGACAGGTTTACAATACCGAGCATATAAAGGAGGAGTGTAAAAAGCTAGTTATTAGGGAATTGGTTACTCAAAAGCTAACTCCTCTCCTTTCTGTGTTCTATCTTTGTCCTTCTCTCCCTTATAAAGCTTTTCTTTCATAGATCCCTTTTTCATCTTTTTCCTAATGTTCTTTTGTCTCTACTCTTTTGGGATCTTCCCCCATTCCTGTGACTTATGTTCCTTTGCCATTTGTGGATGTTCTGTCTTTAATGACAAATAAAGCTCAAATGATTATGTTGTTTGCAAAAAGCATTTAACTCTGTGCTATTACAACAAGACTCCAGTTTAACAGCTTTTTGTCTCTGGCCAGGGGGTAACATACAGTGCCCAGCAGAATGGAGTGAAGGGAATTGCAGGAGCAGCAAAACTGCAAAAGAAAATCAACAAACCACAATCCAGAACTTCAGAGACTCTATATCAATCACATAGAACTAGGACAGCCTAATCTCTCCCCATCCTGGAGCTCAGGGACATTTGCGGAAGAGGGGGCGGTAAGATTGTAAGAGCAAAAGGATGGGAGGAGCAACGATTTGCAAGATTCTCAACAATAGTTGGGGCCAAAGCAATCATAATGGGACTTTACATGCCCTGCGCAATGTCCAGCGCACTGTTGCCCTCATAAAGTCTAGCATCTGTTAAGGGCACCGAGACCCCTGGAGGCAAGGGATTGACAGCCATAGTAGTGATCTTATGCTTAAGGGGAACAAGAGAAAGGGCTTATGGAAATGCCACTGGGTCCTTATATGTCATCGGAGAGGAGGACCCAGAGGAGAGTTAGGCGTACACAATAAAGGACTCTCTGGGAATTGGGGGGGAGGCACTGGGGGAAGGGGAGGGGGAGGAGGGGGGAGGGAGGGAACTGGTAAAAAATTTTAAAATGTATAATTAAATTTTTAATAAAAAAAAAGCATTTAACTCATGCTAACACAATCAGACACACCATATTTTTGCAGTATGTGCTTACTGATCCCTCATCTAATTAATAAAAATAACAATTCCTACAGTGAAAAAAAAAAGAGAGAATTGAGAGATTGGAAGGAAAAGTGAGGAAAGCAAATTGCTGGGTAAGCCGCCCATCCACATCTGTTTATGATAGATATGGAGAACATACTATATAAGGCATAGGAAATTACGTGACTTTTGGATGGTTTCAACTCTAGGGGAAGTGGGGAATACTGACCAGTACCCAGTACTGTGGAAACATTACCAGGATATATTCTATATTAAATGAGGGAAGGCATGGAATGTGAATCAGTGGATGAGTCATTTTCCCCTTGAGTATGAGGACAAGAGTTCAGATCCTTAGAAGTCAGGAAGTTCTGTAGAATCTTCGAAGGTGTAGACATCTTCGATCTCAGCTTTTGTTAAGCAAAGAAATGGAATCCCACAGGCCTAGTTGATTGATGAGTCTTGGGTCCAGCTGAGAGACCTCGGAATGGAAGAGGATGTCTGATGTCAATTTTAGGCCTTCATGGTTGTGCACACATACAAACTCCAGACACATACAAGAGCAAAAATATAAGGAAAAATTTAAAAAGGAGACTATGATAGACTATCGAAACAAAACTAAGGGAATGCCTAATGTATTCTTATATTATGGAGAAGAAAGTAATCTGTTTCTGTCCTAGTCTGAAGATTCTGGACTTAGGGAATGGCTAGGATAAGGGGAGGAGAGACAGGATAGAGGTATGAGGATTGGGGGATGAAGGTATTTTTCAGGGTTAGTCCACTGAAATAAACTATGAGGAAGGTAAATTCAGAGATCAAAAAAAGTGACTAAAGATAGTAATGAAATGGAAAGCATGCTTAGAAAATGTTCAGAATTGTAATATATATGGGCAGTGACAAGAAAAATGAAACTTACCAGGGTACAGAGGACGATATTCTCATATGTTGTTTGTGATTAGCAGGATGTTTGAATTAGGATTATTAAATGATTTTTTAAAAATTCATTGTTCTTTCTGTGTTTATTATTTGCAATTTGTATTAGGTGGAATTTCCCTTCCTCTTCCCATTTTATTTTTTTACACTGGCATGTATTCATGGAACAAATTGAGAGAGAGAATAATTTTTGTTAGGTATCAGAATGGGATTTCAGCTTGAATAGTTCTTTTCAGGCAGTTTTAGACAGCATACAAAGGTTGCTGGGAAAATCTTTTGAAGGTTCTATGCAGAAGTTGCAACCAGTCTTCCATTGAGATAAAGTCATCAACCTCCCCCAATATTTTGTTTATGAAGTGATATGGATATGAACACCTCAAATGCAGATGAGCTAAAATTCTCAGAAGCAGCAGCTCAGCCACATCAGTACAAGCCACCTTTTTACCTTATAATATTTATACTGTATAATTTTCAAATGACCCAAAAATCACTGCTTTTAGATTTAATCCACCAGTTTCCTTTTTGGTGTTTTGCTTTTCTGAATGTTTGTCCACATGCTCCTGTGTCAGATGTAGTTCCATCATTTTTGACCATGTTTTTGGGGCACTCACACACACACACACACACACACACACACACACACACACACAATTTCAGAGTAATGTTGATTTTTTCTTGATCTAGTCCTGAAATAGTCTTTCCTCAAAAGTCTTGCTAGTTTTTAATGGAGAATAATATTAAAGAACAAATGTTCTTTTTGTATTTACTCATTTTCTCAGTCTCCTAACCACACTGGCCAAAAAGGTCTCTCCCACCACAGCCCAACTCCTTCTACGCAAGAACATAATAAGCCAAAGACAGCTTGGCAAAGAAGGAGGAGGAGGAGGATCCATTTTACTTTGGCAATGTCTCTGGAGGGTTATTCTCACATGTCTATTGAATTATAGCTGCAAAGGCACCTTTTCTGTTGTTCATGTACACCTCCTGCAAGTCAGAGTACTAGAGGGGCTGACCCAAATAAAACAACTTCCCCCTCAGAAAGAATGTTATAGTCAAACCCACCCGTCTGCTGAGCTTAGAGGTTGTAAAATATCATAGACTTCTGGTTCTTGGTTCTCATGTTATTCTGAAGTGTCTATTATTTTCAGTTAATTACAACTACATGCATGATAAAAGTCGTACCTGTTTCCAGAGCTTACTTTTCCAGCTCTGAAGACTCAAAAGTTTTAATGGTCCCCTTTAACTCTGTTTACTGCTTGAGTAAAGGACAATTTATTCTGGTCTAAACTTTTAGTTCCACAATTAAACTTCCTCATAGCAATCTCCTACTCTTTGCAAAATTCTTTCCTCTGAGTGACAAACTTCTGCTAAGCAATCTAGTGGTTATAAACAAATTCAGTGGTTTCTTTCTTCCCTCCTTCCCTCCGTCCCTTCCTCCTTCCCTCCCTCCTTCCCTCCCTCCTTCCCTCCCTTCCTTTCTTCCTCCCTCCCTGCCTCCCTTCCTTCCTTCCTTCCTTCCTCCCTCTCCCTCCCTCCCTCCCTTCCTTCCTCCCTTCTTCCTTTCCTTCCTCCCTCCCTTCTTCCTTCCTTCGTCATTCCTTCCATCCTTCCTTCCGTCCTCCTTCCTTCCTTCCTCCTCCTCCTCCCTACCTTCCTCCCTCCCTCCCTTCCTTCCTTCCTCCGTACCTGCCTCCCTCCTTCCCTTCCCTCCCTCCTCCTCCTTCCCTCCCTTCTCCTCCCTCCTTCCTTCCTTCCTTCCCTCCCTCCCTTTCCTTCCTTCTTCTTCCTTTCTTCCTCCTCCCTTCTTCCCTTCCTTCGTTCCTTCCATCCTTCCTTCCGTCCTTCCTTCCTTCCTTCCTCCTTCCCTCCTACCTTCCTCCCCTCCTCCCTTCCTTCCTTCCTCCGTACCTGCCTCCCTCCCTTTTCCCCCTCCCTCCCCTTCCCTTTCTCCCTTCTCCCTCCCTCCTTCCTTCCTTCCTTCCCTCCCTCCCTTCCTTCCTTCCTCCCTTCTTCCTTTCCTTCCTCCCTCCCTTCTTCCCTTCCTTCGTTCCTTCCATCCTTCCTTCCGTCCTTCCTTCCTTCCTTCCTCCTTCCTCCCTACCTTCCTCCCTCCCTCCCTTCCTTCCTTCCTCCGTACCTGCCTCCCTCCCTCCTTCCCTCCCTCCCTCCCTCCCTCCCTCCCTCCCTCCCTCCTTCCTTCCTTCCTTCCTTCCTTTTCTTTTCTTTCTCTGGCTAAATATTAATAAGAAGCAACTTAAGAAAGGAAAAGTTTCCCCTGGCTCCTGGTTCAGGGGCTATAATCTGTCACGGCTGGGAAGGCATATGGGTGGGAGCAGGTCTTGTTCAGGACAGCAGGAGACAAGGGGATGTTTGCTTACATCTCCATGCATCAGAAAGTAGCGCAAGATGCTTTCTCTTTTTCCCTTCTATTTAATTGGGACCCACACTCCTTGGGCTAGTGCCCCTCCATCTCACACTGAATCAGTTAGTGGTCTCTGGAAAGACCCTCATAGACACAGAGATAGATTTCCACATCACTCTATGCAGTTGACAATGAAGATGTCTCTAGTGGGAAAGACAGCATAGTGATATTTATGAACACAAATGTCAAAGCTGAGATCAAAACCATATACCCGTGTTCCAAATCTGATGATTTTGTACTGCTTTAAGGAACTTAATAAATGGCTAACTTCCAATAACTAGCAAATTTCTGCTGTCCTTCCAAGAGTAGATCTGACAATGTGTCAAAAGCAGAAACAACAAAGTTGACTTACCTGGGACCTTCATCTCCTTCCTAGTCACCTCCTCTGGCCACACCTATATGAATTGTGCTTTCTGAAAAATTGCCCCAAATACCTCTTCAGGGTGTTTCCTGCTTCTGCTGGAATACTGACACATTTATCACTTAAGCTCCGGTTTTTGAAATTTTGGACATGGTCCTAATGACTGAATGTAGCAACGGTACTATGTTTCTGAATGTGCACAGAATAAAAATTATGTACTCTGTGAGGTGCACTCCCATACCGCTGTGACCACCATGCTATTGAATTGCAGTGATCTTACTTGATGTGAAAGGTTTTCTGCTCTTATGGAAATATAGTCTTAATTTTCTAAAACAAAGTCTTTTGTTTGTTTACCCCTTTGAGATTATCTTTCACTCTGTAGCATGGGTTGGCCTGGGAATCACTGCACACACCTTATGCTCATTGCATCTCTCCAACCTCTCATGAGCTGGCATTAGAGGCATGCACCACATGTCCAGGTCAGAAAACAAAGACATTTACAGCTTTTATTCCATCATTTTTCAGCATGAAAATATCAGACTAGTATCTATAATATTAATATAATTTTAAACATAATTTAGTAATATATTGTGTAATAATAATTATATAATTTAGTATATGAATATATTAGTATGTTGATATATATTACATGGTAACATATTATGTTGCGTATTCTGCATAATAGTATATTTATATATGCTATATATTTTTATTGTATCATGCTACTTCATAATATAGATATTAGCCTTATATGTACATATTGAAGTATTATATTTATTATATTACTGCATTTTAGAAAATGCCGTGAGATTTCTGACTTGAATTTGATAAAATATTGTTTAGTGAGCTTTGACTTGGAATTAGCATTTCCAACAATTACCAAAATGGCTTAAAATATACTTCTGCCATATTGTACTACATACTAACAGTGTTGTAAGCAATAATGATTATAAAGTCAAAATGCTGCATAGCATTTTCCTCTTGGCACAACAACTACCATCTTTTTTTTTTTTGAGCATCTGTAACTTCTCGCTACTAATCATGAAGATCACAACTGTTTCTGTAACTCAGAGACAATGGGGGTTGAGGGGGTGCTCATTACCCTCACCTGGAAACACCTTCCAGCTATTACTTTGTTATTCTGCCCTAATTTCATGTGCCTAGGCTGTAGAGACTGAGGAAAGTTAATCATAGTAGGGTGTGGCCCGGAGCAGGGTAGGGAGGACTCCAGCTAAGCAGCCGTAGAAAAACTGTCATTGATGCTGGGGATGAGACTTCCCGGTGTGACTGTTTTGGTATATATTAACATGTAATATACATCAACATACTAATGTATTCATATACTAAATTATATAATTATTATTACACAATATATTACCCATGCTTCTGTAGTTAAACCTCATCCCATGCTGTAAGCAATCCCAATAAACTCACCAGTTTGTTAAGTCAGACCTTGGTATGATTATTACTTTGGTCAGTTGTTCAATTCTTACGTGGAATGGGAAAAGTTTCAAAAACGACCATAAAAACCATTACCTCATAGTATCAAATATTCAGTCAAAATTTCATTCTTTTTGTAAGAATAAACAACAACATCTGTCCTTTAGACGCAAAAGTTTGCTTTCACATTTAATAAATAATGAAATTGTGTGTATACCAAAGAATTGTTTGAAAATACATTTCTTTGCAATTCATTTCCAGTAAATGTTTGATCTGAACAGGTATTTTGCACAACTACATACCTGGGCTTGCAAGTGGAAACAGCTTAAGAACCCTATTCAAGCTTTCACAGGTGGACAGAACTGAGTGTACTGGGAATGTCTGTCTCTAGCTCATAGTTTCTCTGGAAACCACAGAAGCAAAGGATTTAATCCCTGAGCCATATCCCCAGGATCTTTCACAGTGTACCAACTAGGCCAAAGACTAAGGAGAGTCTTTGAACTTTTCAAATGTTGGCAACATATTTTTGAGAAAGGCAAGCTATGAGAAACTTAACTGTCTGTTCTACAGTTGTGGAATCACTATAGTTTGAATGTCTCTTTTTCATGGACACCAGTATTGAATTTAATCCCCACTGTGTCTTATTAAGCAAGTGGAAACCATTTTTCTGGCATATGTATTATATATGGTAACTAACTTCAAGTGCAGAGTTCATGGGTACCTGCATGTGCCATGCATGTAAGTCCTGAACTTCAGGTGTCTTCCTTGATTGCATTCTACTTTATTTATTGGGGATGTGTGTCTGTCTGAATCTGGAACTCTAGTTTCAGCTGGTCTAGCTAACCATCTTACCCTGGGGATCTCCTGTATCCCAATTGTTAGTGTTCACCCTGCCTTCCTAACTGTTATGTGTGTTCTGGAGATCTGAACTCTGACTCGTGCTTGGCATTATCCACTGAGCTGTTTCTCCAGGCTCCAGAGGGAAGAAATATAATGGAGATAAGATAATGCAGTTGAAAGGGGTGGCTTCAGCACGGTACTGTGAAGTACATGATGTGTCTGCATTAATTGAATTCTGGCATCTGGAGAAGCAGAGTCAGAACTGCAGAATCCTGAGCCTCTAGATACAGGCCCTTCACACTGTACCTCAGAATCAGTAATCAAAATAAATCTCATTACTTTATAACTCACACATTTGTGGTATTGTGTACCTTGGCAACAGAAAAAAAGAAATAATACATGTACCTTTGATATGTTTAAAAATTAAAGAATAATTCCCATGTATTTGGCAAAGTGAAAAGCAGATCTTAGTTTGATTAATGGTGAAGACCAAAACTGTTTCTGTATATAAAAATTAGCTAATAGTAATTTGTTTTTTACTTAATAATTTTTGTTCTATAGATTCACATACATATATATTCCAGTCATATTCTTTTCTCCCTCCCATCCATGTTCCCTTTCTCCCCTACAAATCTCTCTCCCAAATTCATGACTTTTGTTTTCTTTTGTGTACCATTGAGCTTAGCCAAGGTCATCTGCATAACCATAGGAACTGGAACTCTCCACTGAAGCCCGTAATCAACAGTATATTCAACTGTGCCTTGTCCTCTCCCAGTTATTTTCCAAAGGTTCAGCAATAAATGATGGGCCCTATGGCAGTTAACTTCACAGGTCAGCTTGACTTTTGAGAATTGAACCTTTAGGCATATCTATGAGGATCTAGTTAAGACATGTCTCTTAATAAGGTAGCAGGAGATTATGTAATTGATGTGGAACCATCCTTAGCAGATGGATAGGATGGAGAGGGATATCTAGCATTTTGGCAGACTGACACATTAGAAGCATTATTGGTCCTTCTGTGCTTGCTGTGGATATGGTGTGGCTAAATTCCTTCGGCATCTGCTGATACCCTTCCTGCCATCACAATCAGTTGTAACCTGTCATTATGAGCATGAATGAAAATCATCTTGGTCTCCCAAATTGTGTCGGCCATGTAATTACTACAGCAGTGGAAGTACCAGACTAAGAGGCCACAGAAGATACTTTCCCATCCAGTGTTGTTCTCTGGCTGGGCCAATCTTCTGTAGACCATGTGCCAGTAACCGCAGCTACTGTGGTTCATGATTGACATTTAGCCATTAATCTTTTAAACCTTTCCTCCAAACCCCTTCTTCTTTTCGTTCCTTCCTCCTAAGGGAAGACCATGTTTACAGCAGATATTGGAATTCACTTTTCCAATATTATTTCTCTTTTTTATTTACTAGTGGAAAAAAAGCTTCAATTTAATTCATATTTGCCATTATCTCATGGCTAGGGTGGCCATATGCCAAGGTCCAGTGATTGCACAGCACCTTGCATCAAACTGGCAACTCATCTCTGCATTTGTTTTACATCAACGAAAGTTTTCACTTGCTTAAAGTTTTCTGAATTGGGTTGACTGACGTACAGCCTACATGTTATTATGTACATATGTTTAACTGCAGAATAAATGTTTTTGGTTCTTGATCTAGATTTTAAACCTATAAATTATATAACCAGTTTCGTCGATTACTTTCTAAAGCACCTCACTTCTTTTTCTTTAGTGTACTTTGTTTTGATACATTCAAATTTCAGTTTTTTACTTCATTATCAAATTTTGTTTTGTTTTGTTTTATGATTTCTGGCTACAGTCATTTGCAGAGACCTTGTTAGTACAAATTATTCATTTTCATTTTCCTTATAACCTTGGCTTACTTTCCCAATGTTCACTAGAAGAACACATTCAGTTTCTCCCCTCTATCCTCATTTCAAATCAATACTTCTCTCATTCTCAGTACTGCATAGTCTATGAATCTATTATTTTGTAATCTGAAAAAAATTAATGATAAAAACAATGAGATAGCTAGATCTGTTATCTTGAATGATGCTGCTGAAGTACCTCTCAGAAAAAATTGCTACTGATATTTCATACATTAGAAAAGGTGGTGAGGGAAATTTTCTTTAAAATTGTGTTTTTGAATCTTAGAGAAAGGCATTATAGTACACATGACAGTCTCTAAATGAAACAAATGCTGGGTAACTTAAAGGAATTTTGAGTTATTTTACACAGATGCATATGCTTCTTTGGACTCTCAGACTCACAATGTATCATAGTGTTTGTTACTCCATTGTTTGTGGAGTATGAGTGGCTACAGTGTTGGAAACCATGCCAATTTAAAGGGAAGACTTAGGAAGAAATGAGTTTCTCTGAAAAGTTATAAGGAGAAAGTACAAATCTTTCCTTTTGTTATTATGTGCTTGTGCCCATATAAGAAGAGGGAGCTGGAGTGCATGAGCCCGTGGAGGCCTAAGGGTGATATGGGTGATACTAGGAGTCATCCGGGGTTCTCTATGTCCTTTTTGCTTGGCTCTGGGGTTTCCCAGCTCTGTCTTCCAGGGCAGGAACTAGAGGCCATAGCCATGTCTGCCAGGCATTTTATGTAGGATCTATAATATGGGGTCCTTTTGTTTTGATTACCAGTAAAGGCTTTACTAATTCTAAGCTGTCTCCCAAGGTCATAAGTACAAACTTTAGGGATCATATGTTCCTTAGGAGGATTTGAGGAACTAGAATTGCAGGTAGTGATTTCTAAAGATAAACATGAGAATAGTGGACTTTAGCTGTGATACACACGTTTCTTATACTTCCAATTTTCCTTCCTAAAAATTGCTTGCATGCTTTGTAATTCCACTCACTGGTGACCAGTAGGAACTCCCTCCCCCCAACTCCCTGAAAGTCCTGACAAAAAGACATTTATGGAATAACTTCACTGAAAATTAAAATACGAATTATTTTTAAAGCACACATTCCATAGGTATTTTCACAATGTAATTTTTATGACTTGTTACTGAAGGAAATGCCTAGACCACTTTCCTTCTGACTAGCATCTGCCACTTTCCAAACACTGAAGATGAGAGGGCTGTTCTGATGTTATGGATGAAAACACCAAGGGATAAAGTAGGAAGGAATAAATGGGACCAGGCTTCATTGGCGTAACCTCTGGAAGATTCATGGAGCTAAAAGAGAGGCCGTGGGAGGGGGATCAATAGTTGACAAATGAAAAGTGTCTCAGTCATTTGGAAGGGGCATTTGTTTTCCCGTGATGTAGTGGAATAAGTCTCTTGAGGAATTCAACAACTCAGCATTGTACTTTTTAAGATAACGTTTTGCTTTCCTTCATTTCAAACCTTTGAAAGCAGCAGGACAAAAGCTTGTAGAAGTGGTAGGGCAGAGAAGCAACTATCTAAATTGAAGCTAAGAGAATCTACTCAGGCCATCACCAGTGGCCTAGTGCTCAGTATAACATGGAACTATGTGAAGAATGTGAATAATCAGAGCCTTTTTAATAAAATGTTTTCTTAATTTTTTTCCCATTAAAGAAGTTTCTAGCTCACCAGTAACACATGTTCTCTATGTGATTCATATAAAGATTTTTCTTAAATCATTGTATTTCTCTCAACAATTTTTTATGTGAGTGAAATTTATCTTCCAGTATAAGAGTTCTCATAGTTGTGTTCAATATAATTTGGTTTGAACAAGTTAGGATAGCTGTTTGGCACTGGCTGTTCTCCTACATTCCAATTACCTCCACCATTTTGCTTAGTGAGGAGAGGCTTAAGATAACAAACTTTTTTCTTTCTTTTTTTTTTGTGAAATATGTAACAGCTACACGTTTTTTGTGGTTTAGTTTCCAAGTGTCTTGTCATTTCAGGTCCCAGGCGGAAAACATGTTTTCATTACACGAGGCAGAAACTCCAAGCAGTGCCTAACCCAAGCTTCATTATTACACGTAGAGGTTTTTTGTTTGCTTGTTTGTTTGTTTTTCGATAGGGCGAATGTCAGATTTTCTCATATTCAAGTGTCCAAAGCATTTAATATGGTCAAACCAAGGTATAGCAAGTTGAGGACATATATTTTGGCTGACAGTAATCTTTGCTTCTGCAAGGCACTGGCTAGCAAAGTTATTACTAACAGATTTTTTTTAAAAGAAAAAAGTTTAATACAATGATATAAAGAATTAACCACTAAACCACAAAACAAGAATTTCAGCCAACCTGTAAGAACAATCCAGAATGAGATGCTCATGTATTTTCAGAATCCTCCTGTTCCCTTGCATGTTTCTTTCAGAATGTCAGGTTGTCATATTTTCTAGACAACATCGCTTGCTTCTTCCACCTTCATGATAAAAAAAAAACAAAACTAACAAACAAAAAACACAGATCATGTCCTCTAAGATCCAAAAATTGTCTCTCAATCTCAAGTCTACATTTTCAGAAGACTGCTGAATTGCATGACTACACAGAACAGGAACAAGGTCACATGGAATAAGTTAGCTGCTGGGTTCCATTAATGACGTGATATTAACAAGAAATGTAAGACTATTCACTCTATCTGGATATCAGTTTGGCCACAGGTTTTTCTTTAGTGATCATTTATATTTTTCTGATCACCTCTCTTCAAAACAGCCTTATTGCTACATTTTTTCTGATTACTACTCTTCAAAATACCATTTATTTAAGTAAAATCAGTTTAATATATTCTTTTTTCTATTTAAAAGAAATCTAGACTTTATAGTTTGAAATATTTGCTTTATTTAAATTTGACTTTCTCCTTACAAGATGCTATGCCTAAGTTTACAATGTTGTCACTAATGATATCACAGGCAATTTTGGAATAGGAAGTTTTGAATAAAAACAATCAATTCTTATTACTTGCATTAGCCTTTATATAGCAAAACAGCTTATCAGTATTGGTAGTAAGTTAATAACAAAGGATATTTTAAAATTATTGTCTCTTATTATTCAATCTGTATGATATTACCATGTCAACCTTGTGATGTGGGAATTACAGCTCCATTTTGAAGATGAGAAGTGACACTCAGATTGACTAAGTAGCTTATCTTCAGGTGCCATTGGACTTTGGCTTGAGTTAAGTACCTGCTCTTAGGATTCTCCACTTCCTTGGGACTCTGACTTCTGCACTTCTTCAAATCAGATACTTTGCCAGGTGCTTTGGAGCACAAGGAGAAGTCAACTCATTCTTTAGACAATAAATTACAGGCTACTTCACAGGGAAGCTGAGTTAAAGACAAAGGAAGATTGAAACAAAGCAGAACAGGATAGGTTCCCAGAATTCCAGACTTCAACACTGTGTGAGACATAGGTGAAAGGGAAATGATTCCCAATATCCCCTACAATTTTCGGAAGAAAAACTATCTCTAATATTGGGTGAGTTTCTTGTCATTTATTGGTCATAATGAGTTAGCATTCATTAAAATTCTGATTAACTAATTTTGGGTCAGCTATAATTTTTTTGTAAGTAAGTAAAGCTGTGTGACTCATCTCTGGGCTATATTAGCAACTTAAAATATTTATGAGATAAAAGTAAGCAACTGACTGACTAGTCCATATAACCTGCCAACTTCATGAAAATGAAGCTTTAGGGTTATGCCTTTAAGAGATAGTACTTAACCGAAGGAAAGCATGTCACATCAATGAGAGCTCCACTTTGTGTACCAATATTTTGTTAATGTTCATACACATTAGTTATGTTCTAGTATAATGATGCTCAAGGCATTGAAAAAGAAAATAAAGCTTCAGGTAATATAATTACCTGAAAACTCATTTAAATGTAATTTACTTCATAGCCAGGCACATTACTTATGTATCCTAGGGTTCTTGTCTTTGGAGGAAATAGATTAATCTTTGCTTTATTTTTATTTTTTCTTGATTTATCTTTAAGTTTGAAAAGTTGTTGTAATTAGGGTTAGAGAGGTGGTTCACTTGTACAAGCAAGAGCACCTGAGTTCGGATCCCCAGGTAAAATGCAGGATGAGTGTGACACCTGAAATTCCTGTAGAAAGGTGGAATTCAACAATCCCTAGGACAAACTGGCTAGTCATACCAGTGTTATCAGTAGCTCTGGGTTTCATTACAAACCTAGTGTGGAAAAAAAATAAGGTTGAAAAGTAATTGTGCATGATTCCCATGGACTTCTACATCCATGTGCACTCATGTGCTTGAGAACATGAGAACACACACATTTATATTAATGTTCTTTCCCTCAACTACAGTACTAAAAGGCAAAGATGACTTTGTAGAAATGTGGGCATTTGTGCATTTAAATTTGGTCTGATTCATGTTATACTAAATACCATGACTACCAGTTATATTATCTTCAAAATGAAGCTGTGACTTAGAAATATATGTGACTTAGAAATATGTGTGGCATATGCTCTACACCAATTTAAAAATATATCTATGGGGTACTAAAAAAGTCCATAAGTCCTGCTAAAATCCAAGAATTATATTAATTAACTGAATTTTGTTCTTTGCATGGCAATGCTTATTTATATACCTTTTAAAACTTGAACATTGGATATATTTGAGTATGATTTCATATTCTAGAATAGTAGTCACAGTGGCAGCTGATATTCATATAATTCTTGTTTGATGTGAAGCTGTGTGATGTGTGTCCTACCTACTTAATGTGAATTATTCCTCTATCCTATAACCTTCATAACCAAACTGCACTATACATGTTGCAGCCATTACTCTTGTCTGTTGCTGTGAGACACCACTCAAAGTCAAGTAAATTATGGGAGAAAAGGTAGATTTATTCAGCTTATAGTTCTAGAGAAGAGATTTAGTCCATTATGGAAAGAAAGTCATGGCTGAAGCTGATAGACGTCAAAGTCACTGAAGACATCATGGAGGCTGAGAGCTGCTACTGAAAGCTCAAACACAGACTTGTTTTGAAAGTAAGGTGTGGCTAATCAACCTAAGGCACTATCCACTGTGACAGCTTCCTCCAGCAAGTGTCCATCTCTTAAAAGGTGCCATGACCTTTCCAAACAATTAAAGATTCAAACACATGAGCCTGTGGGGGAAAACTCATATTTCAAACTATAACACATGCATATAAGGGAGACCTTAATGGTTAATTGATTAGAGAAGAGAGGAAAACGGAAAAAGATCTTTTAAAAATTAACCACCTAGAAGTCATGTGACAGATCTAACAAATTCTTTTATTTACCTGAAAGGTGTATACATACTTTCTCTGTATACAGAAATTCCTATATATACATATATGGTTCACAGATATTTTGCAATAAATAGCATTTTATTCTTGTTTCTAGATGAACATAGAGAGATGCTTTGAAACATCACTCACCAACCACAAAATTACAAAAGCACTTGACAAACTCAAAGCAGAAAATTTAAACCTATACTATCATACACTAAGCCTGGGACAACTTTTACAAAAAATAATCAGACACTGTACAGATACTACCAAGAAACAGAGGGTAGGGATGTAAAATGAGAGTATAGCTGTGGGCATTCTGAACAGCAAGGTGTGTTTGTGGGTTAGGATTTACATTCATGAGTTCTCACTGAATATATTACGTGAATCAAGAATTTACAGATAAGAACTTGGAAGAAGTCAACATCTATTGCAAGAAGAGTAACCAACCATCTCGTGAATTTCAAATCCTCAGAATCTGTTTCTCTCTTTACGAGCTAATACAATGTCCATTTATGTCAGAACAACCTTTTTCTCTCTCAGATGAGAGCATTGGGAACAAAGCGATATTAATTTGGAAGTCATTTCAAAAGTCTGGTGTGAGTTAGATATCTTGGATAGCAGCACTTAATACTGGAAATATTCAAATATTATTCACGCATAGAGTTTTATGCTTCATTCTAAAGATTACCTGGATATAGGAAAAACTTGATCTAGTAGGCTGGAATCAATGAATCCATCATTGTTTCATTTTCTACTTTACTTCAATTTGATTTCTAGCTTAGCCAAGGAAACAATTACTTTTTCAGAGATGTTCTGCACATGTAGATAAAATAGCTATGAAATGAAGAGAATGAGGTCCTAAATTGTAGGTGCTTAGGACTATTGTGCCATTTTTAATAACCTGGTAGCATTGAACATTTCATTATTGTTGAGGTGGCATATCCCTGTGCACCAGATGGGGCTCCCCAATACCGCTGAAATGAGAGCCCCAAGGACGGCAACCAACATGGGACCGAGGGCTTTAGTCACATGGTACCCAAATTCCAGCTCTAAGAATGATATTTGGTTCCAATGTGGTCTTGTAACTCATAGTAATGTTAAGCCACATTTTATCTTTTCATTTTTCATATCAAACTGGTACTGAAGATTAGCCACTGAAAGAAGAATTCAATGTCAGAAACAAATCCACTTACCACACACAATCATTCCTGTGACTTTACTGAATTATTCTAAGAAAACCATCCAAAGCATTTCAAAGCCAAGTTCATTTCAAGAGCAGTATTACATGCACGATTTGGTTCCTTCTTTCCACCATGGCTACTATTAGTGCTACAACTTTGCCATCTTACATAAAAGTTATGGTTTTGTTCAGTTCAAAGTGTGAGATAAAAGTACTTATTTTCAAATCAAACACATTTCACATTTGAGCTTTTTTCTTTTAATATGAGCAATGGATGAAGAACTACAGTTCACTGACAGAAATAAAAAAGGATCCTTTATCAAGAAGGGCAGAGTTTGCTTCTTGGTCAATCCAATTAAACATTACATGAGTACATCATCAGTGAGAAAAGATTCATCCAGAAGAAAAGTATGGGGTCTCACTATGGTAATTATAGTCAGGACAAACTTTCTGTACCAGTTTATAATCAACACTGTAAAAGGCAATGTAAATGCAAATGACCTTGAAGGGTTTGGAGCACAACCAGGACACATGGCTCTGAGTCTGCTCCTGGTAACAGATCTTGGATGGGTCAAAACTGCACAGCGCGGTCTTCTTTGCCCGATCTGTTTTTTCATACTCAATGCGGCAATTGAAAGATTTAGATTCCTTGGTCTCCAGGGTAGACTGGGGGGAGCCTTCAAATTCCACCACTTTTGAGGGGGGAACCAAGCTTACGGACACATTGCCCAAACCTGTGGAATTGTGTCGGAAATAAACACTGAAGGTTCCGTTTCCATGGTCAACAATTTTCCCTGTGATGAGGAGGTTGAGTTTGACAGTTTTAATGTTGGAATGAAAGTCACCCCATCCAAACATTTTCTTAAATTTTCCCGTTTTCACTATTGGCCTCCTTTTAGTTCTTGCCAGTGGCTCCTGGTTCTCGGTGATGTTGGCCAGCCAGTCCCAGAAGTGTTCCATGTTGTCCTCATTTGCCGTGGGACCTGGCATGGGCATTGGAGACTGTTTAACAAACAAGCGCAGAGGGCTGAGGATCCTAGAGTGCACCGCATTCCCCACCAAGGCTCCAGGAATGTCTTTGTCTTCCCAGTCTAGGTCCCCCGTGGCTGGCACCACCTCTTTACCATGACAAAAGAGCTGAGGAAAGAAGAAAAAGGGCAAAATACTTTAGGACAGGCTTTGAACATGCAGATGGCTGGGAAACTCCACAGGATTTAGGTTCCTGTTAAATAACATTTCACCCGCACAGCTAACTCAACAGTGAAGTGACCTAAGTGTTTAATTCCAGCAATGTTATATTGTTAAGTCCAAGAATTAAAAGTGTGAGATTACAAGAATGGTACTTCAGTTTAAAGGTTAGTTTTGTTTCACTGTTCCTGATCCTCACCACTTTCTTTTGCAGATTGGAGGAATTAGTAGTGTATTTTGGCCTCTCCGGTGATTAAAAAACTTAAGTTTGTAAGTTTTTTGTCTTTCAGTTAGAACACAAATCTAGACACTGAAAGTGTGTACCAAGCATCCATAAACCATATGATATTAAAATATTGACATCTCTTAAACATGTTTAGAAATATTGTATTCAAACTCATTTTATAACTTGTTATAATTTTATCTTAAGATCTGTAACAAAGAAGAATATAATTGTATTAAAATGGTCTATTAAGTTTTACCTGGGATAAGACTTGTCTCATTGAATACCTATCCTCCATAAGACAATTAGATAAAATCGAATTAACAGTGAAAAGCAAAATAAAAAATAAAAAGCAAAATAAAAAAAGGATGTATAATCCACATGGTCACACTAGGAAAAAGGTAAATACATTGTTGCCACAAAGTATGTCTTCCAGGTTCTTATGTGAGGTTTAGGTTTAAACAGAGGGCAAGAGTTGGGGTGAAGTTTTGGTCCCATTCAGCACAGTCTTTTGCTCCAGTCTTTCTTGCATGTTGACCTGACAGAGTCCCTATGTCAGACCACAGCTATCACTCACAGAAAAAGGCTTTCCCTCAATCACTTGTTGCCTTGGCCTCTGTCAGCCTCTTTCCTTTACTGTCTAGGTCAGTACCTACCTACCTGACTGCCGGCGTATATCTGTGTTGCATGATGTAAACCTTCCCACCACCCTAGAAGAAGACATAAAGGCTAAAGTAAGTAAGTAAAAGGGGCTTCTACTTTCTGATACCTTAGTTTGAATATTCTCTCAACTCATGGCCAAATAGAGGAAACTAAAATTTAAAAACTAAAGGTAGAATTAAGGCAAAACCCTCTGTGCTACAGATTGCCAGGCCTGCAATAAAAGAGAGTAATCCAGCTGCCCCTCCTTGAGGCCACTAGGCACCAGATGGTCTAGACTGGCAGTTACAAGATAAGAGAAGTGGTCAGGAATGTCATAATTGCAGGCCCTGCAAAACCAGAGCCTGGATAACTGTATAGCTTGTGAAAGACTCTGTTGGTAAAGCATCTTGCTTACCTCAGCCTGGTTTGTTCCTGGCAAGCTAAGGACTATAAAAATCCACTGAAATATTAAAGGAGTGCTGACATGTTTTAGAAGTGATCTTCATGTCAGCCTGCTAACATAATTAATTCCTTCTCTCCTTTACCACAGAAAGACATCTCTGGTCTCTCATTCTGAGGAAAATGACTTGTGCCCAATGAAAACATGGTCCCTTTGTTCTTGGTTTCAAAAGACTCCTATATGCCTTCTCATTTTCTAACGTCTTTTCCTTCCTAGCTGCTACAAAGCCTCTTTCTGTTCCCAGCTTAATAGTCCTGTGGGGAATTCCACAGTGCCTGGTGTCAGCAGTCCAGAGAGCCAGAGAGCGAGCATAAGCTTACCTTTAGCATATTGTTTTTTATCTCTGCTACCCAGTAACATATTTAGTTTCCTTTGTTGAATAAAATAATATGAACATAATTTGATAAATTTTATTACAACAAAATTGTACCCAAAATATAGACTTGCAAGAAGAAAGTTATGGCTATACGATTTTGCCCCAAAACATGCCACACCACAGACAGGATGAAAGTTTTAACGATGTTCCAGAACTGCCTGGTTGATTGAAGGAAAAGGGGAGAAAAGCTTGGATGAGGGGGACAGGAGGTTTTATAACCTTAGGGTTGGTGGGTGCCCAAGGGGAGAGGAAGAGTAAGTTATTCCCTTTGTAAAGTGGTATATGGTCTCTTGCTCAGACCGGGAAGGTGTGATCAGTCCTTAATATTGCCCCCTACTGGATCTTGTCCCCCTGCTGCCACTAAGGATTGGGTAAACCTGTGCTTTGGCAAGCTTGGCTGGCCATTAGAGGGGCAGTGACCATCCAGCAGAAGCTCTGCCCTTAGGATAGGGGATGGAGAAAGGAATTCCATTAATGGGTTTTTCAGTATTTTAGTTTAAATCGCACAGCCACTGAGACACAATAATACTTTATTCACATTTGATTTTCCTTTTTATTTTTGGGGGAAAAGAAATCATCATAATTGCCACAGATAATTTGGGTAAATCATATGGATTTTGAGAGAAAGCATCATTATGCCTGTGAAACTGTAACCTGGAATGAATATTTTCCGGAAGAGTTATAATCTGGAAAATAGAAGCTTTAGTGGAAGCATGGACACCCTCTTATCTTCAAAAGTGCATGTCATTCTAGTAATGATGCTACAATAAACAGCAAGATGAGCAGAATGAGGACAGAAGTGAGGCTGAACGTATACAGTGCTCCCCAGGCTTCTCCGATTTACAGTGATGCTGGTGTGTAGAGTACTCCCCAACCTTTCCTGACTTGTAGTGAGACTGTGGGAGTGTAATGCTTCCTAAGCTTCTCTGACTCACAGCGAGGCTGGGTGAGTACAGTGCTCCACAGGGTTTTCTGACTTGCCAAAGCACTTGTTGAAGCAGGCCTGACATTATCCCAAAATTATTATTTTCAATATAATTTTGAAAAATAGACAGTCTAGATTGTAAATATTTTATAGTTCAGTTTGAAAATGTGAGGTTTTCTTTTGTGCTGCTATAAAAAAAATCAGAAATTTAAGTTCTAACAGAGCCTTTTGGAAAGTGTTTTCACCTACATAGTACCAGAATTAATGTAGAAAGGAATGCAAGAACTCAAAATATGTTGGTGGAGGTGTTTCTTTGTCTTCTAAATTTTTCTTCTATCATTAAAATAACTACAGTTGGTTGATGGGTAATTTGATAATAAACATTCTTACTTCTATGACAATTTACAGCCATCCAATTTCTTCCTATGTTCTTATACATCTAAATTGATACCTTTTGATACTTATGAGACCATCTTACAAACAAAGGACTTTTCTAAAAACAGATAATGTGAGACATTTCCTTGGGCTATTAGACTTTCAAAACAATGGTTCCTAAGGAGCTGGAATTTCCTTAGGTATCTTATGCTTCATACAGAAAAAAACTTGTCTCCCAGGCAGAAATTTCAGTCTGACAACTTAAAAGACTATCTTGCAGGATAGACTGAGCAGAGAGAATGACAGTTCAGTGATAGATAAGACCACAACATGACTAGATCACTTAATTATGCAAACCTCTCAGCTCCTATTTAAACCTAAGCCTCAATGCAAGTACCACAAAGGCAGACTTGGAGGTCAGTGGACTTCGTCATGTGTGTAACTTTTCACTGTGGCTACATTGAATGAATCTCAGTTCTAGATTTTTCACTATTATTCGTTTCTTTTTGATATACTGAGGATATCTATATCTTGTTAGGGATTTAGGACTCAGGCTTATAACCACAAAAGGTTTGTAAGAATTGTCTTTCCATTTTGTGGATGCACGGAATCCAGGGTCTTGCCCATGGCAAGCAAGTGCTTAACAACATCTTAACTGAACATCTCCTGGTCTTAGTACTATTTTACTTTTAGAATGATCTTACAGTATTGTCCAGACTAACCACAGATTTAAAATCTTTCTGCCTCTACTTCCCATGTGTTGGGATTAAAGGCATTGCCACCATGTCTGGTTTTAGTACTTCTTTCTTTTAATGTTGTAAGGATGATGTGTTTACTAGGGAAAGAACAATCATATTCTACATGTGGGATTAAAAATGTGTCTAATACTGTAACTTTTTTTATTTGAATGTTCTTTTCTTGTGATGTATCCATATCTCTCCTTACTGGATTTTTAAAAAATCAATTATCCAACTATACACACGTGTGTGTTCATTCATGTAAATGCACATGTATAAGTTTGACTCTGATTATGTTATGGCACAAGTGGAGGTCAGAGGATAACTTTTGTGAACCAGCTCTCTCCTTTCACCTTGAGTGTTCTAAAAATTGAACTCAGATTCTTAGGGCCCTGCTAGTTTGTTTTTAAAGACTAAAGGAGGACTGGAGAGATGGCTCAGGGGTTAAGACTATACTTCCTGCCCTAGTGGGCAGAGCCTGGGAAATCCCAGAAGGAAGCAAAAAAAGGGGATAGAAGCAATCCAGGATGATTCCTGACGTCACCGTTGGGCCTCCGCAGAGACACACAGTGTCCTATGATATGCACGCGCGCATGCGCACGTGCACACACACACACACACACACACACACATATCTATATATACACACACACACACACACACACACATATGTATATATACACACACACAAACAAACAAATAAATAAATTAAAGATTTTTGGAAAAATAGGTGCAGCCTAATTTCTGGCAAAAAACAATCAATGATTAATGGTTCTTCCATGGTCCAATGTGAAACCTCATACCTCTTATTCAAGAACAGTCTTTGAAGGGTAATACAAAACTCACAAGCCTGCAGCAAACTGATTAATGGCTAATTGAACACCTTGTTCCACGCCATGTGATAAATTAACCACCAAGTAGAAATCAACCTTCTTAACCCAAGGAATCAATCATTTCCTTATATTTCTACTCTTGCCAGCTTCTGAGTCACATCCAAGTCAGAGGCCTAGGTAAGTATTCTTTGTCAACAAAATGTGTTTATGGATCGTTGACGCCAACCTATCAAATCAGTTGGCAAAAGGATCGAAATGTATGAATTATCTGGTAAACTTTCATTCCTGAATAGACAATTTTTGTTGTAAACATGCTGAAGAATTCTGAACTTATTGGCAAACTTCTCCATCCATGGCATAATTGTTAGCTGTTATCTATAAACACAGGGCTGCATCGCCTTGGTCATTTTTGTACTTGCTGGGGCTCTATGTGTTAGTATCATCAATGCTTTGCGTCCCATCAAATTACAATAATAATGCAAAAACACTTAACCATAAGAACAAAATGGGGTTTTAAAAAGAGGAAGAAAGAGGAATTGCTACATTTTATCTGTATGAACATTCCCTGATTTCCACACATTTATCAAGGCTTAAGTAATTTATGCCTTGGCAGGGTATATCAATTTCACAAAGCACACACATTAGCTAGATACAATGATATCATATTAGCTTTTTCTCCATCTTACAGAAGAACTTAGAAAGATTAATAAAAGCTCAAACGATCATCAATTAAACAAAGCAGGTGAAAGAGGGAGCAGAGAAATAAGACGGTATTTCATTTCAGCTCTTTGTTTTTTTGGCAGGGGCTGGGGGGAGCTGACAGGCTCAAATCATTCATCCTAACAAGCTGAAGTTGAATTTCACTGATAATTAAATGCATTTTCCCAAGAGGCAGAGAAACTGCAATGAATTTTATAGTAGCAGATGTGAGAACTGTCACAAATTATGGAAATAATTTATAAACTAAAAGAATCTTTCTCTGCAAACATTCTAACACAAGAAAATTTTTTCAAGTGTATCTGCTATATATTTTTAATGAGTATTTTATTTTGGAATAATTTTAGCTTGCAAAAAATTTCAAGGTACAAAGCATTCGGATACACTTGCCTCTCAGCTTCCTATATAGGTACAACTAATGCTAAAGTACACTTCTTACCAGTAATGAAGTGTCATTATCAACTAGCTACTTCTGACTATCCTCTGGACTTTTTTTTTGAGTTGTCTTAAGTTTCTTCTTCATGTTCTCGATATGTTACAGGGTCTCAGCAGTTCACTGTATCACATTTGGGCATTGTGAATCCCTTTCGGTTTTTCTCGTATTTTCCTGGTTTCCTGTCTCTGTCTCTCTCCCAAAAAACATCTGAATGTGTGTGACTATAAGGAATCAAAGATGATATCGGGGATCATGCCAGATTACTCGGTCTCCTTCTTGCTTTACTCTGGAGTTTCTCAGGCTCTGCCTTCCATGATGGAATTGCAGACCACTACTATTTCTGTCTGGCATTATTTACAAGATCTGGAGACTGAATTCAGTTCCTTTTGCTTTCAAGGCAAAGACTTCAATCTCCAAGCCATGTCCCAAGCCCCTAGACAGATATTTTATAGTATATTCCTCAGTTAGAGAGTCAAAGACTATTTCTAAATTTTTAATGCAAGTTTACATGCTATAAATGTCTGTCACCAATGAATATTAGTATTTTGCTTTTATTTAATATTAATTCCTTAATCATTAGATCACTTTGGTCAAATTAATAGTTCCATAGGAAACTATCACATGTTCCACTTCACTTGGAAGACAGACTACCAAACAAAAAGTAATTCTACATGCCAGTAAGAAAGACTATTGCTGGGAATGGGGCTTTCTTTGCAATTGGCCTACTTATCAGAGGGAGCAGAGCTATTAAAAATGCCCATAGAGGACACAGTGAGCAATGACCCGTGTGGTATGGTGCCATGAATGCTACGTATTTCTTTTGCTGTGATTACATAATAAACCTTCTGTGTATGTCCATAATTTTGATAGTGGACAGCTACTTTTTAGGTAAAATACTAAACTGGGAGAGGAAAAGAATTTATAACATTCAGTGAACAATGAAAAGGAAATTTAGAATATTAGGTCTCAGATCTTATTTAATATCTATCATGTGATTATTACCGTAGGTAGCTTTACCTAGAGAACAGTTTTTTATTTGAAGAGACCTCAAGGGAAGAGATGTTTCTTTCCCAGACCAAGATTTAATCATTTTAAATGACAAAGCACCAGATGTATAAGCCTCAGAAGCCACATTTGCTCAGCAGTTTAGGCCCACCAGTACTAAACATGATTCTGATTTAACAGGAAAAAAGTAGATGCTACTAGCATGTTATGTTCAACAAAATGAGAAGTCTAGTACAATTTGTAAATGGCTCCACAAAAGAATATTTTGGCAGAATCAAGTCTATTGTTCCACTGATTTTTGTCTTTATCAAATCACAAGAATGCTGTAGAACTCTCATGATGCATGTCCAAGTCACAGGTTTAAAACAAAAGTGAACCTTCCCTGATGAAGTCTCTGTTTTTCAGAAAAGGATATGTTAAAATAATTGTCTGTACCTGAATTTGTACTTCAGAACAATTGTGTCAAGTGTCCCAGTGAGCTTAGTCAGAACAAAGCATGAGGGAGTGTAGTAGGTACAGTGTGCTTTGCTTTCCTTGGAGGGTTAGGAAGACAATACCTTTAGTGGTGTTGTTTAAATGCAAGCAACATTCCTTCTCTGTGCCTGCTTGGTTCTTAACCAAAGCATAGCAAGAAGCTCAAGTAAGGGTGGCCCTTTAAAGAGATGAAAGGTGCTTGTGAGGTAGAAAGGGAATTAGAGTGAGACTGTGTGGTAGGGATCCTTGCAAAGAAGTGAAGGCTTCATTACTGGAGTGTGTCTAGAACCCCTATCTGCTCAACCACACATGGCTCAATTTGTAATCACTTATTCAAGATGTCTTCTCCCAACATGTTCTCAGTGCCTAGAATTGTGCTTTTGGCCCTAGAAGGTCACTCCTGAAAAGGATGAATAGTTCCTCTGTTCTTCTGAAAGGGCATTTTGGTGATTGTTCACAACCATTAGAAGATGTGGGGCTGAATTCCAGAGATGCAATATATGCCAGGAAGACCTTACCAGAGCAGTCTGCACAGGACCAATGGGAAGAAACATCAAGCAAAAATCATTATTTCAATAATTCACTAATTAGATTAATAACTGTCATAAAAGCCTAGATTTGCATGATATTATCTGTGTGTGTGTGTGTGTGTGTGTGTGTGTGTGTGTGTGTGTGTGAGTGAATCAAGGAGTGGGGCATGCTAATATTAACAGGGCAGGAAGAAAATGAAACCACACAATTAATATCTTTATTCAGATAAAGACAGGAAACACAAGATTTACCAGTTGATAGCTGAAAGTGAATAAATTAAAATGAATAGGACAAGCTTAATAATTTTCTGGTATCCTCTACCAATAAATACAAATTGTATATGATATGTCTGTAATTACTAATGAGACTGTGACAACACTATGACTATAGTTATATTTATTTTTGTAGTGAAAATCTAACTTTCTGGCTTTTATCATGACCATAACAAAGATCCAGTCCTTAGACTTGCAACTGTGGTGCCAGAAGACGTAACATTTTAGGACTTATCTTGCATCCTTTAGCCTCTAAAAAGCTATAATAAATTTATAGTATGTATTATTGTGATCTTACACAGAGAAGCCTTTGCCATGATTATCATAAAATATAGTGTTCCATAATTTCATACATAAAATATAAATCAGTGCTATTTGTTAGTGAAATGGACATTCTCTGTATTATAAGAATATTCTGAAACAGTAAATGCTTGCTCTTCTATTTCTATTTGCCAAAATGAGAATACCTGTAACAGCCAGTCAAAATTTAAAAAAAGTTGGTCATCGTGCTAACTGCTATTACACATATCTAAGAAAGGCTCCTGATGTCACAAGGACTGATGAGTTTCTTACATACAGCTTACATAATTAGTTTACTTTAAAGTCCTGTCCCATACTCTTCCTCACACAAATATACAAACCACACATACATACCAGATTGTTATGATTGAACTCAGAAATCAATTATATTTTCTGCTAAGAGAAAACAAAACAATTTAATATCCCCCAGTTATAAAATTAAAGAGACATCTGTACTATACAAACATAACATGTTTCACTCAACAAAAAATATTTACAGCCTATACTGACATACTATAAAACATCCCCTATAACACAAACAATTCATATGCATATGAATCACCTACCATTAAAGAAGAAAGTCATAGCTATTTGTAGCACACCACTAATTTGTACTTCAACAACCAACAAAGAAAATTTTGACTCTGCAAGGAAAAAAAGAATGAATTATGTGTCCCCAGGTGTGCATATGAACCAAGTTTGGAGAATTAGCTTTTTCTTGATCAGGGGAATGACATATGCTACAAGAGATAAACTGATATAGATCTGAATAAATATTTTCAAAGGCATCAGGATTGTGCCTTTTGGACACCCTAAAAGCATTTATTAATGTTCTTTCAGTTGGTGAGAATAACTGCTTCATTTGATGGATCTGTTTATAGTATTATAATGATAGAATATCTACAGCTTGCCATATTTCACTTGATGTATTTATTTAAGCCAAGAACCCCAAAGTGATCACTATTATAAAACTTACATGTGACTTACAGTTCCTTTTGTATCTGAAGAATTAAAAAAACTGATAATGAAAGGTGATCCACAGCTTTATTTTTGTTGCTCACATATAGTTTCTACAATTAGATTACTTTAACAATCCTATTCCATACTTACTCAGAGGGCATACAAATGCACACACACACACACACACACAATAGTTATGATTGGACTCAGGAGCCAATTAAATTTTCTGCCTGTCAATACATCTCAGAAAGCATTTGCTCTGAATATCAACCCTGCTGACAAACAAGATCATGTATCTAGTAGACAACATACAATGTGATATTGATGACGAGCAGTAAAGCTTGACTGGCCTGGAGTCATATTTCTGGTACTCCATTGCAGAACTGTCACAGCAGATTAAAAGAAGAAGAAAAATGGAGTGAAGAATGGAAGAATTAAACATCCATCAATGCATTAATTGTAACTATTAATATTTCATGGCATAATGTGATGTTTCAAAATTCATATAGCAAGTTGAAAAGCAAATGACTGGGAAAAGAAAGCTAAACGGTGGACATCCTTTCTGCTGAGAGTCAGGAATTAACTTTATCTTCTAGATAACTTTTAATAGTTACCCTTTACATTTTTCTAAATTGATTCAGGAACTAACAGGAAACAAAATGTGAAGACAGAAGTCTTAACCATAAGAGCCAAAAAAGTTCAATCGAAATGCTTGGCAGTAGTTTTATTGCTAAGGTTAAATATGGCAATTCTATTTTATCTGAATGAGAGCAATCTGGAAAATCCTTGACAGAAGTAGCTCAAAAAAAAAATCAGTTTTCACACCTGTATACTGTGACATGCAGAAACACCATGCTCAAAAATACATGCTGCATGCTCATACCAATGTTTTTTATACACAGTTAAGGGAAATGAGGTCAAAGACAATACAGAAGTTATTTTGCACTAGAAGCTGAGTAAAAAGGCCTGTGAAAACAAATTAAACAGCTTGGCAGCAAATGCTTAAGATGCTTCATGGTATATGGGCTGCTGAATATGATATGGCTTTGGATCTCCAGTGAAGCAGAGGCAGAAGGCAGTCACTTTTAATGCAAGTTATGCAAAGTCAAACAAAGTGCTTTTCAGTTATCTAGACAACCTAGGTGACCAAAGCAGCTTTTTTTACTGTCATATAACTCATCACATTAAGAAGTGCTGTATAGCTTTCACCCCCATGTCCTTTACACATCACTCAAATGTTCTCTTCTATATGTACCATGTGTGTCTGTGCACGCCATATGCATGGAAGGAAGAGGATGACCTCAAGGGTCAGTTCTTTTTCCCACACTAGTTGAAGAGGGTCCTGTTTATGTCTGCCACTATGCCTGTTAGCCCACAAGCTCCCAAGAATTTACCTCTCTTCTTACTGTAGGAATTCTGGGATTACAGATAATGTACTACCGTGTTCAGCCTTACATTGGCTTCAGGCAATTGGAAGCCAGGTCCTCATTCCTGAATGGTAACCAACTGACCCAACAAACCCTGTTTTGAGGCCCTGGTCATGTGTTCAGTAAGGCTATAACTCAAAAAGAATGAAGATAAACTACTCAAAAATTATCTGGTTGTCTGCCCTGGACCCAGAACAGGGCTCCTCAGGAGGTGAGATGACCCTCAATACCAACCAATATGGAGCCAAGGGTGGTGCACGAAAAGCAAAACTGAAAACAACAAACCAGAATTCAGAACACCAAAGACCCTACATTAATCACCTGGAACCAGACCAGCCAAATCTCTCCCCATCCTTAAGCTCAGGGAACCTCGAAGAAGAGGGGGCGGCAAGATTGTAAGAACCTAAAGATGGGGAAGACCAACGATATGCAAGATACTCCACACAAGTTAGGGCTGCAGTAGCCATAATCAGACTTTGCATGACCTGCACAATGACTGACATGGCAAGGACCCCCCCAAAGTCTAACATGGATCAAGGCAGTAGGATCCTTACAGGCAAGGGATTAACAGTCATAATAGTGTTCCTATACTAAGGGGAGCCCAAGAAAGGGCTCTGGGTTATGCCACTGAGTTCTTACATCTCACTAGGGTGGAGGACTCAGAGGGAAGATTGGCATTCACACAAAAGGATGCTCCAGGAGATGGGAGGGGGGAAAGGGAGAGATATTAGGAGAAGGGGATGGAGGGAGGGTGATGAAAGGAAGGGGAAAGGAAGAGGAGAGTGCAAGGGAGGACTGGGGAGGGGTGGAGGGAGGGAGAGGATAAGAGTACATACCTATTGAGCTTGTATCACTGGGAAAAAAATAAAATGTGGGAAAAAATTATCTGAAGTAGTTGTGAACAGGTACCTTAACTAACTAAAAGTTGTTATTTTTGTAAAGAAATAGTCCGAGTCAAAATGAGGAGTAGGATTATTAGATTATTGTATTTCCATGTACATTTTCGCCGAGAACAAGAGGAGGGGGTTGCAGAGTGAATGTCCATGGAGTTTCATTGTTTCACTGACTCTACCGGATATTTCAGACTTCAATTACTATTCACTCATCCATTATCCAATACTAGTTGTTACACACCACCTTGGCTAAACAAGCACCCTGTGATTTAAGCACCACTCTAGGTGATTTTCTGAATACATACTTTGAACAAAATATAAAACATGAATATGAAACTGGCGATTTTCCTAAAATTACCTTGATAATCAGTCCTGATACACACATACACACACACACACACACACACACACACACACACACACACAGAAAGAGAACTGGTCTTCATAAATTACCTCAGTTCATTGTTATTTGATGTGTAGATCTAGATTTTTCCAGGTTTCACCTTCCAGGGCTGGAATCCCAAGCTATAGCCAAATCAGTTTGGTATATGTACCTGTGATCCAGAACCTGAACTCAAGTCCTCTTGCTTGTGAAGCAAAGGCTTTATTTAACCCCCAAGTTATCTCTTCAGTCCCTCCTCTCTAAATCTTAAACAAGAGGTTGTATTCTAACATCTATTATCAAAATACTTATCGGAAGGCTCTGGATGGTTCTGGAGTTAAGCAAACTCACTGATTTCCCAGGGAGCAGCTTCATTACCGCATGTCCCTTCAAGTTCAGCTTTAAAAGCCTATAATGCCTTAAAAATCAAACCTGAGTGTTCCCTGGAAGAAATGAAATACGTTTCAGGGCTTCAGAATCAAGGGTAGACACTCCTTCTATATTGCCTCCCAAGAACTTGCAGATTTCTGGGTGGTCTTGTGGTGTCTAGGGTGTCTGGGTTTGTAACTTAGTGAGTCACATGAAGGAATCCATGGTTCTTGCTTCAGAGCCCCACTGTCCGCACTTCTTCCCTTCTTTATTCTCTTTAGTTTAGGCTGGACATTATTAGAATATGTGATACTCAGACCTCATTAGCTTTCTATGTCCATTCCATCAGTAGGAGGGCTCTTCATACCTCAATGACTGGGTCCTGCTGAGAAGGCACATTGGATGTAGGTGTCACAGTCCTGATAGCTTCACCAGCAATAGTACAGACAAACTGTTCATGCTTTCAGTAGGGAAATGACTTGACTTGTAATAAAACAGTTTTTGTTCATACAAGATACCTTTACCCAAGCATCTAGAATGCCTTAAAAATCAAACCTGAGTATTCCCTGGAGGAGATTAATTTTGCTTCAAGGCTTCAGAATCCAGGGGAAACTTGCAGCTTGTTGGTTGGTTTTGGGGTGTCTGGGCTTGTGGCTTAAGAAATCACATAAGATCATTTTGAAATACCACTCTTCAAACATGTCCCTGTTCCTGCGCTATACTTCTGTGCAACAATTTTGATTTCAATAATGGTGCTCATATATATATATACACATATATATATAATTTTTATGACAATTATGCTTTTTGGATTTTTTAACTTCCTAGAACTTAGTATTCTTAGGGACACTTATTGGTGATTTCATTATGGTTTAATATTTAGAAATAATTATCTCTCAGTGTTGCCTTAAGATTTTACTCTTAGGCCATTTAAGGAATGTTTCAAATCCTAATTAAAATTAAAATTAAAATCCTAATTAAAAGAATTTGAGTAGGAACTAATAGGGGTGAAATATTACAATTGTGAAGAATGGAATAGAATAAAAATAATGATGATTTGGTTGGATAATAATGAAGCCTAAATCAAACATTCAAAAATAATATTGGAAAGGTTCAATAATAACTGTTAAAGCAATTAATTTGTATAGTATTGTACAAATAATAGTTTCTATTACTTTCCAGGACAATCATGTGCACCTATAATCTGTTGTTATGATTAACTCATATTCATAAACCTTTCTATAGAGATTCACTATAATTGAATCATGAAATGTACAGAACACCAGTTTTTCACCTTACAAAATATGGTTACTTTCTGATAGGATAAGTAGATATTAAAAATCTGGATAAACATTTAGAGACTATAAAAACCTTAGTTGAAAGGGTAGGGAACTTCCTCGAGCTGATTGAGCTAAGCCAACAGTTCCTAAACGGACATCCAATAGCACAGTCACTACAACCAACTCTCAACAGTTGGGATCTTATGAAATTAAAGAGCTTCTGTTCAGATAAAGAGATTGTAACTGGAGCACAAAGGCAACGCACAGAATGGGAGAAAATCTTCACTAACCACATATCTGATAGAACTCTATTATCCAGAGTGCAGAAAGAACTTAGAAAATAAGCACCAAGGAAACAAATGGGCCAATTAAAAAATGTGCCTTGGAACTTAAAAGAAACATTGCTAAGGATGAAATTAAAATGTATAACAAATATCTTAAAAAATGCTCCACATCCTTAGCCATCTGGGAAATGCAAATCCAAACCTCCCTGAGATATCATCTCACCCCAGTCAGGATGGCAAAAATCCACAATACAAACAACACCAAATGCTGGAGAGGATGTGGAGAGAGGAGAACTCTCTTACATTGCTGGTGGGAATGCAGGCTCATACAACCACTCTGGCGAGCCGTCTCGCAATTCTTAAGTTAAAGATTGAAATGCCATATGACCCTGCTATTCCACTTTTGGGAATAACCCCCCATACAGCAAAAATTCACCTCGATAGCACGAGCACGACCATGTTCATAGCAGCACTGTTTACAATAGCAAAGTCATGGAATCAACCCAAATGTAGAACAGTTGGCGAGTGGATAAGGAAAATGTGGTATATTTATACAATGGAATACTACTCAGCCATCAAACATGATGAAAATTAATGTAATTTGCCGGGAAATGGATGGAATTAGAAACAATTATATTAAGTGAAGTATCCCAGACACAGAAAATTAAGCGCCGTACGTACTCCCTAATAGGTGGATCCTAGTACCAAACCCACTTAGAGACACTCAAAGATAAATCTCTGTAATACCTACAGTAATTGCTAAGATTATAAACAGGAGGGCTGGGGAAGGAGGGCCCCACCAGAAACAAGGAGAGAGGGGATCATGTTACAGCAGAGAAACTAGGCCACCATCAAGGACTACAAGTAAGTAATGAGACATCTGATTTAGTTCACAGACTTTCCTTCCTGATCTTTTGCAACTGATGGAGTGATCTCATCAGAAGAGGAGGGCATATAGTCTGGCAGATAGAAAGTAACCATTGTGCAATGGGAGAGCCACCCTCTCCTCACAGTCTCCTACTCTTATTCCATCTACCTTTGAATCTACTCTTACAATAAAACTCTATTTTAACAGCTTTTTATCTCTGGCCAGGAAGTGACATCCAACACCCATCAGGATGGAGCCAAGGGCATTGCAAGAACAGCAAAACTGAAAAAAAAAATCAACACACCATAATTCAGAACATCAGAGACTTTATATCAACCACCTAGAACTAGGCCAGACTAATCTCTCCCCATCCTGAAGCTCAGGGAAATTTGCAGAAGAGGGGGCAGTAAGATTGTAAGAGCACAAGGATGGGAGGAGTAATGATATGCAAAATATTCCACACAAGTTAGGGCCAAAGCAATCATAACAGGACTTTGCATGACCTGTGCAATGACCAACATATTATTGACCCCTCAAAGTCTAGCATGGACTAAAGGCACTAGGATCCTTAGAAGCTAGGGATTAATAGCCACAATAGTGTTCCTATACTTAAGGGGAACACAAGAAAGAGTTCTAGGAAATGCCACTGAGTCCTTACACCTCATCAGAGAGGAGGATCCAGAGGAAAGTTTGACATATACATTAAAGGATGCTCCAGGGATGGGGGGAGGAGGCATTAGGAGATAGGGAGGGAGGGGGGAAAGGAAGGGGAAAAGGGAGGAGGGATCAAGGGGGTCCAGGAAGGGGTGGAGGGAGGGAGGGGACCGGAGTACCTATTAAGTTTGTATGAGCAGAAATAAATAAATTAAAAAAATGAAAAAACAGATGGATAATAAGTAGTGGATAGATAGATGATAGATAATTAGGTATATAGGTAGATGAAATACAGATAAATGATTGATGATGATAGATAGGCGATGGATAGTAGAAATATACACAGATGATAGGTAAATAGTAGATAGATAAAAGATGGAGATAAATAATATGTATTTAGCCAAATGGGTACATGCATAAATAAAGACATTTATTTAAAAAACAAAATAATATGAAATGACATCTATGGCAGCAGAGGGCAGGGAGCCATGGGAGGATAATATGTTTGATTTATCTAAAGTAGAGTGAACTAATTGTCCACATATCCGAGGATGGCTCTTATAGCAGTTACACTTTCTCTCAGATAGCAGTTACACTCAAACTCAAACAAAAAGAGATGTATTTGACTTATAGTTCCAGAAGCAAGATATAGTCCATTATGTCTGAAAAGGCATGACGGGCAGCAGAAGTTGGAGGACAGTTAACTCACATCCATTCTGAAGGCTGACATCGCTCACCCATGCTACAAACTGCTAGAACAGACTACTAGCAGGGCTTGGTTAAACCGACTTCAAGACTGACCATCCTATGACATGCATTTCTTCAGCAAGGCTCCTCCTCCCAAAGGTTCCATGATCTTTCCAAAGGCTGACAAAAGCTAAGGATTCAAACGCATGAGCCTGGGGGAACAACTTATATTTAAATCATGACAGCACTGTTGGACCATTATTCGTTGCTGGGATGGAATGAAACAGGAACATATACATGTGTGAGAAATTCCCAAGTACGCTCGGACCTGGGAATGCCATGGAAATTGCTGCTGCATGGGATGCAACACCAGTCACAGTGTGCTCTGCATCATCATAGCCTGGAGAAGCACGTGGATGTGTGGTGGAAGGTTTGTGCTGTGGGCGTGTGTCATTCGGTCAGTATCTTTGACAATATAAACATATTCATGAATGAAAATTATAACCAGCATTTTCATTGTTTCAGAGAACACATGCAATGCAGGGAGAAGGGCCAGACCGAGTGGTTCTGCTACCAACAACTTGGCTTCTTTTCAGCTGTGGATTTGCTTGATCGGTGATGACCAGGAACAAAGAATACAAACTACATTCATACTGCTGAAACAAACTTAAGTCCCAATGCTGAAATTTGAGGCAAAAGAAAGTTTGAAATTTGATAATGAAGTATCTAATTTTCTCCCATGCTTTCGTGTGTGTGTGTGTGTGTGTGTGTGTGTGTGTGTGTGTGTGTGCGTGTGCGTGTGTTTATAAGACAGCTCTTGTCTGTGAGTTCTTATGAAGCCCAAAGTTGATATTGGGAATAATCCTTAATTATTCTTTTTTTTTTTTGGCTTTGATCTGGTGTTTCCCAGGCTCTGCTTTCCAGGGTCAACAAAATTTTTACGTAGAATCACGAGATCTGAACTCAAGCCCTTTATTTTTGACTTCAAATCCTTAGCCTTCTTCCCAACCCCTAATGATCTTATTTACCTTACGACAATGAAATTTTCTCATCATTTACCCAGAGTTGTGAAAGGTGTTATTTAATACTTCTAGGTGTGTTCCAGGGACATCCCAGAGCTGGAAATCCTGACTGTTCCAGATAGGAAGAGATGTGAACCTCATAATAAGAGGCTGTGTCAATAGAAGAGATGATAGACAGATACTCAGTAGACCTCACATATTTAAATAAAAATTCAGTCTACAATTAAAAAAAATCTGGATAGGCATTTTAAGAGAGGGTAGATATCATTAGTTCTTTGTTGGAATTCAGCTGACTGGAACACTTCCTCAGTCTCTACCAGGTTGGTGTCCTATATGGGCAATCCCACAAAACTCTTTACTTGTATGCTGACAAAAGACAGCACTAGATACACATGATCTTTAAGAAATCTGCTTCTGCCCATCAATTGCATCCCATTACACTGAGAGTGAAACTTAAGCTCCTCCTCAAGTGCTCAAGAAGGTCCTCCCAACACGATTCTTGCTGATTTTTATATTAGTTCTATTTATTTTTAATTTATATAACAACAAATTTATGTGTTTTTATCTTCCAGTATTTACCCTCACACTCCCTGCAGTCACATCCCACCCCTTCTTTCTAACCCATTTCTCTCCCTTCTCCATGTCTCCTAGTATGTGTGAACTACTGCGTCCCATCTAGACTGCCTGTGCTAGTTGGTATCTGGTGACCCAACAGGGGATAAATGGCACATCAATGGGTAAATCGTGTATTATGGAAGCTCCTTTACTCTTTTATTTGGCACCAGTCCCTTTGTGATAGTTAGATTTAGGTGTCAACTTGACAGTTGGAGGCGATTTTGTGTACAGCTGTGGAGAATTGCTAGTTAGAAAAGCTCTTGAGCAAGCATGTAAGTGATTGCTTAATTGATATGGAAGTCCCAGCCTAAGGTGGGCGATGCTTTCCAGTGGTGAACGGGATAAATGGAAGTGCAAAGAGGAGGGACTTGCCTGTGGTCTGTTGTCTTCTTCTCCACTGCTGCTGTTCTTGGCTGATATAATAGACCAGAGTCTTCAGCTTTCCAGCATGATTGAGACTGAGACTTTCAAGGGATCTTCCGTCTTCTGAGATATTCAGCTTGACAACTGAGAAGCTATGCAGCTATGGTGGACTACACTGATTTTATTTTGTGGATTAATTTAATAAACTTCTTTTTATATATACATCTATTGGTAGTTCTGTTCCTCTAGAGAACCTGACTAATACATCCATATAGTCTCTTGAGGTAGTGCTGTGTCTCATGGGGTCTTCTCTATTCCTGGTAATGTGTTGCTTGGCCAGCTATTGTAGAAGTCTAATGGAAGTGACAAGTGTGGCATTGAGTTAGTGGAAAACAGCAGTCCTGATATGTACAGAGGATACTGTCTTAGATTATCTCTCCTTGTCCTCAGGCTTTTACATTCCTACTGTTTCCTCTTATGCAAGGTTCTCTGAGCCTTGGGATAAGAGGTGGTTTAAATGTCCTGATTAGGGCTGAGCCATCTACAGGTACTTTGTACTTTGTTGTTCTTTAACTAAGGCATCTTCCATTTCATATGGTTGGTTGAATGTTGAGTGCTTTTTTGACCTGTAGGTATAATGACAATTATTTTGATGATAGCATGATTCTTGCCTTTCTAAGGAATGAGTCTTTTGTTGTCTTCCACATCTGCTTGAAAAATCTCTGCTCATGACTTTCTTAAGAAATATTAATATTCTGTCTCATTTAACTCTTCTCACTACATTTCTAGATATTTCGCATTTCCAGACACATACTTTCCAAAGATATTTTGGGCATGCTATCATGTTTTGGACACTGTGATGTAGTGAAGAATAAGAAGTACAGCTCATAAAGAGTTAATATCTGCTGAAGATGACAGTCACAAGCAGATATATTTGCAAAATATAGAATGGGTAAGAATATGAATAATAATCTAATAAAATAGGTATCAGATATATTGGGTCACCTTAGATTGAATGTACCAAAAAGTCCATCATAATAGGAGATAGTTAAGCTGACAGATGGAGGATTAGCCTAGGACTACTGGTAAAGCAGTGGGAGTAATGGATGGAAGAAAGTGTGTGGGAGGTATAAATGCACAACAAAATTCACTCAGTCCAAGAGTCAGATGAAAGTAGGTCATGGGGACAAGGGCAAGGGCAATAATAAGGTAAGAGGGTATCACATCTTTTTGTAATACACTTGAGTAGGCACTTGTATTTAATGAATATGCATTAAGCTTAACGAGGTTAGTGTACTTCAACTGCAAATTTATATATAGTGATTTTGGTACATTTAAAATTCAGAGAAATGAATTTCTGTCTTTATATGTTGTGGAATGCACTATGATGTTGCATTTCTGCTAAATTGGGGAATTTTTTTTCCTATACAATGTTGTGAAAGGAAGTCTACTCTTATTTTAAATACTTCCTTGAAGTAATAAAGTTCAAAAAAGGAAAAGCAAGATCAAAAACATTGTTCAAACTCAACATAAACGTCAGGTAGCCCAAGGCTGCCAGTTTTCCCTAAGTATTGCAATGAGTTATAATTTCTAACTGATATAATTGACTTGGCCATTTTTTTCTGAACAATTTATTTATTCATTTATTTTATTAATAAATTTAATAAATGTAAGCATGGGACCCAACTTTGGAAATGTTTACAGGTGTCAGAAGATGACCTTATCGATTCTATTATGCATTGACTGGACATAACTTATTAACTGGCATTTTTCACTGGAATGTGTTTTCTTGAGTCTTCACTCTGAAAGCAAATACTGCTCTGTACCTGACTGCTCCTGCCTTATTACTCTTGGTGTTTTCTGTATCAAGTAAGTGCTTTTATACTGTCAGGACAGACTAATAATTCTGAAGCACACTTAACTGTTAAAATCTGGAAAGCCAGTTAAGAAGTCTAGCTACAATGTTAGAAAGGTTGTGTAGACAGGCTATAAAATCACATGGAGAGAAAAATGTATACAATTGCTTCCAAATCTAAGCAGCTCTTTCCCGAGTCCCAGGCATATTCCAAGTCCCAGCTCTGTACTACCAAGTTAATGTCATAAAGAGCAGAAAAATAATCCAAAAAGGATGTATTCAAAATTTAGACGCATAACATCATGAAATATAATGAAAGGACATTGCTTTTAGATATCAAGTTTAGGAGTCACATACACACAGTTAAAATATATGGACCATATGTAATCTTATGGGTTGTTACACTAATAGCCATAACATATGGCATTAAGATGTAATAGTAAAGTACCCTAAAACAATACCATCTGAATGCACAGTGATCCACAAAAAATTATCTAGCTAGTTTATCCTCAGACATTCTGATTTTTGGGTCCAAATTAAGTCATAGGATTGCTCATTACTTCACAGTTCTTGATGAGATAGACCCTTGAAAAATCCAGATATAATTCCTGGGTTTACCTCAGTACCTTCATCTGAGTGAAGGCTTCTACTGTAAATTGTACAGTAGACTCACATCATGTTTATGTCCACCAACAATGAACCAGTGTTAGTTCTCACTGACCAATGCAGTGTTGGCCAATTTAAAGGTAACAGTCCCCTGACATTCAGTGCATGCAAGGGAGAAGATCAAAAGTTTCCTTTAGAAGCTAAGTAATTACATCTGTTTCATTTTACTTATGAATTCTAGTGTGTTCTGAATCGTTACCAGATAGCTTTCTGCTGTGAAGACAATTCCTAAAGATTAATCCAAATTTCACCAAAAAAAAAAAAAAGAAAATGACAGAAGAAACACTGTTTCTTTAAACAGGCCAACAGAAGGCAAATAAAATTCATTCTTGTCGGATTTCACTTACTTAATATGCTTTGAGTAGATACCATTTCTATATACAGTACGTTAGCCTTAATTTAATTTTAAAATGTGTCCATCGCAGAATATTGGAGATTTGTAAAAAAAAAAAATCATATAAATAACAGGAGAACAAAGTGAAAGCCATTAGTGAATAATTCCTGGCTTCTTCAGTCAGTTGTCAGAGTGTCAAGGAAGCTCTTTTGCATAGTATGGAGGTTCCTTAAAAATTATAAATAGAACTGTCATTTGATTCAGCAATCACACCACAGGGTAGGTACAAAGTGAAATCTCTACACTGAAGAAACATCTGCACTCTGTGCTCACTACAGTAGCACTGTGCACAATTGCTAAGAGATGAGAATAACTTGGAAATGTGATGTACATTTGTTTATATGGAATGCTATTCAGCATTAAAAGAGTGAAATCCTGTTATCTGTGATTACATGAAGTTGATCTGAGATCAGTTTTAAGTAAAATCACCCAGGCACAGAAAAACAGGTACTGTATGACTCTCATTCATGAAAAATGTAAAACGAATGATCTCATAGATGTTGATATTAGAATGGTGAATGCCAGAGGCTGGGGTTAGTAGACAAGGGAGATAGATTGATGCTCATGATTGGGAATAAAGCCAGATAGGAGTGAAAGCCTCTGGGAAACTAATGTTCAATATAGAAAACAAGTGTGTATGGTGTATTTCAGAATAGAAGTGCTAGGAGAAAGGGTATGGATTGTTTTTAATACATAAGAACTAGTCAAAGAGTAGACAAAATGTCTAACAGCTATAAAGTAATGTCTAGAACATCAAGGAGGACCTGATCACTGTGGATAGCATTCATCTTTTTACATATAAGTTAAATTAAAAAAATATTTTCCTCAATTAAACTTTCACCATTTTAAACAATACTTGTATGCTATATTTCCATTTCTTGCATATTATCTTTTAAAAAGAAATTTCAAATGAAGACTTAATCGATTAATAATATTTAACAACTTCCTTCCTTTTCTTTTGTTCTGTGTTTTCTCCTTTGATTTTTTTCTTCATAGTTTACTTCATGATTATGTTAGCCTTTCATGCATTGTCACTCAACATAACTGAAATATTTAGGAATGGCTACTGTGTTCTGTCAGGTATGGACAATTAACAGAGGACTAAAACATGCAAATACTTCAGGGGATAAAGAAATTTGCAGTGACTCAAGTCAGGATTCCAAGAAACCACATACATTTAGGCAGCACTTGGGAGTCAGAGACAGAGGATGCCCAGGGCAAGCTGGCTAGCTGTACTAGTAGTGACTAGTAATTTCTGGGTTCAATTGAGAGAAACTGCCTCAATAAATACTGTAAAGACAGATAGAGATATGTGCTCTCAGTTCTATTACACACACACACACACACACACACACACACACACACGCATTCATGTACACTTAAGTTCATCATCTGCATACATCCAAACACACAGACACCCACACACATCCAAATGCAATAAATATTTTAAAATTAGAGACACTGTTATGACAGTGCTAAAGTCTTTCACTGAATGCTGGCTACATTAAATGTATTTAAAGTTGACTGTCAGGGACTACACTGACTTGTTATAATACTCAAGTTAGAAGCTCTGATGCCATGTGAACTGTAGAATTTGTTATGGCTTTGAGATGGATGATACTCAGAATGGGATGTTCAGAACCTACAAGCACTGCACCCAATTTTATTTTGTGCTTTTCAAAAGTAACTTCTATGAAGTGGTATGATATTGTTATGTGGCTTATGAATTCTTTCTTCATTCCTTCTTCTTTCCATTCCTTTCTTCCTTCCTCCAGTGCTGAGGAATGAGCCCAGGGCTTAACATATGCTAGGCAAAAATTCTATCACTGAACTATACTTCAGTTGCCTCACCTACAGATTCATTATTGTGGCCATTTATTTATTTTTATATCAAATATAAGAACTGTTTTGGCACACCTGCAAGGCTGCCTGTCAGTTGCCAGTAAAGATTTTCAGGAGGCATGGTAGAGACAATGCTTTGAAATCGGAGAGAATTTTAACCATGAGGACTAGCCATCAACAAATTGTGATGTGTTATGCCTGAATAGAGTGACCTACATGACAAACTAGTTTGCCAAAGTACAATTAATTGGTGGGTAAGTGTGGAAAAATCCTGAGCAAAAAAGCAGTTAGATGTTATAAATAGCCTCAACCTTCAGTCATTAAGAAAACAAATACTAACAGATGATGGTAAAGGTATGGATAAAAGGAACTCTGTACACTTCTGGTGAGAATGTAAACTAATCTGTCCTCTATAGGAGTCAGTATGGAGATTTTTCAAATCAAAAACAAAAACAAAACCCCCCAGATCTACCATATGAATACCAGGTATTTATTGAAGGACTCCAAAATATTAAAGAGATATTTCACATCAGTAAGTACCACAGTACTATTCACAATAGCTAAGTTGTGGGGTCAACCTAGTTATTGAATAACATAAGAATGGATCAGAATATATGTATACACTAGAATATCTGTAGCCCTAGAGAGGATTGGTTATATTGTACACAGAAGATATATGCAACTGGAGAGAATCATATATAAATCAAACCTCACCCAAAAAGACAAATATCCACATCACATGCTTTCTCTTATTTACAGTTGCTAAATTTCATATTAAAACAAAATCCTGTATACATTACATTAAGGTGGAAGTGACACTATCTGAAGGAACAAACGACTAGTGGGAGGGGGAGAGGTGAGAAAGAAGAGTGCATGGAGGCTGATGATGTGGATTATGGAAATAAGACAGGAAGGTCTGAGACTTAATTTTTAATGTTCATGGAAGAATACAAAGATGTCCTAGAGAATGAAGTAGAAGCAGAAAAAGGGAGTAGAGAAACACACAGAGACATGTTTGGTGTTGAAAGGCGAGGACTGCAGCTACTCTCTGAGCTAAGGTCTCACAGAGCTGCTTACAGGCTACTGTGAGAAGTAAAGATTCTTTATTGAAAACACACGGAATTTATTTTCTTCTTTGCTTCTTAAACCATATTTAGCAGGACATAGATGCTTCTAAGTGTCCATTCTGATGACTTTAGACAAATGTACATAACTATATATAGTCTTTTACACCACTGCCTCTTTTTGATTTCTATCCAAGTGGTCTCTCACATTACACTTTCGGTGTTAAGAAAATGTTTTTTTTTTTTGTATTCAATCATGCTATTTTCAGCAGTAGTTCATTTCTCTGTACTGTTGAGAGAAATTTTGAGTACATGAAAATTTTCTAACCATCACATGCTGGACATCTAAACTGTTTCTAGATTTGGCTACTATGAGTAAAGTTACCACAAACATTTCTGTACAAAGATGTCATTTTAACTTAGCTTAAACTGCCAACATAAGTAAAATTTAACTTGGGTCATTCTTAGAAAATGTTTGTGTTAAAGGAAAACAAACTTAGCCTGAGCCAAACAAAAGCAGCCACATATAGGAAATTTAGGTATAAGAATCAGCAGCCTTACCGAGACCCCTGGAGGCAAGGAATTGACAGCCATAGTAGTGATCTTATGCTTAAGGGGAACAAGAGAAAGGGCTTATGGAAATGCCACTGGGTCCTTATATGTCATCGGAGAGGAGGACCCAGTGGAGAGTTAGGCGTACACAATAAAGGACTCTCTGGGAATTGGGGGGGAGGCACTGGGGGAAGGGGAGGGGGAAGAGGGGGTTCGGGGGGAGGAGGGGGGAGGGAGGGAACTGGTAAAAAATTTTAAAATGTATAATTAAATTTTTAATAAAAAAATGTGAAGGATGAAAAAAAAAAAAAAAAGAATCAGCAGCCTTAAAGTGTGATTCTCCTAAATCCAACATTCTATGCTTAAGAAGTTATCATAAGGCAAAAATCTGATCAAGTGAAATTGACTCATGAAAAAACATAGATAAGTGGAAATGAAGACACACTCCAGAAATAAACCCATATTTCAGCAGATTTTACTAAAAAGCCAAAGTAACAAGGAGAAAAGTTGTTTTTCAATAAATGGTGTTGAAACATTTAGATAGCCTCATGCAAAAATAATGAGTTTTGTATAAAATTAAAGGTATACTTTAACTGTCAACATTTTTACTTTTCACCATCCCTCAAAAGGAAATGAAAGTATAATTAAAAAAACCTTTGTATATAAATATTTCTAATGGCTTTAGCCATAAAAGTCTCATAATGTAAACAACTCAAAGATCCCAATGGCCATTATATACAGAAAATTATATAATAATTATTTTACCATGTAAAACAATACATAACAAGATGAGAATGAAATCAATATTACTGCTAGACAAAAATAGTTACAGAGAAAATATAAATGGATACTTTTATAAAATGGATTAGTATAAAGAGAAGACTATTTATCTTGCACTTACATAAAAGAATCTCAAAAAGATCTCAGAAAATAAGAGCATAACTATATGATTCCATTCACATGAAATTCTAGAACAGGAAAAACTCATCTGTGGGTACATCAGTGACTGCTTTGACCAAGAAATTTGTGTGCTGACTACAAAGCCACTTCAGATAGCTGCTCCAGGGCATGGAAAATTCTACATCATGATTAAGATGGTGGCTAAACATGTGTTCATTTGCCAAAACTCTTACAGGCTGTGAAATAAAACTTTTAAGCTTACTTTTGTTCTACATAAATTATGCTCTGAAAGTTTATTAAAAGAAAAAAAATTTCCACAAATGAATGAAAATGAAAACACAGCATACCAACAACTATGTGATACAATGAAAGCAGTCCCAAAAGCAATATTTACAGCTTTACAAACCTACATTAAGAAATTAGAGAGGGGCTTATAATAAGGTGGCTTGTTGCAGTTTGCCTGCATTGTTGCTGATAAACGACCAACCACCGAACAGCTTAAGGAAACAAGGATTTATTCTCTCTTACGATTACAGGTTACAGGTCTCAATCCAGCTTGAAGGGAGAACATGGACCGACACCAGTGCCAAGGAAACTGGCCACACCATCACCTAATGGCTGAGAGAAGGACAGTCCTTACTTGCCAGACCAGCTTGTCTGGCCAAGTAAACATAAGGATGCCAAATCTCTCAACCAGCTCTGTGATTTATCCAGGGCCTAATCCCACCCACCATGGGCTGGACCTTTCCTTTCAGCTAGACAATCTCCTTCAGGTTCTTTCTGGGCTCAACTCAACCACTAATTCTCCACAAATGTGCCCAGAGCTTAAACCCTCAACAGTCAATTGACACCTGTGCTTAACTATGACATGATTTGAAAAGTAAATGAGCTTGCTTCCCAGCCTAAGAACCTGAGTTAGGTTCCCAAAGCATACACAGTGCAAGAACAGAACTATTTTCTTCCAGTTGTTTGCTAATCTCTGCATACCCATTGTGGCATGTGCACACCCACACACATTTCCACAAAGAAGAAGTAAATACATATAAAAAAAATCAGAGAGATCTCAAGTAAATATCTTAATGATAAAGCTTAAGGTCTTGGAAAAGCAGGTACAAGACAAACTCAAAATTCGTACATGGAAAATACAATTAAGATCAGGACAGAAATTAATGAAGTAAAAATGAAAAAAAACAAGAGTTGGTTCTTTAAAACGATAAATAAGATCAACAAACAGTCACAATAACCAAAAGAGTGACAAGATATAAATTAGGCAGATGTGAATATTTACACAAGAATTGCATGGGAACTGCCTTATCAATACCCCACCATCAAAGCAGAAAGATTTTAAGAACCTCCCCAAGTCTCTAAGAGACTGATGAAGATTAGTGCTAATGGGGAAGAAAAGGAGGATGTTTTCCTCAATGGTATACCCACAGATCTGATACTTGCTGGTGCGTAAATCACGTCAGATATGTCATCAAAGACAAACTAGATGAAACTCAGTTCATCACACAAGTGAAAAGATTTGAAAATAGTAAGATGTTTGGCAAAGGAGGAAGTGAAGGGTTGTAAGGGGAAAATGAGGTGGGGGTGGGATTTGGAACTAAGGAGTGGAAATATAAATTTACTATATTTGTATATGCAACATTAAAAAGAGAATGGAAAAAGATGCAAAGTAGTAAAATTAGAGATGGAAATGTACCCATTATGATATTAATGAAATTCAGAAATCATTAAGACATGTCTTATATCTTCTGTTAAACTGCAAAATTTAGAATACGTACACTTCTAGATGCATATTATGTTCAAAATTAAACCAAAATGAGATCAATAGTTTAAATATATCTATAATAAGCAGCGAGATTGTAGCAGTAATAAAAGTCTCCCAACCAAACAATGACCAGGTTCAGATGCATTTATAGCAGAATTCCACCAGATCTTCAAAAATTAACAAAAACTGTTACTTATCAAAAATACCCATAAATAGATGAAGTTAGTATTATCCTGATACCACAACCAGATAAATATACAACAAAAAAGAAAAGTATGCAATAATCTCTCTGTTGAACATGGATGCAAAAGTTCTGAGCAGAACACCTGCAAAAAGAATTCAAGAGCCAAATCAGAAAGATAATTCACCATGATCAAGTTGATTTTATTCCAGAAATAAAAAGATGCTTCCACACCTACAAATCAAGAACTAAATCACATCACATGAATGGACTCATACATAAAATGCCATAACAAAACTTGTCACTTGGTAAGTTATTTTTTATATATATTTATTTTTATGTGCATGCGTGTGTGTGTGTGTGAGTGTGTGTATTTGTGTTTGTGTGTATCAGGGGGCACTGTGTGCCCCTGTGGAAGATCAGGGTGACTTTGGGAATCATCCTGGATTGCTTCTACCTTCTTCTTGCTTCATTCTGGAATTTCCCAGGCTCTTCCCACCAGTGCTGGAAGTGCTGGCTGAGGCTCTTTCCACCTGGCATTTTTATGTGGGACTGGGATCCGAACTCAGGACCTTCTGTTTGCTAGACATCTCTCCAATCCAGTAAGTTGATTTTTTAAGTTTAAAAGAAATAATTGTTCTTTGAATCCTTTTCCTGAGGAGATGCCACAAACAACCATCTTTCAAGGTAACAATTATGCCAAGTTCTGACTTGATGTATCAACTAGTTTATTGAGCTTACTTACAGGAATATGGGTGAGGGCTACTTACAGGAGAAAGGAGGACTCAGTATGGCTGGTGGCTACTTACTAGACAGAACACAATTCAATGAAACTGCCTTACCCTGGATACACCTTAGGGCTAATCCCAGACTTCAGGGCCCCAAAAGCATGTGTAGTTATGGCAGAATCACATGATGTGAGACAAAAGCCACAAGTGAGGGTCCAATGACCCTCTCTACTCATCCTCTGTCTTTGAAAGACCATCTACGGACAACAGCCACAATCTTGATGTTCTCACGCAAAGATGGAGGTTGTTCAGAGGAAAGCAACACACAACAGTGAGGCTTAAAATTTATTTGCCAGCATATTAACTATAAGATCAGTTGTAATGGCCGAATAGAAAGAATATACATTAAAATATAACTTAAAAGATGAACCATTGAATAATGTGCATAAAGAACATTACATAATAATTAAGAAAAGTATTAAAGTTTTCTAATTTTTTTCAAAATAAGTAGTTTATGACACATTAGTATTATTGGTAAGATAACCTCTACCCAGGAAATGCAAATAGTTAAATAGTTCAATAGAATGTTCAGCCTCATTGCTAAAGAAATTAACCAACAGATGCTGTTCTGGCTAATAATTTGACAGATATAAAATGAATGAAGCAAACATTCCACTGCTTATAAAGATTTATAAATATTTGTAAACAAAATCGTTATATTGGTGTAATTATATTGGCAATATATATTTGTAGACACTTCTGGAAGGTAATTTATATTATACAGAAAACATTTTAAAATTCTTCATTCCTTGTGATGTAAAAATTACACTCCTGAATTTTATCATTAGCAAATTTCCTGCAACCACAGTGATGCCTGAAATATGCATAGCACTGTTTGTTACAATGGTTATGCTGTGTTAAAGTATAAACAACCAATGTCTATAACACTTGACGATTAGTAAATAATCTTGGTTCACTTACTTAAAAACGCATTATCTATCATTTTTTAAATAATGGATTTAAAAGCAAAAGAGCATGTTTTTTCTGTAATATATGGTTAAATGTGGGTAAAATTGTATCTGATACATAATTTCAATATGATGCACATTTGAAAATATGGAAAAACTTAGGATAAGTAAAATAACATACTTATAAGTTACAACTGGGTGCAAAGTTAATTAATAAGTTATTATGAAGACTCCTGAAAGAGAAAGGTAATGAATAACCTCACCCAGCTGTGAATCCTGTGAGCTACAACAGCCACCACCCTGGCAAGAAGGGAGCCACTGGGGCAATAGTGACATGAGTGTTATGAGGCTAACCAACTGCTTTCTGATGGGATTGAAGGTCTGCTGTGCAGCAGGGAACACAAGACTGGTATTGTAAACTAAGTCAAAAACGTATGAATGGGGAGTTTCTATACTTTAGTGGGAAACAAACTACTGCATGATATTAAATTTCCATCTAAACACTAATCATTATAACTTATGGATTAGACAAGTTCTTAGACCCTGACAAAGAATCTTCATTTTGTAACTTAAGATATTTAATTCAGAGAATCACAAAATGCCAGAGAATAAGTGACTATGGACTGTTTAGGACATCTAAATCATCCCTCTAACCCCAGAGCTCAGGAAACATAATGGAAGAGTGGGTGTTAATAATGTAAGAACCTGAAGGGGGGAAAGGTACAGTCAGATAGTATCTTCTGGACATGATAGAGCTGCTGCATCCATAAATTCACTGCAGCTATGTGTACTTCCATAAGAGTTGCACAAGATTTAGCCTACCAGCATTTCACAATGGAAGGAAAAAGACCTCAAGAGGTTCCACATGTCTCTGAGAGTCTACTGAGGATTAGTGTCTAGATGGGGGGAAGCTACATTCTTCAAAAGTATACCCACTGATACATTACCCATGCCTCAAGCATATACCAGTACAAGCAATCTAGATCAAGCTCAGTGGGACACATGCAAAAAAGAAAAGACAAGAAAGCAGGGAGGAGGCTGGTTTGGAAGGTTTATACTGGAAAAGGAGGAGGGATGGGGTTGGACTAGAAGGGTGAAAATGACATAAATTCATTGTACTCATGTATGAAACTGCCAATATTTAAAAATAAAAAAAAATTTAAAAGAAATTGTTACAAAAGAAACAAAAAAGGATTAGACTGCTTGCCAGTCAGTCTCCCACTTGCAAAGTGCCAACTGCAGAATATGTCTATGTGAATTTTCTTGTCAATATCAACTTTTCATTACATATTCTGCAGGAATGTGCTGGGCACATGGTTCAGCGGATAAAGCACTTTCAATGCAAACGTGAGGTCCAGAGTTTGGGGCCTCAGTACCCACATAAAAACAGGTGGACCAGGGCTGGAGAGGTGGCTCAGGGGTTAAGCCTCCACCTTGCAGGCGGAAGGTCCTGAGTTCGGATCCCAGATCCCACGTATAGACGCCAGGCGGAAGCGGGGGCGGCCTGCGCTTCTGGTCCTGGTAGGGCGGAGCCTGTGAATCCCGGGGCAGAAGGAGGTGGAGGCGTCCATGGTGGTTCGTGAATTCGTCCGTGGTTCTACACACACACACACACACACGCACGCGCGCGCACATACACACACATATGCACACAGTTGAATAAATAATAATAATAATAAAAAAATTAAAAAAAAAAAAAAACAGGTGGACCGTAGTTGCCAGTGATCTCAGTACTTGGAAGGTGAAGACAGGTGAATCCCATGGAAAGTTGACTATGGCACTGAGTTTTAGGTAATCACTTGACAATTAAGAATTGAGCCTCTAGACACAACTATGAAAAATTATTTAAAAAGGCCAGGATCTAAGCAAGTCTGCAAAGATTGTCTAACTGATACAAAAGCTCCAGCTTATAGTGGGTGGAGTAGTTTCTTATAAGGTGGGGAGTAGAGGATGGCTCAGAAGTGGACAGATTGGCAAACTCCAAAGTCCCTCTCTCAGCCTTCCTGTGGCTATGGTAGGCCAGTTCCCTTGGTTCCTGCCCCAAAGATCAATGGGAAACTAGAACTGTGAATATGACATCCACTCATTCCCCTAGATTTTGGAGGGTCACATATTTATCACCTCAAAATTTATATCTCATAAGTACAAGAGATTAGGACAGCAGTTAAGCTCCAGGTTCAACAAAGGTACCGCTTCAATGAAAAGAAGAGCAATTGAGGAAGACACCTGACTTCAACCTCTGGTTTCCATGTTCACACACAATATGTGCACACATTACCATACTCACATGTGCTCCCACACATGTGAAACACACACACACACACACACACACACACACACGGAAAAAAAAATCCTCCCTATGACATCTGCGTATCCTAAGTACTAAAGACTTCTATGCTTAAATGCTGAACTGTAAATAATGTCATATTTCTCTGGTATGTCCTAGGCCTGGCACAAAACATGAGAGCATTTTCCTTCCTACTTCCCAGAAATCCATGGGTGGCCAAATGGTAATGACCTCATTGTGCAGAAGAGGGAAAAGAAGGCAACTAACCTAAGTACCCCCTGCAAATGAGCCTGGGGAATTAACCTAAGTTCCCATATGACCTTTGAACACACACACACACACACACACACACACACACACACACACACACGACCATTTTAATCCTGCATCAAAATAATTTCCAACATTGCGTGTTTTCCTTTACTTCACATAATACCTACTAGTTCTATAAATGTTAGAGATAAAACCAACAGTTCAACAGTCTTCGTGTCTACATAGTTTCAAAAATTGTATTTTGGTGTAAGAATTTATGAAATGACTAACACTGCTGGGCATCAGGCTACATAAATGTTTAAAAGTACCATTAATTTTTAAAGAGAAAAAAGAATCTTGATATCAGGCCTAAATGGACAAAGAATTTATTATCCCTAGTGTGCACTGATATTTAATTTGAAGTTCTTGGATTGAAGCCTCATGTGTATGATTGATTAGAATTGTCAGTGAGTCTCCACACATTTCTGCTCATCGTTGCATGTAGATTTCCTCCCAGGGTGCAGAATATAAAAAATGGAGCATTCAACTATCATACTAGCACCTGTTGATCATCCATCTATCTGCTGGACTTATTGCTTAATGTCCTCCCTCCTGCTTGTTTCTGGGATGCCTGGGAGAGTCCACTTACATTTGATAAGATTGGCTCATTAAAACACTAATTTTAAACTGTAATTTTCCTTTGGTTCATGCCAGGAGTTGAACCACAGTGGTGCTGATACTTTTAACTGCAGGAGAATTGCACATCTGTTCTCAACCCCCTGAGCCTTGAGCAAGAGTTACTGTGGTGAGAACTGAAAAAGATGCACATAGCTGTATTTAAAAAACAAGGCAGGCAGGAATTTGAAATATGGTAAGTAGACTCAATTGCAAAACTATTCATGATAATACCTTCTGGGGGAATAAGCCAAAGCAAAGGAAAAGGATGTGTGCTGTGTAATACTCTCATCTGTCAGGTTGGAAAGACTTTATGCAAGATCTAATTTAGTTCCAATCTGTTGGTCCAGAGGGACAGAAAGTGGCAAGGGGTGGGTGATTCCATGTTTCATAATGAAGGGCAAAGATACTGCTAGCCAGTAATGTCATTAGCTAGCTGATGGAATGTCTACTGGTTATTAGAAATCAGTACACTCTCAAGTGTATTGTGCAAATATATGAGAAAGTAAAAATGAAAGCAAGCTAAGAAAGAAAGACATTGCATTAGAAAGGGACAAGGAATGAAAGGGACAGAGAGGAAAATGTAAGAGAGCAAGGGGAAGAGCAAACACATACGGGGGTGAATTTGTTTTTCACATATTTTCAGCATTAACTACACATAAGAAAGGACTCTGTACTGAAGATTTGCTTTGGTGATTTTGGTCTCTAGATCTTTCCATTACACCATGAAGGAAACAGGCTTGGAGAGGTCAGATTCCAGATCTGAGAGAATTTACGGCACAGTTTAATTTCTTCATGACAGAGCTATCTTTTGCATGGAGCAGGTGTTAACTACCCATTACAGAAGAAGAGGGGAAAGTGGATGTGCTGCTTTACAAAGAAGTATGGAGAAATACAGAGAATTTTCTGCACAACATTCTACATTTTCCAGAGTCATTTAATTCTTTTTTTAAAAAAATAATGTATTCCACACAAAGGCTTTTTTTACACAAAATTATAAAATTGGCCTTCATGAATTCTATTTCTTGCCCCTTCCCACCAGAGGCAATTATAAGAGATTAAGAAGTTTCTTAGAAATCATTCTACTTTCCATTTCCCTTTCATCCATATAACCAGAGTGAAAGTAGCCTGAGAAACAACTGATGAGTCTGCTGCTGTGTGTTGTTAGAAACGAGGTCAGAGGTACACATACTAGCTCCTGATGGAATATTCAGTGCTTCACATACAACATAAAAATGTCACTGCCTTAGCCTGCTCCTAAGAAATAAATTGCCAGGTAAAAGTAGGAGGAAGACTGTCTAGAAAGGAGAGGGGAAGTGAGAATGGATTGTAAGGGGCGAAAACACATAGATTCCGTCCTAAAACTGGGGATGTCCTGTTAACAAATTAACTTATAAATCGTTTAAGAAAAAGTATCCTCTAGCTCTTACTTGAATCTGCTGGAGAGAATGGGCCATGATCTCCCCCTGTGTTAAGTAAAGGAAATCTTTTTTTTTAAATTTTTTTTATTATTATTATTTATTCAATTGTGCGTGTGTGCGTATGTATGTGTGCGCACATGTGTGTATTTGTGTGTGTGTAGAACCACGGACGAATTCGGGAACCACCATGGACGCCTCCATCTCCTTCTGCCCCAGGAATCACAGGCTCCATCCTACCAGCACCAGAAGCGCAGGCCGTCCCCGCTTCCGCCTGGCGTCTATACGTGGGATCTGGGATCCGAACTCAGGACCTTCTGCCTGCAAGGCAGAGGCTTAACCCCTGAGCCACTTCTCCAGCCCAAGTAAAGGAAATCTTAACCAAGAGGCTTAAAATCTGATTTTCTTCTATATCTCTGAGAACCCTGAGACTGGATGGTTAACAGTTTAGTTAATGGAATAAAACCCAATGCTTGACTCTTGAAACAGACAAACAAATTTCAAGCTTTGTTATAGATATGGGATGATTATATTTAATGATCCAGATACCATTAGTTAAAAGAAATGTTATAGTCATGTGCAGCCTCTGAGAACTTAAATAATGACTGTTTCCCAGTTGCTGTTGAAACAACAGCATCAGCATCAGTATCAACCTCATGACAAAGCACAGCTCACAGGTTGTGCGAGGATTAAAATAATAAATCCCCTGTACCATCTGAAGGCAGAGATGCTACAGTGAACTATTTCTAGCTACCTCAGGTTGGTATCAAGAAACCCAGAAGTGTCCTAGTGATGCACTGCTAACACCTAGCACAAGCTCTACTCATATCCAGCTTCATATCAAACAGCTTTTATTGGTAACTCACTGTGTTAAAGATGATTTGGAAATTTCTACTTCAGTTATAACATTTGGGACAGGTTGTACTTGTGAGTTGAGTTGACATAATGTAACAACAACCATGAGTCCTCTGTGATTTGAAAGATGCTCAGTGTGATGATATGGGTAATGCTTTTTAAAAGTATGGAAGTATCCTTCTAATTGATATTTTTTCTCAGAATATAGCATGTCTATTTTATTTATCCTATGACAAGGTGGATAGGACAAGGGAATATTTTAAAAAAACAAATGCCTAAGTCTCATTCAAAACTTACAGGGCCCTTGAATTTCCCTGGACATGATCTTAACAGAATGAAGATGACTTACCAGTTAAAGACTTTGCATTAAAAGCAAAAAGACCTGAGTTCGGAACCCTACATCCCCTGTAAAAATGCTGGTTGAATATGACATATGGCCGCATTCTGTAATTCTGGCTTTTTTTGGAAAGCAGAGCCTGGGAAATGCCACAGCAGAGAAAAAAGAGCTAGAACAACCAAGGATAATTCCCAAAGTCACTCTTGGGCCTCGACAGACAGACTCATTCAAGTACCCTCTTGTATGCACACACACACACACACAAACTACAATGTAACAATTTGAGTCCATGCTACATATACTCCCCTTGCTCAAAACTGCATTCAAGTCTGCAAGTCTACTGAGGGTGAAATTGGGATGAGAGTTACCTTTTGTTTTAAGAGTTTTAGCTAATGCTGGGGACACAGGATATTTGATGTAAGTCTAACATTTTCTTATGTGATTTTGACACATTCAAAGTGCAAGTCACTGACTGAAACTAAAGTGTATACTCAGATTCTTAAAGCATTAAAGTCTAGCAAACATGCATGTCACATGGAAAGCAATGATGGAGAGGCAACCCAGCTAAGTCTGATTGTGGCTTCACACTAGAATCATTACTCTTTTAATATCGATCTACAAACTGTCACTAGTCCAAGATAAATAGTTCTATATTTATAAATGTTGTAGCAATTTGATATTGCCAACATCATTCAATGATATGATTTTTGTGCTTTACAAAAGACAGTGTACTTTAAGCAAGAAAACTTGGTCATTTACAGATGGTTTAAGAAATATCACCTTAGACAATTTGTGGCATCTCAGACAAGTGCAGAAGGAGGGAGATATATGAACATGCCTAATGTGATTAGTTCTTTAGGACAGTCTAGTGTGGTGACACAGAGTCAATTGAAGAAATAGTTCAGCATAGGGACTAACCAATTGTAATGGAAGCTGACCAACACTACCAATCAAAACGGAGGCAGGACAAGACCCTTACAATAGCAATAAACAATAAATAATAATGAATAATAGAGCTTCCATACTAGTACTGGTTTAGGTGAGCCTTTCAAGTTCAAAGTTCAGGTTTGTTTGGCTCACTTCACTAAGTTTGTGACCTAGTTTCTTTATGCTCCCTATAAAACAGAGTGCCATTAACTGATTTCAGAATCATTCATTGAAACCTTAAAATGTCTGAGATATTCAGAGTTGAAAACTAGAATTTATGCTATATAATACTTCATAGTTTTATAAATCATAAGAGTTGTTAAGGAAAAAAAATTGTCATTTAAATATGTGTGAGCCTATTGGTAAAATAATACTGAGCATTTTCTGAGAATCTTTTTCCAAGCAATAGGCCCTTCTGTTTCATTTGGGCTTCACACCAACCCAGGAAAATACATTATTCATATTGTATAGATAAGGAAAGGAAGGGTTAAGAGACAAAGTTGGTAATGTCAGCAACAAAGTGGCAGAGCTGCTGAGATCTACACTAAGATAACACACTGAAGAAGAGAAGGTGCTTAAATCTGTTACAAAAGTGTCAATATTAACAGCACTATCCACCAGATCTGAATTATGCTCATGGCACAGTGAATGAAAACTCAAGGTTGGTGGAATCTGTTCCAGTGCATAGCCATTCTTCAATTTTATGTAGCTTCTGATCCCCACCTGTTTATGACAGGTTTGTTTGCCATTTTGAATACATAACTTAATAAAATATACAAGCTGATTAAATATAGGAAAGAACAAAATGATCATTTATCTGAAAATTAGAGAAGCTTATTACATGAGTCTCTTTGAAGGTTGCCATAGAAACAAGTAAGCAGAAAACTGTAAAGAAAACATATAAAAATTATAGAAAGATGAGATCAACTAAAAGATGTCTTTAGGATACTGGGTAGATGACTCAGTTAAGTGCTCGCTGTTAACATTAGGATGTGAGTTTGCATCCCAGGACCCACGTAACAGTTGGGCACTGCAGTATGTGTCTGCAACCTCGGCACCTAAGTAGAGGGTTCAGATAGACAAATCCTGGGAATTTGCTTCTCAGTCAGTTTAGCTGAATCAGTGAACTCCCGATTTAGTTGGAGACTTCATATCAAAAAATACTTTGAAAAAGGAAGATACCTAACCTGAACTGCTGGCCTCCAAATGCAAATGCACATGCACACACATGGATATCTACACACAAGTGTGCCACACTATACATGCAAAGATATCTTTAGGTACTTGCTCAACTAAAGGAGAAAGATGTTGGGGAGGAGTAAATATATATATATATATATATATATATATATATATTTTTTTTTTTTTTTTTTTTTTTTTTTTTTTAAAGGGAGAAAGGGAGGTTTATTCAGCTTACGGTTCCAGAGGGGAGGTCTCTCAAAGCAGAGGCGGCATGGCCTGCTGGAGGAGGCTATGTCACTACAGACATCTTGGAAGCTGAGAGCTGCAGACTGCTTGCAGCAAAGACTCACTTCTCCTGGAGGTAGGGTGGGACTCATCCACCTCAAGGCCCACCCCTTGTGACTGCCTTCCTCCAGCAAGGCTCCACCTCTCAAGGTGCCATGACCTTGCTAAACACAAGGTTTTAGCAAGGGGACACATTTCAAACCATGACATTCCACCCCTGGCCCCCACAGGCTCATCTCATTATGCAAACCATACTTAGTCCATACTTAAACCATACTTTAAAAGTCTTCATAGACTACATCAGTAGTCCCAAAAATGCAAAGTCCAAAATCCAAAGCCTCCTGTAAAATCAAAAGACAAGTTACATACTTCCAACATACAATGGCACAGAATAAACATTCCCATTCTAAAAGGAAGAAATGGGGACATATCCAGGAAAGATTGGTCCATTACAAGACCAAAACCAGCAGGACAAACTCCAAATCTTGCAACTCCAAGTCCAACAAGTGAGCCTCTTGTTGAAATCATCTCAGTTCCAAAGGGTTTTAGTTCCACCCCTCCAGTGCAGCTGCCCATAGAATACATTGGTCTCTTAAACTGACTCCTCCCAGGATATACATCTCTCCTTGGCAGGTGTCCCACGTTGTCTCTGGCATCTCTAACATCTTTACTTCTCAATGGCAAACCAGGCTTTAATTCAACAGCACAAACTGCCCTTCTTGGGCCTCTAAACTGCAGGCTTCTTGCCTCATGATGCCTGGATTCTGCCAATTTTTGAAATCTTGGAGGACAACTTCTTTGATCTCCTCCCTCTTGCATCACTGATGCCTCTAAAACCAGAACCACGTGGACGACTTTGCCAAGACTAGTCTCTTTGAATCACAGCTGATTCTGCTTCTCTATGTTGACCATCTCTTTCACTCCTAGGCAGTTGCTTGGTAAGAGAAACCAACTCTTGCTTTGGAACTCCACCCTTCTGAAAGGATTTGCATTCTTATGAGTGGGAGCCTTCCCTGAGGATCTTGCCCTCAAGCTAGGGCCTCTCCTATTATTCAAATTTCAAATGGAGCTAATCTCTTCAACAGCCATTTTGTTCTCTGCTTCTTCCTGGTTCAATTCTTTTAAGTTTGCCATTGTATTTTTCATCTTACAGTTTTTGCTTCTTCCTGCTTGATTCTTTGCTATTTTTCATAATTCTGAAGACAACTAAAAAGTAGTCATATCACATTGTCAAGACTACATTGCTTTGAAATTTTCTCCACCAAGCACTCCAGCTTAACTTCAGGCAAGCTTTCAGGACAAGGGCAAAACTTCACTAAACTCTCTGCCAACATGGCTCCATGTGTCACTCGTCCAGTTGCAAACACAGTCTCTGTTCCCCTCTGGACCATCACAAGCTGGGCTTCCACTGTCTGCATCTCTCACAGCATTGCTCTCCACGGATCTCTCACGAGAAAGGCCCATTTGGCCCAACCGCCAAGAAGCAAAGACTTTCCCAGCACAAAGTCCCAAAGTTCTCCATATTTCTCCCAACAAACAGTTCCAAAGGCACACTAGCCACATCACAGCATTGGCCATACTGCTGGGTACCAACTTCTCTCAGCTTTACAAACAACTTCTCTTTGTGGTACCAGCTGTTCTTAAGCTCACAGCAATACCCCACCACCTGGTACCAATTTCTGTATCAGTTACTCTTTACTATTGCTGTGAGAGAACACCAAAAGTCAATCAACTTAAGGGAGAAAGGGAGGTTTATTCAGCTTACGGTTTCAGAGGGGAGGTCTCTCAAAGCAGAGGCGGCATGGCCTGCTGGAGGAGGCTGTCACCACAGACATCTTGGAAGCTGAGAGCTGAAGACTGCTTGCAGCAAAGGCTCGGAAATCTTTTTTTTTTTTATACATTTTTTATTATTATTTCAGCTCATACGGGAGGAGGAAATCTTATATGGTTCCTTAAAGATGAGACATTCAAATATTGAAATTAAAATTTTCAATTAAATAATAAGTAGCCAGAGGGATGGTGTTCCAAATGGTTTTGTAACCAGTAAGAATACACTCTAAGCAATGTAAAACAGAGGCCTGCCATAAACCACACAGAAGACCATGCCAGTGTGTACTGGGTAGAGATCTATTCCATCTTCAAAAAAGCTTTGTGCTCTGGGTATTTTGATGAATCATGTGTGAGACCCAGGTCTGGCAGGAGGAAAGTCTGTACTGCAACCAGAGTAGAGCTAGGATTTGAAACATGGCTGATCTCAAAGAACATTTGCTTGATACCCATATATCTTGCTTCCAAGATATATGTTAACATTTTCTTTTTGCTAAATATCACGGTCTATTAATAAAACTTAAGGTTGTATAAGCATTCTGGAAAGCTTATGAATATTTGAAAAGCTTTTGCCATGTTGATGATTCATAACAACTAAAATTTTCTCATACTTGTCAACCATATATCTTTTATCTGTGGTATTCTTTTGATATCCATGTGCCAGATCTAGAAATGATCTTTTCGCTTTCTTTCTGGATTTGTTTCATCACAGAAACCTATTAAGGCCCTTGCAAGTCTTGTCAGCTAACATCCCTTTGCTCTGAGCCACCTGACAACTGTTAATTTAATAAGTAAGACTTGTGTTTGCCCTTGTCAAAAGACTGCTGAACAGTCAAGCTGATTACTATAAATACTTCCTGTTTCCTTTTCACTAGGAATGATTTGGGATGGCAGTCACAAATCTGGCTGCTCCCAGATTCCATGACTGCCATCATTCAAAGAGCTTCATGTGTGCCCTTGTAAATGTCTCGTCAATAATTGTGCTTAGCTCAATACACAGAGCATTGAATAAATGCACTCAGATTAGGGAATTTCATTTCTTCCTGGCATAGGACAGCAAGCAATCATAATTTTCAGAATAACAACAAAAAGGTTGTTGTAACTCTCTCCAACCATGGTGTATACTAATAATTATACATTTTGCCACTAGAGCCAGAAAGTCAAAATTGATAGAAAAATAGCAGATTTAATTACAGAACTTTAGGAAGCTGTTAAACTTACTTAATTGTGGCAGAGCTCTTACATCAACATTCAAAAATTAGAAACGGATTGATTAAATCTAAAATATTTTCATTAACAGGGCAGCTGTAATATGACTTAATATGAACTTCGCACTCACTGAAAAAATAATGAACCACAGAAAAGTGATTATCTCTCAACTCTAAGTAGGGCTAAAAAAAATAGAGGATATGAAGTTGGGAGAGAGCTTGGGTGAGTGTGAGGAGGGCAGGCAGATATAATCAAAATACATTTTGTACATCTTCACAAGAATAAAAATTATTTAAAATGTTAAACCAGTCCATTCAGTAATTTGACTAAAAATTGTTAATATGTTTTACAGCAATTTGTTTTTCCTTTCAAAACTGACTGAAAACTCTTAAAAGACAATAAATGTCCTTTAGTTCTGAATATTCTGCATAGAGTTTGGACGTAGTTCCAAACTAATGTCACGTATAGTACTTATTATCTTTTGAATGTCATTATAAATTAAGGAGGCAAATTGCAGAAAAGCTAATTACTGTGAACTAGAAAACCTCCAATTAAGTAATTGTTGTCCGATCTCTCCCTGGTTCAAAGGTTAGAGGATATTAACTAGGGTTTAGGGAAATCAGGACAAAGAACACGAAGGTTGGTTTGGACAACAGCATACTCGGATCATTTTTTCCATGTTGAGAAAAAAGACTGTGTGCACATGTGCTCAAACTGTGTCCAAACACATACAAATGAATTTGAAACAGCAACAAGAGAACATTTAAATTTAGATTAATTTTGATAGCAAAAGCTGTGCTGTTTGAAATATCAGCAGCGCTTCAAACCTCTGTTTCCCAAGTGCATTCTAGCAGCAGGAAATGGCAATGAAGCTAATTCCAATCAATGTGAAAACTATTTAAGTCCCATAGCACTGATGCTAAGCATCTCTGGGAGATGCTGATATAGCTCCACTTTTTGTGCTTCCGTTCACCTGTCTTCTCAAGGTGACAGGCAGTTGACTTGAGGAGGCTACTGGGATCCCCTCAGCAACTGGAAGACTTAGATTACATAATCTATCTCCCCTTTAGCCCTAATGCAACCTTTGCTGCATTTTTGCTTTTTCTTGTGGTAGAATAGCCATAATAAAAAAATCGACACTTTGTTTTTAGTGGATTAATTATTGAACACTTTTTGGTTGACAGCAATATCAAATTGAAGTATGCTGTTCTCTTATATTTCTTCTCCCCACTACATATATAACCTTCTCTATTACTAAGATCCACCAGGAATGCTACATTTGTTAAACTGACGAGCCTACATTGACACCTCATTACAACCCAAATTTCTTAATACACAATAATATTCACTCTTAATTGTCTACATTCCATGAATTTGAACAGATGGATAAATAGTTTCATTGTAAAATATTCTTTGTGCTCCATCTATTCTTTCCTACCTTTCTGCACTACTGGTAACTACTGATCCTTTTACCTAGTGTTGTGGTTTGGATTGTATGTGGCTCCTCATGGCCACGTGTTGAAGGCTTGATTGCCAGTGTGTGGTGCTATTAGGAGGTGAGGAAAACTTTAGGAGATGGGTCTAACAGAAAGAAGTTGGGTAATTGAGAACACACCCTTGAAAGGAGTATTGGCCCCTTCCAGCCTCCTTACTTCCTGACCACCAATAGGTAAATAATTTTATCAATTTTTCTTTGTAACTAAGTACTTGACGTGTAAGACATAACCTAAGGAAGGAAAGAGTTATTTTAACTCAGAATTTCAGAGATGTTAAACCATCAGGTCATGCAGGAAAAGACTGGGACAAGACACAATCTTCAAGGATACTTCCAACTGTCTTATTGCTCCAATGAGGTCCCACTTTCTGTCTTTTACCACTTTCCAATAATGCTCACATATCATAAATCTATTAACAGACCTGTCTCTTAATTAGATCGGCGATCTCAGGATTTAGCCAGCTCTGGATATATGCCCTTATAGTCATATCCATAAATGTGCATTGCTTACATACTGGGTATTTTTCAATCCAATCAAGCTAATAGTAAAAAATTCTTCGCTCTTTTCTATGCAGAGTCACCACCATGATGCTCTTCTCTTCACAGGTCCTAAAGTTTCCCAAATAGCCAGTCTTGAACTGAACCTTTTGCTATCATGATCTAAAACAAATCTATCCCCTGTGTCAGGCATTTTCTCACAGCAAAGGAAGCTAACAAACCATGAAAATGAGGCAGGTAAGCAGAAAGAATAGCTTAGCAACCCCCATTCAGGTGACTTGGGATATGCAAGCCTCCGTCTTCTAGTAAAGCAGCTGTACTATACATGCTTACAACCTTCTCCAAAACATAAGCCTAACAATTCTAGATCCCCTGACTGCATTAGGTCACCTGTACTATCTTCTCTAAACAATAGGATATATTTGTTCTCCCTACCAAGGATGAAATTTAAATGGTATTTATTCATATATATTCCCAAGTTATGTAGACATGAAGAATAAAAAGACTGACCTGGCCTCTAATTGTTTTCGGTCCTTACACAATAAGTCAAAAGAATGCCTTTAAGCGAAATTTTAGGGAAATTTTCCTAGTTGCATCTGAGGCCTACTGTAGTAAGTTATGTATTTTATTAAAATTGTGTTAAGAGACATGCATAGTAAGAAAAATAATTATATAACCTATCAATTAAAATAAATACCTGAATTACACCTCTTAGTAACATCCTCTCCTTTCTTTAAACCTATAGAAGGAAGCTTCAAACAATAATTAGAATCACGAATAATTAGAATCATCTCGTGTGACTCACTGCAATGTAATCCGACCACTCTATGGCATAACCTTGAATAAACGGTACATTTACCAATCTCCCTGGGCTTTTATGTCAATCTTGAGTAAAAGACCAAGAATCTGGCAATATCCAGCTTAAGCCCTGAGCACTGTGAGCAACTGACACTTCAGTTGCTGCCACATCTTAATTACTCTTACTGTGTTATACTTAAGTGATATTATTTGTATTCATCAATATGTGTAACCATCACTTTTGAGCTTTTCTATCATTCTGAATGGAAATTTTGTTGCACACTAACCAACAATTCTATCATCCACATACCTTGTAAAACATAAATTTGCGTATTATTGATATGTCATATAGGATCACAAAATGGTATGTTTTTATATCTGGATTATGTCACTTAGTGCAGTGTGTCCAAAACTTATTTGTAAGTTTATCAGAATTTCATTTCTTTGTTAATGGTTTAATAACATTCCATTGTACATGCAGACTATGATTTGGCCGCTCATTAAACTATCAATAGGTGTTGCAATTTGTTTGTATATTGTTTATAAATACATGATCAAACAATTTAAAAGAACAAGAGGTTTTATTCTGCTTATGACTCTGGTTAAAACTCTTAGTCCAGCTTGGCAAGGTGGTCCATACCAATAGTAGGAGCTCAGGGATGTGGCTGTATCATATCCACAGGAATTGCTGAGACAGGGCAAACCTTTTTACCAACATGTCTGCCAGTCTGCCAAAGTATGATGAATTACACCAACTTACTGAACCTGCTCCTTCCATCTTATCCTTCTGTCCAGAGAATGGTGCCACCTACAATGGGCTGAGTCCTTCCTCATCAATTAGATAATCTCCCATTGATTTGATCAAGGTTTGCCTTAACTACTAATTCTTCACAAATGTGCCCAGAGCTCAGTCTTTAATTGTCAAATTGACAACTAAACCGCTTGCCCCTATCCTCTCCATGACTGGGGAGATCAAACCCATCTAGTGAAAAGTGAACAAGAAGGGAAGTGAGAATGAGCTGTGTCAGAAGTCTTGCTACTTACAGGCCATTCCATGACTGTGCCCTAATTTCTCTATTGAACTGTGTTCTTTTGTCTCCTTTCTTTTGAGATCTTTAAAGAGAAAGTTTTGAGAGCTACAGAGAGATAAACAAAGCCATGCTTAAAAACAAACCTGTTAGAATAATAGCTGATTTTTCAATGTAAGCAGTGAAGGCCAAAAGAACTTAGAGAGGTATGTTTCAAGTTATGAACAATCACAAATGCCAACCAAGACAGCCACATTAGGCTAAGCTATTAGTCATGATTGAAGGGAAAGAAAACTTTCCAACAAAAATAAACTGAAAACTTACACAATCACCTAACCAGGTCTGTAGAAGATACCAGAAAGATATTCAAGAGTGAAGAAAATTAGAAACACACTCAAGACAAAAATAATGCCAGCACAACTACTAATCAAAGATATATAAAAACCAGAAAATTTTTTAAAATGTCAGGAATCAACAAATAATTCTCAATTATAACCTTAAACCTCAATGAACTGAACTCCCCAATCAAGAGACATAAACTAACAGCATAGATAAGAAGTCACAACTCATCAATTTCCTGCCTTTAAGAAACACACCTCACCATGAAAGACAGAACTATTTCAGGGTGAAAAGCTAGCAAAAGGTACTCAAAATAAATGGAATTAGGAAACAAACAGAGGTAACCATTTTAATATCTGACAAAATATAATTCAAACCAAAACAAATCATAAGAGATACAGAAGCATACTACATATTTGATAAAAGAAAAAAATCCATCAAGAAGACTTCACACTTCTAAAGCTATATGCACCAAACATAGGCTCACCCACATTCATTAAACAAATGCCACAACAAATCAACCCAGTCATTAAGGGGATTTCAACATACCACTCTCACTAATAGACAGGTCAACAGGTCAAAAACTGAACAGAGACAATGGAAATAAATTAAGCCATAAACCAGATGGACCTCACCAGCACCTACCAAATCCTCTATTCTAACAACAAAAAATATACATTCTTCTAAGCAGCTCATGGAACTTTCTCCAAAATAGACCACATACTAGGCCATAAGGCAATCCTGCATAAATGTAGAAAAACTGAAATTACATCCTGTATTTTGTCTAATCACTATGGAATAAATCTAGATGTCTATAAGAAGGCCAACAACAGAAAGTACACCAACTCTTGGAAACTAAACAATATGCTCCTAGTTAGAACTGGTCCAGACAGAAATCTAAATGGAAATCCAAAAATTCCTAGAAGTGAATCAAAATAAAGACACAACACATCAAAATATCTGGGACACAATGAAGGCTGTCCTAATAGGAAAGTTTATAGTACTCAATGCCTACATCAAGAAAATGGAAACATCACGAGTAAATAACTTAACAATACAGCTTAAAGTTTTAGAGAAATAAGAACAAACAAATCCCAAAGAGTAGATGGGAAAATATTAGCAGGATCAGGAGAAAAATAACCCAAACCGAAACAAACAAAGAAACAAAATACAAAGAATCAGTCAAAGAGCTGGTTATTAGAAAAAAATTAACAAAATCTATAAACCCTTAGCCAAATTAACCAAAATCAAAGGAGAGAAAACCCAAAATAGTAATATCAGAGATGAAAATGGAACTATCACCACCAATACCTAAGAAAATTCAAAATATCGTAAGTATACCAAGTTTGGTAATCATTAAGAAATGGATGAATTTGTAAGCAAAAGCCTACAAAAGTTCACTCAAAATGAATGAATTATTTTAACAGTCCTAGAACAAGCAATGAAATTGAAGCAGTAATAACAAGACTCCCAACTAAAAGAAGTCCAGGATGAATGGATTCAGTGCAGAATTTTACCGGACATTTGAAGAATAACTAACACTACTCTTCAAATTTTTCCAAAAACGGAAAAGAAGGAACACTTCTAAACTTTCTATGAAACCAGTCTTACACTGATCCCAAGACCAAATAAAGACACAACAAAAAATAACACTACAGGTCGACCCCTTTTATAAACATAGATGAAAAGATCCTCAACAAAATACTAGCAAATCAAATTTAAAGACATAGCAAAAAGATAACTCTCTCAGCAGTATTATTTTCCAAATGGCCCACTGAACCCTGGACAATGCTTTTTGTAGTCCATAATCTCAAAATCTTCAAATGCTCCCACTTTTCAAGAACAAAACCACCTAAAATCCATAAAGGTCACATAACCAAATGTATCAGCAATACTCCACATTTGAAGCCAAATTCTGTTGCAGTTTGTCTGCATGTTGCTGATAAATCCATGATGGAGCAATTAGGTGAACAAAGTGCATTGTTCCTGTTCATGATTCTGGTTATATTTACAGTTCAGCTTGGCAGAGAATCCATACCAACAGCAGGAGTTGAAGGAGTATAATAGCTACATTACTCCCATTGGAATTGCTCACACCTTCTAACCAGTCAGTCTTTGTGTCTGCCAAAGTTTTCCAACTTGCTGAACCAGCTCTTTCCATTTTATCCTTCTGCCCAGGGAATAATACACCCACCATCAATCTCCCACAAGCTTCTCAGTGTTTGCCATAAATATCAATTCTTTACTGATGTGTTTAGAGATAAGCCTTCAATTATCAGGTCGACACCCATATTTAAGTGTCAGGATGGGCACCTGAGTGATTGTATCTTTGAACAATGTGAATAAGAGCTGATATGCTAGTAGGTCTCTGTCTGAGGAATTGCTTTCATATCTTTTGTATATATATCCAGAAAAGGAATTGGTGAGTCATATGTGATAGTATGTTTAGCTTTTTAATGAACTGCTAGAGTTTTCTACAGCATCTTCCTCATTTCATATTTCCACTAACAATATATAATATATCCAATTTGCAGCTGTTCTTGGGATCCAGGAAGAGTGATTTTTTTTCAACTGAGGTTTAGCTTGTGATTACTTACCTTACTGATTAACTGGCAACCTTGTTCCACTTAAGACTATATAAATTTTACCATTCTCAAATCTATATTTCTGTGAAATTTCCTTCATATTTCATTTCTATACCCTGTGATTTACTACTTACCTATTAAATAAATCTCAATTTACTCACTCTGGCAATCCAGGCCACATCTCAGCTTCCAAGTCAACAAAATCACCCAAGTAGATGTCAGTCTTACCTGATCTTCTTTGCGTATTCAGAACATTTGGTAACATCTTGCCTGCTTCTTAGTAAGTTCCTTGGAAGGTATCGTCCTCAGTAACTCTCCTTCTTCATGAGGTGAAATGTGCTTCTTGTGTTGATTTGATACCATGCTATCATATCATCTATCTAAAAAGGCAGCCCGAAGGCTTTTTAATTAATCAATCAATTAATTAATTAAAAAGCCAAAAAGTCTTACTAATAAATGGGTACTGTAACAGAATCTCCTTCCCATTCCTTATGCCTGCATCCTCCTTTCATTCATATGCTTCCAGCCCACTGAGTTCTCAGTTACCTTGTGTCAGGACAATAGCATCTGTCACCATTTGTCTGCACATTGCTGATATGCTCATAATCAAACGACTTAAGGGAATAAGGGGGTTTTATTCTTTCTAATGACTCTGGTTACAGATCTTGGTCCAGCCTGGCCAGAGAACTCACACCAACATCAGGAGCTGAGGGAACTGGCTGTATCATATCCACAGGAATTGCTGAGAGAAGGGCATCACATCCCTCACTTTCCAGATGGCACGAATGCCAAAGTATGCCAAAGAATGTCAAACTACTGAACAAGTTTCCCCAATTTTGTATACCTTCATAGGGAATAATACCACCTGCTATGGGCTGTATTTTTCCAGATGAATCAGAAATCTTCTGCAGGCTTCTTCAGGACTTGGATCAGCTAGTAATTCTTCACGGATGTGCCCAAAGCTCAGCCTTTAATTGTCAAATTGACACCTATATATCTAATGAGCACAGCATCCAAAATTACAAGTTTTTTCTAACTCATACTCTTGCTAGCTGTGAAGTGCATCTTTACAGTGGTGACTCTTCTACACAAATTAATCAGTTCCTAAGTTGTTAAATTTCCAATCGATATGATTTAAAAATAAACGAACAAAAATATAAAAAAATAAAATAAACAAGCAAATCAATTGCCCATCAGCCTGACCAGCTGGCTTCCCTCTCCCATGGTGAGACCTTCCCCTCATGATGGCCTGTATCCTCCCAAACTATAAATCAGAATAAATCCTTCCTTCTTTCCTTTGTTTAATTGTTGCTTATCTCAGAGATTTTGTTTCAGCATTGAGAAAAGAATTAAAACAGATCATTTGGCAGCCAATTATCTGCTGTCTCACAGTATGTTTATGTGTGCTTTAAGATTAAAGTAATCACAAAATAAATAAAATAAACTACCTGGAGTAGCACAGAATATGCATTTAACTTCTAGTCGTGTGTGTGTGTGTGTGTGTGTGTGTGTGTGTGTGTGTGTGTATCAAAGGGCATTATGTGTCCTTGTGAAGGCCCAAGAGTGACCATGGGAATCATCTTGGATGGCTTCTACCTCCTTTTTTGCTCAGCTCTGGGATTTTTCTAGGCTGCACCCACCAGGATCAGAAGTACAAGCTGCTGCTATTTCCTCCAGGCATTTTTATAGGATCCAAACTGAGGTCCTTCTGCTTGAGAAGCAGAATCTTAACCCTGAGCCATTGCTCCAGCCTTGTATGGGTCATTGGAAAGCAGGGAAAGAAAAGGAAGTGGAGCTGAGATGTAAAACATGAAAGTCCACTCATAGTCACTCACTTTTTGCCAGGTTCTACTTCCTGAAAATTTCACAAATTTCCTGGATAGCACCATCAGCTGGGAATCTAGTGCTCAAACCCATGAGGTTACGAAGGACAGTTCACATTCGAGACATGACAGTCTTGTATCAGGTATTTGCTAAGATTAGGGGAACCTTAGTCTGACAGACTGATAGGCTAGAATCTTGACATTAGACAGCACATCTTTGGATATGGATACACCTTACCTAAGCTCAAGGAAATGATGTGTGTGTGTGTGTGTGTGTGTGTGTGTGTGTGTGTGTGTGTGTGTTGCAAAATGCCATTATCTTCATTAATTCTTAATGATAGGTATGACCTACAGGAATGGAAGAACCTCTACCACATTCCCAATTAACAGACATATTACTCAAAGTTGATTTTTAAATGGGTATGTAGTGAGCACAGAATCAAATAAGTCAGTGTTTCAATAAATCAAAATTGTGATTCCTTTGTCATAGAGAATGGCACGCTAATATCTTTATGACAATGATCACTTCTTATTCCTAGACTTTTGAATTTCCTTTCTAGCCTGATTGATTATCAACTTTGCATCATTTTAAGTTTTTCTTGATATAGTTTCGCATGTCCAAAAATTTGCAGCAGTACACTGTTATTGAATTCCCTGGGGATCTTCATCAAGTTCAGCTGTTTAAGCATGTTTGAGACATGTGTTTACTACTTGAACTCTCCTTACCTCATTTCTATGCTTACTGTTTCATCATTTAACTACTCTGCGCCACTGAGGACAAACTTGACTGTACTCTGCATATTGGGTTTGTCTCTATTACTATATATCAATAGAAAACTATTTGAAGGCCAATGTTATATGACTGTCCATGAATACATGTACACAGTAAGAATACAGGTAGTATTATTGAGAAAAGGAGCTATTTTAGTAAGCTCTCTATTGCTGTTTATTCTAAATTTTCCTTCTTTCATGTATGTCTAGGATTAGTAACTGTTTAAGTTTTCAATGTAGTTTAAGTTTTCAGTGTTCAAGAGAAACAACAGCTGCGTTGTTCAAAGGAACTGCCACTGAGGGACGGCTGAGTTTGGAGACTACTAGGCATCAGCTCCACTTTGCTATGTGGCAATTTTTACTAGAAGCTGAGATTGGGACTTTGTTACCTTCTGATTTGGTTCTAACTTCCTGGATTCTATTAAAGGATTAGAAGTTTAAACATCAGGTCTATGTGCTAAATTGTCTAGGTTCTACTGTTGACCCAAACAATCTGAGTTGGAGGTCACATGCACAGGTACAACCTAAAATGGAATGAAAGTTCATAGAGTTGTACTCACAGCTTTGCTACCCACTGCTGGCTATGTAGATATCATATGACCTAAAGGCATGTATCTATGTGTATGCACATATGTCAAATTAATGCTCATTAACATCTGCTCTATGACTGCTTTATCTGTAAAAGTAGAATGCTGGAGAAAACATTACATATATGAACAGGCCAGGATTTCTTGTATTTCTTGATTTAGCAAGGAAAATAGAATAAACAGGAAAGAATGGGAGACATAAAATCCTTTCAGAAGACTGACTTTAAGGGCACCCAAACTTGATAATAGAAATCTTTGTAGAATAATTCAAAAACTAGTTCAGGCAAATTTTCCACTTGCCAAAGATCTCAATAGAAATTCACTGTGATATCTGCTGTGTTACAAGGCTGTGTGTCCAGACAGCAAAAAGAATGGGGAGGACCATGGGAGAGGGACCCCAGACATAGGACTGTGGGGAGAGAGATCCTAACCAGCCTATTGTTTCAGACATCCCCAATTAATTATAATTATTAGATAACATCAATCATTATTAGTTATGATTATTAATATTATTACATCATATAATTATTATGCATTCTATAGTATTCCTAATCAGAAGAAATCCAAGACCTCTTATAAAACATTGTCATTTTCAGTATGAATTACTAGATAATTCTCCAGATACTGAGCTTATCTCCTCAGATAACTTTTGTCTTATACTGACACATTCCCAGTCAATATTCTTCTACCAAGCTATGTTTCAAAAACACTCCACTACAGTTACTGTGCCAAAGCAGGCCAGGAAAATTAATGCCAATGACTTCTTTCCTTTCAGTCTTTTAAAAAAGGAAGTTCAGAAGTTTAAATGCATGACTAGATATGTTAGGGGCACAATAAATTACTCATTTAGCCTGAGAATTCACATTGGAACAAACTGCATTTATTTTATTCTTTATTTTGCTGTATTTTAATGGATAGAAAGCATGCTAAGTGGAGGAGCTAATAAAATGTCAGACAGGTCCCTGCAGTACAATATTTTGATATTACCATGTTCCTGTTTTTAAAGAAATCAGTCATCCTTCAACAAATATTTGTTGTCTGTCCTGAACCACAAGTGGTGCTTAATACATCCTCACTCATCTGTTCTATCACTTCATGTCCTGAAAATCTCTGAGTTTCCAGAAATTAACTTCTTAAATGTATCTATGCCTTTCTAATTGACAGTGTCCTTGAAAGTACTATGTATATGCTTGAAGGTGACACAGAAGGAGAAAATATTGGGCACAGAGGCAAGAGGATGCATTCATCCCCCATCAATCAAAAATAATACCTTTCTGTGACTGTCTTTAAAAAAATTAAGAAGAGGTATTGTAGGGCCAAATACATAATGTGTTGATTCATCTGGGTTTGTTTGTTTTTCTTGTACCTTCACAGTATGTTTTCTACATCAGGTTTTAATTTGTTTCAAAATAGCAATAGAATAAGAGTATAACAATAAAAGTCCAAGATTTCAAAAGAATAGTCAATGTACTAAAACAACCTTACTTTTGTAGATATCATATGACCTAAAGGCTTATATCTATGTGTATGCACATATGTCAAATTAATGCTCATTAACATCTGCTCTATGACTGCTTTATCTGTAAAAGTAGAATGCTGGAGAAAACATTACATATATGAACATAACCTATAAACTCATTTAAAAACTTAGGAAAATTGGATATCTATATGTAGAAAAATGAAAATTAACTGCAATCTCTCCTCTTACATAAAAATCAATTCCAAATGAATCAGAGATCTGGAAGTTAAGCACCAAACCCTGAAACTGTTAAGAGGAAGAGTAGGGAACTCACTTTGATAGGTCTATGTAAAGATTTTTTTAAAAAGAAACCAAATTGTCCAAGAACTAAGACAAATAATCAACAAGTGGGGACTTCATGTAATTGAAAAGCTTTTGTACAAGAAACTGTTAATTTTAGAAAAAGAAAGCCCAAGGAATGGGGAAAAAAATGTTGGTAACTATGAATTTGACAAAGCATTAATCTCCAGAGTATACAAAGAACTCCAAAAACTAAACACCAAGAAAGCAAACATCCCAATTTAAAAATGTGCCCTTGAACTAAACAGGGACTTCACACAAAAAGAAGCTAAAATGTCAAATAAATATCTTAAAAGATGCTTAACTTCCCTGGTCATCAGAGAAATACAAATTAAAAATACTCTGCAATACCCCGGTCAGATGGATTAAGATCAAGAACACAAACAACAGAGAATACTGTGGAAATGTGGAGAAAAGGGAACACTTACTCATTGCTGGTAGGAAAGCCACTTTCGAGATCATTGTTGAGGTTTCTGAGAACGTTAAAAAATGGAACTACCATATGATCCAGCTATACCACTTCTAGGAGTATTCTCAAAGCACTTTACATTATTCTCAAAGCACTTTACATCTTTTTACAAAGACACTTACTTTGTTCATCCATGTTCATTGCAACTCTGTTCACAATAGCGACAAAATGCAATCAGTCAACAGGGTAATGAAAATGTGGTATACACACACACACACACAATGGAATACTATTCAGCCACTGGAAAGAATGAAATTATGGAATTTACTGGTAAGTGGTTGGAACTGGAAAATATAATATTGAGCTAGGTCTAGACACAGAATGACAAACACTGCATGTTCTCTTTTATATGCAGATGCTAGCATTGATCTCCTGACTGAAATATTTGGCTTGGTGTTACATAAAAGTCAGAAAACTTGAAAGGTATCAATGAATTGGAAGGTGGGAAGGGAACAATTAAGGTGAAACCTCTGGAGGAGGAGATATAGAATACCATGGCAGTTAGGGTAAAGGAGAGAATGATGGGGAAAAATACCTTGGTAGGCATGAAGGGAAGAGATATAGGAGGGGTTGATGGACTTAAAGAAAAACCCTAAGATTGTGGGATGGAACCACATAGGAACCTCTTACATTATTAATATGTCATAAAACATTTCTTTTAAAAAAGGAAAAAGAATGGACAGTTCTTATGCAGAGGAGCATGGAGAGAGGGAAACAGGGTAAAACAAACAAACACTCAAAAATGCCCTGAATTCATCTACTTAGACATTTCCTGATAAGCTGTTGGTCAAAGAGTTCTCAATGGCCCCACAAACACTATAGACTTTTGTTATTGTTCTTTGTTGCCTTAAAAAAAAACCGATAGTAAAACCCTATTACTGAAAATGCAACACATGTGGATCACAGACATGGACAAAAAACACCAACTGGAACTCATTTGAGAGCTTCCTCCTTGCTGGATAGCTTACACAGTATCAGAGAATAATGTAAAAGCTACTGGGGGATAAAAATAATCAAAGGTCTCATCAGCCTGTGATTATTATGGCAACAGGTGACCACCAGTGTAATAGTGGCATGAATATCAAAGAGACAACCAACAGCTTTCTGATTGGATTTAAAGCCTGTTTGTCAGAATGGAATACATTCCTGTTACTGTAAACCAGAATAAGAACCTGTGAAAGGAAAGGAAATAGGTCACAAGGGAAGAACAGACTATGAATTTTTAGTTAGGAAGACAATACACCAAACTGCTCTGTAAATATTATACCCATCAACTGAAAGAGTGTTCAACACTCAACCAAGAAGTCTTCTTCTACAACAGAAGGTGTTTATTACTGAAAAGCATGACTTGTCAAAATGCAAAATAAAAAAAAATCTGTAGGTTGCTTGTCCTTAAACAGGACATATAAGCTTCATATATCTCCATACTAAGGTTTAGGGAACATTGCAGAAGAGGGGGTGGTAAGATTGTGAGAGCCTGAAGTGGAAAGGCCATGAATTATTTCCGGACATGACATAGTCATGATATACAAGATTTCATGAGAGATACGTGCATGGGAAGTGCATGGGAACTATCTTATCAACATCTCACCATAGCATCAGAAAGTCTAAGAAAAACTACATTTCTCTGAGAAATGGATGGGATTCATGCTGATGGGAAGTAAAAGAGGATGCTTTCTTCAATGGTATATCCATTGATGTAGGATGCTTGCTGAAGCATGAATCAAGACATCACAGACTAGATGAAACACAGTGGTTTGCACAAGCAAAAAGATTTGAAAATAGGAGGGAGTCTGGTAAGGGAAATGAAGGGGTACAAGGGGAAAAGGAAGGGAGATGAGATTTGGGGTCAAGGGTTAAAATATTATTAAGTCACTATATTCATGTAAACAACATTAAAAAATAAAAAGAATAGTTAAAAGGCTTATTAGCTCATTTCCTCACACTTATTATTGAAAATCTATAATATAATTCAGATAAATAAATTTATCTCACCTGGGGATTAACAAGGGTTAAAGCTAGATGGGAGAGAAAGGGTGCAACTCTCCCTAGTGGTATATCCACTGGTATATTGTCCATATTCCCACCAGTGTCCAAACACAAGTCATTAATATAACCCAGTTAGGACTTAGGAAGGAAGCCATACACACAGAGCGACATGAAAGCAGGAGGGAGATTGGTAGGGAATAAGAAAGTTTGTAGTGGAAAAAATTGGGGTTTGGTATTATGCAATCTGAGATGAAAATGACATGAATATATGGGCAAAGACCTAAAATAATGAAAATTACAAAATTGCAAATTAATTTAGAAAAGATATGTTAGATAAGTACAAGGGATCAGAAAGTTATTTTTTCTACATTAACTCAGAAACTGGCAGGTTCTAGATTATTCTAATTTCCAAACAGGTTCATTTTGCACTCACTTATGTTATATGTAATCACTCATGGCTTCCTAGCACATTGCTAAAAATATTCCATGAACACAACTGCTTCCAGCAATATGCTATAGCAGGTGTTGTTCCGTGGGATTTGTCTGTGCAAAAGATCCTCACATGCTCTTTGATGATAATAAAAATCCCAAATCATCAGCAAAATGGCTCAGTATATGAGGATGCCTGCCAATAAGTCTGGCCATCTAAGTTTGATCCCAAGAAGACACAAGTTAGAAGGAAATAGCTGACTCCCAGAGGCTGCACTCTGGCCTCCAGACTTGCAGAGTGGCATAGCATGCCTACACATGTGTCTGCTCACATGTACACACAAGATCAGTGATGGGTGTGTCTACATGGCAGGCTTCCTGGTTAAGTCAAGAGGAAGCTGAGAATTGCCCCACTGACTGAAGGAGAACTTCATTGTGGTGGTTGAGGGTTTTCCATTTTCTTATTACTGAGTGGCTTCCTTCAAAGCTTCATTACTTCCTAAAGTACTGGTTGAGAAACCCATGAATCTGTTTCTTTTTTCTCTTGGATCCAGTTCTTAATGCCTATGAATTTAAAACTCATATTTATATGACCGCTTTATGAACCACTTTAAGTCCTAAAACATCATTCCATAAGCATTTCCAACAGAGGTAAACAAACTAAAAAAAATACACATGATAAGGTACAATAGCAACTGAATATAACTTACTAAAAGAGAACTGAAAAGGAAACTAAGGTAAGAACCATTTAATTTTCTTGCTAGGGAAATTACTTTTTCAGTAGTTAGAAATTTATATCTTAACATAATATTTCTGTCTGTATAAATCCAATAGTATAACTTGGCTCTGCAGTAAATATTAAAAAGCACAATTCCATTAATGTGTTTTAAATCAAGCCTAAAAGTTTTGAACTGAAAACTAACTATGGAATACATAATCAGTCTCAGAACAAAGTAGCAAATGGAAGTAAAGGAGCCACAATGTTAACTCATTGAATGTCACAGGTCCCAAGTCAAGATCCCACTAGTTAATCTCCAAATTCATGGGCTGGAAAGTAATTTAAGTAATAATGGTAATCCTGTTATATGACAGAAACTTTTAAGTGTTTTTCCCCAGTAGAAAATAGAAGATAAAATAGAAGATCGCTTGATTTTTAGTTTTTGGAACTCCCACATAATTTGACCTAAAATATATTTATTTTCCCTATCAATATATGATTACTTAAACAAAATAGCAACCTATATTGGACTAGTGTGTAGTCTTTGGAAAGGATGAGATATGCCTATATACAGATTTTATGGAGATGGTTCACAATGATGTATTTAGTGTAAATGATAGAATTTGCATGACAGCTTAGTATTCTTCCCATTAACAGCAAAAAGTTGTGTATGCCCTTTTTCATGTGTATACATTAGTGAACATTAAAACATCAAGAAAAAGACACTGAGGGCACTGGGATGGATCTGTGGCATTCAATGAGTCACCATTGTGGCTCTTTTACTTCCATCTGCTACTTTGTTCAAAACTTCAGAATTATTTATTTTTTTCTTGTGCTAAGGACTGAACTCAGGGCTTGTGCTTGCTAAGTGCACTCTCTGCCACTGAGCTAAATCCCCAATCCCTCAAAAATTCTGAATTATTTTAATGCTTCTATTATGAAATATAGAATTTGTAAGGTATTATTTTTACAGTAAATTATACATGTAAAGATAAGCTGTGTAATTACAAATAAAAATATCCAAGAAGTATATAGTAAGTGTTATCTTGCTTTCTTTACCTAAAACTTTTTTTTTGTTTTTTTGTTTTTAGGTTTTTTGGCAAATGTCATTTTATTCAATCAATACAATAACTCTTTGAAATATTCAATGGAAACGTGATCATCTTCATTTTATGCAAGAAGTTCAAACTTTTTTTATTTAATACATTTTTATTATTATTTCAGCTCATACAAACTTAATAGGTACAGCAGTTCCCTCCCTCCCTCCTCCTCCCCCCGAACCCCCTGCTCCCCCTCCCCTCACCCCTCCCTCCCCATCTCCCAGTGCCTCCCACCCCAATTCCCAGAGAGTCCTTTCTTGTGCATGCCTGACTCTCCTCTGGGCCCTCCTCTCCGATGATGTACAAGGACCCAGTGGCATTTCCCTGAACCCTTTCCAGTGTTCCGCTTACGCATAGGAACACTGCTGTGGCTGCCAATCCCTTGCCTCCAAGGATCTTGGTGCTTTTAGCAAATGCTAGACTTTGTGAGGTCAATAATGTGTTGGACATTGCACAGGGCATGCAAAGTCCAATTATGATTGCTTCAGCCCTAACTTGTGTGGAGTACCTTGCAAATCATTGCTCCTCCCATCCTTTTGCTCTTACACTCTTACCGCTCCCTCTTCCGCAAATGTCCCTGAGCTTCAGGATGGGGAGAGATTAGTCTGGCCTAGTTCTAGGTGGTTGATACAGAGTCTCTGAAGTTCTGGATTGTGGTTTGTTGATTTTCCTAAAACTTTTTAGTGATTAAATATATTATTAAAATATGATTTTTTGATAGTCAAAGAATGCCAATATGACCTAAAATCAGTAGTATTTCTTGTGGAATAGGAATGTTCTCATATTACATAGTAAGTTTCCACAGGCAGTTCTTTATGCTTTAAGCCTTGATTCTATTCCACTCTTATATTTTCCTTTTTCTTGTGCAAATACCATTTTATTACATTAGCTTTAAAGTTAATTCTAATATCTCATATTTGTGTGACACCTTGCTATTCTTACTCTTTTATATATTCTTTGGAATTCTTATCTGTATGTTTCCATAAGATTTCAGATCATTTACTTTAGCACAAAGAAATGTTTTTCTGTATTATATGAAACATTACTACTGTAATAAAAATATTTGAAGACAATTTGGCATCATTGGAAGGGCAATTCTTTCCTTCAGTATCCTATTGAAGGTATAGAGTTCTCAAGCTACAAATGATAGAGCACACATTTTCACTCATTAAAAAAAATAAACATGCTTCTCAATTGCCTCACAGACATACTATAACAAAGTGGACAGCAGTGTTCACTGACAAAGGTCATCATACACTAAATGGATAACCCAGTACTCAGTCATGCTTAGCTAGCCACACAATTAAGAGCAAGTTCTGTGCTGCCCGAAATGGGTGACATGAAGATGAAGTTTCCAGTCATGCTCCTATTCACAGACAATATATTTTAAGTGCAATGTTGATACCCCAGCTCATGGAGGAATTTGGCCACAAAATAAGGGTTTGTCAATGAAGAACTTAACTCCTGGGTGGATAAAATCTTGGGGGTAGAAACAGTGGCACACAGCAGAGAAGGACACATGACACATGCTAGTGATCAGAAAATAGTTCAGAGCCCTGCTCTTCCATGGGTAGCACAGGATTTTGAATTCCCTGAACTTCACTTTCTTTATCTGTGAACACAAGTCTGACAGGAAGCAGTGCTGTGAATGAGTCTGGAGGAATATACGCAATGTCTCATATAAAGCTGAAACACCACAGGATCTCACGAAGGGTCAGAAATATACCCAGAGGACAGAAAAGTGTCTGGAGTTTAAAATGTACGTACATGTGAAATGAAATGATTTTTTACATTATTGAGGATTTTTTTACTGCATAATTTAAAATTCCAGGACAAGGTGTCTAAGCAGAAGGTTGAAAGATAAACAGCAGTTTAGGTAGAAAGGCTGCTAGTACACTGGAGCCAGGAATCTAGTTTTATGTCATAGCAATCTACTCTCTAGAAATGGAATGAATACTAATGCTTCATAAATGTCTGTTGAGCAATCAAACAGAAAATACACTGATGTGTTTACAGATGATGCTATGAATTAATACTACAGACAGGGAAATAATTTAATTTCAAAAGAAACATTAGAACATTTTGTAAAATCATAATGGACGAGAGAATTGGATCTAACAAATAAAACTACAGAGGGGACTCAAGGGGATTAAGAAATCCTGTTGAGCTCTGTCCTGCTCTTAGCTTTCTTTCTTTCTCTTAATCTCTTCATTTCAGACTAATCAGTCTTAAGATAGCTAGTGGATAATGCTTGAACATATGCAGGATTCAGGTGTATCAGGTAGAAAGCATATTATACTTTGATTATTCTGTCTTTATTAAATTCGTGGGCCTACAATAGCAACAGAAGGAGCATGGCCACTTTTGCTTCAAAGTCAACTGATAGAGTATAAATGTTAAATCTACATAAAAGATGACAAGCACTTGAAAATACAGTACACTGACTCAAACTTGTCTCTGTAGTCTAATTTCAGGGATGAAATTTTCATATTAAGTCAACTGCTAAGTGGGCACAATGGGATTGTGTCAGTATGCTGGTTTTCAAAGCTGGATTGTGTCTTGCACTTTCCACTTAGGCACAGCATCTAAAATGAAACCTAGCTTTTCTTCCGCATGGTTCTCTACCAACTCCTTGCTTTTAGGATCATAACATTCTTCCTCCCTTAAGAGATGAGCAAGAGAACAAGAGAAGCTGGGTGTGTCACGTGTCTGGTATCTCCCAGTGGGTACCTCCCCTCCCCCATAAATATTGGACCTTAGAGCTGAGCCAGATCCTAGTCTTCTGCTCTCCAGAACTGTGCTCCCTGACTTTTATTTCACCATTATTGACATTATGTCTTATTTACTTTTATTTTCGTATTAAAATATTATAACAAAAGCCACCTCTGAGAGAGAGGATTTATTTTCCGTTTATAACTCCAGGAGAATACTGTAACATGTCCAGGCAACATGTCAGGAACAGGAGGCCAATTGGTTGACTTCCACAAATAGTCAGGAAGCAAAAAAAAAAAAAAAAAAAAAAAAAAAACAAGAGGAAAGGGCCAGGCCATAAAAACCTCAGAGGCAGGAACCAGGGATACACTTCCTCCAGCGAGGCTCTGCCTCCTGCAACCTTCTTAAATAGGGCCACTGAGTGGAACCAAGTGTTCAAACAAGGGCCTATGAGGGACAGTTAGTCTTTAAAACACAACACATCACTGTTTATGAACACTGAAAATGGGATGGTTTTAGGCAATCATGTTATAAACTTCTCAGAGTGTTGTGCATGCTTAGGGTTTCCATGTGTTGGCTATCACTACTTTTTCAAAATTGTCAACATGTAATGATACAACATTTCCACTGATGTGAAGTAGTGTGTGTGTGTGTGTGTGTGTGTATGTGTGTGTGTGTGTGTGTGTGCATCCAATCTATATCCTTCCAGAATCAGAGTTCAACAGGTACACCATTGGATGCCTATCTCTTTCATTCTAACTATTTTCTTCCTTAATTTATTCACTGTTATCTCTATCCCTACGAAAATCAGAGGCTCAGGGGGTGGTGGGAACATTGAATAATTCACAATATAGTTAGCACTGCTTCAGTACTAAAATGATCAGTGAAATGGTGAAGCTCCACTACAAATTATGTATGTCCTGTGTCTTTTTAATCTATATTATTCTGCTACTCAAGAACAGGCAATATTATTAATTAGTATATTAAACAAATAACAATGCAATAGGTGCTATGCCACATCCATTGTTCAAAACTAAGCATACACACAAACACACATGTACACAGATAGACATGGCCCCACACACACATACACACACAGGATCATAAATTACTGAAAATCAATCCACACGCAAAGGAGACTTCCCCAGACAGCAATGGCTATGTGCTGGAGTTGTTCTCAATTCAAGCTCTTGGTTTTTCTGGTTCTCCACAATTGTGAGTGGCTCATCATTTTCTATGATAAAGCATGGGTGCAGTGAGAAAGATGAACTACGATACAGCATGGCTAATATAAATTGCATTTGCTTTTAAAATGTAGTGTGAAGCTAATTAAAGATTATATGTATTCCATACCAAGAGTTGAAGGGCTCAGTTAATTGTTGGACTATTTTTTTCTTCTATTACAAACCTCTGCAAACTTTCATTATATAGTCATTTTTAATTCTTCTCTCTCCATTTCCAAAGTGCCAGGGATTACAGACAAAGACTAGGCTGGCTTAATTTTTCATATCTTACTTTGTGCTAAAAGACAGAGTTAGTATTCTAACACAGATAAGGCAAAACCACACATTTTTATTATGATGGATTTTAGTCATCTTCTTCCCAACCTGGGATAGATATAAACCCTTGAGGTGAGATAATGCCTGATAGGCATTACTGCTTGGTTAGAACATCATGACTTTGTTTAAACCCATGAACATGAACTTTTAACTTTAATTTAAGACTGAGTAGAAAATAATTGTGTTTTCCAGTCTCAGAAACAAAACTTCCCTGAAGCCTCTTCATACGTTTTCCCTCTCTTACATTAAAACCCATGTTTTGCATGTAGAGCTGTCAAGTCCGCAGAGAACTGCTATCCCTGATCCTGTACAATTGTGTCTAGCATTTGTCATTTACATCATCTACATTTATATTTTTAAGGATTTTTGAATTTCTCTCACCTGTGCTATGGTGTTCAGACAAAATCTTGATACTTGAGATATTTGCATACTGACTTTTTTCTCTTCATAGCATTCATAACAAATGCCAAGTATGACAAGCTTAAAGTAAATTTACATAATTTCGATTTGTTTCCCCTGAGGATATTAACCAAGATGTAGAAATAGTATCACTAAATTAGATCATTCTTTTTTCCTTAGGATTTTGAGATATTGAAACATCTATATTGAAGTTAGTTTTTTTAGCTTGTATGTTCTGAAAAATTTAAAAAAGAAAAACCCACAGGCCCTCTTTAATACAATAGTAAAGACAAAGCATTATTGGTTAAGTCAGAGAAATTCTTTTAAAAAAATACACTTTACATCTTAGAACAGTTTTGAGTTTACAACAAAAATAAGCAGAAGTACATTACACATTTTTTCTGTATATTCCATATTCCTACACATTTACATTCCTACACATTTACACTTCCTACACATTAATCAACACCACCTACCAGAACTGGTACACTTGATACAATCAGTGTAATCGTCATTTGGTCTTCAGCATTGCAAACATCAATCAATCTGCACCAGCATATCATTACCACCCAAAGTTCATAACTGACAGTTTCACTCTGTGGATTTTGGCAAATGTCTACTGACATGCATTCATCACTACAGTATCACACACAGCAGTTCATTGCTGAAACTCTGTGCTTGACCTGTTCACTGCTTCTTCTCCAACAGTAATACTTGGGAACAACTGTTTCTTTTATTTGCCTTTTTGGAAAGTGTTTACTGTTGGAACTGCATCATAGATAGCTTTGTCAAACTGTCTCTTTCAATTATTAATATATAGGCTCTTTCATATCTTTCATAACTTGATATCTTTTTGTTTTTAGTACTAATGATTATCTTTTTTTCAGGATACATTAGAGTTTGCTGTGCATTCATATATTGGAAAGTACCATGATTTAAGTTCTGGCAACTATGGATTAAGCTGTTATAAGCATCCATGTACAGGCTTTTGTGTAAACATAAATTTTTATCTTTCAAATCATTGATAAGCATTAAGCACATTACCTAATGTCTCAAAGTTGCTTAGTTATAATTTTTATTGCTGTGAAAAAAATATGTGGAATAAAACAGTTCAAGGACAAGAGAGTTTATTTTGGATCACAGTCTGTCTTGCCAGAGGTGGCATGAGGTAGGAGAATGTGGTAGTCATTCATTCTGAACTGCAGTCAGGGAGCAGAAGTGATTGGACTGGTTCTGGAACTCAACTTTTTTATGCTGTTCAGGCTAAGACCCAAACTTATGGGATGAACAGTATTTAAGCTGTTTTCCAGCTTCAGTTAACTCAATATAGAGGTTCCCTCACAGACATGCCCAGAGTTTTGTCTCCTAAGTGATTATACTTGTCAAGTTGGCAATAAAGACCAACCATCAGAGTGCTTATACCATTTGCATTTCCAATAACAATGAATGAGAATTCCACATCCTGTCTAGGGTTTGATGTTTTTTGTATTTTGTATTTTGGCTATTCTGAAAGATGTGTAGTAGTATTTACTTTTTTGCACAGATTAGTGCACAAGCAATTGTGTTTTTTATACTGTTTAAGCTTGATGTTTGATACTGAATGCATTCTTAAATGTGGTTGTTAGATATCACTTCAGTACACATTTCTTGCTTTACTTGCCAATAACTTATTATTTACTATTTATTTTGAATTTATTTTGGACTGTGCAAATGAGGAAAAACAAAAAGCAGATTTGATTTTGCTATTCAAGTTTAAACTGGGGGCAAAGGAATAATTGTGATCCTCAACATGGACAACACATTCAGTACAGGAACTGCAAATAAATGTGCACTGCTCTTTTGGTTTAAAAGCATTTGGAAAGGATACAAGAGCCTTGAAGATAAGCAGCAGAGTGCCTGGCCATCAGACGTTGACTATAACCAGTTGAAATTAATCACAGAAGCTCATTTCCTTATAGCTACAGACAAGTTACCAAAGAGTACATTATCGGTTCTGACCATTATTCAGCATTTCAAGCCAACTGGAAAGGTAAAAATGCTCTGTAAGTAGTGCTTCATGAGCTAAGAATGAAATTTAAAAAAATTGTCAGTTTAAACTGTAATATTTTTATTTTTTAAAATATTTTACTTATTTGAGAGGGGGGAGAGAGAAAGAGAAAGACAGATGGATAGACAGAGAGAGAGAGAGAGAAAGAGAGAGAAAGTATACCAGGTCAGAGGACAGCTTTCAGAAGACAGCTCTCTCCTTCTACCATGTGGGCTTCCAGTAATTGAATTCAGGTTTTCAGGTCTGCCTTACCCACTGAGCCATCTCACTGGCTCATCTTCTTTCATTCTATGGAATAACAATGAGCCATCTATTTATTAGATCATGACATGTGACAAAAGTATATCTCATCCAATAAATGAAGATGACCATCTATTCTGACCACTACACAACCAGTATTTCAAAAGTTCACTACTCGTTCCACAAACATCTTGGCAACTTCTTCCAAGGATAATGTTTGCACAACCAGCAGGATCGAAAGGCTTTCTAAGAACACACCAACACCAAAATATGGATTTTTATGCAACAAGAATAAACATACATATGGCTCATTGGAAAAAATGTGTTGACTGTAATGGTTCCTATGTTGATTAATAAAAATGTGTCAAAACAACAATTTCCTTTATACCCACCTAATAACATAAATTTCCTTAGTAACTTGATAGTGTCACTCCAAGCTAATTTACAATCCACAAATGTTCCTTCAATGAGCTATCTCTTGTCATTTGCCCATTTTTAAGTCAGTCTATTTGTTTACTGCTAAATTTTATGAATTTTTACATAACTTAAATAGTTGTCCTTTATGAGATGTGTCTTTAGTCAATATTTTCCTCATTTCACATCTTGCCTTATTTTCTAATGCGATTAATGAGATTCAAGTTAACTACACAGGTTTCCGTATTTCTTCACCTAAATAAACTTCTACCTGTTTGCGCCTGTTGTTTTTCACACTCTGCCAATGATTCTGAGAGATAGTGGAAGATGACAGAGGCAAAATAGCCATTTATAAGCCAGGAACCTCCTCTGCTTGCACATTATCTTGGAAGTCCATAATCCAGGATTGTGAGAAAATAAATAAGCTAGAGTATAGTACCTTCGTAAAGAAGACATAGAAGAAAACACAATCTCTAAAACTAATGTTCTGTATTCTGGGAATAAAGATAATCTATATTTTATAAGGATTATTTGGTATAGAATGAGTAACACTTAGAGATGGGAAGTGATTAAAACACTTGTTGCTGGACAAATGGACCTGAGTTTGAATCCACAGATTTCACATGATATGCCACAAAGACATTTCCACCTTGGAATAAAAAGCCTGAAAATCCCCAGAGAAAGCTGCCTAGCCAGACAAGCTCTACTTGTGTGCTCTGGGTTTGACCAGAGACCTTGCCTCAAAAGAAAAGAAGGAAATATAATTAAAGGTGATTTTATATAAACCTCAGGCCTTTACATGCATGTACATTCACATGAATGTTTGCTTGCACACAAATGATGTATACTCACATGCAAACACACATACATACATGTGTGCATCCAATACACAAATATACAGGGAAAAATACACTTAATGATTTTATACTAATCTACAGGCATTGAAACAACTTTTAGCCTTCCTTAAGACATGGACAATAACATGTCCATGGACATGTAAATAACAAGTGTAAATAAAATATCCTTATATGAAAATACTGACAGAAAAATGATGAGACACACTTTTCAAACACAATGTTTGTATCATGTTGACATCAAGCTATGCATAAAAGCAATGAAAATTATAAAATGAAAAGCATGAGTAAAAAATCTAGTTGAGGCTTCACAAAACATTTAAGTTACGTCTATTCTCATTTTTCATTCTAAATGCTGGGAATTATATAAATAGAGTCAAGGTTTTGCTAAGGGCCTGTGCTATTTTCTGATATATTGCTTCACATGTTACTTAAGTCACCTTATGAATCTAATTAATTTCTTAGTACTCAAGATATCAATGCTTTACTGATATTTCTTTCTCTACACACTTCAACAGTTCTTAGATAAAATTGTTTCCTAGGAGAAAACATAGGTTTCTATATGGTAGCATCTTCTCACAAAGTATTCAGAATTTACCTTACATTTTACCAATTATTTCATTAGAGAAAAAGTTTATATGCTGTTCCTCTAAACAAGTTTACATGTTGTTCTTTTAAAGAAAATATACTCCCTTCCTTTAAAAATGAGATCACAATTGAAATGTAGCTTACATTTCTAGTCTTTGCTAAATATATTCAGCTTCAATATCATAAAATTAACTTTTATTTTCTTTAAAATACCAGGTAATTTTACAAAATGACAATAATAACTGAACAGGTTTAGCTTATTTTTAAAAAAATGGAAAAACAGTTCTCAGTACATATATGCACACTAATGATTCTAGTTTTACATAAACAGGACAAAAAGAGGGCTTTAAGAGACTTGTAGGTAATTTTTGGTACTTGCCTTTGATAGTTCCAGATATTTTATTTCTAGTTCCCTTGTTGTAAGTATGGAAAATGTGAATGATAATTACAGAATATCACCTATGAACTATTCATTAGAGATTGGTGAAATTTGACCCAGGAATTTGAACAATGTTTTGTGCACTTATCATAGTTTGAAATATGTCCCCTCTGTCTCATGTATTCGAAGGTCATGATACCTTTAGGAGATGGACCCTTACAGGAAAAAAAAGCAGTCATGGGGGGGGGACTTGAGGCAGATTAGTTCCTCCCTACTCCCAGAGCCCTGTTCAAGCAGTTGGCATTCTAGCAGCTCTAGGCCTTTTGTATGGGTGTGACTTAGACTGTCTCCACCTTCTGCCACCAGCCATGCCACTTCCAACATGACAGACTATATATCCCCTCTGAAACCATAAGCTGAATAAATCTCCCTTACTCCCATTAAGTTGCTAATATGGAAATTGGTACCAGAGAAGTGGGGAATTGCTGTGATACTGGGAAAGCAATACCAGAAAATTTTTGTGAAGCTGAGAGAAATTGGTAATAGAGAAGAGAGATGTTGCTGTGTGAGACTAACAGAATCGGGTACCAAATAAATGAAGTTGTTTATGAAGCTGAGAGAACTTGGTACCCAGCAGTATTTCCAATACTGTAATGTGGGAGAAAGCCAAAACTTTGTGCTGGGAAAGCCTTTGTGTCTTGAAGACAGAGCCAAATGGGTCTTTCTTGTGAGAGCTTTGAAGAGAGACATTAATGCTATGAGAAACACAGGCAGTAGAAGCCCAGCTTGTGATGGTCCAGAAGGGAACAAATATTATATTTGTAACTGAACAGGAACCATGTGCTGGAAGAGAATTTAGTGAAGTTATGACCTTGTTCTGTGAGCATGTCTGAAGATAAATTATTCACAAGTTATGTATTACTTCAACACATGCCCAAACAAAAATGAAGTCTTTGTGAAAGTCAATGAATAGGCACATATGAATGGAGAGATGGATTAAGAGGAATCTGAAACTATTAGAGTATTGTAACCAAAGAGACCATGAGGGTCACTGAACTGACCAGTTAGTTGCTTATATGTACCTCAGTACAATTCCTGAGTTTGTCCAGTTGGAAACAGGAAAGCATGGAGGGCATTGTTATAAGTTTGCTGATATAATTGTGTCATTGTGTCAGAGGATCTTTGGGGACTAGGGATATAATCAACTCTGGCAATTAAAAATGTTTCTAGAGAAGCTGGGGAGATGGTTCAGAGCCTTTGCCTACCAAGCAAAATGACCTAAGTTTAGATCATCAGATCTCAGGTACAAATGCCTAGCAAATATGGCTTTAGTCTGCAATTCCCATCCCCACTTGTCCAGCAAAGGCTGGGAAACCTCTGAAAGAAGTGATAAGGAGGGAGAGCAATCTAGGATTATTCCCAAAGTCAACCTTGGGGCCTCCTCAGGCAGACACACAAGCACACTATTCTAATACACATGCACATACACACACACACACACACACACACACACACACACACACATGTAGAAATAATGTTTTTAGAACCCTATATAAAAATTTGACCCAAAAGAAGTCATGAAAAAAAGGAGATTGGAAAGCTTCTCCATTGAGCTACAGTACATGGACACTGGAAAAATGTGGTGCATCTGGGCCACATTAATGTAATAAAAGTAAAACCCTGAAGTGAAACTGGGAAGACCTGGGTTCTTTATAATGGATGATCTGTGAAATCTTTCTGGGATCAGATTGGTTGATTATTAGGTGGGAATCTGAATTAGGTGGCATCTAGACTCTCTTAAGTATGCAGGCTCAGTCTTGCATGATTAAGTCTCAAAGATTCACTGTGTCTGTGAGTCCTGCTCTTTTTGGATTTGTTGTCCTGGGTGTACATACACACACTTTATGTCTTTGACTTTCTCTCAGGTCTTACGTTCTTTCAAATGCTCTTTTTATTGGTGTTTTGATTCTAATCTATAGTCATATCTATGTCTCATGTATGACTTCTTATTTAAAGTGAAAATCACAAGCTCTTTATAATTCATAACAGTATGGCTTTTCATGGTTCATTGCTTATTTTTTGACTTCACATTCAGAAGTTTGTTCACTATTCTTGATCATGTATGTTCTGGCAGTTTGGCTTACTACTGAAATTTCTACAATTAAAAGTAACATCATCTGAGGCAAGACACACATATAGTATTGCACAATTTAATATTTTCATCTTTTTGCAACTTCCAGGAGGGCCTCTTAAATCTTTTACCCTCTTAGATCTGCACAAATTGCTTGAATACATTGCATGTCTCTTCCAATCATTTCATTCCCTGCCTCCTTTCTGTCTCTTCCCTTTTCTTCCTTCTTTACCCATCCCTTTTACCTTTCTTTCCCTTCCTCTTCTATTACCCTCATCTCCCCTAGGGAAGGGAAAACATGGAAAAGTAAACTTTCTTAATTTTCAAAATTGTTTTATTTATTTATAAGAGATATACAGAGAACAATCAGGCACTTATGTGGAAGTCAAAAAGTAATTTTCAGAAGTTAACTGTCTCCACCATGTAGTTCTAGTGTTTGTACTTAAATCACAAGCTTTGGAAGGATGCCTTTGCTCACTAAGTTATCTTGCCAGTTCAGAAAACTGAATATTTTGAAGGCAGCTTTGTTTCAACATTTCTTTTTTCTCATTCACTTATATGTACATTGGGCTGTAATACAATAACTCGAATGAGAAATTCCTATAATGATATTTTTCCATTATTAAAAAGTTTTTATTAGATTATTTAGTAGTGAATGGTCCAATGATAATTGTTTTTTAATTAAATTGAGGTAAGAATAATTTAGAAAGGATGAACATTGTAGGCACTAAAAGAAAATAACTAATTTTGAATAGGGAATGAAGACTTTATTTCAGTATGAACACAAGGAAACCATTCTTTGGATGACTCAAAACATTACATATTTTTCAAATTAAGAACAAATAATCATAGTGCTCTTAGAAGGCAAAAAGGAAAGTTAAAAACAATGGAAAGAAATAATGAAGTCTTATGCCTAAACTGTAAAAAATATTCCCATAGACATTGTTATTTCATGTGAAAATCATTTCTTTAGTTGTACTTCAGCTGAAATTAATAGGGGGATATGATGCCTAAGATAGCATCTAAAAATTTTCATTTGTACTATAAATATAGATAATATAAAACCATCAAAGGAACCCATGTGCACCCATGAGGTATACACCATGCCTTGATCTGAAGGGGTCACCAACTAGGAATGAGATGACCCAAAAAGACAAGCATCTGGAAGTGTCCTGAAAAATCAGAGTTCTGTAGTAGTTCCATTTTGAGGAAAATGGAAGACAAAATGAAATAAAAATTGCTATTCAAAAAAATTAGCAAAAAAGTCAAATGACAGAAGCAAGGTAAATTCTGGGGAGTCACCAAGAGCAAGTATGGAATCCAGAATTGCTAAGAAGAGAATCCTGACTGGTGTTCAATTCAGCAAAAAATAAATTACTTCAATTATTATATATTCTCACTTCCAAGTATAAAATTGTCCAGCTTACAATTTAGAGAAAAGGCAATGAGATGAAGCTAGCTACTTAACATAAGTGGTGATAAAGAGAAGGAAATGGTCAGTCAAGTCAGGGAAAACTTTAGGGAGGAATGCGTATTTATCAAAGGCTCTCTGCAAACTCTAGAAGGATGGAATTCCAACTAAGAATTGATTCTGTAGGTGACAAAAATGAGTCAAAGAGAGATAAAAGAAGTTTCTGGGGATAGAGAAATGCAGCACTAAAAAGGTTCTGTAACTTGAGAGGAGGGGATGTGTAATTGGGATGAGGAAAGAATAAAATCCAGGATGAGTCCTGTGCTTGGATGCTCCTGTTACTGATGCTACCACTAACAGGAGATAGCATGATGAACAGAGATGTACTTGCACAAAGAGCACAAAAAAATCAGAAAATTTGATGTTGGGTACACTGTACTTGCAGGATCTCAGAGAGATCTTGAGGACATCTAGAATGAAGGGTGAAACAGAAAACTGATCCAGACCAGGGATGCAGATACTGTGGTAATTAATGTATTTTTAAATACATTTATTTTAGCTTTAATTTGAGATCAATATATATGAAATAAATATACCAATAAATACAATATACCAATAAATACGAAAGAAATAGCAAGAAGAAAATCGCAATGAAGTCAGCAACTTGAGGTAAGGGATGAATCAAGATATATCAAAACAGAAGCATAGGGCGAGTGTTCTGAAAAGTAATGGTAAAAGATGCTGAACTTTGAGATGCTGGAGTTTATAATTTGCCATCTCAACAGCCTATTACACTTTGTGACTAGTTCTTATGGAATATTTTATAGTTCGTTCATGTTATAATGTCCTGGTTTCTAAACTTTTCAAGTATGTAGTCCACATATCTCAATATGTATTTTATAGTGTCTTTTTTTTTGAGAATGTCCTTGTTCCAGAGCAAGTATATATGGATTAGTTAGAATTGGATTCTCCCTACAGCCTTCAAGATTACTCATGGTCTTAATAGTATTGTTGGTAAAATACATGATATTCAGGCAACTAAAAGATTTCATTGAATCATTATGTACTGTGGTATCATTTGAAAGATGTTTGCAATAGAAACTGTGATTTATAACCCAGTGATTAACATAAAAAATGTTCTATTGCCATGTAAAACAGACATTTTCATTTTTATATGTAGATATAGTGCCACTGCAGTGGAAAGAAAACAAAGTTTGGATTAGCATTTGGTTCCAAATCTGACTTTACTACGTCTAAAATTTCCTCAGTAAAGTCACAAGAATGTACAGCTCATAGGTTTAAGCAATTAATTAATTAATTAATTAATAACTATCTGGGATATCAACGTCACTTATGGACTCAAGTTCAAGGAGTTATTGATTTTTAACTTCTATTTTAGAACACATTTTAATTTCTTTTTATTGTGCATAAAACTATTTAGCCTTTTAGAAAAATGCCTACTGCATCAATCTACAAAGATAAAATACTTTAGGAGAAAGAAAATATTGTGATTACTCAAAGGATTTTCATGGCACTGATAAATGGGTTTTTTGTCCATTATAGATTTTCTTGATCACTTCAATTCTCATTATAGAAGAATATCTGTTCTATTCTCTTTCACAGTTTTGTTCCTAAAACAAATGATTGCTCACAAATTCAATACAATGTAGTACCACTTAGATATTAAGTACGTGGAAACAAAGAGTGTGAACTAAGGGGACTATCTGCATTGGCTCCCATTGCTCTGCTGTTAGTGCTGGGTTATCAATCATGCCACAAATACTGCAACATCAAAGGATGAAGAATCTATGCAGTGGGGACTTTGCCTCTCATCAATTCTCTACACACAGACAGACCTGTAGCAGCTCCTCAGAAACCAGGTCTGGTTGTGACTCACACAGATCAATAGACAAAGTAAGTCAGAAAAACCTGAAAGATATGCTGGCTTCAAAGATTCATGAACTCCCTGGAACAGGTTCTATTCTTTCCGGAGGTGAGGGTTTTGGGTCAGGTGATCTGATGGACCAGTCCACATTCTGAGTGGGAGGCCCCAGGCCCGCATGCCAGCAACATCTCTCCACCTCCTCCGCTAATCACACACATACATCACACACATTCAGGAAATAAGTTGAAGAAGATTTCATGCAGCACCAAACTTCAAGGAATAAAGAGAGAAAAGGCCTTTGTAAAACAACAGAATAGTCACCTCAGAAGACTCATCTGAGAAACAAGAGAACACTAGAATTACTACCATTTGGGGAGGTGGGAAGCAAGGGAACATCCAAACAGCTGTTATCTAACACAAAGAAAAACCTAGACACTATTATCATCAAAGTGCTCAAAAAGAGCATCCCAGAATAACTTAAAATAAAACTACAATCAATATTCACTCATCCTAAAAATGCCAAAATCTCATAAGAAAAACAGAAGAAGTGCAAGAATCCAAGAAAACATGTCTCTCCCCAATATCATTGAAAATAAGGCTTTGGATCCCACAAATAATAACCCATTAGAACATACGCAAGAGAACAATAACCAAAGCAACGAATTTCAAAGGTCAATTATAAACATGTTCAAACAGCTCCAAGAGGACATCGATAAATGCCTAAAAACATTTCAAGAAGCACACAAGAAATTCAGGAAGTAATTCCAAGAATACAAAAATGAACAAGACACAAATAGAATGAAAATAGAGAGCCTGAAAACAGATTTTGAAGTACTTAAAAAAAAAACCCAAGGTGATCTAAAAACATAGAAACACTGATATCCCAGAAACAGACACACAAAAAGATCCACCGTGTGTAATCAATGAAGTAATAGATGAAAATTTCCCTGACCTTAAAAAAGAGATAACCATCTTGATTCAAGAGGCATACAGAAGATCAAATACTCAAGACAAAATAAAAAAACACCTGGCAGCATATGATCAGCCGTATATCAAATATATACATTAAAGACAAGATTTTAAGAGCTACAAGACAAAAGGAACAAGTCATATTTAAGAGGCAAATCCATCAAAGTAACAACTGACTTCTCAATACAAATGGTAGAAGCCAGAGTGGCCTGGAGAGACACAATACAAGTTCTGAATGAACACGAATGCCAACCCAGATTATTATATCCAGCAAAACTGTCAGTCATAATAGAAGGCAAAAGAAAAATATTCCATGACCAAAAATGACTACTAAGCCAGGGATACAGAGAATACTGGAAGAAATGCACAAGACAGAAGAAAAGGATAAACATATCAAAGAAGCTGGATAGAATAAATAATATAAGCAAAAGAACTGAATGAAAGACTAAACAATAACCATAAGATCAACAAAATGTCAGGAACCATTAAACGTCTCTCAATAGTAAGTTTAAATGTCATTGGGCTCAACTTCCTAAACCAGACACACAGGCTCATAACTTGGATCAAACATCTTGACCCATCAAATCTCTGCCTCCAAGAAACACACCTCACTTTAAAAGATAAGCACTTTCTCAGGATAAAAGGGTGGTCAAAAGTGCTGCAAGCAGACAGACAAAGGAAACAAGCAGGAGATGCCATCTTAATGTCAGACAAAATAGACTTCAAACTAAAGCAAATTATTTGAGATTGCAAATGGATACTACATGTTTGTAGATGAAAAATTCCAGCAACAGGATCTTACAATCTTAAATATATATGTATGTACCAAACATGGAAGCACCCAAATTCATCAACTACTACAGGAGAAAATACAACTACTCAACCCAAACACAGTAAAAGAGACTTCAATACCCCACTCATACCACTGGACAGGTGAGAAATGAGCACTGAGAAAGACAGTACACACACACAAAAAAAAAAAAATCCATGAAACAAAGAGCTGGTTTTTTGAAAAGATAAGCAAGATTGACAAGCCCTTAACTTCACTAACCAAAAGAAGAGAAAACACTCAAATCCACAAAATAAGAAAGGGAAAGGGGGAAATTTAAACAGAAATTTGAGAAATCCAGAGAATCAAAAGGACATGCTTTAAAATTTTTCTCTTAAATTGGACAATCTGAAGGAACTGGATTAATTTCTAAACACATTTGACTTACCAAAATTGACACAAGACAAAATAGATACATCAAACAGGCCAATAACAAGAGATGAAATTGAAACAGTACTTAGAAGTCTTCCAATTAAAAAAGCCCAGGACCAGATGGATTAAGTGTAGAATTATATCAGGTCTTCAGAGAACTACCACTACTCCTCAAGTTATTCCATAGAATAGAGAAAGAAGGAATACTCCCAAACTCTTTCTATGAAGCCAATATAACTCTGATTCTAAAGTGAAACAAAGACACATCAAAAAATTAGAAGGCCAATCTCACTAATGAACACTGATGCAAAAGATCCTCAATAAAATACTAGCAATCTGAATCAAAAAACATATCCAAAGAATCATACATCATGATCAATTCAGGTTCATACTAGGAATGCAAAGATGGTTTAACATTCATAAATCAACAAATGTAATCCATCATATTAGCAGACTCAAAATCCAAAAATCATGAGATGCAGAAAGGCATTCAACAAAACCCAACATCCCTTCATGATAAAGTTTTGGAGAAAATGGGAATGAAGGGAACCTATCTCAACTTGATAAAGGCTATATATGACAAATATAAAAGCAAGCATCATCCTAAATAGAGAAAGGCTTGAAGCATTCCATCTTAGATCCAGAACGAGACAAGGCTGCCCATTATCACCACTCATGTTCAATATTGTTCTTGAAGTCCTAACTAGAGCAATAGGAAAGAGACATAAAAAGAGAAGGACATAGATAGGTAAGGAAGAAGTCAAAGTATCCCTATTTACAGATGGTATGATTCCATACCTGAGAGAGCCACATGACTCCATCAGGAGGTGAGATTTCTTGAAGTAGCTGATTAAATGGGTATAGTATATGTTTTGCATATTATTTCCATGCTGTTTTATTTCCTAAAGGACAAAGTTTTAAAAGATCCAACATCTTTAATAAAAATAAAATAGTAATCACCTCCAAAACACCACTACCAACACAACAGTAACAATAACATGTTTTCATTCATCCAAATCATCACCTAGTTCTGCATGCAATGTCTGTAGGGGGAAGAAACAGACAAAGATGTTTTCAGTGTGTCTGAAAACAAAAATGGTAGACATATATAAACAATCCTAGTATCTAATGACAAAATTACATACAAATGCATGTGCAAAACATAAAAGAAAATAATCACTAGCTGAATGACCAGAGAAGTCGACACATGCCAGACACATGTGGGTGGAACAGAGGCAGGAACAGTTTTGGAAATCAGAAATGGGAGGAGCTAAGAGATGGAAGGTATAAGAAAGGGTAGAGGTAAATGGCCGGCAGTGATGAAGGCTCATAAAGAGAATCAGAAACAAAATTGGTATGACTATCCCCTATTGTACAATGTAGAACCAGTTGAGAGGGGGGAAGATCACTGTCCTTAAGTAGGAAAATACAACCAGATCAAAAGGGCAGCAAGGTTAATACAGAGAGTGAAGTTGCTGTTTGTAGAAGTTACTCTTCTTTGTTACGGTGAGACACCACTCAAATTCAAGCAACTTAAGGGAAATTTATTCAGCTTCTGTTTCCAGAGGGAAGAACATTTTGACAGGAAAAGCATGACTAGTTAGCAGTAGTTGGATGCCGCTTAAGTCACATTCTTCAAGGAGGCTAAGAGCTGGAAAACTGTCAGCCGCCACAGCAGACTAAATAACTGAAGTTAGGAGAGGCTAAGAAAACCTCAAAGCACATGCCTTTCTCCAGCAAGACTCCACCTCCTAAACATGCCCTTCCCAAACAACTAAAGATTCAAGAACATAAGCTCGTGGGGACCAACTGATATTTCAAACCATGACACTTAACCCCAGACCCCACAGGCTCATGCCATCTCATTATGCAAACCTTACTCAGTTCAGGTTTAAAAGTCCCATAGACTGCATCAGTAGTCCCAACACAATTCTTAAAAGTCCAATGCTCAAAGCCTCCTGTGAATTCAAAAGAAAAGTTATATATTTCCATCATACAATGGCACAAAATAAACATTCCCATTCTAAAAAGAGAGAAATTAGAGCATAAGAAAGATCAATCCATGACAAGATTCCAAATCCTGCAGCTCCAAGTACAATTGAGCTTCTTGCTTAAATACTCTAAGTTCAAAAACAACAACCAACCATAATTCAAAATACCATTGACCCTACAATGTTCATCTGGAACCAGACCAGCCAAATCTCTCCCCATCCTCATGGAATCTTGAGGAAGAGGGACCTGCAAGACTATAAAAACTTAAAGAGAGAAGAAAGGGGGAGAGAAGAAGGGATGGTGAATGTGATGGGGGGACGGAAGGAGGAAGAGAGGGAGGAGGGGAAGGGAGAAAGAGGAGGATATGGATACGCCTACCTTTTGAGCTTGTATAATGTAATACTGTAGTCTCTTCTCTTTTACAAATTGAGAGTAGACTTTTATACATTTATGTTTCTAATCTCTTTAACAGCTACCTTTTTATAGTCTGCAGTTTATTTAAACTTGGTCTCGCATTTTTCCTCATTAGACCTCTTTCTGCTTTATCTCTTTCTGCTTTATTTCTTGCTCTTTTTCTTATAACTTTGAACAAGAGTGCTTAAAAGCAGCTATGTCACACTGTCAAGACTATTTTACTTTGAAATTTCTTCGCCAAACTCTCAAATTTAACTTCAGGCAAGATTTTAGGACAAGGGCAAAACTGAATCAAATGTTCTGCCAATATATCACTCTATTTACCAATTGTCAAGTTCCAAACACAGTTTCTGTTCACCTCTGGATCATCACAAATTGGACTATCACTGTTCACATCTCTAACAGCATCAATTTCTTCTAAACTTTCACTAGAATGGTCCTTTTCTCCAATGACTTTCCCAACCCAAAGGCCCCAAATTCTCCGTATTTCTACTATAAAAAGGAAAAATAAAATGTCTGCTGTTAGGCTGTCGGGCTAAGGTTAGGCTAATCATCAGGTAACCATAGAAATACCCTCTATGATGTTGGAAACAAAAGCAAGGTCTGGCCTTCCTGGAAGATTTTTGTGATTTAGTCCTGTCCAATCGTAAGAGGACAGGAAAACTCTGCACTGTGTAACTGCCTCTCTTAACTTCTATAAAAATGCTTTGCTTCCCACAGGTGGAGCAACTGCTCCCTTCCTGATTGTGAACACAGTGTACCAGGAGATGATTTCTGTCTTTTAAAAGTCTGAGCATCCTAGGACTAGGGCCTCACTCTGACATCCTGATACTTGGGAGTGTGGTCACTGGCTGGCTTCTGAAATAAAGCTTCTTTTTTTGATTAAAAACAACTTTCAAACTCAGTGTGGGAAATCTTTGAGTGACTCCAGACCCATAACACTCCCAATAAATATTTCTAAATGGACCCTAGCTACATCTCAGAAATGATCATATGTCTTACTTCTCGGTGCTAACATCTCTCAGTTTCACAAAAAAACTTTTTAGTACAGGGTTTACAGGATCACAGCAACACCCCACTCCTCAGGTATAAATTTCTGGTATAAATTCTCTGTTGCTGTGAGACACCACTCAAAGTCAAGCAACTTAAGGGAGAAAGGGAAATTCATTCAGCTTATAGTTCCAGAAGGGAGATGCAGTTCATTATGGTGGAAAAGGCAAGGTTGGTTAGTAGAAGGCAGAAGTGGTCTAAGTCAGATTCATCAGGAAGGCTGAGAGTTACAAAACTGCCAATTGCAAGAACAGACTCTTCCTGTAGAGTGGGGTTAAACAGCCTCAAATCCCATCCTCTGTGACTGCTTTCCTCTCACAAGGCTTCACCTCTTAAAGGAGCCATGATCGTTCCAAAATACTAAAGATTCAAAAACATGAGCCTATAGGGGACAAATCACATTTCAAACTCTGACATCCTTTCATGGAATGAAATAGGATTTGTATGTATGTGTAAAGATAATCAAAAAGTGCTCACAGGCATACAGAAAAAAAATGAGAATATGTTAAGAAAAAGCCAAGAAGAACAAATAGAAACCAAATGAGGAAATAGAATTCTTAATCCCCACCTCCTCCTTGTTTAACTCTGCCCCAGGATTCACAGGTTCCTCCCTACCAGGACCAGAAACGCAGGCTGCCCCCGCTTCCGCCTAGTTCTATACGTGGGGTCTAGGATCCGAACTCAGGACCTTCTGCCTGAAAGACAGAGGCTTAATCCCTGAGCCACCACTCCAGCCCTTGGCTTGGTTTCTTAATGGGGTGTTTCCCATGAGGTTTCTGAGATCTCCAACCATATGGCTAGCCATAGAATGGCTGAAATGATAGAGTAGAACAGGATAAGGATGTATTTTAGGAATAGCTGTTATATAGTTTAAGGAAGACACAGTCTTAGAATTTTACTTTTTAAACAAATCTGTCTTTTAAAAATAGCATAAGATAAATAAGTTTCTAACTTTTTCCACAGAAGTATCCTGGAATATTATACTTTTTTTTCTGTTTTATGTCTAATTGATATGCTACACAGGTATCCAACTGCTCTTTAACTTTACTTGTTTGTTTGTATACCTTTGTAGAAGACTATCAAGCATGATAAGATGTTTTAGTCATCCTGAAATGAGTCAGCTAATTAAATTAAGTTCATCTTGGTATGTTTCTTAATCCAATTAAGTTACTAAGGCAATCACATCAGAATAAATCAAACATATATTGTTACATAATTCTTTTTAATAAATGGAGTTATATGAAGCAATTATGGGGATACCATATGCTACAAAGCAGGGATCCTAATTTATTTCGTTGATTTGGAGAGACAAACTCACTCATGCGTACTAACTTTTTCATCAAAATTTTAATTCATATTCATAAAGTTTAAAGTATTTTGCCTGTTTTATGCACCACAGTATGAATTAGTTTGTGATTGGTCTTGACAGAGAAAGGGAAAATGTGTTTTAGATCAGAAACAATGTGTAGGAAGTCATGCTATAAATTCTGCTAAAGCAGTGTTTGATTTTTTTGGATATTCTAAGAGTCTCAGCATATGTGAGATGTGAATAGAGTCTAGGTAGTGAAAAATAATCTCGAAATAGAGCCTCAGAAGGAAGTGCAATGTTGGAACACTCCTTCTACTTCCTGCCTCCCCTCCATATTTTCCTGATAAATAAGAGATGTTATATCAAGTTGTAGTAAAAATGATTTATGTTAATATAGACTAAATATTTCACTGAGATCTGAAATCTGGAGCTGAGAAAGGAACACCTGTGTCTGACTTGACCCTGAAAACTTGACCATAAATACTGTTGACTTTTCATGTTGTTGTACTTAAGATAAACAATGACTTCAGGGAAGATATTTGTTAGCAAAACTGATGCCCAACTATGCTGGCAGAGCAGGACATTACACAAATGGTGTGCTCAGCTTAATTCACGATGGAGTGTATGCTCAGCCTAACCCATCCTGTAAGTATGATCAGCCGTGCCCAGTATGAAGTTGGGCTCAGCCTCACCATTATAGGAGTTATGCTAGCCTCATCCAAGAAGGACATGCCCAATCTCATCCATTTTCATAATTTGAATTTGAGTGGTCTCTGCCATGCTCATGTGTTTAAATCTTAGCTGGAGCTAATGTTTGGGAAGGCCGTGGCACCTTTAGAGGATGTGAAATCTTGACAAGGATGGCGCATCACAAGGTCACAGGGGTGGGGCTTGAGGTTAGCTAACTCTGCTCTGCTTCCGTTGGCACCCTCCTCTTGTAATTTGGGTCTTGATCTTTCTACCTCCATGCTGGCTGGCTGCAGTGACTTGAACTTCCTTTACCTTCTGCCATCTGCCATGCCTTTTCTGCCACCTCACTAGAACAGAAAGCAAAGTAAATATCCTCTTTTTTCCCTTAAGCCAGTTGTAGTATTGTTGTGTCAGAGCACCAGAGAAGAGGTGCTGCAACACCCGTGGTAGAGGGTGTACTCAACCTACCCCAGATGGCGGTGTGTTCAGCCTTGCATGTAACAGATATATATGCTTAGCCTTGATCGCGAGGGAATGTGTGCTCGGCCTTGCCCATGATAGAGGTATGTTCAGCCTTGTCCGTGATAGAGCAAACACTCAATCTCACCTGCACTCATTCATTTACCCTTGAGTCATGGATGAATTCAGACATCACACTTGACTAGATTCCCTTAGAGGTACCCTAGCTTAACCTTTGAAGATATTTTTTAAAATGTTAGGAAAATCAGTTCTAACCACTACCTGCTCTTATTTTCTTTTACATATTGACTAAGAGTGTTTCAAAGTTGTTTCAACCCAACCTCACAGTGATTTGTGTAAGAGATATACACCATCTCCCTAGCCAAACAAACTGATTTCTGAACTGGGGAGAGGATGGCAGGCCTTGTGGATTAACTATTTCCCCTCTATAGAAGTAATGCTGCTAATAAGACTTAATTATCTGCAAACAAGTATTCTAATTTAATTAGATAAAAATATCCAGATTACAAACTAGGAAGATGACTCAGTGCTTAAAGTAAATGTTACACAACCAAAAGTACCATACTATTTATTTCCAAGATCCTATTAAAAAAATTGCCTGGTAACCCCTAGACGATGCCCCAGGCCCCAGGTCACCAGCGGGTCCAGCTATTCAGTTGGCCCTTTCCATTCTAAGTCATAGCAGGCTTGCTGATTCTCATGGTAAAGTCACGGCTGCACCTTGGATATGCCCCAAGCCCCAGGTCATTTGTGGGTCCCACTAGCCAATTGGCTCTTTCCAGTATATGTCACATCAGGCTCAATGTGCTTCATAGTAAGGTTGTGGCAGCCCCTAGGCCACACCCGTATGCCCAGCAGCCTCCACCAAGACACCTGCTTCCTTTTCCTCCTCCTGCATTCTCTCTCTCTCTCTCTGTCTCTCCCTCCCTTCCCCCATCTGTAATCATTAAAGAACCTTAAAATTTTTGAGAATTCAATGGAGTCTAGAGAAAACCCAAACAACAGGCTAGGGGACTAATATCATACATTTGAGGACTTCAAAAATCATCGTATCGGGGCTGGAGAGGTGGCTCAGGGGTTAAGCCTCTGCCTTGCAGGCGGAAGGTCCTGAGTTCGGATCCCAGATCCCACGTATAGATGCCAGGCGGAAGCAGGGGCGGCCTACGCTTCTGGTCCTGGTAGGGCGGAGCCTGTGAATCCCGGGGCAGAAGGAGGTGGAGGCGTCCATGGTGGTTCGCGAATTCGTCCGTGGTTCTACACATACACAGACACACACACACGCGCACACATACACACGCACATGCGCACAGTTGAATAAATAATAAAAATTTTAAAAAAAATCATCATATCAAACAGAAATAAGCAGAAAAGTTAAGCAGAAAATAGAATATCAGATCTTGAAGACAAAATGAAAGAACAAACCAGTTCAATCAAACAGGTTGCTAAAGCCAAAAGGATACTGGAGAGAAATATTCAAGAGTTATGGGTCACCTTGAAGAAGCCTAACATGTGCATTCATAGAATGCCAGAACAACAATCCCAAAATACCACAAGTGAGGAAATTTTTCAACTTATCATAAAGGAAAACTTTCCACATATAAAGAAAAAGAGGGCCATCCAAATACAAGAGGCATTTGGCATCCCAAATAGATATGATCAATATAGAAATTCACCACAGCAACTAATAGTCAAAACACTATACATGCAAGAAAAAGAGAATGTGCTGAGAGCTTCAAGAGAAAAAAAAACAAGTAACTTTTAAAGGTAAACTGATTAAAATAACAAGTGATTTTTCAATGGAAACAATAAAAGCCAGAAGAGCTTAAGAGACATACTTCAAGTATTGAATGAGCACAAATATCAACCCAGACTGATAAACCCATCAAATCTATCAAGCATGATGGAGGGTTGAAAGAAAAATTTTCCACTATAAAGACAAGTTGAAAGCTTATATGACCATTAGACCAGGTATTCAAAAAATACCAGAAAAGATACTCACACTTGACAAAAAGAACAACCATATCCAGGAGGACAAAAGGGAAGCATAATACCATCCCGACCTACAAGCTAAATAATACACATATTAAAGCTACTAAACAAAAAATACCAAGAATCAAAAGGAACTTCTCCATTATAACCCTAAATGTCAATGGAATGAACTCACCAATCAAAACATCAATCATGAGTTGCAAATTCAGATTAAAAATCACAACCCGGGCTGGAGAGTTGGCTCAGGGGTTAAGCCTCCGCCTTGCGGGCGGAAGGTCCTGAGTGCGGATCCCAGATCCCACGTATAGACGCCAGGCGGAAGCAGGGGCAGCCTGCGCTTCTGGTCCTGGTAGGGCGGAGCCTGTGAATCCCGAGGCAGAAGGAGGTGGAGGCGGCCATGGTGGTTCCCGAATTCGTCCGTGGTTCTACATATACACAGACACACACACACACACACACACACACACACGCACACGCACGCACGCGCGCGCATATACATACACACATGCGCAAAAAAATTTAAAAATCACAACCCATCCATCTGCTCTGTTCAGGAAACATATTTCACCACAAAAGATAGGCACATTCTAAAAGTAAAAGGTTGGTCAAAAATACTTCAAACTAGTGGAACAAATAAACAAGCGGTGGTAGCAATTATGATATCTGACAAAATGGACTTCAAAACAAAGAAAATTATAAGAGATATAGAAAAATACTACAGTTTAGTCAAAGGAACAATTTGCCAGGAAAACTTCACAAAACTAAACATATACACATCTAATATGTGCTCCTCCACATTCATTAAACAAACAACTTCCAAAACAATGTATTAATCCCAAAATGATAAAATTTGGGGATTTCAATACCTCACTATGAACATTGGATAGATTAGCCAAAAACTCAACAGAGACACAGTAGAGCTACATCAAACCATTAATGAAATGAACCTAACAGATCTCTACCAAACTTTCCATCCAAGTACCAAGGAATACACATTCTTCTCAGCAGCCCATGGGACTTTCTCTAAAGTAGACCACATATCAGGCCACAAAAAGAATCTCCATTTACATAGGAAATTTGAAATTATAGTCTGTACCATATCAGACCAACATGATCTAAAGTTTAAAATCCACAACACAACAAATAGAAGAAAATATACTAATTCTTGGAAATTAAACACCATGATGCTGAACAAGAAATTGGATCAGAAAAATTCAAAAAGGGAATTCAAGATTTCCTAGAAGCAAACGATAATGAAAATACAACATAACAAAATGTGACATAATGACAAAGCTGTCCTAAAAAGTAATTTTATAGTGCTTAATGTCAATATTGAATAAAACGGAAACATTGCAAGTAAATAACTTAACAATGCAGCTTAAAGCTTTAGAGACACAAGAGCATCCAATCCCAAAAGCAGTAGAATAGAGGAGATTAGCAAAATCAGGGGAGAAGTATCTGAAATTGAGATAAGGAAAATGATACAAATGATAAGGAAATGATCAGTTGAAAAGCTGATTCTTTAAAAAAAAATCAGTTGGGGCTGGAAAGGTGGCTCAGGGGTTAAGCCTCTGCCTTACAGGCAGAAGGTCCTGAGTTCTGATCCTAAACCCCATGTATAGACGCTGGGGAGAAGTGGGGGTGGCCTGAGTTTCTGGTCCTGGTAGGGCGGAGCCTGTGAATCCTGGGGCAGAGTAAACAAGGAGGAGGTGGAGGCAGTCCATGGTGGTTCTGGAATTCGCCCGTGATTCTACACACACACACACACACACACACACACACACACAGACGCACAATTGAATAAATAAAAAAAACCAGTTAAGATTGATACACCCCAGCTAAATTACCAAAATCAACCCAAACTAACAAAATTAGAGATGAAACTGGAGTTATCATAACTGATACTCAAGAAGTCCAAAGAATTTAAGGTAATATTTCAAAATTTTATACTCCATAAAATTTGATAACACAAAAGAAATGGATGAATTCCTAAGTAAACACAATTTACCTAAATCGAATCAGGAAGTTCTGAATTATTAAATAGTCCTGTAACATATGAGGAAATCAATGAAGTAATCTTGAATCTTCCCACCAAAAAATGTCCTGGACCAGATGGATTTAGCACAGAATTCTACCAGACATTAAAAAAATGACTACCACCACTAATCCTTAAAATATTCCTTATAATAGCAAAGGATAGAAGATTTCCAAATTCTTTCTACAAATCTAATATCATACTAATCCCAAAACCTAATAAAGACACACTTAAAAAAGAATACTGTAGGCCAATTTCTTTAATGAGCACAGATGCAAAGATTCTCACCTAAATCTTAGCAAATCGGATTCAAAAACTTATCAAAAAGATCATTCATTATGATCAAGGAGGATTTATCACAGGCACACAAAGTTTGTTCAATATATGTAAATCAATTAATGTTGTCCATCATATAAACAAATCCAAAGTCCACGATACTCAATAGATTATAAAAACTTTTTAGCAAAATCCAACATACTTCTATGATAAAAGCCTTAGAGACAGTTGGAATGGAAGGAACTTATATCAACAAAATAAAAGATGTATACAACAAGCCAACAGCAAGGATTATACTAAATGGAGAAAAACATAAAGCATTTGCACTTTGATCGGAACTAGACAGAACTAGACTACACTCTCACCACTTATATTCAATATTTTACTTGAAGTCTTAACTAGAGCCATAAGACAAGAGAAAGATAAAAGGGATTCAAATCAGAATATAAGTCAAAATATCTCTATTTGCAGATGACATGATTGTATACCTGAGAGAGCCTATAAACTCCACCAGGAAACTCCTGGAAATAATACTTAAGTTCAGCAGAGTAATAGGTTACAAGAAAATGTGCAAAAATCAATGACCTTCCTGTATAACAAGGATGAAAAAAGTGAAGAAGCCCTAAGAGAAACAATCCCATTTATTATGACCCCTAAAAAGATTAAATACCTTGCTGTAAATCTAACCAATGAAGTGAGAGAACTTTACAATGAAAACTTTAAACTCTAAAGAAATACATTGCAGAAGACACCAAAAATGGGAAGACCTTCCAAGCTCCTGGGTTGGCAGAATTAACATCATAAAAAAGACCATCCTACCAAAAGCAATATACAGATTCAATGCTATACCACTCAAAGTCCCAAAGCAATTCTTTAAAGAAATTGATCAAACAATCTCAAAATACATATGGAAATGCAAATGGCCCAGGATAGCAAGAACAATCCTGAGTAATAAAAACGCTACTGGAGGTATCACCAAACCGAACCCCAATTTACACTACAAATCCTTAGCAATAAAAACAGCCTGGTACTGGTTCCAGTACCTTATCAATGGATAAGGGTTGAAGACCCAGATAAAAGCACACAGAATTATAGCCATTTGATCCTTGACAAAGTGGCCCAAAAAACTCAATAAAAAAGGAACAACATTGTCAACAAATGGTGCTGACAAAATTGGGTGTCTACATGCAGAAGATTAAAACTGGACCCATAATTGCCACCATGCATAAAAATGAACTCCAAATGGATCAAGTACCTTAATATTAGGCCAGAGACTATAAAATTCCTAGTTAAAAGGAACTCCCTTGAGCAGATTGGGCTAGACCAACAACAGAATCCCAATAGCACAGCACTAGAACCTCTACTCAACAAATGGGTCTTATGAAATTAAGGAACTTCTGTTCAGGTAAAGAGATTGCAAAACCAAACAAAAAGGCAACCCACAAAATGCGAGAAAATCTTCATCAAACACACATCTGATAGAGCTCTTTTATCCAGAGGGTACAAAAAACTTTAAAAATATTAAAAACCAAGGAGATAAATAGCCCAATTAAAAAATGGGGCACAGAATTCAAAGGAAACTTTTCTGGGGACGAAATTGAAATGTCTAACAAATATGTTTAAAAATGTTCCACATCCCTAGCCATTAGGGAAATAAAAATTAAAACTACCCTGAGATATCCCCTCACTCTAGTCAAGATGGTTAAAATCCACAAAACAAACAACACCAAATGCTGGAGAGGGATGTGGAGAGAAGGGAACTCTCATACATTTCTGGTGGGAATGCAGGCTTAGTATGGCAATTTCTAAAAAAGTTAATGGGTGAAATGCCATGTGACCCTTCTGCACCACTCAGGGAATAATCCCCTAAAAGGCTCAATTTGCTGCAGTGCCACAATGCAATTATGATCATTGCAGCACAATTTATAATAGCAGAGTCATGGAATCAACCTGAATTCCCAACAGTTGATGAATGGATAATGAAAACATGGTATATTTATACAACTGGATGCTACTCAGCCATCAAAAATGATGAATTAATGAAATCTTCTGGGAAATGGATGGAATTAGAATAAATTATATTGAGTGAAGTATCCTAGACACAGAAAGTTAGACACCATATGTCCCTAATAAGTGGACCCTAATTCCAAACCCACTTAATGACATATTCAGAGGTAAATATCTGTAATACTCACTGTAATCACATAGGATCATAAACAGGAGGGAAGGGGAAAGAAGACTTCAAAAGAAAGGAGTCAATGGAAAAATTAGGTCATGGCCATGTACTGCATGTAAGTAGCAAGAATCTGATGCAGTTCATTCTCATTTCCCTTTCTGTTCACTTGGGACTGAACAGGTTTGATTTCCCAAGTCAGTGAGGTTACAGGGACTGGCAGTTAGATGGTAACCAACCACAAATGGGAGACTGGCCCCACTCAATGCTGTGTCCTACTCCTTTTCTTCTATCTACCATTGTGCCTTTTCTTTTAAATTTTTTTTGATTATTATTATTTATTCAACTGTGTGCATGTGCGTGTGTATGTGCGCGCGCGCGTGTGTGTGTATCTGTGTGTGCGTGTGTCTGTGTATGTGTAGAACCACGGATGAATTCGCGAACCACCATGGCCGCCTCCACCTCCTTCTGCCCGGGATTCACAGGCTCCGCCCTACCAGGACCAGAAGTGCAGGCCGCCCTGCTTCTGCCTGGCGTCTATACGTGAGATCTGGGATCCGAACTCGGGACCCTCCGCCTGCAAGGCGGAGGCTTAACCTCTGAGCCACCTCTCCAGCCCCATTGTGCCTTTTCTTATATTAAGGTATTCATTTACACAGTCTTTTATCTTTGGTCAGTTGATGACCTTGACAATCAAGCAGGATACAGCCAAGGGCAGTGCAGGAATAGCAAAACTGAACACAATAACAAACCATAATTCAGAGCACGAAAGATCCTACATCATTCAATCAGAACCAGATCAGCCAAATCTCTCCCCATCCTAAAACTCAGGGAACCTTGAGGAAGAGAGGGTGGCAAGATTGGGGAGCACAAGTCAGGGCTGTAGCAGCCAGGATACAGCCACAATGTGATTGGACCTTGCCTGACAAGCACAATGACTAACATGTCAACAACCCTCTAAAATGTAGCACAGATCACAGGAGAGAAGGCTTCAGTAGGCTTCTTAGAGGCAAGGATAATAGTGTTGCCACAGTAGCGGGTAGCCCAAGAGGATGCCCCAAGCCATGCCACTGAGTCCTGAATCCTCACTAGTGTAGAAGACTAGAGGGAAATTCAGTGCCCACATGAACAGCTGCTCTAGAGGATGGAAGAGAGAAAGCAGGAAGCACTAAGAGAGGAAGAGAAAGGGAAAAAGTGTTAGAGTGGAGGGGGGAGAGTAGATAGAGGGGAAAAGTGGAATGGAGGAAAGTGATGGGGGAGGAAGAAGAAAGGGGATACTTATTGAGGTTGTATAACTAGGCAAAAAAAGTAATAAAAAATTTCAATGTAGGTGTAGGTGAAATTTTCAGTGTCAGAATAAGGAACATGAGTATACCCAGAACAAGTTGGGTAGCTTAATTATCCCTAATGGGATGCACTGGGTTTGATGAGAGATCTAGGCTCAGAATGTTAAGTTGATGAGCAATAGAGAACATCCCAATGTCACCCTCAGACATTCATATAGCCAGGCACTCATGTGCACACTGATTCACACACAGGTATGCCCACTCTCAAGCAAACATGCAATCACACATACATAATACAGTGATAAATGCAGATTATATATATATATATATATATATATATATATATATATGCCTAGCCATGCAAGATCAGGCAAAGTACAGGAAATGTCCAAAAAGTAAACTTTTCAATTAATTTTAGTTAAATTTCATTAATTTTACAGCTGTGTTTGCAAGCTTGTGCCATGTTTCTTGCAAATCCAGGTTAGGGTTTGTATTGGGAATTCACAGGCTGAGAACAAAGGATCATAAAACAGGAAGACAGGCAAACTAATACAAAACTGTTTCTGTGACCGCGGCTCTTCTGTGCAGTGTGAAATAGTACATAGTTACATAAAACAGGAATTTAAAAATGAGCTACATTTCTAGTTAGCAGAAAATATATTAAGTTAGATTGTTGGGGAGACATTACATGTGAAGTATGAGAGACAGGAGTATGAGGTATTAACAGGATTAATATCCTAATATCATTATAGAAGTAACTAGATGCAATAGAGAAATAGAAGCAACTCAAGAGAAGGATATGCATATATTGTGATTGGTTATGGTAGTCTACTACCACAATAAAAGATACCCTTGCCACTTCCTGGCCACACATTTCACAAAGTGACTATATGAACTTGATTGGCAAAATCAATCCCATAATATCACCAGTTCAAACTCTACCAAATCCTTAATGGAAATCATTTAATTTCTATTGGCCAGCTAGTAAAGTTAGGAATGCTTGATCCTGTGGGAACACACCGACTACCCTTCTATTTTTTACCTCACTTCCCTAGTAACTCCTGGGCCACTCCTTAACAATGTGCAAGACTATAAGGTATTATGGCTTTACCCACTCTCTTTCCCTCAATTCTCTAGTAACTTTGGAACACTCCTTAGCAATGTACAGACTATAAAATATTGTGGCTCCATCCACTACTTATTCTTTTCCACCTGTTCTCCTGAAATGCGGTGCTGCTATTGCCTCTATTGCCATGTGTTTATGGGGATCCCCCTGTTCTCTCTGACCATACACTCTCTCCTCTACTCTATTGCTCTTCAACTATGGAAGCCACGGCTTCCTCATTGACTCTCTTGGACCTAGCATCCAAGAGTTTCTTCCCTTTTTTCTCATTTTCAATAAAAATCCCTGCTTTAACTTCTCAATGTGTTCTGGTTTCACTCTTCAGCTACGAAATCCTAGAAAAATTCCACTTCACTATCAGCATTCCAATGAAAGAACCCAGTAAAAAAAAAAATGGCTCAAATTGAGTAAATTCATCACCAAAGTTTTAATTCTAGGAATAATGAGCCGTGGACTCAGAATGTTATTTTATTGATTCTCAACAGCTCAGAGTCTGGGTCTTCAACAGACTCAATAATTCAAAAGACCACAAGCTAACACTTGATTCTATCTCCATGGTTTCACCCCAGCATAGAAAGTGCTTTCGTGTTTTTTGTTTCTGGAACCCACATGACTTCAAATAGCTAAGAAATCCTGGGATGAGGTATGACAGGGTTAGGAACAAAAGGAAAGCTATCCTACAAGTCAGGCTCAACCTCCATTGAGTCTGAGATAAGCATTTTTTTTCCCAGTCCTTTACAAGGAAACTTAGAAGGGAATGTGAGTCATAATGGGGTGGGGTCATAATGACTATCCCCAGGACTGCCCAACCAATGCTATATGTTTCTGTGGCACTAATAACTTATCTTGGTTTCTGTTACATTCCTTTAGTAGATAATTGTCAGAAGGGATTTTTTTTTTCAATCAGGATGTTAATTCTATTACTTGTTTGAAACACTGTCTGGCACTTCACTTTGAGGTCCAAATCCCTTAGCATAAGCCTGCTAGCCAGTGTACAAATTGGCTTTCATTCAGCAGGATCCACATCCAGTGTTTCATTCCTGCAACAGAGACAGAGATTATTTTAACAGAACATATCAGAAGACTTTTAAAAAATAAAAAAAATGAATTTGGGTTTTAGGTAAGTAGAATCAGAATGCACTTTTGACAAGAATTTTGTGACTACTATTTCTTCCAAATATTTATTTTGATAATCTTGGTGTGACTGTGGAATCAACTAAGAAAGCATTAAAGTTTTCTCTCCAAGTTTTCAGACATACTAAGAATGAGGAAAGACAAAAGCAGTTTGCTTATGTGAGAACGTGAGAGTGATATGGGATCTATTCTGGGGTCTGTATATGTTCAGATTCTTGTGTGGAATAGTCAAAGATTGACATGTGTAGAGGATTAAAGTAGTTTACTAAAGGAGGGAAAGAACGGAATTCACAGACATGAATCCTTGAGGGGCAAGACAGCCCTAGAGAACTCATGGACTCCAGGCATAGAATCCATAAGGGGTGAGAGAAAAGGAACTTGTGGACTCCAGACATGGAGTATCATGAGGGGAAAGGGAGCCACCAAGAACTCACAGACTCCAGGGATGGAGTACATGAGGGAGAGGTAATGACAGAAACTCACAGAACTCACAGACTCCAGAAATGGAATCCCATGAGAGTCAAGGACTCATGGACTTCAGACACAGAGCACCATGAGGGGCAAGGAAATCAAAAATGGCTACAAGGTCAGGGTTATTTATAGTTCTAGGCAGACCTAGGGATAATGGCTTTTCTTAATTGGTTAATTCCAGTTTCTAAAAACCTGATTGGAGCTTTTGGTCTCTACATCTCATTGGTTTGTCCATATTGGGACCCGACCCAGTTGATCATGTGCCCAACCTCATGTTAGGGCTTAGCTACAATGGAGAACTAATCACATCCTTTCATGAACAGAACGTTGGGGTAAGTTGACAACTTTAAGGTGTGTTCCTTCAGTGCAATCCTAGCCATTGGGCAATAGCTTCAGAGACTATCCCAGCATGGCTGATCTAAAATTGCCTAAACAGGAATATAAGGTTTGGATAGACAAACAGATACACAAAGCAAAGGGAGTAGAAATTGCATTAACTCTTGAAAGCAAATAGATTTTTTTGCTCATGTCCATCACAAGTCAATAAGATGAACCAATTTGTACACTAGCTCAAGTTTTTAAAGGTCAAAAAAGTGTTTAAGGTACTGATGTATTGACAGAGGAAGTTTCAAAATTTTGAGACAGCATATCCTTGAATCAATGTCATAGTTACTCTTAGCTAGTGTTGTTAAGAACACCCAGTCAAATAACTTAAGGGAGAAAGGAAATTTATTCATCTTACAGTTCCCGAGGGGAGAAACAGTTCTTCATGGCAGAGGCTACATGGCTGGTGGCTGAATGCTGAAGAATGGAGGATTGCTGGAGAGTCTCTCTTCTTCCCAGTCTTCTGTTCTGTGGTTCTTTTTATCTGGTCCATTACTGGGAGATTCCAATAAGATCTAGAGCTGGTCTTTGTGTTATAAATGTATTGATCCAGATAATCTCTTCAGGTGGCCTCAGCTGATTTTAGTTAATACCAGGTGTGTCAAGTTGATTCCTAATATTAATTATCACAGTTACCCTTTTTTCCCCCAAAGGAATAAGAGGTAGTCTATTCAGGAGCCAAAATATGGGTGAACAAGGCCAAGAAACACATGTTCAGGTCGCCCCAAACTTTACATCCCATTGTGGCAACAGTTTCTTGGGGCTTTATAATCACAGAAACAAAGAAAGCCATAAATTAATATAATGTTTAAATATATTGATAGAAACATCAGGCAGGCAGGTTACAGCAAAGCAAGGAGATCTCTGTTACAGACTGGAGATGTTATCAAATGACCTTCTTGGCCTTTTGGTTGCTGGCGGCTAGTGCTCTGTTAAGCCAATACATTAGTCACAGAATGTCAGGACAGACACAGAGAAAGGGCAGGAGCATAACTACTTTCAAGATCTCTTACTCAGATATATGATTTTTAAAAAAGCAACAAATTAGTAAAGATAGTAAGGATGGTAAAATAGTTAATTATTATTAAAGAGATTATTCCCATTAATGAGTCAAAGCCTGCTTCTCATTGGAACACAAGAAGGTCTTGCACCCTATGGGCAAGACCTTCAGCAAAGATTCACACCTATAAAAATGCTAATTATTTTGGAGGGAAACAGCTGAAGTTCAATGTTTCTGCTTCTCCAAGAGATGATTCTTTCAAGAGTCAGCACAAATAAACTGTGCCAGCCATGATCCAAGGGGGTACAGTCTCCACCTGGAGGTTTTAGTAGAATTTGGCAATGTTATCTTCACTGGTAAAAGGCTTTGGAGGCACTAAAGATACAAAACCAAAGCAGTCAGAGTCCTTCGAAGTTTCAAAGAGCTGATGATCCCAGGCAGTGTTGTCAGGGACACAATCCCTGAGAAGGCCCACATTACATGATGTGGAGTTAAAGCTTGTATTGCCGTAGAGACAAGGACATTAGAGATCCAGAGTTAATGTGGGACATCTGCCAAAGAGGGCTATATACCACAAGAAGAGTCAACCCAAAAGAGCGATGAGAGCTGTACGGAGGAATAGAAACAATGCATTTAGAATTGAGATAGTTTCAACAGGTGATTCTTTCAAGCTGCAGGATCTGAAGTTTGTACTGCTGGTTTCCTGTGTTGTTATGAATTGATATTTCCTAGATATGCCCCCAATCTTCCCTTTTGTAATGGGAATGTTTATTATATAAGATTGTAAAATGCAAGTATTATGACTTGCTTTTTTGGTTTTATAAGAGGTCAAAATTAAAAAACTGCCCTGACTTTCAATGAAGTCTCTGAATTTTTCAAAGTCTTTCAAATCTACTGCAGTGTACAGGAACTGGGAACTTTTAAAGTTGGACTGAATATTGTTGGTATCATGAAGTACCTATGAGCCTATGTGGCCCAAGGGACAAATGTTATGATTTGAATATGAGTTTTCATTTCCTGGTCCAAGCTCATGTGTTTGCATTGTTGGCTGGTGTTGATGTTTGGAATGTCTGGCACCATTAGGAGGTAGAGTGTTGCTGAAAGAGAGCAGTGTGTGAGATTTGATAGCCCAGTTCTGTTTCCCCACTTCTAACTGGTGAATGAGAAATTATTACAGAGTTACTCCCACAACAAAGTTGGAAACAAAAAGCTATACAATACTTTGGGCTGGTGAGACAACTGAGTTGCAAACACAGCAACCTAAGTTCTGGCTCCAGAAACCTGTATATAACCATGGCACACATTTGTGCACCCCTTTTCTCTCAAAAAATATTTTTTAATAAATTATTTGTCTTGACATTCCTGTAGTCATCAGAAAAATTTAAAGGGACAAAGGAGCAGGAGGGAGATAAGGAAAGATTACAGGGAAGACTTAGGAGGAGGAAATATAAGATGCAATGAGTAGCTGGTGAGGGTGGGAATAATGGAAAAAATACTTAGGGAAGATAAGGAAATGGGGTGTAGGAGGGACTGAGTTAGTAATAGAAAAATCCCGAGAATGTGGAATGCAACCAGATAAGAACTTCTTATAAGATAAATAGATTTTCAAAATTAGCTTAGAAAAAAAGAACAAAAATAGATAGTCTCTCTACAGAGGAACACAGAGAGAGGAAGATAAGACAAAAATAAATAATGCCATGGGTAGCACCACCTGGAACCCAGCGACAATTAAAAAGTACTAGAAGTAACAGGCATGTGATACTTCCTGATAAGTTGTTGATCACAGAGGTTTCAAAGGCTCTCCAAACAGTACAGAGTTTTGCCATTTCTCTTAGTTGCCACCAGAAACTGGCAGGAAGACCCTGTTCGTGAAGATGCAACACATATGGATCACAGGACATGGGCAAAAGTACCAGTAGGAAGTGGTCTGAAAGCTTCCTCATTGCTTGATAGCTTATGCAGTATCAGAGAGTAAGATGGGAGCTACATGTGAGAACAGCAATCAAAGGTCTCATCAGTCTGTGAAATTTTTAAGTGACAAAAACAAACACCATGACAAGAAGTGACCATCCAAGTAATAATGGCATGAATATCAAGGAGGCAAGCAAGAGCTTGCTGAAGGATTTAAGGTCTGATTGTCATAAGTGAACACATTCTTGTTACCTAAACTATAATATGAACCTATGAAAGGGATGGCATAGTCCCAAGGGAAGACTAGGTTATGAAAGTTTAGAGTGCCTTCCCCTCACGGCACTCCATGTCTGAAGTCCATGTGTTCTTTTCCAGCTCCTTGCTCTTCATGGATTCCCTGCCTGGTATCCATGAGTTCTCCGGGGAGCCTGTTCCTCATGGCACTCCACACCTGGAGTTCGGGAGTTCTGTTCTTTTTCTCCTCTAATAAACTCTGCTCTAATCCTCTACATGAGTTCTAGTTTGAATCTTCAACTCTGAACACAAGAAACTGGATATATACGGACTCCTAGAGAGTGACCCTGCAACATTTAGCGAAGCCAGCCAGGAGCAACTCATGAAGATAGCTTTCACTGACATCTGCTGAGATGCCAGTGAATGGTGCTGTAGAGCCCACTGGGAGCAGGCAGTGTGCCACCCATATTTTCCCTCAAGGGAGAGACTTTAGCGCTCTGAACAAAACAAACCAAATTCTTCCTTCTTTTTTTTATTTTTTTCTCCCACATTTTCTTTTTTTCCTAATGGGGAGCCCATGAAGGGGCTCTGGGCTTTGCCACTGAGTCTTGAACACTCACTAGGGTGGAAGACTCAGAGGGAGGCTTACATAAATGGATTCTCCAGGGGATGGGAGAGAGAAAGGGGGAGGCACAAGGAGAAAGGGAGGGAGGGAGGGTGGTGAAAGGAAGGGAGAAGGGGGAAGAGTGCAATGGAGGATGATGGGGAGGAGAAGGGGAGGGAAAGGACGGGGTACCTATTCAGCTTGCATGACTAGGAAAAAAATAAAATGTGTGAGAAAAAAAGAAAATTTTAGGAAAGAGTATATACAACTATGAAGGAGCCAGGGCAATATGGGCCTCAGAGAACAAATTCAGCAGGAATTTCTGTTGGAGATGGAGTTCATTTAGTAATTAAGAACCAAGAAGGAAGAAAAAGGGAAATATGATCAAAATCATAACTTTTGCTTCTTTCATGGAACACCTTTCACTATCCCTATACATCTGAAGATGATAAGTTGGAGTTCTATGTTACTATGTGATCATAAAGAGTCAATGGAGATCAAAGGAAGCCACATACCATGTCTGTCACATGTCTGAAAGAACCAGGTATCTCACCAGTCCTGGCTCCTTACTCAGTATGATCCATTCAACATCCCAGACCCTTTAGAATTTCAAGGTGTTTAGCACAGAGTCATAACTAGTCAAAATACAGAGAATGAGTTTTTGCCTTAATAGGACATTTAAATCATTCCCCACTCCAAGACTTAGGGAAAACCACAGAAGAGAGACAGTGAGAATGTAAGATTGGGAGGACAGATATGGATGCTACCAGATAAGGATATCTGGTGATAACCATGCACCTGCACCAAGACACTTGCTGTTGTGCCTACTTCTACAATATTTCACCATGGAAGGAACAGGATCTCATGAGCACTCTCTAAGAAACTAATAAGTGTTAAAAATTCTGGATGGAAAGCATGTAGGTACTTTCCTCCATGGTATGTCCACTGATAAATCATCCATGCACGAGCAAGTGTTCAAGCACAATACAGTATGGGCAACCTACATGAAACTGGTAGAACATAAATGTAAAAACATGAAAAACATGTAAAAAAACTGATCGGGAAGAAGATGGTTTTTAGTGGGAAAAGGAGGGGTTGACATGGGGCAGTAAGAAGGGAAGATGACATAAATTCATTGTATACATATTTGAAGTTGTCAAAGAACATTTTTTAGAAATTCAGATATCTTATTGTTATCCTTCAAATTCCTCAGTCTTTGCCCAATGAAGGAACCATGCATATTGGTTCCTTCCACTAACAGAAACAGATGCCTAGATGTCATTCCAACTCAATATTAATCAGAGATAATGAAATAAAGCAAAATGAAGCATCATGGAGGAGGAAATTTGTTGAATTATTTGTTTACGTGCCTTTAAAATGTTCATTCTATGCCACTAACATAAGTGTGATATAATTGGTAGGAACTGCTTATTGAGTTTAGTCCAGTTCTTATTCATAACCTGGAAGTAAAGTTGTTTCTAGTAGAAAAATCTAAGTCTCTCATCTGATACCCTTTGATGTGAATGATGAAGATTATTAGAGAATGTAGCTAAACTTGAAAGGTGAGTACTGTTTTACACTTTATTTGAAAGTACATCTGTCTACCTACCATCTGCTGGATAACAGGTGCTATTTCCTACAGCCCAGCTCTTGGTTAGTTGAGTCAGGCCATGCCTCTGTATATACATCATTACATTACACTATATCTACTTCCACAATGGTGCATTTGGAAATGGTACGTTATTATTTTAAAAAACTATAATAACTGTTGCTTGATAACAGGATGACTGTTAAGATTACCTAGAAAATTTTAGTATCATTCATGAAATAGTCACCTTAATTAACCCTAAATAAAAATCTGATACATGGTGATTATAATTTGAAAAGAAAATAAATTAAGCTATACTAAGAATGTGTCCTTAGAATATGAATACCTGAAAATTAAACCTATTATTTCACCAAAAATGTGAAAATAAGTAAGGAAATTAATGCATATAAGCATTAAAATAGCAAGATAAAGCAGCAAATCTGAAATTTTTATCATGAATTTAAAATCTGTGCATCTAATACTTTCCATGGCATTTTTTCTTAGTGTTTTCTTATCAAACAACTGAATGCCAGATTTAGAAATATTTCCTATATTAATTAATTTGTCTAGTCATCTGAACATCAAAATATTAAATAGAACAACAGCACAGAATATTGTTCTGGAAATAGGAAAGTAAAGAAGATGACATTCTAAAATTTCATAAAGTGGATAATGGTTCATGAACAGATTTTATTTTGTGGTTATATGTATTTACTTCCCAAAGAATTTTAACCCTTTTATGGCTATCGAAAATATCCTATATTTTTTCTTGACAGATGGAAGCAGAGTTAGTCTTAAGAGAATCAGGTAACATAAATAAGCCAATTTTAGTACAGTGAATAAACCTGGGGATAGGCTTTTCATTCTAACAGACTCTACTCGCATATTGTCAAAGACGAGTTCTTTATTCTATTAGTTTCATATATGAACACAGTTATTTAATGATATTTTCACACCGTAATTACCAATTCTATTCTCCTTATTTTCTCACTATAATCCTTCTTCCCTATTTCTCTCCCTTCCTGTTTTCATGTCTTTTCCCAAGTGTGGATCACTGAGTTTCATCTGAGTTGCTTCTGATAGCATGTACCTGTGAACTTGCTGGAGCATGACTTAATATCAAGGAGTGTAACCTTAAGGAATGTATCTTCCTCTCCATCAGTATGAGACCTCCTCAGTCTCTCCGGGAGGAAAACTTTTTTTTTCAATATAAACTGTAAGATCCCAACAAAAGGACTTCAAAGACACTTCTATTTTTCTAATGACTATTATGTGGCTTGCTTATGATGGTACACAGATTAAAATTTATACTTCTGTGTTCATAGATTTTACTTGAATTAAGTGGGATATTCAAAGATGTCCATCTACAACTATGAAGCCATGAGGTGAATGCAACAATGTGGGAATGAGCAGAATGCACAAACCAGGGAAGTCCTTACATTGGGTAACTACTTTCTCCAAATTGAAACATTCTTTCTTGGAATGAAAAGGAGAACTAAGAACACTCCAGAAAGTAACAAAATTTAAGAGGCTCAGAAATGTCAGAAGGCCTACAGAAGTCAGAAAGTTCAAAAGGTTCCAATATTCATAGGACCCCCATTGCCCGCCCACCTTAGCTTACATAAACGATAAACATTGTTCATGGAAGAGGAGACACTTCTGAGGAGCTGCCTGAGTGTTGGTCAACCATGGGCCTGTAAGGGATCCAGTAAACTCAGTTTGCCAAATTAGATTTGGGTACAAACTAGTTTCTTTGGCATGTCATCAATGCCTTATCTAGAAACAAGACATTTGTCAACATCTACTCAGAAAAAGTCACACAACTTAGCACTTGCTTGTGGTAGAACACTGAAAATGCTGGAAGACTCCCAAGGCTTAAGTTATTCCCGTTCCCACATCCCTGGCAGTTAATGGTCTGACTGTAGTGCTTTCTCCAGGGCTGGCTTCTAGTCTACCCACCAGTGTCTAGTTGCTCCAAAAGCATCAAAAAGACATCAAAATGACAAGATGGTCCAAGAGTTCCAAAAAAACACCTGGGTATCACACAGTGCCTTGGCCCAGCTACAAAATGTTGATGTCTTTAAGAAACATGAAAGTTCTGAGAAATGATCCTCTCTGTGGCCAGAGGGCAGCATCTGTGCCCCACTGAACCCAATCACCTTGACGTTCAGAGGAGGTCACAGAACAATAACTTTATCAGATACGTGTCACTGGCACAATGGAATTGAAATGAGGTGATATGTGGCAAAATAAATTTTTACCATAAATCCTATGAAAACTATTTCCAAGATATAACATAAGCTATACACAGTCAAGAGTCATAGTGTAAAAGGAAGTTAAGTGTAATAAAGGCTACTTTTGAACAATAAATTAGCTCTACTCTCTAAAGAAAAAAGATAAAATCAACCGAAATGCCCAAAAGTTGACAAATGGATAATGAAAACGTGGTACATTTATACAATGGAATACTACCCAGTCATCAAAACAGATGAATTAATGAAATTTCCCGGGAAATGGATAGAATTAGAAGAAATTATATTGAGTGACGTACCTCTGACACAGAAAGTTAGACACTGTATGTACTCCCTAACAAGTGGTTATAAAACCACTTAATGACACTCAAAAGTAAATCATAACCATAAAGGATTATAACTAGAAGAAAAGGGGAAAGACTTCAAAACAAAAGAGACAAAAGAACACAGTTCAGCAGAAAAATTAGGCCAAGGTCATGTACTGCATGTTAAGTAGTGAGATGCAGCCCACTCTTACTTCCCTTCCTGTTCACTTGGGACTGAACAGGTTTGATCTCCCTAGTCAGGAAGGGTACAGGGATTGGCAGTTACATGGTAACTGTCATAGTTAGCTACAGGTGTCAACTAAACAGTTGAGGGTTTGAGCTCTGGGCACAAGTGTAGAAAATTAATGGTTGAGTTAAGCTCACAGCAAACCTGCAAGAGATTGTCTAGATAATGGGGAAGACCCAGTCCATGGTGGGTAGGATTAGGCCGTGGAATAAAATACAGAAAGCTGGTTGACAGAGTCAGCATCCCTGTGTACACTTGGCCAGATATGCTAATCTCTAGCAAGTAAGGAATTCCATTACTTTACTCTTACCAAAAATGGACAAAGGTTCCCCTACACACATCCTTAAAAGTATTTGTTATTTATTTTCTTGATTTTAGCCACTCTAGTGGTTAAGATGAAGTTTCAAATATTTTTTTCTTTAAATTTCTCTGTTGGCTAAAGTTATCAAATACTTTTTTTTAAGATATCGAGGTAGAAAATGTAAACTGTTTAGTTACTATTAGCATAAATTGAAATGGAAAAACTATTGGAATATTGAAGACAATCAAGTAAGGACAATTCAGATACACCCCTCCATCCTCATAGCCTGCCTGAAGTTTAGTAAGCTTTGCTCCTGCTTCTGGAAAGTTCCACTTAGCCTGTTCCATGACTGCCTACTTTAATATAAAATAGAAGTACAAGCTAAGCTTGAGGTTGAAGTCTTGGAGAATGATTTTGAGTCCAGACTGCTAGTAATAAATAAATTCCTCTCTTCCATTCTAATTGTAGTCTAATAAATTATCCCAGAGTAACTCCCATAACAGTATTTCTTATATATTTGAATTGCTCCTTTTACAAACTCACCGTTTAGCTCCATAGTCCAACTTTCAATTGAGCTATTTGCTTTCTTTGAGTTTAATTTGTGTATATTATGGACCTGTTAGATTACATGTTAACTACCAAAGATTTTCTCCCATTCTGAACCAATTAAGCCACACTGAAACTAACCAGAAAGTTTTTTTCCTGTTATCTAGCTTTCACGGGGAAGAAGATACAATGCATGCTCCTGGAAAAGGAAAGCCATCAACATCTTTACCCAGCAGTAAATTCTTTGAACTACAGTAATATCTAGTCTGGTAAGATGTGCCAATTAGTTCAATGGTAGTATGAATGATAAAGGGTAACCAACAACTTTCTCCTTAGATTTAAGGCCTACTCTACAGGAGGGAACTCATGTTTGGCACTGTAAATCTAGCTAAGGACCTCATGAATAGGGAAGTCACAAGCCTTAAGGGAAAACACTATTCTAAATACTTCTTTTATAACCAGGGCTTAGTTCACCTTTCAGCCTTAGTCTGAGAAGCTTTTTTCTGTAATAGAGGTTGTTTAATATGTTAATACATAGTATCACAACTGGTCAAAGAACAGAATGTAAGTGACTGAGTAATTCTCAGCCCTCAAGAGCACAATCAGGTAACACACACAATTCACACATTTCAGATAACATTACAGAAGAGGGGATGGAAAGGATATAAGAGCCAGAATGTAAGGAGTGTCACCAAACTAGGTCTTCTGAACATAACAGGGCTGTTGCACCACGAACTCATTGCATTATGCTGACCTGTCCAAGTCTTTGACAAGATTGGTCCTCTCAACACTTCATCATGGAATGGAGAAGACCTCACTAGGACCCACCCCACCTCCTGAATAACTATTGATCATTTACTGTTCATGTTCCAGGTAGTGCCAAGAAACATGCTATGCAGATGATCTTTATTAAACTCAGAGAATCACATACAAAAAAAGATATGGTGTAGACAGAGTGGTTAGAAAAAGAAAAGATTTCGGTGGAAGAAGAGATGAGTTCAGGTAACATGGGATAGAAAAGTCTTAAATCCATGTATATATATATGAAACTATCAAAAAATTAAAAAATGAATTGAAAGAAAGAGGGAAAGAAGGAAAGAAAGAGAGAGAAAGAAAGAAAGAAAGAAAGAAAGAAAGAAAGAAAGAAAGAAAGAAAGAAAGAAAGAAAGAAAGCGAGCCAAGGATTCAAGCACATGAGTCTGAGGAGGACAACTCATCTTCAAATCATGACACAACTCTTTGATATAGAAGTTAAGGATATGCTAGTATATGATGGTTTAGTAATTGTATAGGTACAGTTAATAACATGAATATTCTCAGTGTGCTGTCTGCGTGCATGTGTGCATATGCATAAAGGTGAGCAAGGGATTTGCTGGTTTGCCCAGCATGCCTGTCCCAGCACAATCCTTGTGAGGGCAATAGAGTTATATGGAGGTTCATTGTTTATAGACAGATGAAGATAGATAGATAGATAGATAGATAGATAGATAGATAGATAGATAGATAGTAAAGCTAAACATACTGAGAGCTAGTACTTAGACTTTAACTTAATAAATAAAGTCATCGTGTATACATACCTATAATTCCATGAAAAAATATTTAAACTTTTCATACCATCAAACATTCTGTTTACATTCAAGGGGGTTAAACATGCATAAGAACACTTTCATTAATACATGTTTTTTTTAAAAAAATGAAAACTTGACTTAAAGAAAAAACTTAATTAAAATGTTTTCCAATGTAGAAGAAAGCAGTTCACATTACTTATATAAAAAACACGCCATTTTCTTTTTTGTAAATTTCATAATCTTTTTTTAATAAAAAAGAAAGTATTCTGACTTCCAAGAGGTAAACCTGAAGGCTTTAAATCTGTTTTTTAAACTTTCAAATACAACGAATGAAATATCGTTCTCCAGTCCACTTACTACCTTCCCATTTGATATCCAAGATATAACCTGGATGCTATAACTTCATCCATTAATATTATTTCACTATATTTAACTGTAACAAACATGAATATCAAGTGTGTGATTTACTTCAGATTTGCATTAACCGACCAATGTTAATGATTATTAAATTTGGCTTTACTTGCTGTCTTTAGCAAAGTAATATTTCCTTTATTTCTGCACTTTAAAAATATGGAAATTAGAAAGCTTTACTAAAATTTTCTGAGCCAGCCCTAACAACTGTCTAGATCACACCTGAGGCAAAATAAGACATGTGATAATATCTAGTAAAGGAGGAGAAATCTCTTCCAGGCAGAAAATATCAGGGAGAATTAATCATAATTTTTTTAAAAAAGCAAAATTTATCAAGCAGTGATGTGTGCACTGGGCACAGTCTAACAGAGCTGGCACTCAAAAATATCGGTTAAATTGAACTGAATTGAAGAGAATTTACCCAAGTTAGTGAAACAAAAGGGTTTTTGCAAACAAAAAATCTGTATAAAATAAAAGGGTCTTTGCAAGGGACAAGAGGCCCCTTGTTTCAGCTTCTTCCACAGCCAGGAAGCATCACAGAAAAGATTTGCAGCTATCCACTTTCACTCCTGAGGGCACATTTGGAAATGCCAGAGACATCTGTGGTTGTCACGGTGAGTAGGTGCTGCTGGGAGGGGAGGCAGGGAAGCCATTGAGCAGCCAGAAGCACAGCGACAGTCCCTCAACAAAAGAGTGCCATAGTTTAGTCAACTCTGACCTAGGCCTGATCCCATACATGACCTTTGCTTTTCCATTTCTATTGGAGAACTCTTGGTCTCCTGAGAAATCTTGGCATATGCTTCACAGTTCCCCCATGAAGGAGACCACCATTAATTTGAAATTTATAGCACAACAAACACTTGATAAAAGGACTACAGGAAAAAAAAAATCTTTATTTTCAGGCCTAAACCCACAAAATCAGACTTCAGGAACAAAATGACTTTTATACATATCTCCTAGTCTTTTGAAGCTATAGCAAAATGAAAGCCTTAAATAATTACTCATAAATTCTGAATTTCTGTTGGTTGCATTATTTTTAGTTTTGTAACCTATCATGTGATTTATGGCTTTATGTCTATTGCTTTTTGTTAATGAAAGTTAGACATTAACTATTAAATATTTACCATGGAGATCAAGGATTCTGTCAGGCTTCTCTGAATTCACTTCCTGAAATTCAGTTATCTCTACAGTTTATTTCATCAGTATTTATAATACTCCTTAAGCCATTTTTTCTGGCTTTCTGGATAAATCTAGTTTAAAAAGAACAGAGACAGCAGCACTTATAAAACTCATGTTGTTTTGATGGATGTCCTGTAGGGCCACAGCATGACACAGCATGACGCAACACGACATAGAGAAGTGGAAGACTTGTGGCACTACTGTGACCTACTGCCCTGGGCTCAGATGCTGTGTCTGGCTACACTGTTCCAAGTCACCTCTTTGCTCTATCTTCCTTTTCTCTGTTTGAAGTACCTCTTTTGGGGCTGGAAAAATGGCTTAAGGGTTAATTAAGCCTTTATCTCCCAAGCAGAAGGACCTGAGTTCAGATCTTACATTAAAAAAAAAAAATGTCAGTGGAGATGACAGCAGCCTGCATTTCCTGCCCTGGAAAGCAGACTCTGTAGATCCCCAGAGCAAAGCAGTAAGGAGGTAGGGCAATCGAGGATGATTCCCAAAGTCTCCCTAGGCTTCCACAGGCACATGCACCTATGTATACCTGCATGCATATACAAAAAAAAAAAAAAAAAAAATCAAGTAAACCTCTGTTTTGGAGACCTTTGGGAGCTATAAGTGACTCTTTGTTTTGTTTTGTGTTTTTGGCCTTCTTTGATTTTCTTCCTCTTGTCTCTTTCCTCTTCCTTCACAGTGGATGGATAATGTGATTATTAGCTCAGTGTCTCTCTACTCAAAATTTTGATACATAGTCCCACATCTTCTACATCCAGTGTGATTAATGAGATGTTTGTTTGGTCAGTAATCTATTGCACTGCTTTGGAAACTCTTAGGAGTTTCTGTTTTATCATTTCAGTGCAGAAATTTCACCTGAGTGTTTTTAAAGCAACTTATTCAACATTTTTACTGTAATTATGTCCTATGCCTGCTTGCTCCCGCCATGCGTTGTTTGAAAGCTCTTCATTGGCTTATATTGGATATATCCTATGTTTCTTAACTCTCCTCTTACACTTCCCATTTGTGATCCATGGGAATTTTCCAGTATTTTAAACTGCATGCTCTTTATCCCTGTTCTTATCAGTCCTTTCCTTGACTTTGTACTCAGACAGTTACATATTTCATTTCTGACATGTATTATTTTTTCCCTGTTTAATCTTTCTTCACACGTACGTGCTGTTATGTTTGGGACACAGTATCTTTTTAACTCTGAGAATACTACTCAAGAATTAATGCTTTCATTCAATATGCTATTTTTCTTTTCTTTCCTTCCTTCTTTCCTTTCTTTGTTTTTTTGTGAGTGCGTATGCCTTCGGAGGACAAATGGTGACTTCAGAAATCATCCTGGATTGCTCTACCTCTTTTTACTTTGCTCTGGGGTTTACCTTCAAGGGCCAGAAGTGCAGGCTGCAGCCATTTCTACCATTTTATTTGATATCTGGGATTTGAACTCAGGTCCTTCTGGTTGCTAAGTAAAGGTTTATCCCCTGAGTCATCTCTCCTTTAGGTCTTTCTCTTTCTTTTTCTTTCTTTCTTCTCTCTCTCTCTCTCTCTCTCTCTCTCTTTCTTTCTTTTCTTTTTCTTTTTTTCTTTCTTTCTTTCTCTCTCTGTCTCTGTCTCTTTCTTTCTTTCCCCCTTCATCTGTCCCACACTTCCTTTCTTTTCTTTCTTTTCTTTTTTTTTTTAATTTTTTATTATTTATTCAATTGTGCATGTATGTGTGTGTGAGCGTGTGTGTAGAACCACGGACGAATTCGGGAACCACCATGGACGCCTCCACCTCCTCGTTTACTCTGCCCGGGGATTCACAGGCTCCGCCCTACCAGGACCAAAAACGCAGGCCGCCCCCGCTTCCGCCCGGCGTCTATACGTGGGGTCTAGAATCCGAACTCAGGACCCTCTGCCTGCAAGGCAGAGGCTTAACCACTGAGCTACCTCTCCAGTCCCTCTTTTCTTTCTTATACCTCCCTCCCTCCTTCCTTCCTTCCTTCCTTCCTTCCTTCCTTCCTTCCTTCCTTCCTTCCTTCCTTCCTTCCTTCCTCCCTCCCTCCCTCCCTTCCTCCCTCCCTCTCTCCCTCTCCTTTTCCTCCCTCCTTCCGCTCATCCTTCCTTTCTCCCTTTTTGTGGATTCATTTTTTATTTTGTCTAATGACTTTATACATGTCTAGTGATCCTCTGGTCAGGTGGTTGTGTATGTCCATCTCTGAGCAGAAGGTCTTACTGACTCACAATGAAAACTGAAACATGTCCTTCTCTATTGTTGTTTATAATGGACCCCTTTTTCAACAGGAGTTCAGATCATACATCATTGAATGGTAAGAAACCGGACTATTTCTGAAGGATATGTGGAATCATTCACTGAAGTATACCTCCCTTCTTAAGCCAAAGTATATGGCCTAGCCCAACCAGACCCTCTGAACCTAGATACCACATCTTGGATGAAACATTGCAAGGCATTAAATAGTTAACCTTTATTCATTCTCCTGGTCAATCAATAGGTCAATATATATATTCTTTCTAGACCTGAACTCTTTCTAGATCTGCCATTCTCCTGTATTTTTCTCTGTGAACATTCCATTCAAATGAATTCTCTGAATACACATGGATTGGAATCAATTTTATGGTTTACTTAAAAAGAACTTTAGCTAGTATAGGTAGAAAGGAAAACTGTCATTTGTTAAATGCTATGTTTGTATATTTTTATATTATTATTATAGCTCTTTGAAATAACTACAATTACTGTTTTATGAAGAAAGAAGGCACCCCAGAAAGTCCAAAATCCAATCAGTCTACAACCAAAACATGTTTTCATTCTCCACTTACAGTGTGTTCATGATATATTAGGGATACAAGTCCAGTTGGAATTAGAAAATGCAGTGATTATTGGATGAAAAATTAAAAGCTAGGAAACTCAGGGATTTACAGGAAATGAAGAAAGACAAATAAAAAATGACTATATGACTTTTCCTTGCCATAAAGAAAGCTGAATGAATATGTCTGCTATGCCTCCCTCTCCAAATTCTAAAGAAACAAACTAGGACTTCAATGCAAGGAGGACTTCAAGTACAGGAAAACAGGATTCTGAGAGCACTCAGAAATTGAGATCCCCTGGAAAACCTGAAGAACAATGAAATGTCTGCTTTGAACAGAACATCAGAAAATACCTTCCATCCCAATGCTGGGGGAACCTTGCAAAAAAGGGAATGGTAAGCTTTTAAGAACCTGGGGATATGGACGAGTGTTCCTAGATAGTATCTTCTGGTCATGACAGGGCTGCTGCATCCACGAATTCACTAAAGTGATGGATACTTTCAGTATACGAGCACAACAGTTGGCCTATCAACATTTCAAATGGATGAGGGAAGATCTCAAGAAGCACTACCCCTCCGTGAGAGACTATTTGAGGTCAATGTTAGACAGAAGAAGGGAGCTACTTTCCTCAACAATTTGCCCACCAGTAAGTCATCCATACCCTAGCAAGTGATCAGACACTTGTCAGTATTGGCATCATGGATGAGATTTAGTGGAATACACATGCAAACCCAGTGTGCCATACATGCAAAAATACGTAGGAGATATACTGACTAGAAAGGAGAAATATGAAGAGGGGCAGGAGTTGGATAAGGTGTGAAAACATATAAATTCATTATATTTATGTATAAAATGTTGAAGAATAATAGTAATAAAAATAAAACAATGAAGTAAGCTAGATAGCAGTGTTCTGCTTCCTAGCATCCTGAAAAGTAGAGGGTTGAGCAATAAATATTCTATCCCTGCCTACATAGCAAGTCATTTGTCTCAAAAGAAACAATAATCACAAAGTGAAGAGTGAAGCTAAATGATAGAAAAGCTAAATGTGCTGAGTGGGCATTTAATTCCAAACAGGCACTAAAGAGAGAACCACTGGTAGGCAACAGACTCTCCGGGGAGTGATCCCTCCTCTGTGCTCCGCACAGCAGGACCTAAAGTGAGCCTGATGATGCCTGCCCATTGCAAGGCCTCCACTGGGCAGGAAGCAGCTGGTCTGAATGTTCATCCTTTGTGCGAGACGCCACTCAATCTTGGCCACTTAATTTTCTACACATCCTACAATAGAAGCTGTCTAATTTCAGTGTAGACCTGGAGAGTGAAAGTGATCCCCTAGCCCTTACCATTCCAAAAGAATTAACAGAAATTTGGGGAAACATAATGTGTAGACTCATATGGAGGAGTAAATCTTTAAAGTTTTATACCAAGTAAACTTGAAAACAAACACACATGTACAACTTTCTTTGAAAATCAATAAAAAGAAGTTCAAAAAGGGTTAAAAGGTAACCCTGCATAGGTAGGTAGCACAAAGAAAATGAGGTTTATGAAAGTTCTCTCTCAAAACAAAAGGTTCAGTCACATACTTCAAAATGACAAACTTCCAGAGGCAAAGCAATTCTCTGGTATTTAGCTCCTCCCAAAACAGTGGGAAGGGTAGGAAACACAAGTATTCTTTTATTTTTTTAATAATCCTGGTAATACCAAAAAAAAGCTTCACTTTTGTTGTCTTTTACTTGTGAATATGAAATCTTTACTCTGTGAAATACCAATACTAATACACACAGATTAGTCTGTCAATAATATAGGAAACTCCAATTTCATGAAAATGACTTAATACTGGAAAACCTATTCACAAATTTAAAAAAAATCCATAGATTATGCTTAAAAATCCTGATATGAAATACTAAAATGCATCTGAAATTAGTCTTAATTCTTGTCATAAATTCGTTTGAACATGAACTCTTAAAATATATTCTTAACTAGATAAATGATCAGAAAAAAGCAAGTCTCATACTTACTAAATATTATATATATATATATTTCATTCAAGCTGAAAACTGAAATATAGTATTTTGAGTTTTATTCAACTGCATTTGGAAAGTTTTATTAAATACTGTCAGAGAAATAATTTAATGAGACATTTGGTAGAACCAAACAAATACAAAATTATTTGCTAATGATATGAGTGTTTGGACAGAAAATCCAAGAAAATTAAATAAAATTTTTATGACTAACAATATAGCTCAAAATTACAAGAGATATAAAAATAAATATACAGTAAATGAAGAGTATTCCTTGAATTCTAGAAAAAAATCCAATTTTAAAATATCAGGTATGAAAATATTCAAAATATTACCAAGATGTATAAAATATCAAAGAATAATAAAATAAATCACAATTGTGAAATCACAATAATAGGAAGAAACTATGAAAGCATGAAGGTTATAAAAGGCAACTGAAAATGGAGTATTTAAAAATGGTAATTCACAAAATAAGAAATACATGTTTGTAATATAAAACCTTTCCTTACATTCCCAATACATAACAATAAATAAATGAGGGCTGGAGAGATGGCTCAGGGGTTACTCTGTCTCACAAGCAGAAGGTACTGAGTTCGGATCCCAGGGGCAGCCTACAATTCCACCCCTGGTGAGCGGAACCTGGGAAATCCCAGAGGAGGTAGAAGCAATCCAAGACATTCCCACAGTCACTCTCAATCCTCCACAGGGACATACTTATGCCTCTGATACACACAAACACACACACACACTCACACACAAAATAAATAAATAAAATATTTTTTTAAAAAAGAAATGAGCTGTTTTCTTGTAAACGACTGGCATAGCTAGAAGAAAAATGCTAATATTCTGCCAGGGCAATAGCAAACACATAAATTGTGAACAGAACAATATGTGATGTCATCATTTAGAAAAAATTGCATTTAAGTAAATTCAAACTGTACATTCCCAAAATTAAGCCAGCAAGTTTATTTTGAGAAATTTGTTTTATAAGTACTTGACAAATATATAAATATATATGTGTGTAAATAATTATATATATAGTATTTGAAAAGACACAAATTATATCGTGAATATTGATTATCACTGGGTACGGGGTGTTAACAGTAGCCAGAAACTGGACTAGGAAGATGGCTCAGGGTTTAAAGCCTATGCCTATGCCTATGCCTAGAAAACAAGAGGACCTGAGTTCAGATCCCCAGACCCCATGTAAAAATGCCTAGAGGAAATGGTGGTGGTCTGGGACTTGGAAAACAAACCTCGGAAATGCAATCCAAGATGATTCTGACATCACCCATGGCCTCCACACACACACACACACACACACACACACACACACACACACACACACACTAAAGTGTCCTGTGGTAACACCACACACGACATAAGTCCAAATATTGGGGAAGAAATGAAACAAAAGTCTTGGATCAGAATCTCCAAGAACAGATGTTGCTGGGACATGCATTTGAGTGTTTTAAAAGGGAAACAACTCCAGAGCATCTGGAGGAAACTGAAAGAAAACCACTACAGCTTGTGGACGCAGGCAGTGCCCACGGAATGGGCTTCAGTGGTTTGGTAGCGACGTTTTTTGTATCTGTTACAGCTTCCAGATGCAGGCAGAGGAGTTGGGTTCCTCACACTATCAAGCTACTAGCCCAATATTTTCCAGGGCAAGCAGATGTCACATGTGGTTCAGACTGGATATTTGAAAAACATGTCCCCCAGAGAGGATTTGAGTAAAGCAGCAGCAACATCCACTATAGTATGCTATTGCAGAATAAAAATAAGTTTTTCATAAAGTGAGAATTAGCAATATGTTACTTCATATTAATGCTCTCACATTCTGCTGTGGGCAGCTACTAGCTGACTCTCACACCATCTTCTTGATTATTAGAATAAAATGTCCCGTAATCAACACTTTCCTCTCTCTGTTATTTATCTTTCCAACCAGAAGTAGTATAGGAAAAATCTTAAAAGTAAGAAGCACTCTGAAGTTTTCTGTGAACTTAACTGGAACCCCATTAACCGTCAGTCTAATATGAAGGCTGTGTCACTTAGTGAAGTTAAACTCAAAACATTAAGGAACCTGCTGCAAGACTGTTTATTTTATTTAACATGTTTGACATTTGAGCAAACTTGATTAAAGTATTCCTTGGATGAATGAGCTGAGGTTTCTCCCTCAGGGCAGCAGCTGTGCGGAAAGGGACCGTTCTGAAAAAGTTCCCTGGAGTCCATTATTCAGAATGTTGATTAGTATTCAGAAAAGATGGCACTGTCTCTGAACCCCACAATCTGCTGCAGATGAATGCTTCCCCTAACTCAGAGCTGAAGTAGGAGGACAGTTCATCCTGACAATTGTGTTGCCAGCATTTTTTGGTGCTCCTGATTCTTTGCCTGTGAGAGATGCAACTACATTACTTACTCTGTTTACCTTTTAGGTCTAAAGCAACCATGACCATGATGTCAAGTGCATGAAACATAACACAAAACACTAACCACATCACTTGTCTTACGAATACTCCAGACAGAAAATATGAATGTGGTGTGATTCCAAGATCTGGATTCAAACTGTAGAAAAGCTCTCCTTGAGAAAAGATGTGTTCAGATTTAGACATGTTAAAAAGAGTCGGTAGCAAAATATCCAACTTAAAATGATTATAGAGATGGAGTTTTTGAACCTGGTTATTGGGGTAGAAACTGAGGCACAGATATAAAATTGATCAACTCAGGAGCAACAGATATGTTTAAGGCAATGGAAAACATAATTGTGGTAGCTTCATTTACCTTTCCATTTCAATAACCATTCTTCTGAAGGCACACCAAGTCATGCGCTACATAGACTACAACAATGCAGAGCAATTCACTATTAAGACATATTACGATCAATACTACAAAATACTAAAGACCATCACAAATTTATGTATTCACACTCATCAGCCATTTTCACCAGTTAAACCCACATTAAAAAGATTCTGTAATAGATACCGCACATTTATAAGGAGACACATAAATTTCGCATCGTCTTTCAAATAATCTACATTATTTCTTATATTGCTTTTATAAGTGAGTAAACATATACTTTGCAACTTAAAGTGATGAATTTTTAAAAATTGTCCATTACATAATTTAAGTTATAATTTTGCACTTTTCAAAAGGAGATTTATACTGTTTGTTTGTTTGTTCTTTATCATCTTTGAATCACTTTACTTGGCCAAAACTCAAGGGTATCACATTTTTAAAGACATCTCATGCATTTAACAATGGGAGTAGGCCCCAAGATTAGTCCTTATTTCAAGTTATTTTATCTCCTGCAATTATGACCACTGGGATTTCTCCATTTTTGACAGGTATCATAAATTACTTTTATTTTTTTCATTTTAGTTGTTTACTCTTGTAGCATTTACATATGAACCCTTGACATCTATTTGAAGTTGAGATTATTTCAAATTTAAACCGACTATTTATATCTTTTGAAGCTTAAGGAAGTCATTGCCTGGTATTGTTTACAAAACTCCATTAAGCCTAATAATTAGATTTTAGGACAGGAGAGATGGCTCAGGAGTTAAGACTGCCTCACATGCAGAAGTCCTGCATTGAGATCCCAGGTCCCACATAAAAAAATGCCAAGCTAAAATGACTATGGTCTACATTTCTGATCCTGGTCCAAGCTGAAATGACTATGGTCTACATTTCTGATCCTGGTGGGTGGATCCTGGTGAGTGGATCCTGGTGGGTGGGAAATCCCAGAGGGAAGCAAAAAAGAGGTAGAAGCAACCCAGGATAATTCCTTTTTTAAAATTTTTTTTATTATTTATTCAATTGTACGTGTATGCGTGTGTGTGTGTGTGTGTGTGTGTGTGTGTGTAACCACGAGCGAATTCGGGAACCACCATGGACGCTTCCACCTCCTCCTTGTTTACTCTGCCCAGGGATTCACAGGCTCCGCCCTACCAGGACCAGAAGCGCAGGCCGCCCCCGCTTCCGCTAGGCGTCTACATGTGGGTCCAGGATCCGAACTCAGGACCTTCCACCTACAAGGCAGAGGGTTAACCCCTGAACCACCTCTCCAGCCCACCAGGATAATTCTTAAAGTCACCCTTGATCCTACACAGGGACACACAGTGCCTTCTGACACAAATGCGTGTACATACATACACATACACATACACACACACACATACACACACACGCACGCGCGCGCAAAATAAAACAAATAAATAATAAAAGCCCCTGATTTAAAAATGGAAAATTATTAAAATTTAACAGTCAGTTTATTTTTATTGAAAGTGAAGAAATGAATATGTTAGCAATCTTCAGTTATAAAGTGATATAAAAGAGACAAAATCTGAACATACCATTTTCATGTAAATTTTAAGATTTTGGGGGCTGGAGAGGTGGCTCAGGGGTTAAGCCTCTGCCTTGCAGACAGAAGGTCCTGAGTTTGAATCCTACACCCCACGTAAAGACGCCGGGTGGCAGTGGGGCAATGCCCTGCGTTTCTGGTCCTGGTAGGGTGGAACCTGTGAATCCCGGGGCAGAGTAAACAAGGAGAGGAGGTGGAGGTGGTCCATGGTGGTTCCTGAATTCGCCCGCGGTTCTACACACACACACACACACACACACACACACACACACACACACACGTGCGCGCACACAATTGAATAAATAATAATAAAAAAATTTTTGGTTATATAACGTTCAATGAGTGATAATTCCTTTTCCAGGTATACCATTCATCAACACTAAATTGTTCATAAATACACTTTTAAGTATATATACTATTTGTGAGGTGGTTAAATGCCATCTACAGGTTTCATTTAAATCAATTATATCTGTATAAATTCACTTAAATCAATTATATCTTAAATTGTACAAAAACTGATGATTCAGAAAATGAAAAGCCAGAATAACTGTTAGAAATGTATTTTTAAAGGCAGATATTAGAAAGAGGTTTTCATGAATGATTCCATTTTATGGTTGAGAAATCCAGATTGTGAAATGAATTGTCCAAGCCACACCATGTGAGCACAACACACATCTGAGCTAGTTCTGTGTGCCACACTGTTGTTTCCATAGTCTGCTTGAGATAGTCTCAAAACACAATCTGAATCAAGACTGATAGCAAATAGCTGTTGAATAGCAAGTATTTTCTTACAGTGCTGGAAATAAAATAATAAAACTGTCATTTATAAAGAAAAATTCCCTATCCACCTATGCATGTATGATCCAAACAGTTGTGTAAAGATCCATATCGAGATTTTTCTCAAATTAAAATAGCATGAACTGGAAGTTCTTGGTCAATAATGAGATTTTTTTCCTGTATAATATGAAAATCTATACTATAAATTGTTACAGATCATTTTATTCTTTGATATGATTTTGAAATAGAAAACCAACTTGTCATTCACATCATTGGTCATATAATCAGTAGTAAAACATTTCAATAGATTGTTAGACTCATAAAAACACTAGGGCACCTGAATTTGAAACAATTAAATATTTATTATAAAATCATGCCATAAAATCATATAACAGTACAATAATATGCTAACTTGTTGAATATTCTATTATAAAAATACCTATAAAGTCACCTCATATAGGCAAGTGATCCAGAATAATTTAGAATGATCTTTTAAAGTAGCTTCAGAATTATTGCCTCCCAAATCAAAATATTAAATGGCAGCTTTAAGTAACAATAATATCATGACTAAGATAGAAATGAGATTCGGAAATGCTGACACAGCATTAGCTGTAGGCACTTGAGTGTGAGGCTATAATTCTCTTTTCAAAACTTACCCAGTAAAGCCTCAGTTAAAGGAATCTGCAGAATATATCAATAGTATAGGATAGTCTTGGAGCCATCACAAACCTGTGACACATTTATATTCATTTTTGAGTGCTAACACTAAATGACTACCACATGAATAACACATTAATTAGCTATTAAATAAAAGATGAACGGGGTATTATAAAGTGCACTTTAACATCATGTTGCATGGGACAACCTCAATATTTCTTAATTCATCTGACTGAGAAACCTACTATATATTCTAGGCAAAGAATGTAAACTGATTGATAAAAGACTTTCCAGAAAAGAAGTCTTCCGTCTTATTGACATTCTGACCAATAACAATAAAAGAAATTGGAGAGCATAAATAGAACAAAGACTAAGAAGGATTTTCTTTCCCAAACTAAAATTTAGTAGACAATAACATAATTTTTGGAAGAGCCAGTCTTGTATGTGTGAAAGGCATTTAAACAGGCCAAAGTAACACAACTTGTATACAACACGGGGACACAATTGCAACTAAGGACACGATGAGTTAATTCTAATGTTCATCTCTCAAATTCTAAAGTAATGATGTTCTTGGAAGAGCTAGTGCTAGAGCCAGTTAGTTGCAAGTTACATGCACCGTTATGATGGCATTTTCCCTTCCTCACTGTCATTGAGCCAACAAATGACTACAGATACTACAATGGGAAATGCTATTTTGATGTTCATTGATCAAGACTATCTAAGGAAAACTGATTTGTGAGTGGAAAGCAGTTTAGAAAAATCATTTCCTGTTAAATTGAGAAGGGAGAAAAATTACAAAACTCATAATGAGCAAATATTAAAATTATTAATTTATTAAAATAATTATACTCCCAAAGAATTCAAGTGAGGTGATGCTAGATAAGGTGAACTTAAAATTGATCATCTTACATCACCTATGTTTTTAAAAAATTCTAAAAAAGGATTTTTTACTTATAGCATATCCAGCATTTCTTTAATAAGCTCACATTATATCACATGTAATTGATTTGAAATAGCACATATTTTTAAGTCAGTGCTAAATTTTACATTAACCTGGACCTATCCATCTATTTACATTAAAATTTTATTTTTTTACAGTCTGCATTTTACTTAAAAGCAAAATTACCCTTTTACCAGTCACAAATTATCAAGCAAAACTGGTGAAGCATTATGAAACGATACTCATTTTACTACAATATTAATTATGCATGTTAATTTTCTTCATTAAATCATAGAAAAGAAATAATTCTTATGCAGAACATGTTAACCAATAAGAATATCAAGAAAAGAATGCATTTAAAATAGAATTTGAATTGCGCAAGTGCCTAGTAATCCCACTAATTGGGCATAGTAACTTACTGAAAAAATTGGACCAAGGGCAGGAAAATGGCAAGGATGTGTAGGAAGCATGCTCATATTCTTCCAGGATGCCTGGAATATTTATCATTTCAGTTTATTGTCTCCTTAAAAGTTTTAAATATCACAAAAATCAGTACAAAAAATTCTTATCATTATAGCAGTGCTCTGTTACTGGTGACTTATTTAAACCGTACCCTCTATAACTGTTTTCAAGCTAAGCAGGAAATTTCCATATAATAAAATTGACTACCAAAACCTTAAAGAGGTCCACTACTCATTTAAAATTCAAAAAATATTCTTTAGGATGGCAGTGTGGATGAAAAACTAAAATCCAATTCCAACAGAAATGTACTCAACCTTCCTACAACAGATTTTATATCTCTATATGAACTCTGTGTGCGTGTGTGTGTGTACTTTCTATCAACCTGTATCAACAAAGGGCAAGTGCTTTGAGTACATATGTTTTCTACAAAATAATGACTAATTTTCCCATTTAGCAATGTTAACCATTTGCTGTTAGTATTTAACAATTAAGTTCATCATTACCAGAAAAACATAAAACTTACCTATTCAAAGCAGCAATTATGAAGGATGCATTATGTTCCCTGCTTGGAGTATGGGGTAAACAAATGATGAACTGGGAATGTTTCAGTTTAGAACTAACTGCTGCTCAGGCGTTCTCTTTTCCTTTCACATCCTCACCCTTTGTGTTACAGGGCTGGTAGGAGCTCTAAGAATGTAAACAGCCTTTTATTGTTCAAGAGGAAAGAAGGCTAAGCTCCCTTATCACCAGACTACAGATTCTCACCTCACTTTCCATGATAAAGTGCTCCAGGAAAATAAAAAATTACCACTCCATCACAATCCAAAAACGGATTCAAATTTGACATAAACTTCTTTAAAAGACTGATCAATCAGCACATGATGCAACTAGGATCTAGAGCTTAAAAAAACAGAGTATGCAATTCCTTTAAGACCCATTTCCTAGTCCCTACTGGGTATTGGGAGAAATCTAACATTTCCAGTACATGAATTAATAGAACTTCCCTCCAACACATCGTAACATGCTTCCTTATCTTTCCTTAAAGATGCTAACAGTATTTTTAAAAGTACTAACGGTACTTATGGAGAAGACACACTGTTCATAATCACTAACTGAAAAATTAATCAGATTCAGAGAGCTATTCTGAAGGCCCACCAAGCACCTGATTTCCCCAGACTTTTCCTCACACAGGGCCTGCAAATGCTGCTTTGGTCGATCACCTTTTATTGGAGTTCTGTCTGATCAAAGATTTGAAAAACAAATGATACTAAAGATTAATGTGTCCTATATCTTGGATGTTTAAAGTCTTGAATGTCAAGCTTATTTGACACACAGTGATGCATATAACCAGTGTGTGCAGGCTCACTCGAGGATGACAATTGAGAATATCACCACGATCCTTGTTAAGCCAATGAAGAATGTCTTAATTACTACTGTACAGATTTGAAATGAATCTCCACAGTAATAGAATATGCCTGTCTCCTTTCAATGTTTCATCCACTTTCAACACTTGTCTGAGTCTCAGCATCGACAGTATACTGCATTTCATTGACAAACTTTGGTAAGTTACTGAGTTTTCTTTATAAAACGAAAAAGCAACAGGAAGAGTTGTTATTCTGTAGGCTTGATTTCTCCAATTTACTTAATACCCAACAGAGGTAAGCGAATAAAGAAAGTCTTCAGTATGAAAACCAATGTTAACCATTTGTTAACTCTGGAATGAAGAAAAAGGTCACTCAGACTGGTGCGAAGAGACCAGCAGAAATCGAGGGCCGAGGCAAATGTGTCTACTACGCTCTCTTTAGTTTTTGAAGGTCTTATTTTGGATCTCCTTTAAATGTAATTAGCCAGTAAAACACGAAGTACACACACACCAAAAAAAAAAAAAAAAAAAGAAAGAAAGAAAGAAAGAAAAGAAGGGTGCTTTCTGGGAAATTGAGCCAGTGACCCGGGTGCACCCTGAACAACTTTTATGATCGGAAAATGAGGAAACCAGGGTGCCGCGCGGTCCAGGCTGAAGAACATCTGGAACCAGCCGGCTGCCGAGGGACCACCGAGCTAGGCGGCTAAACTCGTGGAGTAGCATGTGAAAGTTACATCGTGCTTCCTGGCTGGCCAAAACCCCATCCTGGTCCCCTCCAGGCGCAGTTCAAGCTGTCCCTAAAGTTGGACCTCAGTCTGTTTGGAAGAGGTGTTTTCGGGCAGCGGGACAAGCAGCGGTGCGAACAAGGCCCCCGGCCCCCGCCGTCCCGGGGCTGCAGCAAGGGCTCGGGACCCCCCGCATCGCACCTACTCCCGACCCGCGCAGCCCGGCCGGCGGGAAGCCGTTCTTCCCGCACCTTTCTCTGGCACTTTGAGTGTGCTTCGCCCCTCACTAACCTCCGTGGGGTTTCGAGGGTCCCTCGCTCACGTTGCCCACAACTCCCCTCTCGGTTATGTCGCGGGCCCCCTTTGCGAGCTCCGCGCCGGGGGTGAGGGGGGCTTTCCCGTCGAAACGCACTCACCAGCTGCAGCAAGCCGGGGACGAGGAGCAGGGGCAGCGGCCGCAGGCGCATGGTGCCGGCAACTCAGGAGCTGCGCGCAGCCGCCGGCCCCTCGCGCATCTCCACTTCGCAGAGCAGGACGCGGTCGCGAGGGTCGGAGCGCTGCGCTGCCTTCGCGGGTCGCGGGGACGCGGCGGTAGGGTGCGCGGCGAGGCCGGGAGCCAGGCGGAGCGGGAAGCCCCTGGGGCCGGACTCTCCTCCCAGGGGGCCAAGAAGCGAGCTGGGAAGCCGGGGTTCCCGCGCACCACGCACGCCACCGGCCACGTCCCCAACTCCTGCTGGCTGGATTGGACTGAGCGTCCAGATTCTCGGAATCCTGGCAGCCCGGTGGCTTCCAGCCGAGCCGAGCGCGCCCCTCCGGCGGGAACACCGTAACCCCGCCCAGCCGAGGGGCGCTGGGCCTCACCTGCAGCCGGTCCCTGCCAGCCCTGGCTTCTGACTCGGGAGGCGCAGGACGCGGGAGGTAGGGAACTCACTGATGCTAGGTGTGCTCTGGGGTAGCAGCCCCAAAGTTTGTGGGAGACCCAGACTCTACGTATTGGGTTGGGAGATTGGGGGAGGGGGCTGGCGACGAGGAGGCGGGGTTGAGCATCCGGTGCGTGTTGTTGCCCACCGGACTTGAAGGATCAGGCAGGCACTCGTGGAGACGTCGGGAACTTGAAAGCCGACTGCTGGCAGGACTGTGAGAGAAGGAGCCAGGGTTAGGTCAGAAGAACGTAGTCACTCGGTGTCCAGGAGACCTGCGAGCTAAGCCGTGGATCTGCACTTGTCTCTTCAGTGAGAGGACCAAAAGGACGACAGGCAAGTCCCCAGCCTTCCACTCTGGAAGTCTTGGAAAGGGCTTTCTTCAAGCCAGGTGAGGCTGAAACTTGGACCATGAGCCTTGATGTCTGGTTTAAAAAGTCTCCTTTGAGAGATCCTCAGCCTTTTAAGTACCTGTGCTACATGATAGAGTGGAAAAGTCAAAGGAGAGGGGCCTCACAGACTACCACAAAACTGAAGTGGGATGGGTGAGCATGCTGTATTCCCATGATATTCAGCTGATCGAAAACCCAAGTTTCATTCAGGTAAAATGACTGTGCCAGTCTGCTTCCAGAAAACGCCCAGGCACTCCTGATGTCTAGCGACCAGAACTTCTGAGGAAGGAAAACCTAGTGCTCGCAGAGAGAAGATGGGACTTCTAAACTTCAAAGCAAAATACAACCAAAAAGAGCAGCTAAGGACCCAATTTGAAACTGAAAAATTTTATGAACAAGATTTGTTTCCTTCATTTGCTGCCCTTGATTCCAAAACAGAAGTATCAGTAAAGTCTTTTAATAGTTTAGGACTATGCTTGAAGTAGAATAGAGTTGGGCCTAGGTCCCAAAAGCAAGAGGATAGTATAAGCACAACAAAGTGCAAGTCTTACTAGGTTCAACGAGATTAAGCACAAAAGCAGAAAAATTATTCCAGAGGCTTCTATCATCTGGAATTCGAAAGCTCTTTGTCCCTGAAACTGCAGCTGGACTATCTCTCCAGTACACCATTTACACAGAGGGAGAGAAACAAGTATGTGTCCTTCCTAACCCTTCTCTAAGCCTGACTTGGTTTTTATGAGTTGGTTTTTTTAGGGTTCTGTGGCAAAGAATGAACAGTTCTCCTGTACCTCTGTTTACCTTTAGGTTTTTCTTTGAAACACTGAAAAACAAATTCACTTTTTGCACATCTTACTTTTCTGCACATCTACTCTGCTTTTGACAACACCCCCCCCCCAAAAAAATCTGTCTTTGCTTATAAAGCTTAGTTCAACCTCTTTTAGAATTGTGTGTGCCAGGCCTTGTATTCCCAGCCCAAGAAAATTATTCGGGCCTAAAAGATAAATAATTCCAAAATTCAGAAAGGGTCTCTATTTGTTCATTTTCTTGCCTGGCTCTGAGTCTTTGCAGACAAATGTAGGAAACAAAAGGACAGAATAGAAAGGGTTTGGCAAAAATAGAGAAATTCTTTTCTGAGGAGATACAGCTCGAAGCAAACGTAGGAGAACAAACAGCTTTCACTGTCTGCTGGAATCTTAGCCAATGCACCTGCTAAATGGAATCGAGGTCCCTTTTCAAACCAGTTGGTAATCCTGTCTCATAAGTTCTTCCCATAAGGAGTGTATGATTTACACACTTTAAAACAAGCAATTTAAATAGTTTTCTTGCTGGGTTTCTAAGATACTTTTACTTGTTCGTATTTCCTAGATAATTTCTGTTCTTGTAGAGAAATTTTGAAATAAAATTGAAAAGTGGAACCTAAAGTTGGATGTGTGTCTTTGGAACACTTTTGTTCTCATAAAATATATGTTAGGGAGGGAGTTGAATTCCAAGTTGACATCTAAGGGCCACAAAAGAAAGGGTGTGGCTCACTGATAGCTGTATAAAAGAGAAACCCAAGGATCTCACTGGTTTAAGTTTGTTATCATGTTTATTTATGAAGTACTATTGATTACCAATTTTAGTAAATAAATTGAGGAAATTAAAAAATAAGCATATCAGGGAAAGAGCAAAGGAAGAGGAAGGGAAAAAGAAGAGAGAAGGGACAGAAAGATAGAAGCTTCCAACAGTGATCAATATTATAGTCTACTACAGAGAAAATGGGGAACTCCATAGGAACAAATGCCAGAGAAAGACAAATAGGAGCCTTCAGGTGGCAGTTGCATAATAACTAAAAGATTATGTGGAAGAAATGGATTGTGGGCTAGAAAGATATGGGTCTGTCAAGCTAAACAGTTTAAATGTAATTTTAGAAGACAGGGAGTCCACAATATTTTTGGAATAGACAAGTCACACGTTAAGAGACATAAAGATCTGTGCAGTGCTAACCTGGGAAATGTCTGTGGGGTAGGTGGTATGAGGAGAAGGTCATGGCTGGAGGAAGGAAGGACAGGAGAGAGGTGCAGAGGAGCAGTGCACTGAGCTGGAGTTTCAATATTTTAAATTTTTTTCCAGGGAGATTAGCAGAATTAAAAGAAATTACCCTTTCTCTTTGAGTTATTCTAATAATTAGTGGTGTATATCATTGCCGTCTCATTTTTATGTGTGTGCAAATTTGTGTGTGTGTGGTGTATGAGAGAACACTTAAGTGTGTGTGTGTATTGTATGCCTGTGGAGGTACAAGTGTGACATCAGGCATCATCCTGGGTTACTCTATCTCCTTATTGCTTTGCTCTGGAGTTTCCCAGGCTCTGCCTTCCAGAGGGATTTGAGGATGAGAACTTAGGTCCTTTTGCTTATAAGGCAGACTTTTTAAACCTCTGAACTATCTACTCAATCTTGCTTTCTCACGTTTTATATGTTTGTCACAATATGAAGGAAATAATGATAAGTTCTTCATGAAGGTCAGCTGCACAAAATAGAACCTACAGAATTCTGCTGCCACAGGAGTGAATCTTATTTTTTTTAAATATATGTTCTTTTTTTAAAATTTTTTATTATTATTCAATTGTGCGTGTATGCGTGTGTTCGTGTGTGTGTGTGTGTGTGTGTGTGTGTGTGTGTGTGTATGTGTGTGTAGAACCACGGACGAATCCGGGAACACCATGGACGCCTCCACCTCCTCCTTGTTTACTCTGCCCAGGGATTCGCAAGCTCCGCCCTACCAGGACCAGAAACGCAGGCCGCCCCCGCTTCTACCTGGCGTCTATACGTGGGATCTAGGATGTGAACTCAGGATCTTCCGCCTGCAAAGCAGAGGCTTAACCCCTGAGCCACCTCTCCAGGCCTGAATCTTATTTTTTTTGAAAATGCAACTTTATGGGTAAAATCAAGGCTGCAGTAGTGTATTTTCCAACCTGCACCTTATCTGGACTATTGGTTATTTCATGTGTTTCTCCTTTGGACTTTATCAACACTTACCGTCCATAGCCAAGAAGCAGATAGGAAAATAATATGCAGGATGGCATTTCAGAGTTGTAGAAGAGATGAACTTTTATCCAATTTTATCACTTCACATTTAAGGAAATGGAGGCTCAAAAGATGACTTGCTTCAGGTCATCTAAGGAGTCATGAGCAGATTCATAACTTGATTGAAGACTTTGAGAGTCACCGTGCATTTCTCTTTTCTATTCATCCATCTACCTCAGGTATTTTTCAACTCTCTGGCAGTTCTAACGTATGAAAAAATGCACCTCTAGCTAATAAGAAATGTGAGAATGATCTATGGATGCTTAAAGCCACAGAATCTATATTATCAGGAAAAGAGATTCTCCTCTACTGAGCCTGAAGCATTGGTCTTGCAATATTTTCTAAGATTGAGAGGTCAGTGCAATGATATGATATGGCATGGGGCTAATGTTTGTACTCTGAAAAGAGGGGTTTGGAATTTGAGAACACAATACCATATACCTCAAGGACAGAGTAAATTTTGAAGGAGTTTCTAGATTCTTAGATTTCAAAGAGAAGAAGTTGATAGGCTTTTTGGTACCAATTATTTACTAAAATTCTTCTGAGTACCAGTCTTCCCATATAATTGAATTTTTTTTTTGCCTGTGTGCAGGTATGGGTATGTGGGTGTGTGTAGAAGTGGGCTTTTTGGAGACCAATGAGTGACTTTCAAGATCATCCTGGATTGCTCTACCTCCTTATTGCTTTACTCTGGGATTTTCCAGCCTCCGCCTTCCAGAATGGAATTATGGGCTACCGCCATTTCTTCTCAAAATTTTAAGGTGGGATCTGAGATCCAAACTCAAGACCTTTTGCTTCTGAGGCAAAGGCTTTAAGCTCTGAGACATCTCTCCAGCTCAAATAGAATATTCTTAATTCATTATTGAATAGAATCTTGTGTGTTGGGTTAAATATTAGCCTGGATGGCACAGTAGAATAGCCAAGACCTTCAAACCTCACTGAAGCTAAGCTTGATGTTTTTTTTTTTACCCAAGACATTTCAAAATATAGGCACAATTAAAATTTACAGTTCTAGCAGAAATTTAATTTTCCCCTTTCCATCAATTTGCCTTCTTCCTTGTTTTCCTTTCTGTATCAGATGAGGAAATAACAGTACACTGAAACATGTCAAACTTTATTTATTATGTGTGTGTGTGTGTGTGTGTGTGTATCAGAGGGCACTGTATGTCTCTGTAAGGGTCCATGGGTGACTTTGTGAATCATCCTAAATTGCTTCTACCTCCTTTTTGTTTCCCTCTGGGATTTCCCAGGCTATGCCCACCAGGGTCAGAAGTGCAGGCCACCACTCGCTATTTGTAACTGGTGTTTTTACTTGGGACCTAGGGTCTGAACTTAGGACCTTCTGCTTGTGAGGCAGTCTTACCCTTGAGCCATCTCTTTAGTCCTCAGTACACTGAAGCTTTAAATGAATGTCATTAGGATCTACTTACCTCCTTGGGTCTAGAGAGCCTGCTGAAGAGAGGGCTTGGAATTTTATTTATAGATATTTGGGCATAATTAGTATTTATAAGCTTTGTAGCATGTCATTTGTTCAAGGAATAAACATGAACCACTTTAAGTATTTGTGCAGAGACCACTGCCATTCCTGGCTTTTGAAGCAACAGCAAGGCCTTTTCATTATCCACTGTCTGAGACTTGAAAAGGAAACAATTCTCTGGTAGTTGTTGCTGATTTTCATCTTGCAAGGAGAAGCTGATGGGAAAGAAGACGCACTCAGGCACTGGGGAAGCCAGCACTAAGATGGAAATCATAATCTACATCCCAACACTCACCACTGACTCACTAGCTTCTTCCTGGGTGCTAGTTAAAGTCATCCTTACCAAACCAGCCAGATATTTGTAAACTTAACATTATCTTTCCACATATGGTTTCATGCATTTCCCAAGTATGGATGATTAGTTATGGGAATAATCACTTTTTTGCCAATATGACAGATTTCATTCCTCTCTCTCATGTATGTGGGTATATATATTCACTGGCACACACGTGCAAACATGTGCAAACTTAATATGGGTACATTCAAGTATGTGATTGCTAGTATGTATATGCTACAGCACATATGTAGAGATCTTAAGAAAATATCTGGATTCTGTCCTCACCTACGTCCTTATTTGCAGCAGAGACTTGCCAGGACATACAGCAGACTAGCTAACCTGTAAGCTTCCAAGGAATTTTGTCTCTACCTTCCATCATGCAGTAGGAATACTATGATTACAGAACTTAGGTCCTCACACTTGTGAGATACGTACGTATTTACCCACTGAGCTGTGACCCCACTTGTACCAATTACTCTTTCATATTACCATGAGAAAACATCCAAAGTCAAACCACTTAAGGTAGAAAAGGAAATTTATTTAGCTTATAGTTCCAGAGGGGAGTTACAGTGTTTCATATCCCTAACAGCACAGCTGGCAGCTGAAACCTTTAAGTCACATCCTTCTTGGAGGTTAAGAGATTCTAGACTGCTAGAACAGACCTCTCCTGGAAGTAGTAAGCTAATCGACCTCAAGGCCCTGTGATTGACTGCCCTCCTCCTGCAAGGCCATGACTTTCCCAAACAAGTAAAGATTCAAATACATGAGCCTATATGGGGCAATTCACATTTCAAACCATGGCATTCCACTCCACAGGCCTATTGGCATCTCATTATGCAAGCCCAATTCAGCACAACTTTGAAGGTCCCACAAACTACATCAGTAGTCCCGTCACAGTCCAAAAGTCCAAAGATCAAAGCCTCCTATAAAATCAAAAATTGCTTCTTGACCAATTGACCAAAGAAATCCTCACCTATTAGAACGCATGCTATTAGATTTACCTAAGTAAAAGTTCTACCTACCAACTTTTTATAACTACAATGCATTGTTTTTTGTTTACATCCAGATTTTAGTTATCAGACTCAGACGTTTGCATTCTGAAATGCAACAAAAACACGTAGAGCTTCTAAACTGCTCTTTAGCAAGATCAATGTAGCACATAAAGTGCTACATTTTGAATCTTCATGTTTTTTTCTTAAATGCTGATACATGCTTCAGTACTCCATTTCTTGGTCTCTTCAGACTTTGACATTTTCATTCAAGTGGTACTTTCATGTTCTATTTCAACCTGTGCCATATAGGTCTAGGTGCATTTTCCAGGTAAAAATAGTGTTAGGAAACAAGTAGTCTAAATGATCAGACTTATATTAAAGGCCACTGGAGATTTTTTTTAATCAATTCCTAAAAGTCCAGTGGCTTCTGTTTTTTCCTCTGTGGATCTAAAATGAACTTTCTATTTCTTTGAAAGAGTAGCAAACCACAACAAATGCAATCCCTCCACTTGCTGGAATATCTTTACTGCTATCTACTGGCCAAATGTGGCACTGTCTCCTAAAGGCAAATTTCATGGTTCTTTTCAGAATAAGTTGGGACAGCTGAACATATGCTATGCATTTAAGTATATTGAGAATCTGATTTACAGATATCACCTTTACAGATTACTCTAACTTCCATTCTGATGTATTCTTTGGTAGTGGGGAGGGGTTATATAAGTCGCAATATAAGTGAAATATGACAGGCAGGTGCATATTTGTCCTTCCTTGAATCGGAAGGTCCCTCTGAATAGCTAGATCTGAGTTTTACTTTGCTGAGTAATGTAAACAGATAAAAACCATTAATGTAAATGAACTTAGGTATATTGGAAAAATCGATAATCTTATGTTTAAAGTATACAAAAAAAAAAAAAACCAGAGAAGCTAGAAAAATCCTGTTAGTTTATACATATTAATACTTGCGGGGTTGGAGAGGTAGTTCAGGGGTTAAGCCTCTGCCTTGCAGGTCCAGTGGCTTCTGAGTTTGAATCCTAGACCCCACGTATAGACGCCGGGCGGAAGCGGGGGCGGCCTGCGTTTCTGGTCCTGGTAGAGCGGAGCCTGTGAATCCCCGGGCAGAGTAAACAAGGAGGAGGTGGAGGCGTCCATGGTGGTTCCCGGATTCGTTCGTGGTTCTACACACACGCACATACATACACACGCACACACACGCATACACGCACAATTGAATAAATAATAATAAAAAATACTTGCGTATCAGTCAGAAAACGGAACAAATAATAAAAGTAAGTTAAAATTGACCTAGTATATTTTAGTTTATTTCCTGTTCTATCCCCAAGGTTTTTCTTTTTCAAATGTCTTATAAATTTTCTGGAGAAATACATTACACTTTCATCAAATTCACAGAAAAGTATATCACAAGAAGAGCAAAGCAGTGAACAGTGCCTAGTGGTATTGGAAATGAACACCTAGATAAAGAGTCAGTTGCTGTGGCTAAAGGAATAAATCAGAGGATAAACCCAGGACAGGAGTCAATATATATTATTATATAGTATATATAATATTATATATTATTAATATTATATATATTATTATTGAGTTGATAGTAACAAGCAATAATACAGATTATGAAGCTACAACTAATGCAAGCTTCATGAAGGCTTGCAGATTTGGTCATAAAAAAATGCCTTAAGTCTCATGTGTTTAAAATATGTGACATTTGCCTTTAACACAACAAGGTGATTATTAAGTCACTGGGAGTTATTTCTGCCAGTTCATATCTTCTATTTCAGATAAGCATCTGTTTGATGGTATAATGTTAAAATTTTAATATCTTTATTTTGGAGCTACACAATTTCTAATCATTTTTTAATGCTAAATACTTATAAGAATTTTGATCTCAATGAAGTAGAAAATAACATTAATTGAAAAATACATGACTCTAACTTTTAGCCATTCTTCTTGGAAATGCAATTTTTTTAAAAGTATATATGTAAGAACAAGTAAAAATCTAACTAATGCCCTTTTTGGTTATTCCAAAATTAGACTTTCTAATTTTTATCTCAGATGCCATACATAAATTTTCACATACAATCATCTCAATCTTATAGTCATTACTCAATATTGTCAATGAAGAAATAGAAATGTAGGTATTACTGTTTGAGCAAATGTCACTTAACTCTTTTTGAGTTAGACCCAGAATTTTGAGTCAAAGGCTGTGGAGCTTTGATTTCTGACCTCCTTCCTGATATTGTCAAATAAATGAATGATTGATGGATGAATTGCACCATTTCTTGCTGAAAGTAGTTTTTAAATGTTCCCAAGACATTTGGTGGTAATTAGCTTAACTGAGCAAGTCCACTTTAAAAAATTTTTATTATGCACAATTCTGGATAATATATAATGAGGCTGTGAATATAAAAAGTAAAATAAAAATTTATACCATTTTAACATATGGTACAGTATTTTAACATATTTGCTTTTTGTCATTTTTGGATTTTATATCACTTTTTCTGTTGTTTTGTCACTTCTGTTTAAGTTTCAAAGACAATATATCAATTTCAACAAAAAAGCCTTGAGTGATTTCTTTTGGGATTACAGTTTGAATCTATAGATTCAATTTGAGAGACGTGATAGAGAATGCAGTTTTAAATGAGATCTTAGTCAAAAGGCCAAGAATATAACAGCAAAATTTCAGTCATTATCCTTTGATTAGACCAAACAAGAAGCAAAACACACTGTAATGTTTCATTCACTTTAGAAGGTTCAGTCCATGCCTTAATTTAATATTTAAAGTTTTCTATTACTTAGTAGCAACTTATTTCCCAATGTAGTGTAGACAAAGTACAGCTGTACATTCTTACAACCCTAATTTATTTCATTCTGATTTGCATTCTGAAAAATCTGTTTCCCCTTATTTCTATTTAAGTTCATTTTTATTCTTTTATTTTAAATATTTAGTGGAAATTTTAAGATTGTAATGTAATCCTGTAACTTGTGTTCTGTAATGATTACCATGATCAAATTAGTGCAACCATCACTATCTCCAGAAATTGCTATGTTTTTGATCATTTCACACTTCCTTTGCATTTGTCTGGACCCTGGGCAGACATCATTCTGTTCTTGGCTTCAAATTTGGATGAAAAAAATTTCAATATTTAGGTCAAGCAAAACTTACCGTTTTTAATGTGATGTGGTATCCAACTGACAGTCACATCCTGCTTACTGCCGCCTTTCACATATGCTATCAATATTGCTCATTAAGCACTTTAGGTATGTATTTAGCATATAACCAACAATTCAATCACTAGTGTTTTGTTAGCACTGGAGTGTGTCTTATTGTAAGCATTGCCTCATAAATTCCATGCAAATAGAGACCGAGGTTACGTTCTTTTGTTCTCTATAGTATTCAATAATATGCAGTGAAAATGATTGATATCCTTAAATGCCAGTTAATTAGAACAAATTAACCTTCAATATTTGAAAGATTAATAAAAAATTATGGCTTCCAAAATAACTATACCATTAAGTATTTTGGCCTGGAATGCTTTGAATTCAGATAGAGCCTTTTATGTAGTCCATTATCACAGTTACACATGTTCTCTTTCATCTTCTCTTCATTCCCCTTCATCTTCCCCTTTGGCATATTTTGGCATGTGGGTGGGTACACTTTGTTTTTGGAGTCTCTGTGCTAGATCCACCTGTGGGGCTAAATTTCCTAGGGCTTTGCCTATTTCATTCTTAAGATCACATCTTTTATTTCAGTTGTACCATTTCCTCAAAGGATTCTTCTTTCTTAGAGACTATTAGAGATAAGAAGAGGAGGAATTATGTTCTTTTGGATTTGTCTTTGATAATATATTAAGAGAATTCAATTTAATTTTTTTAGTAAAAACCACATGGTCTTTGAAGTCTGATAGGCTTACATTTAAATCTAAACTCAACCATTTCAGATCTTTGGGATCTCTAGTAAACCATCTTATTTAGTCGTGTACACAGTAGCATTTTCATAGTGTCAGAATGGGGAGGGATACCAGATATCATAGCACATATCAGCACTTCAGCCTTGGTTTTTCTATAAACCTTTTATGAAAATACAGCAATGGTTATTAAAAGTTGTCTTTTGATATACTGTGTTATTTATGGTGCTATGTGACTTAATCCTCATTAACAATTATTTTAAATTATTCTATCATTTTTCATAGGAATAATGGATGAATTGAAGAATATTTCATAAGATCATAAGATAAGAAAAACGAATTCTAAAACATTAAAGACCTGACTTTAATATGTGATACTATGTTTCCGTAAAAACTGGGTGAAGGAAAGTCAATAATTGTGGACATTCAACACAAGAGACGTGTTGCATGGATTTGCCATGTGCATATTCAGATCATGCAATTAGAAGCAGATACTTAAATATGCATTCATAATTTGATAATTATAATATTTATCATATGATATAATATTTATATCATGTGATATATAATATATACATATTTATACAATAAAAGGTATTTGCATATGTGTAAAATGGTACTCCGGGGATTTTTCTGTCCTGTATCCATATAACCAACTATTCTAGAAGCACTATGAGTATGAAGCTTTTATTACACTGTTAAAGATTCTGTTTTCACTGACACTTCAAATTCGATGTGCCTAGATTGATAAAAGTCTACCCTTTCTTTTTGTTTTCAGATATTTCTATATGGGGTAAAATGAGGGTGGAGCAAAGGTTTTGACTATTCACAATCAGGGTTCCTGCCTCCATATATGCATTTGTATTTTTTTAGATTCTGATGCTTTATGTGATCCTAGCTGCTAGACTTTTAAGAGACTGCTTCCTTACTTTGCCCTAAGTCTGTATAAATTAGTAGTAAACCTATTCAGAGAATTTCTCTCTTCAGATTTGTGAGCTAATCATACATCTCCAGTTCTGTTCTTTTTTTCTATGGCTGAATATGTCCTGTGTTTCTCTTCATTTTTGGTTCCCATGTTTCCTGATTGACATGGCTTCCTTTTCCTTTCTTTTCCTTCTTATTCCTAGAATATATATTTCAGCAATGTTCTGAGAAAACTTGGATGAGAGATAAAATACTGGCGATTTTTGGATAAGTGAACAACTTAGAAAACAATTACCATCCTGTGAGTTTCTGTCTAAATTGTGAATCATTTTCCCTCAGATTTTGAAGATATTGTTCCAGTTTTCTGTTCTGTGGTTAAGAATTTTCAGTTTGAGTTCAGAAATATCTGTGTGTGTGTGTGTGTGTGTGTGTGTGTGTCTATCTGTCTGTCTGTATGTATGTATGAAATATGAAATTCTGGTCCGCATTCCGTAAGTACCTTAAATGTTTCTACTTATTTTCAGCATGCCACGATGTTGTACACTTAATTGAGTTAGTGGTGACTCATCTTGCTAAGTCCTGATTCTCTTTTTGTCTTCTTTTCTCTCCTTTTCTTTTCTTTCTCCCACTCCCTCTCTCTTTCGTCTTTCCAAAGATTTTATTATTCAGGTTTTGCCCTACCTATATCAATCTTATTTTCAAGTCCACATTTCGCCTCCCTGAATTCTTTCTTTTATTACTTGAATTTCTTAATCTTCTAAATTTTCCACTGAACTGAACTTATGTTATAATACTATTGATGCATAAACTGTATTCCTGCTCTACTTTACAGATAAATCACTTTCTCATCCTCATTTCTGAGGATATGGTTTCACTTTTGAATTTTTTCCTTCCCTTAGCTACTACTGTTTCTTCTGCTACTTCTCTTCATCCTCCTCTTTCTTCTCCAATACTTTTTTCTCTTATGCTTTCCCTGTCAGTGTCTGTACTAGGCTGTACTGAACATCGATTTGTTTGGACCATTTCCTTGGAAGACTTAAATGTCAATGTCTTTAGCGTTTGGTGCTGATCAGAATGATCAGAATAAAAAATCAGAGGATTTTTAAAATTAAATTATTTTTATTTTCCTATGATACATGCTTCCTGTCACTCTCATTCCCCCTTCCTTCTTCCCTCTTTTCCTCCTTGTCTCATCCCTTCCCACCCTTCCTATCCTCCCTTCATGGGTCCAGCCCACTGTCCTTCAGCTTATGTGGTTCCCTATGGATCATCTGCTCTGTGGGAGTTCAGGCCACTTCACAGAGGACTTTTACTTTTGAATTTTTTCCTTCCTTTAGCTACTTATACATATATACATATACAATCATGCTTTTGTAATTGCAGTAGAGTTATCTAGTAACAGAATCTTGAAGAGAATGATAATGAAATTCAATATGTGAATATTTTCTGAATCTCTTTGTATTGATTATACATTCCCAACTGTATTAGATTTTTTTCCTCTTTTCTGGACAAAATACCTAACCAGAAGCAATTTAAGGAAGGAAAAGTTTATTTTGGCTTTCACTTAAAGGGTACACATGCCAATGTAAACCCCAAGGCATGGAGACGGGGCTGGTCACATTGTTTCTTCAGTCAGGAAGCCGGGGTGAGTAGAAGGAAGAGTTCAGCTATTAAACCTCAAGGCTTATGCATGGTGAACCACTTTTTTCCAGCAAGATTCCACCTAATAGAAGTTCTACAACATTCCCAAACAGTGCTACCAGATGGGGAACAAGAATTTAAACAAGCAAGGTGAGAGGAGGCATTTCATATTCAAACCACAATATCAAAATGTTCAAGTAAGAAAGCCTCTGTTTTACAGTCCCTGAAGGTTAGAGGGAAATCTCTTCATATTTATTGACATGGGGAAAGGATTTGTGAAATATGTTTATTAAACAGAATATTTTGGTGCCTGGTTATGTTTGGGGGGAGAATTTGAGGACATGCTTTGCTGAATCTCATCTGGAACTTATGTATGTGATTTTATCTCAGCTTCAACACAATTTCTTGTGAAATCCATTTCTCAAATTGTCCAAGATGTTTATGGCTTTTTGCTTTTTTCAATTCGCATTTTTTATGTTTTTCCTTCTCATCATTTTTGACTCTATGACTTAGTGTTTAAAGTCACAAAATATAATAAAGATTCCTTTCATGGTTGTTAACACTGGAGCTTGAAGAAGGAACAGAACTAAATGCATGCTTCCTGCCTAATTCTTCTCAACGATCCTGGTCATCTTGCTTCTTATTATTTGCACAGCAAGAAAGAGGAACCTATAGTGTGGGGTAAAAGTACTCAAATTGATTCATGAGTTTTATTAAAGAATAGATACTGTAAAGAAGCATGGTTGGAATTGGAAGAGGGAAGAGAAAAAAGGCAAAGCAAGAAGAGAGGAGGGGATGGAGGGGAGGGGGAGGGAGGGGAGGGAGGGGGATGGGAGGGGAGGGGGGAGGGGAGGGACGGGGAGGGAGGGAGGGAGGGGAGCGGGAGGATGCGGGAGGGGAGGGGAGGGGAGGGACGGGGAGGGGAGGGAGGGAGGGGAGGGGAGGGGAGAGGGAAAGCCCCTTGAGAAGAATAGCATCCTTCTCAGCAGCTATAAGAAGTTACCTTGCCATGTCTCTTGAATTATTTGTGTAGAATACATTTGAATAGACTTAAGGTAGTAAATTTTATTTTTTTTAAAACATATTTTATTTGTGTGTGTGTGTGTGTGTGTGTGTGTGTGTGTGTGTGTGTGTCTCAGAGGGCACTTGTATGTCCTTGTGGAGGACCAAGGGTGGGAATCATCCTGCATTGCTTTTTGCTTCATTCTGGGATTTCCCAGGCTCCTCCTACTAGGGCAGGAACTACAGGCCACTGATTCCACCTAGTGTTTTTATATGGAACCTGAGATTCCAAACTCAGGACCTTTTGCTTGTGAGACAGTCTTAACCCCTGAGCCATCTCTTCAGCCCAGAGGTAATTAATTCTAAACTATTTTTACTACCAGTGATTCTCATCACAGTCCATTTTTGGTGACCAGTGATCATTACATACTAGGTTCTAAGTGTATAAAGCATAACAAATCAGCTCCAACAATAAGGTTTTACCTCTAACCGTAGAGAATTACAAAGAACAGGAGAAAGAAAGAGGTGATGGGTGAAACCACAATCTTTCATGGTCTGACATTGTTAAGGAGTGGTCCAGAAATTACTAAGTAAGTGACATAATACTGGAGAAGGGTGGTGGGCACAGTTCCCACAGACCAGAAATTCCTAACTATGCTAGCTTTTCAACAGGAATTAAATTATTCTATTAGTGAGTTCTGTGTTTTTTGTGTCATTGATTTTATATTGATAGCACATTTCAATTAGGAACAGCTTACTTTCAAGTGCCCGAAAGTTCAGCATCATGAGTGGCTTCCATATTAGACTATTTGGGTCTCTGTTAGATGGGTATGGGAAAAGAAACAGTGAGCCACTGGTACCATGTGTAGATACCACTTGAAGGATCCTGAATAAAAAGAAACTGTTATGAGCGACAGAGTTAAGAATTAGGAGTTTATGTAGAATTGAGGACCTGGTGGGCAAGGTAGCCACAATTTAACTTTAAGGTGGAAGTGCATTAGAACAGAAAAGACAGCTTCAGGTAAGAAAGGACATGGAAAAAGCTGTGATGAAGACCTGACAGCAGGAGGAGAGCATGCACAGCAGAGACAACAGAAAAACTAGCTCTTGGTCAGGGTCACAATCATTCCTAGTCTTAGATGCTATTGAGAAGTAGCCCTGGAGTACTAGGGAAGCAGGTTCACAAAGACTGGAGATGTGATCTTTGAAAAATGGTCATTTTGCCAAGATGGAAGCTTTACAAAATGGAGACAGTCTACATGGATAATTGTTCTAAGCTTATTAACAGACAATTGACAGAGTCTCAACAGAAAAAAAGACGCAGAGGTAGTAGTTAGATTTTCCATGCATAAATGTTAGTGTCTGAATCTTAAAGCAATATTTTGGAATAAGGTTCCAAACACTGTGGGAATAGGCAATACAGAACAAACAATTGGAGAAGTAAATTTAAATAATTGGAAAATAAAAAAAGATAGCAAGTAGTTATTGTTCACATAAAGTTAACCAGTAAGAAAATTTCCTTATTTAATATTTACAGGATCTGCATGAGGAAGGCCAAGTCCACAGTGTGTGGGCCATCATGATGAATGATGGTACCCTTAGGACATTTGCAGTGCAATGCTTCTGAAAGTGAGACTGGAACCACTCCCACTTTGCCACTGAAGAAATGAAGGCTTTCCTGCTATTTTCTTCCATTATACACAACTTTTCTCTGTTACACAGCCATCTGCCTTAGGCATAAGTCTTTCTGACTCAAATTGTAATTTTCCCGTTTATAAGAGAGATGAGGCAGTAGAATATTAGATTTATATTACTTACTCTTCCTACCTTAAGCTAGTTGATGCTTCATCTTGTTGCATTGTCTTAAGGTAAAAATTCTTCCTTCTACTAATTAGGCATGATAACTTATCAACAACCTGAACCACCTCCAACAAGCAAATAGCAATAATAAAAACCCAAGTTGGAGCAGATACCTTTAAGTTTTAAGAAGAATTTTGTTTTGAACATGTTAAGCTAGAATTGCAAAACTGACTAATACCATATTAAACTACAACATAAAGGAAAAAGAAATATCAGACTTTATGATAAGTTTTGGGAATTTGTTAACACAATTGTTTTGATATCATTATACTCTATGTTGCCAATTTCTTAGACTTTAATTATAAAAATTTTTAAAAATAAAAAATCCTCCCCCCATTAAGAATGTGCATTAGAGGACATTTTGTGAAGACTTGTTGAGATTGTCAGACTTGAAGATAAATCTCTCCTCAGGGCAATGATAGAATAATCAAAGCTAAGTTCTGTAACACATCTACTATGAGTCCCTACATTGAAATAATCCAGATAGGCCTGAAACCAGTGGGTAGGGATTCTAGCCCCAGGAAATCTGACCCCTAAGGAGACATGGTTAATAAATGGATGTAATAAGTAACCCCGTGCTTGGAGTTCCTTTCTTATTCTTTTTCTCAGCAGACAAGGGCAGGAGCCAGAGTGCCACTATGTAGACTGCAAGGCACAATCTCCTTTTCCTTTCTCTACATCTCTTCTCTTTGCTTTTTTGCTGCGTCCTTATTCAACCATCCTGGTGGACAAGGTCCCAGCATGACAGAATATTGTTTCAAGGAAACATTTTTTAGAAAAAGGACATGGCATTATTTGAAATAAATAAGAAAAATAAGGAAAATATGGGAATAGTCAGGCCTTAGTGTTACTGCCTGCCTTAGTGTTTCAGTCTGGTTCAGTACTAAAGCCTGCTGGCTGAGGAGTGACACATTAACATCTAAATGGGCAGTTATAGGGGCTCTTCCTATGTAAATTAAGTTTTACCTCTGGCAGAAGGATTCCTTCCTCTGGAACTTGAATCTACCTGCTGTATGTTCTTAGATCTTTTTCGTTGTTGTTTTTCTCAGTACTAGCTAGTTCACAGTCCTTTCCCCACACATTTAATGTTTGTACATAAACCAGAGACAATCTGCTTTGAAACATTCATTGTTCCTTTGCTTTTAGCAACTGAGTGTCATGCCTGCTTTAACTCTACCTGGAGACATCGTGTCTGTCCCAACACAGAAAATATATGTCACTTCTGATCTTCCTTTGTTAACTGGGATGAATATGTTTTACATAATCCTGTAAAGAATTTGGTTCTGGTTTTCTTTGATGTTTTCCCTATGGGCGTAATGACACACACCTTTCTCCTTTACTCTTTTACTTTAGATTTTCTAAAGTACATAAACTCTGTCAAAAATCTTAATAAAGAGTTCAGATTCGCTCAGCCCAGAGAGCTATGTGTCTGTCTCCATTTGTCGAAGCCTTGTCCACCTTGTCGAGGGGAGCCCTGGATTCGAGGTTCAGCCTTGGACTGCAACACTTTTTATTTCCACAGTCTCAACAGGTTCTCCCTGTTTATGGTGGCTGTTAGGGTTTACAGCTCATATGCTGAGATTCTCTGTCTTTTAGGACTTAAAACCTACAGGAGTTTGCTGCTCCAGTTATTTCTGTTAATGCTTTCCACTTGCAGAATGAGCTTTTGGTTCTTGTACTTTTGCAATTCTTTCTTACACTTTAATTTTTTAATTGATGGGAAAAAAATGAATTCATATCCCTGAAATCATCAGAGTGTGAAAGTTATGTTGCAGTCATTTCTAATAAACAGGTTCTAGAGCATCGAAAGTTCCCTAAAAAGGCACAGCATACTCAAATTTGTGTCATTCAATTAGTGTACTTTCTTAAATAACTCTTGAAAACATAGAGAGGACAAATAAAAATGTTTATTCTTATGTTAAGGATTGAAAACTCAGGCAAATGAAGAAGAGAAATTTAACCTTCTAAAACCATTTGGGAAGATAAAAAAATGATTACACTTTTTTTTATAAAACCAAGAACCTTTTTTTTTTTTGCTTTGTAGTGTGTGTGTGTGTGTGTGGAACCCAGGTTCCCGCTGTAAAGCCCAAGTTCCCGCCGGCGCCAACTCACTACGGACGTGCTGACCAGAACCTGCCTGCATGCCTCGCCCTTTGGACCTCTCCCCCTGGGCGTGCCAGGAACTGCCCAGTGCGAGGTTATCGGCCAGAACATCTGTGAACTGACTCAACTTCCTTGTGTGTAGTGGAAATTTTTACATAATGTATGTGCTCAAGGCAGTTGCTTTCCTATAAAAACCTTGCCCCAAATCCAGTCGGGGCCGTTCTCTTTTGCCTGAGCAGGGAGACGATCCTAGCGCGCTAGATTAATAAAGCTTGCCTCTTGCCTTTACAGCAACCCAGTGGTTCTCGTGTCTCCTTCGGGGGTCTGGGTAAGGGGCCCAAAGGGAACCTCGGTTCCAACATGTGTGTGTGTGTGTGTCTGTCTGTCTGTCTTCTGTCTGTCTGTGTCTCTGTGACTCTATATCTGTGTCTCTGTGACTCTATGTCTGTGTCTCTGTGTGTCTATGTCTGTGTCTCTGTGTCTGTTTGATACAAGAAGGCACTTATGTATATGTATTGTGAAGGTCCAAAATGACATCAGGAATCATCCTTGATTGCTCTATCTCCCTATTGCCTTTCTTTGGGGCTTTCTAAGCCTTACCTTACAAGACCAGAATTGTTCCCAATATTTTTATTCAGCATTTTTACTTGAGATATCAGGATCAAAACTCAGGTCCTTTTGCTTGCAAGGCAGAGGTTTCAGCCACAGAACCGTTTGCCAACTCCAGTATGAAGAGTTACCCTGAAGGAGCACACCCTTCACCAACTTCCCCCAACCCTCTGTTCATGAAAGGGTGTAGAAATTAGATCTCCAGAAATTAAGGTATAGAAACTTGCCTATCTCTATATGAGGTAGGCAAAAGATCAACGGGGTTGGGCCTGAATATGAGCGGACTAATGAGCTGTAGAGGACCAAAAGCTCCAATCAGGTTTATAGAAAGTGGAGCTCATCAATGAGGAAAAGCTATTTTTCCTGGGGGCTTGCCTAAGTGTATAAATATACCTGACTTTGGCAGCCATCTTTGGCACCTGCCCCTCATGGCACTCCATGTCGGGAGTTGGTGAGTTCTTTTCCAGCTTCTTGCCCCTCATGGATTCCATGCCCGGAGTCCATGAGTTCTCCAGGTTGCCCTTGCCCTTCATGGTATTTCATGTCTGGAGCCTGTGAGTTCTATTCTTTCTCTCTTCTAATAAACTCTGCTTTAATCCTCTATGGGTGTTCTGGTTTCAATTTTTGACTCCTGAACACAAGAACCTGGATATACAAAGACCCCAGGAGTGACCCTGCAGCACAAAGTCGGCAAGTGACTGAACAGGAATTCAGCAATATCAACTGGCAAAAGAGATTTTTCTTCTTTATTTAACATAAAACTTCTAAATCTAGTTGAGAGTGGACAAAATACTGAAGAGTAAACAGAGTCCATATTAAGTATAAAGTGAGAGCACAATTAGTGTTCAGAGTGAAGAAAAAGCTATAATTTTATCCAACTTCTGTATATCTCACATGCTAGTCTGTAAGCTTTTTTTTTTCTTTACACCTCACTAAGTTTTTCTCATGGTTGCACACCCAGCAGATGCTTAGAAATATGTTTGGAAGTGATACAGAACCTTACTTCATAGAGTACCAATTCCCTATTACCTCTGCCTATGCCTTAGAAACACAAGCAGGATAGAGGTTAAGGAAATTCTGGGAGGGGTCATGAAGGAATTCCACTGTAAGAAACCAGTGAAATTTAAAGAGCCAGAGCATATTGCAGAAATGTTTTTCATGCTTGAATGATGGTGCAAAGGTTAGAGTGCTGTCCCCTGTGGAGACAGCACTGCAGAGCCCATCGACAAAAAGAAATTTGTCTAGATATTTGGGAAGGGATAAAACTGCTGAATATTAGGGTACATCAAAGAGTCTTGAGTGCTGGGCTTTCTTTTTCATAGCTAAGTTCAGTGAATAGCAAAAAATTATTCCTTGAAACTGTTTTAATCCACAGTCTGCTAAAACCAGAAGTATTAGTAGGAAAGAAATCTCCCCAAGGGTCCCTGTCCTAATTTATATTGTGAAGCAATTGCTGAGGTCTGTAAACTGAGATGTAGAGATGCTGCCTGTTTTACATGACTATAGGCCAGGAAATCTCTGCCCAGCTGGAGAGCCCCAGTCTGAACAGATCGCTTTTAAATGTGCAATCAAAGCCAGGTCAAATGTGTTCCAGAACAGACTGAGAAACATGGAGCCAAATATGATAAATTGGTGAGTAGCTGGCGGTGAGAAAAACTGGCTCAGCCTGTGTTTTCCTGCATTGTTCTGGGAACCATTTGCTTGTTGATTGTTGGGCACATTTGAAAAGCAAAACTCTGCCATGTCTTGCAGATATGGCTGCAGCACTCCCCTGTTTGCCAGTTATTCCTACACTGTAATGAGGTGCCAATTAGTGTAAGCATGTGGTACTATCTGGATTGGTCACAATGAGGTGCAATTCAATTTCTGTGATATTAGCTGGAAAAAACTCAATTGCCCCCTCACCTCCTCTAATTCACTTTTTCAATTTTCTTTTTATTTTTATGCTGTGATTTGAGATCTTAAGCTTCCCCCTAGACACCATATGGCTCCAAATTCTCTTCATTTCACATCATTTCTTTTTGGTATCTTTAAATCATAACTTTATTCATATATCAGTGCCTAGAGGACTATTTATGTGTTGATTGTAGAGTCAGATTCTAGTCTGGTTTCAGCTATATGTAGACCACATTTGGTACTTTTTGTGTAAAACTAAATATACAGGTTATACTTATTTATACATATTTAAAATAATAAATGCTACAGGTGCAGTGACATATTTAAGAAAGAAAAGGTTGTTTCTTGGGAAAATTGTTTCCAGTGGGAACAAGTTGAACTAGAAGAAATAAATTCATAAAACTAACAGGTCTTGCTCTTGAGTTTTTACTTGTATTTGAATACATGGGAAGTTAAATCCTGTTCTGCTTTCCATCCTCCATACTAATACATTAATATTTTAGACAGCTGTTGCTTTTTGAAAGTAAGATATAAAAACTATACTAAATTTTAAATGCACAGGGAAAGAAAAATCATATATAACTTTTAAAAAAAGCTTAAAACACTAAAAAAATGAAAATCAGAAAAGAGAAATAAATGTTTCCGAAAATTTAGGGTTTTTGGAGATATGACCATGATTTCATTTATATGTTCCATGTTTAGGATGATTTTCAGGAGTAAATTTCATTCTTCCTTACATGTGTCTGTATTATTTTTCATTATTATATATTTTAGGCTCATATTCTAAAACAAGAAAGTATTGAGTAAGTGATCTGATCTATGCAAATGGTTATTATGGACAACATTAACTTAACAATGTTATCCATCTGCAATGTCTGGAGCTGTCCATGGAGCAATGACTAGTCAATTATAAATGGTCCTAGGTAAGTCCTGAACTAGAGATTCTTCACATGGGCTCATCTGGAGATGTGCTAGCCAACATGATTGGTAATGGTGAGTGAACCCTTGAAATGTGGCTGGTATAAACTGACATGTATTGCAAGTGTGGGAAACACATTGGCTTTTGAACATACATCACAAAATGTATTTTATTATTATTGCATTTTTTCTTTTTTTATTTCTGCTCATACAAACTTAACAGGTACACTGGTCCCCTCCCTCTCTCCACCCCCTCTACACCCCTGCACCTCCTCTTCCCTCTCCCTTCCCTCTCCATCCCCCAGTGCCTCCCCAACCCATCCACGGAGCCTCCTTTAATGTGCATGCCAAACTTTCTTCTGGGTCCTCTTCTCCGATGAGGTGCAAGGACCCAGGGGCATTTCCCAGAACCCTTTCCTGTGTTCCCCTTAAGCATAGGAACACTACTGTGGCTGTCAATCCCTAGCCTCCAAGGATCCTAGTGCCTTTAGTCCATGATAGACTTTGAGGGGTCAATAATGTGTTGGGCATTGCGCAGGTCATGCAAAGTCCTATTATGATTGCTTTGGCCCTAACTTGTGTGCAGTATCTTGCATATCATTACTCCTCCCATCCTTGTGCACTTACCATTTTACTGCCTCCTCTTTAGAATGGAGAGAGATTAGGCTGGCTTAGTACTAGGTGGTTGACACAGAGTCTCTGAAGTTCTGAATTATGGTTTGTTGGTTTTTTTTTTTTTCAGTTTTGCTGCTCCTGCAATGCCCTTGGCTCCATCCTGATGGATATTGGATGTTACCCCCTGGCTAGGGATTAAAAACCTGTTAAATTAGAGTCTTGTTATAAGAATATATTCAAAAGTAGATGTAATAAAAGTAGGAGACCGTGGTGAGGGAGGGGTCAATCACCCATTTACAAAATGGTTACTTTCTATCTGCCAGACTATATGCACTCCCCTGCTAGTGAGATCACACCCCTTCAGTTGCAAATGATTGGGAAAGAATGTCTGTGAACTTAACCAGATGTCTCATTACTTACTTGTAGTCCTTGATGGTGGCCTATTTTCTCTGCTGTAACATGGTCCCCTCTCTCCTTGTTTATGGTTGGGCCCTCCTTCCCCATCCCTCCCGTTTACAATCTTTGCAATTACTGTAGGTATTACAGAGATTTATCCTTGAGTGTCTCTAAGTGGATTTGGATCCACCTATTAGGGAGTACATATGGTGCTTAATTTTCTGTGTCTGGGATACTTTATTCAATACAATTGTTTCTAATTCCATCCATTTCCCAGCAAATTGCATTAATTCATCATTTTTGATGGCTGAATAGTATTCCATTGTATAGATGTACCACATTTTCCTTACCCACTCGTCAACTCTTGGGCATTTCGGTTGATTTCATGACTTTGCTATTGTAAACAGTGCTGCTATGAACATAGTCATGCTTGTGCTATTGAGGTAAATTTTTGCTCTGTGGGGGGTTATTCCCAAAAGTGGAATAGGAGGGTCATATGGCATTTCGATCTTTAATTTCTTTAAGAATCTCCAGACGGCTCGCCAGAGTGGCTGTATGAGCCTGCATTCCCACCAGCAATGTAGGAGAGTTCCCCTCTGTCCACATCCTCTCCAGTGTTTATATTGTGAATTTTTGCCATCCTGATCGGGGTGAAATTATATCTCAGGGAAGTTTTGATTTGCATTTCCCTGATGGCTAAGGAAGTGGAGCATTTTTAAAGATATTTGTTAGACATTTTAATTTCGTCCTTGGTAAAGTTTCTTTTAAGTTCCAAGGCCCATTTTTTTAATTGGGCCATTAGTTTCCTTGGTGTTTAGTTTTCTAAGTTCTTTGTGTACTCTGGATAATAGAGCTCTACCAGATATATGTTTAGTGAAGATTTTCTCCCATTCTGTGGGTGGCCTTTTTGCTCCAGTTACAATCGCTTTATCTGAACAGAAGCTCGTTAATTTCACAAGATCCCATCTGTTGAGTGTTGGTTGTAGTGACTGTGCTTTTGGATTTTCATTTAAGAACTTTTGGCCTAGCCCAATAAGTTCAAGGGAGTTCCCTGACGCTTTCAACTATGGTTATCATAGTGTCTGGCCTTATATCGAGGTACTTGATCCATTTGGAATTAATTCTTGTACATGGTGACAAGTAGGGGTCCAGTTTTAATCTTCTGCATGTGGATTTTCAGCTCTTTTTCCATTGGATATTTTGGGACCCTTTGTCAAAGATCAAATGGCTGTAATTGTGTGGGTTTATATTTGGGTCTTCAACTCTTATCCATTGATCTGTGTGTCTATTTTAGAGCCAATACCAGGCTGTTTTTAAAACTATGGATTTGTAGTATAGAGTAAGGTTTGGTATGGTGATACTTCCAGTAGTGATTTTGTTATTCAGGATTGTCTTTGCTATCCTGGGTCTTTTGTGCCTCCATATGAATTTTGAGATTGTTTGGTCAACCTCTTTTAAGAATTGCTTTGGGATTTTAATTGGTATAGCATTGAATCTGTACATTGCCTCTGGTAGGATAGTCATTTTTATGATGTTGATTCTGCCAATCCAAGAAAACGAGAGGTCTTTCCATCTTCTGGTGTTTTCTGCAATTACTTTCTTTAGGGTTTTAAAGTTTTCATTATAAAGGTCTCTTACTTCCTTGGTTAGGTTTATACCAAGGTATTTCATTTTTTTAGGGGCTATAGTAAATGGGATTGTTTCTCTCAGGGCTTTTTCACTTCTTTCACTCTGGGCATATAGGAAGGCCACTGATTTTTGTACATTTATTTTGTATCCTGCCACCCTGCTCAACTTCTTTATTAGTTCCAGGAGCTTCCTGGTAGAATTATTTGGGATCACTCAGGTATAAGATCATGTCATCTGCAAATAGAGGTAACTTGACTTTTTCCTTGCTGATTTGAATCTCTTTTGTGTCCCTTTCTTTCTTATGGCTTCAGCGAAGACTTCAAGTACAATATTGAATGTCTAGTTTCTGATCGAAGCTGGAATGCTTCAAGTTTTTCCCCATTGAGTAGAATCCTTGATGTAGGCTTGTTGTATACAACTTTCATTATATTGACAAAGTTTCCTTCCATTCCAACTGTCTCTAGGGTTTTGATCATAAAGGGCTGTTGGATCTTGTCAAAAGCTTTTTCTGTATCTATTGAGAGTATCATGTGGTCTTGGACTTTGGACTGGTTTATATGGTGAATTACATTTATTGATTTGCGTATGTTGAACCAACCTTGTGTGCCTAGGATAAAGCCTACCTGATCCCCGTGAATGATCTTTTGGATATGTTTTTGAATCTGATTTGCTAAGAGTTTGTTGAGAATCTTTGCATCTGTGTTCATCAAAGAGATTGGCCTATAGTTTTCTTTTTTAGGTGTATCTTTATTAGGTTTTGGGATTAAGACAATATTAGCTACATAGAAGAAATTTGGTAGTGTTCCTTCCTTTGCTATCTAATGGAACAGTTTAGGGAGTATTGGTGTTATTAGCTCCTTAAATGTCTGGTGGAACTCTGTGTTGAATCCATCTGGTCCAGGATATTTTTTGGTGGGAAGATTCGAGATTACTTCCTCAATTTCCTCATATGTTATAGGACCATTTAAATAATTCAAAACTTCCTGATTCAATTTAGGTAAGTTGTGTTTACCTAGAAATTCATCCATCTCTTTTGTGTTGTGAAATTTCACAGAGTATAAGTTTTTGAAATATGATGTTATAATCTCTGGATTTCTGGGTATCAGTAGTGATACCTCCCTTTTCATTTCTAATTTTGTTAATTTGGGTTTTCTCTCTCTTGCTTTTGGTTAATTTAGATAGGGGTGTATCAATCTTATTGATTTTTTTCAAAAAACCAGTTTTTTGTCTGGTGGATTTTCTTTATCGTTTTCCTAATCTCGGTTTCAGATATTTCTCCCCTTATTTTGCTAATCTCCTCTCTTCTACTACTTTTGGGATCAGATTGCTCTAGTGTCTCTAAAGCTTTAAGCTGCATTGTTAATTTATTTATTTCTGATGTTTTTATTTTTTTGATGTAGGCATTAAGAGCTATGAACTTTCCTCTTAGGACAGCTTTCATTGTGTCCCAGAGATTTTGGTAAGTTGTATTTTCATTATCGTTCTCTTTCAGGAAATCTTGAATTTCCTTTCTAATTTCTTCCTGAATCCTATTCTCATTCAGCATCATATTGTTAGGTTTCCAGGAGTTAGTGTATTTTCTCTTGTTTGATGTGTTGTGGATGTCCAGCTTTAAGCCGTGGTGTTCTGATAGGGTAACAGGCTAGAATTTCAACTTTCCTGTTATGTGGAGATTCGTTTTGTGGCCCAATATGTGATCTATTTTGGAGAAAGTTCCGTGTGCTGCTGAGAAAAATGTGTATTTTTTGGTGCGTGGATGAACAGTTCGATAGAGATCTGTAAGGTCCATTTCTTTCAGGGTTTGATTAAGTTCCAAAGTGTCTCTGTTAAGCTTTTGACCTGTTTATCTATCCCATGTTGAGAGGGTGGTGTTGAAGTCCCCAAGAATTATTATTTGGGGGTTGATTTCTTGCTTTAGACGCTGTAGGGTTTTCTTAATGAATGTGGAGCGGCCCATATTGGGTGCATATATGTTCAGTATTGTGAAGTCTTCCTGGTGAATTGTACCTGTGACTAAAATGTAGTATCCATCTGTGTCTCTTATGATTTTCTTTGGTTTGAAGTCTACTTTGTCCGAAAGCATAATTGCTACCCCTGGCTGTTTTTTGGTTCCATTAGCTTGCAAGATTTTGGACCAGCCTTTCATTTTTAGGATATGCCTATCTTTTGTGGTGAGATGAGTTTCCTGAAGGCAGCAGATTGTTGGATTGTGGTTTTTAATCCAAGTTTGTAATCTGTGTCTCTTAATCGGTGAGTTAATACCATTGACATTTAATGTTATAATGGAGAAATTATTTTTAATTCTGGATATTTTTTATGTTTAGTGGATTTTGTAAGCGTATTGTTTGATATTTATGTTTTGGTGGTATTATACTTTCCTTTTGTCCTCCTGGATATGCTTGTTCTTTTCTTCAAGCTTGAGTATCATTTCTAGCATTTTTTGAAAACCTGGTTTGGTAGACATGCATCCCTTCAAGTTGTCTTTGTGCTGGAAAACTTTTCTATCTCCTCAAATATGACAAATATTTTTGCCGGGTATATCAGTCTGGGTTGGCATTTTTGCTCATTTATGATGATTTGACATATTTCCTCAGGTGTGGTATTTTTGGATTCTTGTTCTGGTATTCCATGAATGCACATGTTAGGCTTCTTCAGGGTGTCCCATATCTCTTGAGTGTTCCTCTCAAGTATCTTTTTGGCTTTAACAATCTCTTCCATTGAGCTGGTTAATTCTGCCACTTTGTCTTCAAGATCTGAAATTCTATTTTCTGGTTCATTAGTTCTGCTGATAAGACTCTCTGTTGAATTCTGGGTTGAAGATAACTTGTCTTTTAGTTCAATTTTAAACTCTGCCTGAGACTGTTTTAACTGCTTTATGCCTGTTTTTGTTTCTTGAACTGTTTTTCTCAACTCCTCCAAGTGCCTGTTGTGGTCCTGTTCAAAGTGATTGATGCGGTTGTTTAACTCTTCTCGGATTTCCTCTTTCATAGTATTAATCATGGTAATGATCATACTCTGAAAGTCGTTATGTTGGGTCTGGCTTTCTTGGCTATTTTCTGTGAATTTGTTCTGTTCGGAATCCATCATTATGGGGTTAATTCTTTCGGTGGGAGATTGGTCTTCTTGGGTTTTGTTTCTCATGGATCTGCACTTTGACTTGAGCATTGTTGTTTTGTTTCTTAGGACCTTTGAGTTTCTGTGTGTTTTTGACTGAACCGATTTAGTTGGTATTACTACTCTCAGGTAGTTATTATTAGTGCTTGCCTTGGAATTGGGTGTGTTTGTCTGTTGTTATTGTTATTTCCTATATGAGGCTATTAGGCTGTTAGTACATCAGTTAAGTCAGGGTGAATATTAGTATGGTAGTGCACTTTTACGATTTTGGTGATATGTGAGGGTGAGTGGTATATTTTTGTGGTGGCTGTATGGAAAAATTAATCTACAGTGATTAATACTAGAAAGGAGCAGTATGGTAAAACAAGAGGTTTACTTATCTTTGGGCTTGATGTGAAGAATCTCTTCCATGTGATAGGATGATTTTAGAGGACTTCAGATGTATGGCCTTTGACCCTTAGAGCTTTGCTTGAGTTTCCTTTGGACTCTATTAAATTCTGAGTAGCAGTGTGTCCTTTGTGGATCAGGAGCGAGGGTCCCTGGTGGGCCAGAGGGGCATAGGGTCTGATGTTGATGGCAGAATTCTTCACCTGGGACCTGGGACTTGGCTTAGTGGCTCACCCAAGCTCCAGGGATGTAGGAATGTGAGCAAGTCCTGTTCTGGGTGGGTGAGCAGGCAGACAAAACAAAGGGGCTGAGACCCAGGGCATGGCCCAGGCAAACCGGAGGCAGCTTGGGTGTTGCCTGGGCTGGCTGGTGGGAGGAGCTGGGACAAGGGGCCACTTGGCGTGCTGGGTAACTCACCTGGGATATTTAAACTCCTTTGCAGTCAATATTCTAGGAATATCAGAGAACATATAGATAGCTTATCAACTATATAAAGATGAGGATGGAACATAAAATTCCTGGGTTAGAGAATCCATGGTTTAATCCATGGCTTTGGAATTCTGTAATTGTGTAATTGTGAAAATTAGATGAAAACATTTAAAGAAGTACAAAGAATGTGATATGGAAGGGAGAATAACTCTAGAGGATATGGTGGAAAGTGAAATGAAGCAGGAACACATGGTTTGAATTAGAAGTGTCCTGCTCAGATTCTTGGGCTTGAACACTTTGGTAAATACTGGTTGCCTGTTTGTGCTGTTTGGACAGGTTTTGTCAATTTTAGAATGTAAAGCCTCACATGAGGGAGTATGATCCTGGGGTGGGTCTTGAGGTTTCATAGGTCAGTATCACTCTTTACTGGCCTTCTGCTTCCTGACAACTGATACTGCGTGACCATCTGGCCTGATGCTCCTGCCATCATGCTTTTGCCTGCCATGTTGATCTCTACCTTTCTGGAATTCTATGTAAAATCTTAAAAAATGTTTAAAGAAGCAATGAGTGATGGAATTGTATTTGTCTAGGTTTACAAGTTTTGTTGGATGAAAAGGGAATGTTGTACAAAGAGGATAAAGTTTCAGATAGGAATAAGTAATTCTGGTTATTTGCATATCACAGTGACTACAGTGACTAGCAGCATGTTCTTATAAACTGTAAAGAGTAGAATTTGAATATTGTTGTAACAGCCTTCATGGTTGCTGATAAATCACCATCAAACAGTTTTTTGTCCATCTTAGCAGAGGGATGATCCTTACTTGACAGACCGGCATGTCAGGTGAAGTGTACACAAAGATGCCAACTTTGTTAACCAGTTCTCTGTGTTTTATCCCAGGGCCTAGCACCACCCACTGTGGGCTGGGCCTTCTCCATCAGCTAGACAATCTCCTACAGGTTTGCTCTGGGCCCAACTCAACCACAAATTCTCTACAAATGTGCCCAGAGCATAAACCCTCTACTGTCAAGTTGACATCTGTGCTTAACTAAGACAATTGTTATCACAAAAATAATGTTTATATAAGATTATGATTATGTTGATAATTTTTTATTAATAATTTCACAATGTATATAGGTATCAAAATATGCTATCACATAAATACATAAACATTTACATGTCAATTATACCTTAATAAAAATAAAATATACTTTTTAAAACAAATAATAGCATTTCTAATATATCTTTTTTGGATCTCTATTTAGTTCACTTGAGTATCAGACAATTTCTGTTTTTTTTCCTGCAAGACATATTACATAGATTGAGACCCACATGTGCATTATTTAATTCATTTATTCTAAGTCATGTACCAAAACAATTATGTATCTGCTAAAAGAGACACATACTTACAGGATAATTTATATTATTTTCCAAACTGGATCATATAAGATATATCTGTAACAATATAGCTTAATAAAATAATAATTAACAAAATACACATTGTTCCCATAAAATTTAGTTCAATTACTTGGAGTTAACAATCCAAGTAGATATAATGTTTTGTGAAATGGTATCTAGTTTCAGAGGAAGCAAAAATTCCTATGAGCATTAAGAGGGTTCATTGTATTCTCAATGTTAAGGAATGAGGAAAGTAAACATTGGAGATTAGTAACATGAAATAATTTATTCAAGAAAAACAGTGAAGAATGTTGATAACTCCTTGCCATACTGAAAAGGTAGTCATTGCTTGATTTTTATACATATTGAAACAAATGCTGAATGAATATAAATATCCTATTGTGTAATTCAACTAAATTGAAAATGTAAGTATGGAGTCTGATCATGTTTGATATACTTTCTAAATTAGTATTGAAATCCTGTCACTTTCTTTCTTTTATGAATGATGATGCCTATATTCTAGTCTTCTTACTCTTCATGGCATTAATATATGGTTCTTTCATGGTATTTTTTATGTTCAGACAATATGTGCGTGCATGTGTGTGTGTATGTGAGTGTGCACACGTGTGTGTGTGTTGACAGGACACAATGTCCTTTATATTGGATTCAAACTCACTATGGAGATAAGAATGACTCTGAATTCCTGGTCTATCTGCTTTTACCTTCTGAATTCTGGGGTTACAAATATATGCCCAATGCTTGGTTTCACATTTGTGTATCCTGAGACTGACAGGAATCTTATCTACCTCTTAGCTTTAGGCAATTGGTAGTTCTGTTCCTTTCTTCTAGCTCTCTATGTACCAGCCAAACTTTGCTATCTGTACCCATTAATTTGACATTGTGTCATCTCAAGCTTTCTCTATCTGGAATATTCTTATCCATTGTTTAAGCATGATTTCTATTCTATAGTCATTAGCTATGCATTTTGAAAATCTTATCCATCCTGCTAGGTGAGGCTGTTATGGGAAAGAACAAGAAAATATGTGCTAGATGCCCTACACAGTCTTTGTATCCAGTTGTGCTCAGTGTATTATCTTTCTTTTCTTTTGGGTAATTTTTTTTTCCCCTTTAGAACAAACTTCTATCTTCTTAACTGCATGAGCATTTATCTCTTCTTCTTTCATGGTTTTCACATTGCAGTTAATCTATTAATGTGTCATTTGTATCTCATTTTATGGAACAGAGATCATCCTTATCTCTCTTATACATAGAATCTCACAGTATTCAGTATGTACATGCATACAGATAAAGGGAATTGATAAGCTCTCCTTTGATCCTTTGACCAAATTCAGTTAACAAATACATATGGCAGAAGTATTTTATGAGATATCTTGGAATTTCCATAGCACATAATACTTCAGGAATAGCTAAGCAGCTATTGTTTATTTATTTATTTATTTATTTATTTATTAATTTATTTATTTATTTTTGGTAAACCATGGAATGTACATAGCAATGCAAATATACCACCATCTTTGAGCCTAGGAAATGAACTTGAGATTTTTTTTGATTAAGATACAGATATTAAAGATGCTTGGGGACCTGATAGAATTTTCAGGAAATAAACTGAGATGGCCAGATAATATCAGAAAAGGTTTATGAATCCTAAAATTTTCTAGTCTAATTGAAACCTAAAATATAAAACTTTGATATACATTTTAATAAATACTAATTGTGGGATAATTGTAAGTCTACATATGCTTATAAGACACACAGAGATCCTGAATACCTTTCTCCAACTTCTTTTAAAGGCAACATCTTACATAATTACAGTGCAATATTGTGGTTCCAATATAAAGACTCATGTATCTAAACACCTGATTTTTAGCTGGCAGTGCACTTTGGGAAGGTTATAAAACCTTTGGGAATCAGAGCCTTATTGGGGCTCTCTTTTTCTTTTGTCTTCCAATTTTCTTTCCATTCTTTTCTTTTTATAGGTTTTCTCAAAGAATATAGGCTAATGTGATTTTGTAGGATATCTTTGTCTTATCCTCTTGATAACTGCAACTATTGCAGATTATCTGATTACATTTCTCTATCTATGTTTTCATTCTATCTTTAGTCTTAACAATCAGATCAGGGTAGAAGTTAAAGAAACACAAATAAAAATGTACCATTAATCAATGAAACAAAGAGCTATTTGTTTACAAATGTAAGCAATATGTACAAACCCTAAGCTAAGCTAACCAAAAATAAACTAGAATGCCCAAAATAATAAAATTATAGATGAAAAGGAAACATTACAATGGATACCAGTGAAATTTAGCAAATTATAAGGATATAACTAAAGACATATCAGAAAACCTGACATGAATTTCTAGATTAAATCAAAATTAAATTAGTTTAAACAGATACTATAAGAAGCAATAAAAAAACTTCTCCCAATAAAGAAATCCAGGGTCCTATGGATTCACTGCTGAGTTCTACCAGAACTTTGAAGAAATGACACAATTCTTCTTCTCAAGATGCTCCATATAATAAAAAATGAAGAAATGGTACTAAACCTTATGAGCCTTGTTTACAAGATACAAATAACCATATAAAGACAAAAAGACCAGTTTTTCTGATGAGCATGGAAGCTCAAACTATCAAAAATTGCAAATGGAATTCAGGAACATATTCGAAAGAACATTTACCACAAAAAAGTCCAATTATCTTGATGGCAAAAGTTCTGGGAAGACTAAGAATGTAAGGAGCCTCACATGATAAAAGTTATACATAACAAACCTATAACCAATATCATGCTAAATTATTGAAACTATTAAAATCAGGAAAAAGTACAAGGTTGTTCACTTTTCCCACTCTTATTCAATAAAGTGCTTACAGTCTTGCCTGGCACAATAAAAGAAAGAATAGTGAACAAAAATTCCTAGAAAGAAGCTGTACCTGCAAAATTGGTTGATTCTCTTCAATGATATGAAGAGTTCAGATATAAAGAGCCAAATTATCTTGGACCATCATCAGTCCCTACCTTTCTATATAAAATGTAGATTCTTTATGATTATTAGATAAATGATTTGGAGTGTACAACTAGACCTTGAGATTCTATCAACCTAAAACTAAGAATCTTGTCAGATTGCATTAAGACCTATATGAGAGATTTCCGTAACCAGCCTTCGTGATGTTTCTATCAATAAAAATGAAAGTATCTTCATTTATGAATTCCTTGTTCTGTATTGCAATGATTCAGAAAACTATCACATTGGGATATGAAATTCGTGTCGGAAGTATGTAATTTGTCTTTTGATTTTACAGGAGGTTTTAGACTTTGGACTTTTGAACTATGTTGGGGCTAATAATGCAGTCTAATGGACTTTTAAAGTTGGACTTAGTATGGTTTTCATAATGAGATGGCAATAAGTCTGTGGGGGCCAGGAATGAAATGTCAAGGTTTGAAATATGTTCCCCACAGACTCACATGTTTAGAAAGGCCCTGGCACCTTTAGGAGGTGGAGTCTGGTAGGAGGAAGGCAGTCACAGGGGGTGGGTCTTGAGGTGGATTAGTCTCACTCTATTTCCAGGAGAGGTCTGTTCCAGCCGTGGGAAGTCTAGCAGCTCTCAGCCTCCCAGATGAATGTGACTTAACCTGCTTCCAGCTTTTGCTGCCAGTCATGCTACTTCCACTGTGAAAGACTGTACCACACCTCTGGAACCTTAAGCTAAATAAACCTCCTTTTCTTTCTTAAGTTGCTGGATTCTCTCACAGCAACAGATAAGAGTAACTAATATTCACTTGAATCAATGGAATAGAATTGAAGTTCTGTTTGTAAGTTCTTACATCTTTTAAGGCAGGTGGCAAAAATATATATTGGAGAAAACCAGCCTATTTAAAAAATGGTATTTTGAACACTGGATATCCACATGTAAAATAAAACTAAATTCCTATCTCTTATATTCTAAAGTCAACTTCAATACCAATGCAAACATTTGTTAGACGCAAAAGTATGAAGCAGAGAAAAAAATAGTGAAAATACTTTAAGATACAATCAAAGAAAGGACTTTCTGAATAATACCCTTGTTGCTAGAGTCAGGAAAAATGCTATTATTATTGCTAATCCTGAATAAATGCTCAGAAAATAATGCTAAGAATTGAAAAATGTGATTTCATGAAATTAAAAAGCTTGTGCACAGCCAAGAAAACTGAAAAAAAGACACAATCAACAGAGTGGAGAAAAGGATCTTTATTCTCTCCCATTGGGCTACATTTTCAGCATTTTTTTGGACATAAAAAGTGGTTCTTGTTTTCTTAAAGATGAGGGTGAAGATTTGAAGGGACAAAGTGCCCACGTGTCATTGTTCTGTGCAGCTTATAAGGTTAGAAATAGCCATGTTATAGGTCTTGGCCCTCATGAGCTGCAGGAAGCTAAGTCTCACTACCTTCAGTCACGTCTTTGTCAATGACCGAAGGCCAAGAGAGAAAGGGTACTTACTGAAATTAGTGATCTTGCTTCAAGAGAAAAGCAGTGCATTTTTCCCTGCTGTGCTTTCATCTCACACAGCCCTTGACTTTTTTTAGGCAGGCCAGGATCTTCCTGTCTTACTTTCCTGGGCATATGCAATCATGATTGACAATGCCTGTTTTCCTTTGTGGATGAGATGAATTTGATCAAATTTCTTAAGGGAACTGTGGGCATTAATATGGAAATACTTCCTTTAATAAAAAGGATACTTCATTTATTGCACAACAGTAAAATGTGAGCAGTTGTAAGAAGCTACTGGTTAGTGAATTCCCCTTAAATGTTCACCCCAGCATACACTCTCCTCTGCCATGGTATAACAAATAAAGACTTTCCTTTTTCCCTTCTTACACTCCCAGTGACCTGTGGAGGAACCTGATTTTTAAATCCCCAGCAAAGGAAGTGTGTAGATTTCAGATTTCTCTAACCCCATTACCAGTGTCCATTTGCTACATTGACCCAAACTCTTCTTGTGTTGCTTTCTCTTGCCTAAACCCTAACCACTATGAACCAGTTATAAAGATTCCTTATGTCCTGTTCTGATTGTCCATGAATTCTCAGACAACTTGTGCTGGGAAATTAACTCTAGAGTTAATTTTCTAGACTTTTCATTTTGACTTCCTACCAAGTTTTTCTCATATTTGACAAGATCCTACTCCCTTCATGTTTTCCTGGACTCTCCTTACAGTTTCCACTGTAAGCCAATTCTGAACCTCAAATTCCTCATCTTAGAATTTTCTCCCCTTATAGGAATGCTTAGTGTTTCTCAAGACTCGAGTATTCTGTTGATAAAGGTTCCTTCCATTCCAACTGTCTTTAGGGTTTTGATCACAAAAGGCTGTTGGATCTTGTCAAAAGCTTTTTCTGCATCTATCGAGAGTATCATCTGGTCTTGGATTTTGGGCTGATTTACATGGCGAATTATATTTATTGATTTGCATATGTTGAATCAACCTTGTGTGCCTGGGATAAAGCCTACTTGATCACAGTGAATGAACTTTTTGATATGTTTTCGAATTTGATTTTGCTAAGATTTTGTTGAGAATCTGTGCACCTGTGTTCATCAAAGAGATTGGCCTATAGTTTTCTTTTTTAAGTGTATCTTTATTAGGTTTGGGGATTAATATGATATTAGCTTCATAGAAAGAATTTGGCAGTGTTCCTTCCTTTGCAATTTTGTGTAACAGTTTAAGGAGAATTGGTGTTAGTTGTTCATTAAATGTCTGGTAGAACTCTGTGCTGAATACTTCTGGTCCAGGACATTTTTTGGTGGGAATATTTGAGATTGCTTAATTGATTTCCTCATATATTACAGGTCTCTTTAAATACTGATTCAATTTAGGTAAAGTTGTGCTTACTTAGGAATTTATCCATTACTTTTGTGTTATCAAATTTCACAGAGTACAAGTTTTTGAAATATGACGTTATAATTCTCTGGATTTCTGGGTATCAGTAGTGATAACTCCATTTTCATTTCTAATTTTGTTAATTTGGGTTTTCTCTCTCTTGTTTTTGGTTAATTTAGCTAGAGGTGTATCAATTTTATTGATTTTTTTCAAAGAACCAGCTTTTTGACTGGTTGATTCTCTGTATCATTTTCCTTATCTCAATTTAGGATAATTCTCCCCTGATTTTGCTAATCTCTTCTCTTCTACTGCTTTTGGGATTGAATTGCTCTTTTTTCTTTAAAGCTTTAAACTGCATTGTTAAGTTATTTATTTGAGATGTTTCTATTTTTTTTTGATGCAGGCATTAAGGGATATAAACTTACCTCTAAGGACAACTTTCATTGTGTCCCCAGAGATTTTTTTTTTATTTATTCAATTGTACATGTGCATGTGTGTGTGTGTGTGTGTGTGTGTGTATATGTGTGTGTGTAGAACCATGGCGAATTCGGGAACCACCATGGACCGCCTCTACCTCCTCCTTGTTTACTCTGCTCCAGAATTCACAGGCTCTGCCCTACCAGGGCCAGAAATGCAGGCTGTGCCTGCTTCGGCCCGGAGTCTATAACTGGGGTCTAGGATCCAAACTCAGGACCTTCCGCCTGCAAGGCAGAGGCTTAACCCCTGAGCCACCTCTCTAGCCCCATGTCCCAGAGATTTTGATATGTTGTATTTTCATTATTTTTCTCTTCTAGGACATCTTGAATTTCCTTTATGATTTCTTCTTGAACCCAATTCTCATTCAGCATCATAGTGTTTAGTTTCTAGGAGTTAGTGCATTTTCTGCTGTTTGTTGTGTTGCAGATGTCAAGCTTTAGACCATGGTGGTCTGATAAGATACAGGAGAGAATTTCAACTTTCCTGTATATGTGGAGATTCATTTTGTGGCCCAATATGTGGTCTATTTTGTAGAACGTTCCATGTACTGCTGAGAAAAATATGCATTCTTTGTTGTGTGCGTGGAAAGTTCGATAGAGATCTGTAAGTTCCACTTCAGTAAGGGTTTGATTAAGTTCCAATGTGTCTCTGTTAAGTTTTTGACCTGTTGATCTATCTCATGTTGAGAGGGCAGTATTGAAATCTCCAAGAATTATCATTTTGGGGCTGATTTATACAACAAGCCAACAACAATTATACTCAATGAGGAAAAACTTGAAGCAATCCCACTTCGATCAGGAACTAGACAAGGCTGTCTACTTCCACCACTTCTATTTATTATTGTACTTGAAGTCTTAGCCAGAGCCATAACACAAGAGAGGGAGATAAAACAGATTCAAATCAGCAAGGAAGAAGTCAAATTATCTCTATTTGTAGATGACATGATCATATACCTGAGTGATCCTAAAAACTAATACAGAAGTTCAGCAGGGTGGCAGGTTACAAAACAAATATGGAAAAATCAGTGGCCAAGATGAAAAAAGTAATAAAAAAGATGTAAGCAAAACAATTCCATTTACTATAGACTCTAAAAAATGAAGAATCTTGGTATAAACCTAACCAAGGAAGTGAGACACCTTTACAATGAAAACTTTAAAACCCTAAAGAAAGAAATTACAGAAGACACCAGAAGGTGGAAAGACCTCCCATAAAAATGACCATCCTACTAAAAGCAATATACAGATTCAATGCTATGCCAATCAAAATCCCAAAGCAATTCTTTAAAGAAATTGACCAAACAATTTCAAAATTCATATGGAAGCACAAAAGACCCAGGATAGCAAAAACAAAAACAACTTAATCTGTAGTAACTTAATCTGTAGTACAAATCCACAGTAATAAAAACAGCCTGGTACTGTCTCCGAAATAGAAACATAGATCAACGGATAAGAGTTGAAGACTCAAATATAAGCCTACACATTTACAGCCATTTGATCTTTGACAAAGGGGCCCAAAAAATCCAATGGAAAAAGAACAGCATCTTCAACAAATGGTGCTGGCAAAACTGAATGTCCACATGAAGAAGATTAAAATTGTACCTATTCTTGTCACCATGTACAAGAATTAATTCCAAATGGATCAAGGACCTCAATATTATAAAATATATAAATATATTTTATGTTTATATGTTATATATTATAAAATACATAAAATATATAACAACGCTAGTTGAAAGGGTAGGGAATTCCCTTGAGCTGATTGGACTAGGCCCACAGTTTCTAAACAGAAATCCAATAGCACAGTCACTAGTACCAACACTCAACAAATGGGATCTTATGAAATGAAAGAGATTCTGTTCAGATAAAGAGATTGTAAGCCAAGCCAAAAAAAAAAAAAAATAATAGAGCTCTATTATTCAGAGTGCACAAAGAACTTAGAAAACTAAACACCAAAGAATTAAATGGCCCAATTAAAAAATGGGCCTTGGAACTCAAAGGAAACTTTTCCAGGGAGGAAATTGAAATATCTAACAAATATCTTAAAAAATGCTCCACATCCTCAGCCATCAGGGAAATGCAAATCAAAACTTCTCTGAAATAGTGAGATAGTGAGATGAGAGTCTTACCCAGGTCAGGATGGCAAAAATCCACAATACAAACAATGCCAAATGCTGGGAGGATGTGGAGAGAAGAGAACTCTTCTACATTGTTGTTGGGAATGCAGACTTATACAACCACTTTGGTGATCAGTGTGCCTATATTTTAAAAAGTAAAGATTGAAATCCATATGGTCCTGCTATTCCACTTCCTGGAATAATCCCCCATAAAGCAAAAATTCACTTCAACAACACAAGCACAACCATGTTCAGAGCAGCACTATTTATATAATAGCAAAGCCATGCAATCAACCCAAATACCCAATTGTTGACGGGTGGATAAGGAAAATGTGGTGCATTTATACAATGGAATACTACTCAGCCATCAAAAAGATAAGTTAATAAATTTGCCAAGAAATGTATGGAATTAGAAAAAATTATATTGAGTGAAGTCCCAGACACAGAAAATTAAATACCCTATGTAATCCCTAATAGTTGTATCCTAGTACCAAACCTTCTTAGTGACACATTCAAAGATAAGTCTCTGTAATACCTACAGTAATTGTAATGATTATAAACAAGAGGGAAGGGGAAGGAGGGCTCCCCCAGAAGATAGGGGAATCATGCTACAGTAGAGAAAATAAGTCACCATCAAATAGTCCAAGTAAGCAGCGAGACATCTGGTTAAGCTCACTCACTTTTCTTCCTGGTCACTTGTGAGTGAGGGGGTTTGATCTCACCAGTCAGGGAGGGTATAGAGTCAGGCAGGTAGATGGTAACCATACAGCAAATGGGTGACTGACTCCCCTCACTGATTATCTGCACTTTGTACAAATTTATCTGCACTGCTATCTCCTACTCCTATTCCATCTACCCTTGAATCTACCCTTATAGTAAGAGTCCATTTAATTAGCCTTTTATCTCTGGTTAGGAGGTGACCCTCAATACCAATCAGGATGTAACCAAGGGCAGTGCAGGAACAGCAAAACTGAAAACAACAAACCACAATCTAGAACATCAGAGACCTTGTATTAATCACGGGGAACCAAACCAGCTAAATCTCTCCTCATCCTAAAGCTCAGGGAAATTTGTGAATAAGGGGGTGGTAAGATTGTAAGAGCCTAAAGATGGGGAGGAACAATGATATGCAAGATACTCCTCACAAGTTAGGGCCGAAGTAATCATTATAGGACTTTGCATGATCTGCGCAATGACTGACATGTCAATGACCCCCCCAAAGTCTAGCAGGGATCACAAGCACTAGGATCCTTAGAGGCAAGGGATTAACAGTCATAATAGTGTTCCCATACTAAAGGGGAGCCCATGAAAAGGCTCTGGGCAATTGCACTGAGTCCTTACACCTCACCAGAGTGGAGGACACAGTGGGATGTTTGACATTCACATTAAAGGATGCTCCAGAGAATGGAAGCACTGGCAGAAAGGGAGGGAGGGGGTGAAAGGAAGGAGAAAAGGGGGAGAGGGTGTAAAGGGAACTGGAGGGGTAGAGGGAGGGAGGGGACCAGGGTACCTATTAAGCTTGCATGATTTGGGAAAAAAAATATATATATAGGCTCCAGTATTCTGACATTCAATTCTATAGGTGTGGGTAAATACAGATTTTCTATATGTAATGTGTAAAGAAATCCCTTTCTACCTACAGATATTCTGGAACTTTGGATATCTCAGGGAGACTTTCATGACTGAGATTTTTCGAGGAATGTGAACATTACAAACCCATATTCCTAGACCACTCAGGTAGGCAGGATTAGCCAAGGTTAGTTGACTTTCATCTATGGTGACTCAGTCCTCTCTAATAGGTGATTTTGAATATTGGTGTTCATGTAGTAGTAGATTTAAGGTTCCTTTTGATGAGGAATGTGGGGAAACATTGAAGCTTCGGTCAGGGTCTGGAGACAGATCTAATGATTGCTTGGCACAATGGTCACAGGTATATGGTCTTCTGTTATTTTTCAAGGAATACAGTTGAGATCAACGACTTCTTGTTGTGCTCCCAGAAAGGGGCCAAGTAAGACTTTGTTCTGTTTAAAAACCCAGCCAGGAGCTGACTATATTTAACATCTACCTGATCCATGACTGTTCTGACTTCCTTGAGATGTGGACCGACACCATGGAAATGACTGAGGAGTCATTAATTAAGGCTGGCCACTATCATGGCAATATCCATGAGGTGATTTCATGCCAGTCTTCTGGGTTTCCACTCAGTGAGGATATTTTTCTTTTGAAGTGATATATTTCACCTTAAATATGTAGTCCATAATGGAATCAAATGCAAGTAAAGTTCAACTTTTTATTTTAAAGTGAAGAAACAGAGGTATGGGAAGTCTGCGTGACTTTTCCTATCCATATAGATATTTAGTGGCAAGGGCAGGGAAAAATTGATTTCCCAAGAATAACAGGAAAATAAGCTGAACAGAATGAAAAAAAGATCAAATATATTCTATTCTTATAAGATAATTATGGTTTAGGAATATAGCTCATGCTATGATAGAGTGCTTGTCTGATGGGCCTAAAGTACTGGGTTCAGTAACCAGTATGATAGACAAAAACAAAACAAAGCCAGCACTAGTGCAGATAATCAGAACTTCAAGAGTGTTTAGCACTTTGTACAAATTTGGTAAGTGAGTGCTGTGGAAAAGAACTTCTTAAGCCCTCTCTGATATCTTTATCACCTGATTCTCTCCCTAATATGTCTCTTGATACCTGGTGTGGTTTTTACCATTTCCCTGAAAGAAAAAAAAAATCCCATGAGGCAAGTTAAGGGTCAGTACAGGGAACTGCTGCCAGATCATCTGGAAAAAGGACCTAAGTAATCACTTTATTTCATAAAGGAAGGGGGAGATTCCCCCCCAAAGCATGGTAAGGTGGGAAGGCTCTCTCCCCTTTAGTGGGTGGTCTGGCAACTTGTGATGGCTAAAAGCGACACCTTGCTATTTTTAATAGTTCTTCGGGCAATAATAATAATTTGTGGGGAATACATAGTTTCTAGTTTATTTTCCTAACTAACCAATAAAGAGTAGAAAGCTTGATAAATGTTTCTTTTCCCAATGATGCTTATCTGCCAGCCAGTACGTAAAAAGAATATATGGCTTCTTTTTATTTTCTATTTGCAGTATTGTAATGTTCATTCTGAGCAACCACTGGCTTCTGTACAGGAACATTTGGAGATATGGAGTTGGCTGTAGACCCAGCTAGGATTCTGGATCAGACATTTTCTACTGTTATCAGCATTGTTTCAGCATATCCGGTCAATCCTGCTAGAACAGAAGCTCTATGCTGCCATCTACTGGAAATTTCGGAAAGTTGCTTCTCCTATACTTATTAGAAAAGCTGTAAAATGGAATATAAAAGTCACAGAAAATAAACACAAATATTTCCAAAATTTAATAGACATTTATACAGTGAAGGAGGAAGCTAGAAAGATTGTTTCATTATACTTTTGTATAATGTCTATAAATAAAATTAACGAAGCAATTTTATATTTTCATTTTTTAACATTTATTACACATGTGCAATGAAATCAAATAGCTGCTGCAATATGGATTCAAGCAGAAGTTGGTTATGATCTCCTGAGATGTGCAATTATCTTCTTGACTACAACTGACTTAGAACTAGAAAAAGTATCGGGGAAGAAGCAGTTAGCAGAGATCACAATCAAAGAAATTCCTGTGATAAAATGGAACTCTAATCTCTAAGGATTGGCTCAAAAAACACTGTTCTTGCTCACAGTTATGATTTCATCTAAGCTCTCACTTTCTGAATCTATAAAATGCTACAAGATGCAGAGATTAAATATTTCTAGTGCATAATATCAAAAATATCAAATGTGTTAGGGGTCCATATAATTTGAGACTCTATGTTTTAGATGAATCTACAAGATGACTGACAAAATCTCATTGTTTAATGTTGCTTTTAATAATAGAATCAAATTGAGAAGAGTTAAAAATTATAATCACAAATGTAAAAATAATTTTAGGTGCAACTTTTGCTTGATTTTGGGCTAGGCAACAGGTTAAGTACATGAGCCTTTCCTTGTACTAAGCTCCCCAGCACTGAACCATCTGTTTATGATTCAATGCTTATTAAAATTTATCAACTCTACCCATTCTGAAGCTATGACATCTCTTTGCAGTGGCAAGCTATGTCAGCCAGCACTTCCTCTAGGAGACCACTCTAGGTGGCTAGACCTTTCCCGCAATAACCACATGTGATTAGAAGGCATTATCAGAAACACATACTTGTCAGCAGAGAAGCAATAGGACTTGGTGGAGAGTGCTGCCCACCTGTTGGAGAGGTACCACATGGAAAGGGTCCATGAGGTCTTTAGAAAGGAGGAGTCGGTCAAGAAGTACAGCTCCACCTGAAATTGTATGGTAGGATGAGTGTCTGTGGTGAGCCCGACCCTCATGTAAGTGGCCACTCTTGCTGTTCAGTGTATGGCTGAACCACAATGAACTGAGATAGCTGTTCAATTTGCTAGAATTTTGTTGAGGATCATTTATCTGTATTCATCAATGAGATTTGCCTGTAGTTTTCTTTTTTAAATATGTCTTTTTTTGGGTTTGAGGTTAGTGTAATATTAGCTTCATAGAAAGAGTTTGGAAGTGTTTCTTCCTTTGTTATTTTATGAATTAGTTTAAGGGGCAGTGGTATTAGTTGCTCTTTAAATGTCTGATAGAATTTTGAACTGAATCCATCCATCCAGGCTTTTCTTGGTGAGATTTGTAGTTACTTCTTTAACTTCATCACTTTGTATAGGACCATTTAAACAATCCATTTCATCCCAATCCAATTTTGGTAAGTTGTCTGTACTTAGAAATTCATCTATTTCTTTCTGACAAATCAGATTCTAACCAGAATCTGTAATTCCAACTCTTTTGAGTCTGATAAAATTACCACACTTCAGTGGTTGCTGCAACTGCTTATCTGGGTGTGAAAGGGGTCAATTGCTAGGTGCTGTTTTGTGGTAAGATTATTGTAGTGCCTAAGGAATGTGTAAGCCCAGCTCTGGTAAAGGGGTTGGGGGAACAGAGTTTTGGTCTAGTTATAGCTGAGAGGTTAAAGAGTGGATGTCAGTGTTTGTTAGATGATTTTTGGATTAAGTATCAGAAAAGCTTTAAGAAGATAAAATAGGATTGGTATAGCATCCAGGGATTGGAGCTGAGTGAATTATGGCAGCTTATAGATTGTTAGGGGCATGAGAAAGGTGGTTTATGGGGCTTTGTGTACACTATATGGAAACCATAAGGTGTGGCAGCTATCAATTGAGGTTAAAAGGAAAATAAAGTGGGATATTTATCTTTGGCTCAGTGTTTTAAATCATTCATAATAGAGTTATTTAACTTCCTTGGTGAAGGTTATTCCTAGTTTTTTTTTTAAGGATTTTTAAAAAAATTTATTCATTCATGTGTGTGCGTGCGTGCGTGTGTGTGTGTGTGTGTGTGTGTGTGTGTGTCCACCTGTGGAGGACCAAGGTGAATTTGGGAATCATTCTGGATTGCTTCTATTTCCTTTTTTCTTCGCTCTGAGATTTCCCAGGCTCTGCCTACCAGAGTTGGAAGTACAGGCCACCACCATTTCCACCTGGGGTTTTTAGATATTTTTTGAAGTTATTGTGGATGCAATTGATTTCCTAATTTCTTTCTTGGTATTTTCATCATAGATATGTAGAATAGTCCATTCATTATTGGTATTTAGAGATACTGCTCGTGTTGTATATTATAAAAACCAGTGTCACATAAATATAAACAAAAATATAAAAATGCTGCAGCTTTTCCACAAAAGTACTTTTCTGGTGGTGTCTTTAGAGTACAGAATCATATAGTCTTCAAACTGCAATAATTTCATTTTTTTTCTCTTTCCCATTTGTATCATTTTTATTTTATGAAAAGTACCAATGCAATTGCAGGGTTAGTCAAACATACAGATAAAGTACATACCACATTACAACAATGTGGAAAGGAAAAGACATTCTAACTCTTACCTGCTAATTAAATTAGACAGAAATGGCCATGGGTGGTATGGAAAGACAGGACTATTCCCACTTCTCTTACATTAATGGAATGTTAGCTGAGCGCATGCTCTCTGTAAACAAAAATACATTTGCAGCATTTCTTATAGCTAACTGTACTTCATGTAAGTGTTTGTCAAAGGCACCACAGCAGTGTGGGAAAATTCTAGACTGTACATAAGTCAGCTGCATAACTCTTGTCATCTTCCCTCTATTTACCCATAAAAATGATGGTAGGAGCCAGGAAAAGGTGGTATAGAAAATAAAATAGTAAGGGAAATACTTTCATTGCTGATGACCAGGTAAGCCTGGGTCAAGAATTTTTCAAAAGTTTGAAGTTGAAACATCTTTGAAAAATCACCACCATTTGTACCTGGTGTTATATAGCACATGCTACAGTATAGGAAAATATTTTATCATGGTATGTTATCTAATTGGAAAGAGTACTAGAACTTAGATAGACAGAGGCTTGTAAAGTTTAATAGCACATAAACAACACTACCATCTTCTTTTTCTACAGACTTGAGCAATATACTATATTGTATGTGGAGATATAGCAATATTGATTTCCTACTTCTGGTGGTGAGTCAATGAGATAGTATGAGAAAACAACTTTAAATGTAGTACTCATCCAGCTGACATTTGGTACTAATAATCTTTTTGTAATATGATTAGATATATATGGATGTCTTTTGTGTAAATTCTTGAAATGGCAAGTTTCCATTTTAAGTGAAAAAAGTGAGTAGTCCAATATTTAAACAAATCACTTGGTGATTTTATTTTTTTTAAAACTTTTTTTATTATTTATTCAATTGTGGGTATATGCATGTGTGCGTGTGTATGTGTGTATGTGTAGAACCACGGACGAATTCGGGAACCATCATGGACCGCCTCCACCTCCTCCTTGTTTACTCTGCCTCAGGATTCACAGGCTCCGCCCACCAGGACCAGAGGCGCAGACCGCCCGGCTTCCGCCTGGTGTCTATACGTGGGGTCTAGGATCCGAACTCAGGACCTTCTGCCTTCAAGGCAGAGGCTTAACCCCTGAGCCACCTCTCCAGCCCACTTGGTGATTTTAAAAGCATAAAATAATTGAATTTGATAATAGTTGCAAAAACAAGAATTAAATCACAAATTTATATGAGGTTTTTGAATGCAAGCCAGTAATTTTGTGAGCAACAATGAAACCAAACAAGATGATTTCTCTGTGTGCCAGATATTTTTTATTGCTTTTAATATTTCTGGTTTTATGAACATAATAAGTGATTGTCTCTATCTCCCCTTCTTCCGCCCTACTTCCGCCCTACTTCCTTCCCCACTCTCCCTTCCCTTTTCCAATCCTTCTGTTTCCCTCCCAACTTCTTGCGTGTTGGCTTGTGTGTGTCCCAGGGTTGTCTTCTCTAGTAGAGGCACAGGCTTCTATAGTAGAATAAATGGCCCTTCCTTGGATTGACCCACTGATAGGGGCAATCTCCTTCACTTATACCCTAAGGATCCCCCTACATGTAATTGTTTCTCCTGAGTCTATGGGAAATGTTAACATATGAGCCATTGTTCAGGTCTGATGAGGATAAGTCTCATTGCAGTAAGTTCTTAGATGAAACGACCCTATCTTGAGTGGAATGTCCTGGCTGGCATAGATCTCCCTATCTTTATATTCTTATAATCTTAGTGCACTCTCTTTTGCAAGATTCCCTGAACCTTAGGATGGGGACAGAATGGTTGGCCTGAAGCCAGCTCAGTGTTTTAGGGTCACTGTACTGTACTGTGGTTGTACTGACTGTACTCTGGTTGATTGCTGTTTTCTATTTCACTGCACTTCCACTGTAAGAGGCTATCTCTTGTTTGGGTGTGATTTGTTCTTATCTAAAGATAAAATGAGAAGTGATTAAATGAAGGTTTACTGTTGGGTGTCTGTGGTTAGTATTAGGTCTTCTCATCTAGTCTAATCCTAACTTTTCCCTTGTCCACAATTGTTTAGACTAGTTTACATTGCTGATTTATTTTTACTGGTTACATTTACTGGTTACATTGGGTGTGCGTTCCCTATCATTTGGAGGTGAGTAAGGGCAAGTAAGCAGGTGGTTTTTTACTTGAGGGCTAACCGCATTCTATATTGTGTCCGACCCCTTTTTGTATCTAAAAGTCTTTTTAAACAGTTCACCCACATTCTTTTGCTCTTTTGAGATCTTCTTTCAATCTCTTGACTTGTGTTCCTCTCTGTGGGCATTGTAAGAGTTTCTGTTGGATTACATAAAACTGAATGTTTAATGCTAGGATCCATTTTTTTTCTCCCACATTTTATTTTTTTCCCTAATCATACAAGGTCAATAGGTACTCCCGTCCTCTCCCTTACTTCTTGCCTCCCCCATTGTCCCCTTCCTTTCACCCCCTCCCTCCCTCCCTTCTCCTGGTGCCTCTCCCTTTCTCCCTCTCATCCACCAGAACAACCATTTGTGTGGACACTGAACGTCCCTGTGAGTCCTTGAACCTAATGAAGGTTCAGGACTCAGTGGCATAACTTGGGACCCCTTTTTGGGCTCTCTGTTAACATCGGAATTCTATTATGACTGCTTAATCCCTTGCCTCTAAGGATCTTACTTTTCTGAAGTTTTCTCCATGCTAGACTTTGGGGGTGGGGGTCATTGACATATCAGCTATTGTGTAGGTCAGGCAAGTCCAGTCTCGGCTGCTACAGCCCTGACTTGTGTGGATTATCTTGCATATCATTGGTCCTCCCTATCTTTAGGATCTTACAATCTTGCCACCCACTCTTTTGCAATGGTCCCTGAGCTTTAGGATGGGGAGAGATTTGGCTGGTCTGGTTCCAGGTGAGCAATATAGGGTCTTTGGTGTTCTGAGTTATGGATCATTGTTGTTTTTAGTTTTGCTATTCCTGCACTGCCCCTGCCTACATCCCAAGTGATATCAAAGGCCATCTCTTAACCAAAGATAGAAGACTGTTTAAATGAAGATCTTAATGTAAGACTCATAGGTAGATGGATGAATAGGAGTAGGTTACAGCAGTGTGTGTGTGTGGGGTGAGTCTCCCATTTGCTACTTGATTACCATCTATCTGCCAGGTGCTGTATCTTCCCTGATTGGTGAGATCAAATCCGTTCAGTCCCAAGTGATCTGGAAGGGAAGTAGAGTGAACTGCACCAGATGTCTCTCTACTTACATGCAATACATGACCATGGCCTATTTTCTATACTGAAGCATGTTCCCCTATTCCCTTTCTTTTGAAGTGCTCAATCCCCTTCTCTCCTGTTTATAATCCTTTGTGATAACAGTGTGTATTACAGAAATTTACCTTTGAATATGTCATCAAGTGGGCTTGGAACTTGGATCCATTTATTAGGGAGTACATATGGCTGTATAAGCCTACATTCCCACCAGCAATGTATGTGAGTTCCCTTCACTCAACATTTTCTCCAGCATTCGGTGTTGTTTATATTATGGACTTTCACCATCCTTGCCAAGGTTAGATGGTATCTGAGACTAGTTTTGATTTGTGTTTCCCTGATGGCTAGGAGTGTGGAGCAATTTTTTAAAGATATTTGTTAGACATTTAAATTTCTTCCCTGGAAAATTTTCTTTTGAGTTCTGAGGCCCATTTTTTAATTGGCCTATTTATCTCCTTGGTGTTTAAGTTTTTTGCTATCTAATTGGGCTATTTATCTCCTTTTTTTAAAGTTATTTGTGCACTCTGGAAAATAGAGCTCTATCAGACATTTAATTAGTGAAGATTTTCTCCCATTCTGTGGGTTCCTTTTTTGTTCAGTTTATAATCTCTTTAGCTGAACAGAAGCTCTTTAATATCATAAGATCCCATTTGTTGAGTGTTGTTTCTAGTGCCTGTGCTATTGGATTTCTGTTTAGGAGCTGTTGGCCTAGCCCAATCAGCTCAAGGGAGTTCCCCACCTTTCAACTAGGGTTTTTATAGTTTTATATATTAAGGTCCTTATGTAAGACTCAAAGGGCTGAAGCTCAGCCTTATGCCAGGGACTCACAGACATGAGTTCGAGTTCGATGCAAAAGCAAGAGGATTTTATTTCAGTGTGCTGGGGTCGCTCCTGAGCTCAAGAAGCATACACCTTTTATACTTTTTTGTAGGGAGGCTATAGTAATGTTACAAAATAATTGGCTAAAACACTTAACTTTAAATTGATTGGTTGCAAGCGGCAGTATCTGGCATAGCTGCAAGTACTACACCCCCCTGAGACCTTGAAAGGGGGAGCATTTCCCGGAGCCCTGAGGGTGGGGGTATTTTTCTGGTGTCTGGCCTCACCACACGTACTAGACATTTTTCCTGGAACCCTTGGGTTGGGGTGAGGTGATGGGGTTCTGAGAATTGCTCACCACAATCTTGCCTGTCTTGAAAATTTCTTTTTCTACACTTAATCCATTTGGAATTAATTTTTGTGCATTGTGACAAGTATGGGTCTACTTTTAATCTTCTGCATGTGGATATCCAGTTTTGTCAGCACCATTTGTTTAAGATGCTGTTGTTTTTCTATTGAGTTTTTTGGGCCCCTTTGTCAAAGATCAAATGTCTGGAATTGGGTGTGCTTATATTTGGGTCTTCAACCCTTATTCATTGATCTACATGTCTATTTTGGAGCCATTACCAGGCTGTTTTTATTACTATGGATTTTTAGTATAGATTAAGGTTTGGTATCTCCAGCCTGTACCCTATCAGATTACCACAGTCTAAAGCTTGACATCCAGAACACAGTGAATAGCAGAAAATACACTAATTCTTGTAAATTAAACACTATAAAAAAGGAAATTCAACATTTCATAGAAGTAAATGATAATATCAAAATCTCTGGGACACAATGAAACCTGTCCTAAGAAGTATGTTTGTAGTTCTCAATGCCTATATCAAAAAAATGGAAATGTCATAAGTAAATAACTTAGCAATGCAGCTTAAAGCTCTAGAGACTCAAGAGCAATCCAATCCTAAAAGCAGCAAAAGAGAGGAGATTAACAAAATCAGAGGAGAAGTATCTGAAATTGAGATAAGGAAAACTATACAAAGAATCAACCAGATGAAAAGTTGGTTCTTTGAAAAAAAATCAGTAAGATTGCTACATCCCTAGGTAAACTAACAAAAATCTAGAGACAGAAAATTCAAATTAATAAAATTAAAAATGAAAATGAAGTTATCACAACTGATACCCAAGAAATTCAGAGAATTATAAGATCATATTTCAAAAATATACTCCATGAAATTTGATAATCTGAAAGGAATGGATAAATTTCTGAGTAAGCACAAGTTACCTAAATTGAATCAGGAAGTTTTGAATTATTTCAATAGTCCTATAACAAATGAGGAAAATAATGACATATTCTTAAATCTTCCCACCAAAAAATGTCCTGGACCAGATGGATTCAGCAGAGAAATCTATCAGACATTTAGAGAACCTAACAGCACTATTCCTTAAACTATTCCATTAAATAGCGAAGGAAGGAACACTTCCAAATTCTTTCTAAGAAGAAAGAAAACTGTAAGCCAATTTCTTTGATTGTAACAGTCTCGGGAGCCCACGAAGAACCTTGGGGGCGAGGATAAGCTGGCGCGGGGTCAACAGCGAGTGGTAAAGCAGGCTCTCAGGCTTGCAGGTTCCTTTATTGTAAATATTGGGCTGCTTATATACCCCACCCAACCTCCCAGAAGTCTCGACATGAGCTTTTGCTGAGTCATCCTGACTGCATTGGTCCTCTCAGCCAGGTGGTTTGATGTCAGCACCAGGCGTGGGAGCAGATGTAGCTTGGGGAAGTTGCATTTGCACATGCAGCCCTTACAGATCATCCCTAAGTGGCATGCTCCCCAGGTGGAGGTATTGTAAGTAATGGTGATCAGAGACTTTAATACAGGCCTACCTGGTCCCTTCCACCTACATTTGGTAAACACAGATGCAAAGATTCTCAACAAAATCTTAGCAAATTTTATTCAATAACATACCAAAAAGATCATTCATTATAATGATGTAGGCTTTATCCCTGACACACAAATTTAACTCAACACAATTAAACAAATTAATATTAATTTGTTGCAAATTAATAAGTGTACTCCATCATATAAACCAACCTAAAGTTCAAATCCACATGATACTCTTGATAGATGCAAAAAAAGCTTTTGACATCCTTTTATGATCAAAACTCTGGAGACAGTTGGAATGGAAGGAACTTATATCAACATAATAATAAAGCTGTATACAACAAACCAACAGCAAGTATTATACTAAATGGGGAAATTTTTGAAGCATTTCTACTTCGATCAGGAACTAGACAAGGCTTTCTATTCTCACCACTTCTATTCAATATTGTATTTGAAGTCTTAGCTGGAGCCATAAGTCAAGAAAGGGAGAGAAAAGGGATTCAAATTTGAAAAGAAGTCAAGATCTCTATTTGCAGATGACATGATCATATACCTAAAACCTCCGACAGGAAACTCTTGGAACTAATACAGAAGTTCAGCAGAGTGGTAGGTTACAAAATAAATGTGCAGAAATCAGTGGCTTCCTATACAACAAGGATGAAAAAAGTGAAAAAGTCCTAGGAGAAACAATCCCATTTACTATAGCCCCTAAAAAAATGAAATACTTTGGTGTAAATCTATCTGAAGAAGTGAGAGACCTTATAATGAATACTTTAAAACCCTAAAGAAAGAAATACAGAAGACACCAGAAGGTGGAAAGACCTCCTATGCTTCTGGATTGGCATAATCAACATCATAAAAATGGCCATCCTACAAAAAAAATATACAGATTCAACACTATACCAATCAAAATCCCCAAGCAATTCTTTAAAGAAATTGACCAAACAATCTCAAAATTCATATGGAAGCACAAAAGGCCCAGAATAGCAAAAACAATCCTGAGTGACAAAAACACTGCTAGGATCCACTTATAAGTGAGAACATACAGCCATCTGTAGTTTTGTGTTGGGGATATTTCACTCAGTATGATTTCTTCTAGTCACATCCATTGACTGGTAAATTTTATTAGTTCATCTTTCCTGACAGCTGAATAATATTATTTAATATATGGACCATATTTTCATTAACCACTCATGAACTCTTGGAATCTAGATTTGTTTTATTTCTTTGCTGTTTTGAAAAGAGCTGTTATCAATATGGTTGTACACTTGACTGTTGTAGGATACAGTATTCTTAGGTAATATTTCCAGAAATGGTATAGTTGGACCACATGGAATTTCAATTTTTAACTTTTTAGAAACCTAAATTTATTTCTGAAGGGATTATATGACTTCACAATCCCACCAGCAATGTGAGAGGGTTTCTTTCTTCCTGAATCCATGACAGCATCTGTTGTTGTTATATTTAGGACCTTAGACATTCTGACTGTTGTGATATGATATCTCAAGGCAGTTTTGCTTTGAACTTTCTTAATTACTAGGGAGGTAAAAAAATTTTAAGATGATTGACATTTGAATTTTTTCTGTGAGAAGTTTCTTTTCAGTTTATAGCTCACTTTTTATTGGAGTTGTTTACTTCCTTGGGATTTAATTTTTCAAGTTCTTTTAAAGTACTCTGGATATTAGACCTCTATCAGATATGAAGGTGCTCTCCCATTCTGTAGGTTGAATTTCTGCTTGATTGCCAGTCTCTTTTGCTAGAAATAGCTTTTTAATTTAATATAGTCCCACGTGTTTAGTGTTGGATATTCTTGGTGCCTCTGGGCATCTTAGTGAGGAAATACTGATTGTGGCCAATCAATTTGAGGGTATTTTCTTTTTTTTTTTTTTTTTTACTTTTAGTAGTTTTGTAGTCTCTGATATAACAGTGAAAAGCTTGAACCATTTAGAATTGATTTTTTGGGGGGGCAGGGAAACAAATAAGGGTTCAGTTTCATTCTTCTGCATGTACATATCCAATTTTGCCAGCATCATTTGTTGAAGACACTGTTGTTATCCAATGCATTTTCTTGCACCTATCTCAGAGATCAGTTGATTATAGTTGAGTATGTTTATATTTGGATTTTCAACTTTAAATCATTGATCTACATTTCCTTTTTGGAGCCAGTACCATGCTGTTTTTATTAGTATGACTTTATAGTATAGTTTAAGGTCTGGTATGATGATACCTCTGAGGGGTGTTTATTACACAGGATTGTTTCTGCTATCCTGGGCCTTTTATGTTTCCATATGAAATTTCAGATTGTTTCACCTTTTTGCTGTGAAGAATTGGGTTGAGTTTTGATTGGTATTGCATTGTATCTGTATATTGCTTTTGGTAGGATGATCAATTTAACAATGTTGATTCCACCTATCCGGGAGTATGGGAGGTCTTTCCATATTTTGGTCTCTTCTGTAATCTCTCTTTTTTTTAGAGTTTTAAAGTTTTCATTGTATAGATCTTTCATTTCCTTTGTTAGGTTTATTCCAAGGTACTTTTTTTTTTTTTTTTTAGGAGCAATGGTAAATGGTAATGGTATTGTTTCTCTCTGGTCTTTCTTGCTTTGTTTAACCTTGGTGTATAGAAAACCCACTGATCTTTGAACACTAAATTTGTAGTCTACCACCACTCTACTGAACTTATTTTTTATTATTCCTGGGAGAATATTTAAGGTCTTTGAAGCTTAAGATCATGACATCCGTAAATAGATACAGTTTTATTTCTTCTTTTCCAAGCTGTAGTCTTTCAGTCTCACTCTTTTTTCTTATGGCTCCTGCTAGAATTGCAAGTAGAATGCTGAATAGAATTGGTGAGAGCAGACGGCCTTGTCTAGCTCTCAATCTGAGTGGAATGCTTCAAGTTTTTTTTTTCTTTTTTAGGATGATTTTTGCCATTGGTTTGTTGTATATGGCCTTTCTTATGTTGGTGAATGTTCCTTCCAACTCTACTTTTTCCAGCGTCTTTATCATAAAAATGATGGATTTTGTCAAAAGATTTTCAGCATCACTTGAGAGAATCATGTGATTTGTCTTTGCTTTTGTTTATATGGTAAATTATATTTATCATAATATAGACATAACCTTATGTCTCTGAAATAAATTCAACTTCATCATAGTGGATGATTTTCTTGATGTTTTTGAATCTGGTTTACTAAAATATTGTTAAGGATGATCTTTGGCTCTGTGTTCATCAATGAAATTGACCTTCAGTTTTCTTTTTTATTGTGTATTGTTTTGGGTATCAGTGTAATGTTGGTTTCATGGAAAGTGTCTGGAAGTTCACCTTTCTTTTCTATTTTGTGAAATAATTAAAGGAGTATTTTTGTTAATTGTGCTTTAAATGTCTGATAGAATTCTGAGCTGAATCTGTCTACTCCCAGGCTTTTTATGGTAGGGAGATTCATTATTATTGCTTTCAACTTCTTCCCTTGTTATCGGACTATTGAAATAATTCAGTTCATCCTAGTTTAACCTTAGTGTTTTGTATGTGTTTAGAAAATTGTTCATTTCTTCATGACTGGCAAATTTTGTGGTGTATAAAATTTTAAAATATGGTCTTAGGATTCTCTAAATTTCTTTGATATCTGTTGTGAAAGCTCCATTTTCATCTCTAATTTTATTAATTTGAGTTTTCTCTCTTGTTTTTTGTTAATTTGGCTAAGGGTTTGTCAATCTTAAGTTTTTTTAAGAATCAGTTTCTAATTGTTTTTTATATCACTTTCTTTGTGTCAATTTCAGTTATTTTTGCTTTTGATCTGCTAATCTCTCCATGTATACTTCTTTTTGGGTTGATTTGTTTTAATTTCTCTCAAACTTTAAGCTGCACTGTTTGCTTTGTTTGCTTGTCATATTTCCATTTCTTTGATGTAGGCATTGAATGCTATGACTTTTCCTCTTAGGTACGCCTGCATCTTACCCCAAAGTTTTTAATATAATGTGTTTTCATTATCATTGAGTGTAGGAATTTTTGAATATTCATTTTTACCTGTCTTGTCCTCACTGAGTAGCATATTACTAAGCTTTCAAGTGTTTATGAACTTACTGTTATTTGCCTTATTATAGATGTCCAAGTTTATTCCCTGGTGGTCAGATAGAATACAGGTGGTGATTTCAACTTTTTTGTATTTGCAAAGACTTGCTTTGTGGCCTAGTATATAGTCTATTTTGGAGAAAGTTCCCTGGGCTGTTGAAAGGAATGTATGTTTCTTGGTGTTAGGATAGAATGTTTGGAAGATGTATGTCAGCTTCATTTGATGTATGCTTTTATGTTGTTTCAATGTGTCTCTACAATTTTTGGCCTATTGACCTGTATATCAGTGAGAGTGAGAAGTTAAAATCCCCTACTATTATTCTCTTTGAGTTGGCATGTTGCTTTATGTATTGTAGTGCTTGCTTAACAAATGTGGGTGAGCCTATGTTTGGAGCATATATGGAGAGAGAATTGTGAATTTTTCTGTGTTGTTGTTATGTTGTTACTTTGACAAGTCTGCAGTATTTTTCTGTGTCTCTTTTAATTTATTTTGGAGTTTATTTTGTTGGATATTAGTATGGCTACTCCTGCTTGTTTCCTAGTTGCATTTGTTTGGAGTATCTTTGCCATCTTTGACTTTGAGGATTGTGCCTATTTTTCACAGTGAGGTGTGTTTCTTGAAGGCAGCATATTGATAAATTGTGTATTTTCTTTCAAGCTGCTAGCATGTTTCTCTTGATTAGATAGTTGACGTTTAGTGTTATAATTAAGTTTTCATTAAGTCCTGATATTATATTAGTTTATTGACTTTGTGTTTTTGGTAGTTCTTTGACTGGGTTGGGTTGGCATCTTGAGTGTGTTTGACCAGTTTCTTCTATTTTGAAAATTTTTTCTAGTATCTTCTGCAGGCCTAGTTAGTAGATAAGAACTTTAGTTCATTTTTGCCAGAAAATATTTTTCTTTCTCTTTCAAGCATAATTGATAGTTTGGCTGGATATATCATCTTATGTTGACATTAGTGATCTTTCATGATTTGAACAATACCTTTTCAAACTTCCAGCTTGTATTGTTTCATTTGAAAAGTCAGGTGTTATTCTTTTTATTTTTTGATGGTTAAAAAAATTGGGGTTTTATTGTTTTTGCTAAACAATACAATTTTTTTTCCATTTTGAAGGCAGGGCTTGAATTATTTAATTTTGATCCATTTATTTAATTTTTAAAAAGGTAGGGAAAAGAGACCATGGCCAAAAAAAAAAAAAAGTTAGCCTTTCCACCCCAAGCTCTAGCCAGTCACATGAGCATCACCCACGACCCACTCAGTGCCTGATGTCCAGGTTTTGGCACATGGGCAACAAGTTCCATTTTCAGTTCTTGGCAGATTAGTCAAACCAGACAAACTGGTGGGCTAAAGTCCAGAAATTCGTTCCAGGTTTTCTTCCCGTTGGCTGAGCACATACAAACCATCATTAACTTGTAAAATTTCAGGGGGTAGGAGGGTGCAGAAGATCAGGAGGATGGCAGAAGAGACAAACTAGAGGTCATTCAAGCTTTTTCCTGGGCCAGAGTAGCTCTGGATTGACTTAAAGAAAGGTCTCTTAGAAGTGAAATCAGCCCCAGAGGAGGGAGAAGCTGAAATGTGCCACACTAGTAAGGTCGTCCTGCGGAGGCACAGGGGAGCAGGGAGGCTGACTCATGAGTGGAAAATGCTGAGAATTCTAGTACCATGAAGACAAAGGCAGAGGGAGTCCTGAGGTTGGGGCCAAATGTGAGGGTACATACAGTTAGAGCCTAGAGAGCCATAGGAACCCTCAGAGCCAATCCCATCTGCACACACTGGCTCTGCAGAGTGTTGCAGGAAGGAGATCAAATTACTCATCTGGCTCTGGGTGGTAGAAACGGCAACACATTTTTGTTTTCAGAGGGATGAGGTGGGAAGAGTGGCCATGATCTAGTTAAAAGAGACCTGCAGGAACATTTTAATATATATTTCCATATATATTAAAGTTAAGAAAAATAAAACTAATTCAAGCCATGCCCTGTGCAAAAAAAGAAAAAAAGGAAAAGGAGAAATTGAAAGTGTCTGCTGTTCTGGTCTCAACTTAAGACTCTCAGTCAGTTTGTTACTTTTATTTTGGAAGGAAAGGTATAAAAGTTCCAATTATTTAGATAGAAGGTAAGTGAATTCACTTATAAAAACAGAATGGCAAGAACAGACTAGGAAAGGAAAGTCCAAGGTAAAAGGGCAGGTCGGGGAAGGAATTTTCAAAGATAAAATTAACAAGATGTTTGTGAGGGGGCTGTGAAAAGGACATAGTTGGGCCGAAGTCTGTTAGTCAAGTAATGATGAAACATTTTAAATTATTCTCTTGTTCTTTTGTTGGGTGTCTGTTTGCTCAAGTCTAGGTTTGGAAATGCTGACTCTTTAACAAGAACCAGCAGGAAATAAAGGATCCCTTCCCTCCCCAGTCCTGCCTCCGCTGAAACCACCACCCCCATCTCTGTGGCTGGATGCTGGAGGTGTCCCCCATGTGTTGTGAACTCCGGATGACAAGGCAGCCTCCTTTTGTGGTTGTTGGACTTGTGAACATTGCAATATTGTTTGGCTTTCCACATCTCTAAAATGTTTTTCAGTAAGGATTATAGGATTATATATTTTGTGCACATGGCTCAGTGCACTCCCTTCTTTGTCTTTAAAGTTTTCCACTTGCTATGGAGGTGTAATAACAACTTCCTCCATGACTACGATGTTGATGTTTTCTTCTTGCCATTTACAGTCTTTAACGGTCTTATGAATGGTCTGGAAGAGTTGCTGGCCCTTCCAGGGAGACACCTGCACTGAGTGCATAGGCCTGGCTCAGCTTTGCCTTCTCCTCCGTTCGTGCTTTGCTGGCCAGCTTCCTAACATTGAGCGAGGCTAAGGGAGGAGGTGTTTCTGTTCAGTCATTAATTATTTCCACTTCTGAATCTTACTGTAAGTTTACGAGCATGATGTCTAAATGGTTGGGCTTTCCACTGGAAGAAGGACATTTTCAAGCCAGCATTTTGGACTAGTAGTCAAAGGCTACCACCTAACCCTGCAGCCACTGCTCCTGGCACATCTGGTGTATGACACCTGGCTCCCAAAGCTCCCAAAGCTCCCAAAGCTGAAGTACCTCGAGGAGCCGCCATCTTGGAAGAGCAAAAGCCACCATCTTGGAAGAGCAAAAGCCGCTATTTTGGGAGAGCAAAAGCCGCCATTTTGGGAGAGCAGGAGCCGCCATCTTGAGAGAGCAGGAGCTGCCATCTTGGGAGAGTAACTGTGGCCAGTGGCCGCGTTGGCACTTTAAATATGACTTCTTTTTTTTTTTTTTTCTTTCTTCTTGCATCTCTTAGAAAGTTCTGTTTGCCCTGTATCTGAGATGCTGCTACAATTACTTGCCTTGTTGTGCTCCTGTTTTGATCATGTCTACATGTGCATCTTGTACTTGGATGGGCGTGTACTTTGGGGTGGGAAAGTCTCATTTATGATTGATAGAAAGATCCAAGTTGGAGTTTTCTTGGCATTCCATGAATTCCTATGTTTGATTTCTTCATGGTATCCCACAGTTCTGAATATTCCTTTCATTTTTTAAGTATTTTCAGCTTCTTTGATTGAATTATCCTGTTCTTAGTTTATCTTCCAGTTCTGATTTTTATCTTCTGCTTGATCCATTCTATGTGTGAAACTTTCTTCTGGGTTTACAATTTCAGTTATTCTACAATTGAATTACAGCTGAATTTCCTTTTGGAGTTTTTTCTCCTGTTCTGACGTGTTTTTGTTTCCTCTATTTCCTTTTTCATCTCAGATAATTTTTGTTGTTTTCCTGTTCATATACGGTCATATGCTTCCTTGTTTCCTGACAGAGTTTTTCATGTTCTTTTTGCAATTCTTCTCCAAGCTCATCGATCATGTCAATTACATTTCTTTGGAAGTCATTATCCTGAGTGTTGCTTTCCTGAGTGGTATCCATGATGTTATTCTGATTGGAATCTATCACAGGCAGGTTGATGCTTTTTGCTGGGGGCTTATGATGCTTAGTATATTTTGTGGGTTTATGATGTGATTTGGGCATCTTGTGTTAAGTCTGTGACTGTTTTCTTAGGTAATTGTTTTTAGCTCTCCTGAGTCAGATGAGGCTTTCTGACTTTAGTTATGGCTGGGAAAGCTCTCCTGGCTGTCTCCTGGTGCAGAGGGTCATTCCTTAGGGAATGGGGCATGTGGTATTCCATCCCCTTGGTCTGCCTGGTAACTCTTACCTGGCAGAAGGGTCATTCCTTGGGGCCCAGTTCATGTGGACATTACCTGCCACTTACGTGGCACTTACTTGACACTTAATTGGCACTTACCTGGCACTTGGATGCTCCCAGTGGCATTGCCAGAATTTTAATTGAGACTTAAAATGTGTTATTTTCTATAATCCTTACTAAAACTGTATAACATTAGCATTATTATATTCACTTTAAAGGTGAGAGAAACTAAGAACATATTACCTTAATTTTTTGCTTAATACTAAACAGTAATTAAAGATTCAATGTGAATTTATTGCCATTGTTTAACAACAAAGTGTGTTTGTTTGTCTTTATTTTACCCTGCTTCCTTGAACTTCAGGTAAAGAAAGAAGGTAATCTAGCTTCATGATTTCCATTCAGCATATTTCAATAAATATACCAAATCAACATTTTTATATTATTTAACATTTTTTATTATTATTTCCACTCATACAAACTTAATAGGTACACTGGTTCCCTCCCTCCCACCTCCTCCTCCCAACCCCCCTGCTCCCCCTCCCCTGACCCCTCCCTCCCTATCCCCCAGTGCCTCCCCCCCCAAACCCCGGATAATCCTTTAATGTGCATGCCAGACTCTCCTCTGGGCCCTCCTCTCCGATGACATACAAGGACCCAGTGGCATTTCCCTGAACCCTATCCTGTGTTCCACTTAAGCATAGGAACACTACTATGGCTGTCAATCCCTTGCCTCCAAGGATCTTGATACTTTTAGCAAATGCTAGACTTTGTGGGGTCAATAGTATGTTGGACATTGCGCAGGGCATGCAAAGTCCAATTATGATTGCTTCGGCCCTAACTTGTGTGGAGTATCTTGCATATCATTGCTCCTCCCATCCTTGTGCTCTGACAATCTTACCGCCCCCTCTTCCGCAAATGTCCCTGAGCTCCAGGATGGGGAGAGATTAGGCTGGCTTAGTTCTAGGTGTTTGACATAGAGTCTCTGAAGTTCTGGATTATGGTTTGTTGATTTTCTTTTGCAGTTTTGCTGCTCCTGCAATGCCCTTCACTACATCCTGATGAGTATTGTATGTCATCCCCTGGCCAGTGATAAAAAGCTGTTAAACTAGAGTCTTGTTATACGACGATATTCAAAGGTGGATGAAATAAAAGTAGGAAACCACAGTGAGGGAGGGACCAATCACCCATTTGCAAAATGGTTATTTTTTATCTGCCAGACTATATGCCCTCCTCTTCTGGTGAGATCATACCCTTTCAGTGTAAATGATCAGGAACGAAAGTCTGAGAACATAACCAGATGTCTCATTACTTACTTGCAGTCCTTGATGGAGGCCTATTTTCTCTGCTATGACATGGTCCCCTGTCTCCCAGTTTCTGGTGTGACCTTCCTACCACATCCCTCCTGTTCATAATCCTTGCAATTACTATAGGTATTACAGAGATTTATCTGTGAGTGTCTCTAGGTGGGCTGGGTGGGTTTGGTATTAGGAGCCACCTATTAGGGAGTACATATGGCGCTGAATTTTCTGGGTCTGGGATACTTCACTTAATATAATTGTTTCTAATAACATCCATTTCCCAGCAAATTCCAGTAATTCATCATTTTTGATGGCTGAGTCGTACTGTATGTCACCCCCTGGTCAGAGACAAAAAGCTGTTAAACTGGAGTCTTTTATAATAGCACATTCAAGGGTAGATGTAATAAAAGTAGGAAACCTCAGTGAGGTAGGGGTCAATCACCCATTTGCAAAATGATTACTTTTTATCTGCCAGACTATATGCCCTCCTCTTCTGGTGAGATCATACCCCCTCAGTTGTACATGATCAGGAACGAACGTCTGTGAACTTAACCAGGTGTCACATTACTTACTTGCATTCCTTGATGGAGGCCTATTTTCTCTGTAACATGGTCCCCTCTCTCCTTGTGTCTGGTGTGGCCCTCCAACCCCATCCCTCCTGTTCATAATCTTTGCAATTACTGTATACATAGGTTTACCTTTGAGTGTCTCAATGTGGGCTGGGTGAGTTTGGTACTAGGAGCCACCTATTAGCGAGTACATACGGCACTTAATTTTCTGGGTTTGGGATACTTCACTTAATATAATTGTTTCTAATGACATCCATTTCCCGGCAAATTCCAGTAATTCATCATTTTTAATGGCTGAGTAGTACTCCATTGTATAGATGTACCACAGTTTCCTTATCCACTCATCAATTGTTGGACATTTGGGTTGATTCCATGACTTTGCTATTGTAAACAGTGCTGCTACGAACATGGTCGTGCTTGTGCTATCGAGGTGAACCTCTGTTGCATGGGGGGTTATTCCCAAAAGTGGGATAGCACGGTCACATGGCATTTCAATCTTTAATTTCTTTAAGAATCTGCAGACAGCTCGCCAGAGTGGCTTTATGAACCTGCATTCCCACCAGCAATGTAGGAGAGTTCCCCTCTCTCCATATCCTCTCCAGCATTTGTTGTTGTTTGTATTGTGGATTTTTGCCATCCTGAATGGGGTGAGATAATATCTCAGGGAAGTTTTGATTTGCATTTCCCTGATGGCTAAGGAAGTGGAGCATTTTTTAAGATATTTGTTAGACATTTTAATTTCATCCCTGGTAAAGTTTCTTTTAAGTTCCAGGGACCATTTTTTAATTGGCCCCTTTGTTTCCTTGGTGTTTAGTTTTCTAAGTTCTTTGTGCGCTCTGGATAATAGAGCTCTGTCAGATATGTGGTTGTGAAGATTTTCTCCCATTTTGTGGGTTGCCTTTGAGCTCGTGTGACAATCTCTTTATCTGAACAGAAGCTCTGTAATTTCACAAGATCCCAACTGTTCAGAGTTGGTAGCAGTGACTGTGCCATTGGATGTCTGTTTAGGAAATGTTGACCTAGCCCAATCAGCTCGAGGGAGCTATGTTTTTTAAACTATGTTTTTAAACTATGTTTTTTATAGTGTCTGGCCTTACATCAAGGTCCTGGATCCATTTCGAATTAATTCTTGTACATGGTGACAAGTACGGGTCCAGTTTTAATCTGCATGTGGAGATCCAGTTTTGCCAGCACCATTTGTTGAAGATATTGTTCTTTTTCCATTGAATTTTCTCTATCATTTTCCTAATCTCGATTTCAGATATTTCTCCCCTTATTTTGCTAATCTCCTCTCTTCTACTACTTTTGGGATCAGATTGCTCTAGTTTCTCTAAAGCTTTAAGCTGCATTGTTAATTTATTTGTTTCTGATATTTTTATTTTTTTGATGTAGGCATTAAGAGCTATGAACTTACTTCTTCGAACAGCTTTCATTGTGTCCCAGAGATTTTGGTAAGTTGTATTTTCATTATCGTTTGCTTTCAGGAAATCTTGAAATTCCTTTTTAATTTTTCCTGAATTCAATTCTCATTTAGCATCATATTGTTAAGTTTACAGGAATTAGTGTACTTTCTCTTTTTGTGTGGATGTCTAGCTTTAGGTCATGGTGGTCGGTTAGGGCACAGGTTAGAATTTCAACTTTTTTTGTATATGTGTAGATTCATTTTGTTGCCCAATATGTGATCTATTTTGGAGAACGTTTCGTGTGCTGCTGAGAAAAATGTGTATTCTTTGGTGCATGGATGAAAAGTTTGATAGAGATCTGTAAGGTCCATTTCTTTAAGGGTTTTAAGGGTTCGATCAAGTTCCAGTGTCTCTGTTAAGCTTTTGACCTGTTGATCTATCCATCATGTTGAGAGGGCGGTGTTGAAGTCCCCAAGAATTATTGTTTGGGGGTTGATTTCTTGCTTTAGATGCTGTAGGGTTTTCTTAATGAATGTGGAGGAGCCTGTATTAGGTGCATATGTGCTCAGCCTTGTAAAGTCTTCCTGGTGAATTGTACCTGTGACTAAAATGTAGTATCCATCTGTGTCTCTTATGATTTTCTTTGGTTTGAAGTCCACTTTGTCTGATATCATAATTGCGACCCCTGCCTCTTTCTGGTTCCATTAGCTTGCAAGATTTTGGACCAGCCTTTCATTTTTAGGATGTGCCTATCTTTTGTGGTGAGATGAGTTTCCTGAAGGAAGCAGATTGTTGGATTGTGGTTTTTAATCCAAGTTTGTAATCTGTATCTCTTGATCGGTGATTTAATACCATTGACATTTAATGTTATAGTGGATAAATTATTTTTAATTCTGGACATTTTTTATGTTTAGTGGATTTTGTAAGTGTATTGTTTGATATTTATGTTTTGGTGGTATTATACTTTCCTTTTGTCCTCTTGGATATGCTTGTTCTTTTCTTCAAGCTTGAGTATCATTTCTAGCATTTTTTGAAAACCTGGTTTGGTAGACATGTAAGTCTTCAAGTTGTCTTTGTGCTGGAAAACTTTTCTATCTCCTCAAACATGACAGATAGTTTTGCTGGGTATATCAGTCTGGGTTGGCATTTTTTGCTCATTTATGATGATTTAAAATATTTCAAGTGTGGCTATTTTGGGATTCTTGTTCTGGTATTCCATGAATGTGCATGTTAGGCTTATTCAGGGTGTCCCATATCTCTTGAGTGTTCCTCTCAAGTATCTTTTTGGCTTTAACAATCTCTTCCATTGAGCTGGTTAATTCTGCCACTTTGTCTTCAAGATCTGAACTTCTATTTTCTGCTTCATTTTTTCTGCTGATAAGACTTTCTGTTGAGTTCTGGGTTGAAGATAACTTGTCTTTTAGTTCAATTTTAAACTCTGCCTGAGACTGTTTTACCTGCTCTATGCCTATTTTTGATTCTTGAACTGTTTTTCTCAACTCCTCCCAGTGTCTGTTGTGTTCCTGTTCAAAGTGGTTGATGTGGTTGTTTAACTCTTCTTGGATTTCCTCTTTCATAGTATTAATCATGGTAATGATCATACTCTGAAAGTCTTTATGTTGGGTCTGGCTTTCTTGGCTATTTTCTGTGAATTTTTTCTGGTCGGAATCCATCATTATGGGGTTAATTCTTTTGGTAGGAGATTGGTCTTCTTGGGTTTTGTTTCTCATGGATCTGCACTTTGACTTGGACATTGTTGTTTTGTTTCTTAGGACCTTTGAGTTTCTGTGTGTTTTTCACTGAACTGATTTCGTTGGTATTGTTATACTTGCCAGTTATTACTAGTGCTTGCCTTGGATTGGGTATGTTTGTCTATTGTTATTGTAATTTCCTAGATGAGGCTATTAGGCTGTTAGTACATCAGTTAAGTCAGGTTAAGTAGACAAGGGGTGATTATTAGTATGGTAGTCCACTTTTACGATTTAATATCTTGGTGATAAGTGAGGGTGAGTGGTGTACTTCTCTGGAGTTATATGTGTTTTTGGCGTGGCTGTATGGAGAAGTTGATCTATAGCAATTGATACTAGAAAGGATCAGTAAGGTTTACTTATCTTTGGGCTGGATGTGAAGAATCTCTCCCACGTGATAGGATGATTGTAGTGGATTCCAGATGTATGACCTTTGTCCTTTAGAGTTTTGCTTGAGTTTCCTTTGGACTCTATTGAATTCTGAGTAGCAGTGTGTCTTCCCTGGACCACGTGTATAGGTCCCCAGTGGGCTGGAGAAGCAGAGGGTCTGATTTTGATGGCAGAATTCTTCACCTGGGACCTGGGACTTAGTTTAGGGCCCACCTAAGCTCCAGGGCTGGAGGAATGTGAGGAAGTCCTGTCTGGCGGAGGCACAGGGCAGCAGGAAGAAAAGGGCTGTGGTCCCTGACCGGGCCCAGGCAAAGCCAGGAGGCCGCCTGGGTGCCGCTGGGATATGGAGGCACCTGGTGGGGGGCTTGGCGGACTCACATGGGACCTGGGACCTGGTGGGCCCCCATTTTTATTTCTTAGAATTCTAGGGATCAATAATTCTGAGCTCATTATTTTACCTTGTTTATTTCCTAGTAAGAATGAAAGTGCTTGGATTAGGGATTCTAGTAAGATGAACTCTGTCTGTCCTCTTTGTTTTTGTGTCTTGTAACTGACAAGCTACTTCTTGGACACTGTGACATTTATCTGTTTTGGTAGACAGTGTTCTGATAGCAAGCAAAAACATGGAGAAAGTCACTAGTCAATCCTAAACTCTGTACCCAAGCTTTTCAACTTGAAATTCAAAAGTGAATCTGTATGGTTATATCATCCCAGTTCTTCTAACTATGAATATCATTATGCAAATGGAACTCTCACTCTCAATCTTTCCTCCCTCAACTTTACACCTCTCTTCTCTTTCCCTGTTTTTCTCCTCAAATTAGGCATATTAAAATACTTTGCTTTAATCATGATGAATGGGCCATCTGCTTCTGTATTTCATCAAAAATCAGAATTGATTAATACTACCATTGAAGAACACTCACTTTGCTTATATTAAAAGTAAATTAATCTGACATTTATACCAGTGTGGCCTAAATTCTCTTAAATCTTGACTTACATGTGAAACGTGTGTGATGCATAATCTTAGAAAGCTCTTAAGAAGGTTTTCACACTTCAACAACTCTCTTTGATCTTCCCAAGACTTCAAAGCTGCAAGTGAGGAATGTAAGAATGTTTTTGAAGTCTTGAAAATGTTCACAGGTAATTCAAATTTAGTCACAAGATTTTTAAGTATGATTAGAAGGATATGTATATCGAATGAATGACATTTAGCCATTAATTCAAAACAGCGAATATAAGTTACTCTTGTAGCTCTTCAGTTCTTATACATGTTTAAACAAACTTTTTCTTTGTGCTGTCAATTTTGGAAAGGATAATAAATGTAAATTTATGTTTATACTATTCAGTAATATTTGAAAATTGATTTCTCCTCCATGAAGTCATTTTAATATATAATTTCTTAGATTGGTTATAACTGTACTTGGTTTATTAATCTCTTTACTTAAAGGATAAAACTTATCCCATATAAATTTTGACAGAAAAACCTTCAGAAAATGTTGAATATTTTGGGAGGATATAAGAGGTAGCAAATGGAAAATTGGAGAAGATTGGCAAAAAAGAAAAGATTTGTTAACCTTCTAAATACTTATAAGATTACCAAAAGAAAAAAGATTTATCCACCTTTCTTCTAAATACTTATAAGAGGTTGAGAGAAATCATACAGTGTACAAAATTTAAAAAAACTCACACATAAATGTGTACAATAAACTGAAATATTTTATATTTTCATTGATTCTGGTTTTTAAAAGATAAATAAAAATCAAAAAGATTAAAGAAGAGTGACAAAATAAAACAAGAGAGAAGGAAGAGAAGAAGGAAGAGGAGGAGGTGGAAAGAAATGAAGTCACAGGAAAAAAGACTAAGAAGAACAGCATAACTCACATAATCATTGAAGATAAAGCTACAAATGGAATGTGGTCTAGTGTTAATTGTGCTCCAAAGAAAATATTTACAAATAAATTTTCTGCTTAAATGTTAACCAAAGACTTGGGGAGTAATCAGTATTTGGTTTTTAAACTTTTTTTCTCTATTTTCACATACATACATACATACATACACAATGTTGATAAGAATCAATGATTTCACTTTATTATCTTAAAACATGGTCTCCAATCAAGCTCAAATCTTGTAGGCAAGAGAAGTCTGGGTAGCTTGTTTGCTCTGGGGATTCTCAGTCTCTACCTTTCAAGACTGGAATTACAAGTGAGCTTCCATACCCACCCAGCATTTTAGATTTCATCTGGGGACCTGACCTCCTTTAGCTTGTATAGCAAGTGCTACAACTGCTGAGCCATTTCCCCAACCCAGTATCAGTTTTTTTTTTTTGGATAGTATTTTTCTCTACCATCTCTCTCTCTAAGGAAATAATATAAACTAAAGGTTAAGTCATTAATTTCAAACATATTTGGACATTACAAGGATTAAGAGAACTTTGAAATGCTGAATATTTTTGAGAAATGTAGTTAATAAATATAGCAGATACTTAAAAACTAAACACTTGAGTATCTTGATGTTGTTGTACTATTTAAGTTAATTTTCTGTAGCAATTTATATGATGCCAGAAACTGAATTCTGAATGTAATTCTGATAATTGATGATTTTGTTCTTTGATGAGAGAAGAGTAAAGGCAGTACCTTCTGTGTATGTGTATGTACATGATTAGGGTCCTCTACCCTGAACAATCCAATGACATTAGTCAAAAATGCTCTCAAGGGAGAGAACACAGAGTCCCTGACTTGGCAGATAGGTCTTGGAAGCACCATCGTGATTTCATGTGTAATTTTTTTTGCAGTCTCCTTGAACTTTTTTAGCTTTTAGTTTCTCTTTTTGTGATGACTAGAGAGAGAAAGCTGGTAGAAGAGATAATATGAATAGGAATTTTCTTGATTAAACACACCTGCAAGCAAAGCACAAGGAAAGAATTATAATTTCATTGTTTATCAAACATCAGAAGCCTTTCAGTTTTCCTTATTTCATATTTTATCAAGCATTTATGCAGACTTTTTAAAAAAATGGTATTAGCATCTTTCAATGTAATATCTAAGTCTAGGAGCAGGCAACCAGAAGAAACAATGGCAGACTTTGTTTAGCTTTTTTTTCCCTGTTAAATAGCTTCAACAAGGTTTCAGCTGCACAGCAGTCAATCTGAGCTGTAGCTGATAAAGGAGCAAAGCTATGAGAAAGTGCAAAGGGCAACACTTAGTATGTAAGGCATGTACAGGAATGTCAGGGTGATGGGATGGTTGGCTTTTCTCTGTATTCCTCTAGTGTTCATAAAATAGAGTTGATATTAGTCAAAAGCTCAGTTACTTGGTCTACCTGGCTACTGCCTCAGCCACCCATTCTATGTATTTATTCCAATGTTATGAAATTTCTTCTGCAGAAGACATCAGTTCATTGCATTTTAATTTAGCCTCACAAAAGTCTTCAGGATGTAGGCATAATCCAGTCAGTTTTTTTTTTTTTTGCCAAATACAACTGGATTGGGATCTAAATCAGTTCCCAGTAAAGTCTTTGTTCCCCTTTAAAGTCCACTGCTAATGTTTGTTTCAACATTAGCATCGGTTGCAGTTACCATTCTTTGCTGCAGTGAGAAAATATTCAAACAAAAGTAACTTAAGGGAAAAAAAGAGATTTATTTGGCCCATGGTTCCGAAAGGGTGAGAGAAGATGGAGGAACTTAGGTCACATCCATCATGGAGGCCCAGAGGGCAAGAAGCAGACCGTAAGGGCACACTACTAGCAGAAGCAGGACAGACATATCCAATCTCAAGGCCCATCCTCTGTGCTGTGTCTTCTCTCAGGAAGGTTCCACACCATGAAGCTGTTACAACCTTCTAAATCATCATCATCATCAGCTATGGATTCAAACATATGACCCTGTTGGGGATTGCTGGGAGCCATAAAAAATGGCCTTTTGTCTAAGTGACCATCTTGGGCGCCTGCCTGTCTCTGTTTCTGTTTTCCCCATAGCTGAGCCCTTTTTCAGAAACAACAAATAACCGCTTGAGGTTTAACTCAGCTGCTAACTACCTTATCTACCATAAATATCTCAGTCTCCTAGCAATGTTTCCTGCCTGGCAAGATGGTTTTCCCACCTAAACCCCTGCCCCAAAAAGCCCCTTCCCCTAGAACTGTATAAACCCTCCCCTGGATCAATAAAGTTAGAGCTTGATCGGAACTCTCGACTTGCTCTCGTCCTTTGTGTCTCCTGTCCTTCATTTGTCCTCCCCCCTCCTAGGTTACCCGGTTCTCAGAGTGTCCTGCTGGTTGGGGCAGGGGATGACTCACATTCACCTCATAACACCATGTTTAAAGCTCCTGATAGAACAGCCTATTAAGCTCTGCTTCCACAATTCAACAACCCTTCTAGCTCAAACTCTTTCTCACTTCTCCCACCAAACAGTTCCAAAGACCTATAGTTTCATTGTTAATTTTATCACAATATAACCCCATTTCTCTGTTGTGAAATCATTTAAATTAACTACTCTGCTTCAGTGATATAAAATACCTTGACCCATATAAGTTGAGGGATAAAAGGGTATATTTTGGCTTTTGGTTTGTAGTTCAAAAGGGATAACATCCATTATGGCAAAGGAAATAATGGCAACAAGCAGGAGGATAGGTCACATTGCAGCCGTACTCAGGAAGGAGGGAGAGAGAGAGAGAATGATAGAGGAAGAGGTTGAGAGAAAGAAGGAAAAGGAAGGAGGGCAGTTGAGAGAGGGAGAAAGAGGGAGAAAAAGAGGAGAAAGAGGGAGGGAAGGAGGAGAGAGGAAGAAAGAGAGAAAGAAATGTACATGGAGAGAAAGTGGGGTCAGGCTAAAATTATTTCAATGTTAATCCTCTGGACATAATTCCTTTACAAAAGCTGTACCTCCTAAAGGTTTCACTATCTTTCATATAGTATAACTATCTGGGACAAAGTGTTCAAACACATGAGATTGTGAGTGGCACATTTTTTTTTCACATGACGATGGATGTCATCTACTTTATTTTGAGATGGAGTCTCTTGCTGGTCTGGAACTCAGTAAGTGGGCTATGGTCTCTAGCAGTTCTCATATTCACTTTTCCAGCATTAGAATTGAAAGCATGTGCCACCACGCCTGGCATTTTTTATATGACTTTGAGGAACAAACTTAGGTCCTTACATTTACTGGACCCTGTAGCTGGTGTGGAACTTCAGCTCACCCAGCCACCCTCATTAAATTAATAATCCAAATTAATGGTGAAAAACAGCAACAGGAAGTTTGTTTAATATGACTACATTGGAAAGGTTAGTCAATCCACTTGTTACCTGTCACAGTTTGAAATGTGAGTTGCCCCCCATAGGCTCACATATTTGAATCCTTAGCTGCTGCCAGTAACTGGGAAGGTCATGTCACCTTTAGGAGGTGGAGCCTTGATAGGCAAAGGCAATCACAGAAGGTAGGCCTTGAAGTTGTTGAGTCTCACCCTGCTTAAGTTATTAAGTCGGCCGTTGACTTCGCAACAGCAATTCTCTGCCTCCATGGTGGGTAACTTAGGCCTTCTTCAGCTTCTGCTGCCAGCCATGTCTTTTTCCCCTCTGGAATCATAGGCCAAATAAATCTCCTTTTCTCTTTTAAATTGCTTGACTTTGGGTGTTCTTTCACCGAAACAGTACATTCTGTCTTCAGAAGTCTGGCAGGAGGGCAAAATTCAAATGAATACAGAAGATATGCATAACTAAGTAGTTCTGGTCCAGGTGTGGATCCGCCCACTTGCTTGCAAGCTGACCTGTTATTAGGGATATGTCAAATTTCTTTTTGAGAGACAAACTCTTCCTCTGGTCAGCAGTGATTCATTCCCCCATACAGTATGAGATTCATGGGGAAGTTTTTTCATAATCCATTCTTTCCATAGTTCCAACAGCAAAAGTAGTGGGGATTGAGTCCTTTCTTTTCCTGTGCAGTCTGGTTGTGTGTATGCTTGCTGAAATATCTTCCAGTCCTATACTGAAGTATTTTTTTTCTTCCATTTTCATGTATGTGTGTATGGTATGCAGGACTATGTTTATTTGTTTGCATGTGTGCATATGCACATGTAAATATGAGCATGCATGTGTGGAAGACTGTGGTTAGGAGTATGTGATTATGAATCATACTTGATCTCTCTCTCTCTCTTAAGATGGCCTCTAATCAAACATAAATCTCACCCATAAGTTTAGTTTTGCTAAACCTTGCTCTGGGGATACCCTGTCAACCTTTAAAGTCTAGAATACAGTTGAACTGCCAGACTGACCTGACCTTTGTGGGATTATGGAATTCAAACTCTGGTCCTTTTGCTCGAATAGAAAATGCTTTAACTTTCCCAGCCCCTTACTTATTTCATTTTTATTTTTAAAAATTGGTTTATTGCATTAGTCTTCTTGAGAGAGAAAAACCAATAGCATTTGTGTAATAAACATATGAGAAAGAATTTGCTACAGAAGTTAATTTATATAATTATAACAACTAAAGTGTCTCAGAACAGGTAGTTTGCAAACTGGAGAACTGCAATAATATAGTGTATCTAATCATCTGATGTTGCCAGTTTGGGGACTGGTCCTCTAACAGTTTAAGTCCTGGAGTGAAATACAAAAGCAGGTAGACTTGGAGTTTGATGCCTATTGCAGCCAAAGCACTTATTCTAACTCTGAGGGAGGAGGTTGATTTGTCTTCTGTATTGGTTCTTTAAAGTCTCCCAGCTACTGCAGTCTTCCTATCTCAACCACTCAGATTCACTGTGGCATTTTCTGGGAATCTATTTATACACAAGCCTGAAATAGTGCTTTGTCAGGCTCTGAGGATTCCTACTTCCGGTAAAATGGACATTGAAAATTAATCATCATAGTTATTCCAGATACAGGGCATTCCTTATTCAGTTTTGGAATTGATTAGTCAACTTTTTGTCAAAATATCTGTTAGAAGTTTTGATTAGGACTGAAAAAAATGTCTTAGCAATATGGACTCATCCAATCCATGAAAGAAATCACTCCATTTTCTCATGTCTTCTTTAATTTCTTTTAACTATGGATAATGGTTTCAGTACTTCTTATGCACTTATTCAGTTTATCTTTCAATGGTTTGGGGTTATTGGATGATATTATAAATTGAGCTATTCATCTAATTTGAACCTTGAAAGGTTCATTGTTAGCATTTAAAGTTTGTTTCTTGACTATTTTGTGCAAACTCATAAAACTCACTTATTGATTATGGTATATTTTTGTAGTATTTTAGGAAATGTACTATATATAATGTCACATTATACATAGTAATAGCTTTATTAATTTTTTCTAATCTGAATAACTTTTATTTTTTTCTGTTTACGTGATATTGACTAGAATGATTAGAAACAGTCAAAACATTTTTGCTCTTCCCACTTCTAGGGGAAAAATCATTCAAGCTTTCAACATTAAATGTGTTTACAGCTGGAAGTTGTCCGTAAATGAACTTTAAGAAATTTCTTTTTCTATTCTTTAATTTAGGGAGTAATTATCATATGTTAATTTGCATGCCTGTGAATTAGAGGAATATTTACCACAGAAATTCATATGTATGATGAACCAGTCATGGAATAGATGTGTAGTATTTTAAAAACTTTAAATAATATAAAATAAGTGGGACATGTAAACAGTTTAAATTATTGAATAGTTCACACATTCAAAACTGTGAAATGAAAACCAAAATGTTCACTAAAGCTAAGTTCTGAAACAAATTTTGTTGACAGAGAAGGAATCCCTAACTGCCTCACCAGAGTCTGTAAACATAAAAAATATTCTCTTGTTTAAAACTATCACAACAATTTTATAACCACCACTACTAATACTATAATTTACAAGTTCACTACACTTTCATGCTCAATTGTTTATCTTTTGATACTAAATATCTAAAACACTTCCTCCATCATGATACTTTTGAAATCCTAAATGTTGGCAGAATTATTTAGAAAGCTTCATAAAATGCCAAGAAGACACTATAAGAGTAGCTAACACAGGCTCTTTGTGAGGATCTGAGTTTCTTTTAGGTTATCATTCCTTGTCACATTTCTTCATTTTTCATGGTTTATTTCTGAATACACCTCAACTTGCTAATCAATGGGCTTCATTTTGGTGAGTCCATGAATGCATACACCTTGCTTTTATCATGGCTAGTTGCCTTTCTTTATTCTTTCTCAACTTTAAGGTTGTTGTAGGAGAATGTATGCCCACTATCCTGCCCAGATTTTAAGTTTAACACTGCTTAGTAGACAGCATGTCAAGGGTTCTCTTTCTGAAGTTTCTTATTTCCAAGACCAAATTCAGACTGCATGAGGAATCTCGTCTGAAGTAGATTATGAATGACTTTCCCTATAGTGAGATAACATCACAGATGTTTATCAGAGAGATATGATGTTGGTCATCCCAGACTCTTTGTTATTCTGAATATTCATAGTTCTCAAATCATAATTCATATACATTGCAATTGGTGAGAATTTGTTTACTTTTGATGCGTCATTAGAGATTCTAGAAAGGAATGGGTTTCCAAAATCCTTTGTTTCATACATAGGAAAATTCAAATTTGTTCATTCATTTCCTACTGTGCATGATATGACCCGCATAAGAAAGACTTGTCGGGATAAGTAAAATATTCCTCTTATTGAGGAATGGACATCAGAAACAGAGTAACTTTTTTTTCTCCCACCTTTTATTTTTTTCCTAATAATACAAGCTCAATAGGTACCTCCCGACCTCTCCCTCCCTCCTCCCTTCCTCAGTCATCCATCCTTGAACTCCCTCTCCCCTCTTCCTTTCACCTCCTTCCCTTCCTCCTCCTCTCCCAGTGCCTCCTCCTTCTTTCCTCCCATCCCCTGGAGCATCCTTTTGTGTGTGAACTGCCAAACCTTCCTCTAAATCCTCCATCCTAGTAAGGGTTCGGGACTCAGTGGCATAGCCCAGAGCCCCTTCTTGGGTTCCCCATTAGTATTGTAACTCTATTGTGACTGCTTAATCCCTTGCCTCTAAGGATCCTACTGTGATCCTTTTCCCCTGTGATCCATGTTAGATTTTCGGGGGGTCGTTGACATGTCAGCCAGGTATTGTGCAGGTCAGGCAGGTATGGCTGCTGCAGCCCTAACTTGTGTGGAGTATCTTGAATATCATTGGTCCTCCCCAGATAGGCTTTTACAATTTTGCTACCCCCTCTTCAGCAAGGTTCCCTGAGCTTTAAGATGGGGAGAAATTTGGCTAGGTTTGGTTCCAGGTGAATAATGTAGGGTCTTTGGTGTGAAACAGAGCAATTTTTTGAGAATCCAGCAAAGAGGACAATACAAATGCAGGCTATTTGTTGCTTCTTCTAAGGACTTAGTATCATTTTCCTTTTATTCAATATAATTTAATCTTTTGGGGTGCTAAAATCTTTTCAAACACCACCATAGTGAGGATTGTTGGTACTCTGAAGGTAGATTTATAGAACCATGCCATTGAGAAGCTTTCAATTAAAAGAGAAATACAGAGGCAATTAATGATATGATAAATCCATAATTCTAAGTAGTTTCAGTGTTGTATTACTATTGATTACTTTAGTCTAATGAAGGAGGTAATTAATTCTGGCTGAGATGAAAGTTAACATTTTTTAAAAATTTTTTTATTATTTATTCAATTATGCATGTGTGCTATGTGTGTGTGTGTGTGTGTGTGTGTGTGTGTGTGTGTGTGTGCGCGCATGTGTGTAGAACCACAGGCGAATTCGGGAACCACCATGGACGCCTCCACCTCCTCCTTGTTTACTCTGTCCCCGGATTCACAAGCTCCGCCCTACCAGGAGCAGGCTGCCCCTGCTTTCACCCGGTGACTATACGTGGGGTCTAGGATCCGAACTCAGGACCTTCCACCTGCAAGGCAGAGGCTTAACCCCTGAGCCACCTCTCCAGCCCCGAAAGTTAACATTTTTTATGGCTAATTCACTAGTACTTGAAATGAAAAACTATCTTCCAGATAAAGAGATACCTGTGGTGAAGTTTCTCACACTGTGCAGTCTTTTGGAAGAAGACACAGTCTTCCTCTACTGACTTTATCTGCCTACCACCAACATTCCCAATAATTCCAACTAAGTTATTCAGTCACCTTAATCAACAGTCTCAAAATCCTGGGTTCAATATGTGGCAAGAGCCAGCAAATACAAACTCTATTTCTTTAAAACTAGACAAAAAGAATGTACAATTGATATTAGAAGTTTTGGAAGATGATGTCAATCAGAAAAGTAAGCAGACTATTCAAGTACTTAAGTCAGTTTGTTTTTTTCTTTGTGTGTGTGTATCAGAGAGCAGTGTGTATATCAGAGAGCATTGTGTGTGTCCTGTGGAGGCACAAGAGTGACTTTGGAAATCATTCTGGATTGCTTCTACCTCTTTTATGCTTAACTCTAGAGTTCTCATGCTCTAATTTTAGTGTTGGAAGTTCAAGCCACTGCATCATTTGTTACTTGGGATCCTGGATCCAAACTTAGATCCTTCTGCTTTTGAGGCAAAGTCCCTAAGTCTTCTCTCTAGCCCTTCAAACCATTTTTTTTTCTAAAGATAATTTGCCCATGCTATTTACTCAGTATTTATTTGTGGCTGGCATTGTTGGTCAAACAGCAACAAGAAGTAAGGTCCAAGTTCTGCTTACAGATTTCTGTGCCATAATGATATGGGGTCATTAAGTGCAAGGCCATTAGGGTAGAGTATGAACAAAGACTATTACTAATATTACAAGAAACTACTAAGAAGATAACCAGATAAAGTGCAAAATGTCTGATTCAACTTGAATTTCAGTTAAACAATGAAAGGTTATGCTGCTGAGCTGGGCAATGTTGGCTCTGGAGGGGGGTAGGTGGATCCTTTGGGTGACTGGGAGTGGAGGTGGTTCCATGTAGCACTTCATATGCGATTGTTACTTTAGTAGAAGATTATCCAAGCTGTATGATCACAACTATAGATAAGCTGGATTTCTGTGCTGAATAAGCCTGAAATAATTTTAAACAAAACTACTAATTTGTACAGTGTAACACACATGATTCTCCCTTTGTTTAACTAGTTTTTGAAACAGAAAATAAATAGTTCTACATGTTGCTGCTCAAACACATGTAAATCCTTTGTTTTTCCATGACTGTGAATTTACATAGTTAATGTTTATGGCACTCAGGTATTTCTTGTAAGTTTTGTAAATATTTCATAGGAAGCCATAGTGGAGAAATTTATTTAGGTGAGCACAGATGAAGTATATGGAGGCAGTCTCCATCAAAATTTTGATGAATTGTCATCTAAATGTCTGACAAACCTTTACAGCTCTTCTAAGGCAGCTGCTGAATGCTTCAAACACTCTAATTTCCAGTTGTCAGTTGGTTTCCGTTGTCTTCGTAACAAGGGTATTGCTTACTTACCACACAAATTATTCCAAAATTGTATCTTTGTGACAGCATGGTATGAATTAATGTATTTGTGGAAAGGTATTAAAAAAATTTTATTTTCATTTATTTATTTATTTATTTATTTATTTATTTATTTATTTATTTATTTATTTATTTGTGTGTGTGTGTGTGTGTGTGTGTGTGTGTAACAGAGGGCACTGTATGTCCCTGTGGAGGAACAAGAGTGACTTGCAGAATCATCCTGGATTGTTTCTACCTCCTTCGTGCTTTGCTCTGGGATTTTCCAGGCTCTAACCACCAAGGCAGGAGTGCAGGCCACTGCCATTTCTGCCTGAAGTTTTTATGTGGGACCTGGGATCCAAACATGAAACTTTCTACTTGGGAGACAGAATCGTAACCCCTGAACCATCTCTCCAGCTCAAGAAATTTCTTTTATGCAACTGAAAGGGAAAGCTGGGTGAAGTTGGTAAGATCAGATCCAGTTTGGACATATCGTTGTGTGAATGCCAAAAAATTGATACACCTGATCAAAGATGTTGGGCCCACCCAGAGATAACAGTCTGGGAGGGAGTGAGCAGGGCATGGCTTAGCACATGGGACCAAAGATGGTGCTGGGAGCTAGTGTCCTAGGCATAACCCTGATCACATTACAGAGAGTCCTAATTGGCTTATAGGAGCTAACATAGATTTATGTTTAGTCTGACCTATGCAGAGTATGTGCTATACTGACCATCAAAGTAACTGGCTGGTGTTTCGAGCGCTTGGAGTTTTTGTATATATAAGCTGATTTGTTACCCCCAATAAACTGAGATTTTGCTTTGACAAACTCCCCATCTGTTGCCGAGTCTCTGGAGGGCTGAGGTGGAGATACAGGCGGTCAGGTCGTTACAGCCAGGAGCTGTGTGTTTGAGTGAGTGAATGAGTGAGTGACAGAGTGTCACCTTGACAGACTCCCTGCTGTGCCCAGAGTCCCCTGGATTTGGGTAGGGGTAAAGGGCCTGCAGCATATTCGCCTTTCTCTGTCCGGAAGGCCTGGAGCCGACTGTAGGCTTGGAGCCCGCACAGCGTGTGCCTGGGGGAATCGCCCCAGCAAAAGAGACCAATCAGACTTTGAAACAGAAAACAAGATTGGTCAGCCCCTCCCCCCTTCTGCTGACTCTGAACGCATGCTGGCTTCCTCGGTCCAGGTAAGGCACCCTGTTTCCAGATACTCTCCACCAGAACCCAGGTCACCTGCTCCTTGTAGCCCCTCCCACCATCCAGCCTGAATAGCACCAAAGCTGGCAAGGGCTTGGGTGGACTACTGGCCACACCCCAGGTCCTCCCAAGTGAAGCCTGCCTATCATTCTTAACCCCTCTCCCCTTCAACTGGCCCTGAATGCAAGCTCGCTCGCATGGTCCAGATAAGGCACCCTGCTTCCCAGGTACTCCCCACGAGAACGCAGGTCATCCACTCCTGCCAGGCCCTCACACCATCCAGCCTAAACAGCGCCAAAGCTGGCCAGGGCTTTGGTGGACTACTGGCCACACTCCAGGTCCCAGGTGAAGCGGGCCTATCATCCTTAGTCCCTCCTCCCCTTCCACCTGCTGTGAACACATGCTTGCTCCCTTGCAGACCAGGTCAGACACCCTCTGTCTACTAAAACTGATTTAATTGATGTACTAGTAGTCTAATAGCCTCATCTTGGAAATAACAATAACAACAGACAAACACACCCAACTCCAAGGCAACCAATAGTAATAACTGCCAGAGAGCAGTTATACCAACTAAATCAGTTCAATCAAAAACACATAGAAACTGTAAAGACTCAAGAGACAAAACAACAATGCCCAAGTCAAAGGGTAGATCCATGAGAAACAACCCCCCAAAAAAAATCTCCCATTGAAAGTATTAACCCCATAGTGACAGATCTCAATCAGAAAAAATAGCCAAGAAAGCCAGGCCCAAGATAACGATTTTTAAAGCATGATAATTACCATGATCAATACTATAAAAAAGGAAATCCGGGAGGAGTTAAATATCCACATTAACCACTTTGAACAGGAACACAACAGACACCTGGAGGAGTTGAGAAAAACAGTTCAAGAAACAAAAATAGGCATAGAGCAATTAAAATAATCTCAGGTAGAGTTTAAAATTGAACTAAAAAACAAGTTATCCTCAACCCAGAACTCAACAAAGAGTCTTAGAACTATCGAGGTTGAAAATAGAATTTCAGATCTTGAAGACAAAGTGAGAGAATTAACCAGCTCAATGGAAGAAGTTGATAAAGCCAAAAAGATACTTGAGAGGCATATTCAAGAATTATGGGATACCTGAAGAAGCCTAACATGTGCATTCATGGAATACCGGAACAAGAATCCCAAAATACCATACCTGAGGAAATTTTTCAAACTATCATAAATGAAAACTTCCCTCATTTAAAGAAAGAGAGGCCCATCCAATTACAAGAGGCATTCTGCACCCCAAACAGATATGACCAAAACAGAAACTTGCCACGGCAAATTATAGCCAAAACACTCCGCATTCAAGACAAAGAAATGGTGCTGAGAGCTTCAAGGGAAAAAGCAAGTCACTTTTAAAGGTAAACCCATTGACTTCTCAATGGAAACAGTAAAAGCAAGAAGAGCTTGGAGAGGGGGCTGGAGAGGTGTCTCAGGGGTTAAGCCTCTGCCTTGCAGGTGGAAGGTCCCAAGTTCGGATCCTAAACCCCATGTATAGATACCAGGAAGAAGCAGGGGCAGCCTGCATTTCTGGTCCTGGTAGGGCGGAGCCTGTGAATCATGGGGCAGAGTAAACAAGGAGGAGGTGGAGGCGATCCATGGTGGTTCCCAAATTCATCCGTGGTTCTACACACACACACACACAGACACACACACACACACACGCATACACACACATATATATACACACAAGCATACATGCATACCCACACAATTGAATAAATAATACATAATAAAAAAAAGAAGAGCTTGGAGAGATGTACTTCAAGTGTTGAATGAGCAAAAATGTCAACCCAGGCTGATATACCTGTCAAAACTATCCATCATGATCAAGGGAGAAAGAAAAGTTTTCCAGCACAAAGACAACGTGTAGGGATACATGTCTACCAAACCAGGCTTTCAAAAAATGCTAGAAAGGATACTCAAGACTGAAATAAAAAACAAGTGTATCCAGGAGGACAGAAGAGAAGTATAATATCACCAAAACCTAAAAGCTAAATAATACACTTACAAAAGGCACTAAACATAAAAAATGTCTGGAAGTAAAAATAATTTCTCCATCATAACATTAAATGTTAATGGAATTAACTCACCAATCAAGAGACACAGACTACAAACCTGAATTAAAAATCACAACCCATCATTCTGCTGCCTGCTGGAAACTCATCTCACCACAAAAAAAAAGGCACATCCTAAAAATAAAAGGCTGGTCCAAAATTCTGCAAGCTAATGGAACCAGGAAACAGGCAGGGCTAGGCATTATGCTATCAGACAAAGTGGACTTTGAACCAAAAAAAAATCATAAGAGACACAGATGGTTACTATATTTTAGTCACAGGTACAGTTTACCAGGAAGACTTCACAATACTGAACATATATGCACCTAATATGGGTCCCTCCACATTCATTAAGAAAACCCTACAGCGTCTAAAGTGAGAAATCAGTCCCCATATGATAATTCTTGGGGACTTTAACAGTGTTGAGAGGTCAACATGGGATAGATCAACAGGTCAAAAACTCAAAAGAGATATATTGGAACTTAATCAAACTCTTACTGAAATGGACCTTACAGATCTCTATCAAACTTTTCATTCACACACCAAAGAATACACATTTTTCTTTTTTTTTTTTTTATGATATTCTTTTTTTTTTTTTTTTTTTTTTTATTAAAAATTTAATTATACATTTTAAAATTTTTTACCAGTTCCCTCCCTCCCCCCTCCCCTTCCCCCAGTGTCTCCCCCCCAATTCCCAGAGAGTCCTTTATTGTGTGCGCCTAACTCTCCACTGGGTCCTCCTCTCCGATGACATATAAGGACCCAGTGGCATTTCCATAAGCCCTTTCTCTTGTTCCCCTTAATCATAAGATTACTACTATGGCTGTCAATCCCTTGCCTCCAGGGGTCTCGGTGCCCTTAACAGATGCTAGACTTTATGAGGGCAACAGTGCGCTGGACATTGCGCAGGGCATGCAAAGTTCCATTATGATTGCTTTGGCCCCAACTATTGTTGAGAATCTTGCAAATCGTTGCTCCTCCCATCCTTTTGCTCTTACAATCTTACCGCCCCCTCTTCCGCAAATGTCCCTGAGCTCCAGGATGGGGAGAGATTAGGCTGTCCTAGTTCTATGTGATTGATATAGAGTCTCTGAAGTTCTGGATTGTGGTTTGTTGATTTTCTTTTGCAGTTTTTCTGCTCCTGCAATTCCCTTCACTCCATTCTGCTGGGCACTGTATGTCACCCCCTGGCCAGAGACAAAAAGCTGTTAAACTGGAGTCTTGTTATAATAGCACATTCAAGGGTAGATGTAATAAAAGTAGGAAACCTCAGTGAGGGAGGGGTCCATCACCCATTTGCAAAATGATTACTTTTTATCTGCTAGACTATATGCCCTCCCCTTCTGGTGAGATCAGGAAAGAACGTCTGTGAACTTAACCAGGTTTCTCATTACCTACTTGCAGACCTTGATGGAGGCCTATTTTCTCTGCTGTAACATGGTCTCCTCTCTCCTTGTTTCTGGTGTGGCCCTCCTAACCCATCTCTCTTGTTCATAATCCTTGCAATTACTGTGTTACATAGGTTTACTTTTGAGTGTCCCAATGTGGGCTGGGCGAGTTTGGTACTAGGAGCCACCTATTAGGGAGTACATACGGCGCTTAATTTTCTGGGTTTGGGATACTTCACTTAATATAATTCTTTCTAATGACATCCATTTCCCAGCAAATTCCAGTAATTCATCATTTTTGATGGCTGAGTAGTACTCCATTGTATAGATGTACCACAGTTTCCTTATCCACTCGTCAACTGTTGGACATTTAGGTTGATTCCATGACTTTGCTATTGTAAACAGTGCTGCTATGAACATGGTCGAGCTTGTGCTATCGAGGCGAACCTCTGCTGCTTGGGGGGTTATTCCCAAAAGTGGGATAGCAGGGTCATACGGCATTTCAATCTTTAATTTCTTTAAGAATCTCCAGACGGCTCGCCAGAGTGGCTGTATGAGCCTGCATTCCCACCAACAATGTAGGAGAGTTCCCCTCTCCCCACATCCTCTCCAGCATTTGTCGTTGTTTGTACTGTGGATTTTTGCCATCCTGACCGGGGTGAGATGATATCTCAGGGAAGTTTTGATTTGCATTTCCCTGATGGCGAAGGAAGTGGAGCATTTTTTAAGATAATTGTTAGACATTTTAATTTCATCCCTGGTAAAGTTTCTTTGAAGTTCCAGGGCCCATTTTTTAATTGGGCCAGTGTTTTCCTTGGAGTTTAATTTTCTAAATTCTTTGTGCACTCTGGACAGTAGAGCTCTGTCAGATATGTGGTTAGTGAAGATTTTCTCCCATTCTGTGGGTTGCCTTTGAGCTCGTGCGACAATCTCTTTATCTGAACAGAAGCTCTTTAATTTCACAAGATCCCAACTGTTGAGAGTTGGTAGCAGTGACTGTGCCATTGGATGTCTGTTTAGGAAGTGTTGGCCTAGCCCAATCAGCTCGAGGGAGTTCCCTATCCTTTCAACTATGGCTTTTAAAGTCTCTGGCCTGATATCAAGGTCCTTGATCCATTTGGAATTAAGTCTTGTACATGGTGACAAGTACGGGTCCAGCTTTAATCTTCTGCATGTGGAGATCCAGTTTTGCCAACACCATTTGTTGAAGATGCTGTTCTTTTTCCATTGGATTCTTTGGGCCCCTTTGTCAAAGACCAAGTGGCTGTAACTTTGTGGGCTTATATCTGGGTCTTCAATCCTTATCCATTGATCTGTGTGTCTATTTTGGAGCCAGTACCAGGCTGTCTTTATAACTATGGATTTGTAGTATAGACTTAGGTTTGGTATGGTAATACCTCCAGCTGTGTTTTTGTTACTCAGGATTGTTTTTGCTATCCTGGGTCTTTTGTGCCTCCATATGAACTTTGAGATTGTTTGGTCAACTTCTTTGAAGAATTGCTTTGGGATTTTGATTGGTATAGCATTGAATCTGTATATTGCCTTTGGTAGGATGGTCATTTTTACAATGTTGATTCTGCCAATCCAGGAACAAGGGAGGTCTTTCCACCTTCTGGTGTCTTCTGCAATTTCTTTCTTTAGGGTTTTAAAGTTTTCATTGTAAAGGTCTTTTACCTCCTTAGTTAGGTTTATACCAAGGTATTTCATTTTTTTAGGGGTTATAGTAAATGGCATGGTTTCTCTCAAGGCTTTTTCACTTCTTTCATTCTGGGCATATAGGAAGGCCTCTGATTTTTGCACATTTATTTTGTATCCTGCCACCCTGCTGAACTTCTCAATTAGTTCCAGGAGCTTCCTGGTGGAGTTTTTGGGATCACTCAGGTATAAGATCATGTCATCTGCAAATAGAGATAGCTTGACTTCTTCCTTGCCAATTTGAATCCCTCTTATGTCCCTTTCTTGTCTTATGGCTTCGGCTAAGACTTCAAGTACAATATTGAATAGAAGTGGTGAGAGTGGACAGCCTTGTCTTGTTCCTGATCGAAGTGGGAATGCTTCCAATTGTTCCCCATTGAGCATAATCCTTGCTGTGGGCTTGTTGTATACAGCTTTTATTATATTGATAAAAGTTCCTTCCATTCCTACTGTCTCTAGCGTTTTGATCATAAAAGGCTGTTGGATCTTGTCAAAAGCTTTTTCTGCATCTATCGAGAGTATCATGTGGTCTTGGACTTTGGACTGGTTTACATGATGAATTACATTTATTGATTTGCGTATGTTGAACCAACCTTGTGTGCCGGGGATGAAGCCTACTTGGTCCCCATGAATGATCTTTTTAATATGTTTTTGAATCCGATTTGCTAAGACTTTGTTGAGAATCTTTGCATCTGTGTTCATCAGGGAGATCGGCCTATAGTTTTCTTTTTTAAGTGAATCTTTATTAGGTTTTGGGATTAAAACGATATTAGCTTCATAGAAGGAATTTGGTAGTGTTCCTTCCTTTGCTATTTGGTGGAACAGTTTAAGGAGTATTGGTGTTATTAACTCCTTAAATGTCTTGTAGAACTCTGTGCTGAATCCATCTGGTCCAGGACATTTTTTGGTGGGAAGATTCGAGATTACTTCCTCAATTTCCTTATATGTTATAGGACTATTTAAGTAATTCACAACTTCCTGATTCAATTTAGGTAAGTTGTGTTTACTTAGAAATTCATCCATCTCTTTTGTGTTGTCAAACTTCACAGAGTATAAGTTTTTGAAATATGATGTTATAATTCTCTGGATTTCTTGGGTATCCGTAGTGATAACTCCATGTTCATTTCTAATTTTGTTAATTTGGGTTTTCTCTCTCTTGCTTTTGGTTAGTTTAGCTAGGGGTGTATCAATCTTGTTGATTTTTTCAAAGAACCAGCTTTTCGATTTGTTGATTTTTTCTATCGTTTTCTTAGTCTCGATTTCAGATATTTCTCCCCTTATTTTGCTAATCTCTTCTCTTCTACTGCTTTTGGGATCAGATTGCTCTAGTTTCTCTAAAGCTTTAAGCTGCATTGTTAAGTTGTTTATTTCTGATGTTTCCATTTTTTTGATGTGGGCATTAAGAGCTATGAACTTACCTCTTAGAACAGCTTTCATTGTGTCCCAGAGATTTTGGTAAGTTGTATTTTCGTTATCATTCACTTTCAGGAAATCTTGAATTTCCTTTTTAATTTCTTCCTGAATCCAGTTCTCATTCAGCATCATAGTGTTAAGTTTCCAGGAGTTAGTGTATTTTCTCTTGTTTGATGTGTTGTGGATGTCCAGCTTTAGGCCGTGGTGGTCTGATAGGGCACAGGTTAGAATTTCAACTTTCTTGTACATGTGTAGATTCATTTTGTGGCCCAATATGTGATCTATTTTGGAGAAAGTTCCGTGTGCTGCTGAGAAAAATGTGTATTCTTTGGTGCGTGGGTGAAAAGTTCGATAGAGATCTGTGAGGTCCATTTCTTTCAGGGTTTGATTAAGTTCCAAAGTGTCTCTGTTAAGCTTTTGACCTGTTGATCTATCCCATGTAGAGAGGGCGGTGTTGAAGTCCCCAAGAATTATCGTTTGGGGGTTGATTTCTTGCTTTAGACGCTGTAGGGTTTTCTTAATGAATGTGGAGGGGCCCGTATTGGGTGCATATATGTTCAGTATTGTGAAGTCTTCCTGGTGAATTGTACCTCTGACTAAAATGTAGTATCCATCCGTGTCTCTTATAATTTTTTTTGGTTTGAAATCCACTTTGTCTGATAGCATAATGGCTACCCCTGCCTGTTTTCTGCTTCCATTTGCTTGTAGAATTGTTGACCAGCCTTTTATTTTTAGAGCGTGCCTATCTTTTGTGGTGAGATGGGTTTCCTGCAGGCAGCAGATTGATGGATTGTGATTTTTAATCCAAGTTTGTAATCTGTGTCTCTTGATCGGTGAATTAAGTCCATTAACATTTAGTGTTATAATGGAGAAACTATTGTTAATTCCAGACATTTATTATGTTTAGTAGCTTTTATAAGTATATTGCTTCGCTTTTAATGGTGTTATATTTGCCTTCTGTTCTCCTGGATATGCCTGTTTTTTTCTTCACGCTTGAGTATCATTTCTAGCAGTTTTTGAAGGCCTGGTTTGGTGGACATGTATCCCTTAAAGTTGTCTTTGTGCTGGAAAATTTTTCTTTCTCCCTCGATCATGACTGATAGTTTTGCAGGGTAAATCAGCCTGGGTTGACATTTTTGCTCATTCAATACTTGAAGTATGTCTCTCCAAGCTCTTCTTGCTTTTACTGTTTCGACTGAGAAGTCATTTGTTATTTTAATAGGTTTGCCTTTAAAAGTGACTTGTTTTTTCTCCCTTGAAGCTCTCAGCACCAGTTCTTTATCTTGAATGTGGAGTGTTTTAACTATTATTTGCCGCGGTGTGCTTCTAGTTTGGTCGTATCTGTTTGGGGTGCGGAATGCCTCTTGTATATGAATGGGCCTCTCTTTCTTTAGATGAGGAAAGTTTTCCTTGATGATCGTTTGAAAAATTTCCTCAGGGGTGGTATTTTGAGATTCTTGCTCCGGTATTCCATGAATACGCATGTTAGGCTTCTTCAGGGTGTCCCATATCTCTTGGATATTTCTCTCAAGTATCTTTTTGGCTTTAACAACCTCTTCCATTGAGCTGGCTAGTACTCCCACTTTATCTTCAAGGTCTGAAATTCTGTTTTCTGCTTCATTAGTTCTGTTGATAAGACTCTCTGTGGCGTTCTGGGTTGAAGATAACTTGTCTTTTAGCTCAGTTTTAAACTCTGCTTGAGTTTGTTTTAACTGTTCTATGCCGCTTTTTGTTTCTTGCACTGTTTTTCTCAACTCCTCCAGATGTCTGTTGTGTTCCTCTTCAAAGCGATTGATTCGATTATGTAATTCCTCCCGGATTTCCTCTTTCATAGTATTGAACATGGTAATGATCATATTTTGAAAGTCGTTATCCTGGGTCAGGCTTTCTTGGCCTTTTTCCGCGGGTTTGTTCTTTTTGGAGTCTAACATTATGGGATTAATTTCTTCAGTGGGAGATTTGTTTACTTGAGTGTTGCTTCTCATGGATTTGCACTTTGACTTTGGCATTGTCATTTTAACTCTTAAGATCTCTCAATTTCACTAAACTGAATTATTTGGCCTGGGGTACTGGTGGGCGGGGCCTGAACGGGGACTTACCTAGGGAGCGGGGTGAGGCCCGGGTGGACCGCGTGCGTGTCCCGACTGGCGGAGCGGGGTGGGGCGAAAAGGGAGGATGGGCGCAGGGGGAGGTGCTCCTCGTTCCCTGGGCCCCCGCGCGGCTCCGGCTGGATGGCGGGAGTCGGAGCCGGGTCCCCGTGGGCTGACCTGGGGTCCTAGAGCGCGCGTTGAGGCCCGGCTGGATCTCGCCTACGCGTCCGGACCGGCGGAGCGGGGGGGTGGGGCGAAAGAGGGAGGCTGCGCGCGTCGGCGTGGAGCTATTTAACCCGAGGGCAGCTGGGGCGGGGCCCGGGCGCAGGGGGAGGTGCTCCTCGTTCCCTGGGCCCCCGCGCGGCTCCGGCTGGATGGCGGGAGTCGGAGCCGGGTCCCCGTGGGCTGACCTGGGGTCCTAGAGCGCGCGTTGAGGCCCGGCTGGATCTCGCCTACGCGTCCGGACCGGCGGAGCGGGGGGTGGGGCGAAAGAGGGAGGCTGCGCGCGGCGGCGTGGAGCTATTTAACCCGAGGGCAGCTGGGGCGGGGCCCGGGCGCAGGGGGAGGTGCTCCTCGTTCCCTGGGCCCCCGCGCGGCTCCGGCTGGATGGCGGGAGTCGGAGCCGGGTCCCCGTGGGCTGACCTGGGGTCCTAGAGCGCGCGTTGAGGCCCGGCTGGATCTCGCCTACGCGTCCCGACCGGCGGAGCGGGGGGGTGGGGCGAAAGAGGGAGAGAATACACATTTTTCTTAGCAGCACACAGAACTTTTTCCTAAATAGATCACATACTGGGCCACAAATCAAAACACCACATATATAGGAAAGTTGAAATTCTAGCCTGTACCCTATCAGATCATCATGGTCGAAAGCTCGACATCCACAGCACAACAAACAACAGAAAATTCACTACTTCCTGGAAACTAAACACTATGATGCTGAATGAGAATTGGATTCAGGAAGAAATTACAAAGGAAATTCCAGATTTCCTGAAAGCAAACAATAATGAAAATACAACTTACCAAAATCTTTGGGAACACAATGAAAGCTGTCTTAAGAGGTAAGTTTATACCTCTTAATGTCTACATCAAAAAAACTAGAAACATTACACGTAAGTATCTTAACAATGCAGCTTAAAACTTTAGAGACACTAGAGCAATTCATTCCCAAAAGCAGTAGAAGAGAGGAGATCAGCAAAATCGGGGGGGGGGGGGTATCTGAAATTGAGATAAGGGAAATGATACAGAAAATCAACCAGTCAATAAGATGGGTCTTTGAAAAAAACAATAAGATTGATACACCCCTAGCTAAATTAACCAAAAGCAAGAGAGAGAAAACACAAATTAACAAAATTAGAAATGAAAATGGAGGGGCTGGAGAGGTGGCTCAGGGATTAAGCCTCTGCCTTGTAGGCGGAAGGTCCTGAGTTCGGATTTTAGACCCCACGTATAGATACCAGGCAGAAGTGGAGGAGGCCTGCGTTCCTGGTCCTGGTAGGGCGGAGCCTGTGAATCCCAGGCCAGAGAAATAAGGAGGTGGAGGCGGTCCATGGTGGTTCCAGAATTCACCCGTGGTTCTACACACACACACACACACACACACACACACACACACACGCCTAATTGAAAAAAAAATGAAAATGGAGTTATCACTACTGATACCGAAGAAATTCAGAGAATTATAATGTCATATTTCAAAAACTTATACTCTGTGAAATTTGAGAACACAAAAGAAATGGATGAATTCCTAAGTAAGCATAACTTACCTAAATTGAATTAAGAAGTTTTGAATTATTTAAATCGTCCTATAAAATATGAGGAAATTGATGAAGTAATCTCGAATCTTCCCACCAAAAAATGTCCTGGACCAGATGGATTCATCACAGAGTTCTACCAGACATTAAAGGAGCTAATAACACCAATATTCCTTAAACTGTTCCATCAAATAGCAAAGGAAACAACACTACCAAATTCTTTCTATGAAACTAATATCGTCTTAATCCCAAAACCTAATAAAGATACACTTAAAAAAGAAAACTATAGGCCAATCTCTCTGATGATCACAGATGCAAAGATTCTCAACAAAGTCTAAGCAAATCGGGTTCAAAAACATATCAAAAAGATCATTCACAGGGATCAAGTAGGCTTTTTCCCAGGCTCACAAAGTTGGTTCAACGTACGCAAATCAATAAATGTAATTCACCATATAAACCAGTCCAAAATCCAAAATCTCATGATACTCTCGATAGATGCAAAAAAAGCTTTTGAAAAAATCCAACAGCTCTTTATGATTGAAGCCATAGAAAAGGTTGGAATGGTAGGAACCTTTATCAATATAATAAAAGCTGTGTACAACAAGCCAACAGCAAGGATTATACTCAATGGGGAAAAACTTGAAGCATTCCTGCTTTGATCAGGAACTAGATAAGGCTGTCCATGCTCACCACTTCTATTCAATATTGTACTTGAAGTCTTAGCTGAGGCCATAAGACAAGAAAGGGAGATAAAAGGCATTCAAATTGGGAAGGAAGAAGTCAAGTTATGTCTATTTTCATATCACATGATCTTATACCTGAGTAATCCCAAAAACTCCACCAGGAAGCTCCTGGAACTAATACAGAAGTTCAGCATGGTGGCAGGATACAAAATAAACATACAAAAATCAGTGGCCTTCCTATATGCCCATAACGAAAGAAGTGAAAAAAGCCCTGATAGAAACAATCCCATTTACTACAGCCCCTAAAAAAATGAAATGCCATGGTATAAACCTAACCAAGGAAGTAAGAGACCTTTACAATGAAAACTTTAAAACCCTAAAGGAAGAAATTGCAGAAGACACCAGAACGTGGAAAGACCTCCCATGTTCCTGGATTGGCAGAAACAACATCGTAAAAATGACCATCCTACCAAAGGCAATATACAGATTCAATGCTATACCAATTAAAATCCCAAAGCAATTCTTTAAAGAAGATGACCAAAACAATCTCAGAATTCATATGGAGGCACAGAAGACCCGGGATAGCAAAAACAGTCCTGAGTAACAAAAACACTGCTGGAAGTATCACCATACCGAACCTTAGTCTATATTACAAATCCATTGTTATAAAAACAGCCTGGTACTGGCTCCAAAATAGACTCATAGATCAATGGATAAGGGTTGAAGACCCAGATGTAAGCCTACAAAATTACAGCCATTTGATCTTTGACAAAGTGTCCCAAAAAATCCAATGGAAAAAGAACAGCATCTTCAACAAATGGTGCTGACAAAACTGGATATTCACATGCAGAAGATTAAAGCTGGACCCGTACTTGTCACCATGTACAAGAATTAATTCCAAATGGATCAAGGACCTCGATATAAGGCCAGAGACTATAAAAACCATAGCTGAAAGGGTAGGGAACTTCCTCAAGCTGATTGGGCTAGACAACAGTCACTGAACGGACATCTAATAGCACAGTCACTACAACCAACACTCAACAGATGGGATCTTGTGAAATTAAAGAGCTTTTATTCAGATAAAAAGATTGTAAGTCTAACACAAAGGCAACCGACAGAATGGGAGAAAATCTTCACTAACCATGTATCTCTAATAGAGCTCTATTGTCCAGAGTGCACAAAGAACTTAGAAAACTAAACACCAAGGAATCAAGTGGCCCAATTAAAAAATGGGCTTTGGAACTTAAAAGAAACTTTACCAGGGATGAAATTAAAATGTCTAATCAATATCTTAAAAAATGCTCCACATCCTTAGCCATCAGGGAAATGCAAATCAAAACCTCCCTGAGATATCATCTCACCCAGGTCAGGATGGCAAAAGTCCACAATGTAAACACCACCAAATGCTGGAGAGGATATGGAGAGTGGGAAACTCTCCTTCATTGCTAGTGGGAATGTAGGCTCATATAACTACTCTAGCGAGCTGTCTGGTGATTCTTAAAGAAGTTAAAGATTGAAATGCCATATGACTCTGCTATTCCACTTTTGGGAATAACCCCCCATATAGCAAAAATTCACCTCGATAGCACAAGCACGACCATGTTCATAGCAGCAGTGTTTACAATAGGAAAGTCATGGAATCAGCCCAAATGTCTAATAGTTGATGAATGGATAAGGAAAATGTGGTACATTTATACAATGGAATACTACTCAGCCATCAAAAATGAGGAATTAATGAAATTTGCTATTTTTTTCAGTGTGATAAAAAGTCAGGTGTCTTTTTTTGTAACTATTTTCATTATTTATTTATTTATTTATTTATTTATTTACTTACTTACTTACTTATTTATTTATTTATTTACTTATTTATTTGTTTAGTGTGTCCCTGTAATGTGTCAGAAGTCACTGTGTATCCTTGGGAATCATCCTGGATTGCTTCTCCCTCTTTTTTGCTTTCCTCTGGGATTTCCCAAATTCTGCCCACTAATGACAGAAATTCAGGCTACAGCTGGTTCAGATCTCAGGTCCTTCTGCTTGTGAGGCAGAATCTTAATCTTTTCATGGTCTCTCCAGTCCTCAGGTGCCTTTAATGAAAAACAATTAAAAGGAAAAGAAAAAGCTCAGGGCTGCAGATTGGACAGAACAGTTGTTTTGTGATCTCTGTGCTTCATTGCCTTTTGCATACAGTATGTCAGATAATTTTATAACTGTAGTTTGGAAGAAACTGTTCTGTAACCTGCCTACCTGAGGTTTCCAATATACTTGAAAAATGCCCTGATTTATGATTTTCTTTGGTTGTAAAAACTTCATGAAACTGCTGTCACATTGGAACACACAGTTGGGGAAACTTAAATCTGTATTTAAGTGTCCCCCAGGAGTGATACTTATATTTGACTGCATAATAAAATGATTTTTTACCCCTGGGCTACACAGTACCAGCCCAGTATGACTATAAGCAAGGTCTTGTATTAATCAGATAATAAATTTAAAAAGCTTAATTTAGTATGCATAAATTTTACTAAGTACTGTTTTATATAGGAAAATTGTCTTGCTAATTCATTTTGTTTTTTTCTTTTGGTTAAGAAAGATTTCACAGAGACACAAAAATATGCAAACCACAAAAAAACTCCATATATTCAACAATTATTAGTTTGTGGACATTTTGTTCCATGTAGAACAATATTTATTATTTTCCCAAAGTAAAGTTGAAGATTTAAGAAATATTGTCATTCTTAATCAATATTTCAGCATGTATCTCCAAATTATAAAATTATAAAATCCTTATTCAGTCTCTATTTAGAGACTGATTTTTTTGTTTAGTTTTTATTTCTCCACTTGTCCCAGTTTCTGGAATAAAGAATCGATTAAAACATGTGCAATCCATTCATCACTTTATTTTATGAGCATGTTTTAGTCTACAGAAATTTGCTCTATTTTTGTTTGCATTTTACTGCCCAAAAGCTCCAGCTTGGTCCATTGCCTACTCTCTTGCATGCCACTTTGTCTTTGTGGGGTTATTGTAACATTTCAATGTCTCATGCATCCTGCAAATGGAAGGCAGGTATGCTAACCACTATACCACCAACACTACATCCTGCAAATGGATTATTAGACCCTAAAGCATGACCAAACCTAGACTTAATTTAAAAGCGTTTCAATTTCTAGGAAATGAAGTCATTTAAAATAACAAATAAAGCCTTTCATTTTTCCTCCTTAGCTTATTCTTTGCAGATAAAAATTTTCTTAATGTCAAAGAAAAGTACTCTGAAGAAAAGAGTGAATACCTCTGTTTGAGTTTAAGGTTCATGCATTCTGTTCTGTCATGTTCAGCGGATATCTTCTAAGCAAAATAAACAGCACTATGGAATCTTTAAGGTATTATTTTATTTGAAGTATTCTTTTGAAAAAGGTCTTTATGCAAAAAAAAGTCTGAACAACTCTATCTGAAATAGGATGTAGGGACCTGAATCTTTGACCTTTTTGGTACCTCCTGGTTCCCCTTAAATTGCCTGGATAAACTCTTTTTTTTTTAAAACTTTTTTTTTATTCAATTGTGCGTGTGTGCATGTGTGTGTATGTATGTGTGTGCGTGTGTGTGTGTGTGTAGAACCACAGACGAATTCGGGAACCACCATGGACTGCCTCTCTGCTCTGGGATTCACAGGCTCCGCCCTACCAGGACCAGAAACGCAGGCCGCCCCCGCTTCCGCCCAGCGTCTACATGGGGTCTAGGATCAGAACTCAGGACCTTCCCCCTGCAAGGCAGAGGCTTAACCCTTGAGCCACCTCTCCAGCTCTTTAAATACATTCTTCAATTCATTAGAGACAATTTCAAAGAATGTCTTAAGATGCCCTAAGGCTTTTATTTTCCATTCTTCATAATTATTCATTATTTATGAAGGGATTTTTGCATTGAATAGGAAAATGAAGGGCCAGTATAATTGGAGGAGTTGAAAATGAAGTTAGTCAGGGAGAGAGTGAAGTTGCTTAAAGCTTCTTGTGCTGGGTATGAGGATGGTCTACTCTTCTCTAAAACATGCTTCATAAACATAAAGAAACCTCATAATGATATTTGGCTTATAATTTCAGCCCATAATTAACTACGAAATATGAAGTTCAGTCAAATTTTTATAGATTTTTTTGGGGGAAAATTTTAAAATTAGTTTTGATTCAGGAATTGTTCTTGGATAGGATGCTTTGAATGTTCTCTAATTTGTTAAGCCTATCTCCATGCTTGGTTGTCACTTTGCATTGCTAATTTAAATACCCATTAGGAGAATTTCATACAGCAGGTCCAAATTGAATTAAATGATCATCATAATTTACATCAGAAGTGTGGAGTACTTGTTTGAAACTGAAATGGAGTAATTAAATGTGGAATTTGTCATCTAAAACTTGTAAATTTGAATTTAATATGGTTTACATTCTGAGATTCTTTATGTCATTCACATTCTTCTATTTCTCATTTGTCTGTCAGATTTCCTTCTAATTTATCCCAGATAAAACTACTGACTGAATTATTTGGCTTAGAATAACAAAGAAAACTTTAAAGGGCCCAAAGAGCAGGAGGAAAGAGAGGCAAGGAAAGAATTAAGACTTGGAAGGAGAAAATATATACCATGGGTATCCAGGTGATAGAATAATGGAAGAAATACTTAGGGGGATGAGGGGATGGGGTGTAGGAGGGGCCGAGTTACTAATTGAAAAACCCTGAGAATGTGGATGGAAACTGGAAAGGAACCTTCTATGAGATAAACATATCAAAAAAATTAGCTGAAAGAAAAAAGGAGCGAAAATCGACAATTCCTATTTAGTCAAATTTAGAGCACAGAAAAAGCAAGATAGGGCAAAATAGATAGTGCCCTGGGCTGCTCCATCTAGAAACTAGTGGCAATTAAAGAACATTAGAAGTAGCAAATATGTGATATTTCCTAGCAAGTTATTGGTCAGAGAGTTCTGAAAGGCCCTTGAAACTGAACAAGCTTTTCCTATTGCTCTTGGTTGCCCTCTAGAAACTGAAAACAAGATCCTATTATTGAAGATGCAACACATATGGATTACAGGACATGGACAAAAAAAAAAAAAACAAAAAACATCTAGAACTAGTTTGGAAGCTTTCTCCTCTGGATAGCTTACAAAGTATCAGAGAATATTATGGAAGCTACTTGGGTTGGGGAGCAATTAAAAGTTGCATCAATTTATGAAATTTGCAGGCTGAAATAACAATCACCATGGAAAGAGGTGACTATCTGCATAAAAGTGGCATGAATATCAAGAAGACAACTAACAACTTTCTGTTCAGATTTAAGGCCCACTTTTCAGAAGGGAATGCATTCCTGTACTGTAAACTATAAATTTATAAAAGAAGAGGACAAGATGTCAGAGGAAGAAAAGGCTATGAACATTTAACTATGAAGTCATTATACCAAATTGCCTTTAAATATTTGTTATTGTACCATCAATAAAAGACACATTCAGGGGCTGGAGAGGTGGTTCAGTGGTTAAGCCTCTGCCTTGCAGGCGGAAGTTCCTGAGTTCGGATCCCAGATCCCACGTATAGACGTCAGGCAGAAGCGGGGGTGGCCTGCGCTTCTGGTCCTGGTAGGGCAGAGCCTGTGAATCCTGGGGCAGAATACTGTTGGTTCCAGAATTCGTCCATGGTTCTACACATACACACACACACGCACATGCGTGTGCGCACGTACATACGCACACACGCACAATTGAATAAATAATAATAATAACAATAAAAAATTTAAAGAAAAAAGAGACACATTCAGCACTTAACCTTTAAAGCCTCCTTCTGTAGGAGTTTTTTTTTTTTCTTTTTCTACACAAGGACACAGCTAGCTAAATTGCAGAATTAAGTGATGATTGTGAACTGTTTGGCCTTACAAAGGACATCTAAGCTACATATGCTACCATGCCAAGGCCTAGGGAACAGCATAGAAGAGGGGAAAGTAGAACTGTAAGAACCTGAAGTCTTAGCAAATCGGATTCAAAAACAAATCAAAAAGATCATTCACAGGGACCAAGTAGGCTTCATCCCCGGCACACAAGGTTGGTTCAACATACACAAATCAATAAATGTAATTCATCATGTAAACCAGTCCAAAGTCCAAGACCACATGATACTCTCGATAGATGCAGAAAAAGCCTTTGACAAGATCCAACAGCCTTTTATGATCAAAATGCTTGAGACAGTTGGAATGGAAGGAACCTTTATCAATATAATAAAAGCGGTATACAACAAGCCCACAGCAAGGATTATGCTCAATGGGGAACAATTGGAAGCATTCCCACTTCGATCAGGAACTAGACAAGGCTGTCCACTCTCACCACTTCTATTCAATATTGTACTTGAAGTCTTAGCTGAAGCCATAAGACAAGAAAGGGACATAAGAGGAATTCAGATCGGCAAAAAAGAAGTCAAGCTATCCCTATTTGCAGATGACATGATCTTATACCTGAGTGATCCCAAAAACTCCACCAGGAAGCTCCTGGAACTAATTGAGAAGTTCAGCAGGGTGGCAGGATACAAAATAAATGTGCAAAAATCAGAGGCCTTCCTATATGCCCAGAATGAAAGAAGTGAAAAAACCTTGAGAGAAACAATCCCATTTACTATAGCCCCTAAAAAAATGAAATACATTGGTATAAACCTAACCAAAGAGGTAAAAGACCTTTACAATGAAAACTTTAAAACCCTAAAGAAACAAATTGCAGAAGACACCAGAAGGTGGAAAGACCTCCCATGTTCCTGGATTGGCAGAATCAACATTGTAAAAACGACCATCCTACCAAAGGCAATATACAAATTCAGTGCTACACCAATTAAAATCCCAAAGCAATTCTTTAAAGGAGTTGACCAAATAATCTCAAAATTCATATGGAGGCACAAAAGACCCAGGATAGCAAAGACAATCCTGAGTAACAAAAACACTGCTGGAGGTATTACCATACCAAACCTTAGTCTATACTAAAAATCCATAGTTATAAAAACAGCCTGGTGCTGGCTCCAAAATAGACACACAGATCAATGGATAAGGGTTGAAGACCCAGATATAAGCCCACAAAAATGCAGCCATTTGATCTTTGACAAAGGGGCCCAAAGAATCCAATGGAAAAAGAACAGCATCTTCAACAAATGGTGCTGGCAAAACTGGATCTCCACATGCAGAAGATTAAAGCTGGACCTGTACTTGTCACCATGTACAAGACTTAATTCCAACTGGATCAAGGACCTTGATATCAGGCCAGAGACTATAAAACCATAGTTGAAAGGATAGGGAACTCCCTCGAGCTGATTGGGCTAGGCCAACATTTCCTAAACAGACATCTAATGGCACAGTCACCGCTACCAACTCTCAACAGTTGGGACCTTGTGAAATTAAAGAGCTTCTGTTCAGATAAAGAGATTGTAACACGAGCTCAAAGGCAAACCACAGAATGGGAGATAATCTTCACTAACCACTACTGTCCAGAGTGCACAAAGAACTTAGAAAATTAAACACCAAGGAAACCAATGGCCCAATTAAAAAATGGGCCCTGGAACTTAAAAGAAACTTTACCGGGCATGAAATTAAAATGTCTAACAAATATCTTAAAAAATGCTCCACTTCCTTTGCCATCAGGGAAATGCAAATCAAAACTTCCCTGAGATATCATCTCACCCTGGTCAGGATGGCAAAAATCCACAACACAAACAACAACAAATGCTGGAGAGGATGTGGAGGAGGGGAACTCTCCTACATTGCTGGTGGAAATGCAGGCTCATACAGCCACTCTGGCGAGCCGTCTGGAGATTCTTAAAGAAATTAAAGATTGAAATGCCATATGACCCTGCGATTCCACTTTTGGGTATAATCCCCCATGCAGCAGAGGTTCACCTCGATAGCACAAGCACGACCATGTTCATAGCAGCACTGTTTACAATAGCAAAATCATGGAATCAACCCTAATGTCCAACAGTTGATGAGTGGATAAGGAAACTGTGGTACATCTATACAATGGAGTACTACTCAGCCATCAAAAATGATGAATTACTGGAATTTGCCGGGAAATGGATGTCATTAGAAACAATTATATTAAGTGAAGTATCCCAAACCCAGAAAATTAAGCGCCGTATGTACTCCCTAATAGATGGCTCCTAGTACCAAACTCACCCAGCCCACATTGAGACACTCAAAGGTAAACCTATGTAATACAATAATTGCAAGGATTATGAACAGGAGGGATGGGGTAGGAGGGCCACACCAGATACAAGGAGAGAGGGGATCATGTTAGAGCAGAGAAAATAGGCCTCCATCAAGGAATGCAAGTAAGTAATGTGACACCTGGTTAAGTTTACAGACGTTCATTCCTGATCATGTACAACTGAGGGGGTATGATCTCACCAGAAGGGGAGGGCATATAGTCTGGCAGATTAAAAAGTAACCATTTTGCAAATGGGTGATTGACCCCTCCCTCACTGAGGTTTCCTAATTTTATTACATCTACCCTTGAATGTGCTATTATAACAAGACTCCAGTTTAACAGCTTTTTTTCACTGACCATGTGGTGACATACAGTGCCCATCAGGATGGAGTGAAACGCATTGCAGGAGCAGCAAAACTACAAAAGAAAATCAACAAACCACAATCCAGAACTTCAGAGACTCTATATCAGTCACCTAGAACTAGGCCAACCTAATCTCTCCCCATCCTGAAGCTCAGGGACATTTACGGAAGAGAGGGTGGTAAGATTGTAAGAGCAAAAGGATGGGAGGAGCAATGATTTGCAAGATTCTCCACACTAGTTAGGGCCGACGCAATCATAATAGGACTTTGTATGCCCTGCGCAATATCCAACACACTATTGACCTCACAAAGTCTAGCATCAGCTAAAGGCACCAAGATCCTTGGAGGCAAGGGATTGACAGCCACAGTAGTGTTCCTATGCTTAAGGGAAACAGGAGAAAGGGTTCAGGGAAATGCCACTGGGTCCTTGTACGTCATCGGAGAGGAGGACCCAGAGGAGAGTTAGGCATACCCAGTAACGGACTCTCTGGGAATTGGGGGGGAGGCACTGGGGGATGGGGAGGGAGGGGAGGGAGAGCAAGGGGTTCAGGGGGAGGAGGAGGGAGGGAGGGAACTGGTCTACCTATTAAGTTTGTATGAGCAGAAATAATAAAAAAGTATATATATATAAAAAGAACCTTAAGTGGGCCAGCAGTGGGACAAATATCTTCTTTGTATGATAGGACTGAGATATACATACTTTCACAAAAAACACATGGAAACTGTCATATCACCAAGAAAGGGGAAATAGCTCATGAAGCTCCATGGTTCCCTGAGAGATTGATGAGGAATAATGCTGATAGAGAAGAAAAGAAAGATGCTTTCCTCAGTAACACACCTACTGATCTGTGATATTTGTTGGAGCATAAATTATGTAGGTTATACGACATCAAAGAATGTGTGGCCCAAGATCATAAAAATAGGTGTCTTCAGGGCAACCACTCGAGCATGAATATCTCCATGCTCATAAGTGTGTCATGCTCAGCTTACTGTATCACCATTTTAACAGTCTTATTGATTTTTGTTTTCAGCAAATAGCCTCATATTTTATTTTGTGCTGGGTTCTGTCAATTATGTTGGGGTCTTTCTAGGAAGGACAGACTATGTCACTGAGAGACAATGATCCTCAGAGCCACAGTCACTCCCAGCACAGTTCCAAACATCTGGGGCACAGTGATAACATATCTACTCAAAGATATGGAACATCCTGTTCCAGAATGCTGTGTTGTCACTTGGCCCAACAGAAATCAGAAAGAAAATTAAACAAAACCTATTTTTTCTTCGTATTTCACACTGCCTAGGAAAAGAAGTAATTCTTAATCTTTGGTAAAAATGTAACACTAAATCTCTGCTTCATTTCTTTAAGTAGAGAATATCAACATTTTAAGATACAACCAAATGCCTTTGCTTTTCACAAACAAATGTATAAGTTGTTGAGTTTGCAGCAGTTATACTCTTTTGACAGATTCTAAATGCACCTCTCTACTTCCTTTCATTGGTAGCTGGTTAAAGCACTTGGGGTCACAAAATGTTTCCATGCTATTAATAAATGCCTTTGCATCTGAGTTAGAGTATGTTCATTAATAATTTAGAAACTTAGCTTTTTAGAAGAAACTCATCTGAGTTTTGTGCAAATAACAGCCAAGGTGCATAAAAGTTACATAATTTTCAGACTCATTTTTGATTAGGCCAGCAGCCTGTGAACATGGTTTACATGATTGAAAGTCCCACCTATTTCTTGGTCTTGGTCCTTCGACAACTACTACACTAATGTTATTCAGCAACTTTATACACCAGTGTTAAAAGGCCACTCTTTAGTTGGGGAGAAATCATCTACTTCCCAGTGGTTCAATGCTCTCAACTCCATCATTTGAATTATTTTTTTCATAGAAAAGTTAGTGCAGAAAATGAGTCTTGCCTACTTGCTAAGGCTCCTGCCAGAGGCTGCTGTGTTACAAGACAATTGGGTTCAGAAGAGAAAAGTTGCTCTTATTCTTCATTCATAGAGCATAAGTGAACTTTCTTGTTATATAGACTTACGAAAAAAAAGGAATTGGAAAAAATTACTCACTCATAGAATCTTTCAATATTTTGTTTTTGGTCCTATTTTCTCCCTGCACAGATTTTTAATCATGTCACATACTTGTTATAATTAAAGTTAATTTGTATGTCCTTTTTTCCATTTTCCACTAAAGCATAAATGTTGTCATATGAAATATTGTTGACAAATAATGTTATATAATTAAATGCAATCCATTAGGTTGATTTACCAGATTACCCACATCATCATTGTTGGATTCATAAGTTATTTTGGGGATTTTTGCCTTTATAAATATTCTACAATAATTCTTTATGTATGTATTTGTATATGTGTGTGCATTTGCATGTGTGTGAGTGTTTACATATGCACATATATGTGGAGGCCAGCGAATAATTCTGGTGACATTTTTCAGGCACAGTCCGGATGGTCAACAAGCCTCAAGGATCTACCCTTCTTTACTTATAAACACTGAGATAGCAAGCATGGGCCACCACATTCAGATTTTTTAATGTGTGTTCTTTGGATAATACTCAGGTGCCTGTGCTTACCAGGCAAGAGCATTACTATCACTCCAGTCCCAATGAATCGTATTTTTAGGTTTTTTTCTCCTACATTTTATTTTTAATCCCAGTCATACAAGCTCCATAAGTACCCCTGTGGTCTCCCTTCCTCCTCTCCTTCCCAGTCCCCTCTTGCACTCCCTCCTGCCTTTCCCCTTCCTTTCATCTGCCTCCTCCTTCCCCTTTTCCTGGAGCCTCCCTCTTCCTCTCTTCAATCCCCTGGAGCATTCTTTTGTGTGAATGCCAAACCTCCATCTGAGTACTTCACCCTAGTGAGGGGTAAGGACTCAGTGGCATAACCAGGAGCCCTTTCTTAGGTTCCCCGTTACTATGTGAACACTACTATGACTTAATCCCTTAAGCTTAAGGATCCCACTGCCTAGAGCCTTCTCCTCTATGATCCATTCTAGACTTTGGGGGTCATTGACATGTCAGCCATTGTGCAGGTCAGGCAAAGTCTGATCACCGCTGCTGCAGCCCTAACTTGTGTGGAGTATCTTGAATATTGTTGGTCCTCCCCTCTTTAGCCTCTTACAATCTTGCTGTCCCCTCTTCCGCAAGTTTCCTTGAGCTTTGGAATGGGGAGAGATTTGGCTGGTCTGGTTTCAGGTGATTAATGTAGGATCTCTAGTGTTCTGAATTATGGTTTGTTGTTTTCAGTTTTGCTTTTCCTGCTCTGCCCTTGGTTCCATCCTGATTGGTATGGAAGGTAACCTCCTAACCAAAGATAGAAGATCTTAATATAAGAGGAGACTGAAAAGTAGATGGAAGAATAAGAGTAGGACACAGAAGTAAGGGGGAGGTGGGTCAGGGTCAGTGTCCCATTTGTGGGATGGGATGTCAGTCCCTATAGCCTCCCGATTGGGGAGATCAAACCTCTACAGTCCCAGTGATGAGGAAGGGAAGTAAGAGTGAGCTGCACTAGATGTCTTCCTATTTACATGCAATACTTGAAAGTGGCTTATTTCTCTATTGAAGCATGAACCCCTCTCTCCTTTTTTAGGGTGGGCCCTCATTCTCCTTTCCTCCTGTTTATAATCTTTGTGAGTACAGTAGGTATTACAGAGATTTATCTGTGAATATGTCATTGACTGGGTTTTGTACTAGTATCCACATATTAGGGAGTACATACGGTGCCTGACTTTTTGAGTCTGGGATACTTCACTCAATTTAATTTTTTTCTAATTCCATCCATTTCCCAGAAAATTTCATTAATTCATCTTTTTTGATGGTTGAGTAGTACTCCATTATATAAAGTACCACATTTTCCATATCCATTCATCAACTATTGGGCATTTGTGTTGATTCCATAACTTTGTTATTAGAAATAGTGCTGCAATGAACATGGTTGTGCTTGTGTCACTGCAGTGAATTACTGCATTGTAGGGATTATTCCCAGAAGTAGTATAATAGGGTCGTATGGCATTTCAATCTCTATCATTTTTATAAATCACCAAACTGATCACCAGGGTGATTGTATAAGCCTGCTTTCCCACCAGCAATGTATGAGAATTCCCTTCTCTCCACATCCTCTATAGCATTTGATGTTGTTTGTACTGTGGATTTGCCATCCTGAACTGGGTGAGGTGATATCTCAGGGAAGTTTTGATTTGCATTTCCCTGTTGGCTAAGGTTGTGGATCATTTTTTAAGATATTTGTTAGACATTTCAATGTCATCCCTGGAAAAGTTTCTTTTGAGTTCCATGCCCATTTTTTAAATGGGTGATTTATTGCCTTGGTGTTCAGTTTTTTAATTTACTTGTGCACTCTATATAATAGAGCTCTATCAGATATGAGGTTAGTGAAGATTTTCTCCCATTCTGTGGATTGCCTTTTTGCTCAGTTTACAATCCCTTTATCTGAACAGAAGCTCTTTAATTTCATAAGATCCCATTTGTTGAGTCATGGTTCTAGTGACCAAGCTATTGGACTTCTGTTTAGGAACTGGTGACCTAGCCCAATCAGCTTGAGGGAAGTCTTTACCTTTTCAACTAGGGTTTTTATAGTCTCTGGCCTAATATTAATGTCCTTGGTCCATTTTGGAATTAATTTTTGTGCATGCTGACTAGTGCGGTTCCAGTTTTAATCTGCGTACTGATGATCAGTTTTGCCAGTACCATTTGTTGATGATGCTGTTCTTTTTCCAATGGATTTTTTGGGCCCCTTTGTGAAAGATCAAATGGATGTAATTTTCCGGACTCATATCTGGGTCTTCAACCCTTGTCCATTGATCTGTGTGTCTATTTGGAGCCAGTACCAGGCTGTTTTTATTATTATGGATTTGTAATACAGATTAATATTTGGTATGATACTTCTAGCAATGTTTTTGTTACTCAGGAGGGATTTTGCTATCTTTTTATGCTTCCATATGAACTTTGAGATTGCTTGGTCAATTTCTTTAAAGAATTGCTTGGGAGATGACATGATAGTATACCTGAGTGATTTCAAAAACCCATCAGGTGGGAATGCAAGCTTATACAACCACTCTGGTGAGACATCTGGTGATTCTTAAAAAAGTTAAAGATTTAAATGCCATATGATCCTGCTATTCCACTTTTGGGAATAATCCACCATATAGCAAAAATTCACTTTGATAGCACAAGCATGACTATGTTCATAGCAGCACTGCTTACAATAGCAAAGTCATGGAATGAACACAAATGTCCAACAGTTGATGAGTGGCTAAGGAAAATGTGGTACATTTATACAATGGAGTACTACTCAGCCATCAAAAATGATGAATTAATGAAATTTGCCAGGGAATGGATGGAATTAGAAAAAATTATATTGAGTGAAGTATCCCAGACACAGAATATTAAGTGTACTCCCAAATAGGTGGATCCTAGTACCAAACCCATTTAATGACACATTCAAAGATAAATCTCTGTAACTTGTATAGTAATTGCAAAGATTATATATAAACAAGAGGGAAGGGGAAGGAGGGCTCCACCAGAAACAAGGAGAGAGAGGATCATGTTACAGCAGAGAATACAGGCCATTATCAAGTATTGCAAGTAAGTAATGAGACATCTGGTTAAGCTCACAGACTTTCCTTCCTGGTCACTTGCAACTGATGGGGTTTGATCTCACCATTCAGGGAGGGCATAGAATCTGGCAAATAGAAGGTAGCTATCCTGCAAATGGGAGACTGACCCCCCCTCACCACAGTCTCCCATTCTTATTCCATCTACCTTTGAATCTACTCTTATGATAAAACTCTATTTTAACAGCATTTTATCTCTGGCCAGGAGGTGACATCCAATATCCATCAGAATTAAGCTAAGGGCAGTGTAGGAGCAGTAAAACAAAAAAAAAAAACCCAACAAACCATAATTCAGAACATTAGAGACTCTATATCAACCACCTGGAACCAGGCCAGCCTACTCTCTCCCCATCCTAAAGCTCAGGGAAATTTGCAGAAGAGGGGCAGTAAGATTGTAAGAGCCTAAAGATGGGGAGGAGCAACAATATACAAGATACTCCACACAAGTTAGGGCCAAAGTAGTCATAATCATAATAGGACTTTGCATGACCTGCACAATGACCAACATATCATTGAACTCACAAAGTCTAGCTAGCATGGGTCACAGGCTCTATGATCCTTAGAGGCAAGGGATTAACAGCCACAATATTGGTTCTATACTAAAGGGGAACATAAAAAAGAGCCCTAGGTAATGCTACTGAGTCCTTATACCTTATCAGAGAGGAAACACAGAGGGAAGTTTGACATGCACACTAAAGGATGCTCCATGGATGTGGGCGGGGGGGGGGATGTGAGAAAGGGAGGGAGAGGGGAAAGGAAGAGCAAAAAGGGGAGAGAGCAAGGGAATCCAGCAAGGGGTAGAGGGAGGGAGGAGAATGGGGTACCTATCAAGTTTGTATGAGTGGAAAAAATAAATTCATTAATTAAAAAATTCCAAAAAAAAATACTCCACCAGGAAACTACTGGAACTAATACAGAAGTTCAGCAGGGTGGGAGGATACAAAATAAATGTACAAATATCAGTGGTCTTCCTATATGCCCAGAATGAAAGAAGTGAAAAAGCCCTGAGAGAAACAATCCCATTTACTATAGCCCCTAAAAAATGAAATACCTTGTTATAAACCTAACCAAGGAAGTCAGAGACCTTTACAATGCAAACTTTAAAACCCTAAGGAAAGAAATTACAGAAGACACCAGAAAGTAGAAAGACCTCCCATGTTCCTGGATTGGCAGAATCAACATCATAAAAATGACCATTCTACCAAAGGCAATATACAGATTCAATGCTATACCAATCAAAAAACCAAAGCAATTCTTTAAAGAAGTTGAGGGAAAAAATCTCATAATTCATATGAAGGCAAAAACAGCCTAGTACTGGCTCCAAAATAGACACACAGATCAATGGATAAGTGTTGAAGATCCAGATATAAGCCCACAGAATTGCAGCCATTTGATCTTTGACAAAGGAACCCCAAAATCGTGGATGGAAAAAGAACAGCATCTTCAACAAATGGTGCTGGCAAAACTGCATGTTCACGTTCAGAAGATTAAAACTGGACCCGTACTTATCACCATGTACAAGAATTAATTCCAAATGGATCAAGGACCTCAATATAAAGACAGAGACTATAAAAACTTTAGTTGTAAGGGTAGGGAACTCCCAAGAGTTGATTGGGCTAGGCCAACAATTTCTAAAGGGAAATCCAATAGCACAGTCACTACAACCAACACTCAACAGATAGGATCTTATGAAATTAAAGAGCTTCTGTTCAGATAAAGAGATTGTAACTCGAGCACAAAGGCAATCCATAGAATGGGAGAAAATCTTCACTAACCACATATCTGATAAAGCTCTACTGTCCAGAGTGCACAAAGAACTTAGAAAACTAAACTCCAAGGAAAACAATGGCCCAATTAAAAAATGAGCCTTGGAACTTAAAAGAAACTACTAGGGATGAAATTAAAATGTCTAACAAATATCTTAAAAAATGATCCACATCCTTAGCCATCAGGGAAATGCAAATCAAAACCTCTTTTAGATATTATCTCGCCCTAGTAAGTATGGCAAAAATCCACAATACAAACAGCACTAAATGCTGGAGAGGATGTGGCGAGAAGGGAACTCTTCTACATTGCTGGTGGGGATGCAACCTTACACAACCACTCTGGCGAGCCATCTGGTGATTCTTAAAAAAGTTAAAAATTGAAATGCCATATGACCCTGCTATTCCAGTTTTGGGAATCATTCCCCATACAGCAAAAATTTACCTCCATAGCACAAGCACGAACATGTTTGTCATAGCCCACAACTCTGTGTAAGGTTTTTGGTGCGTGCACAGTGATGAGTTATCATTCTCTAAACAGCAGGCATGCCCACCATCCCCATGGTTTCCTGCACCCTGCCATGGTCCAGCAGACTCCCCTCCCTGGCTCAGCGGTCCCACAGCTTTGCCCATCTAGCCCCAGCTCCGCAGTCCCATGCGACTCTGCATCCTCGCATGGCTCGTCTGTGGAGCTTGTTGGCTCCAGCAGCTGGGGCCTGCCCGGAGTTGCCCGGGGAGCTAGAAGCCACTGCTCTGGCACATCCTCTCCCTCCCCCTTTGCCTTTGCCTCTGGTGGAGGCTGGATTGGATCCGGAAGGAACGCTGCCTCAAAGAGAAACAATAGCAGTAAGATTCTGGAGAAGGGAACACCCCAAAATGTTCTTCCTGCTTCCTGGCTAGATTCCTCACCCGAGTTCAGTTGGTGGATGAAAACACATTGTCCGATTGGATGCAAGGTGCTAATTCAAGGGCTGTTTGCCACATTTCTGAAATAGCAGAGCTTGTAACTTTTAAACCCTGTCTTCGTAGTATAGATCCCAGTGCTGCTGGAACTGCTTCATCCTTGCATGTTGAATTCCCCATATTTCTCAAGTTTTCACTTACCCCAAAGCCTGCTTAGCTTCGGCCAATTTCAGAAGTGTCCCATCTGGGTCGCCACTTGTGGGAACCAATTCCCACCCATGCACTCATTCACTCACTCAAACACACAGCTGCGGGCTGTGATGAAAGCAGGTTCAGTCGTCCCCACCTCCGCCTCTACTCCCAGAGACTCCACACTGGACGGGGAGATTGTCAGAAGCAGATCTCAGTTTACTGGGGGGAGAAAAGGAACTTTTATAGACAAAAGCCACTAAGGCACGAAACAGGCATCCAATTGTGCCACAGATCAATACATCCTACAGGTGCTAATGGTCAAGTTCAATGTCACTCAGCACAGGAAGCAGGTAGATACCTGAAAGCCAATTAGGGCTCTCTGTGAGGTGATCAGGTTACACCCAAGACCCTTGCCCTTAGTGCCATCTTTAGTCCCATGTGCTTGGCAATACCCAGGGGCAAATCCTGGGAGGGCCCAACACATGTTCATATCAGCACTGTTTACAGTAGCAAAGTCATGGAATCAACACAAATGTCCAACAGTTGGTGAGTGGATAAGGAAAATGTGGTACATTTATACAATGGAATACTACCCAACCATCAAAAATGATGAATTAGTGAAATTTGCTTCGAAATGGATGGAATTAGAAAAAATTACATTGAGTGAAGTATGCCAGACACAGAATATTAAGTGCCATATGTACTCCCTAATAGTTGTATCCTAGTACCAAACCCACTTAATGACACACTCAAAGATAAATCTCTGTAATACCTATAGTAATTGCAAAGATTATAAACAGGAGGGAAGGGGAAGAAGAGCCCCACCAGAAACAAGGAGAGAGGTGATCATGCTACAGCAGAGAAAATAGGCCACCATGAATTCTGCAAGTAAGTAATGAGACATCTGGTTAAGCTCACAGACTTTCCTTCCTGGTCACTTGCAACTGTTGGGGTGTGATCTCACCATGCAGGGAGGGCATAGAGTCTGGCAGGCAGAAGTTAACTATCCTGCAAATGGGAGACTGACCCCCCTCACCGTGGTCTCCTACTTTTATTCCATCTACCTTTGAATATACTTTTATAATAAGACTATATTTTAGCAGTCAGGAGATGACATCCAATACCCATCAGGATGGAGCCAAGAGTAGTGCAGAAACAGCAAAACTGAAAAAAAAAAACCCAACAAATAATTCAGAACATCGGAGACCCTACATTAGTCACTAGGCATCAGGCCAGCCTAATCTCTCCCCATCCCAAAGATCAGAGAAATTTGCGGAAGCGGGGGTGGTAAGATTGTAACAGCCTAAAGATGGGGAGGAGCAATGAGATGCAAGATTCTCCACACAAATTAGGGCCAAAGTAACCATAATAAACTTTGCATGACCTGCACAATGACCAACATATCATTGACCCCTCAAAGTCTAGCATGGATCACAGGCACTAGGATCCTTAGAGGCAAGGGATTAATAGCCACAATAGTGTTCCTATACTAAAGGAGAACACAAGAAAGAGCTCTAGGCAATGCTACTGAGTCCTTATACCTCATCAGAGAGGAGGTCCTAGAGGGAAGTTTGACATGCACACTAAAGGATGCTCCAGGAATTGGGGGCAGGGAGGGGGCACTGGGAGAAAAGGAGGGAGGTGAGGAAAGGAAGGGGAGAAAGGGGGAAAGAGCAAGGGGATCCAAGGAGGGGTGGAGGGAGGGAGGGGAATGGGGTACCTATCAAGTTTGTATGAGTGAAAAAATAAAAAGAAAAATATATAAATTCACCTTCTTCAAAAAAAAGAATTGCTTGGGGATTTTGATTGGTATAGTGTTGAATGTGTATATTGCTTTTGGTAAGATGGTCATTTTTATGATGTTGATTCTGCTGATCCAGGAACATGGGAGGTCTTTCCACCTTCAGGTGTCTTCTGTAATTTCTTTCTTTATGGCTTTAATGTTTTATACCAAGGTATTTTATTTTTTTTTTTAGAGTCTATAGTAAATGGAACTGGTTCTCTTAGGACTTTCTCACATTTTTCATCCTTGATGTATAGGAAGACCACTGATTTTTGCACATATATCTTATAATCTGCCACTTTGCTGAACTTGTGTATTAGTCCTAGGAGTTTCCTAGCAGAGTTTTTTGGATCACTAAGTTATACGATAATGTCATCTGCAAATAGGGATGTCATAATTAGGCACAGGTATCAACTTGTTAGTTGAAGATTTGAGCTCCGGACACAATTGTTGAGATTTAATGGTTGAGTTCAAGAAATTGTCTAGCTTATGGGGAAGGCCCAGCCCATGGCCCTGATCAGATGAATAAAATACTGAGAGTTGGTTGAGCAAGTCGTCATCCTTCTGTATACTTGTGTAGACATGCTGGACTGGCAAGTAAGGTTCAGCCCTCTCTCAGCTGTTACATAGAGATGGTATGGCCAGGTCCCTCAGCCTTGATGTTGGAGTATGTTCTCCTGTCAAGCTGGACTGACGACTATAACTAGATAATTGCAAGAGACAACAAACCCTTTGTTCCCTTAAGTCATTTGATGGTTATTTATCTGCAACCATGCAGGTGAACTGCAACAAGAAATATCTTGATTTCTTTCTTGCCATTTGAATCCCTTTTTTCTATCTCTCTTGTCTTATGGTGAGAATGGACAGCATTGTCTAGTTCGTCATTGAAGCAGGAATGTTTCACATTTTTCCCCATTAAGTATAATCCTTGCTATTGACTCATTATATACAGCTTTTATTATGTTGATATAGGTTCCATCCATTCCAACTGTCTCTGGGGTTTTGATCATAAAAGGATGTTGGATCTTGTCAAAAGCTTTTTCTGCATCTCTGGGGGAATATCATGTAGTCTTGGACTTTGGATGGTTCTATATGATAGATTACATTTATTGATTTGCATATGTTGAACCAACCTTGTTGCCTGAGATAAAGCCTACTTGATCACAGTGAATGATCTTTTTGATATGTTTTTGACTCTGATTTGCTAAGATTTTGTTGAGAATCTTTGGATCTGTGTTCATCAATGAGATTGGCCTATAGTTTTCTTTTTGAAGTGTATCTTTATTAGGTTTTGGGAATAGTATGATATTAGCTTCATACAAAAAAATTTGGCAGTGTTTCTTCCTTCAATATTTTACCAACAGTTTAAGGAGTGTTGGTGTTATTTGTTCCTTAAATGTCTGGTAGAATTCTGTGCTGAATTCATGTGGTCTAGGTCATTTTTTTGGTGGAAAAATTCAAGATTACATCATTGATTTCTTTCTTTGTTATAGGACTATTTAAATGATTCAAAACTTCCTGATTCAATTCAGGTAAGTTGTGCTTACTCAGGATTTTATCCGTTTCTTTTATGTTATCAAACTTCATGGAGTATAATTTTTTGAAATATGGTCTTATAATTCTCTGAATTTCTTGGGTGTCAGTTGTGATAACTCCAATTTCATTTCTAATTTTGTTAATTTGGGTTTTCTCTTTCTTGATTTTGGTTAATTTAGCTAGGGTATGTCAACCTTATTGATTTTTTCAAAGAAGCAGCCTTTTGATTGGTTGATTCTTTGTATCATTTTCCTTACTCAATTTAGGATATTTCTCTGCTGATTTTGCTAATCTCTTTCCTTTTACTGCTTGGGGTTTGGTTGTTGTTGTGTTTGTAAAGCCTTAAGCTGCATTGTTATTTACTTGTGATGTTTCAGCTGTTTTTGATGTAGGCATTAATGGCTATAAACTTACCTCTTAGGATGGCTTTCATTGTGTCCCAGAGATTTTGATATGTTGTATTTTCATTATTGTTTGCTTCTTGGAAATCTTGAATTTCCTTTATGATTTCTTACTGAACCTAATTCTCATTCAGCATCATAGTGTTTAGTTTCAAAGAGGTAGTGTATTTTCTGCTGTTTGTTGTGTTGTGGATGTCAAGCTTTAGACTATGGTGATCTGATAGCATATAGGTTATAATTTCAACTTTCCTGTATATGCGAAGATTCATTTCATGACCCAATATGTGGTCTATTTTGAAAAATGTTCTGTGGGCTGCTGAGAAAAGTGTGTATTCCATGGTGCTTGGATGGAAAAGTTTCATAGAGATCTATAAGGTCCATTCCATTAAGGGACTGATAAGTTCCAATGTGTCTCTGTTAAGTTTTTGGCCTGTTGATGTATCCCATATTGAGAGTTCAGCATTGAAATCACCAAGAATTATTGTTTTGTGGTTGGTTACTTCTTTTGGACATTGTAGTCTTTGCTTAATGAATATGGAAGAAGCCATACTCGGCGCATATATGTTCAGGATTGTGAAGTCTTCCTGGTGAATTGTATCTGTGACTAAAATGTAGGTATTCTGTATTTCTTATGATTTTCTTTGGTTTAAGGTTCACTTTATCAGATTCCCCCTGCTTATTTCCTGGTTCCATTTTGACAAAGCTTTAACTTTTAGAATGTGCTTATCTTTTGTGGTGAAATGTGTTTCCTGAAGGCAGCAGGTCCATGGGTTGTGATTTCTGATCCATGTTTGTAATCTGTGTCTTTTGATTGGTGGGCTGACTCCATTGACATTTAGTATTACAATCGAGAAATTACTTTTAATTCCTGAAACGTTTTGTGTTTAGTGGCTTTCATAAGTGTATTATTTAGCTTGTAGATTGTGATGGTCTTATACTTCCCTTCTGTCCTCCTGGATATAGTTGTTTTTTTCTTCAAGCTCGAGCATCTTTTCTAGCATTTTTTGAATACCTGGTTTGGTGGTCATGTAAACCTTTAAGTTGTCTTTATGGTGGATAATTTTTCTTTCACCCTTGATCATGAGTGACAGATTTGATAGGTATATCATTCTGGGTTGAAATTTGTATTCATTCAATACTTGCAATACCTCTCTCCAAGCTCTTCTGGCTTTTACTGCTTCCATAGAAAAATCATTTGTTCTTTTAATAGGTTTGCCTTTAAAAGTGACTTTTTTTTTCTTCTTGAAGCTCCCAGCTCATTCTCTTTGTCTGGTATGTATAATGTTTTGACTATTATTTGCTATGTTGAGTTTCTATTTTGGTCTTATATGTTTGGGTTGTGGAATGCCTCTTGTATTTGGATGGTCCTCTCTTTCTTCAGATGTGGAAAGTTTTCCTTTATGATAATTTGAAAAATTTCCTCAGCTGTGGTATTTTGGGATTCTTGTTCTGGTATTCCATGAATTCAAATGTTAGACTTCTTCAAGGTGTACCATAACTCTTGAATATTCCTCTCCAGTATCTTTTTGGCTTTAACAACCTCTTTGATTGAACTGGTTAGTTCTTTCACTTTGTCTTCAATATCTGATATTCTATTTTCTGTTTTGTTAGTTCTGCTGACAAGACTCTCTCTTGAGTTCTGGGTTGAAGATAGCTTGTCTTTTACTTCAATTTTAAACTCTGCTTGAGATTGTTTTAACTGCTCTATTTTATTTCTTCAACTGCTGTACTCATCTCCTCCAAATTTCTGTTGTGTTCCTGTTCAAAGTGGTTGATGTGGTTATTTAACTTCTCCTGGATTTCCTCTTTCATTGTTTTTTTTTTTTTTTTCTTTCATTGTTTTGATCATAATAAAGATCAGGCTTTGAAAATCATTTTCTTGGGTATGGCTTTCTTGGCTATTTTCTATGAGTTTCTTCTAGTTAGAATCTATCATTATGAGGTTCTTTCGGTAGGAGATTTGTCGTCTTGGTTTTTGTTTCTCATGGATTTTCGCTGTTATCTGGGCTTTTTTGTTTTATCTCTTATGGCCTTCTTTGTGTTTCTGTGTATTTTTGGCTGAACTGAATTAGTATTACTACACTTGAGCACTTATTTCTAGTGTTTGCCTTGAAGTTGGGTATGCATGTCTGGTATGGTGTTATTTCCTAGATGAGGTTATTGGGCTGTTAGTACATCAATTAAGTCAGGTTTCATAGACAGAGATTGAAGATTTGTATGGTAGTACACTTTTTAGGCTTACTTTCTTGGTGATATGTGAGGATCATTGGTATAGTCCCTGAAGTTGTATGGGTTTTTGGGTGGATATATGGAAATATTAAACTACAGTGACTAATAATTTAAAGGAACAAGATGCTAAGTAGTGTTTACTTTCCTTAGAGCTGTATGTAAAGATTCTCTCCCATATGATGAGATCATTTTAGAGGACTTCAGATGAATGGTGTTTGTCCCTTAGAGCTTTGTTTGGGTTTTCTGTGGACTTTATTGAACTCTGAGGAGCTAGGAGTCCACCTTGAGGACCAGCAAGTCAGCCCTGGTCTGGTTCTAGGTTGAGACTGAAAGCCCAATGAGTATTCTTAATAATGGTTTTACCTCACTTCTACACACAAATTCAAGTACTTGGCTACGCCTGTAGACTCCCAAGTGATAATCACTGTAATAAGGAACATGTACATTCTAAAAGTTATTATTTTTATGCTTATCTTGTCACATTGCTGTTTATTCTATGTATAAAATATGAAAATATCTCCTGTATATCACACTCCTCTTTTTGAAAGAGTCAATAAATGAATGATGAAATATCTCCAGACACAACAAAAACTACAATCTTTAAAGTTTTCATTAAATGCATCTTTCCTGATATACTTAGTTCAATCTTTTGATCTTTACAACTTCATGGCATAAAGGTAGTATGAAAAGAAGCCTTGGAAAATAGTCAAGGTGTGAATCTTTAATGTTTTTTTGTACCTTTCAGGTAAGTAGAATATAAGGTTTTTTGCTCATTAAGAACTTAGTTCTAATCTTCAGACTTCATGTGACTCTGGATGCACAGCTCAGATGTCTGAAATACCTGTGCATCTGTGAGGACATGGCAGGTAGAGAAAAGAAACTCACCAGAAACTTACTTCCTTATGTGTTTTCATTCTCTCTCTGGTTGTAGCTGTTTTAATCAATATACTAGAGCAAGACTGGTATTAAACAAACTTCAGTTTTAACCTTAAGTGTAATGGCAATATCTTTTTTTTTTTAACTTAAAATCTTCTGGAAACAGTGCTAGACTGACAATATGTGCAGGACTGTGATTAGCAGGGAGACAAAACTTTGCAGAGATACTGACCTTGCAGCAAATCTTCTGGTTAGCCTAGGCCAAGGAGTAGACATGCGAGAGTACAAAAACCTCAGTGACTACAGCCTTAGTCACCACCTGAATATCAATGGAGGAGATTCATTCCATAGATCCTATTAACAAAAAAAATGAAAGAAAGCAGCACAATGATCATGGTTTTCTCTGGGTTTGGCAATGGTAAGAAGAACAAAAAGTGAAAAACAAAGTAAAGTTATACTTTTTCCTTTTTCCTTCATAGTTTTACATGCATAATGAATGGTTGCTTCTCCCCTTCTTCCTCCTCTTCTCCCTCCCTCCCTCTTTCATCTCTTATCCTCCCCTCCATTCAACAATTTATTCCTCTCCCTCCTACTCTCTTTCCTTTCTGGTTCTGTGGGCCTCAGGGTTCCCTTTGAATTGTCTGCTCTAGTAGGTACTTAGGCCTCTGTGATAGATTAAGTGGCCCTTCCTTGGGCAGACCTACTAATAGGGGCACTTTGTTTCACCTGCCTAGCCCTAGCTCCTAAGTTTTCCACTGGCATGTAATTATTTCTCTTGAGTTCATTGCTACTCTATAGGGGAATGTTAATATGTCAGCCATTGTGCAGGTCTGATAACAATAAGTCTTACACAGCGAGTTCCTGGCTTCCTGGCTTTAGCAGCCCAACCTTGAGTGGAATGTCTTGTTCAGTGGTGGACCTCCCCATCTTTAGGCTCTTAAAATCTTACCATCGCCTCTTCCACAAGATTTCCTGAGCCTTATGATGGGAAGAGATTTGATTCACCTAATTCTAGTTGAACATTTTAAAGTCCCTGGTACTCTTTATTCTGCTTGGTTGCTGTTGTCCTTTTCACATCTCTTCCATTGCACTAGCTTGTGTCTTGTTTGTCTTATTTTTATCTAAAGATAAAATAAGAGGTGTTTAGATGAAAGTTTACTCTTCAGTGTACATTTGGTCCTCTATACTATCAGTTTTCTCCATGTTCACTGTTGTTTAGGTTTGCAGTGATAGACATGTATTCCCTGTCATTGAAGGGAGGAGGTTGGGACTAGAAAGTAGTTGGTTGGCTACCTGGAGCTAACCACAATCCATACTGAGTCCAATTCTGCTCTTCCTTCCCCTTTAAGACTTTTGAAACATAAAAACCTTTATTTATTTATTTTTAAAAAACTGTTTACACATGCTATTTTGTTTTGCTCTTTTGGTAATTTCTCCCCTCTCTTCCCTCCACCACTTGGGTTCCTTTGTGTTTATGGATGTTGTAAGGAGTTCTGTTCAATTACATCAAACTGAAGGTTTAATGCTAGTAGCTACTTGTAAGTGAGAACATACAGTGTTTGTCTTTCTGCATCTGGACTATTCCATTAAGTGTGACTTGTAGTTCCATCCATTTACTAGAAAGTTTTATTACTTTATTTTTGACAATTGAATAGTAATCCATTGTACATATGTTCAATTGTTGGACCTCTAACTTGGTTCCCTGGCTTTGCAGTTGTGAAAAGGGCTGCTGTGAACATAGTTGTAGGATGTAATGTTGTAGCTCTGTTGCAGGATGCAATGTTCTTTGGGAATATTCCAAGAAATGGTATAAATGGATCATATGGAAAGTTTTAGGAACCTCCAAATTGATCTCTAAAGGTGTTGTATGAGCTTACTATCCCTTCAGCAACATATGAGGGTTTCCTTCTCCCCACATCCATTCCAACATTTGTTGTTGCTTGTGTTTTGGATCAAAGCCATAGTGATTGAAGTAATATAATATCTCAGGGTGGTTTTCGTTTGCATTTCACTAATAACTGAGGAGGCAAATCATTTTTAAGATGTTTGTTAGACATTCAAACTTTGTCTTATGAGAACTTTCTTTTTAGTTCTGTAACTCAATTTTTTGATGGGATATTTACTTTCTTCCTAATTACCTCCTAATTTTTCAAGTTCTTTGTGTAATTTGGATATTAGTTCTCTATTCAACATGTGTTTAGTGAAGATCCATTCCCATTCTGTTGAAAATGTACTTCCATTCTGTAGGTTGCCTTTTTGCTCAATTAACAGTATCATTTGCTGAGTAAAATATTTTTAATTCATAGAATTCCACCTGTTTAGTGTTGGTCTTATTCTCTGTATTTTTGGGGTCCTATTGAGAAAATGCTGGCTGAAGCCAATCAATTTGAGAGAATTCCTTTTTTTCTTTCTTCTAGGAATTTTGTAGTCTCTTGTCAAATACTGAGGTCTTTGCTCCATTTGGATTTGATTGTTGTACAGGGAGACAAATAAGGATCTAGTTTCATGAAGATATCCACTTTTTTTTTTTATTTCAGTTCATACAAACTTATTAGGTACACCAGTTCCCTCCCTCCCTCCTCCTCCCCCCTTACCCCCTGCTCCCCCTCTCTACCCCTCTCCCTCCCCATCCCTCTCCCTCCCCATCCCCCAGTGCCTCCCACCCCAATTCCCAGAGAGTCCTTTCTTGTGCATGACTGATTTTCCTCTGGGCCCTCCTCTCCGATGACGTACAAGGACCCAGTGGCCTTTCCCGAACCCTTTCCCGTGTTCCCCTTAGGTATAGGAACACTGCTGTGGCTGCCAATTCTTTGCCTCCAAGGATCTTGGTGCCTTTAGCAGATGCTAGACTTTGTGGGGTCAACAGTGTGTTGGACAATGCGCAGGGCATGCAAAGTCCAATTATGATTGCTTCAGCCCTAACTAGTATAGAGTATCTTACATATCATTGCTCCTCCCATCCTTATGCTCTTACATTCTTACCGCCCCCTCTTCCGCAAATTTCCCTGAGCTTCAAGATGGGGAGAGACTAAGCTGGCCTAGTTCTAGGTGGTTGATATAGAGTCTCTGAAATTCTGGATTGTGGTTTGTTGATTTTCTTTTGCAGTTTTGTTGCTCCTGCAATGCCCTTCACTCCATCCTGGTGGGCATTGTATGTTACCCCCTGGCCAGAGACAAAAAGCTGTTAGAGTCTTGTGATAAAAGCACATTCAAAGGTAGATGTAATAAAAGTGGGAAACCACAGTGAGGGAGGGGTCTATCACCCATTTGCAAAATTGTTACTTTTTATCTGCCAGACTATATGCCCTCCTCTTCTGTTGAGATCACTCCCCCTCAGTAGTAAATGATCAGGAACAAAAGTCTGTGAACTTAATCAGATGTCTCATTACTTATTTGGGTCCTTGGTGGAGACCTATTTTCCCTGCTGTAACATGGTCCCTTCTCTCCTTCTTTCTGGTGTGGCCCTCCTACCCCATCCCTCCTGTTCATAATCCTTGGAATTCCTGTCTCTAGGTGGGCTGGGTGGGTTTGGTACTAGGAGCCACCTATTAGGGAGTACATACGGCGCTTAATTTTCTGGGTCTGGGATACTTCACTTAATACAATTGTTTCTAATGACATCCATTTCCCGGCAAATTCCAGTAATTCATCATTTTTGATGGCTGAGTAGTACTCCATTGTATAGATGTACCACAGTTTCCTTATCCACTCGTCAACTGTTGGATATTTGGGCTGATTCCATGTCTTTGCTATTGTAAACAGTGCTGCTATGAACATGGTCGTGCTTGTGCTATCGAGGCGAACCTCTGCTGTATGGGGGGTTATTCCCAAAAGTGGAATAGCAGGGTCATATGGCATTTCAATCTTTAATTTCTTTAAGAATCTCCAGACGGCTCGCCAGAGTGGCTGTATGAGCCTGCATTCCCACCAGCAATGTAGGAGAGTTCCCCTCCTCCACATCCTCTCCAGCATTTGTCGTTGTTAGTATTGTGGATTTTTACCATCCTGACCGGGGTGAGATGATATCTCAGGGAAGTTTTGATTTGCATTTCCCTGATGGCTAAAGAAGTGGAGCATTTTTTCAGATATTTGTTAGACATTTTAATTTCATCCCTGGTAAAGTTTCTTTTAAGTTCCAGGGCCCATTTTTTAATTGGGCATTGTTTTCCTTGGAGTTTAGTTTTCTAAGTTCTTTGTGCACTCTGGACAATAGAGCTCTATCAGATATGTGGTTAGTGAAGATTTTCTCCCATTCTGTGGGTTGCCTTTGAGCTCGCGTTACAATCTCTTTATCTGAACAGAAGCTCTTTAATTTCACAAGATCCCAACTGTTGAGAGTTGGTAGCAGTGACTGTGCCATTGGATGTCTGTTTAGGAACTGTTGGCCTAGCCCAATCAGTTCGAGGGAGTTCCCTATCCTTTCAACTATGGTTTTTATAGTCTCTGGCCTGATATCAAGGTCCTTGATCCATTTGGAATTAAGTCTTGTACATGGTGACAAGTACGGGTCCAGCTTTAATCTTCTGCATGTGGAGATCCAGTTTTGCCAGCACCATTTGTTGAAGATGCTGTTCTTTTTCCATTGGATTCTTTGGGCCCCTTTGTCAAAGACCAAATGGCTGTAACTTTGTGGGCTTATATCTGGGTCTTCAATCCTTATCCATTGATCTGTGTGTCTATTTTGGAGCCAATACCAGGCTGTCTTTACAACTATGGATTTGTAGTATAGACTAAGGTTTGGTATGGTTATACCTCCAGCTGTGTTTTTGTTACACAGGATTGTTTTTGCTATCCTGGGTCTTTTGTGCCTCCATATGAACTTTGAGATTGTTTGGTCAACTTCTTTGAAGAATTGCTTTGGGATTTTGATTGGTATAGCATTGAATCTGTATATTGCCTTTGGTAGGATGGTCATTTTCATGATGTTGATTCTGCCAATCCAGGAACAAGGGAGGTCTTTCCACCTTCTGGTGTCTTCGGCTATTTCTTTCTTTAGGGTTTTAAAGTTTTCATTGTAAAGGTCTTTTACCTCCTTAGTTAGGTTTATACCAAGGTATTTCATTTTTTTAGGGGCTATAATAAATGGTATTGTTTCTCTCAAGGCTTTTTCACTTCTTTCATTCTGGGCATATAGGAAGGCCTCTGATTTTTGCACATTTATTTTGTATCCTGCCACCCTGCTGAACTTCTCAATTAGTTCCAGGAGCTTCTTGGTGGAGTTTTTGGGATCACTCAGGTATAAGATCATGTCATCTGCAAATAGGGATAGTTTGACTTCTTCCTTGCCGATTTGAATCCCTCTTATGTCCCTTTCTTGTCTTATGGCTTCAGCTAAGACTTCAAGTACAATATTGAATAGAAGTGGTGAGAGTGGACAGCCTTGTCTAGTTCCTGATCGAAGTGGGAATGCTTCCAATTGTTCCCCATTGAGCATAATCCTTGCTGTGGGCTTGTTGTATATAGCTTTTATTATATTGATAAAGGTTCCTTCCATTCCTACTGTCTCTAGCGTTTTGATCATAAAAGGCTGTTGGATCTTGTCAAAAGCTTTTTCTGCATCTATCGAGAGTATCATGTGGTCTTGGACTTTGGACTGGTTTACATGATGAATTACATTTATTGATTTGCGTATGTTGAACCAACCTTGTGTGCCGGGGATGAAGCCTACTTGGTCCCCATGAATGATCTTTTTAATATGTTTTTGAATCTGATTTGCTAAGACTTTGTTGAGAGTCTTTGCGTCTGTGTTCATCAGGGAGATCGGCCTATAGTTTTCTTTTTTAAGCGAATCTTTATTAGGTTTTGGGATTAAAACGATATTAGCTTCATAGAAGGAATTTGGTAGTGTTCCTTCCTTTGCTATTTGATGGAACAGTTTAAGGAGTATTGGTGTTATTAACTCCTTAAATGTCTGGTAGAACTCTGTGCTGAATCCATCTGGTCCAGGACATTTTTTGGTGGGAAGATTCGAGATTACTTCCTCAATTTCCTTATATGTTATAGGACTATTTAAATAATTCACAACTTCCTGATTCAATTTAGGTAAGTTGTGTTTACTTAGAAATTCATCCATCTATTTTGTGTTGTCAAACTTCACAGAGTATAAGTTTTTGAAATATGATGTTATAATTCTCTGGATTTCTTGGGTATCAGTAGTGATAACTCCATGTTCATTTCTAATTTTGTTAATTTGGGTTTTCTCTCTCTTGCTTTTGGTTAGTTTCGCTAGGGGTGTATCAATCTTATTGATTTTTTCAAAGAACCAGCTTTTTGACTGGTTGATTTTTTCTATCGTTTTCTTAATCTCGATTTCAGATATTTCTCCCCTTATTTTGCTAATCTCCTCTCTTCTACTATTTTTGGGATCAGATTGCTCTAGCTTCTCTAAAGCTTTAAGCTGCATTGTTAAGTTGTTTATTTCTGACGTTTCCATTTTTTTGACGTAGGCATTAAGAGCTATGAACTTACCTCTTAGAACAGCTTTCATTGTGTCCCAGAGATTTTGGTAAGTTGTATTTTCGTTATCATTCACTTTCAGGAAATCTTGAATTTCCCTTTTAATTTCTTCCTGAATCCATGTCTCATTCAGCATCATAGTGTTAAGTTTCCAGGAGTTAGTGTATTTTCTCTTGTTTGATGTGTTGTGGATGTCCAGCTTTAGGCCGTGATGGTCTGATAGGGCACAGGTTAGAATTTCAACTTTCTTGTATATGTGTAGATTCATTTTGGGCCCAATATGTGATCTATTTTGGAGAAAGTTCCGTGTGCTGCTGAGAAAGATGTGTATTCTTTGGTGCGTGGGTGAAAAGTTCGATAGAGATCTGTAAGGTCCATTTCTTTCAGGGTTTGATTAAGTTCCAAAGTGTCTCTATTAAGCTTTTGACCTGTTGATCTATCCCATGTTGAGAGGGCGGTGTTGAAGTCCCCAAGGATTATCGTTTGGGGATTGATTTCTTGCTTTAGACGCTGTAGGTTTTTCTTAATGAATGTGGAGGGGCCCGTATTGGGTGCATATATATTCAGGATTGTGAGGTCTTCCTGGTGAATTGTGCCTGTGACTAAAATGTAGTATCCATCCGTGTCTCTTATAATTTTCTTTGGTTTGAAATCCACTTTGTCTGATAGCATAATGGCTACCCCTGCCTGTTTTCTGCTTCCATTAGCTTGTAGAATTGTTGACCAGCCTTTTATTTTTAGAGCGTGCCTATCTTTTGTGGTGAGATGGGTTTCCTGCAGGCAGCAGATTGATGGATTGTGATTTTTAATCCATGTTTGTAATCTGTGTCTCTTGATCGGTGAATTAATTCCATTAACATTTAGTGTTATAATGGAGAAACTATTGTTAATTCCAGACATTTATTATGTTTAGTAGCTTTTATAAGTATATTGCTTCGTTTTTAATGATGTTATACTTGCCTTCTGTTCTCCTGGATATGCCTGTTTTTTTCTTCACGCTTGAGTATCATTTCTAGCATTTTTTGAAGGCCTGGTTTGGTGGACATGTATCCCTTAAAGTTGTCTTTGTGCTGGAAAATTTTTCTTTCTCCCTCGATCATGACTGATAGTTTTGCAGGGTAAATCAGCCTGGGTTGACATTTTTGCTCATTCAATACTTGAAGTATGTCTCTCCAAGCTCTTCTTGCTTTTACTGTTTCGATTGAGAAGTCGTTTGTTATTTTAATAGGTTTACCTTTAAAAGTGACTTGTTTTTTCTCCCTTGAGGCTCTCAGCACCAGTTCTTTATCTTGAATGTGGAGTGTTTTAACTATTATTTGCCGTGGCGTGCTTCTATTTTGGTCGTATCTGTTTGGGGTGCGGAATGCCTCTTGTATATGGATGGGCCTCTCTTTTTTTAGATGAGGAAAGTTTTCCTTGATGATTGTTTGAAAAATTTCCTCAGGGGTGGTATTTTGAGATTCTTGCTCTGGTATTCCATGAATACGCATGTTAGGCTTCTTCAGGGTGTCCGATATCTCTTGGATATTTCTCTCACGTATCTTTTTGGCTTTAACAACCTCTTCCATTGAGCTGGTTAGTACTCCCACTTTATCTTCAAGGTCTGAAATTCTGTTTTCTGCTTCGTTAGTTCTGTTGGTAAGACTCTCTGTGGCATTCTGGGTTGAAGATAACTTGTCTTTTAGCTCAGTTTTAAACTCTGCTTGAGTTTGTTTTAACTGCTCTATGCCACTTTTTGTTTCTTGCACTGTTTTTCTCAACTCCTCCAGATGTCTGTTGTGTTCCTCTTCAAAGCGATTGATTCGATTATGTAATTCCTCCCTGATTTCCTCTTTCATAGTATTGAACATGGTAATGATCATATTTTGAAAGTCTTTATCCTGGGTGGGGCTTTCTTGGCCTTTTTCCGCAGGTTTGTTCTTGTTGGAGTCTAACATTATGGGATTAATTTCTTCAGTGGGAAATTTGTTTACTTGATTGTTGCTTCTCATGGATTTGCACTTTGACTTTGGCATTGTCATTTTAACTCTTAAGATCTCTCAATTTCACTAAACTGAATTATTTGGCCGGTGGTCCTGGTGGGCGGGGCGGCGGAGACTTACCTAGGTCGTGGGGTGAGGCCCGGCTGGACTGCGCGCGCGTCCCGACTGGTGGATCGGGGCGGGGTGCAAAGGGGGGATGGGGGCGACCTCTTGGAGCTATTTAACCCGAGGGCAGCTGGGGCGGGGCTCGGACACAGGGGGAGGTCCTCCTTGTCCCTTGGTCTCCCGCGCGGCTCTGGCTGGATGGTGGGAGTCGGAGCCGGGTCCCTGTGGGCCGACCTGGGGTCCTGGTGGGCGGTGCGCGGGGGGCGGGGGTACTCACCAGCTAGGGCGCGGCGTTGAGGCCCGGCTGGATCCCCCGCGCGCGCGTCCCGACCGGCGGAGCGGGTTTAGGGTGCAAAAGGGGGGATGGGGGCGACGGCGTGGAGCTATTTAACCCGAGGGCAGCTGGGGCGGGGCCCGGGCGCAGGGGGAGGTCCTCCTGGTCCCTGGGTCCCGCGCGCGGCTCCGGCTGGATGGTGGGAGGCGGAGCCGGGTCCCCGTGGGCCGACCTGAGGGTCCTGGTGGGCGGTGCGCGCGGGGGGGGGGGGGGGGGGGTTACTCACCAGCTAGGGCGCGGCGTGGACGCCCGGCTGGACCGCGCGCGCGCGCGTCCCGACCGGTGGAGCGGGTTTAGGGTGCAAAAGGGGAAGATATCCACTTTTGTCAACACCATTTATTAGTTGAAGATGCTGTCCTTTTCCAGTGGATTTTCTTGGCATTTATCTCAAAGATCAGTTAACTGTAGGTGCATCTTTACTTCTAATCCATTGGTCTATATCTCCTTTTTGGTGCCAAAATTTTGCTGTTTTATTACTATGGCAAAGGCAATTTCTTAAAGGACAAAAACCAAGTGTTATCATTGAAAAATATTTCAATGTCTCCTAGTTCAAAATTTGACCATAGTTAATATTAATTGGCTTTCCCTCAATCTGTCGCATTTGGTCAAAATCTGCAACATAGCAAATATTATGCATGATTAAGATTTTGAATAACTCTTGCCCCAATAGCATTTGTTCTCCAAATAAAATAATCATCTTTTTTTATTCTTAAAGGTTCTAATGCCCCAGTAATAGACCATGGGAGGACTGGAAGAATGGTATGGTCCATTCATTTGTAAAAACACTATTTTAATTCCAGTAAATTTTGACAGTAGTCACAGAAACTGGCATATGTTCTAGGCAAAACCAATCACTGATTCTTAAGAAAGGGTAATTGGGCACTTAGGAATAATTGGTCAAAATGGTAGGATATTTACAGCACTGTTTTTTCCTTAAATTTATACACAAGTAAAGAAACAGGGAGGTGGGTCATCGGGATGGGGAATGATTTCAACTTTCTTACTACACTTTATGATACTATCTGATGGTATCAACTCTAACTGCAAGGAAACAGTACATCTCTTATACAAAAATAAAGAGAAGAAATAAGGATAGAAGGTTGTGATCCTTAATTTTGGGTGTCAACTTGGCCACATCTGGCATTAACAAAGATTAGCTGTGAGACCACCTGAAGAGATTATCTGGATCAATACATTTATAATACAAAGATAAGCCCTAGATCTGATTGAAACTTCCCAGTAGTGGACCAGATAAAGGACCAGATAAAAGGAACTACAGAACAGAAGATGTTTGCAGTGACTTAGCCTGCTTCCTGCTTTAGCCACCAGCTATGTTGCCTCCAACATAAAAAACCATTTCTCCCTTCTGGAACCTAAGCTGAGTAAATATCCCTTTCTTCTTTAATTGCTTGACTTTGGGTGTTCTCTCACAGCAACAGTTAAGAGTAACTGTTACAAGGGTGAAAGACTTTCTGCCTTGGACAGGGACAAGGGTGGAGCCACTGCTTCTCAGGTAAGGCCCCTAGACCACACCCCAGACCCCAGGTCGTCTGTATGCCCCCCAGCAGCGTCCCTGCCTTTCTAGCACTGAGGAAGGCCCCTAGGCCACACCCCAGGTCCCAGGTGATCAGTGCATCCCATTAACCCACTCTGTTTTTCTGCCCCAGACCTGGACAAGGGCAAACTCCCTCAGAATTCAAAAACGTCCAGAGAAAACCCAAGCAAAGCTTTAAGGGACAAACACTATTCATCTGAGGTCCTCTAAAATGATCCCATCATATGGGAGAGAATCTTCACATCCAGCTCTAAGGTAAGTAAGCACTTTTTAGCATCTCATTCTTCTCAGTTATTAGTCACTGTAGTTTAACATTTCCATATAGCCACCCCAAAACCCCTACAACTTCAAGGTCTGTAACATTCACCCTCACATATCACCAAGGAAGTAAACCAAAAAAGTGGACTATCATTCCAATCTTCATTCCCTGACTACTAAACCTGACTTAATTGATATACTAACAGCCCAATAGCCTCATCTAGGAAATAACACCAATACCAGACAAGCATATCCAACTCCAAGGCAAATACTAGCAATAAGTGCTCAAGTGTAGTAATACTAATTCAGTTCAGCCAAAAACACACAGAAACACAAAGAAGGCCATAAGAGATAAAACAAAAAAGCCCAGGTCACAGCACAAATCCATGAGAAACAAAAACCAAGACAAAAAATCTCCTACTGAAAGAATTAACCCATAATGATAGACTCCAACCAGAAAAAAGACACAGAAAATAGCCATACCCAAGAAAATGATTTTCACAGCCTGATCTTACTATCAAAACAATGAAAGAGGAATCTTGGAGGAGTTAAAGAACTGCATCAACCACTTTGAACAGGAATAGAACAGGCACTTTGGAAGAGATGAGAAAAGCAGTTCAAGAAACAAAAGTAGGCATAGAGCAGTTAAAACTATCTCAAGCAGAGTTTAAAATTGAAGTAAAAGACAAGCTATCTTAAACCCAGAACTCAAGAGAGAGTCTTACCAGCAGAACTAATGAAGCAGAAAATATAATACCAGATATTAAAGATAAAGGGAAAGAACTAACCAGTTCAATCAAAGAGGTTGTTAAAGCCAAAAAGATACTGGAGAGGAATATTCAAGAGTTATGGTACACCTTGAAGAAGTCTAACATTCAAATTCATGGAATACCAGTACAAGAATCCCAAAATACCACAGCTGAGGAAATTTTCCAAATTATCATAAAGAAAAATGTTCTGCATTTAAAGAAACAGAGGTCCATCTAAATAGAAGAGGCATTCTGCACCCCGAACAGGTATGACCAAAACAGAAACTCACCAAGGTAAATAACAGTCAAACCTTATACATACAAGACAAAGAGGATGAGCTGAGAGCTTCCTGAGGAAAAAAAAAAAGTCACATTTAAATGTAATCCTATTAAATCCATTTTCAATGGAAACAGTAAAAGGCAGAAAAGCATGGAGAAATATATTTCAAGTATTGAATGAGCACAAATGTCAATCCAGGCTGATCTACCCAGCAAAACTATCAGTCATGATGGAGGGTGAAAGAAAAATTTCCACGATAAAGCCAACTTGAAGGTTTACATGACCACCAAACCAGGTATTCAAAAAATGTGAGAAAAGATACTCAAGCTTGAATAAAAGATAAAACATATTCAGGAGGACAGAATGGAAGTATAAGATTACCAAAACCTCCAAGCTAAATAATACACTTATGAAAGCCACTAAACACAAAAAGTTTCAGGAATTAAAAGTAATTTCTCCATTGTAATACTAAATGTCAATGGAATCAACTCACTAATCAAAAGACACAGATTACAAACATGGATCAGAAATCACAACCCATGGATCTGCTGCCTTCAGGTAATGCATCTCATCACAAAAATAGGCACATTTTGCAAGTGAAAGGCTGATCAAAAATTCCTGAAGCTAATGGAACCAAGAAACAATCAGGGGTAGCAATTATGCTATCTGACAAAGTGGACTTCAAACCAAAAAAAATCATAAGAGACACAGAAAGATACTACATTTTAGTCACAGGTGTAATTCACCAGGAAGACTTCATAATACTGCACTTAGATGCACCTAATATGGGCTCCTCCACATTCATTAAGCAAATGCTGCAATGTCTAAAACAAGAAATCAATTCCAAATGAATTTCCATCCACGCACCAAGGAGTACACATTCTTCTCAGCAGCACACATAATTTTCTCCAAAATAGGACACATATTGGGCCACAAAATGAATCTCCACATATGCAGGAAAGTTGAAATTGTAGCCTGTACCCTTTCAGACCACCACACATCCAAAACACATCAAGGACTGCAAGTAAGTAATGAGACATCTGGTTGGGCTCGCAGAATCTCCTTACTGGTTACTTGCGTCTGATGGGGTATGATCTCACCATATAGGGAGGGCATAGAGTCTGGCAGATAGAAGGTAACCATTCTGCAAATGGCAGACTGACCCCCCCTTCACAGCAATCTCCTACTCTTATTCCATCTACCTTTGAATCTATTCTTATAATATGACTCTATTTTAACAACATTTTATCTCTGGCCAGGGGGTGATATTCAATACCTATCAGGATGGAGCCAAGGGCAGTGCAGGAGCAGCAAAACTGAAAAAAATTCAACAAACCATAATTCAGAAAACCAGAGACTTTACATCAAACACCTGGAACCAGGCCAGCCTAATCTCTCCCCATCCTAAAGCTCAGGGAAATTTGCGGAAGAGGCAGTGGTAAGATTGTGAGAGCCTTTTGGGAATAACCCCCCATACAGCCAAAATTCACCTCGATAGCACGAGCACGACCATGTTCATAGCAGCACTGTTTACAATAGCAAAGTCATGAAATCAACCCAAATGTCCAACAGTTGACAAGTGGATAAGGAAAATGTAGTACATCTATAGCCATCAAAAGTGATGAATTAATGGAATTTGCCGGGAAATGGATGGGATTAGAAACAATTATATTGAGTGAAGTATCCCAGACACAGAAAATTAAATGGCATATATACTCCCTAATAGGTGGCTTCTAGTACCAAACCCACTTATAGACACTCAAAGATAAATCTCTGTAATACCTACAGTAATTGCAAAGGTTATGAACAGGAGGGATGGGGAAAGAGGGACTCACCAGTAACAAGGAGAGAGGGGACCATGTAACAGCAGAGAAAATAGGCCACCATCAAGGACTGCAAGTAAGTAATGAAACATCTGGTTAAGTTCACAGACTTTCCTTCCTGATCATTTACAACTGATGAAGTATGATCTTACCATAAGGGGAGGGCGTATAGTCTGGCACATAGAAAGTAACCATATCGCAAATGGGTGATTGACCCCTCCCTCACCGCAGTTTCCTAATTTTATTACATCTACCTTTGAATATGCTCTTATAACAAGACTCTAATTTAACAGGTTTTTATCTCTGGCCAGGGGGTAACATACAATGCCCATCAGGATGGAGTTAAGGGAATTGCAGGAGCAGCAAAACTGAAATAAAAATCAACAAACCATAATCCAGAACTTCAGAGACTCTATATCAACCACCTAGAACTAGGCCAGCCTAATGTCTCCCTATCCTGAAGCTCAGGGAAATTTGCAGAAGAGGGGGCAGTAAGATTGTAAGAGCACAAGAATGGGAGGAGCAATGATATGCAAGATCTCCACACAAGTTAGGGTCGAAGCAATCTTAATTGGACTTTGTATGCCCTGCAATGTTTAACACACTATTGACCTCACAAAGCCTAGTGTTTGCTAAAGGCACTAGGATCCTGGGAAACAAGGGTTTGAGAGACACAGTAGTGTTCCTATGCTTAAAGGGAACACAGGAAATGGTTCTGGGAAATGCCACTGGGTCCTTGCACCTCATCGGAGAGGAGGACCCGGAGGAGAGTTTGGCATGCTCATTAAAGGATGCTCCGGGGATGGGAGGGGGAGACACTGGGGGATGGAAAGGAAAGGGGGGTGGGGGGCACAAGAGGATGGGGGGTTGGAGGGAGGGGGGGACCGGTATACCTGTTAAGTTTGTATGAGTGGAAATTAAAAAAAATGATTAAAAGAAAAAAAAAAGATTGTGAGAGACTAAGATGGGGAGGAGCAACAATATGCAAAATACTCCATACAAGTTAGGGCCAAAGTAATCTTAATAAGACTTTGCATGACCTGCGCAATGACCAACATATCATTGAACTGCCGAAGTCTAGCATGGATCACAGGCACTAGGATCCTTAGAGGTAAGGGATTAACAGCCACAATGGTGTTCCTATATTAAAGGGGAACACAAAAAAGAGCTCTAGGTAATGCCACTGGGTCCTTACACTTCATCAGAGAGGAGGACCCAGAGGGAAGTTTATCATGCACACTGAAGGATGCTCCAGGAATTGGGGGGGTGGCACTGGGAGAAAGGGAGGGAGGGGAGGAAAAGAAAGGGAAAAGGGGGGGCAAAGATATCCAGGGAAGGGTGAAGAGAGGGAGGGGAATGGGGTACTTATCAACTTTGTGTGAGTGGAAGAAATAAATAAATAAAAAAAGAAGATACAACCCAAATTAACAAAATTACAAATGAAACTGGAGTTATCACAACTGATACCCAAGAAATTCAGGGAATTATAAGGTAGTATTTCAAAATTTTATATTCTATAAAATTTGATAACACAAAAGAAATGGATGGATGAATTCCTTAGTAAATACAACTTACCTAAATTGAATCAGGAAGTTTTGAATCATTTAAATAGTCCTGTAACATATGAGGAAATCGATGAAATAATCTTGAATCTTCCCACCAAAAAATGTCCTGGACCAGATGGATTCAGCACAGAATTCTACCAGACATTTAAGGCAAATCTAACATCAGTACTCCTTAAACTGTTCCATCAAATTGTGAAGGAAGGAACATTTTCAAATTCTTTCTACGAAGCTAATAGCATACTATTCCCAAAACCTTATAAAAATTACACTTAAAGAAGAAACTATAGGCCAATCTCTTTGATGAACACAGATGCAAAGATTCTCAACAAAATCTTAACAAATCAGATTCAAAAACATATTAAAAAGATCATTCACTGTGATCGAGTATGCTTTATCCCATGCACACAAGTTTGGTTCAACATATGCAAATCAATAAATGTAATCCATCATATAAACCAATCCAAAGTCCAAGACCACAATTAAACTCTCCATAGACAAAGCTTTTGAGAAGTTCCAACATCCTTTTATGATCAAAACCCTAGAGATAGTTGGAATGGAAGGAACCTTTATCAACATAATTAAAGGTATATATATACAATAAGCCCACAGCAAGGATTATACTCCTTGAAGCATTCCCACTTTGATCAGGAACTATACAAGGCTGTCCATTCTCACCACTTCTATTCAATATTGTACTTGAAGTCTTAAGCTGGAAATATAAAAGATGAGAGGGAGATAAGAGGGATTCAAAATGGAAAGAAAGAAATCAAGATATCTCTATTTGCAGATGACATGACCATACACCTGAGTGATCCTAAAAACTCCACCAGGAAAGTCCTGGAACTAATACAGAAGCTCAGCAAAGTGGCAGATTATAAAATTAACATGCAAAAATCAGTGGCCTTCCTATACACCAAGGATGAAAAATGTAAAAATGTCCTAATAGAAACAGTCCCATTTACTATAGCACCTAAAAAATGAAATATCTTGGTATAAATCTCACCAAAGAAGTGAGAGACCTTTATAATGAAAACATTAAAACCATAATGAAAGAAATTACAGAAGACACCAGAAGGTGGAAAGACCTCCTATGCTCCTGGATTGCCAGGATCAACATCATAAAAATGACCATCTTACCAAAAGCTATACCAATCAAAATCCTCAAGCAATTCTTTTTTTTTTTTTTTTTTATGAAAAGTTCAAAATCCTCCTTGGCTGCGTAGGAATTCAGAGTCAGTCTGGGCTAGAAATACTACCTCCAAAATAAAACAGTAATACGCTTTCCAACAATAATTCTACATAGTCTTTTTTTTTTATTTCAGCTCATACGAACTTATTAGGTACACCAGTTCCCTCCTTCCCTCCTCCTCCCCCCGTACCCCCTGCTCCCCCTCCCCACTCCTCTCCCTCCCCATCCCCCAGTGCCTCCCACCCCAATTCCCAGAGTGTCCTTTCTTGTGCATGTCTGATTTTCCTCTGGGCCCTCCTCTCCGATGACGTACAAGGACCCAGTGGCCTTTCCCGAACCCTTTCACGTGTTCCCCTTAGGTATAGGAACACTGCTGTGGCTGCCAATCCTTTGCCTCCAAGGATCTTGGTGCCTTTAGCAGATGCTAGACTTTGTGAGGTCAACAGTGTGTTGGACAATGCGCAGGGCATGCAAAGTCCAATTATGATTGCTTCAGCCCTAACTAGTATAGAGTATCTTACATATCATTGCTCCTCCCATCCTTATGCTCTTACACTCTTACCGCCCCCTCTTCCGCAAATTTCCCTGAGCTTCAAGATGGGGAGAGACTAAGCTGGCCTAGTTCTAGGTGGTTGATATAGAGTCTCTGAAGTTCTGGATTGTGGTTTGTTGATTTTCTTTTGCAGTTTTTCTGCTCCTGCAATGCCCTTCACTCCATCCTGGTGGGCATTGTATGTTACCCCCTGGCCACAGACAAAAAGCTGTTAGAGTCTTGTGATAAAAGCACATTCAAAGGTAGATGTAATAAAAGTGGGAAACCACAGTGAGGGGGGGGTCTATCACCCATTTGCAAAATTGTTACTTTTTATCTGAAAGACTATATGCCCTCCTCTTCTGGTGAGATCACACCCTCTCAGTAGTAAATGATCAGGAACAAAAGTCTGTGAACTTAATCAGATGTCTCATTACTTATTTGGGTCCTTGGTGGAGGCCTATTTTCCCTGCTGTAACATGGTCCCTTCTCTCCTTGTTTCTGGTGTGGCCCTCCTACCCCATCCCTCCTGTTCACAATCCTTGGAATTACTGTCTCTAGGTGGGCTGGGTGGGTTTGGTACTAGGAGCCACCTATTAGGGAGTACATACGGCACTTAATTTTCTGGGTTTGGGATACTTCACTTAATATAATGGTTTCTAATGACATCCATTTCCCGGCAAATTCCAGTAATTCATCATTTTTGATGGCTGAGTAGTATTCCATTGTATAGATATACCACAGTTTCCTTATCCACTCGTCAACTGTTGGACATTTGGGCTGATTCCATGACTTTGCTATTGTAAACAGTGCTGCTATGAACATGGTCGTGCTTGTGCTATCGAGGTGAACCTCTGCTGTATGGGGGGTTATTCCCAAAAGTGGAATAGCAGGGTCATATGGCATTTCAATCTTTAATTTCTTTAAGAATCTCCAGACGGCTCGCCAGAGTGGCTGTATGAGCCTGCATTCCCAACAGCAATGTAGGAGAGTTCCCCTCTCTCCATATCCTCTCCAGCATTTGTCGTTGTTAGTATTGTGGATTTTTGACATCCTGACAGGGTGAGATGATATCTCAGGGAAGTTTTGATTTGCATTTCCCTGATGGCTAAAGAAGTGGAGCATTTTTTCAGATATTTGTTAGACATTTTAATTTCATCCCTGGTAAAGTTTCTTTTAAGTTCCAGGGCCCATTTTTTAATTGGGCCATTGGTTTCCTTGGTGTTTAGTTTTCTAAGTTCTTTGTGCACTCTGGACAATAGAGCTCTATCAGATATGTGTTAAGTGAAGATTTTCTCCCATTCTGTGGGTTGCCTTTGAGCTCGCGTTACAATCTCTTTATCTGAACAGAAGCTCTTTAATTTCACAAGATCCCAACTGTTGAGAGTTGATAGCAGTGACTGTGCCATTGGATGTCTGTTTAGGAACTGTTGGCCTAGCCCAATCAGCTTGAGGGAGTTCCCTATCCTTTCAACTTTGGTTTTTATAGTCTCTGGCCTGATATCAAGGTCCTTGATCAATTTGGAATTAAGTCTTGTACATGGTGACAAGTACGGGTCCAGCTTTAATCTTCTGCATGTGGAGATCCAGTTTTGCCAGCACCATTTGTTGAAGATGCTGTTCTTTTTCCATTGGATTCTTTGGGCCCCTTTGTCAAAGACCAAATGGCTGTAACTTTGTGGGCTTATATCTGGGTCTTCATTCCTTATCCATTGATCTGTGTGTCTATTTTGGAGCCAGTACCAGGCTGTCTTTACAACTATGGATTTGTAGTATAGACTAAGGTTTGGTACGGTTATACCTCCAGCTGTGTTTTTGTTACTCAGGATTGTTTTTGCTATCCTGGGTCTTTTGTGCCTCCATATGAACTTTGATATTGTTTGGTCAACTTCTTTGAAGAATTGCTTTGGGATTTTGATTGGTATAGCATTGAATCTGTATATTGCCTTTGGTAGGATGGTCATTTTCACGATGTTGATTCTGCCAATCCAGGAACAAGGGAGGTCTTTCCACCTTCTGGTGTCTTCTGCAATTTCTTTCTTTAGGGTTTTAAAGTTTTCATTGTAAAGGTCTTTTACCTCCTTAGTTAGGTTTATACCAAGGTATTTCATTTTTTTAGGGGCTATAATAAATGGTATTGTTTCTCTCAAGGCTTTTTCACTTCTCTCATTCTGGGCATATAGGAAGGCCTCTGATTTTTGCACATTTATTTTGTGTCCTGCCACCCTGCTGAACTTCTCAATTAGTTCCAGGAGCTTCCTGGTGGAGTTTTTTGGATCCCTCAGGTATAAGATCATGTCATCTGCAAATAGGGATAGCTTGACTTCTTCCTTGCCTATTTGAATCCCTCTTATGTCCCTTTCTTGTCTTATGGCTTCAGCTAACACTTCAAGTACAATATTGAATAGAAGTGGTGAGAATGGACAGCCTTGTCTAGTTCCTGATCGAAGTGGGAATGCTTCCAATTGTTCCCTATTGAGCATAATCCTTGCTGTGGGCTTGTTGTATACCGCTTTTATTATATTGATAAAGGTTCCTTCCATTCCTACTGTCTCTAGCGTTTTGATCATAAAAGGCTGTTGGATCTTGTCAAAAGCTTTTTCTGCATCTATCGAGAGTATCATGTGGTCTTGGACTTTGGACTGGTTTACATGATGAATTACATTTATTGATTTGCGTATGTTGAACCAACCTTGTGTGCCGGGGATGAAGCCTACTTGGTCCCCGTGAATGATCTTTTTAATATGTTTTTGAATCCGATTTGCTAAGACTTTGTTTAGAATCTTTGCGTCTGTGTTCATCAGGGAGATCGGCCTATAGTTTTCTTTTTTAAGTGAGTCTTTATTAGGTTTTGGGATTAAAACGATATTAGCTTCATAGAAGAAATTTGGTAGTGTTCCTTCCTTTGCTATTTGTTGGAACAGTTTAAGGAGTATTGGTGTTATTAACTCCTTAAATGTCTGGTAGAACTCTGTGCTGAATCCATCTGGTCCAGGACATTTTTTGGTGGGAAGATTCGAGATTACTTCCTCAATTTCCTTATATGTTATAGGACTATTTAAATAATTCACAACTTCCTGATTCAATTTAGGTAAGTTGTGTTTACTTAGAAATTCATCCATCTCTCTTGTGTTGTCAAACTTCACAGAGTATAAGTTTTTGAAATATGATGTTATAATTCTCTGGATTTCTTGGGTATCCGTAGTGATAACTCCATGTTCATTTCTAATTTGGTAATTTGGGTTTTCTGTCTCTTGCTTTTGGTTAGTTTAGCTAGGGGTGTATCAATCTTATTGATTTTTTCAAAGAACCAGCTTTTTGACTGGTTGATTTTTTCTATCGTTTTCTTAATCTCGATTTCAGATATTTCTCCCCTTATTTTGCTAATCTCCTCTCTTCTACTACTTTTGGGATCAGATTGCTCTAGTTTCTCTAAAGCTTTAAGCTGCATTGTTAAGTTGTTTATTTCTGATGTTTCCATTTTTTTGATGTAGGCATTAAGAGCTATGAACTTACCTCTTAGAACAGCTTTCATTGTGTCCCAGAGATTTTGGTAAGTTGTATTTTCGTTATCATTCACTTTCAGGAAATCTTGAATTTCCTGTTTAATTTCTTCCTGAATCCAGTTCTCATTCAGCATCATAGTGTTAAGTTTCCAAGAGTTAGTGTATTTTCTCTTGTTTGATGTGTTGTGGATGTCCAGCTTTCGGCCGTGATGGTCTGATAGGGCACAGGTTAGAATTTCAACTTTCTTGTATATGTGTAGATTCATTTTGGGCCCAATATGTGATCTATTTTGGAGAAAGTTCCGTGTGCTGCTGAGAAAAATGTGTATTCTTTGGTGCGTGGGTGAAAAGTTCGATAGAGATCTGTAAGGTCCATTTCTTTCAGGGTTTGATTAAGTTCCAAAGTGTCTCTGTTAAGCTTTTGACCTGTTGATCTATCCCATGTTGAGAGGGCGGTGTTGAAGTCCCCAAGAATTATCGTTTGGGGGTTGATTTCTTGCTTTAGACGCTGTAGGGTTTTCTTAATGAATGTGGAGGGGCCTGTATTGGGTGCATATATGTTCAGTATTGTGAAGTCTTCCTGGTGAATTGTACCTGTGACTAAAATGTAGTATCCATCCGTGTCTCTTATCATTTTCTTTGGTTTGAAGCCCACTTCGTCTGATAGCACAATGGCTACCCCTGCCTGTTTTCTGCTTCCATTTGCTTGTAGAATTGTTGACCAGCCTTTTATTTTTAGAGCGTGCCTATCTTTTGTGGTTAGATGGGTTTCCTATAGGCAGCAGATTGACGGATTGTGATTTTTAATCCAAGTTTGTGATCTGTGTCTCTTGATCGGTGAATTAATTCCATTAACATTTAGTGTTATAATGGAGAAACTATTGTTAATTCCAGACATTTATTATGTTTAGTAGCTTTTATAAGTATATTGCTTCGTTTTTAATGATGTTATACTTGCCTTCTGTTCTCTTGGATATGCCTGTTTTTTTCTTCACGCTTGAGTATCATTTCTAGCATTTTTTGAAGACCTGGTTTGGTGGACATGTATCCCTTAAAGTTGTCTTTGTGCTGGAAAATTTTTCTTTCTCCCTCGATCATGACTGATAGTTTTGCAGGGTAAATCAGCCTGGGTTGACATTTTTGCTCATTCAATACTTGAAGTATGTCTCTCCAAGCTCTTCTTGCTTTTACTGTTTTGACTGAGAAGTGATTTGTTATTTTAATAGGTTTACCTTTAAAAGTGACTTGTTTTTTCTCCCTTGAAGCTCTCAGCACCAGTTCTTTATCTTGAATGTGGAGTGTTTTAACTATTATTTGCCGTGGGGTGCGTCTATTTTGGTCGTATCTGTTTGGGGTGCGGAATGCCTCTTGTATATGGATTGGCCTCTCTTTTTTTAGATGAGGAAAGTTTTCCTTGATGATCGTTTGAAAAATTTCCTCAGGGGTGGTATTTTGAGATTCTTGCTCTGGTATTCCATGAATAAGCATGTTAGGCTTTTTCAGGGTGTCCCATATCTCTTGGATATTTCTTTCAAGTATCTTTTTGGCTTTAACAACCTCTTCCATTGAGCTGGTTAGTACTCCCACTTTATCTTCAAGGTCTGAAATTCTGTTTTCTGCTTCGTTAGTTCTGTTGATAAGATTCTTTGTGGCATTCTGGGTTGAAGATAACTTGTCTTGTAGCTCAGTTTTAAACTCTGCTTGAGTTTGTTTTAACTGCTCTATGCCACTTTTTGCTTCTTGCACTGTTTTTCTCAACTCCTCCAGATGTCTGTTGTGTTCCTCTTCAAAGCGATTGATTCGATTATGTAATTCCTCCCTGATTTCCTCTTTCATAGTATTGAACATGGTAATGATCATATTTTGAAAGTCTTTATCCTGGGTGGGGCTTTCTTGGCCTTTTTCCGCAGGTTTGTTCTTGTTGGAGTCTAACATTATGGGATTAATTTCTTCAGTGAGAAATTTGTTTACTTGAGTGTTGCTTCTCATGGATTTGCACTTTGACTTTGGCATTGTCATTTTAACTCTTAAGATCTCTCAATTTCACTAAACTGAATTATTTGGTCTGGGGTCCTGGTTGGCCGGGCTGGCGGAGACTTACCTACGCGTGCACGCATCCTGACCGGTGGAGCGGGGTGGGGTGCAAAAGGGGGATGGGGGCAACGGCGTGGAGCTATTTAACCTGAGGGCAGCTGGGGCGGGCCCGGGCGCAGGGGGAGGTCCTCCTCGTCCCTCGGCCCCGCTGCGCGGCTGCGGCTGGATGGTGGGAGTCGGAGCAGGGTCCCTGTGGGCCGACCTGGGGTCCTGGTGGGCGGTGCGGGGACTTACCCGCTAGGGCGCGGGGTGGAGGCCTGTCTGGACTGCCCGCACGCGCGTCCCCACCAGCGGAGCGGGGTGGGGTGCAAAGGGACCTCAAGCAATTCTTTAAAGAAGTTGACCAAACAATCTCAAAATTCATATGGAAGCACAAAAGGTCCAGGAGAGCAAAAACAATTGTGAGTAACAAAAATACTGCTGAAGGTATCACCAAACCAAACCTTAATCTGTACTACAAATCCATAGTAATAAAATCACCCTGGTACTGGCTCTAAAGTAGACACATATATCAATGGACAAGGGTTGAAGACCCAGATACAAGCCCACGCAACTACAGCCATTTGATCTTTGACAAAGGGGCCCAAAAAATCCAATGGAAAAGAACAACATCTTCAACAAATGGTGCTGGCAAAACTGGATCTCTACATGCAGAAGATTAAAACTGGACCCTTACTTGTCACCATGTACAAGACTTTATTCCAAATGGATCAAGGATCTCAATGTAAAACCAGAGACTATAAAAACCTTAGTTGAAAGGGTAGGGAATTCCCTTGAGCTGATTGGGCTAGGCCAACACTTCCTAAACAGAAATCTAATAGCACATTCACTGCAACTAACACTCAACAATGGGATCTTATGACATTGAAGAGCTTCTGTTCAGATAAAAAGGTTGTAAACTGAGCAAAACGCAACCCACAGAATGGAAGAAAATCGTCACTAACCACATATCTGATCGAATTCTATTATCCAGTGTGCACAAAAAATTAAAATCTAGACACCAAGGAGATAAATGTCCCAATTAAAAAATGGGTCTGGAAACTCAAAAGAAACTTTACTAGTGAGGAAACTGAAATGCCTAACAAATATCTTAAAAAATGCTTCATATCCTTAGCCATCAGGGAAATGCAAATCAATACTTCCCTGTGATATCATCTCACCCAAGTCAGGATGGCAAAAATCCACAATACAAACAGCATTAAATGCTGGAGAGGATGTGGTGATAAGGGAACTCTTCTGCGTTGCTGGTGGGAATGCAGGCTTATACAACCACTCTGGTAATCACTTTGGAGATTTCTAAAAATGTTAAAGATTGAAATGCCATATGACCAGTTCTAGGAAAAATCCCACACAATGCAAAAATTCACTACAGTGGCACAAACACAACCATGTTCATAACAGGTGTATTTACAATAGCAAAGTCATAGAATCAACCCAAATGGCCAATAGTTTATGAATGGATAAGGAAAATGTGGTACGTTTATACAATGGAATACTACTCAGCCATCAAAAATGATGAATTAATGCAATTTTCTGGGAATGGATGGAATTAGAAAAAATTATATTGAGTGAAGTATCCCAGACACAGAAAATTAGACACCATATGTACTCCCTTATAGGTGGATCCTAGTACCAAACCTACTTAATAACATATTCAAAGATAAATGTCTGTAATACCTACTTTAATCATAATGATTATAAATAGAAAGGAAGGGGAAAGACTCCCACACACAGCCAGAAAAAAAGGAAAGAGGGGATTAGGCTTCAATAGAGAAAATAGGTCACTGTCAAGCATTGCATATAATTAGCCAGACATCTGGTGCAGCTCACTCTCACTTCCCTTTCTGGTCACCTGCAGCTGAAGAAGTTTGATCTCACCAATCAGGGTGGGTATAGGGATTTGCAGATAGATGTTAGCCATCCTGCAAATTGGACACTGACCCTGACTCCCCCTACTTCTGTGTCCTACTTCTGTACCATCTGCCTTTGAGTCTCCTCTTAAATTAAGATCTTCATTTAAATGGTCTTTTGTCTTTGGTTAGGAGGTGACTTTTCATACCATTCAGGATGGAGCCAAGGGCAGTAAAAGAAAAGCAACCTGAAAACAACCACAAACCCTAATTCAGAACACCAAAGACCTTTACATTAATCACCTGGAACCAGACCAGCCAATCTCTGCCCATCCTAAAGTGCAGGGAAACTTGCAGAAGAGGGGACAGCAAGAGTGGAAGAGCCTAAGATGGCGACCACCAATGATATGCAAGATACTACACATATGTTAGGGATGCAATAGCCATAATTGGATTTTATCTGACCTGCACAATGGCTGACATGTCATTGACCCTCCTAAATCTAGCATGGATCATAGAGGAGAAGGCTCTAGGCAGTGGGATCCTTAGACTTAAGGGATTAACAGTCATAATATTGTTCACATAGGAACAGGGAACCTAAGAAAGGGCTCCTGGTTATGCCATTGAGTCCTTACATCTCACTAAGGTGGGGAACTCAGAGGGAGATTTGACATTCATACAGAGGGATGCTCCAATGGATGGGAGGGAGAAAGGGGGAAGCACTGGGAGAATGGGAGGGAGGGGAGTGAAAATAAAGGGAAATGGGGGGGTGAGTGCAAGGGGGGACTGGGGAGAGGTGGAGTGAGGAAGAGGACGGGGGTACCTCGTTGCATGTTTTGGAAAAAAATAATAAAAGGAAGAATAAAAAAGAAAAGGGTTAAAGTGATGTTAGAGATAGGTAGTAGATAGATAGATAGATGATAGATAGATAGATAAATAGATAGATAGAAAGATAGAAATAGCACTGATAGTTATTATAGAAAGTCCTGTTATAATTTTAGTTCTAGATTCAGTTGTGCCACTTTTAAGTTATTTTTACAATTGCCAAATAAATTCATGTATTGTTGCCAAAAAATTGTTGCCAGCTTAAGGGAATGAGAAGTTTCATTTTGGCTTATGATTGTCTGGCTACAATTCTTCGTCCAGCTTGGTAGGAGATCTCTATACCAACACTGAAGATGTTGATCAGACCAAATCCACAGAACTGCTGAGAAGGACAATCCTCACTAGACAGACAGACCCCTATGCCTAGTCAAGTATACAGAAGAATGTTCATACTTGTCCAGTCCCCTCCATTTTATTCCCCTCTTAGGGACTAGCCCTACTATCAATTGTTTATGTGTCCAGAGCTCTGAATCTCCAACTGTGAAGTTGATAACTGTATCTAATGGTGAAAAATACTGTTTGCAGAATTTTTGTCATTTAAGTCCAGGCATGGTAGCACACACCTATAGTCCTGGTGCTCAGAAAATTGAGCTGTCTGGAGCATCATGACTTAGAAGTCAGTTTCATAAAAGAACCAGCGACCATTGGTTGTGTGTATAAGGCACCATATAAAGCACTTTTTGTGCATATTAGTGCAACAAAAGTCCTGGTAGCAGCTAGTGTCTGAAAGCCAATGGTGTGAGATGGGAAGCAGATGGGAGAATTCTGGAAAACATGTTATTCTGCCAGCCTGGAATATGCAGCACAGTGGTAAACAACAAAAGCCCCCCCCCCTCCCCAACAAGGCAAAAGAAAAGGCCTACTCCCAGACTTTTAGCTGACCTCCACATAAGCACCTTGGCCTGCATATATCCCTTCACACACACAGCTCACAAACAATAAAAATGTTATTTGCTCATTAGAAACCATTAAAATGCAGCTTGAGAACTGAGATCATTTATTGAGTAAGAAAATTTTCTGTGTGCTTGTGTGGACCTCCAGCACTCATTTTAAAAGCCCAGTGTGACCTCATATGTCTATAACCTCAACACCGGGATCAGCATGGCAGAGACAGAAGGATGACTAGGGTTAACTCTACAATAATTTAGGTAAAATAACAGCAAATTTCAGGTTCAGCCAGGAGCCCTGAATCAAGGAAATAAGATAGGTGGCACTTGATGACCTCTTCTGGCTTACACACACACACACACACACACACACACACACACACACACACATATACCATAAGTGCTGACACAATGGGTCACCTAACTAAATCAAGAGTTACCTTAATTTTCTGTGATGACATAAGCATGATAGATGATTTTTTTTTTGTTGCTTATTCGTACCAAACTTGCTTAGCCAAGTTTCAGTTTATTCCCAGTTTGTGTCAGTTCTATCTTAATTCCATACATGTCCCTGAAACAAAGATATCATTTTAAAACAAAATAATGCTAGAAAACTTTATTATAGGAAAATCATGTATGTGCCTTAATTTCAAAACAAAAAAATTATTAAAATTTAATGTATTTTATCAATGACATCTCTTGGCCCCATAGACTGATTCCTCTGAGCAATGTATTTTGAAAAAGAGATCGAGATACTCTGTCTACATTCGGGCATCTGAGACTCTTGTCCAACAGCTATATGATAGCATTGTTTTGGTGGAGACTTATGGTAAAGAAAAGACTGGCAGGAATTAGTGAGTTTCTCACAACAACCTAATCCTTTCTTGTTTCTCATGTAAAATGAAATCACAGTGAAGTGCCACCTTTAAATTTATGTCTGCTGAAAGTCGGTGTACATACACTGACCAGGGTTAATTTGCCTTCCATTGGTCTGAGGCAGATTAATGCAAACTAAATTTCATGCTAACCTGCTTCTAAGATGGAGATACATCATTAAATTTCAGGGCTATCTAGTTGACAAACATTAAAAAATATCATTTCCACAGTGCCACTGTTGATGGTTGTGAAAATATTTTAATTACTGCAATATTAATTACTTGCAATATTTCACCAAACAATTATAAGCCCTCTGAAATGCAATGATGAAAGCAACACAGGATATGAGCTCATTGATTATTGGTTTGCAAATTGTTCCAATTTTCAGGTATGGCCTTGATAAGCCAATGAAAACCCATTTGTCACTTTAAGCCAAATCTGTACTGGCTTAGTGAGGTGGAGAATTGAATTGGGTTGTAGAAAATAAATTCTTTCCTCACTCTTCTGCCTCCTATACCTGTGTTGATTTCCCATAAAATTCAAATTTACACTTCTCTACTGGGCCAGAAAAGATGGAGCCTTTGTAACTTCAAATAGTCACAAAAGGCAGAAAGAATGGAAAACAAGCATTCCTCTTTCTCTCTTTCTCTCTCTCTGTTTACCAGGGGATAACTGAAGAATGTGGCAAGCAAGAAATAGCCTTGACATTCAATCAGGGACTTTAGAAGCTTAGCAAGTGTTTATACTGATACCTGGAAACCAGTGTTGACTATTTGAAACCTGTCTGAAAGAATGTGTTGGAGGAAACAAAATCAGTCATCTCCTGTTAAACTATTCTTAGAAAGATAAATGTGAAAGATTATTGAATTTAGGGTCATGGAATCAAAACTAGTAGAAGACAAATGAAAACCCAACTTGGCTCATGAAAACAAAGGTGAACAGAGGACAAGCATTTGCATCTATGTGTACTCCTTTGAGTGTGTCTCAGGTGGAAGTGACCTAGGCAGGCAGGAAAGCACACAGCAGCCAATGATTAGATGGAAAGCATTAGATTTAGCCTGTAAGTGGGAGAAAGAGTTATCAAAATTCAGACCTCCTCATTCACACCCCCATAGCTCCTACTTTTGACATTGCCCATTAGTCAACGGAATTCCATTCTTCTAATTGCTTTTTTTCTTAGAACTTGCATCTAGTTCCCCCTAAGTCTAGCATGGATCACAGGGACTAGGATTCTTAGAGGCAAAGGATTAATAGCCACAAGAGTGTTCCTGTACCAAAGGGTAACACAAGAAAGAGCTCTAGGCAATGCTGTGTCCTTACATCTCATCAGAGAGGAGGATCCAGAAAGAAGTTTGAGATGCACAGTAAAGGATGCTCCAGGAATGGGGCAGGGGGGGGGGGGGAAAGCACTGGGAAAAAGAGAGAGAGGAGGGGAAAAGAAGGGGAAAAGGGAAAGGGAGCAGGGGAATCCATGGAAGGGTGGAGGGAAGGAGGGGAATGGGGTATCTATCAAGTTTGTGTGAGTCGAAAAAGAAATACACTATATATTAAAAAAAAAAAACTTGCGTCTAGTCCATAGTCGTGCTCATTAGCTTTCTTCCTAAGTTCTCACAGATTCTATGTCCCTTACTCCAAGCTTTTGTCTGATCCTTGCCCTTATGTGACAGCTTTCTACAGTGCTAGCCTCCTGCTCCTGACTTCTGTTCACTCTGTGCAGTGTCATTTACACAAGCCCTGAGAAACTTTTTCCATCAGTACAGCATTCCACAATAGTTCTCTCTTTAGCACTTATCAGCATTTGAAATATGTGAACAGAAGAAAGAGTGAGAGACAGGAAAGCACAGGCATTCTTCCCTGCAACCTGGCAAGGGAGGAAGATGCTCTGGGGTGAGAACCAACCAAACTGCTTCTTTGATGAAGTAAGCAAAGGTTACATGCAAGTGTGGACCATACTTGGCAACTCGAGGCCTCATCACAAATAGTGGACTCATCCATCTTCTATTAATGTGCAAAATACTTAGGCTGACATCTGTATGATGTCCATCTATGCTAAGCATTGGGCCACCATCCCACAGCACCAGTTATTTGTTTTCAGGCACTTCATAAGTGGTTACAGTTTTTGCAGTACACTGTCCATTGAAAAATATGTTCTTCCACAATAGGCATAAACACAAAATGTTTAGAAGACAGCTTGACAGGCTTATCACACCATTAACAAAACAATAGTAGTGACCTGTTCACTTGGCCTGTGACCTCCCCAGCCACAACCATAGGTTTTTTTTCCCCTCTCAACTTATGGTACCAAACATAAATTTCCTTCTGTGTTGTGTGGGTCTTAAATCCACTCAGAAAGTTATTGGTTGTACCAAAACCAGTTCATGTCACTGTTGTACCAGGGGACACATGTTACTTAATACTTCATAATGTAGTAGTGCTTATAAATGAGTAGGATTGTTGTTGCAGAAAGCTAACTAGCAGGGAGTGAATATTTATAGCTTATCCTTAAGTTCATTTGTTCAAGTTCTACAATGTAAATTTTTGATGTGTTTGGCAACTCTTACCACCTAGTTTTAGAATGCAGTCCACAGCAGTGGTGTTAGCCATTTATCACTGGGTGTGCCTAAAGAGTCCATGCCCAAAATTCCTAGTTAGGCAATCCACAGCTGTTGCTGGGACGATTTTATATTTTCACTCGGACCCTAATGACTCTGAAGAGTGTCCCTTTTTCATGCCAGCTAAGTGTCTTTATGCAAACTCCTCATGTTTTCCTTACTGTTCTGTTTCTGTTACATGCTTTTGAATTATGTACTAGAATATTTTTGCAGAGGGTGGGCAAAGTCTCCAAAAGCCCACCACAGTGTCCTCTGAGCATTAGTTAATCTCAGAAGTCAGCCAAGGGGAATACTGATTCTGGGGTACAAACATAGGGCCTCTATTCACTTATACAATCACATGGGCTAGGTAGGATTTGCTAATAATGTTTATAATGCTAAGGGGAATGGTCATCTGCTCCCTGATTACCTGAACCCATCTACATGTCTGCATTTGCCTTCTTTAGTAGACTCTTTGTTGGAACTACAGCTATAGCTGCTTGCATTGTCTTTCTCTCAACCACACCTAGTTTTCTTGAGTGCCATTGGATAAATGCGCAATTCCCATTCCCTACACACTTTACAAGATACATCCTGGAGTTGAGCTGCCTATCCATAGGACAAACTTGTTCCTTTTCACCTCATTTTCATCCAGTGTTGTACATGGCTCCTGGTGATTTTTTGAGTTGCCAGCAATTAAGGTAGACTCAGCTTAAATACTTGACACATTAATTGTGGATTGGTAAATTCATAATTTAATGTATGGCCTTGTGCCATGTATGACCATCACTTGCAGTCAACCTTTGCTACCATCTCAAAGGAGTGGTTTGGGTAGTTGTCATGGTTTGAAATGTGAGTTGTTCCCCATAGGCTCATGTGTTTGAGCTTTAGTTTAGTAGGCTTTACTTGTTTGGAAAAGTTATGGTAACTTGCAGAGGAACCTTGCTAGAGGAAAGTAGATTGTAGGCCTTGAGGTTGATTAGCCCCACCTTACTTACAGGATAGGTCTACTCTAGCATGTGGCAGTTTGCAGTGCTTGGCTTTCTTGATGGATATAATTTAAGCTGCCTCCAGCTTTTGCCAGACAGCCATGCCTTTTCCACCAGAAAGTACGGTATCCCCTCTCTGGAACTATAAGCTGAATAAATCTCCCTTTTCTCCCTTAAGTTGCTTGGCTTTGAGTGGAGTCTCACAGCAAAAGAGAAAGGTAACCATTACAGTGTTCCTATCCCCGATGCATCCTCCTCTACAACCAGATGCGGTGGAGATCACCTGTGACTCTTTGTCTCTCGTTTGACCCTTTGCTGAGCTCTTAGTCAGGATTTAGAGCTTTTCAAAACTTACAAGAACAACATTTGGCTTTCTATAAATTTTTCCCTAAAAAGTACAGATTGATACAAATTACATTTGGATAATCCTAATAGGACCCATCTTGTCTCTTCCCAAGTGCTTTAGAAAACCAGATTTCTATGCTTGTCGGTTATTCAGGTCTTCCAAAGCCTTCCTAGTTCACAAAAAAATGCTCTTCTTCTCCTCTCCTTTCCCCCTCTCCCTACCCCTTCCTATCCCCTCCCCTCCCCCTCCCTTTCCTCTTCTGTTCTCTCTTAAAAATAAAAAAACACATATTGCAAATTTTTATGTAATCATTTTATTTTTCATCCATTCAATAAGGTTAAATAACTTTGATACTAACTTTGATACATATCCTAGCATGTATCCTTAAAATAAAAAATATAGTCAAATAACATCATACAAATTAATTGGAAATATAACTAGTATATAATATCAGATTTTTAAAAGCTGCAAAGAATTATGCTTTCATGTCAAAGAGCTGCATGTTAAAATTCATTAAAATATTCTCAGGTGATTCCATTATTATCTTAACACAGATGTTTTAGGTGTGTTAATTACTGATTTGACAAGTTTCTAGTCTGTATCAACTGTGCTTCATATACCGGCACCAAGTGGAGAAATGAGAGAATGCAATTACAGACTTACAAGACTAATTTCATCTTCAGATTATAGCAGGAAGCTCGGTGATCATGTTATTAAAATAGCCTTCCAATTTCTGAAATGTAATCTTTAAGAATAAGTGATTTTACTTTTTCTTTTCTTTTTTTCTTATATGGTTGTGGCAAGGGATTAGGTATTGGTATTCCCCATACTCCATTGCTCATTTTATTAATCTACCTAAAATAGTTGCACAGACTTTCACTAGCCTGAATCAATTTCAAGAGTGTCTTAGACATTTTAGCCTTTTTGGGGACATCATGATAGATACTACCTGATTTTATCTTTCTTCTGATAAAGAGTTTTCGTAGCAAAGTCTTAAGGAAAGCTTACATACTGCCATTGGTTAGAAATGTGAAGCATTCATTGTTGTCATCTGTATTTAGTGCTACATTGTAAAGATGGTGTCTCTGAATTCAACCCAAGTTAAAGTCCTGCTAAGAATCACACAGGCCAATTGGTGGCAGGCATGGTTTAGAGTTCTCTTTCCTCTTGGTGAGTTCAGTCATTCATACTGCCTTCCACAAGTGACCTACAGCATTATATATTCAATCTACTGCAGTTCATGTATAGGCAGTCATGTATGAATTGAAGGCTTTAAAAGTATATCTTCAAAATTGAAGTTAGTTTAAGCATATTCTTTGAATTCATTTGCCATTTAGAAAAATAGATGTGCATGTTATTCTCAACCCACTGAATGATAAACTTTCTACAAAATACTAATGAAATACACAATATGATTTGACTTCTCATTTCTATTCCCCCCCCACCCCTATAAACTGTCTTTCTGGCCATAAGAATCCCTAGGAATGAAGTGGCAGCATATGAGCAGCCCTTGCAAGGAAGAGGCTGTTTGTTATATAATCATCAGTGGAATGACTCCAGAGCAAGGTGCTATTTCTTAGAAGCCCTAAAGCCAAAAGAAAGAAAAAAGTAATCATTTGAAAATCTTTTTCAAAATAAAAAGAGCTGAAAGAAAATAAATTTATAATGGCATACAATTTCACTTTATAGAGAAAACATAAAATTCAGATAAAGGAAATGATTGTTATCAAGTTTCTTAAAGACCTAAAAACTCAGACTCATTAGAATTTGGAGCGGTTTGAGTTTATTGAAATGATTGTGACTAGAGGAGTAGTAAACAGATCCAGGCTTGAACTTAGAGCTAATTGTTGCTGATATGCGGAGTCCTTGGCCCCCACGAAGGCTTGGGCACTGGTGAGAGGAAGTAGACTTCAGGAAATTCATGATCCTAGAGAGGTGTTTGCCTTTTCTTTATCTATATAAGAACTCATTTGGTCAATACTGAGGCAGAACTCTCTGCTTCAGATCTGGCATTGTAGGTTTGTGAAGACTTAGTCTTCTTTATGTTCACATTATCAAAAATGTGGTAAAAATAACACTTATTATTTCTGGTCTCAGATTTTTCTCTGATACATGTAAGTCTTATTTTAATGGACAGAGGCTACTGGAAACCCCAGAAGAGAGTGGGCAGTGGTACCTCCGCCATCCCAAGGATGCTATAAGTCAAGCCTTTTATCATCTGCACCGTGAAGGCTAGTCAACATTTATACAACACGATTAAGTCATACTTAACACTCAAATACTAATTGCATGGCTCCCAGTTATGGATCTTTGACAAAGCTTTTTGAGCCACTAGAAGCAACTACTGCACAGTTTTAAAGACATCAACTCTCACAGATAGTGCAAGATCACCACTTGGTAACCCCTGCCAGCATGTTACTAAGGGCTATTAAAAGTACATAATGATTTTAAACTACAGCACTGTTAATATTTACAAAGATCTGGGAATTGTCCTGGTTAATTCTTGTTTCAAAGCTCTCTGTCACCAGTGTGTGTAGAAAGCTTTGGTGGTAGATTCAGTATTGCCTCGGCTCAGTGATTACTTTCAATGCTTTTCCTATATGATAATTGTGACCTGGCATCAAATCATTACTATCTTGTTCATATAATTTCCTATGTCCAAACTTTTAAGTAAACATTCAGAAAGCTCCTATTTTGTTATTCCTTTGACCATTGTTTAGAAGTTAGCTGCCTGTGAGAATCCTTGTAATGTATTACCAAAGTCTATTTTATTATTTATTATGTTCAAAGATCACTGTTATGAATATAGAGTTAGTATATAGAGTTGAATATGTCGTGTTGTTATTTAACCAAGTATTATGACTTGAATATGTTGTGTTGTTATTTAACCTTATTTAACCTCTGCTGGTACAACTGTTCAGAGATAACTGTATCATCATATAACTAGTATTAACATATAACTTGTATAAAACTTGCAGATTTTTGGCCTTGTTGATGAAATAATTTAAATTGAATCCATAAGAGAACTTAAGAACAATTCTTTTAGAATTAAAGAAAGAAAAGTATAGGTACATTGTAAATTCTGTCAGCTTTCAGGAGGAAGAAGCTGAAATGGGGAGAAATTTATGCTTTCAACAGGGTAAGAGCAAATCTATGAACCTTGGAAAGATAGGGTGGACACAGCAGGAAAAGAGAAGGAACCAGGTGCTTGGGACCTTGCTGCTGAGAGGTGGGCCTTGGATGCAAAAGCAGTGCTTCATTGTTTCAGGCCAACATAGGAGGAAATTTTATTTTGTAAAATTTATAGTCAGCTAAGAGTTTCTTTCTCTGTGTGGCCTAGAACTCAAACTATGTCTAACATTTATTACCTTCAGTTTACTTTTAGCTTTGTCTCCAGGAATGAATAAGCAAGCATTTTAGCTATCAGCTTGTCTTTCAGATCTGTTACCTTTGTACCAGGAAAGAAGAGTGCTTCTTGTCCTGTAGTAATGTGATCAATTTAAAGCTCTGTTACTGGTTCCTCTTTAGCTTTGCCTTTGACTGAAAATAGTCTGTTAATAGTGACTACAACCTGAAAATATAAAGCTGATTAATTTTTAGTCTAGTCACAGAAGATCGGTACTTAAAAATGAGTGAGTGGCACCAAAGAGATTGAACCTGCTGCAATTTCAATTTTTAAATCCTCTATCTATGAGTGTATTATTAATCAATAAACTATATGATTGGATTGAGGAACCTGACATATTAATACTCACGTGTTAGTGGTGGCGAAAAGATAGCTGCAGAAAACTCTTTTGTTTCATTTTCACTAGGGCTGTGTTTCAAGATCAATCTAGTCTCCTCTAGTAATTTTACTTTTTTCTCTTTTCTTCCCATCTGCATGTGTATAAGCATGTTCACATATATATGGGGGTACACAGTTTTTGTTGTGATTATGCACGTTTTATGTGTGTGAATGTAAAAGCTTGAATTTGATGTCAGAAAATATCCTTGATTGGTATACATTATTTGTTGCTTAAGCAAATACCATCTCTAATTATTTGTTGCTTAAGCAAATCCCAATCTCTAATAGGCCAAGTCTGGCTAGCCTGCCTGATTGGGAACACCTTCTCTGCCTTCTGAGGCTGGAAATACAACCTGACTTCCAAATCTTCTGTCATTTGTGCAGATTCTGTGGATCTTCAATCTGTGGATTAAGCACTGAGCCATTTTCCTAGCCCAGTTTTTGTTGTAATTTTTAATGGATTGTTATTGTTTATATTAATTGATTTCTCAGTGACATTTCTATATGTATATATTATGCTTTGATTTATTATTTTTAAGAGAGAGAGAGAGAGAGACTGTGCCACCATTGGACACGTGCCAGTTGGAGGATAATTTTAGGAAGCAGTCTTTTCCCACCATGTGGTTACCAAGGATCAATCAATTCAGGTCATCAGGTTTGAATTCAGGAACTTTTTACTCTCTGAAACACTTTACTGACCATGATTTCTTACTCTTGTTGATTATTTTCAAATTTAGGATACAACATGACAGGATTAATTATGACATTTTTTCTGTACAATTTATTTTTGTAGATGCCCTTGTCTTATATTTCTCCTCTTTCTCATGCTGCAATTGTATATTTTCACCCCAATAACTTTTCTTTTGCTATATTCGTCTGCTATCCTTCAGTTTCTTCTATTACCACTTTCTCCAGGCCATCATTTCCAGTTTCAAGACTTATATTCACACTTAAAACAACATCATCTGTACATATGACATGCATATATACTGCATTTAAATATATTTAATAATAAAATTAAATTAGATTATAATTAGCAGTATATTTAATTATTTATTAATTATCAATAATTATTTCTTATATATTTAATTTATATATGGATCCATGCCACTAGGATGATGGCCACATTTCAAATACTTTGGCTTCCAAACACCCCATCTGCGTCCTTTAAGATCCTCTGCCACATGTGCTACCAAATAGAGTCCTATTCTTTCTCCCCCCCCCCTGAGTTGTTTGAGATTGATCCTGCTTGTCAGTCAGAGAAATTTATGTTCACTTTTGCCAGGTATAGCACTCTTCCTACTCCCCAGGCTGGCCAAAATCACACTTGTATTTCTCAGGACCATGCATTGACTATGCCACTGAGTAGGGCCCTCTACCTTCTACCTAGACCACGGTCATAGTTAGGCACATAGTGAGGGTTTTAGCTCTGGGCACATTTGTGGAGAATTAGTAGTTGGGTTAAGTCCAGAGCAAATTTTCAGGAGATTGTCTAGCTGATGGAGAAGGCCCAGCCTATGGTGGGTGGGACTAGGCCCTGAACAGATGAATAAAATACTGAGAGTCAATTGAGGAAGTTGGCATTCTTATGTACACTTGGCCAGACATGCTGGTATGGCAAATAGGATCGTCCCTCTTTCAGCCATTATGTACAGATTGTGTTGGTGCATGCTCTCCTGTCAAGCTGGACTATGAACTCTAACCAGACTGTCATAAGCAAAAAAACTCCTTGTTCCCTTAAGCCATTTGATGGTCATTTATCAGCAACCATATAGGCAAACTGCAACAATCACCCAAGACCCTGCTTGCCTTTCCGAAGACCCTTTCAAAATTGTGACTCCAGAATAGGTCCTCCACCCAAGATCCCACATGCCTTCATCAGAATTCTGCACTGACCATGTTGCTGAATCATGGGTAGTACCAGACAACATGGCTGGCCTTAGCTGTATACCCTTAACATTCTCCCAAACTTTACAACACTCTGATACTCACTGGATTCTTTCCAGTTTCAAATGCAGCCCTAATAAGTCACCTGTTCCACTTGTCTCTGTCACACAGGGTTACTCCAACCACCAACTCACAACTATCCCACCTGTGCACTCTAGGCCGGGGGGCTGAAAACTGATAACAAAATGCTCAATTAATACAATTACAAAATACAAATAATATGAAAAGCTAAAATATTTTCTCCCAAAAATTATCAGTTTTATAATTTCCCCAAAGAGAAAACCTTGGGAAAAAAATTTAGACACAGACTTCAAAAGAATAATTTTAAATATAGTTAGAGAGTTCAAGGAATTTGAAGAGGACATGAATGCAGCTAAAGAAGATAGGATTGAAGTCTGAGAAAACACAAATAATTGACTCGATGAAATAATGAGAAACATTCAGGATATTATAATTGAACTTAATGAAGAGAAAAAAACTCAAACTGAAATCAAATAGTGAATACACTGGAATGCCTCACCAACAGAATGCATCATATAGAAGATTGAACATTAGTACAATGTAGAAGAATCAGATCATTTGATCAAAGAAATAAAAAATTAAAAAAAGAGTCTCATACTGTTTACCAACCAACAACTGGGTTAAAAATCCAAAGAAATAGTGAACTAGACCCTGGTTTGGGGAACAAACTATTAAGGTTTTATTTTAAGGATTTTTAAATCAAGTTGCCTTTTCAACATCCCATATTATATTATATTATATTATATTATACCCATAGATCAGAGGAGTGTTCATTACTTATCCTGGAAGCTTTATGATAGAAAGTGTTTATTTCAGAAAATCAAAAGTGGCAAAAGTAGAGAAAATGAGTCTCTGTGTGTTGCTCAGCCCCAAACATAGCATCTAAACTCCCCTCTACCCCATGACATCTTATGGTTCAGGGAACACCACTGAAGAGGTAGTGGTGAGAGTGCCAAAGCCTGTAGGTGGTTAAGGACACAGGTAGATGTGGCTTCTGGTCATGAACTTCTGCAACCATGAATGTTGGGCCCGCCCAGGATTTGCCCCAGGACATGGCCAAGCACATGGGACTAAAGATGGCACTGAGGGCAAGGATCTTGGGCATAACCTGATCACTTCACAGAGAGTCCTAATTGGCTTTCAGGTATCTACCTGTCCTCTGTGCTGATTGACATTGAACTTGACCGTTAGCACCTGTAGGATGTCTTGATCTTGTAAAACAATTGGATGCCCATTTCGCACCTTGGTGGCCTTTGTCTATAAAAGTTCCTTTTCTCCCCCCAATAAACTGAGATCTGCTTCTGACAATCTCCCCGTCCAGTGCCGAGTCTATGGGGGTAGAGGCGGAAGTGGGGACGGCTAGAACCTGCTTTCATCACAGCGAGCAGCTATGTGTTTGAGTGAGTGAATGAGTGCGTGAGTGGGCTTGGTTCCCAGCACATAAACTCACTGCAGCTGTATGGACTTCCATGAGAACACAAGATTTGTCTTATCCACTTTACATTATGAAAGGGGAAAGAATTCAGGAAACCCTACACCTCTTCAGAAATTAATGAAGGTTAAGACTTGAGGGGAAAAATGCCCAAGTACAAGCCATTAATGGAAACCCAGATGGGTCATTTTTATAAGCATACAGATGGACATGAGAACAGAAGAGAGATCTGTGGGGAAGAAGAAGACTTGGAATGAGGGAAAACGAGGATTGAAGTTGGATTAAAAAAGGGTGAAAATGATAAGGATTCATTTTCAATGCCCTAAAATAATATAAACAAACAAACAAATAAAAAAGAACCTGAAAAATAGAATATTCATGAACTTTGAAGCTCACAGTATAGATAAAATCATGAATTATGGTCATAAAAAGTGAACTCCAGCTCACTATGCTAGCAAATGTCATCAATAAGTACTAGAAGACAATTTACCATATTTAGGACCTATTCAGTTAAGAAAAGCACACTAAATACCAAGTGGGCAGCAGAAAATAAGCTTCCCATATCATATTACAGTTAAAATAATTACTTTTTTTCTGTGAGATAATATTTATACACAATTTAAGGGGAAAGATAGATTTATTTGGCTTACAGTTCCAGAGGTGAAATATTACCTTATGTTGGTAATCACAGAGCAGAAGGCATGGCTGAAGGCAGAAGCCAGAAACTGTTTCAGGTCACTGCAGCCATCATGAAGTCAGAGAGAGCAAGAGCAAACTGTGAGACAACAGGACTGGTCACCAAACCTAAAGCCTGTCCCTGTTGCATGCCTTCTTTCAGCAATTCTCCACTTCTCAAAGTTGCCACAATCTTCCCAAATATTAACAACAGCTAAGAATGCAAACAAATAAGCCCATGTGAACAACTCATATTCAGACTATGACATTTTATCCCTTGATCCCCATAGGCTCATGGCTTTCTCAAGATGCAAATCACATTTAGTCTAACTTTAAAAGTCCCTATAGACTATAGGAATCACAACATGGTTTAAAAATCCAAAGTCCTTAATCTCTTTTTGAGACTCAGGGGAGTCTGTTAATTATGATCTGCAATAAATTAAAAAAACACAAATTACATACTTCCAGCATACAATGGCACAGAATAAATATTCTTACTGCAAGAGGGATGAATGGGGGCATATCCAGGAAAGATGGGTCCATATGTATTTATGCATATATGAAATTGACAAAGAACAAATAAAATAGAAATTTGATTAAAAATAGAAATCCTTTTTTTTTAGGGAAATGGATAAAACAAGACCATTTTAACAAAGTTAGTAGAGGGAATTATTCAAATCAAATAGTTACAGAATATTAATGGAGAAAGAATATTGCAAATATAAAACAAACAAACAATACTAAAAGCTCTAAGGAAAACAGTTGCCAACTCACATACAGAATCAGAAACTTTAAAATAAGTTCATATCTTTCATCAGCAATTCTAGAAGTCAGGAAAACATCAAACATTATATTTTATACTCTGAAAGCAAGAAACTGTCAACCAAAATTGTTCTACTAACAAAGGAATCTTTTAAAATTGTTGAAGATAGAATAACATTTTAAGACAAACAGAAATCAAGATAATTCATGACAACAAAGCCTGTAGTGTGGACAGATGGACTGAGAAGAGCTGGGAACAGTGCAAACCGGAGAACCTTTTGTGCTTAGTGAGGAGAACAAAAGAAATATCATCAATTCAACTAATTTCAGCTAACAAAATTACAGGAAATATCAGCTCCCTATCAATAAAATCATAAATGTAAATGGTCTCAAGTCACAATACAAAGATGCAGATTAAGCTGACCAGATTAAGACACAAAATATGATTATGTAATATCATCAAGAAACTCACCTGTCTATATTAGATATGACTTCCAAAGTAAATTTCAGCAGAGAAACTTCAGAGCTGAATTATACCATAGAAAATTAAGCTTAGCAGATGCCTGGCTGCCATGCAGTAAGTGGCTTTTCTCAGCACTGCCTCTCTCAAAGATGTTTCTGCCTTGGCACAGACCTACATGTAACAGAGTCAGCTGCTGTGGACCAAAACCTTGGAAATGGAACGAAAATAATTCTTTCCTCCCTGAAGTTGTTCACGTAAGTATTGCATTCAGTACAGCAAAGATAAACAAACTTCTTTGTAAAAGTCTTGCTAATGAATATATATTTTTCATAGATCATGTGACTTGATGCCACTATTCAATATTGCTGTGGTAATATAAAAACCATAAATATTTATAAACTTATAGAATGTATGTGGCTGCTTTGGAACTTATCAGGCACTGGTATGCACTGGTATAACATTTTGATTTTTAACAGAATAGCAGCACAGTTGCTTAAGTGATTTAAGTTAAAAACAGCACACTGGTACATGGCTTTTTCCACCCACTCAGGAATGTACAAATGAATTTTTATTCACAAATATGAAATAAATTATCCGTAGGCATGGATAGTGACAGCAGTAAACATTGTATATTGTAACTGAAGCCAGTAACTGATGGTTATAGTAATTCTCCTAAACACCAACCAGTGTAGTTTTAGCTGAGTTGTTTAAGATTGACCATCAAGGTTTGCTGGATGAGGTTTGTATTAATATCAGAAAAGTTTTAATACAGTAGGGTTGGTATAAAAGCCAGGAGTTAGATTTGAATGAAATATGGCATGTGAGTGTGGATGGCTTAGACTCTTTAGGCATCAGTGTATAGGGCTTGGGTATGCTGTACAGAAATCTTAAACTGGGGTAACCATCACTTGATCTTATACGGAAAATAAAGTTGGTTACTTTTATCTTAGAGTTATATGTAAAGGTTCTCTTCTGTTGAATGGTGAGATTCTTGGGGTGTTCAGTTGTATGTAGTTGGTCTGCTAGTCCCCAGCCTGTGGTTTCTGTGGCCTCTAATAAATTCTTGGAGAATTTTGTAATGATTAACGTGGGTGGGGGATGGAGGGGCAGGGAGAGTCAGGACCATGGCAGCAGCAGGGTACATCCTTGGAGAGATTTCCTTATTTAAACTAAAAAATGTTATTGTTCACCTGTATCTAAAGAAAATATTAAGTTTTTCTCATGTAAATTTATCTGAATTTATGTAGTTTCCAGTGACAGGAAGCAGAAAGAGATAGTTTCACATGAAGATTGTATTCATTTTCAGATAGATAGTGTAAGGCTGTCTGTTTGTGTTGTGATTGCTTTTTCTTAATAATTTTCAGCTCTAAACAATTCTTAAACCAGAGTAGCATGTATTGGGGTGATATATTTGGATACTCTTTATTGGACAGTTTGAAAAATACTAGAAGCCTTAGGCTTCTAGTGTTCAGAAATATGAACCAATGGTTTTGCTGTTCAAAAAATAATGTGAGGCAAGTCACATGTGGTGCTTAAAAAATTTAGAGCTATGCTGAAAATATTTTGAGGATGAGTGAACATTATTTTTAATAATCTGTTCTTTTTAACATGGGAAGTTTATGAACCTTTAAGGAATGGATCCTTGCTGAAGCTAGTATATCACTGGTAGGTGAGGGTGAAATAGACCCTGAGATCTAATTGTCCAGTTTCTCTTCTTTCTCTTTCTGTCTCACTACTTCCAGATAATGGTTCATATTTTACAACTGGACTCCTGTTTATTTCACCATGTCTTCTGGGCCAAGGTGCTTTACCGTGTGTTTCTTCCATGTTGGATTGTATCTTCCCTATAACCATAAGTCAAAAATTGTTGGGCCCGCCTAGGATTTACCCCAGGGCATTGCTGAGCACATGGGACTAAAGATGGCGCTGAAAGCTAGTGTCCTGGGTGTAACCCTGATCACATTACAGAGAGCCCTAATTGGCTTTCAGGAATTGTCCTGCCTTCTGTACTGAGCTACATCCAAACTGACCTCTAGGGCCTGGATATTGGGTTGTCCTTTGACACAATTGGCTGCCCATTTCATGCCCTGTGGTCCTTTGTCTATATAAGGTGTTTTGTTACCCCCCCCAATAAATGATATCCTGCTTCGACAAGTCTCCCCGCCTGGTATGTATTTCCCCAGTGGGAGAGGGGTCCAGGCTGTTGACACTCACCATCCTGCTCAGCCCTACGGCCTGCCCAGCTGGCCTGTGCAGCCCCTATGCATCCCTTGTCACTGGAATCTGGCAACAAATAGATAATAAACTACATGGACAAGAAAATGTTATCACAGAAACTCTGGACTTATGACCTCACCTAGTCAAAGGCAATACTTTTCTGCTACTTTTTTTTGGCTTGAGACACTAAAGATACTGAGACCTGAAATCCTGATGCTCAAATCAGTTTATAACTGACACTGTGGAAAGAGATCAGTTCTGAGAATAAATGTTTGATGCAATGCATTTTTCCTCTTCCAATGTAAACAATTTTCTATGAGCTTTTTCTTGTTTTTTTGTTTTTTTTACTTTGTCAACTTGAAATAGCAGCAATATTTTAGTATTCAAGGTTATAAGTTCTTTAAAGAAAAAAAAATATATTGTAGTCCATGCAGTTAATGTAGACTCTAAGCATGTGAAAATTGCTCATGTTGCTTGAATGTATCTGATTTTCTATCATATGCAAACAAGCAAGAAATTATACTGTTATGAGGGGGCAAAACTATAAGGGAAAGCAATAATAATTTTGTTAGGTAACACAGAGTTAAAGGGCCAACTTCATTGACAGACATAATCAAAATCTTCTGAGCACCTAGGGACACATCAAATGTATTTTTAATGAATACATGAAATAGTTTTTTTGACTTCCTGTAAGCCAAGTATTCCTTTGGTGTCTCTGAGCACTTTCCTTGTAATGTGAATAAACAGTGTACAACCAATTGCCATGTGTTCATGAATGCAGGAGAATTGTGCTGGATGGGTTGTAGTTCTTACATGTAATTTGAATTTACTAAATTGGCTGCATTTTACAAGAAAGAAAGAGATCAACAGCAATCACATGTCGGAGAATATTCCCACTTTTCCTCTTCAGTGGGACCTAAAGATTTATTGGCTCAACTCTTTCAGTTTTATGTGGATATCTATTGTCATAATCTCTATTCTTTAGTGAAACCAAGCTTCTAGCAGTTATAGTTAAGCTGCTATTGTACCTCTTCCATGAGCACCAAGAGAATCTTCTCTTCCAAATTCTCTCTCAGTCGTTTAAGTCAGATGCACTTAATTCCTCTTGAGTGCCATTCCAATGTCAGACAGAAATATCATATTGCTTGAATCTGAGGTAGCATATGGCAAAATAAGAATCTGATCCAAGAAGAAAAGGGGAAACTAGCCAGAATAGAAGGTTCCACAGTTATTTGAGAGTATTTTTCTGACTTTGTTATTCATAATTTTCATTTTTAGGTATAAACTTATTTAACTGGTAACTGTGCTGTACCTGTGGACTGTTCATCTATGAGTTTCTGAGTTTGTGGTTGGCTACATATATAGACATAATGATCATATAGCATTATTTATGATAAAATGCAAATCAGTACTGAATGCATCACTGCACACAGGATTCTCAGCTCTTAAAACTCCTCTATATTAATACCATTGTCTTCATGAAGATTCATTAATTGCATCTCCATATACTAAATGATTAAGAAAATTGATCATATAATCAATTCATTAGAATTCATAAAACACTTAGAATATGATGTCCCATCTCTGATCTGACCCAATGTATTAGATGAATATCAGCATAAGAAGGCAAATATAGAATAGGATGATTATTCCAGAAGAAAACTGCATTTCCCAGAATCCCTCTAAAATAAGTGTGATCACTAGGTTATAAGAAGCAACAACTGAATGGTGCTACTGGCAGGGATTTTTTGTGCTAGTTATCTCTTCTGTCCTTGAACCAGGATTTCAGATGTTTTAGCTATAGACTCAGTTGCATTTTGGATGAAAACTCAGCCTTTAGAAAAAAAATGATGTTTATGGCCAGATAGGACTACCTGTCTGTTTGTGTTTGTAATCCACAAAGAAAAATAAAATTCTAATTTTTTATAGTCTTTCAAGTCTCCAATTGTGCTCAGTAGCAGCCAAATATAGTTTTTAATCAATATATTTATATTGCCCAATCATGCCTTATACTCCCATTCATCTTTAAATGAGTTTGAGTTTAGGACTTTATTGTTTCACTATCATTTGTTCACTTTATAATTCCCTGAATGCCACAATACAAGAATATTAAAATACCAGAATGTAAGAATATTAAAATACCAGAATGTCATAAGATCCCATTTGTTCAGTGTTGGTGATTGTGCCATTGGCTTTCTGTTTAGAAAATGTTGGCTTATCCCAATCAGCGAGAGAATTCCCTACTGTTTCTCCTAAGGGTTTTATAGTTTCTGGCCTAATATTAAGGTCTTTGATCCATTTGGAGTTGTTTCTTTTGTGCATGATGACAAGTACAAGTCTAGCTTCAATCTTCTGCATGTGGACATCCAGTTTTGCCAGCACCATTTGTTGAAGATGCAATGCTTTTTCCATTGAGTTTTCTGGGCCCCTATGTCAAGAATCAGATTACTGTTCTTGCATGGGTTTATGTCTAGGTCTTCAAACCTTATCCATTGATCTATGTATCTATTTTGAGCCACTGTCATGCTGTTTTTATTATTATGGATTTGTAGTAATACCTCCAGCAGTGTTTTTTTTTATTTTTTTTTTTATTCAGGACTGTTTTTGCTATCCTGGGCCTTTCGTGTTCCATATGAATTTTGAGATTGTTTCATCAATTTCTTTAAAGAATTGCTTAGGCATTTTGATTGGTACAGTATTGAATTGGTATATCGTTTTTCGCAGGATGGTCATTTTTTTGATGTTAATTCTACCTGTCCAGGAGCATAGGAGCTTTCCACCTTCTGGTGTCTTCTGTAATTTCTTTCTTTAGGGTTTTAAAGTTTTCATTATAAATGTCTCTTACTTCCTTGGTTAGTACCAAGGTATTTCATTTTTTAGAAGTAAAGTTTTTATAGTAAGTAGGATTGTTACTCTTAAGGCTTTCTCACCTTTTTATCCTTGGTATATAGGAAGGCCACTGATTTTTTAAAATTACATTTGTTTTGCATAATTATACAAGCTCAATAGGTACTCCCTTCTTAACTCCTATCTTCTCTCTTCCCTCCTGTTATCCGTAGTACATTCTCCCCCCTCCCTCTCACTGCTTTTCCTTCCCTCCTCCTCTCTTAGTGCTTCCTGCTTTCTCCCACCCATCCTCCACAGCATCTGTTTACGTGGATGCTGAATTTCACCCTGAGTTGTAGGAAGGCCACTGATTTTTGAACATTAATTTTTTTCATAGACTTTAAAATTTATTTATTTATTTTTAATTTTTTCCACTCATACAAACTTGATAGGTACCCCATTCCCCTCTCTCCCTCACCCTTCTCTGGATCCCCTTGTTCCCTCCCCTCTTTTCCCCTTTTTTCCCCCTCCCTCCATTTCTCCCAGTGGGAGGCCCCCCCATTCCTGGAGCATCCTTTAATGTGCATGTCAAACTTCCCTCTGGATCCTTCTCTCTGATAAGATATGAGGACTCAATAGCATTGCCTAGAGCTCTTTTTTTGTGTTCCCCTTTAATATAGGAACACTAAGGGCTGTTAATCCCTTACCTCTAAGGATCCTAGTGCCTGTGATCCATGCTTGACTTTGGGAGTTAATGATATGAACATTAATTTTGTAACTGCACCCTGCTGAACTTTTGTATTAGTTCCAGGAGTTTCCTGGTGGAGTTTTTTTTAGGATTTTTCAGTTATAGGATCATGTCATCTGCAAATAGGGATATTTCAAAATCTTCTTTTCTAATTTGAATCCCTTTTATCTCTCTCTCATGTCTTATGGCTCTAGCTAAAATTCAAGTACAATGTTGAAAAGAAGAGGTGAGAGTGGACAGCATTGTCTTGTTCCTGACCAAAGTGGGAATACTTCAAGTTTTTTCCCATTTAGAATAATCTTTCCTATAAACTTGTATGCAGCTTTTATTATGTTGATATATAATCTTTCCATTCCAATTGTTGGCAGGGTTTTGAGCATAAAAGAATGTTAGATCTTGTCAAAAACTTTTTCTGCATCTATTGAGAATACCAAGTGGATTTGGATTTTTAATTGCTTTTATGATGGATTACATTTATTGATTTCCATATGTTGAATCAACTTTGTGTGCCTGGAATAAATCCTACTTGTTCATAGTGAATTATCTTTTTGATATGTTTTTGAATCCAATTTGCTAAGAGTTTATGTTTAGCCAAAGAGATCGTAAACTGAGCCAAAAAACCCATCTACAGAATGGGAGAAAGTCTTCACTAACTATACATCTGACAGAGGCCTAATATCCAAAGTACACAAAAAACTTAAAAAAAATTAAACACCAAGGAGATAGATAACCCAATTAAAAACTTTAAAGAAATTTCTTCAGGAATGTCATAGTTAAGCACAGGTGTCAACTTGACTGTTGAAGGTTTGTGCTCTGGACACAGTTGTAGAGAGTTGATGGTTGAGTTAAGCCCAGAGAAACCTGAAGGAGATTATCTAGCTGATGGAGAAGACCCAACCCATGGTGGGTGGGATTAGGCCCTAGACGAATCACAGAAAGCTGGTTGAGAGAGTTGACATCCTTCTGTTCACTTGGCCAGACATGCTGGTCTGGCAAGTAATGATTGTCCACCTCTCAGCCATTATGCAGTGATGGTGTGGCCAGTTCCCTTGGCCCTGGTGTTGGTGCGTTGCTCTCCCTTCAAGCTAGACTGAGAACTGTAACCAGACTGTCATATGGAAATAAACCCCTTGTTCCCTTAAGCCATTTATCAGCAACCATGCAGGTGAACTGCAACAGAATTTGGTACCCAGGAAGTGGGGTGTTGCTGATAAATCTGACTATGTGGAATTTGTGGCTTTTGAACGGTTCTGCTGGACAAAGTTGGAAATGCTTGACAACTTTCACTTTGTGGATTCACAAATACCATTCTTCAGAGTTTAGTGGGCCAATTGCTGAGAGAGATTATTTGAGCCCAATTTGTGATGAGGGAAACAAGGACTTGGTTGAAGTTGAATTTGAACATGATGTACTGGTTTGCTTGACAGAGGAGAGCTATGTTGGCAGCCTTAAAGGTTTGGATGTGCAAAAGACAGGCAGCAGAATATCTGCTGCTGTTGGAGAAATGAGTATCAGTGAAGAAAAACCTAGTGACTTGCACTGGGTGGAAAATGTGAAAACCACCATATGGCAAGTTCGTGGTTTGGAAACTCAAATTCCTTCAGGGGCTGAAAGCCGAAGTTAAAACTGTTTCTTGCCTTTTGCATGTTTGACTGCCTAAAAGAGGCTTTTCCAGCATCAGCCCATAAAACTTGGTACAGCTGTGGCTCGATTGGACTAAGCTACATTCAAACTCGCTTCAGAGTCTGGCAGCATCCCCCAGTTGGTACTGGTTTTGGTGAACAGTTTGAGGAGTTCATGGAAAGCCGAAAAAGCTTGGCACCAGGTGGCAGGCATAGAGTTTCCCGCAAGAGAAGGTGAAGCTTATAGCTGCAGAGGCGAACTCAGAGTGTTGGAGATGCCAGAACCATGGGATGTATGCTGAGGACAACTGTAAGTGGAGATTCTGCTTGGTTCAAAGGTACTCTGCTTTCACAACTTTGAGCTGCAAACAGGGACTAGGAATTCCTAAAATGTTTAAGCCACCGTGATTACATGATGAGCAACAGAAAATGAACATTGAAGTACAGGATGTGGTAATTTGCTGGACTTTGGTCTTAACTTGTTTTCTCATCATTACAATGATTCTATTTGGCATATTTAAAGAAAGACTTTCGGTTCCAACATTTTAATAACTGAAATTTGAATGAGAATATTTTAAAATTTGTTTATGAAATGTATTTATATTTTTAAGATAACTTTTAATATCTGTGGGGACAAGGAAAAGTTACAGTTTAAAAGTGCTAGTTTTTTTGTGTCAAGTTGACAAGGGGTGGAATGTCATAGTTAGGTACAAGTGTCAACTTGACTGTTGAGGGTTTGAGCTCTGGACATAGTTGTAGAGAGTTGATGGTTGAGTTAAGCCCAGAGCAAACCTGAAGGAGATTGTCTAGCTGATGGGGAAGACCCAGCCCATGGTGGGTGGCATTAGGCTCCGGATAAATCACAGAGAGCTGGTTGAGAGAGTTGGCATCCTTCTGTTCACTTGGCCAGACATGCTGGTCTGGCAAGTAAGGATTGTCTGTCTCTCAGCCATTATGCGGTAATAGTGTGGCCAGTTCCCTCAGTCCTGGTGTTGGTGGTCTCCCTTGAAGCTGGACTGAAAACTGTAACCAAACTGTCATAAGGAAATAAACCCCTTGCTTCCTTAAGCTGTTTGATGGTCATTTATCAGCAACCATGCAGGTGAACTGCAACAAGGAATAAAATTGAAATGTCCAAGAAATACCTGAAAAAATGTTCCACATCTGTAGACATCAGGAAAATTCAAATCAAAACTAACCTGAGATATCATCTCACCTAGGTCAGGTTGGTGAATATATAAAATATAAACAACAAATGCTGGAGAGGTGTGGGAGAAGGGAAAGTTCATACATTGCTGGTGGGTATACAGGTTAGTATAACTACTCTGGAGATTAGTAAGGCAATTTCTAAAAAGGTTAAGGATTGAAATGCCTTATGACCCTGCTATATCACTACTGGAAATAATCTCCCAACATGCATTTTTTCAATTATAGTGACATTAGTACCTCCATGTTTATTGCAGCATTATTTATAATATCAAAGTCACGGAATCAACCCAAATGCCCAACAGTTGAACGGATAATGAAAATGTGGTATATTTATACAATGGACTACTACTGAGTCATCAAAAAACTGACTTAATGAAATTTGTCAGTAGATGGATGGAATTAGAAGAAATTATACTCAGCAAAGAATCCTGGGCACAGAAAATTTGATGCTGTATGTTCTCCCTTATAAGTGGATCCTAGTTCCAAATCCCCTAATGATATACTTAAAGGTAAATCTCTGTAACATAACAACCATTATAACTGCAAAGGATTACAACTAGGAGGGAAGGGGAAATAGACCTTCCCTCAAGAGAAAGGGGACAAAAGAGCATAGTTCAATAGAGAAATTAAGCCATGGTCAGGTATGGCAGGACATCAGTTACAATTCGTTCTCACCCTTCTTTCCTGTTCACTTGGGATTAGAGGGATTTGAACTGGGGATATTTACCAGTCATGGAGGAGATAGTGGATGGCAGGTAGATGGTAGCCAACTGATAACCGACTGACTGACCTCACTAAGTATTGTGCCCTATTCCTATTCTTCCTTCTACCTTTAAGCCTCTTTTTATATAGGACCATTTTTTAAGCAGTCTTTTATCTTTGGTTATGAGAAGACCTCAACACCCAAACAAAACTCAGCCAAGTACAATGCAGGAACTAGGAAAGTGAATACAACAACCAACTTTTCCCCATCCTAAATCTCAGGGAACCTTGAAGAAGAGGAGGCAGAAAGATTGTAAGAGCTTAAAGATTGATAGGTCCACTTATAGACAAGACATTCCTCTCAAGTCTGGGCTTTGGCAGCCAGAATTTCATTGCATTGTGGTTGAACCTTACCCTGAACTGCACAATGGCTGACATGTCAACAAGACCCCATAGACTAGTGCGGATTTCAGGGGACATGGCTTCAGGCAGTAGGATTCTTAGAGGCAAGGAGTCAAATAGATATAACAGAGTTCCTACATTAGTGGGCTGCCCAAGAAGTGGCCCCAAGCTATGCCACAGAATCCTGAACCCCCACTAGGATAGATGACTCAGAGTGAACTTCAGGGCCCATATAAACTGGAATTATGGATGGAGCAAGGGAGAGAGGGTAGGAAGCACCAAGAGAGGGGAGGGAAGGAGGAAAGGGGGAAAGAAAGAGAGAGTTGTGGGAGAGAGTGTGGAATGGGAAGATAGGAGGGGAAAAGAGGAGAAGGGAGAAGGAAGGGGCAAGGGTACCTACCATTGAACTTTTATAACTAGGTAAAAAATAAAAAACAAAACAAAACAAAAAACCTGTAATTGACAATCTTAAGCCAAATAAAGCATCCTTGTTCCATGGAAAAAATACCAGAGTATATAGTATAAGAATAATGTGGAATTATTACACTAATGTATTTTTATTCTGAATTGTTCTGTGCCATTTATCTGGACACATTAGTTATCGCTTCAAGAAACAGTAGAACTGAACAGAGTTGGCTTACTCTTTTTTCACATTTGCATTTTGAACTCTTCCAAGAAATGGTGTTGCAAATCAGTGCAATTGACGGAATAGGAATTTCTCTAAATTCCAAAAGCATCCTTTTTTTTTTTTTTTTTTTTTTTTTAGCAAGAATGATGCTTGGATGACTCAGATAATAGAGTTTTTTACATAAGTCATAGAATACAGAAGGACAGAGAATAATGAAGTGTATGTGACCTTTTTCTCATCAATGAAAGAAAGATCGCTTGCTTCTTGTGCTGGTAAAGCAATATAAAGAAGGAAAAGGAAGGAATAAATGTGTACTTTTGTTTCCCAACTCTTTCATTACAATTTCCTAATGTAAGTTAAGTGAGTAAAAAGAAGAATGCAGAGTAGGTCAATCTGAGAACTTTCAGGGGTGTCGGCTCCAGAAAGGGCAGTCTGTTAAAACTGAAGGAGTCAAAAGCAGAGTGTAAAACTAGTAAATAGAAGAGTCCTGTACTATAGCCCTGGAATGCGTACATGCAGTGGTGCATAGAGAATTATAATTTCTCCAAGCAAGATGTCAATCTCCTCTCAACACTAAAAAAAAAAAAAAAAAAAAAAAAA